>OZ012542.1:46914914-48240844 GCA_963935595.1 Schoenobius gigantellus | reverse complement strand
ATCCGAATCACCCCCATGTATGTTCTGCGATTTTTTGTAGTTTTAGAGTTATGAATTTTTAACTTTAATTTTAGCGAAAGCAGTCCATTAAGCACTACTTTTTTTAATGATTATGAAAGCCGACAGTCTGGCAAAGTTTTTAGACCTAATTAGGGACCATGAAATCACCTGTTAGGATTTTTAATTTCAAAGTTGAAATTTTAAGTCATAATATTTACCAAAACTTAATTTTCAACATTGTACTAACATTTTCATAACTTTCATGAAAGGTACAAAGCTGATTATTTTAAGCATAAATGTATAACTGATGGAGATTCAGTTGCAAAAACAATATCTCAAAAAAAAATTGTACCTACTTTTTTCTTTGAAATTTTTTAAGTTGTTCAGGTCGTAAATTCCCAAAAGTTCAGTTAAAAATTCATAACTCTAAAACTACAAAAAATCGCAGAACATACATACAATTTTTTGGGACACCAGTATATCTGTTTGTATGTACATATAATTGATTCTTCCAGATAGATAATATATTTTGACCAGACTGTTTCTGTGTGAGACATGTCGTAGTGCTATTTTACACCTATAATACATGTGGCTCCTGTGAGATTTGCAGCAAAACTGCAACCCCCAAATGAACATCGTGAACATTGACATTGACATGAACATTGTGACATCAAATGTAAAGTCACGGTACCCAGTAATTTTACTGCCATCTTACCCTTCAAAAACGAACCCTTCGAACACAGTAATGCAAGCACTGCTGCTTTGCGGCAGAAATAGGTAAGACGGAGGTACCCATGCAGGCGACCCTGATATTGGCTGGACCTGGTATTGGAGCCTGGTACTGGCTAAGTGAGTTATTCCTCATCGTCAGCTTTAATATCTTTAAAAACAATTGTCAGACAATATCATAAACAAGTAGGTACTCTCCCCACATGAAAGTGGGGAGAGTACTTGTTTATGATGCAGAAACTTAATAACTTGAAACTTAATGCAGAGTTTTAATACTGAAAAGACGGAGTATCTATACTAATAAAGAGATATGATTTGTATTTTTATGTTTGTATTGAATAGGCGCCGAAACTACTGGACCGATTGGAAAAATTCTTTCACCAATAGAATGGTACATAATGGTACATGGTAGGAAAAATATAAAATTCCCTCGGGAAAACAAAATTACGCGAGCGGAAAGCTAGTAAGTGATATAACATTAATGTTGTATTTGTTTCAAGTTCTGATCTTGGAGATAGACTGACATAGTGGCGTTTTATGGTACCTGGCTTGCCTACATTAGTATTATTGTTGTCTGTTGCTGTAATAGTTGTGAAATGAATGCAATGAAGTTTCAATCTTTAGTTAATTAGCATATCTAAGCAATAACAATTTAATCTATTTAATTACTTAAGATTTAGAATACATGTGTCACCGATCCCATTCTTTCTGTGGATGTTGTCACAAGACAGATGATAAAGTTTATATTGCAAATAAACTATTGTGAAAAGATGAAAGCTCAGGACAACACCCCACCACCTATTTGGGCAATGTCATGTAGTAGATCAATTTCTCCTTGTCTAGGGAGAGACCTGTGCCCAACAGCAGACTTAAGCGTAATTATGGAAGAGGGCTGGTGGGACTATGCTCACCCCAGAATTTCACAGAGAGGTAGCGAGGGACCCGTCACTATGTGATGTGCCCAACACCGACAAGCTCCCGCTCTCTGAGAAGATGCCTGGGCAAGGGGGGCGATTAATGCTGGACACCGGCACCCACCCATGGCGGATGAAACCTGACTAACTGACCTCAGAATTGGAAACAGGTGTTAGCATTGAAATGCATTTACTCAGTTTTTCATCAGTATCAGTATTGTCATGTAAACGATACAACATAAAAATAAATCATTTCATAGTAGGTATTTTAATATAATAGGTTGGGGAAAAAGTTTCTTCGCATTTTTTAAGAAAATTCAAAACATTTTTTAATATAGTTTATTTACATTTAACTAAAGTATGTAGGTACCATTTTGTTCGATAACTTTTTGCCATCTTGTAGGTAGGGACATGATCCCATTGCTATAGAAATTTTGGGACTTCTGGTCAAAATACCGCGACAAGTGGTTTTGGCAGTCCTCTCGTGATGTTAACCTGACACTGCCTAAAGAATTCTGAAGAGACCGAAACAGGTGGAAATCTGAAGGTGCAAGGTCAGGACTATACGGCGGATGCATTAACACCTCCCAGCCAAACTCTCTTAATTTTTGCTGAGTGGCTAAAGATGTGTGAGGTCTAGCGTTATCATGATGAAAAACCACACCCCTTCTGTTGATTAATTCCGGCCGCTTTCTCTCAACTTCTTGCTTTAATCTCATCAGTTGTTCGCAGTAGAGTTCAGAATCGATGGTCCTGCCTGGTGGTAACAGCTCATAATGAATAATGCCCTTCCAATCCCACCACACACACAGCATCACCTTGTTGCGAGTTAACCTGGGTTTCGCCACAGTCTGTGAAGCCTGACCGGCCTTTGACCACGACCTTTTTCGCACGTTCTTGTCGTACGTGATCCACTTTTCATCACCAGTTATCAGCTTCTTCAAAAATGGTTTGGTTTCATTACGTCGTAATAAAGAATCACAAATGAGTACACGGTTCATTAGGTTTCTTTCAGTGAGCTCGTGCGGTACCCAAATGTCGAGCTTTTTTGTGTACCCAGTTTTTTTCAAATGCGCCAAAACTGTTTTGTGGTCAATTCCCAGTTCTTCAGCTACGTCGTAACTACTGACATGCCGATCTTGCTCCACTTTTTCAAAAATGGCATCCATTTTATCTGTAATAGGGCGACCAGAGCGACGTGCATCTTTGTCATCAAAATTTCCGGATTGAAAACGCTTAAACCAAATTTGTGCTACTCTCACAGACACTGCACTAGGTCCATAAACATCGCAAATTTTTTTCGCGGCTTGCGTTGCATTTTTACCTTTTTTGTAGTTAAATTTTAAAATGTATCGAATTTCTTCATTAGATTCACTCATCTTGGCGGTACGAAAACAAATGAAAATCACACATTTTCCTAATTTGAATTTGGAATTATGTTCTTTAAAATTTAAACTTTCAATGATACCAAAACCAGCCAGATACAAATAGTATAGCCAAAGAGATTTTATTACAAGTTTATACATACTATAATGCGAAAAGACTTTTTCCCCAACCTAATATGTTACAGGTATTTTAAAACATATATAAGTATATTTAAAATGATAATATAAAGGGTTATTTTTGGTCTCCCACCAAAATTGAATAAGATAAGTATAATATAAGATCAAGGTTAAGGACAAAAATGTTTTGTTTAAATTCACATATTGCTGGAACTGCTTTCGAAATCCTAAATTTCTAGGCGTGTGTGCTTATCATCGCCCTGCGCAGCCCGAAACTGGCAAAGAATCGCTAGCATGTAGGAATAAATAACATTGATAATACAGCAACCTTGAGCTGGATGGCATGCACAATAAAGAAGCAAATGATGAACATCATTTGGGCTGGTCCTAATCACCAAGGTTCAGGCCCTTCCCTGAAAAAAGAGCCCTAGTTACACCTTTACAAATTTCATCATAATCTCGTTTGACTCCGCAAAGGCTTTAGATCAGCTTTAAAATAATGTTTTTTTAGTAACTTCAACATCTAATAGTAGACTTGTAAAAGAGAGCAGTATTAAGTGTTCCACCTTTTTGTTTTAAACTCCACAATTTTCACATATAAATCTATAACCAAATTCCCACAATATGCTTATAAAGAGGTCTTTTAGAATTGGTTAAAACTTGCAAATGACATCATTAAATAGAAAATGAATTAGCTCTGAAATGAATGTTTAAATGTATAGTAAGTAATGCATAAAAGTATGTTATAAACATATGAAAATAAAGACTGATTTCAATAGTGGCTGTAAGCTAATGCAGGTATTGCAATGAATTAAAATCTTTAAATATTTATGGACAAAATACCACTTTGTACTAATAAAATTTAAGTTATTGTGCTATCATATATTATATTGTAACCAATAATAAATAAAATAAATAAAACCAATAACAGTAAACAATTGTTGAATTATCTGGAAATATAGTATTTGTACCATACTTATCTTTCACAACTGCCCTGATTGTGTAAAAAAAAATCTATTACAATCGCTTTCAATTTTGACAGTCAAAGTGCAAAACAGTGACAGGCAATGTGCGAACAGTCAACACAGAGACTTGTATTGATGCCGCAACAACTGGCAAATTCAAAGTAATCATGATAGATTTTGTCATAGACAATTAGCCCCACAGTGTATATTAGCCAGGTGGAAATTCCTACTAATATTATAAATGCCCAAGTAACTCTGTCTGTTACGCTTTCACACCTAAGCCTATGAAGCAATCTTGAAAAGGTAAAGTCACCCACAACAGCTAGTATTGAATAAAATATTACATTAGTTAGATGATGAATGACTTGAAATAAACTCTATAGAGACTAGTGTAAACAAATATAAAATATGGAATTCTTCCAGTGAGATCTAATATAAAACTGAATTCTATACTTACCTTCACAAAACATTTTGGTTAAGTTACAAATGTAAAACTCACAGTCTTCTCATGTTAACAAAACTTCTATCACAATTGTAAGGTTTTAGGTTAAAGTTAACAAGAAGTTTGTTTTGTGAAGTTAGCAATGTCTTCTCAGCTGCATATATTGAATACCTTTTCCACAGGTGTTAGAATATTTTATATATCAGACAATCACTTTTGCTCTGATAGTTCCTTTGTTTGAAACACTGGATACACTAGTTCCTTTGTCTCCTCACACATCACCAAGGACTTGAGAGCCTTTAGATCTTTAGCTAGTAGATTTTACACTATATTTACTGCCACTGACACAAGAATAATCACACTTTTACCTACACAAAGAAACAAAGGGCCACAAAGCACTAATAGGTTATTAGACATATGTAACAGATCAGAGCACCAAGACAGGCGGAATTCTACCGCATAGCAGGTCCTAATGAGATTAGGTCGTCACAGGTCAGTGGGCGAGGTCAGGCCCAGAGTAGGCTGCACTGACCTGCCATGGCGGTCCCCCGGCGGCGAACAAAGAGCGGCTCGGCGCCTCCAGCTGGCAGCAGCCCGCCGCCGCCGCCGCAGACGACGGCCCGCCCGCCGACGAGAGGTCGCAGACAAAAAATCGATAGGTCGTCAACCTCCGGCGGCGGTCGGCCGGAGCCGGCCCCGGCCTCGCTGCCGCTCCGCCGCCTGCTCGAGGGCTCAGCCCGCACGAGGAGCCTTCGGAGCCTTCAGCGCCGGACTTATACCGAAGCCCACTTCGCCATTTTGAAACGGGAACAATGAGATATTTACTTTTGAACGTTAGGACGAGTCGGGAAGTCTTTCGCGACGTTGGGCGGTCCCAGGGATGAATGGACTGAATCAGGGATGCCTTGTTTTTGTAAATAAATACGTACTCTGACTAGAAATCCCCTCGTCACCGCTGCCGATATCCGACATCTCAACCCACACCGAAATCTACAGGCGATCCGCCGTTCTTTTGGGAAATTCGACAGTTCAATTAAATTGTCTATGGATTTAAATATAACTATCAAACGTAGGTTCTTTTTAAGGGACACTCTACAAGCTGTCAAGATAGAAATTTAAATAAACGAACAATTATTAGATTTCGTATATAATACAGTTTTTCTTGCAAAAAAAATTTTTCTACTTAATTGCTTTAATATCTGACTTCAAACTATAATTGAATGATGAAATTAGGTAATGTATCTCATTATTGTGGTAAGCAAGATTAAGGTGTAATTTGTTGACACTACAAAGAACTTGCAAACTTTTTAATTTGTCTCTTTTTCGATTTTGACATGCTTTGTCAGATGGCGTTACTATGAGTACTCATTAATTATAACAAATTGGCATTCGACAAAACCATAGTAAATCTCGAACAGGTGGTAATGGTAAAGATGGTCATGACGAATAAAGGCAAGAAGTCCACATAAGATTTCTATTCGGACCCGGGTCCCCATAGACGTCGATTGCTATTGAGACAGGCGGCCCTACCTCATCACACCAGCCCGGCGAGCAAGGACTTGTCGATCGACATATATCGATCGACAAAAGCATCTGTCCTTTTCACTTCTTAGGAATATCTGTCAAATTTATAGATTTTTGTCGAGTATGTCGAATCGATCTTAGCTGTCAAATTTTGTTTATCGAGAGTTCAATGCTCGCAAGGCACCTTTGACATTAGAACTATTTGTAAGAAACATTATACCTATTGATTTTTATGTCGCGTGAATTTAAACACTTTGAATTTAAACGTTTTTCGTCGTTCGTTAAAAATGCATAATGTTAATAGCCATAATCGTCACTTGCCATAAGTCTTTATAACATTACTTCATAACGCATAATATTATGAGGCCGAAATCTGTAAGGCATAACCATAAAAAGGCATAGGTAATTTGAATAGGCATAAGTAACGAAAGGCATAATTTATATTTGCCATAATATTTCAAAGGCATAATATTCAAGAGACATACATTCGAAAAGCATAACTGACAAAATCCATAAATCCATAACGATCTCATTCACCATAATTTCAAAAAGCAAACACAATGCATATCAGATTAAATTTATTTTGTTATGCCTATATTATTGTTGTTTCTTTGTTTTGAAGTTTATTTATTATGAAATAGTTAACTAAATAAAAAAGCTCTACGATTCTTCTTCTTTGCCCTCGCCTAATCCCGTTACGCGAGGTTGGCTTTCCTTATCATGCGGCGCCATTCATTTCGCTGGTAAGCATCGTCAGTGGACAGGCCTAACTCCCTCATGTCTTTTTGGATTTTTGTTATCCAGGTAGTTTGCGGTCTGCCCTTACCTCTCTTCTGTGTAGCCATGGAAAGGCACTTTTTAATAATATGGTCATCGGGTCTTCGCAATATATGTCCGTACCACCTCAGTCTGGCCTCGGTAAGTTTGTCAGCAATAGGCGCAACCTTAAAACTGCCTCTTATATGCTCGTTACGAACTTTGTCATTGAGAGTAACTCCACCTGCCCATCGTAGCATACGCATTTCTGTGGTATGCAGCCTTTGTTCCTAAATTTTCTTTGTGGCCCACGTTTCGCTTCCGTAGAGTAGGACTGGTCTCACGACAGTTTTGTAAACTTTGCCTTTGGTTCTTACCGGCATTTTTGGGTCGCACAGGACTCCTGCAAGCTCACGCCATTTATTCCATCTAGACGTCGTCCTGTGTGTTATATCCATATCAATCGAACCGTCTTCCGAGATGACAGAACCCAAGTATTTGAAATTGTTTACTCTCGGGAGATTTGTGCCGTCAAGTGTTAGGGTTGTGTTTGCCAAAAAAGGTCTACGATTAGTGTAAAGAAATTACGTCATGATATTAATATATTACCTATATCATTCTGCATGCAGCATGCATGCAGGTATACAGAATGCATGTAGGCACTGAATAACACTCTAGCTAGGGGTAGCTTAAAGGGTAGGGCAGACAAGACTGCGTGGAGTCGGGGTTTTAAATAGCACTATAGTTTTTTTTAAATAATTAGTAATCCTCGTATAGAGAAAAATACATTCCAGATTATATCGAAGATTTATGGATAGAGTCTGGCTAATGAAAGATGATCCTGATATTTTTTCAAGTAGCAACACTGATACAATGTCCCCATGTAGTTTAGTTCAACATGGTTATTTTGATACTTTGTAACTTGGATAAAGAATGAATAGATAGACGTGACCGTATACCCGTAAGGGACAGATATAGATGACGTCATACCTGCCTAAAGTAGATAGGTATACCAGTGTTGCTTTAAGTTTTACCCTACTTTATGTTTATAGTGGCTTTTACCACTATAAACATAAAGTAGGGTTGATTGATCTACTTATTTTTTTGAGACATTTTAATGAGCGCCCCTCGCTCAATAATATGTCTCAAAAAATAAAAGTGGGAGGAAGTTGCGATTTTTTTTATTGAATTCTTCATTCAACCTTCGCCGCAGTCTAAAGTTATTTACACTTTTAAATAAAACTACACTTTTCGGATTTACTCGAGTATATTTCGTTTTAAAACATTTTACTATTATTTATTTGAGCTATTATGTAAACATCTTTACAAATATAAGAAACAATATTAGGAATCATCATCATCATCCACACGCGTCCACTGCTGGACATAGGCCTCTCCAATCTCCAAGTGCTCGCCACTGAGCACGATCCGCGACCACTCGCTTCCAGCTTTTGCCAGCTAGGTACCTTGCGAAGATCGTCGCTCGATTAAGAATACAGCGGGCAATAATCATTGTTTTTTCTTTATCTCTGCAGTTTATTTAAAATCCAATATTTACACATTTACTAAATATTTGTGAAGATTTAGAAATTGTATAATATTAAATTTTTAATAATCATTTTCTAAAATTAGATTTCAATAGCACCGTTATTGTCATCGAATAAAGGACTTCGGCTTACAGAGATAAAATTCACTACAATACAGGTAAAAATTCACTTGGGCTGGGTAAGTTCAAGAATTGAACTACTGATACCGCACTCAATATGGTGCTAAAAGCCCAAAGTTGGTAAGCTTGCTCACAATGTGGAGAAAAGATCTGGCAAAGAACGCAAGATGCCGATGTAGATAGCTGGTTATTCTTAGTTGCCCGTGTTGCCACCTCCAACCTCGCCCCCGCTGGTGGCAACTTGGAAATAGCGCAGGACAAGACCAATTTGTAGATCTCTGAGGAAGATTATGTTCTGTCAAGTACCTATATAATTAATTAGAAACACTTGTTCGGTGCATAGAGCTATATCTACATCCTATGTGTTCTTGTTAGATATTCAGACAAAGTAGATATATGAGTTATTTCATTTGGATTAAGCCAGATTACTAGCTATGGCACAAAATTGCTAATAAATCACAAACATTTTCTAGAGGCTGTCTACTCCTCACCACTCACCAGCTGTTTTTGGGTGTGGTAAACACGTATTAAATTGCTTACGTACAAACTCATATGCCTTTGAACTTAAAAAGTGTAAGCACAGCGCGAATTTCCTTAAAGGTTCAGAATACTTTCTTTTGTCAACTCCTAAAAATCTTTTCAGAAAATCTCTATTGGTTCCTCCTACAGTATCTAAAATGTCCAACTACTAATTTTGCATCATTAACTTACACTTCAAATCACTTTACACATTTTCAAGTGTGACTACTTTTTTTCCCAATCGTCTAAGCGATTGACGCACTGGCTGTAGTTTTTTATTTGATGACCTCGCTGATTATTTCAAACCCAGCATTTGAAGCCGCATTTTTCTCTTTCGTGGCGTATACAAATTTGAACCGAAATCCAACACCGATGCGTCCTGAAACAATATGTATACAGGTTAAAAATAAAAGCAGGTTCTAATTTTACAACATTAAAAATATTAATTAATAAATTTTTAAACTGTATCTGTACAGATGGTCAGAC
Source organism: Schoenobius gigantellus (assembly GCA_963935595.1). Taxonomy (NCBI): domain Eukaryota; kingdom Metazoa; phylum Arthropoda; class Insecta; order Lepidoptera; family Crambidae; genus Schoenobius; species Schoenobius gigantellus. Next base: position 48,231,341 of record OZ012542.1, on the reverse strand, counting down.
TTGTTATATTAATAGAAAATGACCAAAATCAAACCATTAATAATATGTTTGGCCATATCAAAATAGTAGAAAAGGATTTGGTACCTACCCTACCCATGTTAATCCAAAACTGTAAAATAAATTTCGAAATCCCCCATAAAAATAGTTGGATTTGTGAAAAATAAAAGGTTTTGGCTTGATAGGGTATGTACCTTGTAGATATAATATGTATAAGTTACTGTAAAAAAAGTTTAGGAATAGCACCACTCCTAAGAAAAGTGCCTTTTTTGTTTTTCTGAATCCACTGTTGTTCAAAATGCTCAGAACACATTCGGGTATGCTTGGTTGGCTGCCAATTCAATCGACCAGTAGCTTTAACCCAACTGTTTTCGAGTAGTTATCTCCGATAGAAATCTGTTAAATACAGACAAAAAAGCAAATGGAAAGTCTCACTTCAAAAGAATTAACTTTGTTATCTAAAATGCTCAAAATTTTATACTTAAATTAAATATGTCAATATTAATGTAACACAGAAACTAATATGTGAGTTCCCTTTCACGTAACAAATTACCTACGAATCAAGGAAAAATAGTCGTAGCGTAACTGGTATCATTATAACCCGGCAAAATGTTATACGCGTTGGCTGTATACGTGGCCATATTGTATGGCGACATTCCTAGCTTGTTAGGTTAACAGTAACCTTACTACTTAGTTTGAAATTTCATGTTTAATCCCATAATATGATTGAGAACCATAGTAGAATGATAAAATATTGCAATATAACTTGTATTTATAATTTAAAAAATAGTTCTGGCGCTTTTTATTGACACAATTTAGGTCTTACCTGTAAAAGGTTATATTTTCCTGTTTTCTAGCACTATCACTATTACAACCTAAAACGGAGCAGTGCACCATGATTTAAATGTTCAAATAGTTCACAATTACACTAATTAAAGTGTTAAATAATTACACAGTAAGCTATAATTCACACAACAAATTTCTTCCACGTATTTGTTTAGCACCAGACGCTGGTGATAAACAATCCCCACTACCAGTTTCACCTATATACGGTAACAAGGACAAAAAAAAATGATGCCATCTTCTTCTTTCCTTTGGCAATGTGTATAAGTTTATCTCTTTTCCTCATGTTTGACGGCGTTTATAGCCCATCTATATCATTCTATATCTATGCTTTGTAATAAACAATTTTATAATATTTTTTTCTTAATTTCTGTCGAAATATTACAGATATTAAGTAATTTTAACATTCATGAAATCCAAATACATCGATTTTTTATAAAAGGTTCATTGTTGGAAGTTAATTGAAACTAAACATTACCTAATATTTAATTTTAAAAAAGTAAGACAACCCAAAATTTTCATGTAAATCATAGACATGATGATGATACTATGATATACATGAAAATTTTGGGTTGAATGACATTACGTGTAAACACATTTTAATAATTAGTTTTAGATAACGCATTGATTATTAATTGGTTATTATGAAACACCGGGTATAAGCGATCATTCGTGAGAACACGACAGTAGAACTTTGATAATCATCGAGTGAAGTTGTGTGTGCGATACTAAAAATAAAGTAATTTTCAAATCTAATTCGAGTGTGTTTCTGTTACTATTAGCCCCTGATCAGCTTTTATATTGTTCTAATGTCACGATAACGATAGCGAGTGATCGCTTTAAGATAGGCGGTAGGGCCGCCGATGGCAGCGAATTGAAAAATAGCTTGAAGGATAAAACTGAAAACTGTTGGTTAGGTTAGACGTTACAGCGGAGCCAGTGAAGCGAGCGGAGCACGAAACTGTATGTTTCATGCTCCGCTCGCAAAAATCAATAATTAATTAAAATCCACCTTGTCGCCTTTTTTCTCACCTGGGTCCGAATAGCAGTCGTCTTCTTTAGGGACCCGGGGGGCTACCGCCTAATCCATAGCGATCACTCGCTATCGCTAACGTCACATTAGATTCTAATGATTCTAATGATTAGAACAATAGTTTCAATGTCACAGACCTATTGTTCTAATGTCATAAATGTCATTCTGCGGAACGACTGCGGAAAAACTACGTTTGGATTTTTTCTAAGAGGGCAGACCCAGACCCCTTATGCCTTTAAGCCCTTATCCTTGAAGATTCTAAAATTTGCCATTTTTGCAAACCACCTCACTACCCACAGACGTATAAAAGGAAGCAGACTTAATATAAGGACATGTCCACTTTTGGGTTAAGAATATAATTATTTATTAACCAACATGTTTCAGGTATTATTGTAAAGAGTACTCAAAAATCTTGGGTTTAGAATAAAATTTAGGTTTTTTTAGGCCTGCAAATTCAAAAAAACAGCAATTTTATGATTGACTTTCATAGTATGTAAAACAAAGCGATTTTTGTATGGAAACCAATGACAAGTTACTGAAACGTGTCACAAACGAATAAATAAGTAACAAAAGCGCACAAACGATGTGATAGTGAGTGACTTTCTGACTAAAATTCACATAAATTACATTTTTAATGTTTTATCAAGATTTACGAAAAACATGGCTGTATGAACTTAGCTCCCTTTGCCTTCTCTTGCAGAAGTGACAGCGTCAAAAAAAGCCTCGTTTAATTTTGTGATTCAGGTGAATGTGATGGGTTTCTCGGCTTCTCGTTCTCTGGCTCGCCTGTTCTCCGATCGGTGTCGGTTTTTTTGCCCGCTTCAAAGGGTTTCTCGGGCGAGAAAAGAGAACACTATCACACTCTCGTTTGTTCTCAGTGCGACTGCCACCGTGGCGTAGATCGCATGTTATCTCGTGCCAATTATTCTATAAAAAAAAAATACTTTGTGGTGTCTGATGCATATCAGTATCATTTAGATAACTTCACAGTTATTGTATACTCTTTCATTAACATAGTCTCTCATCTGTGCTATCAGTGCTTAACAAAATAATGTGTGATAAATATTAAGAAAATAATTTAAATTCACGAAGATTTTAATTGTTTTGAGATATTTCGTTAGTCTTTATAGTTCAGTAATTTTAGACATACGAGTAAAAAATGTGGAAAAATGAAACATAGTTAAAGTTTAAATAATATTTTCACACAGAGCACAGAAAGTACTTTGTCAATAACCACCATCGTTTGAGCCATTTTTTCTTAATATTATTTTTAATTTTCGTGTTAACGAGATTATAATGTGCTAACGCACACAATACCAAGGCAGTAGCACTGTCGTCCATTCCGGATCACGACCGAGAATGTAAATGAGAAGATCGCTGAGTGTGGATAGCTTCTCGGTTCTCGCGCAAGTTCTCGGCTAGACTTCTCGCCGAGACTTCTCGCGTGAGTCTGGAGCCGGTATAAAAGCAATCACAATACATCACAATACTTTTTATTAAGAAGTGCACAATCTTGTGTTGTTGCCGCAATGACTGTCAAATTAAAGGCAGCGCAGACGTTATAGATTTTTCCTTCGACAATAAACCCCCAGGTGACCACATATTGAATTGGATTGCAAATTAGCAGCATTGCAGGTCACTGCTGGTAACAAACAAGCATCTCTGACTCTGACCAAAAAAATGATACATGTAATCAATAGGTCCATGCTATTAAAATGAAATCTAGCACAATAAATGCATTGGTTGGTGGCAGATGACTTCTATACTTTACTTTGTAGCAGTGTGTTTGTGCAGCATTTGTTAGGATGAGCCCCTGGCTGTAGTGTCTAGTGTGTGATACCTGTTTTACTCTGCCTACTCTTAGGATAAGCACCTACCTCACAGTAATGAAATATTAACATAAATAAAATATACTGGTCTGTTCTTAAGAATGCTACAGTTTTACTATTTCAATAACAAAAGATTTTTTACAAAACAAATGCTAATTAATGAAGTCATTATAATGAACTAAGTGCAAAATTCTCTAAGATTACTATAATGCTAATTCAAAGTGTAAATATTTACTTCTATATGACTACATACCCTCGATTTTATCATGGGTACTAAATATGTAATATGAAGTGTTGAATAATTATAATGGTGGAAACTATGTGAAAGAGTTGTAATATAGAAACTGGTTGCAGGTATGAAATAAAATCCAGAAATTATGTAATTTTTATTTATTCAATTTCAACATCTTCCCTCATTAGTACAAAATTGAGCCAGTGGTGTTATATGAGTTTGGTGCGGAGCCCATCCTAAATTCATGGATTTCATTTGATTTTTCCTCTTATCAGCAGTCTCATGTGATAGATCATTTTCTTGAATATGTTCTCCAAAATATGACTTAGCTTGCTTAATTTAATATGTTCTGATTGATTTAAATTAAATTGAATATTTTCATGACATTTCATATTTTCAGACTGATTAAAATTAAATTGAATATTTTCATTCTGGGGAACATTCAAGTGTGGAATTTAAGCATCAATATGTACAAAGATGGCTTCTAATGCCCTATTTAAAATAGATTGACCACCAGGTTGGTTGGTCGCTTACTGCAGCTAGCAGTGTAAGTTATAAGATTTCTTTTGAAATAGGTAATTAGAGGACTTTTGTAAGTGCAATTTTAGTAACCTCTAATAAAACAATGGAATTGTTTGAATCAGACCCAAAGAGTATAATGTATAGTTAGACTACTGGACAGGTTTTCCCTGCTTATATGGGCTATACCTAAATGTAAAGGTGCATATTGATTTTTGAAGCAATAACACTTTTTTATATAAGTAAACATGAGTTTTTGAAATGTATACCCGAGAAGCAATTCTGCAAAGGGATTCCTTAGCCCATAGTCTGACTTAATATAAACCTAAGGCCTTTTTAGGCTTTGAAAAAACCTCACCTAATTGAGTAAAGCAAGAGAACAATAAAACAAATTGTGTGACTGTTAAACCTGTCCAGTATTTACATACTATATCAGTGGAATTTTCTATATTTTCAAATTCAATTAGTTTCTGTTCTTTGATTTTATTGTTAGTAAGTCAAGCATGAATTATTTGGTGTAAACAATACAGTGAACTTATATTACCGTAAAAATGCAAAATCATATTGACTCATGTGATTTTCACAGACTCTGGCATTACTTTACGAATATTTTACAATCCCCGAGGATCTTCTTTCTTAAATATAATGGTACCATTCGACATTCCAAATTATAGCACTCTGGTACAAAAAAAAATGAGAAGTTGTATCAGGAGTGCGACTGTAACCTGGAAGTATAACATTTTGTTGTTCAATTCTTGGGTCTGGTTACTTCGTACGTTCAAATTACGAGAAAACTTAGTCCAGTTAGCAAGCCTATATTTAAATCACATGTAAAATCAAGAAAGGAAGGAAGGTTATACACATACACACAAACAATAAACAAAAGTCAAAACGACAGCTACAGTGGCATTGACATATTGACAATGACATACTTTTAATTGCCAGTAAAAAAAAACTAAATGTGGCCCTGCTAAAGAAACAATAAAAAAAACATTTTTAATTTTTTTCTCCTAAATGCAGGCCTTAATATTTTTAATATTCATGGATAAACATCCTTCTCATAAAGTTCTATTTCCGTCATAAATTTTTAAACTGGTTAAAAAAGGTTCAGAATAAAATTCCACGTTCCATACAAAAAGTGGACATGTCCTTTATTGTTGAATCAGATCATAAGCCACTGGTGTCAATATTTATGAAACCAATGAATAAATGCCCACCTAGATTACAAAGAATTAAATTAGCCTTACATTCTTATGATTTCCAAGTAGTATATAAACCTGGTAGAGAATTGGTGGTAGCTGATCATTTAAGTAGATCATATTTAACAGAAAATTCTACTAATTATGATGAAGAAATAGAAACATACGTAGCTATGGTTTTCAAAAAATTCAAAATCACTGATCAAAAGTTAAATTTAATAGTGCAAGAAACAAAAAAGGATTCCGAATTACAGTCAATTTTGTTATATATAAAAAATGGATGGCCTAACAATAAATTTGAGGTAAATTCTTTAGCGAAAACATATTTTTCATTTAAACATGAATTAAGTGAATATCAAGGAATAATTTTAAAAGGCACACAAATTTTAGTACCAAAATCTTTAAGATCTGACATGATTTCTAGAATACATTATGCACATTTAGGTATATCAAAGTGCAAATATCTTGCTAGAAAATTTCTTTACTGGCCAAGTATGACAAAGGAAATTGAAGATCTAATATCCAACTGTGACACATGTAAAAAATATCAAAATACTAATAGTAATGAACCTATCATTAATAGAGAGATACCGGATAGACCTTGGCAAATTTTAGCAACAGATATTTTCTTTTTAAGAGGAGAACCATATATATTATTAGTTGATGCATATAGTAAATATGTTGAGATCAAAAAATTACATGATTTATCTGCACAAAAAACAATAGCGTTTTTAAAAGAAATGTTTTCACGACATGGAATACCACAAGTATTACATTCTGATTCAGGTAGTCAATTTACTAGCTATGAATTTAAATCTTTTGCAAAGCAGTGGTATTTCATACATAGCATAAGTAGTCCTAAACACCATCAAAGCAATGGTTTAGCTGAACGTCATATACAAACAGTAAAAAGAATGTTAAAGAAACTGACAGAAGAAAGTAAAGATATATACTTAGGATTACTAACATTAAGAAATACACCTATTTCTGAAAATGGTAAATCACCAGCTGAATTATTATTTAACAGACCAGTTAATAATATGTTACCTAGTTTGAAAAAACATATTAATATTAATCATAATAAATATAGAAAGGAATTAAAAATAAAACAAAGAAAACAGGCAAATTATTTTAATAAAAGAACTAAATACTTACCGGAGATACCGAATGAGAAAATTGTTAAAATTAAAGAGGATAATTGTTCTGGTCCTCATAAGAGTGGAATTGTAGTAGGACGTGGACAGGTTCCTAGATCATATATAATTAAAACAGAGGAAGGAAATGTTATACAGAGAAATAGAAAAAAATTGATTATGAATGGCAAATATTATGATAAGAGTAGGATAGATTTGGATAATGAGGAGAGTTTTGAGGATAATGTTAGGGATAATGTTCAAAGCGAATTGCCAATGTCTGATAATAGTATTAACTATAAAAATACTAATGATAATGTAAAAATGACTAATGATAATAAGAATTATATTGATCACATCTAGTGATGTGGGAGAGAGGTTAAAAAGCCAACCTATTTGACAGACTATTGTAAATAAAAAATACTTGTATTGTGTTATTGAGTTATTAATCAAAAATACATTTGTCATGAAAATTAGAATAAAATATATTTGTATTGTGTTAATAAGTGATTAAAAATACACTAATATTAGAAACATTAAAATATAATTATAAGAAGAAAGTTACTGTATGATTAATGATAATAAAATATTTAACTATGTAAAGAAGGGAGATGTTGTATATACTATGATTGTATGGGTTACGATCCCTTTGTCATGAACCTATGAAAAGTAGATAAAAAAGTGTGATCGCTCTCTCTGTTATGTCAACGAATAAAGTGATTTAATTTTATAATGTTTTTCATTAAAAACATAACATTATAGCAATACGAAAATTAGAAAACAAATATATGAAAAATGTACATCTTGGTTATTTTAACGCCAGTGGAATTAAATTCACATATTAGCCACGTAGAAAAGTGCCTCGTCAAATCACATTCTCACTCTTAACCCCTTATATTTAACCTATTTTAAAAATAATACTGTTACATCTTATAAAAACTAAGCCATGTAGTAGTTTATATAAAAATAGCATTATTGGAATGTGTTAAATCTAAAAATGGGAAAATTTATAATTTATATGGCATCCCTTAAAATACGCACACATACTCAGTCGCACGCACTCAGAATCACACATAACAATGTGCTGTCATTGGCATGCTTCACTCTTGATTCAGCAACGTTCCGTCCGTTTTTTTCGGTCCGTGGTTATCATGTGGTAAAGTTGCCACGTTTTTTGAACGATACGTCTGCTTCCCTTTATACGTCTGGGCTGCTTTCGTAAACATCGCCCGACGACCTTACATAGATTTGACTTGCGAATAATAATACCATCAATGAACGAGATAAATAATACGAGGTTTACCAAAGTGCGACAGAGATGTTTATGTTTATAGGATATTTTGTCTTTGTCACCGTTGATTATTTTTTTTGTCTGACACAAACCCATGGAATTATTACTCAAACAGGAATGAGCTCATGCTTAAAAAAGTGTGCCGAGCGAGAGATAAATAACTGTACCATTTGTCTCTTTCGTAAAGAACATTGGCCACTTTGGACCCAGGCCTATTCGCTAACTACGGTTGGTAACTAGAACTGTCATTTTTGAAAGCCACTCTAAATCCATTACGGGTTTAGTGATCTTATGTGTTACGGCAGCGTTCATGATAGCAGTAATGGATGTTAAGTTCCTTTCAAAAATGGCAGTTCTAGTTAGCAACCGTAGTTACAGAATAGGGGGGCTGATGATGTCTAGAAATGAAACTTATTTTAATATCAAGGTGATTTTATAGTGTATCAATTCCGCTAACAGCTATACTTTTAAATCATCTACGAAAAAAGATATTTAAGAAAAAAGATAAGATAAGATGAGAAAATAAGCGTTTTAAAATTCCTGAACGCATCCGGATAGTGATTTTTCTCTCGTTCCGTTTCACGTTTATTTGAAATAAAGTTGTTATTGTTCAAGTTGAAATATTGAGCAACACTTTATGTTATTATAAATTATATCAAAACCTTTTTATTCTTAGCTTAAAATAATTCAACTAATTGAAATAATATTTGACCATTATTCTTTCTTTTGTATGAACAACAACATTTCACATGCTAGTAACGAAACGTTTTTGACGTATTATAGGCTTAAAGCCGGCCTTGCTCTTTTTGACCGAGACAAAGATATATTCTCCGGCGGATACTTCTTACCTTTCCTACCCAGGGTACGGACTGGAATACCTCTTCGCACCTAAGGCCGGTGTGTGCGTGTACGTCAGAGACGATATTTGTTCTCGGCGCCTCGGTCACCTTGAAAGTAGGGACCTCTCCACCTTATGGCTCCGTGTAGACAGCGACGACCATCCCCGCGTCTATTCGTGCCTCTATAGGTCCCATAGCGGTGATACCGAAACCGACCGACTCATCGAGCACGTTCAAATCGCTGCAGACTTTGTGCAGCAGCAGATCCCTCTCGCAGAGATCGTGATACTTGGCGATTTTAACGCTCACCACACCGAATGGCTCGGTTCAAGCAAGACCGATCATGCGGGGAGATCTGTTCACACCTTCGCTCTTGCATATAGCTTGACACAATTGGTTACTACGCCCACGCGAATTCCCGATGTGGAGAGCCAGGAACCTTCACTGTTGGATCTTCTGCTGACTTCTCATCCCGACGGCTACCTCATATCTGTCGGCGTCCCTCTTGGTTCCTTAGATCACTGCCTCATTAGGAGTTCGGTGCCACTCACGTGCTTGCAACGACCTCGAGTTGCACGTAGTCGCCGTGTGTGGCACTACAAGTCAGCAGACTGGGATGGGATGCGGTCCTTTTTTGCGTCCTACCCTTGGAGGCAGGTTTGCTTTATGCCGGATGATCCCAACTCCACCGCTGAGTCTGTTGCCGATGTGGTGTTGCAAGGTATGGAAATTTTCATTCCATCCTCAGTTATACCCATTGGTGGCAGATTCCAACCTTGGTTTGGTCAATCCTCCAAAATGGCTTCTCGCTTGAAGCAGGAAACCTACCAAGCTTGGGTAAACGCGGTGACGTCTCGGGATGGAAATACCAGCGCTTTAAAAAAGCAGTATAACTATGCCTCCAGATCCTTCAAAACATTTTCATTGCAAGGGACATTGCAAGAGCGAAGTCGGAGCACATCAGTAGAATTGGCGAGAGGCTAGAGCGTCTTCCTTCGGGGTCTCGTGCGTTCTGGTCTCTCGCCAAAGCTATTCGGGGAAATTTCTGCATGCCATCTTTACCACCACTACACAAGGATAACACTTCGTTAACCCATGATGCTAAAGAGAAAGCCGATCTTTTAGGGCAACTCTTTGCATCCAACTCGACCTTGGATGACGGGGGACAGGAACCACCGACCATACTACGGTGCACGAGCTTTATGCCGGATATTCGGTTCCACCAAAGCTCAGTGCGTCAAGCACTAATCACCCTAGATATCCACAAGTCGAGTGGGCCCGATGGTATCCCTCCTATCGTGCTAAAGACGTGCGCTCCAGAGTTGGCACCGGTTTTAACGCGACTATTTCGGCTCTCTTATTCATCTGGCGTAGTCCCAACCTCATGGAAGACAGCTTTAGTGCATCCGATCCCTAAGAAAGGTGACCGCTCGAATCCGTCCAACTACAGGCCGATCGCTATAACCTCTTTGTTTTCAAAGATAATGGAATCGATTATCAACCGCCAGCTTTTTCAGTATCTAGAGGATCACCAGCTGCTTAGTGACCAACAATACGGCTTTCGTAGGGGTCGCTCTGCTGGTGATCTTCTAGTTTACTTGACACATCATTGGGCAGAGGCAATTGAAGCGAAGGGGGAGGCACTGGCGGTTTGTTTGGACATCGCGAAGGCCTTCGATCGGGTATGGCACAAAGCGCTCCTCTCAAAACTTCCTTCATATGGGCTTCTCGAGAAATTATGTGGATGGGTCACTAGCTTTCTAGCAGACAGAAGCATTAAGGTCTTGATTGATGGTGAATGCTCAGACTCACTGTCTGTAAATGCTGGTGTCCCCCAAGGATGTGTGCTTTCACCTACACTATTCCTTCTGCATATCAATCATCATCATCATCACAGCTCATATACGTCCCCACCGAGGGGCTCGAGCCTACCCTATGTTAGGGTGATTAGGCCTTAGTCAACCACGCTGGCTCAGTGCGGATTGGTCGACTTCACATACACCATTGAATTTCTTCGCAGATGTATGCAGGTCTCCTCACGATGTTTCCTTCACCGTAGGAGCGTCAGACAGATGTACATATGAAATTCGAAAACGAAAAATACATTGGTACATGGCGGTCTCGAACCCGGACCTCCCGATTGGAAGGCAAGTCCCGAGTGCACAGCGCCACCGATGCATATCAATGATATGCTGCAAATCAGCAGCATTCATTGTTATGCAGACGACAGCACGAAAGACACCTTCTATAACGACCGTGCGAACTTTTCTCGGGAAAACGTCATTGAGTGCCGGAATAAACTTGTGTCTGAAATTGAAACTTCATTAGAGAAAGTCTCTAACTGGGGTCAACTTAATTTAGTCCATTTCAACCCCTCGAAGACACAGGTTTGCGCGTTCACCGCAAAGAAAATGCCATTTGTCGTATCTTCTCGCTTTCAGGGCATTACCCTAACTGCCTCAGCCAATATTGGGATCCTTGGTGTCGACATATCGAGCGAAGTCCAGTGCCGTGGCCACTTAGAGGGTAAAGCTAAATTAGCTTCTAAGAAGCTTGGTGTGCTCAATAGATCGAGACAGTATTTCACTCCGGCGCACCGCCTTCAGCTTTACAAGGCGCAGGTTCGGCCTCATATGGAATACTGTTCTCATCTTTGGGCTGGGGCACCCCAATACCAACTTCTCCCACTGGACCGCATTCAACGGAGAGCGACTCGAATCGTCGACTGCCAGGAAATTTCAAATCGGCTTGATACCTTGGCGCTGCGTAGAGATGTCGCTTCGCTATGCATCTTCTATCGTATTTATTACGGGAAATGCTCCGAGGAATTGTTCGGACTTATACCTGCCGCCTCTTTCCGCCATCGTTCCACGCGGCAAAAAATCCATGCCCATCACTTAGATGGTTGGCAGTCCACAAATGTGCGTTTCTCTCGAAGTTTCCTGCCTCGCACAGTCAAACTTTGGAACGAATTGTCGCCTGCGGTATTTCCGGACCGATACGACCTTCAAACTTTCAAAAAAGAGCGTTTTCCCACCTCAAAGGCCGGCAACGCACTTGTAACTCCTCTGGGGTTGCGGGTGTCCATGGGCGACGGTAATTACTTACCATCAGGTGATACGTCTGCTCGCTTGTCCCCTATCCCATAAAAAAAATTGTTAGGTAGCTATGTCAGGTAAGTGATCGGTGCTCGTATAGACTGAGAGGTCACGGGATTTTTCATAACGATCATGGATACGGTTAGATTTATTTTTATAGTTTGCAGAGTAGTCCCCTAATGTGAATGATGTCGGTCTGCCTGCTTTCAGTGGTTGCAACTTCGAGTTATAGAGCTTACAAGAGGCTTGATTGTTGCGAAAAAAAACGATCAGAGAAATGGTCAGTTTTAGTACATATTCAAAGTATGGCGTCTCCGCAGATGAGACAAGTTAGTCTGGCGACTCTCAGTGGTTGCATTTCAGAGTTATGATGCGCGCAATCACTGCATTGTTGCAAAAAAAAAACGATAACAGAAATGGTCAGTTTTAGTACCTATTCGAAGTATGGTATCTCCACAGGTGAAACGAGTTGGTCTGCCTGCTCTCAGTGGTTGTATTTCAGAGCTATCATTGTGTACGCAATACCATTATTTGTGGAGAAAGCCTAAAAAATATCGGAAAACATGACAATCGGCGGATTTTTCAAATGCTCATTGACCGCTGCTGTCGTCTCGACTTGACACACACAGCGCACCCTCCTCCCCCCGCGCCCGGCCCCTGTCTGTGAGTGTGGAACAATCGTTGTGGGAGGGTGCGCTTGTTGGGCTCGTTTTTGGTGCTTTTTTAGACAACTCAACCGTTACTTGCATTTTTACAATAATGTCGAAAATAAATACTTTTTTTTGTGGAACGCGTATGAACATCCCAAAGTACTGTTACGATCCCAAAGTATTATTTTACAGCTAATAAGTACAGTACATAATTTAATTCGATCTTAATTTGCTACAGATAAACATGTCTCTAAGAAATGTCCATTAACATGTTTTTTATTGTCTCTATTAAAGCGCCGCTACTAATTCACAGCTATAATTGCAACACTGACCCTACATTGTACTAAATTAAAACTTATTTTTTATCACTTCACTTCATTACACTAGATCGGATGGCTTTATCCGTTTTAGTCTTCTTTTACGATTACACAGTTTTGGGACATTTCGTGCACCGCGTTATGAAGGTCGGCCAAGTAACGCAGTACGTTTGCAGTTGGAGACTGCGATACTGCAGCACTTTGAGCGCAACCCGCGAACCAGTACTGCAGCGGAAATGGAGAGCCGGCTTATTGCAGCCTTTCAGTCTGCTTCTCCACAGATGTTGCAGAATGTAAGAGAGTCGATGCTTCTACGAACGGCTGCCTGCATAGAGCAGGGTGGTAGACATGTTGAGCGGTTTTTCGGTTTCGCTCGATGCAAAAAGGTCAAGAAACGGTCGTTTGAAATGAAGACTTCAATAGTAGGTATTTCGGCCCAAATTCAACCTCATGCAGTGTTTATTTTTAGCCAATAACTAACTGGCCCGGGTGAAAAAAGTGTGCGGTTTGTGTGTGAGTCATTAAATGCTTCGTGCGATAACTGTTTGTGAAAAACATTAATCAATTAACTTGTCAACTAAGTGTAACATATTGGACGCTGCCATGACGCTGCTTTAACATAGGTAAGTTGACTCAACGCAATAATATCATAGTTATTATCTTTTCCTGTAATACCTACTTGATTTTGCGCCCGGACACAAGCCGTAGGTGCGTCTCCCTCAGTCTCCCTGCGATGGCGCTCGATAGTTGTGAATGAAGGCACGTGATAGACGTGAGCGTAGTCACGGCGTAGTAGTCCTCGTACACAGAACAGAAAAAACTGTTTTTTTCTGTTCTGTGTCCTCGTACGCTTACGTAGGGTTGTCAGCACTTAAGACCAAAAAATATTTTATTTAGTTTGTATGGAAAAAAAAGTAGTTTTATTAGCTCTAATATTTTTCCTACAGAATCTCCACTTCTGATGGATACATACCCTTAAATCTTATTGGGGTTCTACGTTACATCCTGTATATACCGGGTGTAACAGAATACCGCAATAATATTAAAAGTTGTTGATTAACAAAAAAAATGTTTTATGACTATTCTTTGTACTTTTATTTTACACCTGCTTTCGATTTAATACGCTTAACAATTAAGCGTATTAAATCGAAAGTAGGCATATAATAAAAATACAAAGAATAGTCATAAAACATTTTTTTGTAAATCAACAACCTTAAAATATTATTCCGGTATTCCGTTACACCCGGTATATGACAAAAAAAATTCAAAGAGTGGCGTAAAAGATGGTGGATGGTCGCTATGCATCGAATAATAATAATAATAAATCATTTTATTTGCAAAAATATGGTTACAGAGATGATATAAGAAGCTAATCTATACATATACAGGTGTCCCAAAAAATAGTGTCAAGCGTAAGTCCAGAGTTAGAGCACCTCTTGGAGTACCCGAATCACCCCCATGTATGTTCCGCGATTATGCGTAGTTTTCGAGTAATAATTTTTTTTCTGACTTTTTGAAAATTTTGATCCAAAGAACTTAAAAATTTTAAATAAAAAAAAGTAGAACATATTTTAATGTTTTTCTTTTTGCCACTGAATCATCTTTAGTGCTTCTTTTATGTCTAAAATAATCAGCTTCGTAACTTTAGTGGAAATTTAGAAAACAGTAGTGTAAAGTCAAAATTTGAATGTTAGTGAATAATTACTTAAAAATTCATCTTTAAATTAAAAATCTAAACAGGCGAATTCATGGTTTCTAAGTACGTGTAAAAACTTCTCTAGACTCTCTGCTTTCATAATCATTTAAAAAAAGAAGTACTTAATAGGGCTACTTTGGCTTAAATCGGCCATCAAAGACAGCGAGGTGAAAATTTCATAAAATTTACCAAATTCCTATCAGATGATAAAAAAAATATCTGGTCTTTTTATAATTTCTAAGGTTCAGATTAATTACAATTTAGCAAAAATTAACTACATGAAACCCATATTTAAATATTTTTCTCGCGGATCACATCGGTTGTAGTGTTGGATTGGATGTAACGCAGTACTTACCTGCTAAAAAATTGCCCGAGTGAGAGGATATGAAAGAGACCGCATTATTGCTATCTCTCTCACTCTCATTGGCGAAATGGATAACTGTAACTGAGGAATGCTATTCTTTGTGACAAGGGGATGAGGCGGGGGGTGTAGTCCGAGCGCCTATTGTGTTCTGGCGCCAGTCGTTTGCCTGCTTTTGTTTGCGCCTTACGTACGTTACGCTCATTTGTGATTATTTGACGAACTTTGCTTTCTTTACGGACCTTGAGTGCGATTACGATTTGGTTTTGTGTGAATACGGGATTTTGACAAATTTGGCATTCTTAACGGACTTTTCAAGCTCTTCATTTTGTGATGTCTTTTTCATCGCAAGAATATGCTCTTATGCATTACTTTTATGGATATGCAAGAGGAAATGCTTCTGAAGCAGCCAGGTTGTTCCGGCAGCAAGTACAAAATGGAGGTGGACCTCAGCCTGAAACTTGGCCTGATCATCGCATGATTTTAAGAGTACATAACTCGTACATGGAAGGACGCCTACCAGGTAGAAAATCGGGGCGCCCATCTGAAATGAGTGACCCAGATACTGTCCAATCAGTGGTCGAAGAAGTGGTGAGAGATCCATCAGTTAGTGTAAGAACAATAGAACGTCGAATCGGAATTCCGAAATCACAAGCACATCGAATACTTCATCAAGAGCGTTTTCACCCATATCACATCCAGAAAGTTCAGCAGCTCAAGCCCGCAGACTACCCGAGAAGGGTGGCATTTTGTCAGGAAATGTTACGGAGACAAGCTGAAAACGAAAATTTCTTTAAAAATATTATATGGACTGATGAATCACATTTTAAGCGATGTGGGGTGTTTAATGCGCATAACTACCATTCGTGGAGTATTGAAAATCCACACCTCACAAGGGAATCTAATTTCCAAGAACAATTGAGTATCAATTTGTGGTCAGGCATCCTAAACGGACAGCTGATTGGTCCGTTCGAACTACCGGACCGACTGAACAGCGAGGCCTACTTGCAATTTCTACGACGTGATCTCGGCGTCTTATTAGAAGATGTAGACCTATTAACGCGGAGAAATATGATTTTTCAAAACGACGGCGCTCCATGCCATTTTGCTAGAAATGTTAGACAACATTTGTCTGAAACATTTTCAGGCAGATGGATCGGTCGTGGAGGGCCCATTGCGTGGCCGCCACGGTCCCCCGACTTGAACCCCATAGATTTTTTCGTCTGGGGATACTACAAGGAATTAGTATACGCCAAGGACATTACAAACGTCACAGTGTTAAGAACAAAATTAAGACAAGCGGAAGAAACAATAAAAAACAACAGAATTGCATTTATAAATTTAAAAGAAAACTTTTTTAGACGATGTAGAATATGTATTGAGCACGAAGGTCGTCATTTTGAAAACTTTCTTTAAGCGATCGAATAATAAATACTTTGAAAATAATGTTTTGTTTCATTTATTAAGTTATAATAAACCTTCAAAGGTTATTAAAGATGGCAGCAGGAACAGTTATTTTTGACCTTGAAATAATAAATTTTTAGCTTTTCTACAATCATTTTTGGTTTATTAATAAATAATTGGAATTTAAAAAAAAATTATTCAGAAGTCGAGTTTTATGAAATTTTCACCTTGCTGTCTTTGATGGCCGATTTAAGCCAAAGTAGCCCTATTAAGTACTTTTTTAAAAATTATTATGAAAGCAGAGAGTCTAGAGAAGTTTTTACACATACTTAGAAACCATGAATTCGCCTGTTTAGATTTTTAATTTAAAGATGAATTTTTAAGTAATTATTCACTAACATTCAAATTTTGACTTTACACTACTGTTTTCTAAATTTCCACTAAAGTTACGAAGCTGATTATTTTAGACATAAAAGAAGCACTAAAGATGATTCAGTGGCAAAAAGAAAAACATTAAAATATGTTCAACTTTTTTTTATTAAAAATTTTTAAGTTCTTTAGATCGAAATTTTCAAAAAGTCAGAAAAAAAATTATTACTCTAAAACTACGAATAATCGCGGAACATACATGGGGGTGATTCGGGTACTCCAAGAGGTGCTCTAACTCTGGACTTTCGCTTGACACTATTTTTTGGGACACCCTGTATATAAAAGGAGATGTTCCCATCTATAGACGCACGCACAGGCGTAACTGCTAATGGTAGAAACGTGAAATTTGGGACAGTTATTTTAATTCAAAATGCGGACGCACACTAAGGGATTAAAAAAAAATTTACTCTAAAGGGATGAAATAGGGGTTGCAAGTTTGTATGGAAAAATCTTTAAATTATCAACGATTTTGATAAAACTTGAGATTCATGCTCTTAAAAATAATTTTATTGAACAGGTGTTTCATAGTTTATTGGAACTCACCCCTTTATGGTGCAAAATAGCGGTTAATAGTTTCTATGGAAAATATTTAAAATCTGCTCCAATTTCTATGAAATTTATTATCAGGGCTTAAATAGGCCACAAAATTATTTTTCCTACTGGAAAATATAAAATTCCCACGGGAAAACAATAATAACGCGGGCGAAGCTGCGAGCGGAAAGCTAGCTAACCGAGTCCGACATAGTATTTTGTCATTTTTCGACGTGCAAATACTTATTCCGATGTGAAATATTATGATTAGTACGATTGAATTCAATACTTTCGAACATTCGAAACAGGACGTGGTAAATCAGTCATTGTTTCACATATTTGATTCGTTGCTGACAACTTGCAGGCACGTGCGTTCAGAGCGGTTGCTCGCTGTGCACTGCTCTGCTACATATATTGATCTGTGGCACTGCTCTCCTCGCCAGTGCTAACTGAGGCGCGTTCAGCGCCTCTGGGTGTAGTTGTCCGGTTGTTTTTTAACTCGCTCAAAGGCGTTGAACGGATTGCAGCAACCAAATCTTTTATCTCCCTCTTTCACATGATTTTTTTTTCTCTCTCTTTCTAGTAGATGACATTATAGAATATGGCCGCCAATATCATCCAATCACGTAAGAGTATTTCTGAATCTTTGAATTAAGTATCGACAAACTACCAGTGCCTATCTTTATCAGTAAACAGATTTAAGCTACGTCGTTTCGTTTTCGATCCATGTGGCTCAGCTGGGGTGACGTTGCTACATGCGAGGCACACGTATCTCCGAAATGTGCTAGTGACAAACTCTGGAACTTGTTCGACAAACTACTGCTACACTATTCCAAAGGCCCTAGACAAATGCCACACACTAACTTTTCCGCAGTCATTCCGCAGAAAAAATGTATGGAAATGGCATTAGCTTACGACAACCTCGCGCTATTTTTTCCGCAGCTAATGTCATCTCCATACAATTTTTCTGAGGAACGACTGCGGAAAAGTTAGCGTGTGGCATTTGTCTAGGGGGGCAGGAAACAGATTTTCTCTACGTTCGTTTAGTTTCGACATCCGTGTGGCTCAGCTGGGGTAACGTTAGCTGAGCCACACAGCCCCCTCAAACGCGAGCCCGCCAAACTGCCGCCTATCTATATCAGCAAACACATTTTCGCTATGTCTTTCCGTTTCTGATATCCGTGTGGCTCAGCTGGGGTAACGTTACCCCAGCCACACGTATCTCTGAAACGCGCAAGCGACAAACTCTGAAACTTGTCCGACAAACTGCCGCCTATTTATATCAGCAAACAGATTTTCGCTGTCTTTCTGTTTCTGAGATCCGTGTGGCTCAGCTGGAGTAACGTTACCCCAGCTGAGCCACACGTATCTCTGAAACGCGCAAGCGACAAATTTTGAAACTTGTTCGACAAACTGCCGCCTATATATATCAGCAAACAGATTTTCGCTATGTCTCCGTTTTCGAGATCCGTGTGGCACAGCTGGGGTAACGTTACCCCAGCTGAGCCACACGTATCTCTGAAACGCGCAAGCGACAAACTCTGAAACTTGCCGATGAACTCTGGACATTACATTGGCGTATCTAGTGTTTTTCTCCAGGGGGAGCCTGGCCCATGATTTTGTACGAATTTCTGTATTTTGGCGCCCATAATTGAATTTTGAATCAGTAGCCTAACATCCTGTGGTGGGCACTAGACCATTCTGGGGTGGGCACAGCCCACCCGGCCTCTCCTCAATATACGCCTATGGACATTTTAGCGGCATACTCTAACAATCAGCTATTTTCCACAATTTTTTCTGTGGCTCAGCTGGGGTCAGATACCAGTGGTTACTGTAACCACTGGTTGGTGTAACTTACACCTATTATCCGTTGCAGAGGTTGCCATTCTCTCCCTCTTTCACTCCATCTTCATGCTTCATGTTACCTTATCCCCTAGGGCTTGCGAGCATTCACAAAGCGGAGTAGACGAGCAATGAATATGCCGTGAATAAGTACCTTACAAGACGCGTGACCGCGACCTATTTTGTAGAACCTCGTACTTTGTTTTAGTTTCCTGCATTCGAAGACGTAATAATGGCGGCTGTACATTCTCGCCGAGACACCCCGAGACAGGCCGAGTGCGAGAGTGAACATGGTAGCTCTCGGCTCGCCTCGTGATGTCTCGTGCTTACTCGCCCGCTCTCGCTTCCGTGTCGGTTTTTTGTGGCCGAGTCAAATACCTGATTTACACTCGCGTCTCGAGGCTCGGCTCGCGGCTCGGCTCGTGTCTCGCGATAGAGCGCGTGAGCTCGTCGAGGTGTTTACACTCTCGCAATGCGTTCAGTTGCTTTCGAGCTTTCAGCAATGGAGGACGTCGAAGTATTAGCGGCATCAACGCTGTGCTTAGCCAGCATATACCCTATAACTACGAAAATAATTTGACTAAATATGACTTTTTATTCTTAGGGTTCCAAATTATAGGCCCCTTTTGAGAAAGTTCAATGACGTGTAAAGTTTCGTCTGTAGGCAATTTCAAAAAAATAAAAGGTAAGTTGAATAAATCAATAAAGAAAAATTTAATCTTGGGAAGGGATCGAACCCGCATCTTCAACGTACTGTGTTGACGCCTTGACCACTCGGCCACCGAGGTCTTACCAGCCCCGACTAAAATTCAACTGTATTGATATCTTTTGTACTTTGTTAACCAAAGTAATCTTTATTCACTCTTAATAACTACGTATCAACAGCCAACTTTGAAATATTTAAATATTTTTAAAAAATTGGAAAAAAAATAAAGCAAAATTATAAATTTTATATGATGCTCGCGCGCGAGTGTAAACACGCGCTCGCGCGTACGCGAGCCACGACGCGAGCCCCTTTGACTCGTGCCCAAAAAACCGCTCCCGACGCGAGCCGAGCCACGAGCTCAGTGTTTACACTCGCGTCTTGTGGCTCGGCTCGTGGCTCGTCTCGCGGCTCGCACAAGAGTGTAAATGGGGTAAAAGGGTCTCGACACGTCTCGCGAGGAACGTACCCCATTTACACTCGCGCGCGAGCCGCGAGACGAGCCACGAGCCGAGCCACAAGTCGCGAGTGTAAACACTGAGCTCGTGGCTCGGCTCGCGGCTCGTCTCGCCACTCGCAAGGCTCGCGTCGGGAGCGGTTTTTTGGGCACGAGTCAAAGGGGCTCGCGTCGTAGCTTCATATAAAATTTATAATTTTGCTTTATTTTTTACCAATTTTTTAAAAATCTTTAAATATTTCAAAGTTGGCTGTTGATACGTAGTTATTAAGAGTGAATAAAGATTACTTTGGTTAAAAGAGAACAAAAGATATCAATACAGTAGAATTTTCATCGGGGCTGGTAAGACCTCGGTGGCCGAGTGGTCAAGGCGTCAACACGGTATGTTGAAGACGCGGGTTCGATCCCCTCCCGAGATTAAATTTTTCTTTATTGATTTATTCATCTTTCTTTTATTTTTAAAAAATTTACTACAGACGAAACCTTACACTTCATTGAACTTTCTCAAAAGGGGCCTATAATTTCGAACCCTAACAATAAAAAGTCATATTTAGTCAAATTATTTACGTAGTTATAGGGTATATGCTGGCTAAGCACAGCGTTGATGCCGCTAATACTTCGACGTCCTTCATTGCTGAAGGCTCGAAAGCAACTGAACGCATTGCGAGAGTGTAAACACCTCGATGAGCTCACGCGCTCTTCCGCGAGACACGAGCCGAGCCGCGAGCCCAACCACGAGACGCGAGTGTAAATCAGGTAGAGCATTTGTTATGTATTTGTTATGTAACAACGCGAGTGTAAATCAGGTAGAGCATTTGTTATGTAACAACCGGACAACTACACCCAGAGGCGCTGAACGCGCCTCTGGGTGTAGTTGTCCGGTTGTTTTTTAACTCGCTCAAAGGCGTTGAACGGATTGCAGCAACCAAATCTTTTATCTCCCTCTTTCACATGATTTTTTATTTCTCTCTTTCTAGTAGATGACATTATAAAATATGGCCGCCAATATCATCCAATCACGTAAGAGTATTTCAGTAATAAACGTCAGAGCGATTTACAACCATCAAATTCGATGGTTGTTCGGTTGTAACTCGCGCCGACACTCTAAGGTCTTGAACGGGCCGGTTGTTTCACCCGGTTGTCACGCTCGAAGGCATTGAACGGGGTTAGAGCGAAAAGTTGTACTTCGCGCGAAGGCGCTGAACGCGCCTCTGCACTGGCCACAGAACATAACAAATGCTCTACCTGATTTACACTCGCGTCTCGTGGTTGGGCTCGCGGCTCGGCTCGTATCTCGCGGAAGAGCGCGTGAGCTCATCGAGGTGTTTACACTCTCGCAATGCGTTCAGTTGCTTTCGAGCCTTCAGCAATGAAGGACGGCGAAGTATTAGCGGCATCAACGCTGTGCTTAGCCAGCATATACCCTATAACTACGTAAATAATTTGACTAAATATGACTTTTTATTGTTAGGGTTCGAAATTATAGGCCCCTTTTGAGAAAGTTCAATGAAGTGTAAGGTTTCGTCTGTAGTAAATTTTTTAAAAATAAAAGAAAGATGAATAAATCAATAAAGAAAAATTTAATCTCGGGAGGGGATCGAACCCGCGTCTTCAACATACCGTGTTGACGCCTTGACCACTCGGCCACCGAGGTCTTACCAGCCCCGATGAAAATTCTACTGTATTGATATCTTTTGTTCTCTTTTAACCAAAGTAATCTTTATTCACTCTTAATAACTACGTATCAACAGCCAACTTTGAAATATTTAAAGATTTTTAAAAAATTGGTAAAAAATAAAGCAAAATTATAAATTTTATATGAAGCTACGACGCGAGCCCCTTTGACTCGTGCCCAAAAAACCGCTCCCGACGCGAGCCTTGCGAGTGGCGAGACGAGCCGCGAGCCGAGCCACGAGCTCAGTGTTTACACTCGCGACTTGTGGCTCGGCTCGTGGCTCGTCTCGCGGCTCGCGCGCGAGTGTAAATGGGGTACGTTCCTCGCGAGACGTGCCGAGACCCTTTGACTCGGCCACAAAAAACCGACACGGGAGCGAGAGCGGGCGAGTAAGCACGAGACATCACGAGGCGAGCCGAGAGCTACCATGTTCACTCTCGCACTCGGCCTGCTTTGGGGTGTCTCGGCGAGAATGTACAGCCACCATTATTACGTCTTCGAATGCAGGAAACTAAAACAAAGTACGAGGTTCTACAAAATAGGTCGCGGTCACGCGTCTTGTAAGGTACTTATTCACGGCATATTCATTGCTCGTCTACTCCGCTTTGTGAATGCTCGCAAGCCCTAGGGGATAAGGTAACATGAAGCATGAAGATGGAGTGAAAGAGGGAGAGAATGGCAATCTCTGCAACGGATAATAGGTGTAAGTTACACCAACCAGTGGTTACAGTAACCACTGGTAACTGACCCCAGCTGAGCCACAGAAAAAATTGTGGAAAATAGCTGATTGTTAGAGTATGCCGCTAAAATGTCCATAGGCGTATATTGAGGAGAGGCCGGGTGGGCTGTGCCCACCCCAGAATGGTCTAGTGCCCACCACAGGATGTTAGGCTACTGATTCAAAATTCAATTATGGGCGCCAAAATACAGAAATTCGTACAAAATCATGGGCCAGGCTCCCCCTGGAGAAAAACACTAGATACGCCAATGTAATGTCCAGAGTTCATCGGCAAGTTTCAGAGTTTGTCGCTTGCGCGTTTTAGAGATACGTGTGGCTCAGCTGGGGTAACGTTACCCCAGCTGTGCCACACGGATCTCGAAAACGGAGACATAGCGAAAATCTGTTTGCTGATATATATAGGCGGCAGTTTGTCGAACAAGTTTCAGAGTTTGTCGCTTGCGCGTTTCAGAGATACGTGTGGCTCAGCTGGGGTAACGTTACTCCAGCTGAGCCACACGGATCTCAGAAACAGAAAGACAGCGAAAATCTGTTTGCTGATATAAATAGGCGGCAGTTTGTCGGACAAGTTTCAGAGTTTGTCGCTTGCGCGTTTCAGAGATACGTGTGGCTGGGGTAACGTTACCCCAGCTGAGCCACACGGATATCAGAAACGGAAAGACATAGCGAAAATGTGTTTGCTGATATAGATAGGCGGCAGTTTGGCGGGCTCGCGTTTGAGGGGGCTGTGTGGCTCAGCTAACGTTACCCCAGCTGAGCCACACGGATGTCGAAACTAAACGAACGTAGAGAAAATCTGTTTCCTGCCCCCCTAGACAAATGCCACACGCTAACTTTTCCGCAGTCGTTCCTCAGAAAAATTGTATGGAGATGACATTAGCTGC
This sequence comes from Schoenobius gigantellus, assembly GCA_963935595.1. Taxonomy (NCBI): domain Eukaryota; kingdom Metazoa; phylum Arthropoda; class Insecta; order Lepidoptera; family Crambidae; genus Schoenobius; species Schoenobius gigantellus. The sequence goes on along the minus strand of OZ012542.1, from coordinate 48,207,640 downwards.
GGAAAAAATAGCGCGAGGTTGTCGTAAGCTAATGCCATTTCCATACACTTTTTCTGCGGAATGACTGCGGAAAAGTTAGTGTGTGGCATTTGTCTAGGGCCTTTGGAATAGTGTAGCAGTAGTTTGTCGAACAAGTTCCAGAGTTTGTCACTAGCACATTTCGGAGATACGTGTGCCTCGCATGTAGCAACGTCACCCCAGCTCAGCCACATGGATAGAAAACGAAACGACGTAGCTTAAATCTGTTTACTGATAAAGATAGGCACTGGTAGTTTGTCGATACTTAATTCAAAGATTCAGAGTTTGTCGACGCCTTAATCTAGATAATGAAATAATTTTTTATTTGGGTAAATAGTCGAGGAGCTAAGAGTCCCGAATGCACGAGGTTTCGTTATTTTTTTATATTTTGTGTACTTTCTTACAATAAGAAGTTAATTTTAAATAGTCAATCGAATTCAACAATGAAACAGTAACAGTTTTAATTTGATTTTAAAGGTATTATTTAGACAACATTTGGTATCTGGTCTCCTAGTCTATTTACACGAAGCAATGTACAAACGCTTACAATTGGGATGATGACTGAATTCTAATTTTTACGTCTCGTCATTAAATATTAAAATACCGTGGAAAAAGATGCAGTGCTGTGAAATCAGAATTAAAATCGGCTTAGAAATACATTAGATACAAGCATTTTAAGTTGTTAATTTGAAGGCGATTAGACAGAGAGATCCGACATCAACCGTGACGTCATTGTTGAGTACGGCCATATAAACTCCTTGTAAATTGCCGTTTTGCTAAAAAGAGATGGAGAAAAATCTTTAATACCTTATATCTTGGTTGTTTTTATAGTTATTCGAAAACAGAGTTTTTCTTTCTGTTTATTATATGAATCAGCTTCTATTAAAGCAAAAAAAAATTTTTAGTCATCTAGCCTATTTTTGGATTGGGGCTCGTCAAACTCTGAATCTTTGAATAAAGTATCGACAAACTACCACATATCTATATCAGTAAACAGACAAACTCTAGACATTACAGTGGCATACTCAAAAAATCTATTATCCACAGTTTTTCTTTTGTGGCTTAGCTGGGGTCAGCCACTCTAACCACTGAAGTCTGGGTAGTCATTTATTGGCAGTACAAACATGAATCGACAAATTGAGAATGCGAAATGCTGTGTCGAATGCGGTGATAGCCTTGGGTTGTTGGGGTTGAGGATTCCACGTATTTATTGTATTCCCATGTATAGGTTTTCCTCAATCAAATCAACAATTTGCCCTTTAGCATAGTCATGTCAATACCTACTTTGTTGAACTAATAATAGGGTGTTGTATGTTACGGTCCGGTTGGTAATTAAAACAACACTGTAATATTACAAATGACTATAATTTTGTCACAATTTTTCCATACAATGTTAATAACTTTTTACCTTACCACTATTTATAATACATTACTTAACCATTATTATGTTGTATTTCATTATTTAAAATTCTTCCTGTTTAAACACTAATTACATTATTTCACGTAGTCATTTCCGATGCGATAGTTAATATTCAAATAAAAGTCGCAAGTTTATACGTACAAAGTTTAAAAGTAATTTTGAAAGTCGACTTCGATTACTTTTATGATACACTAAAATGTAATTCGATTAGATCTTATTTTACTAAAAATATTTTTTTTTCGCTTAGTTCACTACGAGAAGTATCGTTAAAAACTGTACAAACATATCAACGTTATCAGTGTTATAGCTAGCGCGGTGATCGGGCCGGGAACAACAAGCTAGTGTACACAATAATAATAATTATCAATAAAATTGAGCTAGAGGCGGACCCCGGCGGGGTCCCAACGGCGCCTGTCGTCCGTTATTGCTGCGATACAGTGCCCGCTTATTGCTCGGGATCGCGACGTTTGGCACGAGAGTGCGACATCATCCCGTCGGCAGCGAGCGGGGAGTGGGGGGCGGGGCGCGGTCGGGGGAGGGGACGAGCGACACTAATTCACAACCATGCAGCGCACGTACCGGCACCGTCCGCGTGCCTCGACATCGGCACTGGCATTGGCACTGGCACTGGCACTAGCTCTGGCACCGGCACCGGCACCGGCGCGCCATCTGCCCGCTCGCGCCCACTCCCCGCGGACAGACGGCGTAACACACGACGAGAAAGGAAAGAGCACGGTACACACAAATAATTAATTACATAACAATAATTGTACTAGTTTTAATATAGATAATATTAGAGATAAATTTTAAAATTTCATTTAATATTGCCACCGGTAAGAATGAATTTTACAAAAATATACATAACTGTACAAATAGTTGAGCGACTCAATTCACACACTGGTCAACCCTGCGGCGCGACCGACACCGCCGCTGCGCCTCCGCGCTCTCTCACTACATTATCTAACGTCTTTGCTCAGTACCCTTCGAATTCGCAGATAGATATACGAAAGTGCACAATCATTCTCTCTCAAGACCGACCTTTGAAAAATGCTTATAGTTCGTGTGCGAATTTCCATTTAGGACAATATTAGCAAATCTACTGATAATATCAATAATTTAAAAATGCATTGTTCAAATATTTAGAAGTAATTTATTAAACAACTTCGATTGGAACCTTCGTACATCTACCCACAGCACGCCATCTAGCGGCGAGCACAACACACAAACACCCAAACGCAGCGGCCGACGCGCCCGCGGCCGCCAACTAACACTAACTCGTTGATAGAGACTTACACTAACACTACGGGTCTCCAGGCGAACTGGCCGTGTACCACGTTATCGTACGCCACGTCTCACGTACGACAGGGAACGTACACCTGAACCTCTCGACTCGAAACTATTCCGTCTTGCCTACGAACTCCTAAAGAAACGTATGTGGATTTTCAAAATATTCGAAACTCGAGCGCTTCAGGCGTATACCACCTGTACGCCGTACGCCATACACCGTGTGAAAACTCGACCTTAACCTACTGTACTTGAAACATACGACTAGTTTTCAGTGCGCGTGACTACCGAGACTCGACTATTCGATATTGCCTGTAAGGTTTATTAACACCTTACAGACAATATCGAATAATCGAGTCGATTTAAAAAAAAAACAATTCGAGACAGTATTCTATATTCAGATTGTATCCCATCCCGGTAGTCTAGAGCGTAACTCGACCGCGTTGAAAGGTGACTTAACACCGAACCGATGATGATGGTGGTGTGGTTATAATAATTTCACTGAATTATGATGACTTTTTGCTTTTTAAACAAGAGGAAATAAATAGCTTTCATTAATATGAGAGCAATACATACATGTTGATGATGTTACCAAATGGAAGTATTACCACGGATTTAAGGTCTTTAAATTTAAAAAAAACATTGTCATAATTGTTTAATCCATTATCCCTACTATTGCATACTGCACAGTACGATTTTCCCCATTTTTGGCGTGAGTTTCTAGTAGAACTATACGAGGAACATTTGAGTTTTTAAGGGTACATTTATTCGAATTTTCTTAATTCTGATATTTAGTGTCAAAAAAGTCTATAAGTGGAATTATTTTTTAAGCGAAAACTGCAGCCCCAAGACAGGATGTGATAAAATAGGACACGTAGAGAAAATATAAACGAAAACATCGAACGTACCTTCCTTCTCGCGTGAAGCGAAACACCAGTGACAGACAGTGTATTTTTATCTTCCCTCGCTTCACTTTTATACCACATTAATGCTGATTTATGGTTTCTCAGATCACCTACCAACGCTAGGTCGTCTGCGTCTGAGTTGCCTATGAGATCGTTTCTATATGGCGCGAGCATTTGAGCAAACAAAATGTAACCTTACAGTATCCTAGGCCCTAGTCCATGTAACTTTACACGTTTATTGCCTTAAAATGGGTAGTACAGCAATGTATGGGGATGACGTAACAAACCAACGTAACTTATGCCATTAAAATATATTGCCATCTTTTTTCTCAAGTCTTGTGTTTTTTCAAGTCTTCAGTAACCTTATGTGATGTCAATGTTACCTATCATCACTAATGGTTGCACCATTTACATAATTTTCCATGAGACGCCATCACGAACATTATTCACAACTACCCACGCCAATGGTGAAACGGAACCCAGACGCAGACGTTACACACACGCGATATGTCAGGCAAACTAAATCAACGAAACCCATATTTGCGGACCGATTTTCGTTCCAATAAATTTTCCGCTGGTTCGAGTATGCAACACATTGCTCTACAATTTGGATGTTAATTCATGTATAATAATTCATTAAAAAAATAACTATAAATAAATACAAAGATATTTAATTCTCAAACAACATCAATCAGTATAAGTATAGTATTGTTGTTATGTTTAACCACACAAAGCTTTTTACAAGAGACTCACAAAGAGATTCCGTTTCCTCTCAAGTGACTTTTCTAGAATAATTGTTGCTTACACATTATCTCAATTGGATCTACTTAAATCTATTAGGAAATAATTTTTATCTATAAATTCTAAAAATTTTACAACACGCGAGATTGTGATAAACAATGAATATATTTTTCTAATTATTTGTTAAAATTTTATTTTGATTCGTTGTATTTGTGGTCATAAAAAGATTTCGTGAAACGAAATCGAGTCCGAATTAAGGGACAGCGTTAGAAAGGAGTCCTCAGCAGTAGGCCTCGTCGCTCACTTGGAGTTTGCAAACAATCTCCACCCGAGCGAGCGCAAACATGCCTCCGAGCATGATCGCGTCGACCCTTTACCAATATCACAGATAGACAACAGTATACGCGGATGCCTCCTTATTAACGGTGTTTAGTTAAATTTCGTTGCACAATATCCTTTTATGTCAAGAAGTGCTTATAGAACGACAAAAGAAACCAACAATTCCATTTAGGAAATCATGCTGTAGCTTTCATCACCACTGTCATTGGTATCATAAATAAAATAAGATTGTTGATTTTCTTTAATAATATTTGACATATTATGTCAAATAGTATCTAAGAAAACGCTAAAGTAAGCATGACTTATAAATGCAACAACACGAATTCGACATCGAATTTTTTACCAATTTGGTCTTTAACATCAACAAATCATACACATTTCGTCATATTTAGTCAAATCGTGATACGAAGATCGGTCCGTAAATATGAAATACGTTAGCCGGTACGCCTCTTCATTCCATGCCGCCTCACTGTCGCTGGCGTACGGCGCACACCGCGTACAGACTTCACAATTCATTATAAATTAAAAAGTATAATATCAAAAGAAGCGTAATAAAGCACTCGTTATGTACAAAGGCGAAGATGCGCGAGAGTAACCAACTTATTCATAATAATATAATAATTACTATTATTATATAAAAACGCTACGGAACCGCGCGTCTGCCGCCGTGAACTAAAAACTCATTAACTGACCCCATTATCTCTAATGCACACACAAAAATCTTTTCAATATCAAATGTGTGTACATAAATGATTCGCGTACGTATACGTGTGCACGTATACGTACACGCATTATAATAAAAATTTATATTTCATTACTTTTTTGTATTACCTTCTAATTTTTATTGATTACTTAAAAATCCCATTTTTTATATTTATAGCAAAAAAAATAACCCTTTTAATACACATAGTATTAGAAAGGTTTACTTTTTTTGCCATCACGTGCGTATTAAAAATGAAATATCTTAGTTGATGTTTTAATTTTTATGTGTGAATCAGTGAAAATGTTTCATCCTAATACATAGCGGCAGTCACGCGGCCGCCGCTCGGTAACTAACATAAATACAACACGACTTCTACGTCAGTAACGCGCGTAACCAGAGAGCCAAAGCGAAGCCGCATTCTCTTTCATCTCGGGATAACGAATAGAACGGCATTATCTATGGGAGCGACAAAACTAGCGATTCATTACGAATGTTGTGAAAGCAGCATGAACTTTATTCTCGATAATTAACTTTATTCTCTTAATCCGAAGATAAAGATCTAAATCTAATAATTCACGTATTATGTAATGCCAGCCCTTTACGCTCGTGCAAATTCGTAAAATCATCCTATTCGTTATTGCTGACAAAAATAGAAAGTGGCTTAGCCAAGACGGCTAAAGAGAACGTGTGACGCTAACATTGCAATCCACTTTCACGTAACTAGATATGAGAAATGGCAGGACTGCTCTCCAAACAAAATGGCGGAGTGACATATGCTCCTATCAGTTAGTAGTAGACGGTACGACTGACTGACCTGTTAAAATATCGATAACAGCATTAATGATATCGACCGAAAACTAAATTAACAATAAAATCTACACTTCATTATACAAAACCAGTATTTCTATTCACAGTTAAGTTTGAGTTCGATATTCGTTCGCAAAAGTGGATTGAAAGTATTGGACAGTGAATACGCGTCATATCCTCACGTCAAGGCGTTTTCCCGCCAAAACAACACAACATCACACAGCGGTTAAGTACATGACAAACAATAAGTGAACCAATCTAAAATGCGATTGGTGATTTGTAGAACCTTACGAAAAGATGAACGCAAAGAGGCAGCAACAACTGCTATTACAAAAATGTAAATATCTTTATCTCGTTCTTACTCATTACTAATTTCGGATGGATGAAGGTAGACGAAATGGTGGTATTTTCTAAATATTCTGTTGCCGACGCATCGAACATGATTAGGCCGACGATATAACCCTTTATTCGGAAAAATAAAGAAAAAAAAATATTTTAGATTGCCAATGTCATTTATGATTTAGTCGGGTTCTTATGTAAATATATTTCGGTAATTGTTATTAATTACATATTTTATCAGATTTTAGTCAGTATCTATAAATATAAAAATGTTATTCAAATTAGGTATTACATGTTGTAACTCAGATATGTGAAATCGTTATGAATAAAAAGGGACGATTTCTAATTTTCCAGAATATTAACTAACATTTGGTATTTCATTCTAACCAATGATTCATTTTTATAAGTGGCCAAAATTTTAACAAAATTAACGTGTAAATCCACAATTGTTGCTGCCTTTTTCGTCTCCTTTTATTTATACAGTAAAATCACGCGGGATTATTGCCACGCGGTTGCGGGGACGCTCGCAGGTACTAATCTAAATCAGCGGCGTTTGTGCTACTACCTCCTTAGACAGTTACGAAATATTTTGTATAAGGCTTTATTAGGTTGATCCTAAAATAACAACCAAACTTCAATAAAATTAAGTACTGAAGAGTAAGTACAAATAGTAAGGTGTGTGATCTGACTCATGGAATTTGGGTGTTTCTTGAAAATAAAGAGTAAGTGGTGAAGTAAGTAAGAGTAGAAAATATAAGTAGCGTTAGGCTCGCATAAAAGAGGGAACGCATCTAAAAAACCTAGGAACATTTAGATAGCGTCTTGGCATAACACAATTTATATTTTCAGTGTTATTATCTTGATATTTTTTTAATGTACCTCTGTAATTTCTTCTGAATTACCTACAAGGACAAGTTTAGGCTTTGGTAGTCTTATGCGTTAGTTTTTTTATTATTATTAGTTAGATATATGCATTTTTTACATAAATTTACTCTTTGACTTGAAAACAGTAGTTTTATTAATAAGTTTAATATTAAAATGAAAACAAAAGCATTTATTTGTATTGTGAATTGTGGTGGAAAGTTTTGAGCGTAATGGCAATTTATTCGAGTAAAATGGAGGTAACGCATTTACCTTATGAAATTCGTATTGTTATATAAAACAAAACTCACAATTATAGTCTTGATAAAAAAATGTAGGAATAAAAAAATTACCATCGAAGTAAGTATATTAGTAGTGCGGGAGATACTTCTCTAAGACGTTGGTATTCGTAACTGTCACACTTGAAACTAACAAATATTTATGTATTTGCCGTCTGTCAGTTCACTAAAAACCCGCAAGCGTCATCCGCATACATACACAAAAATAACACCAGTACAGTAACACTAAAAACGCGCGAGGCGACACAAAAAATATACGACAATAAATATAAAATAATAAATCTTAAGCAATCTTAAATACCCTGTTGATTTCATATTCATTTCTTTAAAAAAAAAATTTTTCAATGATCGACACGAAAGGACGAAAAATATTAAAAATTAATAAAAAAGTATGTTTAAAACAACATCGAAACGTCGATCGAACGGTACAATAAATGAACACATACTTAGAGGATATTAAGTACGCTCTCTTGTACACAGTAAAATGAGACTAGAAATATTCGAAAAGTTTGTTTGCGCACAATTTTAAAAAATTAGCTCCGCGCGGTGGCGGGAGGTGATAGGGGGGGACGGTACACAAAATCTTAACACTTTCTCAGGCAGTCGTTTTGTGTGAAACATACCTTCAAACTTCTAAACTCTTTTAGGTTTCTAGCACGTTACCTCCCAATCACCCTCCGCTAAGACCTGCGCTTGTGCACCGCCGACTGACTTCACCAAGACATTACTATATCGAAACTTGCAATATGACGTGCCGCAATCAGTCTACGTCTCAAACGATGAATCATACGAGCCACAATGTATAAAATAAATGCAATCACGTAGATATAATTATTCTCAAAGCACCAACACACTATCCATCTAAGTAGAAAACAGTACTTAACGCTTGGAACATTTAAAAAATATTAACATCACTAACGGGCGTAAATTATAGACTTGATTATACATTTGACTCTTTACAACAACATTATTATAATAATAGCGTGATACGTAACCTATACTAGCGTTATAAACTTTGTATATTACGGCCATAAAAACAAATATCAATGGCACTAAGTATTGTCACTAAACGAAAACTATAGTGTATAATTGTTTTAAGTTTAAATTCATTTTGTATTAACACGTGATATACACAACAGAATTCATGATTAGAGCCTTAAACCAGTTTTTAATAACGTAAATATAGGTACATAATTATCATCAATAAGGATTTCGGGACCTGATTGCGTCTAGTCAGTCGACGGACTCCAGCCAGGCCTCTGCTAATTATAAATTCATCCAATAACCTAGCATTATTTAACGTATATGTCTTTATTACGTATGTTATTTCGTTCCTTATAGCCTAGATTTAAGATTGTTTTATTCACCGTTTTGTGCAGTGTCACGACGTCGGTTGCGTGGGGTCCTTTGTACAGGGTCACTGGGTCACTGGGCCACTAGCAGAAGCCGCCGAAGCCCACGGAGGGGACGGAGGGGACGGCGGGCACCGCCCCCGCATGCTCCCCACCCTTGTGTAGCTCTAACAGCGGCGGCGCTGAGAGGTAGTGTGCCTGTAAAAAAATACGACAATTTGAAACAGAATACAAGCATGATTTGAAGCAATAGTTTTGCAAGCACGCTGATCACGCTGTACTGAGTCGTTTCATAATTTGATTGTACTATAGTTTTGCAAGCACACTGATCACGCTGTGCTAAGGCGAACTGGTTAACAGACGATGCAGGACGCGATTCTATTGGTTTCGCCATTTGACAGTTTGACGTCAGCACGAGTTTTGGGTTCTCATTCCGCAACGTACAAGCGTAAACGGGAGTAAGACGTTCCCGCTTATGACAGAAAAGTTTCAGGACTAAAGATTAGGTATAACAACATTTAGAATTTTATGGTTACTCAATTTTAAGGCGAGGTATCGGTAGAAAGCGCTAAAAACTGCTCAGCGAAATCAATTTACGTATTTAGTTTTAAAATATACTCATAAAATAAATATAAGATATAAATAAGGATATTGTCTAATGAATTTACTAATCTGTTAGATGATAGGATCAATTTCACCCGATCATATAAAATTCTGAAAATAGGGCTAAATTAAGCACTTAAAGAAGTTTTTTCGTAATAAATATCTGATTTTACATACCTATATTAATTATATGAGACTAATGGCCAATTTCACCAACGATAACTTAGCTTAGGAAGCCCCTAAGACGTATGCTGTCACATTTTGTCTTTAATGAAAAGAATGTGACAGCATGCCACTAAAGAGTGCCCTAAGCTAAGAAGAGGTTGGTGAAAACGGTCATAATCCTCTTTAAATTTTACAGACACCCTACTAAAAATAAGTATTCAATTAATGAATGAATGAATTCTTTATTGTAACTAAACAGAAAACGCATATTCGTAATTATGTACAGTAAATAATTATGTTATAATGTATTATAGTAAATAATAAACCTAAATAAAAAGACAATATAATACATAAACTACACAATATATTAAATAAATGTGTAGCATATATTACATAAAATACATACAATAATTTAGGAGATGAGATGTACCACACATCTACATGTCTAGATGCAGTAAATGCGTTTTAATATATCACGTTAAAATGCATCGAGAGAGAGATGGAGCACGCCCTATGGTAAAGAGGTCCATAGTCTGATGGCGTAAACAGTAAAAGACTTGTCATAGAAATCTGAGAAATGGGGAGGGAGGACGAGCGGTAAGTCATTAGCGGACAGTTTCGTTTGTACCTGCTGGTGGTGCGCGGGCGGCGGGGTGTAGTAGGCGGCGGGCGGGTAGGGCACGGCGGGCACTGTGGGCGGGTAGGGGTACTGCCAGTCCCCCAGGTAGCCCGGCGTGGGCCGCATCACGGCCGCGCCCCAGCCGCCACCGTAGCCCACGAACGGACCCCCGTATCTGATGCGACACAACAATATATTCATATAATTATCTGGTCAAGTTAAACTATCGGTTCCATATCTCTTGACTGATATCAATGAACTACAATTACAAGATTTCTTAAATGAACACGACAAATGATGCATTGACGGCGGTGGACGTGTTCACATTATGACGCATGTGAGTGACACCACGTTAGTTGGTAGAACGTGATTCGATGTAAGGTGTATATTTTTTTACTAGTATTAGTGTTTAAAATATATCGAATATAATCATCATCATTATTTTGTCTTATTTAGAGCCTAAAGTAATACATTTTTAGTTATTTCTTTATTCAACATAGGCCTTTACAGGCACTTATTGACGTCAAAACAACGCAAAACAATCTAATTTAAAGAAACCATATTAACCTTGTATGTGCAGCATACATCCTGAATATACTCAAGATGCATAATACGTACCCGTTATTGGCGTACGGCGGTCCCCCGTAGGCGCCGTAGTGCGAGTAGAGCGCGGGCGCGTAGTCGGGCAGCGCGGGCGCCGGCGCGGGCGCCGAGTCCGAGGGGGGGCCCGCGCCGGGCGGCGGGTTGGCCCCCACCTGGCCCACCTGGCCCACCGTCGGCGCCCCGCCCGCGCCCGCGCCCGCCGGGCCCTCCGCGATCGACGGGATCTGGTCCACGAGCGACTCGAGCCCCGACAGCGACTTGGACGCCACGTCCTGCGGCTTCGGCTTCACGCCGCCGCCGACGCCCCCGCCGCCCGTGAACTCGCCCGGCGAACCTGCGCCACAGAATAAATAATGGCACTGAAGTACAGAAGGATCACTCTCGAGCAAAAAGCCAAGTTTACGTATGAAAATTCTACATTACGACCTTCTACACGCTTCTTACGTTACGACCTTCACCTGACTGCACGGGAAATTGAAATTTATTGCATAACACGAGCGTTCCGATTCCGTTACGCGTCGCTGACCCGATACCGATTTAGCGATAAGAGCGCAGGGTTCCCACTCACCGTTACCGTGCGTTTGCACTGAGAAACATAAAACATGTAATGTTTTACAACTTGTTATATGATACAAATCTCAAAACTTGTTGAGTATGCTTTTGCGTTCGCACTGCCGAAAATCGTGTCGGATTCGGAACAAATCCTAAGATTTGTTTCGGATTGCGTTAGGATCGCCTCAAAACTTGATGTCTGTCAACGTTTTTTATGGATTTGTCAACGATTACGTTCGCACTTTTGACTGTTAGTCTTAATACATGTTTTGCAACTTGTTGGGGCGTTGACAATGAAAACGCATACATAAACATTGACAGAAACATGTTTAAAAAACATGTTTTTATGTAGATGTTTCGTCAGTGCAAACGCACGGTTACAGAAATTACGGAGAAAAATCAAAATTATTACGTGCGGCGCGGCCAGCGTGCGAGCCGAGCGGCAACCCTCAGCCATACACCGGCCCGGCTGGTACGCCGGCCAAACGTACCTAAACTGCGGAGTGAAACACCCCCGCCTGCGCAGCCTACGCGTTAACGCCGATTTACGGGTCCGTGCGCAATGTTGCAAAATTTATTTGACCATTCAATAATCTAAATCCTTGATTAATTTTTTTTCAAAATGTCAAACACTATTAAAACGTTTACTGAAATGCACTACTGCTAGCAAGAAAAACACACACTAGCTGTTTCAGCAAGAAAAAACAATACAGAGGATGAATAATGTGTTATACATACCTGGATGTTGATGGTGCGGCGTGTGCGGCGAGTAGGGACCCGCAGCTGACGTCTCACCGGGCGGCGTTGATCTAAGGATTAACAACAGATCCATCATAAACCCTAATAGGGTATATACATCTTAATACATTCAAAACCATTGGCGTAGGTAAGGGCGGGGCGCTTGGGGTCCGGACATCCCCAATTGTAAATCAACATTGTATAGTACTATACACTGGACAAATTAAAGTTTTCAATCTAGACACCCCTCATCGACAAGTTATACGTACGCTTATGTTCAAAACTAAAACTAAGTGAGAAATATATATTTTTCAATATAAGCTTTTAGTACTCATCAATACGAATCAAACGAGACCAAGCCCGAGAATTTTCTTGTGTCGGAATCTTACAATGCTGACATCATTTTATGGCGACACACATAGGTAACACACAGGAGCTCTATCACCATCAACCAAAATGTTGACTTACCTATTGAAATTACTAGGATACATGGAGGGGTGCTGGTGCATCTGGTCCATCCGTGGACTATCCGCGACGCCGTTACCAGTCGAGAGATCTGCACATACAAACATTCTTTTTAATTCGTGGCAAAACACATTATGAAAATAAAAACAACACAAAGTGCGTCCCATACGCAATTTGTTAGGATGTGAGCGTAATGGATCAACTATTAGTACTTTCTGATAAGTTTGTTAATTCTGCATTGTTACTAAAGAAGTACGCGGTGTACTCACGAGTCACCATCAAGCTATTCTACCTGACATCATTACATCATTTACCGTCGCGGTGGCAGTGTCTGTGTGGCACACGCGCGTATAGCTCTGGTCTACGTCTTACGCGGCGTGCGAACTGTCCTCGATCTACAGAGCTGCGTTCGTAAACGTCGCCCGACGACGCTCGATGATGTACTGGCCGTTCGAAAACCCCCGGTGTGAACGCACGACGATCATGTATAGCCGTTCGTAAACCTCGCTCGACGACGCACCGCCCAAGTAACAAAATTTGATACTATAAAGGTTCTGAGAACATTTTGGAGCCTCTAATTAGTGTTTATGATTAGCACTATAATGGTCTTGTAAACTTCTACAGAACCCCGAAAAGGCTCTAGTTTTAACACTGATTTAATCTATAAACATTACATACAGGTTGGCTGGAAGAAATCTCTATGAGAGATAAGTCCACCTTTGTGTACATTGTCTGTTATAATTTTATAGTATAAGTTACTATGCGCAATAAAGAGTATTATATAGAGGCTCTCATGGTGATAAATTAGCTCTGTAGTTGAAATGGTAGTGTCAAGAAACGCTTTTTAGTACTACAATAGTGCTCTCTGCAACGCTTATGTCATAAAACTAAACTATAAAAGTAACCAACACATACTTATAGTGCTATTTTGCACCATAAATAATTCCAGTGATCATTTTTATCACTCCATTTAATGTTCCTCAAGAAAACAAATATAGGTAACTTTAATTATGATGCTTTATGTTATTCGTCATTGTTGCTTAACATAACTTTTAGTAAAAATGACATACTACAAAATATTCAAGGACCGTCTCTGACTCTGTCGTGTCAGTGCACTTGCGAAAATAATTGTATCGATAAACTCATTATGCTGATTTTAATTTTGACAATGCGCCCTCATAATTTTCGTGTTTTAATTAAATTTAAATAAATAAAATAAGGACTTGTCCCGACTATGGCTGCTATAGTACAAATTCGCTTCAGTCGTGCTGTTAATGTGCAATCACGGCAGAAAACAGCAGCCATTTTCACTTTAAATTATTTAGCAACTGAACCAGGAGTAGCTATGGTACTATATAATACTATAGAAGAGTTTTTATGACTTTTAAAGAACTAGCCCATAGCGATGTTAAGGGAGCTTTTAAGAAGCTAAAACATTACGTAATGGTTGTGCAAGGTTCTTGTATATTGCAGAATGATACTGACATTATAATGATAAATTGTCTCATTTTAAAATTAAATCCCTCAGGGATCGTCGCGCTTTTTTGGATAATACTTTTGGATAATAAGTTTGCACTTGTAATGTAACCTATTATTGTAAGTCTTTATTGTGTTTTAGTGTAAACTTGTCGGTGGTCTAAAATAAATAAAATAAAATAAAAATAAAATAATAGTGTTTTCGATATTGTTACAATACTAGTACTGTAAAAGTTATTTTGACACATTATTAGTGCCAAATAAATACATGTGTTAGAAGGGTCGTGTTTAGTACTAAATAGTACTATAATCACTTTTTCTAATCTATTACAATTCAACACTTTAAAGATTCTTTTATATAGTCCTGAAGGCGTTCTAAGAGCTCAGTTATAGAACTTAAATGTTCTTTAATCTTAAAGAATAAAAATGCTATGTTAAAAACCTTTATAGTACACGCAGTCACAATGATTACTATTATAGGCCTATTATATCACTGTTCGGCGATAAAACGCCTTGATTATAGAAGCTTCTGTTACTTGGGCGGTCGCCCCGTGAATTGGGTGGGTGAAAATCGTCCTGACGTTTATTTGACAGATGACCGTCAATTCGGCTATTTTCTCATTTTTGTAATAATTTGTAAACAAGTTTATTTTGTATTATCGTTGATATATAATCACTCCACTGTGTTTTGTAATTTCATAAATGTGAAGACAATAGAAATAGTTACATAAAATGTATACTTACATTATTATGGATGAAAATGGCATTGTTTATTTATGAGATGGATATTTGCTTTATAATTTCTATGAGCGTAGTGCTAATAGATCAAAACAAGTTAATAAAACTGAAGCAAAATTTATAAATTTTAGGTTATTTTGACATCAAAATGACATTTGGCAGCCACAGCTTACGTTCTAAAACGTCCGACGAAGAGCGTCGTCCTCTTTATGGCGATCGCCCGACGTCGAGCGATGGTTTACGAACGCAGCCCAGACCTTAACATACGGAACTTATCGTCATGGTGGTAGCGTTTGTGCGGCACACGCGTAAAGCTCCGCTCTAAGTCGTACGCAACGTACGAGGTACCCTCGATCTACACACCTTATACAGTACTTACCGTCGCGATAGTAGTGTTCAGGTGGCAGCCGCGCATACAGGCGGTCTGCGTCGTACGCAGCGTACGAACCGCCCTCGGGCTGTACGCCACCGCCGACGCCCGCCGACACTGACACCTCGCTCGTCACCGACGCAGCCTGGCGACAGAAATACAATTTGTCATTACACTCGATATTCATGTGGTTCCTGCCTCTATGGTTTTAATAAATGTTTGGGTTACTATTTTTCTGCTCAGTTTACTATGTCGGATACAATATCAAATAATCTGTGTATGTACAGTAAACGCCATAATGTCGTTTGTAATAGTTGTGGACTACATGAAAAAACCGGCGGATATAAAAAATTAAAATATTTTATTTTGTAGATAATGCAATATACACTTTTAAAACGTCAAAATGAATTCATTGAAATAAATAAATAAAATCTAAATCTAGCAGTTGCTCGGGATACTGACCTTCCTATAAAAAGAAAGCCAAAAACTCGAGGATTGCTTTTTTCAAATAAGTTACATATTTCTAGTCATAATGTATAGAGGAAAAAATTAACACTGATCGTTAAGTTAATTCGTTACTTCGTAGTAAGCGTTGGCACCGAATATTTGATAAATTATTTTTGTAACCGCGATTTTAACACTGTTTTCGACGATTATAGTAGGAGTTCAAAAGTCACCTTAAGGCGGATAGTACATTGCACCGGACACCGCTCCGGTGTGCGGTGCTGCGGTTTTTAATTTTGACTGTAGAATGTTAATTTGTATACAAACATCACACTCACACCGCGTGTCCGTCCGGGTGGGCGCGCGACGTACTCTCGGACGGTGATGCGGTGCGGTCCGCGGGGCGTGCCACACTGTGCCGTGCCGCAGTATCGTACGGATTTTTGCGTAATAGATCTCGTCATAGATAATGCGGTGATGCGGGGCGTCGTGCACCGCAGCTCCGGGCGGAGATACGGAGCAAACCGTACGGTGGCACGGTTCCGTGTCCCCGCAGCCGCATGCGGATTTCGTCCCTCCGTACATACACCGCAGCGGGATGCGGCGGCAATGTGTTAAGCGCCTAAGCCTTCAAGGGAGAAACAGGACAAAATCTCGGAGTATTTTTCATGGCACGATCGAAACGAAACATACCTTGTTGTAGTCGGAGAGGGACGAGTTGGAGTTGGAGTGGGCGGCGTCCGGCGGCGGCGCATGCGACTGGTGGGGCTGGTGCGCCGGCAGCGCGTGGCTCTGGTGCGGCGGCGGCGACGTCGACGCGTTGGGCGGCTCGAAGTCCAGCGCGAGCGGGCTGGCCGCCGGCGACAGACCCCCGCCCAGCCCGCCGCCGAGACCGCCGCCCAGAGACCCGCCCGAACCGATGCCCTGCGATTGAACTCGCATTACGTATCGAGAAATGAAAAACCGGCCAAGTGAAGAGGAGGAGTTCCGTACGATGTTATCTACCTATATTGTGTGATTAACCATGTTATTTTAAAAGCATGGACTTCTTATAGGTTTTCCTATAATCTATAACTAAGTAGAAAACTAATTTCTGTATTTTTTTTTTCAAAATTTTAGGATCAGTAGTTTCGGAGTTACGGGGGGGGGGGGGTGGGATGGTAAATTTTCGTCTATTTTCTTCAATAACTTGGAAACTATTTATTTTAAAATTACAAAAAAAATACATTTAAGATCTTCACAACAAGACCTCCTTTCATTTGATATGTCACACGATGCAGTTTTCATTTTTTTTTAAATTTTCCACCTTCCACAAAATTTTCCACCTTCCACAAATTGATATTTGTACCAAATTTCAACTTAATCGGTCTAGTAGATTCGGAGATAATTGACTGTGACCGACAGGCAGACGGACACGCGAGTGATCATATAAGGGTTCCGTTTTTTTATTCGGACGTATGGAACCCTAAAAAACAACAAATGAACGCAACTTGGATCATAAGATCTAAGGCGCGTGAATGGCAACTCAGTAACAATATTCGACGCTGGTAGAGGGCTTCTACCTAAACGCGTAGTGACGGAGGCCCAGCTGTGCGACCAGAAAGAACTACACCGTTTTCCATCGGAGCAAGAGTAGCTATTTAGAAAGAAAGAAAGCTTTTCTTTGAATCCACACACACCCACATACACAAATACATAAGCGAGAATTTCCCGATAGTTCAGTCCAAAAGGGACATTGCCTCAGCTAATTGCTTTTACGTTAAAAACGCAAAAAGCGCTGATTTTGCGGGCATGACCAATCCGATACCATGGAAGTAAACGTATGTCGTGTTATGTACTCGTATTGTTGGTAGATAATTATCTCCATGACAGAGACGCCCGAGACGTAGAAAAATGACTAAAAATGAGAGAAAACTTTACTTGTTAATACACGGTGTTTCAAAATAACCAATAAATAATCGAAAACTCATTATTAAAATGTGTTTACACGTAATGTCATTTAACCCAAAATTTTCATGTAAATCATAGTATCATCATGTCTAAGTTGACGATTTCAAAGTTGGTCCCATAGTGAGAGTTGTTCAGTTAGCTTGTCTGAATAAGCACACAACATTTTTTTGGTAATTAAAAAATAAATTTGTATTCTATGGCCCAGTCTCTCTTCAAACCTCCCTCGGTGTGTACCTAGTTGCGGGCGGTACGTACCTGCGGCACGTAGTGGTGCGGCTCGGCGTAGGGCGTGTGCGGCGCGGGCGAGGAGTGCGCCGAGTAGGGGGTGTGCGCGGGCGACGGCGTGTACGAGTGTAAGGCGCCGGGTGACGCGCCCACGCCGACGCCGACGCCCACGCCCATGCCCACGCCCACGCCCAGCCCCGCGCCCGCGCCGCCCGGCGACCGCGAGTACGGCCGCGCCTGCGTCTGCGCCGTCTGCCGATAATCGGTAGATCGTTCACCAAGGTATGTCAATTGTACCCAAAGTGTTTGGTTGATGAAACGTCGAGGAAATGCGACTGACCCGCTCACTTCAGGTCCGCTGGACCTAAAAAGGCCGCATCGGCAGAATCATAATATGTTTCGTATTATGAGTGGAGTGCATTTGAATGCAATTCATCATAATCAATAATTATTCTATTTGACAGCTTTGTATTTGTAACTTTCATATACTACTAAAACAATTCATTTTTCATTAAAATGAAATGTTAATATTAAATAGGGGCCAAAAAAATGCGGCGAAATGGTTCCAGTAAAGGATGGTACGGCAGTGTTTGCTTCGCGCTCGACTTGGCGGGGGCACTGTCGTGCCCCCCGATTTTTATAATTTATTTCACTATTTCTTTGGCATTTCTCAGTTTTGAGTACTTAGGCGCTGGCCACACAGAAAAAGATGTAGGGCGAGGACGCGTCGCGAACAGGGCGCGGACGCGGCGCCCGTTTAGTTAACTTTCATTCAAAATGTATAGAAACGTAGCGACACAACACAGACAGAAAAGACGGGGCGCAGACACGACGCTTACTCGTTAGAAAGGACGACGCCCTGTCCGCGACGCGTTTACGTCTTTTCTGTGGCCAGCGCCTTAGATAACCAATGTGTTGTTTTCTTACTAAAAGAACAATTCGACACAGCGATCGCTAATCCTCTCCATATAATCCTCGCCATACTCATTTGGAGGTGTAGCACATAATGTATCTGATACTGTACCACGTGCTGTCCATGAGCACGCTGCGAGCGCCTTTGTGTTCGTGCAAAAACCGCCAACCGACGGGGCGCTGCGCGCACACTGCGCTCCGCGGGCGAACGGCTCGCAGCAAGCTATCAGATACGTTACGCGTTACACCTCTAAGTGAGTACGCTGCTTTATGTTGGCTAAGGAATTTGTTTTCATCATCACGGAGACGATGACGAATCCAGTTATTGTTTCGCTATGAAACGCTTGCCATTTATCTAAGGCTCCGGCCACACGAATTTGTTCCGCAGTCGTTCCACAGAATATATTGGATGGAAATGACATTAGCCTGTGACAGCCTTACGTAATTTTATCCGCAGCTAATGTCATCTCCAGACCGGTTTTCTGCGAAACGACTACGGAAAAAATAGCGTGTGGCTTTTGTCTAAGGGTTCAGCTGGCGTATTCGATAACTACGGTTGGTATCTAGAACTGTCATTGTTCGAAAGAAACTTTATATCCATTACTAGTTTAGTGATCTTATGTGTTACGGCGGCGTTCACGATAGCAGTAATGGATGTTGTTTCTTTAAAAAATGACAGTTCTAGTTAGAACCCGAAGCACACTCCGGACACTCCATAGAACGTTCGCCAATCAATTATCAATTACTACTACTGAAGCAAATTACGATTGTACACGCGCAAATGTGTGCGTGGAATCTAATAGGGCAGAGTGATCGAAATGACGCAAGAAGTGCAGCGACTGCCATCCCTTTTACCTGCATAGCGCTATCTCTGTTATCGACTGGCGCTCGCGTCTACTCGGTGAACGTGAAGTGTCGCCGCACCCGAGCGAACGCGGCGCGCCCTTGTCACACCCCGGACACATCATACAACGTTCGCAAATCAATTACCTATTACTACTACTTTAGCAAATGACGTTTGTACATGCGCAAATGTGTGCGTGGAATCTGGTAGGGCTGAGTGCGCGGTTATCAATCGAAATGACGCGAGAAGTGCAGCGACTGCCTTCTCTTTTACCCGCATAGCGTTGTCTCTGTTATCGGCCGGCGCTCGCGTCTACTCGCCCGAGCGATCGCGCGCGCCCTTGTTTATATGTCAGTGAAGTCTACAATGAAGTGCGGGGTGGGGTGAGGCATTTGAAATGAGTGCGGGGAGGTGAGTGGCCGTTCTGTATGGAATACTATTATATCGGGTGTAACGGAATACCGCAATAATATTTAACAAAAAAAATGTTTTATGACTATTCTTTGTATTTTTATTGTATGCCTACTTTTGATTTAATATGCTTAACTGTTAAGCTTATTAAATCGAAAGTAGGCATATAATAAAACTACGAAGAATAGTCATAAAACATTTTTTTTGTTAATCAACAACCTTAAATATTATTGCGGTATTCCGTTACACCCGGTATATTCTGTGCTCTTGTTTAAGTGTCAGTGATGTATACAACGAAGTGAGGGGTGGCGTGAGGTATTTGAAATGAGTGCGCGGAGGTGAGTGGTCGTTCTGTACGGAGTGCTATTATATCTTCTGTGTCCGAAGTTAGAGAATAGGCGCCTGCAGGTCTATTATGTGGGTAGTTTTACCTGCGGCGGGTACTGGTCGTGGTGCTGGTACCGCGCGGCGGCGGCGGCGGCGGCCGGCGGGTGCGCGGGCGACGGCTGGTGCGGGTAGGGCGCCGGCGAGTGCGCGTACCCGCCCCGCCCCGGCCCGGACGTGGACCCGCCCCCCACTCCGCCCAGCCCCGGCGACCCGTAGCCGCGCGACGGCGGCGGCGACACCGCGCCGAACGCCGCCGGGCTGCCCGGGAACTGTGGGCCAGCCACGTATACAGGGTAAATTTTTAGGTACCGGCAACCTCGCAGGATTATATAGCTAACATCATTAACTGCAACGTTTGTTTTACGAGTTTTAAGATAAATCATGAATACATTGAACAAAAATCAATTTTCAACTTTTTATTGCACTGTCGTGACATTGATAAGTCTATATGTTTCATTTATAAACGACGACGGAAGACAACGCTACGCCCATACGCTGTGCGTGTAGAGTTACGAACATTCTAGAGAATGAAATCTACATTAAATGAATATTTATTTTTGTATGAAAGTAAAATCTAACGAATTATCAAAAGTCGTAGAAGAAACGTTGTAGTTATTGATGCTAGCTATCTAATCCTGCGAGGTTGCCGGTAACTCAAAATTTACCCTGTATTATTGTAAAGCAAAGTTTAGACGGAGCCAATATAAATTTGACCTCGTATAAACAGTTTTTCAAGACAAGCCAGCGCTGGCTGCCAGCACTAGCGGGAATAGAGCGCCGGCCTATTTCTCAAGCTAGACACCTCCGCCCGCATGCCCCGCAGCCCCCGCGCCAGCGTGAGGACGCGTGTAGACGCATCACGCCAGGCGCTGGCGCTTCTCCATAGACTAAATGTATGCACCTCACACGAATAATCCAATGTAGTCATTAGTATTAGTAAAGATTAATAAAAGCGTGCAAACAATACTACCTTTTTCTGGCCAGATCATAGATTTTTATACCCACTCCACTTAAGTCTAGCAGAATCTATTTAACGATCTACAAGATAAGTCTTGCACCAAAATTTTGGCGTATAAATAATTAATACTTTATTTGCTACAGACATCAATTGTAAGCTAATAGTGTAAGTTATTAATGAATGCACATTATTCCATTTCGAAACTCGATATATAGGTTTTCATGCAACGAGTTCGTGGTCCATTTTACAAGTCAATAGTGTGCCTACCTGTGGCTGTGGTGTAGGCGGTTGGCGCGGACCGGGGGAGTAACCTTGACTGCGCGGCGATGCGTATACGGCACGGGGGGACGCCGCGTACCCTCCCGTCCCCCCGCCTGCACCCCCACCGGGGGACATGTATCCCCCACCGGCGCCTTCTCCAGCGCCGCCTGTCGCGCCATTTCCGCCACCTGGGGACACACGCTGGTCACTACCCTGTACTCCGTACGAAACTAGAAAATCTCAAGCGTGTGTGCACAGGAATGTGCAACCACAAAACGCTACCACCAAATCGAGAGTTTATCCGGCATTGTTATAAAGATCTCCAGATGCGAAAAAGTAAGATGGGGGTGTCCTTCAATGAATGAAAATACTATTTTGTAATAATTCAGTGACGCCATTACTTTGTGTCAATTCAGTGTCATTCTTACGATATGTTGCAAATATGCAATCCTATCCCACCGCAGCAGTTGGTGCCTCATAAAATGGATGTTTTATTCTATTTGTCTATAACTCAATATATTTGTCTATAACCGCATGATATTCGTAACTCAATATAATATAATGTCTATCATTACAGGTTCGCATTGTAACGCTCGGTTATTCCGCAGATGCAATGCTGGAATCCGTAACATTAGATAACGGGCGAATGCTTCTGGAAACCTTAATACCTCCGCGAAGATATAGAAAACTCAAACATAGCGTACAACAAAAGCAATAATTCCACCTCATCTCCGAGTCAGCTTTGGGGCGTTTGAGGGTTGGAGTGACGCTGATCGCGCGATGTTAAATTAATACACACCGTTTGGGGGCTGGAAGTAGGTGGCGGCGTCCTGCATCTGGCGGTGCTGGTGTTGTTGCTGCTGCTGCTGCTGGTGCTGGTGGTAGAGGAGCGCGCTGTCCGCGAACTGGTCGTACTGCTCGTGTGGCAGCGGCTGCAGGCCTCCCAGCGTGCTGCCCATCAACGCCCCGCCCCCGCCTCCGTTCCCGCCGTTCCCACTCACCGGGCCCACAGCCCCCTGCAAGGACATCCCTTTTTACATCTATGCAAAGTGTACGGTGGAGCACTGGTGCCGTTGCGTTAAGTCTGCTTCATTATCAGGAAACGTTCGTCATAGAAAAGGTATCTGGTTGGTGACCAAAAATGTACAAATATAGACCTGCTCTATGCTTCAGAAAGGATGTGAATTTTTTTGTTAGCGATAGTGGATTAACGTAAAACATATAGTCTAAATATCAGTGAAGTTTGGTAAGCTTTCTGAAGGCGTCCTACCAACTTTGAGTATTCATGTATTGATTGGTGGCACTCAAAAAATAGAACTTTACCTTCAATCGAATAGCACTGAACTACACTTTATAGTTTTCTATAAAACCGTTAAAAAAACAATTTTAATCGAAATGTAGCATATTTCTTTTTTTAAATAATTTTATTTTCTGAGACTATTAGAGAGCGCATTCGAATATTAGAATATAACGACGTAGTTGCATAACGCATAATGCGTTTGCTAAATCAAACAACTTTAAAATCGACTCGATCTTAATGCGGATACTCATATAACATCTGGAGACAAAATAACTTCTCGTTGCGAGTGCGCTGTGTGTAGCCTAATAACAAGGCTTCACGTTGGAGAGGTGAAGAAAAGTGACGGTTCATAACAATACCTGCTGCTGCGGCTGCTGCTGCTGTTGCTGCTGCATCAGGAAGTGGTGGTCCTCGGGACGCACCTTCTTAGGGCGGCCCCGCTTTTTCTTGGGCGGGCCGTCCCCGGGTGGCGCGTGCGAGGGCGGCGGCCGCGGCGGGCGGGGCCTCGGCGGCGGCGGCGCCTCCCCGTTCTCCAGCTTCACCTTCTTCGGCCGGCCGCGCTTCTTCTTCAGCGGCACCTCGGTGCCGTCCTCCAGGATGATGGTGTCGCCCGGCTCCGGCTCCATCGTCAGTCTGCACACGCCGCTAGGTCAGAGACGCGCCGACGACACGCATTTATAGTACGCACTCACGCACGTGCGCACACATATAACGTACGTGTTAGTACCCGCGATCCAGCGCTTTTATCATTCACCACTCTCGTTAACGACAGACGAAATATTTTGTTTTTCACTGTGATAAATCATGTCGTCCGCTAATATATTCTAAGGCTGCTCTTACTCCTTAATATTTAACAAAACTATAATTTCTCGGTACAAAATATGAAAAATCGCTCTTATTTCAACTGAAGGCTTATAATTATAGTTTTCACAAGCCCGGTTCTCCATTTAAGCATCACTATGTTTTGCGCTTCTTTTAAGAAATGTGAAAAACTATAATTATTTTCCACAAAGGGAATCTAGCTAGCGTCAAAAGCTAACGAAACGCGATGATGCTAAAATGTTGAAAATGCTGAAAATCTGCGTTTAAATGGACTGTAAGCCTTATATTGTATCTTTTATTGTACATCGAAAAATTATATTTGCTAAAATTGGAAATTAGGGCTTAGAATATATAGCCGGCAAAATAACAACATTTAGTAAGTAGTGTTAAAATATTTGAAATCAGAAACTTTGTATTTTTTACTTTGTCAGTCGTCGCGGCGGTCATATAATAAAAGATTTAAATAGCGGACAAAAACACAGTTACGTTGATAAATTTAACTTAGGTTTGTTTTGGCTTACCTAAGTGTATCATATGATTTTCCTAACATAAAAAACAACCCTTGCAATCAAAATACAATATTCTACCTCAATTTTGTATTATCACAGAGGTGGGGTTTAAGAGGTCTCTTACCGTACCCCAAGCCAACCTCACCTATACAATAATGGCGGTATACGGTACCAGCAAGCGGGCGAGGGTCCGGCGGACCAGGGTATATACGAGGGCTGCTATTTATGTATCCGGAATTGGCTACTTACATTAACAATATTTAAGAAGTAATAATTACTTTTGAAAATGGAACTCATTGGCTGTAGAATACAGTTTGTTTCACAACTGTCAATTGTCTTTCTATATTTTGACGCCATTCTAAAAGTTGCATGTCGATCTAGACCATAAATTTTCGTGCGATGATTTATTACGATTTTCGCCGTGGGTTAACTCAAAAACAGTGAATCGATCAACTCATTTCGACTTTTGGGGATGAAGCACGATCGAAAACACTATGTATCACTGGTTTAGTGAGTTTAATCGTGGGCGTCGTATGCTCACGGACGAATTTAAAGAAGGTCGCCCTAAATCGGTTCCTGTACCAAAAAACATCGCTGCTGTGCGCGAACTAATATGTGGGATCATCATGTCACATATCGCGAGATAGAGGCGTCGCTGAGCATAAGTATAATGCGATTCAAATAAGAATAGGAAAGCCAAAGACCTCCAGCTGTCAAATGTCACTTGAAAAGTACGGTTTGCAAAAAAACTTACTCTCAAGATGAACGGTGTATTTACTTTGTTTAAAAATATGTCTTAAATATTTAATAATAATAATTAACTCTTTATTGCACAAACAACATGTTACAAAAGAAACAAATGTAAAAAAAAGAAGAAATGTACAAGTAGGCGGCCTTATTGCTATAAAGCAATCTCTTCCAGGCAACCTTAAGTCAGGAATATGGGAAAGGAATAATCAAGGGGAAGGGTGCAGAAACAGGAATAATAAAAAAATATTTGTTAATTTTTATTATTAATTTAATTATCTAAAGTCATAATTAGTTTTTTAAAATCATACCATGACCTTTTTGTTTCCATTGATTCTGATTAATGCTTTTTCTCACTCAGTCTTAATATATAAATATTAAAAATCTGATGTTTTTATTTCTTTCAATCTTAGTAAAAAACAATATTTAAAAAATCTGATGTGTTTTTCTCACTTAATCTTAGTAAATAAATTTTATTAACGAAAATTTTTTTTTGCTCACCCTCCCTAACTGGTTTGAATTGACAGCTATGGCGTCACAATATGGCGCCAGGTCGGTCCTATTCTTAGTCGAATCGCATAGTATGACATGACTAGCATACATAACACATTTGTCTATAAAAAAATTGTTCGCGTTGGATCCTACACAACTTGAGAAGTGATCAAAAACAGGCTTGTGTCGATTGGTGCGAAAAAAATGTAAAAAAAATAAAAGTGGCTCGTCTAAAGCTGTTTATTATATCTACACTCTTGTATCTATGCGTATTTTTTTTTATACAACTAAGTTGGTAACAACTAAGCACACTGCTACCTGATGGTACGAGTAAGTAGTAACAGTCACCTATAGTACCTACATGTGACTCTTGTGAGATTCGCAGCAAATCTGCATACCCCACAAGAAACACAGTATTCGTTGCCAACTTGTGACATAAAATGTAAAGTCACGGTACCCAGTAATTTCACTGCCATATCTTACCCTTCAAACCGGAACACAGCAGTGCAAGCACTGCGGTAATAAGAGTGCAATAAGAGGTATTCAAGCGACCCTAGTGCAGAGTCTTCTTCCAGTGGTATGACCCCGAAACGACAAAAATTCGACGGTGTGGGTGGGTGTTCCAAAATAACCAAACCCAACAAAAGTTGTTCATGCAAAAAGCACTTTGAAGCAAATGGTCACTCCTTTTCTTTTGGTATAAATGAAATGTGACTACAGTGTCACTAGAGAATCGTAAAACGGTTAATTCTGAATGGTAAACGACAATTTGTTTGCCAGAAGTCTTTGAAGAAATACGAAAGTACAACCGGTAATGCAGAATCATTCTTCACCATGACAATGCTAGCTGTCACACGTCAGCCGAAACAACATGGACACAACTCAGTATTTGGAAGGGCAACAAATCAAATTGACGGGTCATCCGCCGTACAGTGGCGACTTGGCACTCAACGACTTCTATTTATTTCCAAAAATGAAGAATAAATTACGTGGTTAAAGATTTTCGACCGTTGATGCGTTCAAAATGCATGTTTTCTAGATACTCCAATCAGAGTGGCAAAAGTGCTATAAAAATTGGTTTCAATTCAACGTATGCAAAAGTAGATCGATCATCATGGCGAATATTTTGAAAAGCACTGAAATTACTGGGTACCGTGACTTTACATCTTACGTCACAAGTTGGCAACGTATACACTGTAGTTCTTGTGGGGTTTGCAGTTTTGCTGCGAATCTCACAGGAACCACATGTATTATATGACTGTTACTACTTACCATCAGGTGGGCAGTTTGCTTGTATGCCAACTTAATTGCAATAAAAAAAAGCAATAAAACCACATATTGTGATATTATGTTTCTTTCTTTTTGTTATTCCGGATACATAAATAGCAGTCCTCGTACGTACGTCTCTTTGCCGCCTATTGTATTGTTATTTATAATCAAATGAGTGGCTTTAATTATGATGCATTCCCAAAAAATTTTGAAGGTACTACTGGTACATACGGGAATATGCCAGCCCTTACAGTTTGACTCTTGGACCGCCTCTTTGTCGCTAGGGATAGTGCGGTTTTCGTTGTGCAAGTATAAAGTTTGACGTGTTGTCAACTGTACATAATTTTATCCTTTAAATAGTTAGAATTTAGTAAAAAAAACGCCAAGCATTTGTATAAAATATTAGATTTATTCAAATACTGATTGGAATTACAAAAAAATACTACATTAATACAACGATAAGACTACAAAAAGTTTGTATACTAACCTATATAACACTCAATCAATCTAATATATGTAGAGGGCTGGGACTGAAGACATCCCCGAATGGATTCCATCCTTGATAGCAGTCGCAAACTTGAACAAAAAGGTGTGCTCTATTTTGTTTAAGGGCGGACTCACGTAACGCGCTTAGCCATAGAACCATTGTATCCAGGTTTATGTCAGCTTCTACAAACACGCTATATAAGTTAGGGCACATCTCCACCATCTTTGCTAAAACATTAGAATCCAGCTCGCAGTCCCCGACCGTCCTCTCATACTCGCACACGTGCACATTTTCTAACGTAGAACATTTACTGAGACCATCAAAAAGCTCAGCGTATTCTACATCCTCCGACGTCACTTTCACGTTCCTCAACCTCATTGCTGACGGTAGAGCTTGCGATAACGAGTTGATGTATCCGCGGAATGCGTCACGGCGACCGCGCTTCTCCATATACACGTCCAAAGTCGCCAATTTGGCGCATACAGCGAACAGAACAGCAAAGAAATCTTTCTTGACGCGTATGTTGCTGATCCTGAGATATGTTATGTGTTGCAAGTTTGTAGAGTCAGGACTTAGACGTAGCGATCTGCCGCGACCAACAGTGCCGTCTCTGCGGCAGAAATCAGTCAGCGTCAACTTGTCTGGGAGTTCGGGAAGTGTTTCAAAACAGTCAACAGCGTCAATACAGTACCAGTCGCTCGGCGCGTTTGTCAATCTCATTGAAACCCGGCCGTGCATGCAAACGTACGTTGGAAAATAATTCTTCAAATCCAAGAGCGTATTCTTCATAAAGATCTCGTCAAAATTTGTCCTCGATTTACTCCACGCTTTAAACACTATATTGCCGTCTAACATGAATGTGAACGGTAACTGAGTGCAAACCTTGACCTCCAAATCGCAGCACGCCACTCGAAAGAAGTCTTTGAAAACCGGCGATACGTAGATGACAATCTTTTCCAAATACATTATAAAGATGAACTCTATAGCTTCGTAATGCAGGTTGGCGATGGCGCGAAGAGAGCTGGCGTTCTTGTGAGTGATGCGACATTCTCGGAACCAGCAACTAAGGCGGGAGAAGTCGACCGCGTGATTAACTGAGCCAGTGGTCGACACATCTTCAGCTTCCTCTTCCAAATATCCTAGGAAACTATCCGCAACGCTGATTTCCAAGTGTGCGATCGTCGTCAACGAATCCAAGAGCATTAGAGGATATTCCGAGTCCGCCAAATTAAAAACAACGAAATGAACATTTACAAACTGTTGAGATTTAAACATTTCCCTTGTTTGTTCCCATATGTCGTCATCCTTAACTTTTTTTGGGTGCTTGAAGAAATTAACGCGTATTTCTCTAATAGATTTCGGGCATAATTCTAGAAAGTCCGACAAATATATATCAGTGAATGCAATATCCAGACTTGTAAGATTAGCAAAGCAGCAAATGTGTGGTTTTAATGATTTTGCATTAAGTTCTGTGATGCCGCTAAGATTTAATTCCTTTATATGATGTCCAAGATCAATAAATAATACTTCTTTGAATGTGTCTACACTGGCCAAGGTGCTTCTTGATAACACGACTCTCTTCAAGACGCAAGGCGCGAAGAACTGTTTGACCGCATCACAGCACTTGTATAAGTTTATTTTTGATTTAGTGTCTAAATATTTCAAAATCAATACACCCACTTCGATAGGTAGGTTTAAGAAATGCATTGTAAATTATTTTATGAAAAAGATTTAAGGGTGTTTACAAATAATACGAGTGACATTGATGTCAGTTTGATTAACAGCTTATGCTGTCACGGTTTATTTTTTTATTTGCAAACAAGAGGCGAAAGAACTGTTAGTTGATATAATTATTTTTATTATGAACGAAATAAGGACAGTAAAATAAAATGATAGATTTATTTATAACATTATCAGTAACCGTTCAAAAATATGTGATTGTAATTTAATGATGATATACTTTTTAGATGAATTACCATAAGGGCCTGTGTTACCTAGTTAATAAGAGTTTGTACGGAAAGAGAGAGAATAGCCCTGAGAAGGACGATGACGATGCTGTCTCTAATTAATTGCGTTATGTTACAGGTTACAGATTACATGCTAGAAGAGGCGTCATTATTTGGCTAGAATGTCTGCCATAAATAGGGGAGATGAGATGAGGTCTTCGGTCGTTAGTAAAAACGCACACACAAATTGGACAAATCATTCATTAATTTTATTATTAAATACATTTATACTTATTCATAATTATTAATAATTGTTATGTTACAACAGTATGTTATACTCGCGTAAGCTTTTAACTGATATGCTTCAACAGAGGGGTGTACCCTTATATGGCTGCAGTGATACACTCCAAGCTACTCGATTTACCACATTTTGGAGCACAAGTTTGGAAAGAATGAAGAAAAAGGGATTTTTGTGAAAACCATACCTAACATTAGAGATCAGTTTTTGACAACGACGGTTCTTTATTTAAAATTACTTTAATTCAATATTACTATGGGTTTACTAGATTCAGATGCTATATCTCATACATAATCTTTGTTGCAATTTCAATATTCAACTACATATTTATATAACATTTATGAGTATATATAACCGCACAAGGGCATTATAAAATTCAGATAATTGTTTTATTTGTATATAATTCTAATAATAGGAGTATACTATTTTTACACTTACGCTGATGCTATACGATAATAATTATTCTGCTTTCAGTATATTAACATTATATAAATATTTAAGTTTTTTTTTATAATGGGCCTAGCAATTGAATCCATTGTACCTGATGGTAAGTGGAAGTAGAATCCAAATGTGACGATAGTTAGTGCGCGAGAGAATTCACGCTGGACCTGCACTACACTGCACTGCACCTGCACTTTACACACATTATAACTATATTATGTCCAGTGCAACACCGACTTCTCAATTGGTTGAGCAATGGCGCTACTTAACTAGAAGTGAATGTGGTAAAAGAATAGAAGTGGCATCACTTTGCTACACTACCTGTGGTGGTTTATTCTACGCGTGGGACGCTTTTCCGTTAAGAAGTGGCGTCACTTGTCAGTGCGGTAGCATAACCTGCGAATGTGCATTTCCTGGTGCAGTGCAGCAAGTCTCTATTGAGAAGTCTCACCAATTTTTAGTGAGACGGTATTGACACATACATAATATGTCAAT
The DNA here is from genome assembly GCA_963935595.1 of Schoenobius gigantellus. NCBI lineage: Eukaryota > Metazoa > Arthropoda > Insecta > Lepidoptera > Crambidae > Schoenobius > Schoenobius gigantellus. Next base: position 48,177,045 of record OZ012542.1, on the reverse strand, counting down.
CTCGTGCGGCGCAGCAAGGTACAGGAGACGCATTTTTGAAACAATAAAATTCAAGTTTGCATTCAAAATCGTAAGATTCGTATGTGAATTTCTAAATTCACTATTTTTGAATATTCATTCCGTGAATTCTGCAACGAGTATTCTGTACTCACTCGTTTTTGATTTCTACTAGTAGAATATACGCATCGTGTCCTATATTACACGTTTCGTTTACATGCGATTCATCGCTGGTTTTTAGGGTTCCGTACCCAAAGGGTAAAAACGGGACCCTATTACTAAAACTACGCTGTCCGTCTGTATGTCATCAGGCTGTATCTCATGAACAGTGAAAGCTAGACAATTGAAATTTTCACAGAATATTTAGTTGTATATTCACTTTAAAAATAAATAATTCAAATAAAATAAATATTTAAGGGGGGCTCTCATACAACAAACGTGATATTATTTGCCGTTTTTTTTTCTCGATATTAATAACGGCCACAGGTAGACGCTTAAAATATATACAGAATATTTAGATTCATATTTATTTTAATGTCTAATGTTGTATAGATAATGGTACGGATACCTTCGTGCGCGAGTCCCACTCGCACTTGGCCGGTTTTTTAAATTAATGAGTTATCGCCATATTATTGCGTTGCGGATTTTATATTTTCTGCGTGTAATGGTTTCTAGTCATAGAATTTGTTTTAAATGACAATACTGAATTCGAGCGATATAAAAATCTTTAAAAATTGGGAGCAGTAGAAAATAATTTCGCACGTGATTTGTATTCGTGTTCTAATTTAAGATTCATATTTGATGATTCAAAAATACGTTTCCAGCACGCGTAGCACAAGGACCCCGAGATAAATAGGTATGTCTACCATTAACTGTCACTTTCGCGACACCAAACAATATAGCTATCTCATTTGCTACTGTCAAAAGTGACATTTGGGTGTAGAGAAATACCTAGGCCGAGAAAATAACACTGTCGCGATCCTTGTGCTTCGCGTGCTGCTCGAGTGTCGTCACTCGTCGGGTTCGTGTGCGTTTCGCACGTGATTTGTATTCGTGTTCGAATTTAATATTCATTTTTAATGAATGACCCCGAGATAAATAGGTATGTCTACCATTAACTGTCACTTTCTCGACACCAAACAATAGCTATCCCATCTCATTTGCTACTGTGAAAAGTGCCATTTCGGTGTAGAGAAATAGCACACCCCGGACACTCCATACAACGTTCGCAAATCAATTACCTATTACTACTACTTAAGCAAATGACGTTTGTACACGCGCAAATATAAGCGTGGAATCTAGTAGGGCTGAGTTCGCGGTTGTCAATCGAAATGACGCGAGAAGTGCAGCGACTGCCTTCTCTTTTACCTACATAGCGCTGTCTCTGTTATCGGCCGGCGCTCGCGTCTACTCGCCCGAGCGATTGCGCGCGCCATTGTTTATGTGTCAGAGATGTCTGCAACGAAGTGCGGGGTGGGATGAGGCATTTGAAATGAGTGCGGGGGAGGTGAGTGGCCGTTCTGTATGAAGTACTATTATATATTCTGTGGCGGCGGGGTGGCGGCAGTACCTGCGGATCTCCATCTCCTCGTGCGGCCGCCGCGAGGTGGTGTCGGGGAAGACGAGCTCAGCCTCGTCGAGATGCGGCACCCGGCCGTTGAGGAAGTCGCGGAACTTCTTCAGGGCGGCGTAGAATGGCACCTTGTCCGCGGCGCGCGGCAACTGCGCACAGCGCGCCGACGACGACGGCATCACCCACATGTACTGTAGGCAAAGAGAAAACCCGTTGAATTATATATACCCCATTAACATTCAACTCCTGTTGAAGCTTCTTGCGTCCTGCAATAAGTCCCTCGTAAATGCGTGTTGCAGAAAAGAGAAGTGTGTTTTTTACATTAATCTTCACTTAGCTTTCAGCTTTCGACAGTTGTAAATAATAATAGGGGTTCCGCTTTTTCCTCTTGAGGCACGGAACCCTAAAATAAAATTTCTAATTTGAAATCGACTTCTCGACTAATCCTAGCCTCTCGAGACAGTATAAGCGTGCGTAAGCAACCTTTCTTCAGAAACGGTGGAGCTTGACATATCCATTGTTTTGATTGGTTGAGCTGTGAATAGCACTCGAAATAAAAAATTCTAATTTCGAACTCTTATTTCGAATAGCCCGAGAATTGAGCCCAGCTCTCTATGTCTTAATATAAATTAGTTACATAAATTTAAAAGGACCGACACACACAAAATAACTGCCGTGAGTAGTTCCCGCTGCAATCGTGACTCGTGAGCTTCCCGTTGTTCCACCAAAATCCTTTTTCTCTCTACTTTGCTCATGTATGTACTATCGAGGTCTCTCGTGCCTTACCACTTTGTAGAAATATTAGTTTGAAAGCGGATCGCATCGGCCCACACGACCCATACCTATCCCTGATTGGCTACGTATTTTTAATACGATTTACTACGGCCAATCATAGACAGACATCTGTTTTCATTAAAATCGCTCTTAGTGTCAGTCTGCTTCACGCTTTACTATTGGTGAATGAATGGAGCGGGGCGTGGTCTGACGCGATTGTCATAGTGCAGTGTGCAAGCGACTTTCGACGTGGGACTGATAAGGTGCCAGTGTCCTCGATAGTACTTTAGAATTAATGCGATAGTCTCACCGTGTTGGTGCCGGCGATAGTGTCGGGCTGCTTGCCGAAACAGAAGTCCTTCTTGCCGGAGAACACCTCGTAGATGAGTTTCCCGTTGAACACGGCAACCTTGGGGCGGAACGCGCGCAGCTTCTCCAGCAGCGCCGCGGAGCCCTCCTTGATCTCGCGCCGCGTCAGGTCCGCAGAGCCTTTGGTCGCGCGCGGCACCATGTTCGTAAACCCGATGCCAAAGTTGAGTAGCTGCAAGCGTACAATACTGCTAAAGTACACTGACTTGTCTAGTTATTCCTTGTATATGCTACTGTAAAAGCCCGTATATTGGTTAATCTTAGGATTTACCAACATGAATCGGTAAAAGTAAGGATTTAATAAAGAGCCCTGCTTGATCTCGTGCCGCGTCAGGTCCGCCGAGCTTTTGGTCGCGCGCGGCACCATGTTCGTGAACCCGATGCAGAAGTTGAGAAGCTGCAAGTGTACAACTCTGCTAAAGTACACTGACTTGTCTAGTTATTCTTTGTATATGTTACTGTAAAAGCCCGTATATTGATAAACTAGTGGGCCACGCGGACGTTGTCCCGCCCGATTACAGCGCCACCTACCGGGTCCAACTTTACGTTTAAACCTTCCCTGGACCTATACAAACACACATAGAAAATTTCATAAGAATCTGTCGAGCCGTTTTTGAGTTTTAGCGAGACAAACACACAGCGTTTCATTTTTATATATAAGAAGAAGATCTTAGGATTAACTAGTAAATCTTAGGATTTACCAGCATGAATCGGTATAAGTAAGGATTTATTTTACGTGCTTTTACCATTAGAGTTTGGGATATGCTAGGTTTTACCACTGTTAGTAAATGTGGTTTTTTTCTCGGGTATATGAAACAATGCGTATTATAGTATAGAGTTACATTACAAATTGTCAATTATCATTAAAATATCATTATTTTTAAAAAATATGTGTTTTAATTGTCTCATGAGTATTTATTTATTAATTATATTTTTAGTAACTTATAAAACAATTAACAAACACTATAATTAACAACAAACATTTTTCTCAAAAACATAACGCCTACGTTGGCTAAGCTAACTGAATCAATATTTATACAGTTAGCCAACGTAGGTAACGTAAAAAGTAATAAAGCCCAAACTTGGCGCGTAGCCGTGAACGAACATGTCTAAAATGTTATTAATTGGAACAAACTTATTGTTATTATTACATTTACGCATTGATGATACAATAAATAGCGATAGGCTATGTTTTAACATTTGTTTGTTTAAAACTTTAAAAAGAGTAACCCCACAACCAAAATGGAAAATTCTGTTAGATTTTTTGATATAGCAATTATTTGAAATAAGTAAAAGATATGAATCAGACTATTGATCGTCATAATAATATGGAAAACTCAAACAATAAGTCAGTCAAACCACATAGGCAACGTTCTAATTCAAAGTTAGACATAAAAAAGCACTAATTTTTTTGTTTCTATTATATACTGTTTAAATCTCCCTGGCACCCAGCCACCTTAACGCCAATTAAGAGCTCGTCGCAACCTGGCGGGCACAACAATAACGCACGAACGAAGGCGTCGCAAAAACAGGTGCAGTCCCATCCGAGTCGGGGCGCTGCGGATCACGGACGTGACAACTGCTTCAATAGATCACAGAACTATAACGCGCCGAATACCGTTTCGTCGAATTTTGCCATATCACTGAAATAGCTGGTAAAAAAACATGTCGAAAGTCTACCTAAGTACATATTCGTTCAGTTATGGATGTCATCCATAACCGCAATGAAACTATGGCGGCGGAATGAGTGATATCGATGCCGTTCCACTTTGACATTTAGACATTACGACGCCTTTTCGTAATTATTTTGTAATTCAATTGTAATTTAGTATCTAGTAACAGCTCGTTAAAAAGTAAGCAGCAGAACGGCGCTTCTTACCAATATTTTTTGATTTAGCGACATTAAGTCCTAAAGAGAATCCGGGCTATTATTCTCGCTTCTAACATAAGTACCCACAGTTTACTCAAATTATACAGTATGTATAAGCACTAAGGTATTTCGGCTAAGACATTTTCGGAGAAGTCTATTTCGGTATACTGTCCGAGACCGGCGTACCGTTGCCATTGCTACGAGTCAAACGCTTATTTATGGCCATGGGTGGTCGTTTTTACCGACCAATGCAATTTAGCGCCTTATTTTTAATTCGGTCTATTAAATCTAAAATTTATTTCTACCTGTAAATCGTACTTAGGCTTAATAATGAGTTCACTGTAATTTCCTTGGCTGCTTTTGAGTGGTACTACTACCTCCATAGACAAATAATATTTTTGTAAAAACAATGACGAAAGTTTTCTCCATAAGAAATAATATACCTAATATTAACATTAATATTTAAGTTCAGAAAATTCACTGTATTAAATATGAACTAATAATGATAATGTTTGTTATTTTTTCTTAATTTGTATAGTTGGGTTTAAGTTAATAAATGTAGATATCATTTCATGTACTGTAATGATACGGAGATGACTATAACGTTAATTGATTTTTATTAGATTTTTTTTTAAATTAACATTTTAGCAACATATATCTTTAAATGGTGGCAATTGACGTTGACCGTTTACCAGACAACATTTAGCAGAGGGACACTCGGCACTTGGTCATCTGCATGGTATATTGCCTATTGCTGCTAGCGTTGATTGCTAGTATTGCCGTGTTGCGGTGTGAAGGATAAGACAGACAGATACAGAATTACAAGATACTGTTACTATGACACAAGTTGGCAATGTGCAGTGGTCATTGTAGAGCAATGGTTCTTCTATAACCTTTTAGTGATGATGGACTGTTTTACAAAAAAAAAAAATCTGTCGATCCATGGACCACCAACTGCTTGGACTTGAATTAAGGTATTTATAAATTTTAGGTTTATAAATAAAGGTTTTATCTGTATTTAAAAAAGTCTTTACTGGAGCTAGAAGCATGAAATTTGGTACAGGGGTTGGTTGGCTTATGTAGGAGGGATTCCCACAGGAAGCTGAAAATTACCCTCCAAAAAAAATAAGTTTTGTTGAGCTTTAATTAAAGAAAAACGTGGTTTGCGGGCATAGCTAGTCTATAATATTTCCCACATGGCTTCACGGGCCACTTCGGGTGCTAACGGGGACTATTAGACCGAAAGTAGAGGGCAAATAAAATAATATAAAAATAGCAAAAGACAATTCTTTTGCTATTTTTATATTATAACTAGCTGTGCCGGCGAACTACGTTTCGCCATAATAACGGCGAACTTACGTTTCGCCGTAATAAAAAATAGTTCACGACCTATTCTCAGACCTACTGAATATACACAAAAAATTTCATAAAGATCGGTCCAGCCGTTTTGGAGTTTGGTAACAAACACTGACATGAGAATTTTATATATTAGACTAGCTGTGTCCGCGAACTACGTTTCGCCATAATATAAAAAATAGTTTACGATCTATTCTCAGACCTACCGAATGTACACAAAAAATTTCATAAAGATCGGTCAAGCCATTTCGGAGGAGTACGGTAACAAACACTGTGACACGAGAATTTTATATATTAGAAGATTTAAGTACTCTAGCTTCTTGCCCTTTTTATTTTCAATAAATATTCTCAATATTTGTAAAATATTTCACCGAAATAATTCCTGGTACCCCAGGCCCAGCTTTCCCTGCACAAAACTAGACCGTATATTAAGAAACTGGTTTGTTCAGGTGAATATAAAACAAATGTTTATGGTCACGTCACAAGAGCTGCAACCATGTTAGTGCTTTGCTATGCTTTGATTATATTGTTAATAAACGTTTGATTTTTATTGTAAAACTTGTAAAACATCAAAGAGATTAGTTACATAAAGTTAGCCATGACGTCGGCTGAACGGTCGGTTTTGATATTCTACCCACAGATTGAGATTACCGCAATTTAGTTACTAAGCAACCATTGTTATTGTAAGTAAAATATAAAAAAAAAATTAGGGATGTTCTGCCTATACAATACTATACTAGGATACTACGAGAAAATAATCGGCGATACCGATATCGATGGCATATTAAATGCAAAAAAGTTACCTATATTTAATAGCGAATCGACTTTGTAAAGCGTGAAAACTGAGAAAAAAAAATTAACACCAAAATTCATAAAAAGTGAAATAAAAATTCAAAGAAAAATTTATTTAGGTCGGTATAAATAAAATATTATCAAGCAATCAAAGTAGTGACAAAATAACGCGTTGTCATCTCACTAGTAGGCGTCGCGCTTGATATCGGTTGTATTATAATCGGCGATGCTGATATATCAGTCTGCCGATTATATCGAGCGATATATCGGTATCGGAATTAGAATAGTTAAATCCCTGAAAAAATGCTCAGCGACAAAACATTTGCAAGCTTACTTCTATCTGTGAATAGAATATTAATGAAACCGGCCATAAGTGTACAAGTGTACCTTGTAGTCCTCGTCGGCGCTCATCTGCTCACGCGTGAGCCCCGAGAGGTAGAGGCACTTCCAGAAGTGGTTGCCGGGGCCAGCATAGTGATGGCCCTTGTACGCCGCAAACAGTCCAGGGTTGATGCCGATCTGTGGAATGCGACACAACGCTTCGTTATCATCTTATTTATTTATTAGGTTTATCGACGATTGTTACATCGACACATTAGAAGGCACAGTCGGTCGGTCAAACGACGATGGGGTGATCAATAGAACATATTGTTGCCTTTGTAAGTACAAACGAGATACTGCATCGATGCAAACGCGATACAGCGTCGATGCAAACGCAGTACCTACCTAGCAGTGTTAGCTGCGCGTGGCTGTTCCATTCCCACTCATCTGCATCAAAACATGTTAAGATGGCCACTTACGCCCATCTACTTCAATGTTGTATCGCGTTTGCACCACGAATATACTATAGTCGGAACTTGTATATTAGGCGCGTTCCATTTAAGCTCAGATTTGCAACATTTTTAGCGTCATCGCGTTTCATTAGCTTTTGACGCTAGCGGTGCTAGCATCAAATGTTAACGTAATGCGTTCCATTTAAACAATATGATGATTTTTAGGTAAGGTTCCCTTCGTTAAAAACAGTGCGGCGAAAAATGTTAACATTTCTTAAAAGAAACGCATAACATGTTTAACATTTGATGTTAGCTTGAAAAAACGGTGACGCTTAAATGGAAAACCGGGATTGTATAGCAACATATAAGCAACATATAAGCTCAAAGCTGCAGTAAGTCTCAATGTCTAAAGAGCCTTAATATGACAGATTCTGTCATGTAAATCCAACATAATAATAATGATAACAAAGTATATAAGTCAAACAGAGATGTATGTTGTACTAAATTCCCTTCTTTCCTAAAAGATTCTGATTTTGAATGCTCAAAAATCTGTGTGACTTCACAGATTAATATAATAAAATAGAACAAAAAATTAAACTCGCCATGTTGTTTACATTTGTAGGTTTTAGTTTTTCAACTTAAAAAAGCAAACGTATTAAAGCACATACAGCCACTTCTTCTGTATAGTTCTTTCCAATACAGAAGTTTCGTGACGTTTTTAAGTAATAGTCTAATAATTTATGATTGAATATTAAATTAATACGATTTTGAATAAAATGCTGTATGTCTTTCGTATTTGTTTCTATTTTCTCGCAGGTATTGCGAAAAGTTGAGTATTTTCCTCGGGGATAAAGCAGCCTTCTTAGTCTTGGGTGAGCTGAAATGCCTCGCTATACTTAGAATTAATTTATTTAACACCCTCGCTGCGCTCGGGAGTTAAGCATAGAGTCCTTCGTTACGCTCCCGTTACGTAAGACACTGCTTTATTCTCTTGATTAATAATCTTCTATTGCGCCACTGCACTGCGCATGCGGCCTTCAGTTACTACACATGACGCGTGTGATAACAGCGCGACTGTATCGCTGTATTTGGGCGTTTTTATTGGTACAAACGAGCCTTTACAAACAAAGTTTTTTAACGGCTTTTAAGAGCGTTGCACAAGGCGTATTTATTGGCCATCGATACTGCGCATAGGTATTAAGAGATAAGTCGTAATCATTACACCGCCAAGAACACTACAGTACGTAGTACTATTATCTATTCTGTGCTGCAGTGTCAACGCGACGATGCGCGTTCGTAAAACGCGCATTATCGTCGTACGCAAAACACATCGTGTGTAAAGGTTCTACTCGGACGGTGTAGTTTTACGTCATCAAACAAGAAGGTTGACTTCTCCTTGCTATAATATTTTGACTGTCACTAAGGTAACCTTTCTTTCCCGATCGATTTCAATTTGAATATATCAATCGATGTCAATACATATCCAAACATTGTTTTATAACAAAAAAGTCGTCACTTAGTCTTGTATAGACGGCACGATGACTATTAAATTGAAAGCAATCGGGATAGATGTTAAGGTATACAATAAGAGGGCGGATCCCGGCTACTACTGACACGTGAGAACCAACGTGTGGTCGCGCACCTACGCTTTGTTGAGTGAACACACACTCCTGTACTCTCCACGGATACTCTTGTCCCAACATCAATAATAATTCATACGCCCACATCGGGATAAAATGAAGCCTAATGACAATGAAAATCCCCCTCATTATACAACTTAATATCTAACATGATCGCTCGATAGTTGGAAAATTAACGCGACGCAAAAATTAGCGTGACGATAGGCTCATGTGTGCGTCCAGAACATTAAAGAAGGTTCAAAAATATATCACGATACGATGCTGTCTTGTGAATGCTGGTATAACCAAAACTCACATAACGCACTGCACGCAAGCACATTCTGACATAGCATATTTTCTTTATGTGTTCCATGTATGTTTCACATGAATAAGAAACCGCACAGAATGAAAGTTGAGTAATAAGACAGTGTGTAAGCTCACGATTATCAATTCGAATAGAGAGCTTGCTTATCAATAAATATAATTTTTTTGCCTGTTTATTGGCCCAACAAACACAGTTAGCAACAAAGCAGACTGAACACCTGAGGTCCAATTCTTTCTACTAATAAGTTACAGCGATAGACCAATCCGAGCGCATACATTTTAAACGTTCGATGACGTGATAATGTGGTGTTTTGATTGGTCAAACGGTCCAGCGGTTTATTAGTAGAATCGGCCCTTTGATGAAAGGTCACTACGGTTACCTATACTAGTTCATGTGGCTCTTGTAAGATTCGTAATTGTGTAACCGTCTACAAGGACCACAGTGTAGGTTGCCAACTAATGACATACTGCTGTTGCTACTGCTTTGCGGCAGAAAACAGTGAGATAGAGGTTCCCGCTCGGACGATTCAAGTACAGAGTCAATCTCTAGTAAACACCTCATAGCACTAAGCGCCTCACAGAAGAACGCAACCAAAGTTACATCAGAAAAGTGTAATTTTATTTAAAAGAGGATGATGCTGTGCCAATTTGTGCTGACGGTGCGAGATAATGGGTTGGTCACGCGCACGGCGCAAGTGACTGGTCACAAGCGTTCCAATAGCTTGCAGTAAAATTCATTCTGTACGGTGAGTTATTCATGCGCGGTGGGTAAAGTAGTATTGCGCGGCAGTTGGGCGACCATACTCACAATGATGATGTCAAGGTTTTCGGCGAGGTGGTCGGGCAGCGTGCGGCGCGCCACCTCCTCCTCGCTCATGCCGTTGAACCGGTCGTGTTTCTTGCGCTCCTTCACTGGCCGCGCCACCAGCGCGCCGTCCACGCCCTCCGCTTTTATCTCCATGCTGAAAGCGTGAGACATTTAGGTCAACTTAATATTCTTAGGTTCAGGGAGAGCGGTGTAAGTTTCTTATCCTAATAAATAACATCTGCCGAGACCCAAGTCAACCTCACCAGCGGCCGTACCGCCTAACTCAAAGCGATCACTCGCTATCGTTATCGTGACATTGGAACAATAGTTTTAATGTCACAGGTGACATTTGAACTATTGTTCTAATGTCACGAAAGCGATAGCGAGTGATCGCTATGAGTTAGGCGGTAGCCCCCCCGGTCGCTTGCATCCTTTCGGTCAACGGACAGGCTCTGAGCTCTCCAACGACCCAGAGGAACAATTATAGTATGAAAAATGGGCCAAGGACTTCCTATATCATATCATTCATTCTAACGAAACGAAAGTATCAAGTATGATTTTAACTAGACCCTCAGATTATGAAAATCTACAGTAAAGAGGTCTGCGGAAGTTTGAATCAAAAACAAAGTATAGAATAAATAATTACCACAGAGCAAAGGTTTTCCGGAAAGCTTCAAATATAACTAACCAAGTAATAGCGCGGAGAACCAAAATTAAAATATAACCATAGAGCAATTGGGCAGCGAGCATACTATGAACACTCCAACGCTCTCACACTCAGCGGATCAGAAAAAACCAAAATTGAGTCACGTAGAGTCCGCAGCGCGAGCCAATTACGCTATTTATTAACCAATCACTATTCACTAGCGACTATTCTACCCCACAATCGATATTATGTTCCCGTGGTTTGGTTTGTTGTACATTGCTTGCGGACTGTTGTCGCGTACACTGTACACGCGGACACTGTACAAGTGTACAGTCTCCAGTTATTTGGATTGTAAATTTTAGATACGACCTGCATGCTTAGGGAATTATTAGATTTTGGTTCGCTATATTCCATTTTATTCAGTTATCTATTTTACTTTTATATTATTGCACAAAATAGAATAAATCAAATAGACTTGTATTCCGATGAACTTTTGCATTGATTCAAATGAAGTGTTTTTTTACTGCCAAACGTCTTTCATCAAAATAACAAAATACAGTTACGAATTTTCCCTAATCGATAATGACGAAGTAGCCCCCAGCGCTGTTGCCTCACGGGGTCATTGACACGAGAAAGAAAAGGCGCAAATCCTGGATTCGATCGACGAAAACTTAAAAAGCGGCGTCTATTCATAACGAGTACAATACACGAGCGAGATTTGGATTAGCTGGACAATTAGGTTGGTTTTTGCGGCCGGGTCGTGATCGTGCGCGCGCGCAGTAGGCGGCGCGGGCGGCGGCTCGGCAACGGCAAGCGACGACTTCTCTCGCTTTTCAATTTCAATAACGCGATTGTTTTGAATCATGACCTGCCCTACCAACAAATCTTTTCGCAACGTGAACTATCATTAAGTCTCATAGATGTGCTATGTGAAAATGATTTTTAAACTTTGTTCAGTTATTTTATTAATTGATAGGCTGATGAAGGACCATTTTTTAAATTCAAAATGTGATGAATATTCCTAATGCTGTTCCCGTATGGATTTTTTTCTGAAGTGATCATCAAGGTATCGCATTGTACAGTACTGTCAAAGACTCAAATCATAATTTGATTTGATCTATAATCTATATAGGCCTTACTAATAACCATTGTATAATCCTGATTTAGTTAAACAGTGTTTTGTCACGTTCACTCGAATGACATTTCAAATTCGAACAAAAGAGACAAAACACTGCTTAACTATACAAGGCTTATACAATGGTTATTAGTATGGCCCTATATGTATATTGTATATATCTTTTGATCTAATTTCACTATACAATATTGGTAATAGAATAAGGCATTTGTAAGTGAATCGAGCGCGTCTGCGAACCTGACTACTGATCAAAGGTACTGCCTGCCGTAATTTAATAGTTACCGTTTAATAGATAATAAATTTTTCTGCATTCAAATACCATGAATTAAGTAAATTTAGGACCAAACATGATGATTATTTTATTAAACGGTCGGTAGATTTATCGGTCGTGCAATTTTGCAATTTAGCGAAAACTGTTCGAACATTTAACTGTTTATTACGAGTACAGAAGGATTTATGATAATCACATGAAATAAATCACTAGCTCAATTGACTTCTAGTCGTCACTAAAAAATTGCGAGTGTTAATTATGTCCATTACCATCCGAATCTATGAGTGGCGCGAGTTGCGTGATCGCCAGCGAGCGACGCACGCGCTTTGCGTATAATGAACGGGTGTTTTTCAGACAAGCTGCATTTGGATCGGTGATTAATTAAGTTGCCGCACATGCTGCGGCGAAAATAAGACCAGTACCAAGGCCGTAGCGACTGCTTTCATTGGGGAGCTACGCTCTAAAATTGCAAAGCTACGAGATCGTAGTTGTCGTATAGTGCTTCGGGCATTGGGGGAGCATGGTGTTCAGTGACATGAAAAGTACATGCAGCAATGTACAGCAAACGGTGGAACAACGTTTCGCCATAATAAATATCAAAAAAATCTGTAGAGGGCCACCCTTATCATCTAGGGGTATAAAAAGTAGCCTACAACCTATTCTCAAACCTACCAAATAAAAATGTCAAAAATCGGTCAAGCCGTTTCGGAAGAGTTATCGAACTCTTCCGAAACGGCTTGACCGATTTTAACATACACTGTGACATGAGATTTTGTATATTGCATAATCAAGCAAGTTGACTTCTGGTACATTTTAATATTTATAAAATCTAGTCACAAAATTTGAACGGTTAGCAGGTTGAAGATTTTTTGATTTTTCGTATTATAATAGTACATTATGATACGAGCGCGCTATGTCGGTTATTGCGTACGGGGCGATATTGTGCGCGAGCCGCAGGCGAGCGCGACATGAAAGCAGAGTATGTAATGACCAATGCGCGCGTGTATCATACGACGTTTTTCAACACACTTGTGAGGAAAATAAAAGATCTTGTGGTATTAATATTTTTCTGAAAATGACTGCGCTTTTTTATCAATCTTCCACTGCATGAAACTATCGTATGCCGCCTTCCTTTGACTTTGGCGGCAACAAACTATTACTCGCGCTTTGCGCCTCCATAATTAATTCCGGCGGAGTTAATAATATGGATTCTTCTTCACTTGGACTCGACATATTTGTAGATAATCAATTATCAATTACAACAAAAAGGCAAAAAATTTCAATAGCGGGAAAATGCCGCGCGCCTGTCTTTTTTTCGCGCGCAGCCCGGGCATGGCTAAACTCTTCATATACAGCCAACAAAAAAGGGCCAAACAGCCAAAATTCAAAACTGAATAAACCGAATATTTTAGTTTTTAAAAAACAAGTTTGTGTGAAATTTTAATAATTTATTTTAGTTATAGTTATTAATTATTGTTTTTAAATGTTTGTGTTTAAATGTCGTTGTTAATTTAATATTTAAATAACCAGTAGTAGGCTGTTCATTTGTTTCCATTTGGCAGGCAGCATAAAGTCGTGTTAAAAAAAAGTATTAAGCGACTAATTTAAGAATTACGACTAATTACGACTTATATATAATTGCGACTAATTTAATTTAGCGTACTGGACATACATTTACTTTGCAATCTTGAACAAATTAGAATTTGTCGTGTTAAGATTACCGCACTTGTGCGATTATGTAAAGTGAATGAAAAGCATTCGTGTTTAATATACTGAATAACGGGTCTAAATGCAAGGTAATAAGACCCGCTTTATAAGCAAGTGTGTTGAAAAGACAATTTCCATTGTCAAGTACCCGCGAGGACTTAGTTCGCTGTCAAGATTGTGAAGATACATAAATTATGATTTAATTAAGTAAACGTAAGATCAATTATGTATACTGATCGTCATCTCTCAAGTGAGGATCTTTTAGGAAAAATGATTAATTTAGTGAAAGTCCTCCACTAAACGGGAGTACCTGTCACCAAGACAATCTAGTAAAGGTAAATGCTAGCTGGAGCATTATAATGATTATAATGAATTTGCAGTGCGTTTGAACCTCCATCGCAGCTCGGCGATTATTAGTTAGTTTACCTAAAACCGGTATTTACAAAACTGAGACGTTTGCAGACTCAAACGAGTCGGTTTGCTTTCTGCTCTCGGCGGGAACATGAGCAGTGCGCGGGCGCCATGTTTTGCGGCGGAAGTTACGTCATTGACTGGACTCGTGAGCCAAACACACGACAGCCGACAGCTATTAAAGCCTTGAAAACATGACGTTAAAACAATGAAATAGTATTAGTTTTTTATGAACAGTCAATTTTATATTAACTGTATTTACCAAATACACCAATCATCATCATCATCATCATCACAGCCCATATACATCCCCACCGAGGGGCTCGAGCCTACCCTATATTAGGGTGATTAGGCCTTAGTCAACCACGCTGGCCCAGTGCGGATTGGTCGACTTCACATACACCATTGAATTTCTTCGCAGATGTATGCAGGTTGCCTCACGATGTTTTCCTTCACCGTAGGAGCGTCAGACAAATGTACATATGAAATTCGAAACGAAAAACACATTGGTACATGGCGGGTCTCGAGCCCCGACCCCCCGATTGGAAGGCAAGTGCCGAGTCCACTGCGCCACCGACGCTCACCAAATACACCAAAAGCAAACTTAAATTGAGAGTAGCCATAGCTTAAGATGCTGCAAGCACAAGCTGACGAGTTGAGTTAAGCTTCGGTGACCTCACTTTTGCGCAAAAATACACTGAAAGCGATCTGCTGACCGCTTATTTTAGAGATTACCTTCGCCTTACCTTCATAAGGCATGCTTGCTGACAAAAAACTTTCAGTAGTCTCTGCTATAATGCATCATTTGCTGAATTTCCAATTTGTTGATTATGAACCCAGACAAAACAGAACTTACAGCAGACCACCGACCAACAAGCAACATTACGAAGATCGCATAGAGTAGCTAGTTTCAAGCACTATAAGACTGGTGAGTTGTAGTCCGCACACGAGACTCTTTCCAGAAAGGGAAATATTCGCCGCGAATACGCGCGTGATTAGCTTCAAACTCGCGTGATGCTCGTGAACGCAATGTGGAGGGCGAAGTATTTTATGTATGTACCTCCAAACACGCGTATGCTTTCACGCTAGCCAAATCTCGGCGAAGTCGCCACTTTATGGACAGGGTTTTATATTCTCCCGCACTGTCTTACTAATTGACAGAAATTTTATTGACTGGCCGCAGATGGTTTTTATAGCATCAACAGGGTTACCTATCATAAGATCGAACATTTTTTGACCGAATTTCATTTGACCGAAAACTTTTCGACTATTTTCGTTTCGTTTTTTTATCAATTCGATTTTTTTCGTTACTCCAACGTTTCATTTTATCGAATTTTATCGAAGTTCAAAAGTACGTACGTTCGACCAATAGTAAAAGAAATATTTTGAAAATCGGTAAAACGTTGTTCAGTAAAATAACACCTATGTCAAATGATATTTCGATGAAATATGGCAAACAATAGATATGCCAAAAAAGACGTCGGTGAACTGTTTTCGATCAAATGAAATTTGAACAAGCAAATTTCGGACAAAGTGATAGGTTCCCCATCAACAGAGCTTTATATAAAAAGGCAAGAACTATGGTTTGACATCTAGCCTTGCGGGCAAATTGATCCTAGTATTGATTCTAACGGAGATTCATCACCGTCAGAACTGGGAGATAAAACAGGACACTTGAGTTGGGAAGTATCATCTACTAATTGGCAGAAGTTAGCAACTACTTTTTCTCATTAAAATATTGAGTCTTTTTTTAAGAATTTGTACAAGAAAATATCACGCACACAAGACATTTCTTCAGTCTTTTTAGGTTTGTTTAGCCGGAAGCGTAGCAAATATTAAAGAACATGATTGTGAGCCATTCAACGTCAACATCACTGCCAGACTAAAGTAAATAAGAAATAGCAGCAATTTAACCCAGTACTTAAATCATACAATTTCGATGGTCGTTGTATGTTGAATGCGAAATTCTCTAGAAAAAACGAAGTTGCGAGTTACAGATGTTAAAAAAGAGCTGTAAAATAAAACTGGTTTACAATTGTACCTACAAATATTTATGCAACTGTCGTATAATAAGGGGTATAAAACTCAAACGTGGGATTTTATCTAACACCCATGATATGGATCCTATATATATAAAAATAAAAGATGTACTACTTTTTGATATTTCCAATTCATAAACTCTTGCTACGTCATTCTAGTAATAAGTCGGAGTCTACGTACGATCCAAAGTCAAATCAATAAAAAAAAATCGGCCGAATGCATACAACCCGCAAAAGTTAACCTGAGACCCGAGCCGAATGTGCGACTCTCTCCCGATCCCGTATAAAATTTATTTATACTATAAATAAAGATAATATTTTTTCTATATTTAACACCTTTATGTGTAAGTACTTAAAACCAACAAAAATATTTTTAAACAAGTGACTTATTTTGCAGTGGGCATGCGTTTGCGTCATTCGACCCAAGTCTCCGGTTAACTCTTGTAGGTTGTATTGGACTAATACTCTTAAGATTGGACTCTACACAAGTACTAGGGGTTCCTCACAAACTTAACTTAGGGCCGATGAATATACTGTGTGCAGTCTTCGAGTCGGGGTTCGTGTTGGAGGTGCGGGTCGAGGACCCGCTGCCCCCGGACTCGACGCTGTGCCCGGACTACCATATGTACGCAATCGCCATGTGGAAGAAGGGTAAAGGTTGGTATTGTGTTGAATTCAATGGAACTAGTGGGATAGACAGGATTTTTCAACAGTCAGATAGCTCTTAACTGCAGATTAAATATTGCGATCTGACAAGATTTTCTATACAAAAGCTGACAAACCGTCTTTTTTATTCCTCGGATAAAAGTTAACTCACGATTGACAAACAACAGTTGTACCATGGCTCGGTAGCGGAAAAATCGGCCCTAAGTATATGTATATAAATTTCCCAACTACATATTTACGGTTTTCATATAAATTTAAGTTTGATACTTTCTACAACACGTTCATGACAAAATGGTATTGACAGACAGACAAGCGGACAGACGGACAACGAAGTGATCCTATAAGGGTTTCGTTTTCCATTTGAAGTACGGAACTCGCAACCTTATTAATATGTTTGTTTGTCACTTGGATATTTGACTTGCTATATAAGGACTTCACAATATGAAGTTATTTGGTAGCGGTCATTGCAGTTAAAACTAGCCTCTTGTTATATTTATCATGCCATATGGGGTTCGTCGCCCGGACTCACTGCGTCAACGATAGGCGCGTTCCACTTAAGCACAAGCATTATCAACATGTTTCGCATCATCGCGTTTCATTAGCTTTTAACGCTAGCAGGGCTAGCACCGTATGTTAACGTGATGGGTTCCATTGAAACAATATCTTGATTTTGAGGTTAGGTTGGTTCCCTTTGTGAAAAATAGCGCGGTTAAAAATGCTAACAATCATTTCTTATAAGAAAAGCAAAACATAGTTAACATTTGATGCTAGCGTGAAAAAATGGTGATGCTTAAATGGAAAAGCGGGATTATCGTCGTACGATTTATTAGACCACTAGCTTCTGCCCGCGACTTCGTCTGCGTGGACTTCAGAATTGGGTCTAAAGCTTCGCTCATTAACAATTTTTAATCTTCCCACGGGAACTATTTGAGAGATGATTAAGGAATATAAAGTACATGTTCTTTTCCATAGCATAGGTGACATGCATACCAAATTTCAAAGCTGTCTGCCCGCGGCTTAGCTCGAAAACAATTTCCAATTTACTCTCGGGAACTACGTAAGGAATCGGGATAAACGATAGCCTATGTTCTTTTCCATGTCAAAGGCTACATGCATGCCAAATTTCATCCAAATCCGTTTAGCCCTTTTTGCGTGATTGAGTAACAAACATTCAAACATCCAAATATCCACACTTTCACATTTATAATATTAGAAGGATTAGCTCGTAAATTCAAGTAAAAAAAGAAACAACCCAATCCCGTTCTACAAGCTTCCACGCATTCGATTCCACCTTGATCCGATTATTTGTAGGATTTTTGGCTAGCGATAGCGCGGGCGCCGGTTCCGGTACCGAAATACCCGCGGCGGCGTAAACAGTGCGCGTGCCCGGCCTCGATTCCGCTATGGCAATAGTGTCATTATGACCCATCATCGACCTATAGCCCAATTCACAATAACAGTAAGTAAGGGACAATATCTATCTGCCATCAATTTTTATACAACACGGGAGGCAAAGAAACATACGCCCAACGTGATATATCTGTAAAGCGGCCACCTATGTGGCGGAATCATTTGTTTTAGAAATGTTTCAATTACGAGCTTTAAGATTTTAAACTTGCCCTTCAAACCGGAAGAGCAATGCAAGCACCGTTGCTTGGCGGCAGAAATAGGTAACATAAAGATAGGTATCTAGCAGTATCTGTCCACGCAGACGATTTTGGTACAAAGAGAGACTCTTTCATACAAATGGAGGTATTGACAATGTCTAGTTGAAAACATAACTGTGAATTGAATCTTAAATATTGCTTTTATGTGATCCATATTTGAAAACGAGCTGACAGAATATTTCTGAGAAAAAAAAACATGTTTTTCTCATACATTGATTGATGCACCAACTTTAACTTTTTTTTTTTTCGCCTGTGCCAACACTGCAACTAACAGCTGTTTTGAATTGTCCCAATATTTATTTTTTACATTGTTGTAAAAGTTATATAAATCATTGATAAAACGCATAAATAATCTTGTTTTTGTTTAGAAATTTGTAATTCGTGGAAAATAGTAAGTGTACAGTGTGTATTTTTGGAAGAATACAGTTGTGTAAAAGTGACGTTTGTCGGCAATTTTGTAAGTCATTATCATCGGATTTAAGGTACTGTTGCTTAATTTATTACACATATTTGCTTTTGTTGAGGTGCAAAAATTGCACCTACATAAAAATTATCGTTATTTATTTACCAAAATTTGATTTCTTAAAGTATCTTTTTTCAAACTAACCTCCACTTTAATTGTTCACAGAACTCAATTTAATCTTGATTTACTTTTGTTTTTTTTTGTTTTACTTTACATTTTATTACATTAAATAATTAATCATGATGACACGCCGGGCTTTGTCTCGTCAGGAGGAGTCCAAACTTCAACTGACTTTATTAGAACTGAAGGCATCAAAAGAGATGTGTGAACGGTTGAACAGAGAGAGGGATGATAATGAAAGGGAACTTTCGGAAATGTGGAATACAAATAAAAAATTAAAAGATGAAATGTCACAGATGCATCAACAATATATTGCTGCAATTGATGACCGAGACAGGCTTCAGCTCGTTGTGAATGGTTTTGATCAGTGTAGGAGTGAGTATGATCATGCTTTAAAACAAATCTTTAGTCTTGAAAAGGAATTGCATGATGCTAAGAACACCATATCGTCATTAGAGTCAGTGCAGCAAAACATCACTTCCTCCCTGAATCAGAGTTTGTTCGATGAGCTGGTAGCTTGCGCACCAACTTTGGTTTCTGTGGCCCCCAGTAGCAAACCAACAATTACTATAGATCTTACTAAAGATGATAGCTCAAATAGTATAAAGACTATGATTGCTGCTGGGAGTAGCAGAAACAAAATTATAAAATATATTAAAATTAACAAATATATTAAAAAGACACAGAAATTTGTGAAGCGGCATAGGTTATGTATTAAAAATGCTAGCTTATATAAGGAAAAAAGATTAAATTTAATTAACAAATTGGATATGTATTCATCAAAATTAAATACTGTTGAATCTAAATATAAGTCTGACACAGATGTTTTGGAAAATCAAATTGAAAAATTAAAAAATTCATTGTGCTTTATGACTAAACAATATGAAATGTCACAAAAACAAATAAAGGAGCAAATGCTGGCCATTGATGATCTGCTGGAGCCGTGTAACTCGAATAACGAAAAATTTAACTCGTTAACAAAAAACCACATATGTGATTGTGGACAGTTACTGCCAGGTTCAATGGTCACAAGTGACTCCATCACCATAAAGAATGATTTATGTATTTCCGATGGTTCCTACTCACCGACTAAATCAACTAATTTTAAGCATGACTGTACAAGAAATATTATTATGTATAGTGATGACATTGGCAAAGAAATGGGCCAACTCCTGACAAAAATGGGACATTCAATAACCAATTATTGTATGCCTGGTGCTTCTTATAAGGAGATTTTAAATAGATCATTAGAATGTCAGTACAACCAGCATACTACTTTGGTATTTTTTATTGGAAATAGAGGTAATATGAACAAAACAACCCTTGCGCAATATCTTGATAAATTGAATAACTTATTGAATGTACAAAAAATTATTATGTTCACATTACCTTATTACAGCAGTCTGCCACAGGAGGAAAATAACTTAAGATACAAATTGAATATGACATTAAGTACCCTATGTAACAATAATAAATTTCATGGTATTGACATAAATAATTATGTAAAGACATTGCATTTGACAAAAGATAATAGGTATTATCTATCAAATTATTATAAGAGACGAATAGCAAAATCAAAAATTCAAAATAGTAGTAATAAAATTAAAACAACATGGAATATTATAAATAATGAAACTGGAAGGGTTAAAAATAATAACGGTGATTTTTGCTTAAATATTGAAAATAACAAAATTACAGTAGACACTGAAGTAGCTACAGAATTTGAAAAGTTCTTTACTGACATTCCAGTTTCAATCACAAAATCGTTGGATTCATCCCCTACCGTTGCTGAATCTATTTTAAAAGATCATGTAAAAACTTGTAGTGATACATTTAAATTTGATCATATTAGTGCAAACGACTTAATAAAGTCATTTAAAACTCTGAATAAAAAGAAAACCGTGGATCTGTGGGGCAACTCTGTTGATATCTCCAAATCTGTAATTGAGACAATAGCTCCAATACTGGCTAGTATTTTTAATGATTGCATTGACTGTGGTGTATTTCCTAATTTAATGAAACTGAGTAAAATTATTCCATTACATAAATCTGGTAGCACATCAGACCCCAGTAATTTTAGACCTATTTCTGTGCTACCTACTTTTAGTAAAATTTTTGAAAAAATAATGTTGGAGCAAATGCAAAGCTATTTTAACAGGAATAATCTTCTACACTGTAAACAATTTGGTTTCAGGAGGGGTCGCTCAACAACCGATGCTGGTGTTGAGTTAGTACTACATATATATGAGGCCTGGGAGGACTCACATGATGCGCTGGGCGTTTTTTGTGACTTGTCCAAGGCGTTTGATTGCGTCCATCATGAAACTTTGATCAGAAAATTACACTACTATGGATTTCACGATACTGTTCTGGATCTACTCATCTCCTATCTGACTGAGAGGATTCAGAAAGTAGATGTCAATGGGAAGAGATCTCAGGGCTCCTCGGTTAAAATGGGAGTTCCGCAGGGTTCGATTCTTGGTCCTTTTCTATTTTTAATATATATTAACGACTTGCCTAATTATGTTCAAGACAGGCATGAGATAGTATTATTTGCAGACGATACTTCACTTTTAAAATTAAAAGAGGATTGCAAATTAATGATGATGTAAATAATTCTATCTCAAGAATAGTTCACTGGTTTAATATGAATAATTTGTCCCTCAATGAAGGGAAAACTAAATGTATAAAATTTGTCTTACCTAATGTTAGAGAGGTTCAGACCACTGTAAACATAAAGGATAAAAATGTGGGCCTTGTGGACACCGTTGTATTTCTTGGTATTACTTTAGATTCTAAGCTTCAGTGGGGCCCACATATTGATAAATTGTCGAAGAGACTTAGTTCTGCAGCCTACGCTGTATGGAAAATAAGTCAGCTGACCGATGTTGATACAGCAAGACTTGTATATTTTGCTTATTTTCATAGTGTAATGTCGTATGGCTTGTTGCTGTGGGGAAATGCTGCCGACATTCAGACTATTTTTGTGCTGCAGAAGAGGGCTATTCGAGCAATTTATAATCTTAAAATGAGAGACTCTTTGAGAGAAAAATTTAAAGAAATTGGTATTATGACTGTTGCGTCGCAATATATTTACGAGAATATATTATATGTCCATAAAAATATACATTTGTTTTGTAAAAACAGTGATATTCATTCAGTAAATACTAGACAAAAGAATATGTTAGCATTACCTAATACTAGACTTAAAAAAATTAATAACTCTTTTAGAGGCTTTTGTGTACGTTTCTACAACAAACTCCCAACCAATATTAAAGAACTTAGCTTAAATAAATTTAAGACTGCAGTCAGGAAAGTACTTATGAAAAAAGCATATTATAAAGTGTCTGACTATCTGACAGATAAAACTGCTTGGGATTGACAAAAAATGTATCAATTTGACGTTCATTAAGTACACTTTGTGATTGTTGGATGTATGTATTTGAGTAACTGTTCCAATCACTCCGACAGGCATTTCTATATATATTTTAATAAACCAAAGTTATGTTTGTGAAATAATATATTATTGTAATGTTGGCAATTTAAAAGAGGAGACAAAAAAATAGACCTTCCGAGTTTCTTGCCTGTTCTTCTCGAGAAGGCTCTCCCAATTTCCGAACAGGTGTAGAGTCAACTTTTTTTTTTTTTCATTTTACTTGTATTTGCATATATCTTAATTATGGTTGAGATGTATGTACATACAAGGTTTAAATAATAC
Source organism: Schoenobius gigantellus (assembly GCA_963935595.1). Taxonomy (NCBI): domain Eukaryota; kingdom Metazoa; phylum Arthropoda; class Insecta; order Lepidoptera; family Crambidae; genus Schoenobius; species Schoenobius gigantellus. The sequence continues at coordinate 48,153,947 of OZ012542.1, read as the reverse complement.
ATAGCTTATCTTGACTTGTTGCATTTTTTAAATTAATTTATTGATTAAATAGAGTTTTGTAATTTGTTGACGGCAATAAGTGCCTGTAAAGGTCTATGTTGAATAAAGATTTTTGAGTTTGAGTTTGAGTTTTAATTTGAGCCTGTACAAATTAGAAAACTTTCGTGTAGAAGCAAACCGTAAAGATATACTTAGGCATAAAACGCTGTTATTATGAAACAAAGAGAGAAATACAAGATCTATTGACGCGAATATTAATTGGACAAGATAGATCCCTCTACGAGTTATGACCAACCAGCTGTGCGTCATTGTTTCGCTGCGTCGTTAAACGTTGCTGAATCTTATTGCTCAACACTTATATACGTGTCCTGACGTAAAGTTGTGAAAGTTTATGACGGTTAATTGCCTTAGTATAGACGACAAGAATGAGTTAAGAGTTTAAGACCTCAAAATTACCCACTAAACACTTTATGGCATGTTGCAATACATATTTATAATTTAGATATATTTTAAGCCACAACGTGAAGATACACAAATAATAGTAAAAAAAATGTCAAAGTGGTTACATTTTCATACTTTAATTAGATCAAGAAATTATATATTTTTATTTTACTTCGGAAATGTGATTACCAATCTTGGGTCGTTAATGACCCATTGGGATAATATGGGTTAAATAAATCAAGAAATTATTTTTTGTTATTTTACTTCGGAAATGTGGTCCTACATAAATACTACCACATCTTTCTGAGTACAAATCAAATGCCAACTCGCATATTAACAAATTCAAAAATTATTGTTTGTCTATTTATACTGGTCCCCATTATCACCAAATAAACATTTAGGTGATTTGCAATAAAATATATTGAAGTCCAAAATCGAGATGAAAACTATTCAATCTTTCAAGATGGACACAAATGATTTTTATATATAATACTCTTTTATTGCATAGAAAAACGGTACAAAACATTAAAACAAACAATTGTGAGCAAAGGTGGGCTTATCTCTTAGAGAGATCTTTTATTGACTATTTAGAATTTATTACAGATTATTTATTCAAAATACATATGTCATTTATCTATTAAAACTAATCTAAACATATATGTTATATTAATAACCAGGAGTGGCTTCTATATTATTATTTGAATGCTGTGGTATTGAGTTGACTGGTTTAGGTATGATGGTTTTTTGTATATATAGAATACCAGAGCAGACCAAAAGTCACATAGGAATCTTTATACATAAATTAAATAAATTATTACATTTTCTTACAGAAAAATACAAGAGTAAAAAAATTATTATCTGTGGTGATTGGAATTTGGATATTTTGAAGCCGACTGCCTATACTAGTGAACTCACAAGTACTTTGGAAGCATATAATTTTCAAATGCATATAAACCTACCCACAAGAATGAATGCTTGTCTGGACCAAATCGCAAGCAATATAAAGCAAGTACAGTCTGAAATATTTTATTTGGGTCTTTCTGATCATGAAATAGCACAAATTATTAAAATAAAAAAAAATAAGTCTAAGGTACATAGATCATGGTATGAAAGCAAAAGGGACTATAGTAGTGATAATATATGGAAATTCTGTCAAAATATTGAAGCATTAACGTTTTCAGATGTGATGAATTCAGATTCTACTGCCCTAGCTTTTAGTAAATTTTATGAAATGTTTCAATTGCTTTACAACCTATGCTTTCCAATAATAAATGTTAAAATAAATAACCGTCCATTTAAATCAAAATGGTTATCAAAAGGTTTGAAAAAATCTAGTAAAACTAAAAGAGCATTGTTTTTAAAATATAAACTTAATAACAAACATAAAAAAGATGCTAAGGCAATATATAGGAAATATAACAAAAATACAAAGCATGTATTCTTAAGGCTCAAAAACTAACTAATCACAAATATATCACATTTAGTAAAAATAAGTGCAAAGCCACTTGGAATACAATTTCTTCGAAACAACCAAATAATTTACATAATAATGACATGAATACCCTCATTTTTAATAATAATAAATACACTGACCCTATTGACATATGTAATCTATATAACGAATATCTTATAAATATGACAAATAAGCAACCTAGTAATTTAATTAACGCTAACTACAGATACTTAAAGAAAAATCCGCATACTATCTATTTAAAACCCACAAATGAAAATGAAATTTATAACATTATTATGAAATTAAACAACAGTAAAGCCACAGGTTATGATGAAATTAATACAAAGGTTCTGAAAGCATGTGCACAGAGTATTTGCCAACCTCTCTCACATATTATAAATTTAAGTTTTTCTGAAGGTGTATTCCCGGAAGAGCTAAAGTTATCAGTTATTCGACCTGTTTTTAAAAAAGGGGATAAGCTCGATCCCAATAATTACAGACCAATAACAATAATCTCGGTATTATCTAAGGTTTTTGAAAAAGCTATGTTGGTTAGGCTAAACAGTTTTGTAGATCAATATAACATTTTGTCTGACGAACAGTGTGGATTTCGGAAGGGAAAGTCTACTACTCTTGCTTGTTTTAAACTTATAAAATGCATTTCTGAAAGCATAAATCAGCGCATTCCCGTTGTGTCAATATTTATTGACATGACAAAAGCATTTGATTTTGTGAGTCACTCAATATTGCTCAACAAGCTAGATATTCTTGGCATCAGAGGAAAAGCAAATGACTGGATTAAAAGCTATTTAAATAATAGACTTCAGTGTACAGAAATAAAGAGAGTTGTTCAAGAAACGAAAAGGATTTCGCGAAAAAACAGTTACAGGTCAGAGTAAATTTTAAATAAGACGGGAGTTCCACAAGGTAGCGTGCTTGGACCCCCATTATTCATATTGTTTAGCAATGATTTTCCCAATGTTATTGATGATGAATGTGTGATGTTCGCTGATGATATTGCCATAAATGTTCAATGTAAAAATAAAGAGATTGCTGAAGCAAAACTTAATATAACTTTAAATGAAGTAATCAACTGGCTACAAGTTAATCAACTTAACATTAACTTAGAAAAAACTAAAATAATGCAATTTCTATCCTACAATTCAAAACCATTAGATATACAAGTAACACAAAATAATGTTGCCATAGAATTAGTTGAATATTTTAAGTATTTGGGTATGAATATTGATAAAAACTTAAATTGGAAAAGTCATGTTGATATGGTATGTACAAAGATCGACAGATTCATATTCGCCTTAAAAAACTTAGACAGACAGTTTCCACAGAAGCAGCAGTAATGGCATACCATGGCTATGTCTCATCCGTTCTGAGTTACGGAATCTTAATTTGGGGAAACTCATCTGACGTAGATAGAGCTTTTAGAATACAGAAGAGATGTCTAAGAATGATACAAAATGCTTGGTATGATGATAGTTGTAAGCCACTATTTAAGAAGTTTGGCATACTTACGCTGCCCTGTATATATATCAAAGAAGCTTGTATGTTTGTTAAAAATAACACAGAATATTTCAAAAAACGCGTAGATGTTAAAGATAGGCATACGAGAACTCAATATAGACATTTAATTTATCAACCTCCTTGTCACACTTATTTATATAAAGTGAATGTATTTAATATGTTAATCTGTATATATAATAAATTGCCTAACGATATTAAAATTATTGAAAATAGTAAACATTTTAAGAAAATATTGACTACATGGCTGAAAACAAAATGTTACTATACCATTAAAAAATATTTCAATGACATTTTATAAATATCCCATTAAGTATTAATATATTGTTGTTTGTTTACGTTAAAATTTATATAAAAATTAAATTATGTATGACTTTATTATTAATTTTTAAATGACATGGGTTATTAATATTCTATGACATGGATTATTATTTAACAATTTTTTTTTGACAATTTAATATTATATAAAATGTTTTATAATTTATATGACATAGCCTATCAATAGGTGTTTATTTTTAATAATGTAGTATAATTATAGAGAATTTTATAAATGTTTGCACGCCTGCTTGCAGGTAGAATGCATCGGAATTGATGAATGTACCACCTGAAAATACTGTATTCTTGCAAATAAATAAATTATTATTATTATTAAATTATTATTATTATTATTATTATTAATACTGATAAAAACTTAATCTAAACAAAACAATTTTTTTATAGCCTATATTAATCAGGGATAATGTAGCATTCTAATGGTGAGCAATGTAGCATTCGAATTTTCGAAATCGCTCCAATAGTTTTTGAGTTTATTCGTTACATTCTTTCCTCTTTATAATAATAGTGTAGATAAGCTTTTTTGTACTAGACTTCAAGATACTGCTATCCCATCTAATGAATAGTGATCCAGAAATGAGATTGACAAGTATGCCAGTATTGCATACCATGAAAAGACATACAATAGATATTTTCAAAATCAATCCCTAGTAAGTAGTTGTGAACATGCAACGGCCTTTGTCACGACGATTATTAGGTGCAATAAGCTTGATGTTACATTTAGTAGGTACATTTCGTTTTCAGAATTGATTTATGATTATTTAATTACAAGAACAAACATAAAGGTGATCTTGTGCGTGCGCCATTTACGAATATATAAAATATTCGGGAGATATGAGAAAAAGTCGAAACATGAACAGTAAGTACCATAAATACTTTTCGTCGTAAACTAATTTGTATCAATTAAGAATCCCCGCATAAAATTATGAAATATCTTTTTTTCACAGTTTTTTGCGTGTCTCTTACGATCAAAAGTATTTTTTCTTGCTTACAATTAAAACCATCTATCAATGACATTTTTACTTATTCTACATCATTATGCCATCCCAGAGATGCCTAATTGCCTATTGTTGAACATAGGCCTCCCTTACGGATCTCCAAAACATTGGGCCCTGCGCTGCTAGGCCACTTTAACCAAATCGTAGGTCCACATTGAGAACAGCTACGTGCCCTTAGTTGCTCCGAGCATGGCTCTCTTCATTGACATTTGGGTGACTTTGTGCCTTCTCTCTTATAAGGCTCATTGTAAGCAGCCACGTTTCCGTACCATAAGACTGTACTAGCAACACCCACAAATTAGAGAATCTTCTTAAGACACTGCGGTAGATGGGCCGAGAATATATGTATACAGCATAGAACACAGAAACAAAAACACCTCTTTCTGTATTCTGTGATATACAAGGTGTTTGGTATACTCCCCAAGTAAGATTAAATTAAATAAGGAGGGATACAAATAGTTGGGTCGGTGAAAAAAATGTATGGGGAATTAGAAAATTAATTTTACAATTTTTAATTTTCAATGACGCCATAAACTTTTATATGACTATGTTAACATGGGTAGATTTCGGCTTGATAGGATGTATACCAAACCGGCAACCAGCTGTAGGCCGCAGCATTGCACTCTCTGGTGGACATACCATCCCACCTGCCAGGGGCCGCGGAGAGTCCGACATAACCTCGCGCCTCCCAAGCGCGAGGTATGCGCAACGCATTTCCCAACTTAAAAAAAAAAAAAAAAAGGGTGTATACCAAACGTCGTGGAAGTGTTCATACGAGCTCCCATGACCTTGTCAGGCAGCGACGCGTCCCTTTTCGGCGTATCCTCCTCAGATGAGGGGGATGCGGCGATAATGGACGTCCTCGCGCCAAGGCGTATGTGAGGGGCATCGGTGGGTTTTAGTAGGTAGGCCGCGGTTCCTGACTGGCACTCTGCCCCCAGGGGCCGCGGAAAGTCCGACATAACCTCGCGCCTTCTCAAGCGCGGGGTATGCGTAATGCATTTCCCAGGCCTACCCACTAAAACCCCACGGTGTTCTCCCTGCCCTTATGGGCACGCCTGGTAAGGTCCACACTGCGATAAATGGTAATGGTACCAGCGCACCCGGATACCGAACGCTGCCTAGCCGAGTTAGATTGCCTGCCAAGTCGATTGACCTCTTTCTGGAAGTTGGGACGTTAGACTTAGTACAATTTTTGTACCAGTAAATGTACTCGGAGACAACTTCCAGTGTAGCCTAGAGGTTGCAACATTTATTTTTCATAGCTCAGGCTAAATTTCTTCAATCATACGTGGAAATATATTTTGAATAATACTTAATGTCGTGCGGTGGTATGGCTACGTTCAACGACGCCAAGACGATTATATGGTAAAGTATACCCTGAACTTGCCAAAAGCGTAACGCACTCATCGTGAAAGATCACCCGCCACTTGTTTGACGATGGTCAAAGAAGAAGAGAGAGAAAAGATGCTCAATTTCGACTTGGTATAAGACCGTAATCAATAGAAAAGAAAGACAAGGAAGGCCAGCCCCAAGTAAATGGGAGATAGGCCTAGAAAGAAGAACCATTGCTAATTAGTTTTGCACTGCCATAAGTCATTCGTTTTTCACCTGAAGTTCATGTGAGGTGGGGGTAAAGGACCTTATTATTGCGTCAAAAAAAAAATACCACGACGCGGACGGACATTCACGTTAACATAAATAAAAGATGATGAGCCGAGATAAATTTATCGATTTAGAAATCGCGGCAAGTAAACTCCCATAGATAGATAGACAGGCCCATTCGAAACACCGACCACGAGTGCCATTTACCCGGCTGCGTGCTATTATCGCCACATTAGCAAATAATACTTGCCAAATTAATCAAGATGCTATCTGCGGCGTTCGGACCACGCCTTTCACTGCAGCGACGCAACACGCCGGAGAATAGTTAGCGGACACAGTTTTACGACAAGCGCGGTAATGGGCCGAGCGGTTGCGAAACGTGACGGATCACGCACGTCTCGGTCCCTACGCCATGCAACTGAATCCAAGATAAGCCCCAATGGTTACAGAGTTTGCGACTCGTACAGGAGCTATTTAATTTCACCATCTCATTGGAATGTGATGCTCATAAAAGTGTCGGTCATCTTCAAAATTCGTCGCGTCGACGGAGGTATCATTGGATCCCGATCCCTTTTGCCGAGTCCGTGCCCTCCCCTCCTAGATAAGCGGCTCGCATTGACCAGCGTGACGTTGCACCACATTATTGCCAGCGTCATTAGCCAGTGCACGGGCTGCGAGGATTTATTGGCGGTAATTGCGACGGGCGCGGGTCGGCGACCCGCCCAAGGCCGCGCATCCCCCGGCTCTATGCGGCGCCGGCACACGGCATTTGCCAAAAGCGACCACTAAGCGTTAAAAAACTGGCCCGAACCGGTTTGGCCCACCGTCCACACTCCCGAAGGCTTTCCCCTCGAAAACCGAACGCAGTAGAACTTGGGCACTAGAATAATTAACGCGAAAGCTTTTGTGAATTTACGTGCAAGCTAGGTATATCAATGTTTACGAGTAGTCGTTTAAGGACGTAGTACTACCGCCAGCCTGAAAAAAAATTACACGAACCAATATTTTTCAATAAAGCTAAAACAGGACGGTTACAAAAGCTTTCTATGTTTAAACCACACGATTTATCTGTCATAAAATATTCAACCAGGTGGATGGTGAGCATTTCATCGCGCCCCAGCATCCAAATGTACGCTTGCAACCAAATAGGTACTTGTTCGTTCCCGAGTTCCCGACTCACATCACGGCCTTATCCCACCACTTTTGAGCTTTCGTGTTCATAAATATTAAAATGTTTCCTTTATTGTATGAAAAATGTGATGAACTTAAAAACAATGTATCTTACTATCTACGCTACGCTACTAATATCTCATGATATTAGTAGCGTTAGATGATAGACTTACTAGAAGGGAAAATTTGAAATCAACTGTACCTTCCTCATTAACGGCCGAACCCAATATTGTATCCGTAGTTTAAGATTAAAAACAATCTCGGATTATTGGGTATCGCTCAATCGATCTTTAATCCGCGTGCCAATAACTAAAGACTGCAATCCTAGGATTCTTTTGACACCGGATCGCCAGCTATCCTTTCCCTCTCGGCCGTTTCTTTATACGCAAAATATTAGATTGTGCAATATTATTACTGTATGTTCTATGAAAACAAACTAGCTATAAATCTTTTTAAATAATGTTTCTTATGCTTCTAACAATAAATATAATGTTTAAAAACACTTAGAAATTATTCTGTAAATAATAATATAACAAATACAATATTATGCAAACTACTTATTTTTATAGGAATGGAACGTGTATAAAACTGACACGAGCACGCGAGTGACATTATACCTATTTGTTTGTTAGCTAGCTGTGGTGTGGTTGGTTTGATTTGAACGTATAATTTGTCATTTGAACTAATATAAATCAATAAAAGCAACGAATAATCGTATAATAAATACAGAAGTAAAATTTGGGGTGAGAAATTACAGAAAGAAGAGGTGCCTCTCCATGATTACTAAAAAGAAGAGGAAGATTTTTATATGAGTGTAATGTAGTAATTAATGTAATGTGTATACTATTGAGGTAACGAAATGTAAAGAGGAAAATAAATGACTTATTTATATTATCATCATTTATTTCAAAAAATATCTTAAGATTTATACAATATCTATACAAGAACAATATAATATAAAAAACTTAATCCGACAGCGAGGCAAAGCTGAAGCTATTATCTTATAATATATAAAATGTTCGTGTCCCAGTTTGTTTCCAAACTGTTACCAAACTCCTCCAAAACGGCTTGAACGATCTTTATGAAATTTTTTGTGTATGTTCGGTAGGTCTGAGAATAGGCCGTAAACTATTTTTTATACACCTAGGTGATTATTATGGCGGTATTTCGCCGGCACAGCTATTTATTATATACTAGCTGTGCCCGTGACTTCGTCCGCGTGGAATACTAACGGCTGGACCGATCTTGATAAGAAGTAGCCTATGTTATACCTTATATAATTAGCTATTAGTGAAAGTCCCGTCAAAATCGGTCCAGCCGTTCCGGAGATTAGCGAGAACAAACAGACAGACAGACAGACAAAAAAATTTTAAATTGTGTTTTCGTTATTGGTACCCGATATACATTCATACCCATTCATTAAAAACTTGTTATTTTGACAATAAAAACAGAGACTTCAATTTTATTTATTTGTATAGATTTCAAACACATTCACATCACATATATGTATAGCGCGGCAAAAGGTATTTTAGTCAATGTTTTGATGTTTCTTTTATGTATGGCATTATTTTCGTTAAAAGTAATTTACGACAGTTTTGTTCAGCCGGACGGAACCAAAAAGTAAATTCGTAGTTATTTATTGTTATTGTTGATATTTGGTGTTAATTGCGACGTTGTTGTTGTAGCACTTCATCATCATCACTGCAATCACGTATCGAAATCTGATATTGTTTCGGCTTATAACTCCAAATCACCACTATCACATCTTTCAAAAATATCGTCTTTGCCATTGCCATTTCTGACAAAAATACAACAACTATTTTCAAAACATGTAAATCAATCCAAATTTTGACAAGTAAACCATGAAAATAGGAAGATTGCCAAAAAAAGATTGTGTAGACGTCAATCAATCCCTTTTTAATCAAAGATTGATTATTGGGACACGTCAAACGTCATTTTCGAACAGAGGTCTCTCCAAAAATACTGATCGGACCTCTCGTGGATGGTTGCCTTTCAGAGATTACAAATGCAATCCTTCGATTGGTTATAGAGACGCAAAATGGTACTTTTGGATTGAGTTTGCAATCTCAATCCGGAAAAAACGGATCAGGATCGCATATTGGGTTCGGGCGTAAGTTGTCAACAACCAGAGTAATCCACCAATCAAACGAAATTAGACATATTCGAAAGTCCGCCTAATAAAGATGCACTGGAGGAACAAACTGAGAACCTCCCCTCATCAGCAAACGATACTACCTATTCCTAATAAATTGGCAAACATCTTTCATACGCTCCAATAATCTTTAGGAGTTGACATTTCAAATTATTTTATAAGACCATCCGATACGAAATGAATCTACAAATAAATCGGAATATTACAAATTGAATATCCCTAATCAATTAATTAAAATATGGAGAGTATACAACGTGCGCCCTTGAATAGAGTCCACAATTGCGCGAAATATTTATATCGGAAAAGTGAAACGCAAAAAGCAGCGAGTTCGGGAGCTCGCGGAACTTTGAGAAATTATATCGTTTGCAAAATCTACCTACTACCGCCCACCTGTTTGCTCGTCGCTAACTTTATTCACTCACAATGATTTCAGACAATTAAAACATTGTCCCTTTAAAACGAATACCAAAAGGCGACTGTGCGCGAGATCTGTGTATTTGTCTCGTAGAAAAATTGTGATTAAAATTAAATTTTATATTTTGCTGTTCTAAGACTCAGCGCAGGTTTGCATTTTAACAAAAAATATGTATTGTGTGTACCGGATTGAAAGCGAATATCCTACTAATTTAACTTTAGTGAGGTGATTGTAAGACGGAGTGATCAGTTATTTTAAAAATATTTCTAGCTATCTATAAGCACTTGATCAACAACATCATCATCATCAAGTTAAACTGAAGCAAACAAGGGATATATAAATGCCTTTTTAAGTCCGCTTTTTCCAAGGAGACTTTTTAAATCACATTCGGTTCGCAAATGACTATCTGAGACAATATCACAGCTGCAGAAAAAGATTGAATCTTTACAAGTAGCACAAATGTAGGTGTAGACACCAAACTAACTTAAACAATGCCATCGACAAACCTACAAAATACCAACAAGAGTTAATGGAAAATGCACTGGAATCTGTTTCAATATAAAAAAAAACAATGAAATAGAATAGTACAGCAAATATGAAACAAATACTGGAGTTTAAAAGAAGTCTTCAAAAGTAACATGGCAATAAGTTTAAAAACTAGAATTATGAACTCTAGCCTCTTACCATGCTTGACATACGGATGTCAGATTTGGAAATTTACCGCCACAGCCAAACACAAAATTATCACCTGCCAGCGAGAAATAGAGCAAAGCATGCTCGTTGAAGAAACTAGACAAGATACTACACACAAAAATAAGAAAAACAACAAAAGGGACTTATGCCTTAAGTTCCGCAGGAAAACTGAAAAGGAAATGGGCAGACCAGAGATTGACCGTGAAAACAACCCTGTGGAGAGTCTCTCGGAGGGCCTCGAGAGTAGTACAGAGGTAGAGGTAGACCACCGACGCGATAGGAAGATGAGATCAAAAGAATCAGCGGCCGAAACTGAAATCAAATAGGATAAGTTAGAATAGGATTTGAAGGAGGAATTTACCAAGACTGCGTTTCCTGCAGAATAAGGGAAAACAAAATAGGTAGAATAAGAAAATAATAATAACAAAAACAAGAAAAATGATAGTTAGATCAAGAAAATTAGTAGATAAAAAGGGAAAATTTTTGTTAGTAAATTAAAAATAAGAATATTAGAATTTTTTTTACAAAAAATAGAACCGACTTCAAAAACACTGAAAACTTAAAAATAATATAAGAATAGGTACAGACAACATCACACTTCTATACTGAAGTCGACGCCAAACGATGATCTTAGAAAGTGTTAAAATTTGTCACCGACTTCAATATAGAAGTGTGATGTTGTCTGTACCTATTCTTATATTATTTTTAAGTTTTCAATGTTTTTGAAGTCGGTTCTATTTTTTGTAAAAAAAATTATTTTTAACTTTTTAGTGAATGAAATCTTTTTAGTGAAAAAAAACCCTAATTAAATTACTGTATTCCTCGATTTTCTATCCTGACTTTGGTGACCATGGGACCACCCTTGCAGTATACTCTATGAAATACAAAAAGAATTTATATTATTTATACAAGAAGGTTTATATGGATGTTACATCATATTTTTTGTTACCATATTCTTGCCAATAAAGTTTATTATTATTATTATAATTTTGGAAATCGGTAGTTATGGGGTAATAAAAAAATAAAACAACCGAATTGATAACCTCCTCCTTTTTTGAAGTCGGTTAAAAAATTAAGTAGCGACTTTGTATAAAAATATTAAAACCTCTCAATATCTGTCACCATATTATGTCCAACAGTGGGTGCCTCTTGGCCAAAATGATGAGATGATGATGATGATCCATATCTCTACAAAAACAATAAAAATATTACAAACATTATTTCACACGGGATTCTTATATCACACGTAGAAATCCTTATTCGATAGTAACTCTATTTTGTCTCCGCTGTCCCAGTGCTGGTTGGAGAGAGCTAAAGCCTAGTCCTCGTTGATCGGCACAATGAACTACGGGCAGCGGTTAACTTGGGTTCCTTTATATGGTGTTATTCGGTTTCCCTTACACTTGTTTTGATCAAAGTTCTTCTTTCAGATTGATATACAAAATTTAAACAATCGTCGCCGTCCAAAGTCGTACCAAAATAAGGAAAGTTAGAAATAGTGGCCAGTTTTTAAGACACGCACAATACTGTCAAGCTAGGCGGCACATCGTCCCCCTTAGCAAGCAAGGACCAACTATCCGGTATATGACGCCGCTGTGGAAATTTCCGGTGTGGAATTTTCACTAGAGTAAGTGTCAGGCTGCAAATTTTAACAGGGTTATAAAAATTTATTCCACAGCATCAACAAAAGGATTGTTTGTAAGGTAGGTGTCAGTACAGGGCTCCGGGGGCTGCCCGGTGAACAGGGTCTAAAATCAGAAACCGAAGTAACAAGTGATGTGAGCCTAGTTCTAGAGGCAGTCCATTGGACCAAGAGACATACACCTTCGCACCTGAACTACTTGCTCGGATGCGACTGAGGTACTGAAAAGATCCTCAAAACAAGAGTGCAGGGTTCCGTCGGTGTTGTGTAGCAAGTGGGTCGACGCGGGGCGCGCGCGGGTCGCTAATTCGGGCGGGGTCGGCGGCCGCACGCACTAATTGTGTCACCGCTAGGACGCGGCCACAAGCCGAACCGCGCCGCACCGCTCGAGCCCGGTCGCTACGCTAGGCACGCACACCGACGACATTTCGTAGATTACGAATAGTTAGTTGTCGGGTAGTCAGAAAACAACAGTCGTCACCTCACCACAGAGTCTTGTATTGACGATCGGATTGTCAGCGATCGTAATAGATACTGATGTACACGATCTGCGGGCGTTTCAGCCCGTTTTACGTGATTTATTTATACAACATTAACAAGCAACAGGGAAGCTCTCGGCCTTCATCTCACGTCTTGATGGTCAGTGACGAATAAGGCCGAAAATGGAAAGCGAGCTTCACCTGGACTCCTCAATTACTAAAGACCTGAACTATCTTACCTGTAATTGTCGGAACACAACAATGTAATGAGCATTACGAGTATTATCATGGTGATGGACTTAAGTAAGATGATGGTAGCTTAGCTAGTCAAGCGGGCTCAGTAGCAACCACCGAACCCAACAAAAAAACTATTGCTCCATTGGGAATCGAACCCTTCTAATTTATACCGGTTTGTCTCAACCACTAGACTGCGGAGGCGGTTGATAACCTATAAAAACATACAACCACATAATAATAATGATAGGATTTCTCTTAATACTAGAAATTATATAAAGGGAAATTAAACATTGTAGAAGCTATAGATTATGGTCGAGCATCACATATTGCGTCAAAAATTAGCGTTCTGTCGTTTGTTACGGAATTCTATACTCAAATTTGTTTCAAATTTAGTGTTTCTGTTTCGAATTGAGTGAGTCACTTGTTGTCGCACTATTAGATTTTTCTTTGGCATCGTTCTGTTCACAAAATGGAAAACTTAAAATATCGCGTTATTTACGAATACTAGTTCCACCGCGGCACAAGCGCTGCCTTTAACAGCTCAAAGGATTAATGATGTGTAAGGGGTAGCTACATTTAAAGAATGACAGTGCATTTTTGGTTCCAACGTTTTCGTTCTGGAAATTTTGACATACAGACCAACTTCGTGGACGGCCGGATACTCTCGTTGCTAATGTAGTACAGAATGAAATAAATCAAGTTCTAGTTTTCCCAACATTGACACTTTATTCACGCTAATAATACAGTTTTTTTAAGAGCTAATGTAATGCGTCCAGAGCTAGTGTTCAAAAGAGAGAGAGAGAGAGAGAGCAAGAGCAATACATTTGAACTGTCAAATAAATACTGGTTGCTGACAATGTTGCCAACAGATGAAGGATTTAAAGTGATCCTGGACACGGATCCATCGCAAACCACGTTCTATCTAGCGACAGGCTTCAGTGTGAGTGATTAAACAACTTTAATTCACAACATAAAACAACTTTAATTAATTCACAATTCAACAAAAATTGGACAAGTGGAAAAGCTCGAGGAATGGATAAAGTGCTACTCAACTGTTATTATAAAGAGGGAATTTTTAATAACTAGTACCGATACTTACAATGAAAAATGGACCGTGTAAGGCAATCGGAAACGCTCATGATAGTGGTTGAACGCAGGAAAACCGGCTAACTCATGTCCCAAGCAAAAGTTGGCAAAGAAAATGTTGCTGGTGAGTGTTTGGTAGTCTAGTGCTGGTGTCATACACTATAGTTTCCTAAGATTTAGCCAGACAATTACGGCAGACCTGTATTGTAAACCATGATAAAAAAGTTAACTATTAAACAACCGAGTCTGATCAATCGACCCCATACTTTGAAACAGACAGGTTGCTTAATTAGAGGAGCTGCGATTAGAATGTCTCTGACACCCACCAAACTCCCAGGACCTTGCTCCAATAGATTACCACATATTGGCACTTGTTTTCGGAATTTGGACAGTTTCTTGCAAGGAAAAAAATTCAATTCCGCGGAGGTAGTCCAAACCGTTCAAATATTTTGCTTATATTTATTTGTACTCACTCCCACATTCATAAATATTGTTTTACTTTTCCATATACTTGTAAGTATGTAAATCGCTAATTTCATTTAAAGACCTAATACAAGGGGTGTATGTTAGGTGTTCCTAATAATACCGCACGGACCCGAGGCCAAATTCAGATGCAAGTGGTGCACCCTGCTGGATTCAGGCACTTCCCCACAACTCCCACTCGGCTAGCGTGGTGGGGAGGTCTATGTCCAGCAGTGGGCGTATTATGGCTGACACGATGAGTGAATAAACAAATAAAAACTATTTATCGGTGGCGCTAATTGTTCCTATAAAACTTATTCTTTTTCCTGATAAAAATTGCCACACGATAATCGTAGGTCGCATGCAAGAACATTAACGTCTACATCAAACGGTTCGGGTAGTTTTTGCTCCGCTAGCTCAAGCGAGCCAAATCAACAATATCATACTTTTCATTCGCTCGAGTGGACTGCCCGATATCACCTTAACTAATGGCCGGTATACACTTTGTTTAGTCAAGTGCTTAGTGTTTAGTAGACTGTTTAGTGTTAAGTGATTAGTAGGTGCTGTCCATACACTGTTTAGTAAACAGTGTTTAGTTTATTTGTTCATTATATGGACTTAACACTAAACAGATCTGTCCAGACGTGTTTCGTGAGTGTTTAGTGTTAAGTGAGGGGTGAAGGCGGGAGAGCGGGAGGGGCGACTCGCAGAAAAAATAGAACGCGTTCCTATTCGCTAAACACTAAACACTTAACACTAAACAGAAGCTGTCCGAACGTGTTTTTTACTAAACACTTAACACTAAACAAGCCACTCGCACTAAACACTAAACAAAGTGTGTACCGGCCATAACGGCCTTGCGATTGCGATAACCTGGCATGATTAATTTTAAGGCCTAAAAAAATTGCAGCCCTTTCATATTTCGTCGTTTGTTTAAATGTTTATTAAACGCAATCAGCGCTAGTGAGCTGTTATTCAAGTCACCTTATATTAGAAATGCAAAAGTTTATTAGGATGGATGGATATTTGAGTCTTTTAAATGATAGTAGCTATAGAAAGACTAACACAATGATGATGTTATTGAGGGATTTATCTCTAAATGGGATAATAAAATAGCATAATGATAACGTCCAAACATCACTAGTGGTGTTTAAAGAATAAAAAATATGTAGTAAATAATAGTATTGTTTGATTTGTCATACATTTTTTAATAATTATTAATCAAGTTAAGGGAATAAAATAATAACAATTTTTATTATTATTACAAATATTCTTAGTAACAATAAAACTCACCATCAGCTTCTTATTATAAACATTTCCTTTATTTTTTTCTAAGGTTAGGCATGCTTTTCGTATCATAGTTGTGGCGCTCTTACTTCGCGCACAAGAACATGAGTGCCAATGTGTAAACTCAAACTTATAGCTTACTAGCTTTCCGCTCGCAGCTTCGCCCGCATTATTTTTGGTTTCCCGTGTGAATGTTTTATTTTCCCGTAGAAAAAATAATTTTGTAGCTTATGTTACTCAGCTTATGGTGAAATAATTTTTCAAATCGGCCCAGTAGTTGCGGAGCCTATTCAATACGAACATACAAAAATACAAATCTTTCCTCTTAATAATTTTAGTATAGCTATGTGCTATTTACAATGTGCCATAAGCGTTGTCTATGTTCGTCAAGTTTTATAAATCTGAGGAATCTCTTAACAAAAAGCGCAAACAAAATACAAACATATATTTATTGATGAAAGATGATGATGATGAGTATTTTGAATTGACATGTTGCGATCAGATACATACACACATGAATGTAATGGACCAACAAAAATAGAGGTTCATACATAATCAGAAAACAGGGATGTTATGTTAAAATAGTAGGGTTGTCAACAGTGCAGTATCTTCTGTATCTATAAAAGGCTTTGGTGACGATGTCGGACTGACTCGGGTATCAAGGTAGAGAGAGCCCAAACTACTCTCGAGCTAGAAGCATGAAATTTGGTAAAGGGGTTCGGTAGCTTATGAAGGCGCTCACTTAAGGAAGCATTTTTCAAAATTCTTACAGGAAGCTGAGAAATCTCCATCCAAAACGAAACCAACGAAGTTAAATAACATGGCGATCGTGAAATTCTCCTGTCAAATCTGTTACATTCTTAATAAGTGTCACAAGTCATATCAATGGAAAACTCCCGTGATTTTTTTCCCTTGAAAACAATAGTTACTATATAACTTCTTAAATTCCTAATCAATTTTTATGAAATTTCTAAATTGGATATTGATACGTAGCTATTATCAACAGCGAGTAAAGTCTACTTTGATTTAATAAAGTAGAGAGAAATCAATAAAGTTGAAATTTCGTTAGGGTTGCATGGGCGTATTTTTATTAGCTTTATTTGATGAAAATCTGTTCAGCTGTTCAAAAGTTATTGGCCACCTGTATTTTTTCAGGAGGGCGCACTGCGTCCAGGAAAAGTTGCCGTGGGTTTCTTTACATTGCGGTTCCCCGACGCAATGGATAAAATAAAACAAGGAATTAATTCCTCCTTTACAAAGGGCAGTATGTATATGGCAGGGGTATTTTTAAAATTAGCTAGACCATCCGTTTTAGTAGCGTATCTGGAGTAATTTGCAATACTCTCTTGATGATTTTTAGTTGTACAAACTATACGCGTACGAAGTCGAGAGCAAAAGTTAATATACTGAGTTAGTCAAAATGGGTGTATCAAGCGATAGGACTCCTAACGTAAGAGAATTTACTAATATTATGCACACGTTTACAATACGGAAAACGATTATTTTAATTTTGATACAAACATAAAATATTATTATAAAATGTTAAAAATTACAGGTGTCTATCCTCTTACCCATGCCAAGTAGATTTTGACGAGACAAATTAGCCTATTTTGTTGACCCTGGAATAACCGTAATGTAAACAAACAACAGCTGACGGTCAGGGCTGCCACAGCGTATAGTTTGTTTTGAAATCTAAAAAAATCCTCAACTCCAATAATATCGATTTTTATGCGAAGTGCTAGAACAAAAAGTGAGTCGATGAGAGCCAGTTTATACACTGATCGTTCTACTAATCATACTTATATTGAATTTGAACGGATGCGAATGAAATAAAATATGGCATATCGCTACTATTAGTATGAAATCGAAAGCAACTGCCTCTGTCTGACTGTTCGTTACGTTTGTATGATCGAATCGCTGATTTTCATGAATGTTGGTTTTAATAACGAGGACACTGGAGTACCCGTCTCCAGTCTAGGCTACTTCTTATTGGGAAATTAAGGCTTGAAAGGTGAAAATAAAAATGCCTTCAGGTGTCACCACAGGCAAGTTCTCTAGGACATGCAGCAGATAATAATAACACCAAAACCAGCAGAAAAGGTCACGTACAGATCGTTTTTTCTTACTTTTGCTTAGGTTGAAAGATTACTACAGTGTTTTGACTCCTCGGTGCCAAAGAATAGTGCAAGTATGAATGAAAGGTAATGATTAGTGTTTACCGACCCAGTACACATAACCGTAGACTACGCGAGTGATATTTATTTACTTTTCTTATTTACTTCTATTATATTTGTGGAGCAAACTCATCGCGAATGGCCTCAGCCAGCGTCGCACGGCCGAGCGATAACGCGTTATCAAAGTCCACTTTGATAGACCGAATGCTACTATTTGCTAGTTGTTACTAGTTGTTACAATTCTGTCGTGCCGAAAATAATTTAATGAAATTGTCTACGAATGCAGCGAATTAAGTGGCGTTAGGACGGCGTTGTCTCAACCTCTAAAATCTTATTCAACATAGACCTTTTACAGGCACTTTATAGACAGTTGATACGTCTACAATACACAAAATTCTAATTAAACGAGAACATGTCTTAAACAGCGGCCCTACGGATATTCGCATCCGCATCCGCAAATGCGGAACATTCGCAGTAATTCAGACATTTTCGACCGCATTCGCATCCGCATCAATTAAGAGGGCTGTGAAGTGCCAATTCATGGCTCGAGTATGCACTTTCAAAAATGCAGTTTGTTGCACACCGCTTAGGGTTGAAAGTCCGAGGCAAGTGCCTACATTTCTTATTGAAATATTGTTTCGGGCGATAACGGTTTTACCCCCCTAAACCTTTACGAAATTAGACATTTTTGGTCTCATTAGATCCAGTATACTTTAATCTGTGTTTGTACCTTTTGCTTTTTTGAAATTAAGTATAATTTGGTCAAAACAAGATAAAGATGCTCGAGGTAGTTTTTAATTCTAAAATATAGATATTTTGATGCTAATAATTTATATTCTGAGTAATATTACTTCGAAATCAAAACGTATAAAACTAGATCTTCATTATATCTACAATATTTCCAAAAAATATGAAAATTGAACTATGTAAAGATGGAGAAAAGCGTTATCGCTTTTTGTATGAAAATTTACAGCTTAACAATCCTCTTAATGCGAATCAGCTTATTCATATTACATAAGTAACGGTATTTAAGAAAGTGGGCGGGAACAGTGTTTGCACTAGGGATGTTACGAATGTCATATTTTTTACATTCGCGAATGCGAATGCGAATGTTTGGAGT
This sequence comes from Schoenobius gigantellus, assembly GCA_963935595.1. Lineage (NCBI taxonomy): Eukaryota > Metazoa > Arthropoda > Insecta > Lepidoptera > Crambidae > Schoenobius > Schoenobius gigantellus. The sequence continues at coordinate 48,134,643 of OZ012542.1, read as the reverse complement.
GCGAATGTTGCGAATGCGAATGTTTACTTTAGATATCAAATCGGGTAATTAAAAAAAAACAAATAAATGAATTATTAATCATTTTTATAAGGTAAAAATGATTAATAATTCATGTTCAAAGGCGGAATATTGTATTTTAGATGACATCGATCGACGACACGTCTCGCACGACTTTCGTATACATTCGCATTCGCAAAACATTCGCATCATTTGATGCGAATGCGAATGTTGAAGCGAATGTTTAAAATGATGCGAATCATTTGTTTATGCGAATGCGAATATTCGTAACAACCCTAGTTTGCACGTGTGTATTTGCTGTTGTAAAAACTGTTTTAATTTTGTTCTCGCAATATGATATTAAATAAGACATATAAAGTTAAATCGATTTGCATGCAGGCATACATACAAACAATAAAGACCGACCGAAGGTTCAGTTTCGGCTAGTTTCGACCCAAAAATCTAGATTCCGCCAAAGTTTTTGCTAAATAACTGATGATCATCGACCATCCGCACCAACTTCAAAATAAAAAATGGGAAGTTGTGTGTATCTTATATACTTATTATTTTTTGTGTTTTTGAAGTCGTTTTTATTTTTTGTTAAATATTTTTGTCAACAATTTTGTTTGTTTTTCAAGAAAGTTAACAGTGATTATATGGTATAAAAACTAACCAACTAAATTTCGGTTGTAATGGCCTGACTGCTGCCAACAGTAAAAGGCCATTCAAGTTTGACTGCATCGCGTTGGTATCGCAACTGAATAACCGCAAAAAGTAGCAGTGTGTACAGAGCCTTACTGTGAATAGAGCTTTACGTACACGTTTGCAGCGCATCGACGTGAAATATACATACTCGTAGGTACCCTTATAATATGCACATAGCTACGCGTACGCTGCAGGCAAGAGCGATACGAGCGGACGCCGTACCGCGCACTCCTACTAGTAAGTGCGACTGTTCTCATGTGACATATTATCGAAAATGAAAAAGGCACTAAAACTTCCAATTCCGTCAACACAATAAGGAGATATATTTTAGTCATAGCTTTTTATTTTTCTTTTAATTTGGTTTACAGCCATTATTAGTAGAAAAACATTAAAATAAAATACAATTAATCTGAAACGACAAACTTTGCGTTTGTTATGGTTTTAGCGAGATGTACCAATCAAATACCTTTAAAATATTTCGATGGTAAAATCTGACTAAAGATAACTACCTCCCGATTGAAAAATCCGATCATAAATTTGATCGAATTTTCCAAACACTCAAACTCAAATCCTCAGAACGCTGCCTGGAAAATATGAACAAAAATTGTGATAACTGAAACAAATATTTTTAATACCCGTAACCGGCTCGGCCGGCGCGCGGCTGCGCGCGGTGGTAAAGTTAGCGCCACTTAATTGGGATGAGAGCGACTCGTCCGTTGCCATAGCTACTGAAGATTGCGCGGGTACGAGTCTTGTGACTGTGTCGTATTTGCTGGTTACGTTACATACAATACAATCCAGGGATCAGTGGGGCTAGCACGCAGGAGAATCGAAAATCGAATCGAAATCCTAATCGAGGAGTTTGTATGGCAATTTTATTAGCGTCACGGCGGTGAGTAGCAGAACTAATAAAATTGCCATACAAACTCCTCGATTCGGATTTCGATTCTCCTGTGTGCTAGCTCCACTGACCAAAAGCGCTTAAAACATGGTTATAACATGTGATCAAAGACGCTGCTATTCAGCTATTGCAACGTGTAGTGCGATCGCGCCCTTAGCACAATTTTGACAATGAATAAAATTAATTTGGTCAGCTGTTGTCAGTTTGATGTCCGACCGACGTGACTCTTACGCGATGTTAACAGAGATTCTGCCTGTTAAATTGACTTTCACGAGATCAATACTAGTCAAAAGTATTCTTTATGTTGATCCAATTAACCAAAGGCCGAGGCTCTAAAACCAGTATTGAGTGTTCTAGTCCAAAATCACCCTTTATGGACTTGAACTACACCAAAGTAGGCAGAAGACAGATTTTTTGGAATTGAATCAATAATTTAATTTTTAACTGATTCAGGTGACCTGTAGTGCTGTTCACCGTACACTTCAGGCAAGTCCGTACAGATTAATCGACTAGAAAGGCATGTTAAATCAAGATTGCCTCGGTAGGTACACTATCCAATGACAAAAGGACATAAAAAATCATCTGAAAGCATTATCTGTTCCACGAAATTCCGACGTCGGATGGCGAGGTGGCGTTGCCCGCGGTTTCTCCCGCGTTACGTAACACCCGCTCGCGTTTTCTTTCTTTTGGTGGCGGTTTTGAAAGTCGCCGCATCTGATGTCGGGGCTAATTGGAAAAACTGTTCAGTTTCACTTCTTTTCATTACAAAATTGACAGACTTTCAGCAATCGATACCAGATTTATAGTTTTTTTTTGTCTCAAATGCCTGCTTTAATTGTGATGAAAGCTGCATGATCATCAGGTGTTGAGCTTTTAAATGTATTGGGTAACGAATATAATATTGAGTGCAAATCCGAGTTACATAAAGATACTTGAAAAACTCGGAAACTAAGAATGCTAGCTTAGTGGAATAAATTTTGTTCACTGGATAATTTTTCTTGTTTTTTTTTTGGGTGCCGATATGAAGGGAATACGATCAGGCTGGCGCAACACAAACTGGAACGTGGTCAATATCTTAGAGTGTAGTTGTTCACTTATTTTTCAACTCGCTCTTAGGTGTTAAACACATTGCAGCAAAAATATCTTAATCTTCCTCTTTCACATAATTTTTCATTTCTCTCTCTCTCTCTAGCATATGACATAATATACTACTATAGTCCCAAAATCACTCAATCATCTAAGAGTTTGACAGTAATAAACGTAAGGGCGTTTTTCAACAATCAAATTCGATGGTTGTTCGGTTGTTACTTGCTCTGACTGACAGTCTAGAGGTGCGTTACCACCAAAATCTTCTGTAGACAACACAAAAGTTGACAACTTTTATTTGGTGGAGACACTGCTTAAGGTCTTGAACTCGCTTCCTGTTTCACACAAACGTCAAGGTACTAAAGTATTAAAAGGGGTTAGAGCGAAAAGTTGTACCTAGCGCTAAGGCTCTAAGCGCGTCCCTGCTCGACGTGCCTACCAAAGCACGGAGAAGTGAGGAATATGTAAAATTTTTGGTCAGCAATCAAAATCGCAACAGTAGCGAGCATAACATAACATTGCAATCGCACGTAGGATTGTTTTGAGATTGATTACGTTAAACTTTGCCACAGTCGGATACAGAATCCTTGATAAATGATAAAGGGCAAGCTACGGTATTAGATGTATGTGTGCTTCGTAAAATATAATATCTTCCAATCAATGACTTTTGAGTTAGTCGTGATCTTGTCAACTTCCCTGGAATCGCAGTTCTTGCGTGTATTCCCTAGTCGTGAGGGTCAGTAAAATGAACGTTTACGTACCCCTTTGGCATTTGTCTGCTCACTTATTTAAGATATACTCGAATGTTTAGTAAAAAGGCTATCAGGAAACTTATATAAGAAGTCCCAATATCTTTGATAGTACAAATTTCGTGTCTATTGGTAGCAGTCAACGATAGTAATCTATTAACATACCATGTGCTAACGATACTGTCAACAGCATCAATACAATTGATAGTTCTCGATTCGCAAGATCAACAATCGATAGATAGTTTAGTATCACCACAGCTTTATGCCTTATGAGCTTTATGCGATGTCGGGTCATATCTCCGGGCGTGGGCGTTGTTGCGCAGGCGCATGCAAAGCTGTGTTGGCGACTCGCGTTGTCACCGGGCGCGATAAATCTCACCGTTGTCACGGTCGACTTGGAACGTTGACTTTCCACTCGATATTTAACGAAACAATTAGCTCACCGCGACCACGCCACGCATCTGCGTGACACCACGATTCGGCACTTGTGAAATTAAAGACGCACATAAAATTGAGCCACCCAGAGAAATATAGGAAGGGTGAATGAACATGAGCAAACATACTAGTAAGGAATTATCCACCTGATAGAACACCGCATTCCGCATTTAAGCAATGTTATGTGATACCGCGCATGAATGAGGTCAATGTGGAGACGCTTAGTATACTGAAACTTACTCAATTGGTCAATTTTACGATCTGGCCACGTCATATACATATTTTTTGTATTTTTGACCGTATCAATAATTTTTAACTCGAGTGTGCCTACTTTCTATGTCATTGAAAATCTCCGGCAGTTTCCACAGCAGTCAACAAAACTATCGTAAAGTTGCGTCTAGTAGCACACGTTTCGGCTTCTCCAGCTTCACCGTTGCGTGGTTTTGCAACAGTTTTCACTTTTGCAGTTCCCGCAAGTGCCGCTGCTTACGTCGTTAGCCAACAACATAAATATTCAAATATTCAGTGCCTAACTCACCTGTTAGAAAGGTGATAAATCTCCTAAAAGCTGGGTAATGATTCTAGAAAAGAGGCTGTGTGACGTGTGAGTGTGACTACACTCTATGAACTGGCTTCGACAGGATGTGGTCGTTCAAGTTATAATACTACTAGGACTAGCTTTCCGCTCGCGGCTTCGCCCGCGTTATTATTTTGTTTTTCCGTGGGAATTTTGTATCTTCCCGTAAAATAATTTTGTAGCCTGTTATATAGAAGACTGTTTTTTATATTTAGGAGCTCGAATAATAAATTTCATAGAAATTGGAGCAGATTTTAAATGTTTTCCATACACTGAAAAAATATTATTTTAGCTGAGTAGCTTTTTGGCTCCGTTACAATCATATCGGTAAATTTTAACTAAGACAACTAAAAATCTCTAAGCGAACTTGGTATAAAGCAGACCTGTGTGTATTGCTAAATATTCTTGTCTATAAATAACAAATAAAACATTAATTATTTACAAATACCTTAATTGGTAAATTTTAACACTTTCAAACATGATCCAAAACTATTAAGTGATTTTGTCAACACCTAATAAGTATACTGTTGTTTCTAAACAAGTTATTTCAATTGGTTGATTTTTACAAACATTTTTATTTAATAATAGATGAGTAGAACTTATTTGATTCCAACCTAATTGTTTATTGATTTTAATCGAGTAATTTTTGGTTGATTTTAAGACATCAACTGATCTATTGATATATAAGATGAATTCATTAATTCGAGTCACGTTACTTATATCCTTTTAAATGAGTAAATGTAATCGGTTAGTTATAGTAAACTACATTATTGCTAAACTATGTAACAACCGAGTTACGTAATTGGGAATAACCTTTAGATAAATCAAAAAGAGGAATAACCGCTCTGCTCAGCTAAAATAACAACACAACCACGGTAATAGTATACGAGGGGAGGCTAAAAGTTCTGAGCAGTCCCACTCATAATCAGAAACTCACTCGCGCTAGTCACTAGTTGAGTTAAATCTAATTAGTACCTATATAAGGAAAGTTTTGTGAAAGAAGATCTGTAAACATCAACATATCTGAGTCATCGCTGCATTACACGAAATCGGAACATCGTGCCGTCATAAAATTCCTCGTAAAAAAGGGGAAAACGGCAAAGGAGATTTTTTAAGAAATGTCTGCAGTTTATCCAGAATCTGGACCATCGTCTGTCACAGTCAAACGTTGGACAAACAAGACTATTCCAGCAAGGTCGAGAGTCATTGAAAGATGACCCCCCCTCTCGCACCGCGCCGTCACAGACGAAAACATCGCCAAAGTGAAGAAAATTGGTAGCAGAAGAGTTGAGCATCAGTAAGGAACGAATTGGAGATATTTTACAGAATCCTTTGCACATGAATAAAATTAGAGCACGTTGAGTTCCAAAAATGCTCACGCCGCTCGATAAACAGCGACGAGTTTAAACTTCCTTGGAGTTTATCGACTTGTGCAATGGCAATTTGGGCGAAATTTGTAACCGTATTGTCACCGTGGTTGAAACGTGGATTCGACAATATGATCCAGAATCAAAACAAGAATTAATGCAGTGGCTTGAAAAGGGAGAGAAGCCGCCAAAGAAGCTTAAGGTCGAAAAGTCGAAGAAATTTTTTGGGATTCGGAAGGAATTTTACTCATTGACTATCTTCCAAAAAAAAAAACTACAAAGAACGCCGCGTATATGCAGCACTTATAAAAAAGTACGCAATCTTATTGTGGAAAAAAGAAGAGGGAAAATTAGCAAAGGAATTCTGTTTTTGCAAGACAATGCGCCAGTCCATACGGCGCGAATTGCGAGGCAAGCCCTTCGAGAAACTGGCTTTGATGAAGTGAATCACCCATCCTACAGTTCAGAACAGATTCCTAGCGATTTCTTTCTCTTTAAAAATTTGAAAAAAGACCTTCGGGGAAGAAAATTAAGGGATGATGAAGAAATTAAAGCTGCCGTGAACGAGCAATTTCACTCCAATGATTCATCTTATTTTTTAGTGGGATACAAGCAAATTGGCTGAGAAAACCGAGTAACTTTTTAGCAGTTACCGAGTGAACTGGTTGTAGCGACCCAATAAATTGTTTGAGAAAACCGAGTAACTTTGCAGCAGTTACCTAGTGAACCGTTAGTAGTAACTCAGTAAATTGGCTGAGAAAACCGAGTAACTATGCAGCCGTTACCGAGTGAACCGGTTGTAGTAACCTAGTAAAATTGGCCAAATGCAGTCGATTTTACTTTGTTGTTACTAATGCATGCTACTATGTTATCAATAAAGAAGTGTTATTAACAAATTGTAACGGTTAATACTTATCAAGTAATGATAACAAAGTTGACATATTTGATTTTAGCTACGAACTTTGCAGGCGTTATATTGACAAACATGCTGGGTTATTTTCAACAGTATTTTATTTATTTTTAACCCTTACGTTTTTTCAGTGTAGAAACTTTCAATCCCTATTTTGTACCCTAAGGAGGTGAATTCCAATAAACCATAAAACACGTAAACAATGAAATATTTCTAAGAGTATTAATCTCAAGTTTTATCAAAATCGTTGCTAATTTTTAAAAAATCCATACAAAACTTGCAACCCCTATTTCATCCCTTTAGGGTTAAAATTTTTTAAAATCTCTTTTTAGTGTGCTCATTTTGAATTAAAACAACTGTCCAAATTTGACATTTCTACCATTAGCGGTTACGGCTGTGTGCGTGCGTCTATAGATGGAAACATCTCCTTTTATATATATAGATAATATAGATAAGCATACTATAATACTATGGGTGCATACTGTGGTCAATATAACTTAACACAATTTTGTTTTTATTTCATGAAAGTTTGGTTACTCAATTCATCGGAAATGGGTCTGCTCCGAGCTGATAACTGCTTTTTAGGGTTCCGTAGCCAAATGGCAAAAAACGCAACCCTTATAGATTCGTCATGTCTGTCTGTCTGTCCGTCCGTATGTCACAGCCACTTTTCTCAGAAACTATAAGAACAACACTGTTGAAACTTGGTAAGTAGATGTATTCTGTGAACCGCATTAAGATTTTCACACAAAAATAGAAAAAAAGCAATAAATTTTGGGGGTATACATAGAACTGAAACTCAAAAACTTTTTTTCATCAAACCGCGAATAGTTTGCGCGAGAGACATGTCCAAAGTGTTTAAATGTGTGGGGACACACTGTAACTTCTAAAATAAGAGAATGATAAAACTAAACAAAATATATCATGTACATGACCATGCAAACATCCACCGCAAAATTGGTTTGAACGAGCTCTAGTAAGTAGTTTTTTTTATATGTCATAAATCCTACGGAACCCTACATGGGCGAGTCCGACTCGCGCTTGGCCGGTTCTTTTCAGAAGTAGCAATGGGTGTAAATCACAGTTAAATTGGAAGCGATCGTGATAGAGGCTGAGTAACACAATTAGACCTCTGGTTCGATCGACGACAGTTCGATCGCGTGGTTCCACGAGTTGGTCCGTGTTAATCGGATCATTATCTCGCTGTCCTTGTCCCACATTATGTGTGATCTCCTTATTTTCCTGTTCCATTCTTCACTAGAGGCCGTAAGTCATGTCTTTATTACGAGTAGAAACTCATAATTCATTAGTGTTTTCTAAGTCTTCTTCTAGATATGGTCGGCCACATTAAATTAAGAGCGTCGGTGGCGCTGTGGCCTCGGCACTGGACTGTGTCCCGAGTAGAATCGGTAGGCCCGCGATCTATCCTGCCATCTACCAATGTGTTTTGCGTTTTATGAATTTCATATGTGCATTTATCTGGCGCTCCTACGGTGAAGGGAAAAACATGAGGAAACCTGCATACACCTGCGAAGTAATTCAAAGGTATGTGAAGTCAACCAATCCGCACTGGGTAGTTAGGGTAGGTTCGTGCCCCTCGGTGGGGACGTATATGTGGTGTGATGATGATGACATTAATGTTTAACCCTTTCGACTTCTCGTTATTTTTTGTACTAATTATGTACCTATACTACCCGCTTGATGAGTAGCTCCATTTTAATTTTTCGAATATATTTTTTAAGTTGAAATTCGTACTTGTCTACATCCAACTCTAAATACAATGTCAAGGAAACTCTCATTCGGTACCAGGGGCCCTATTTTTTAATAATTCTTCCGGCATCGAGTGCTCGTCAGTGTTCGATTTCTACTTATTTTCGTTTTGTTTTCGACGAAAATCTAAACAATATTGATCTTCGTCGTAATGTTCTATCGATTTTCATCGCAAGAAAAAACGAAAATCAATAGGAATAGAGCACAGATGACGCTTGAAAAGCGCTCGATGCCGGACGAATTATTTAAAAAATACGAGACCCAGGGTCGCCTGCTTGGGTACCTCCGTCTTACCTATTTCTGGCGCAATACAGCAGTGCTTGCATTGCCGTGTTCTGGTTTGAAGGGTAAGTATGATATGAAACTTAGACCATTTAGTACTAAATGGTCTGTGGGTCTAAGCAGTGAAATGACTAGGTACCGAGACTTTATATCTCACGTCACAAGTTGGCAACGTACACTGTGGTTCTTGTGGGGATTGCAGTTTTGCTACGAATCTCACAAGAACCACTTACTGTGATGACTGTTACCACTTGCCATCATGTGGGCAGTATGCTTATTGCTAACTTAGTCGTATAAAAAAATAATAAACTTTCACGGGTATGCTTTTTCTCAAGAATTTGCTTATCTCTTTGCTTTATTCTTCGGAAAACTTTTTAATATGTGTGAAATAATTATATCACAACGTATACAACGTTGTAGTATCTTTATCAACGTATAAACAAATGAAAGATTTACATTTAGACGCATTAAAAGGAATTATTTTGCCCTATCAAATCAATTAATTGTAGAAGGTAGCGGGTTAAATGTAACGGTTTATCATTGAATTTTATCTATCTAATATGTGTGGTGTGAAATGAAATGTAATAAAATTGATTACTATTAAAATTAAACAATCATAAAAATAGAAAACATGTCAAGACTTTAGTGATAACATTTTTACAATTTCTGATGTAACCTCCGTTTGCATATAAAATCGGGTTAAGTAAATAAAATCTAAATAACGGAGCACTTTAACGGGATGTTGAAAAAAAGTATTTTTTAACTCCTAAATTCTTCCTTGATTTCAGAAAAATATTATTACCTGTAAAAAAATGTGCCCTCACACCACACACGCACATTCAACAAATCACCCCTTCTAGCATAGAACTCTCGATAAACAAAATTTGACAGCTAAGATCGACATATTCGACAAAAATCGATAAATTTGACAGATATTCCTAAGGAGTGAAAAGGACAGACGCGAGCATGGACTTGTCAATCGACATATATCGATCGACAAGTCCATGCTCGCAGGGCACTTTAAATAACTACTCCAAAATGTAATTGTTATCTCCATGGCTTAGTTTAGCTATTCCATCAGTCAGTTGTTCAAAGCCAATACATCCGGTATAAAACGGGGAAAATGACAGCTGACTGCAACTTTTATACGATCGCAGCCCTGAAGACTAAAGCTCTTATGAAAAATTGTACATTCATCATCATATACCGTTTTCAAGTTCGTAAGCTCTTATAATTTGTTTTTTTTTTATCACAGATATTGATTCCTGAGGATACTACGTAACTCCGTATCATTAGAGCCCTTTAGAGGAATCCTAATACTGCTGGTTATTCCAGGTTATTCATGTGATGAAAAAAAAACTAATTATTACCGCTCACCGCGTTTTCCCGAGGACAACTATCCGGGAGTGGCATTCTTACCAAATTCGATCATATCTCGACTCGTGTGGAGTGGTTTTTATGGAGGGAAGATACATTTTTTACGGTATTCAACAAGGGACTTGAGCTGACTAGGCTACCCCAAGGATATGCCGGACTCGGGTAGAAGACCCAATACCTGCTAAAAACCCTCCAGATACTTCAACCTACATACCTATCTGCACAATTTTTTCAAAAATATATTTAAGATTTCGATCCAATTTTATTTAATCACATAAGTTCGTGACTAACTCTGATTACAGAGTTGTTCATAAATCGCATAGATTCCAATGCAAGATAAACTTAAGACCAAGAAGGCTTTAAATGTATAAACGTTATTACTCAATTCATTCTACTCTGGGAATAATTAAGATCAGAGGGCAACATTTACGAAATTTCAAAAAGTGTGACAGCTCTTTAAATACCTGTTTACATAGTAGTTAAGCTGGTGTAAACGAATAGAAGGTGACGCTCAGTATGAAGATTAGTGGCAGTAGTTACGTAAAAATAGTAAGATGTTGATGATGTTTCACTTCCAGCAAATGTTAATGTTTTTTTAACAACATTAAATAATATGTATTGATAAAAGGCATTGGTGATTGACTGACTGAGGTATCAACACAGACCCCAAGTTACTAGAGCTAGAAGCATGAAATACAGTACAGGGATTCGTTTGTTTATGCAGGCGCTCACTGAGGAAGGATTTTTCAAAATTCTCATAAGAAGCTGAGAAATCTCCACCCAAAAAATAAAAAAAAAAACCGATGAAGCCAATGAACTAAAAAACCATGGCGGGCGTTTCTCCTGTCATATATCTGTTACATACCTACTTTCATCGCCACATGTTACTGCGTCTTATGTCATTTCTTCTTAGTCGACCACTCTGGCAAGAGTGCACGTGGTCATGTCTCGGTCGGTTCTTGTGCCATCGCTACTCTTGTGATGCGTCGCCATGTTGCTCTATGCTTGGCGGAGTGAGAGCACTCGTTGATGTTAGAGTGCGTCACAGATTTAATGAGGTCTGTCCATCGTGTTGGAGAGCGCCCACGTGATTGCCCTCGACTTTTCCCTGAACAACCGGTCGTTCCAACGAGTCCTCGTTACGGGTAATATGTCCAAAGAACTTCAGGATTAGTATTTGCACAGTCGACGATAACCTCTCTTTGATGTTGAGTTCCTTTAGTTCGATCCTGAAGGACATTAGTTCGGTGCACAGTCCATGGAATTCTGAGCATGCGTCTCCAACACTACATCTCCATGGCGTCAATCCTGAGACGATCCTGCTCAGCGTCCACGTCTCAGCTCCGTACAGAAAGATTGGAAAGACCAGGCCCCTCATCAGCCGAACCTTTGTGTTTCTGGTTATTCTGCGATCTTTCCAAATCTTTGCAAGCTTTTCCACTGAGGATCTAGTCACAGCGCAACGTCTCCGAATTTCACCCTCGCATCCTCCAGCGTTGGTGATAGTGGAGCCCAAATACACGTACTTCCTGACTAGTGACTACCTCGCATCCCGCTATAGTTTGGACGTCCGGTTGGTTGTTGTCGGCGCGATGCACCACCATGACTTTGGTCTTATCGCGATTGATAGCAAGTCCAAAATCCAACGCTGTGACCTCTAGTCGTCGAAGAAGTGTCTCAACCTCGTCTTTGGTTGACGCCAGGAGGGTAGTATCATCGGCGTATCTCAGATTTAATACCTTTGACCTCCTACGGATATTCCTATATCCCAATTTTCGAGAATTATCCGCATGATGCACTCTGTGTATATATTGAATAGTAGGGGAGATTATACAGCCCTGTCTCACGCCGGCTTGGGTTTTGAAGCGTTTGGAGTCAATAACGTCAACGCGGACAGCGGCTGTGCCATCTTCATACAGACGTTACGTCTAATGAGGTGCACGAGGTGTTGTGGTACACCCATTTCAGTCAAGACCAGCCACAGTTTCCACCACTTGATGGTATCGAAAGCTTTCCTGAAGTCAACAAAGCACACATAGAGGGTGATGTTGAACTCTCTGGCCTTTTCCACAATTTGTCACATTATAAGTAGCTGTTGTCTTGTACCTCGACGCTTGACGAAACCAGCTTGCTCGGAGGCGATCTCTCGGGACAAGTAACTTTTAGTCATATCAATGGAAAATTCCCGTGATTCTTTATTGTGTCTTTATCATGGTAAGGCAAAAGAATAAAGTCCATACAACCAATTTGTTTATTTTTGCTGTTTTTGTTTTATGTTATTTTGTTTTTGTTGAAAGTTTTCATTTTATTGCACAACTAGCTTTCCGCTCGCGGCTTCGCCCGCGTTATTATTGTTTTCCCGTGGAAATTTATATTTTCCCGTAGGAAAAATAGTTTTGTAGCCTATTTAAGCCCGAATAATAAATTTCATTGAAAATGGAGCAGATTTTAAAAATCTTCCATATAAAATTGCAACCCCTATTATGCACCCTAAGGGAGTAAATTCCAATAAACCATGAAACACGTCTTCAATGAAATATTTTTTGGAGCATGAATCTCAAGTTTTATCAAAATCAAGATTTTTCCATACAATCTTGCAACCCCTATTTCATCACTTTACGGTAATTTTTTTTAAAAATCCGTTCCTAGTGTGCGTCCGCATTTTGAATTAAAACAACTGTCCAAATTTTACGTTTCTACCATTATACCGTTATATATAGATCGAGCTTTATATAGTACTAGCTTTTGCCCGCGGCTTCGCTCGCGTTAAATTCGGGGTAACATCGAAGATTAAAAAAAAAAATAATGCAGGTATTTTTCGTTGGTGACAAAGAGTCTGTGTACCGATTTTTAGCTTCCTACCTTGAAAACTGCAAAAAGTCCCATATAAATAAAATTTCACCCACTCTTTTAAGGGGTTGGGGGCAAATTTAAAGAAAAATGATGCACGATTTTTTTGTTAGTCACAAATAGTTCGCATACCAATTTTTAGCTTTCTATCTTGAAAATTGCGGAATGCTCCATACAAACTTCCACCCCCTATTTTAGGAAAGTGGGGGGGTTAGAAAGAGACAAAAAGTAGCCTATGTCACTCTCCATCCGTTCAACTATCTCCACTTAAAAAAACACTTCAATCCGTCGCTCCGTTTTGCCGTGAAAGACGGACAAACAAACCCACACACACACACCACCACCACTAATTTATAATATTAGTATGGATAGATATAATACAGTAAAGTAACATAATAATATGATTTTTTAAAAATTCCCATTCAATGTTGACGAAATCTGAAAAATGTATATATTGGACGTAGCAATTATGAACAGCGAGTAGTCTACTTTGGGTTAGTAAAGTAAAGAAAAATCAATAAAGTTAACATTTTGTTAGGGTTACAAAAGTCCTCAGCGAACTTATTAGCTTTATTGATGAAAATCTGTTGAGCTGTAAAGATTGGCCAGCAGTATTTTTTGGTCAGTAGGGCGCACTAAGTGTGGACGCAATTTTTCTAGTGCAGATTATTTTTAGTATAATACTGTAGTTTTTAATAGACTGCTAAAAAGGGTCGAAGAGAGTTTCAAGATAATTTACCTTCCTCATGATTGCAGTGTTGAGAGTCCGAAGGTTGAGATATCACAGTAAAAAAAACATTATCGAGTGGCCTACAAATACACGGGGGAAAAATTAAACTCACCCATTTTCGTCCTTGATCTTTTTCTTCCTGCCGCGCTTCTTAGGTTGCGCGAGCATTAGCTGGTGCGGGTGGTGATGCGGCAGCTGATGCGGCATGTGGTGCGGCGCCAGCATCGCGCACACCGCCTCCTCTTCCACGAACGAATACGGATCCTCCTCTCGCTTCACGCCATCGTACAGCTCCTCGCGCTTCGGAAACGCGTGGTGCTGGTGCTGGTGTTGGCTCATGTCGTACGGACTCTCCTCGCGCTTGAACCCGTAGTCGCCGCCGTACTTGGGGAACGGGAAGTGGTACTGTTGGTGTTCGGGCATCATGTGGTGCTGCTGGTGCTGATGCGCCTGCATGGGTTGGTGCTGATGTTGGTGGGCGAGCGGGGCCTGCGGCTGCTGGGGTTCATAATGCCGGTAGTCGGGTTCAGGATACCGCAGTAGCGGCTCGGGCTCGTACTGCTGGTGCTGGGGCTGGTGGGGCGGAGGTTGGTGCGGCTGAGGCTGGGGTTGGGGTTGGGGTTGCGGCTGGGGCTGCGGCTGCGGCTGCGGCACGGGCTGGGGTTGGACCTGGGACTGAGGCTGGGGCTGTGGCTGCGGCTGGGGTAGGACGGGGGTGGCCGGCTGAGGGTCGGGATCGGGCGGCGGAGGCGGCGGTGCGGGCGGCGCGGGCGGCGACGCGCCGCGCGGGGAGCCCTCCGCGCTGGACGGCTTGCGGCGCGCCGCCTCGCCGCTGTTGCTCGTCTCGTACCCGTCGTCCTGGCTCTCCGCCGGCTTCGGCTTATCATCGCCCTCCTCCCTGCACACACACACAGCACACGTTTAATTATGCTTGTCGAATTAATATTAAAGTCTCAGAATACTTAAGCGTTCCACACATAGAGGTGGAAGCGAGACGGTAGCGGAACTGCGGTAAGCGATTTACTTGCGCAGCGTCGCTTCCACGAGCGGTTTCTATGTGGCGTGGTCCATTACAACACGACCATTACAAAAAATTACGCTCCGCTACCGCCTCGCTTGCCCGTTCCGCTTGTGTGGAGCGCTTTTGTGCGACTTGCATAAACACAATACCAAACATGATTAAAGCTATGTGTGTTACATTAACCATTTTGTCTGTCATTTGTTTAAAATTGTCAAAAACGGAATGAAGAAGCATTTAATTGAGTGTTGATGCAAATCACCCAATGTAATAATTTGGTATATTTGTTTTAAAGAAAATTTAACTCTAGGTTGCTACGAAAAATACCGCTAGTTATCTGTAATCTATTGAAGTTACCGTCGAACTATCGCACAGTTAAAAGGCCAAGCCATTACAAATACCAAACATGTCCACATGCCCATTTAAAAACAATACCTTTCACTACGGCACGTACGCAAATCCAAAACAAATAAAAGAGCGACAGACAAGATATCAATTCAGCGCACGTGTCGTGTAAAATAACAAATAATGCCGGGCGCGTGGCGGCGGGCGGCGTGGCTTCGGCGGCGGCGGCGAGTTCGCCAACTTTCCGAGCGCACTCCGAGGTAATTGAAATCAATCCCAATTAGGGCCGCGGAGCGAACAGCTGATCGCGCTTCTATTTCCAGCGCGTACGGCCCGCGACGCGACGCCATAATGGCACGGGCAATAAACGGACCATTCAACCACTTCCATTCATAAGGCCCACTTGAATTATTGCAGTTGTCGGCGTGGCCGGCGATCGAACGCCGCCTTATGGAACTATGTAAATAATGTGTCTAATGATTGCACGTTTACGGGTGAGCCGGCATGATATATAGCTGTTTGTTTTTATAATCAACAGTCGATTCGCGCCCGTTACGACTTACGACCGTAATTACGTGCACGGCGCACGTGGGACTCTTCGGGAATTCGCGCCATCATAAAAACTTCGTCTGTCACAACTTTTTACACTCTTTTGATTTATTAACATCGGTCATTTAAAATGGTGTAAGCACATTTTATAATTTATGGATGATTAACGACTTCAATAGATATATAATTAAATTTGAATTGTTCTTTCTTAAACAAACTTGACGTTTGATGTTATTATGTTAGTCATTTTCACACTATTTATGTTTCCAATGTCATTTTCGTAAGTAGAGAAGGCCTTCGATTTTGAGATTTCGACTTCGTCCGCATGGAATAGTAACTTTTGGCAGCATTTTGACTTTTTTAAGATCTTGATAAAAAGTAGCCTATGTTATATCTTATATAATTAGCTATCTATGAGTGAGTCCCGTCAAAATCAGTCCAGCCGTTCCGGAGATTAGCGGGAACAAACAGACAGACAAACAAAATTTTTTTAAATTGTGTTTTTGTTATTGGTACCCGATATACATTCATACCCATTTAGTAAAAACTTTTATTTATTTGTATAGATATGTATTGTATATTCATTGTATGAAAGAAAGACGACAAAATCAGTATTAAAATATTTACTTCTAAAAAACTTACGCTCCATGAAGTACGAGGAAAGAAAGAGCCCCATTAAATTTTGTATCCTAGACGCTTTGCAGTAGTGATGATGACGAGTGGAAGAGTAAAAAATAGATATATTTGAATAAGATTATTGAAGTTTCTGCCTAAACGTGAAACCTAGTACTAAGTATTTGAATAAAGCTTAACATAAACCAGGATAAATTCAGTAGTTTCTAATTTGTTTTTAATTACCTATCAACAAAGAACTGGAGACGTAAAAGTTAACTTACACAGAAGTTTTGCAGACCTGTAGGTTACGAGTAGCTAGAACTTACAACAAAATAAAAAATGTGTAATTGAATAATCTGAACATACATAAGGGCGACATGAGATGAAACACATATTCTGTGCTAAACACAATATCAATGAATCATTAATCTGAAATATTTAATAGGCAATATTGATTTCGATAAACATAAAAAAATGTTTTACACTGAATTAGAAGAGTCAAAATTACTTCAACAAAGCTACGCTTTTATCTATAACTACCCACACCTATGGATTGGGCCTTTCTGACCAGAGCGGGATCCTTCATAGGGAGCGGAGAGGTTCTGGAGAGAGGTTAACCAAGGGCCCCTTGGTTGTTTCGGCCTATGCGGTCTGCGGCCCGCGGGATGATACGACGCACGGTTAGATTATTTTCTATTAGAAGTTTGGGTTCGTTCTCAAATGAATAGAAAAATGCGTGTTTAAGTACAGTCGAGTAAAAAAATCATAGATCAATGATAAACCATTATTTGATGGCCACCAGTGAATTGGCCACAATGGAGTCCAACGGCATGCCCAAGTGGGCGGGCTAGCTAGCCCCTTGGTATTGTAATAGACTCGTTGGACTCGCGCACCGAGGATTCCGTTCAAACTTATCTTAGTTCTTATCTATGTAAGGTCAATCAGTATAGCTTGATAAGCAGCTTACTGGTACATATTCTTACGGTTTTCAGATTTTTTCTTAAAATCTTCTATGTATACAAAAAAATCTCGTGTTACACTGTTGGTTTATTTAACTCCTCCTAAATAGCTTGACCGATTTTTATGAAATTTTTTGTGTTTATTTGGTAGGTCTGAGAATAAGTCGTAGGCTATTTTTGATACCCTTGGGTGACAATAGTGGCCCTCCGGATTTTTTTCGAAAAACGTAGGTCACAAGCACAACTACTTAGCTTGGTTTTATACCAACCTAGCTTCTTGCTAAACATGATTCTAGGTCAACGGGAAGTAGAACCCTATACATTTTGATTCCCCTGTGAAATCGTAAAATATGTCACATAAATGGTAATATCTTTTGGTCGCGTTGACTTGTAAGTAAACTACAATATATCTACCAAAGGAACATTTAATTTTGACGCACACATAATTAATAGGCTAGATGACTAAAAAAAATTCTTTGCTTTAATAGAAGCTAATTTATATAATAAACAGAAAGAAGAAATCGGTTTTCGAATAACTATAAAAATAACCAAGATATAAGGTATTAAAGATTTTTCTCCATCTCTTTCTAGCAAAACGGCAATTTAAAAGGAGTTTATATGGCCGTACTCAACTATGACGTCACGGTTGATGTCGGATCTCTCTGTCTAATCGCCTTCAAATTAACAACTTAAAATGCTTGTATCTAATGTATTTCTTAGCCGATTTTAATTCTAATTTCACAGGACTGCATCTTTTTCCACGGTATTTTAATATTTAATGACGAGACGTAAAAATTAGAATTCAGTCATCATCCCAATTGGTACATACTAGTAACAAGAGAAACAGAGCCGAGCAAGAATGGAAATATATCATCACAGCTCATATACGTCCCCACCGAGGGGCTCGAACCTACCCTAGTTCAGAGGTCTAATTCTACTAATAAATAACAGCCGAACCGAAATAGCGATCGACCAATCGGAGCGCATTGACTGACTTACAAATGTTCGATGACGTGATAATGTAACGTTCTGATTGGTCAAAGCGACCGACGCGTCGGTTCGGTTTCGTTTCGCCTGTGGTTTTTAGTAGAATTGGCCCTCTGGGCTCTAGGCAATTACGCTGGCTCAATGCGGAATGGTCGACTTCACCTACACCTTCAAGTTTCTTCTCACGTTGTTCACCTTAACCGTAAAGCGTCGGATTAATGTACATTATGAAATTCGAAAAAACACATTGGTACATGGCAGGTTCGCACCCCGGACCTTCCGATAGAAGGCTGGTGCTGAAACCACAGCGCCACCGACGGAAATATGTAACGTTACGATATCAGTGGGCCTCCAAAAAGCCAATGTATACGACGTAATAGCAAAAACACTGCCCACGATTGTTTAAAACAGTATTAACAGCAGTGAGAACGACAAGCGCTATTTTCTGCAATAGCGATGTAATTATTTCAATAGTATAAATAAACCTTGCTGTAAGCGACTATTGTAAGGTGCCTGCAGAAGCACTGTTTCCTTTGGCCATGGTATTTGAAGTGGCAGTCACTAGCCAAAGTTAGGTGCATCGCGTGCGTCACAGCGGATCCTCGGCGTCAAGGGCCGCTCGCGTGCATCACTGCAGTCCATTGTTCTCGTTTCGTGCCAGTTGGTCGCATGTAGCCCGTCATTTTGACGTTATTGCATTCAGACCCACCATTAAGCACCTAGCTTTTTAGCTGCAACCGAGTAGCTTGACCTCCATCATCGTTCAAGAGATACGTCATTGGTTAATAAGCAGTGCCCGCAATAAGCAGTCTGATAGGGCGGGTAGGGGAAAATCCTCTACCTTACCAGAGTACTGTAATCATATCACGTTAGTTCGTGTGTGAGTGAGATCCAGTGTACAGTGTCAGTCAGGGTCAGACTCCAAACCAACTGGTTTGATACTCCTGCCTACTAGTGACAGCAGTACTCCATCATCGTCATCAGCTTATATACGTCCCCACCGAGGGGCTCGAGCCTATCCTAAGTTAGGGCGTTTTAGGCCTTAGTCGACCACCCCGTAATTTTAAAAAATATTCTATTTTTTATAATTTTTTTCATGGGGTTAATTTTAATTTTTTTTATTTAGATTTATTATATGAATTATAATTTTTTTATTATTATTAATTATTTATTTAAGTAGCTTATATATCGTACGTCTAGTCGGACTAGGACGACTGGCCCCGTGCGGATTGGTTGACTTTACATAAACCTTCGAATTTCTTCGCTGGTGTATGCAGGTTGCCTCACGACGTTTTCCTTCACCGTAGGAGCATCGGACAAATGTATATATGAAATTCGAAAAACACATCGGTACATGGCAGTCTCGAACCCCGGACCTCCCGATTAGAAGGCCAATCTCGAGTCCACAGCGCCACCGACGCTCCAATCTCATTGCCTGCAAAAAGTACCGCTTTCATTTGTTTCACTTTTTATAAAAGCCAGCTTATTTTCTCAGTGACAACGGAACTGGACAACAAGGATATCGAGCCAGGGAACAGCCAATGGGGATTTTATTTGTGGTGAATACGCAAACCGGTGTCTTTACAGGGTTGAATTTGTCTAAGTTTAATCTGTCCTATTTGGACACTAGCTAGATTTGAAAACGTCCATCACAGCAGATTAGCCTGGCCCGGATAATGTTCGTCCACAAAGCAATATCTTTCCAAGAGGAAAACTTTATTTTGATTTGTGAACTGAGTAAAAAACCCTCTGAAAACACGAAGAAAGATCGACAGACGGGGACTTTGTTAAGAACATAGTGGATTTAATTTCCGCACAGTAGAATACTTATGTCTAGATTCGCCAGTTTCAGACATGAAACAATTCACATAAGCCCATCTAAAGAAACTAGAAGATATACAAGAACCCGTTTGAAGTACACAAGTGGTTAGTGTCGGTGCGGCAGCGACTTGTGTACCTAATTAGTGGGTGAAGCTATCGATCGTTGGGCCATTGTGCATCCCGGGGGACGGCATGCCCGGAGCGGAGGAGCCCTGACGGCGCTCGACACGACGCCTTACCTCTGACATTTGCCTGCGAACGACATTTGAGTTATACTAGACATAGAATACTACAATACAACCTTGCATCATCTATTTTACAGTATACAATTTCAGATGTACTGTATTCTTTGCGTTTTACGCTACAAAATTTGTATGATTTTTACATGATTGCGTTCAGATATGTCAATTACTTATGCAAACTTTCACCCCTATTTCACCAACTTAAAATGCGTTAAACTTGCGTTCAAACGTTGTCCATGTCTTTCCCAGAAGTTTAATATAAGACATATTCCAAAAGAAGCGGTGAATTCCATAAAAACGCGTATTAAGGCGCATAGTGGTCCCAATGACCTTGCGTCGATCGTCCCGCACTGATTACATAGGAGTGAGTGAGTGAGGCTGAGGGGAATATTTAAGCAAACCTTTACGCGTAAGATGAATTATTTCAATAAAACATTAATTAAGGCGAATAAGAAAAATCTAAAAAGACCATCCCCTAGAATATTGTTCACTTTATTTATTGAAATCGAAAGTATACGATTTAACCTAATATTTACGACGCGATTAGGTTTAAGGTTTGAAAATCGAGGCATGTTTGGGTCATATTTTACCAAGTTTTAATTAATTTATCAAAAAATTAAAAAGACCATCCTCTAAAGAATGTGTTGAATAATAACATATCTTTTTTAAAGATTTATGAAGAGAACCGGTTTCTTCTGCAGTGATTTTTTATGTTTGACCTTACTATGCGCCTTAAAAAAAACTGTTCAGCGATTTGGGTAGGAAAACTTATTGATAGTAGCATTCATGGATTTTCGTAACGTTATTATGCGTAGATTAAACTGCATGCATGACCGGCGTATTCGATTAGATTTTATTTTAACTTTTGGCATGAAAACGTCTATGAAATCTTTTTAAGTGGTGAATCATTATCTATATAAAAACAATGTTATTGAATTAATTCTGCATTTTCATCGCATGGAACAATAATCGGCGCATTCGGCGCCTACTAATATACTAGGTTCAAATCAGAGCCTAAAGTCGTATATGCCGACCAACAACACTCCATTAACACGGCTCGCATATACGCCGATATATAGTGCGGGAGTAAATAATGTACTTGATCCGTGGAGCGTAGCGTGGAGTGTGGAAAAGAGACGAGTCGCCAGCCGCCATCTGGGTAGACGTGGCCAGGCCCGGACCGAGACGCCGAGGCTGAACCTAGCCGCTAGCTATCGATCGACCGCCAGGCCCGCACCGAGGGCAGGGACTGCCGCCGTCGAGCGTGACCCGACACAAATTAGACCAACTAGACGTTTAGATTGTACTGTCTCATAGGAAGATCTACCTTTAGTACCTAGAGTTGTCGAACTCGATTTTTCCGTTACATGAAAGACTACTTTACAAGAAACGTACCTATAATGCTGTTTTAGATTACGAAGATAAGCAATGGTCAACAGGACATCAGGTACGCAAAAATGTTTTGACTTTTCCCAAGTTATTCTTAATTCGAGCATCCGAGACAGGGCCTACATGTTCAAAGTTTAATGAAGATATCGGGAAAGATTTATACATATATATACGACAGTATGATATTAAACATTATAGCAAACCAAAAGATCGCAAGTTGTACTATATTGTATCTTCAACTAGAACAAATAAAGTTTTTTCACTTTACACAGTTAATCTTTGAACCAAACGCTCACAGCCTGTGCTATATTTTTATGTCCCCCTCAAGCAATACCTTCACTCGACTCGAGTCGTCCCCTAACGTACTGATTCTTGGATAAAGATAACAATGTGAAGAGCAAAGGGGGTGGCAAATTAAGGCAAAAGTGCGAGAAAAAGAAATAAAGGGTCACCACGACATAGTTTGAATGAATCGAAAAAATGCTAACAATTGTCATATGTTAGTGTAATGTGTATGCTTTTATTTGTGTAGTAAATAATACGAGATAAAACAGTAAATTTAGCTTGATTTTGTCAACTGGAAGTTGTCAAGTGACAATAATATGACCATATGATGAATAAAGATCACTTAACACTGAGAGTAAAGAGTGAAGCTATTTGAAAAAAGGAGTTTATGGTGTGTGACAACTCTGAAGATGATGGTAAACGTAACCACACTCAAACCTATATAACGAATAGATGAACATAAAACATGGATAAAGCTGTGGCCCTATTTACAAATACGTTAATAACTAAACAAACAACGTTGATTCAATTCCAGAGCCCTTAGTCCGCCCCTGGGGCAACTAAAGCATTTGTGCGTCCTCCCAACGGGTACCCTGTACACGTACGGTACATACGATCCGTATATACGTACGGCATGTGCGGCGTATGTGGCACACGATCCGGCGATCATGTAGGTCGTGGAAGCCGCCGCCCGCCCGCCGCCGCCGCCGCCACACCTGATATAACACGGGCGCTTCGTACGAGCGACGAGCCACAAAGAAACGCTCAGCGCCTGTGGTATTCTTTCATGCGCTACGAAAACTATAAAGCCGACCGAACTATAATGTGACATACTATTGGACGGCGAAAAACTATGATCTGTGATGCCTCCGACTCGAGGCTAGTTAGTAGTTCGATATTTCAATCTCTGCTTTATGGTATGTTCTCTTCAATAAGTACCACTAACAATTTATCTCACACAAACTATCTAGTTTCTTGCTAGAAGTAAATTTAAACTAACACTTTTCTGCTCATTTAATTCCAAGGTAGTATACATTAGCATCTTTAAAGACTCCACGCCATACCATAATTCTCTCGTTATACAATTAAAATGTATGCCCTTAATTTGACAAGCGCTCAAAGCATGTAATCCGAATGGATTGGAAAGGCAGACGACACAAATGGCCCATTGCGAAAAATGATGAACCCGCTATCTGCGACTTTGGCGATCTTAGAAGTTCACAGTCAAGTGGAAGCGACGCAGTAGACGCAGGCGACATTGAAATGAGACTGCAACCACATAGTAGATGTTGTATAGTAGGGATCAAAAACCTTACACATTATTTTTTTACATAACACATGGGGGAAAGCTTTTGGCCTTCACCTTACATGATGGTTGGTGACGATAAGGCCGAAGATAGAAACGAAATTTACGTCGATTCCTCAACAACGGAGAAATTAGCTATCTAAGCTCGAATTGATTACTCAAATTAATTCATCAATCTCATTTAGTCTTGTTGCCTAATATCCCGAGGGATATTTTAAGTGAAAAGTGGCCTAAATCTGGATCTTCCGCTGTCTGCATAATTATGGAGTTTCATCAAAATCTGTGAAAATTGTTTTTTCGTGAAGGAGTCAAGCATACATCTATTTATCCTCACAAATGAGAAATTGACTCGACTAGGAAGGAAGTAATCCGATAGTTATGAGTCATATATTCCATTCGGAAATTGCAAGTTGTCACTTTCCAGTTTTGCGACAAAACTTCGATTTCAATATGTGTATTTGAAAAACAAACATAATACGCGACTTAAACTATATAATATAATAAACAAAACGATAGATATTGATATTAAGTTAGCGCGACGTTCTTTGACTATTATTATTATTAGTTAACAAGCAGGTAGTTGAAACAACTGATAAGCCTGTATCCAACTAGTCAATACTTTTCATTTGGTCTTGTTACAGTTGGTTAGATATTGAATTTTGATATTAGTTAATTGAATTTTGATAGTTAATACAAATAAACAGTAAACCAATAAATCGACGACAATAAACTGACTTATACGTATCACCAGACCTTTGAGATTTTGGCAACATGGCGGCTATTAATCTCATTTCCTGTACAATTCAGTTGCATGCAACATTAAAAATCGATGTTACTTACTACAATATCCCTAACGCTTCATCAAGTTCGAAAACACAAGTAAATTTGCACTGTTGCCAACAGTTTCGTTTGGAATAAAGTGTCCATTTCTTACTGCATTTGTCGTTTACTAACAAACCATGTGGTAAGTGTAAGACTTCACGGATATTTACTCAGTTGGGTCCGTAACATTTATTATAGTTCATCAGCGAAATTTACTATCCATCTATACTGTGCAATTAAATCGGCGAAGTATACGCCCAGAAAGCAATTTCTGCTCGAGTTATAAAATATTTCAACAGCGCCGTTTCATTGGCAATATTAATTTTATTGCGCGATAACAGATTACGTTACGAGGCAGATGATCACTGGATTAGGTTCAGTTACAGATTTCTCAATTTAATCTAAGTCTGTGCTAGATTAGGATTTGCGGTTACATAAATCGCTGGCTGACTGGACTATGACTAATTTTATTGACACAATCTTTTCGCGAGTTTGAATTAAAATCTCAAACTGAACAGAAACTGTAACAATCGTGATCAGCGGCCGTACCGCCTAACTCTAGCGATCACTCGCTATCGCTTTCGTGACATTAGAACAATCGTTGTGACATTTGAGCTATTGTTCTAATGTCAGGAAAGCGATAGAGAGTGATCGCTATGATTTAGGCAGTAGCCCCCCAGGTCTTGGGTGTCATTATAGCCTCACTATCATGCAATTTTATTATCGCATTATGTAAACTGGATATTTGGAAGTCGCTAGTGATGGTAGAGTACAAAAAATTTCTATCACAAAGTAATGAAATCGTTTCCTTATTGAGATATCTCAAGTTTTAAATTTAGGTTGAGGACAATAATTTCGATTAGGATTTTCCTATATTCAAAATTATACGTCGAAATCTCGCGTTGTCCGAGTGGATGGCATAATTATAACCGCAACGTAGTGAACGGTGACTAGTCGCATCAAACGTTCGGTTGCCGTGCAATTATGACACCGCGAGGCACGAGTGCGCGTAATAACCCTATTATATTCTTTTTAATAGCTGACTGCTATCTACAAATTATCATGGTATACCTGATACATGATTTTTTAAATCTATTTGCTCGTGGATTAAGCATATTATAAGCCTTACTAATTAAGAAACCTCTAAGTAATGCCGGCTCCAATCTCACCTTTTCAGAGACATAAAAAATCGACGGCATGATTTTATGTGTTTCAACTCACATAAAATCTTGGGGTCGATTTTTTATCTGTAATCAGGGTACTTTAGAAGATGTAGGTGCAGTATCCTAGAAATTGTACTTACATCTTCTAAAGTACCCTGCGTGACCTAAGTATAGCTTGCTTCACGACTTGTGGTTCCTGCGTGTGAGTCGCGGACGCCAAAGAACATTGCGAATGGTACTGTCTGTAGGGACAGGTTAGAAGCATTGAGTTTCACTTGAAACCTGTATTTTTGTCTATTGATTTAGCCACAAAACTCCAATGAATTATGTTTGTAAAACATAGATCATGAAGAGCTATAATGATACAAATAGATCATGAGGAGTTGTTTTAACTCATCGACAAATGATTATCGTATATAGATGGTTTACGCGCAGAATTTCCTATTCGCGGAATGTGTGATATTATGATAAAAACCGATTTCAAAAACATTTAGCATTTTGTAACGTCACCGCCGAACGGTCTTGGCATATTTTGTCAACAGAATCAATTAATACTTACAGGCAATGAACATGAATCCATTTTTATTCATCAAGTCATTCAATTCGAATCCGCTTGGAGATCAATCGACGAGTTAAGAAATCACCCCCTGATTCTAACGTCAGCTATGCGTGCTTTAAAAAAATATTAACTTAAAAAATTATTAAGATCCCTTAAAATGTCAACAAACGTGATATTTGCTAGAAAAAAATGCCAAAATAGTTATAAAATTCAATTAAGAGCGACCTCGTCGAGCCCACTGCCTGCTCGGTGGCCTGATCGATACGGAATTTAGCGTAAAGCCTTTGTCCTTGCAAATACGTTGGATAGTTTCCCCCAGGAGTCGAATAGCTACGTCAGAAAGAGTTGCCGAGAGATGGCTCTGAGTGCTTCCCCAGTGATTATGGCCCACTAAATTCGCAGTTTCTCTTAATTTATACGTCATAAAAATTAGTCAAACAATCCAACATTACGGAAAATCAAATCCTTCGAATCAATTCGTAATAATTTACATCTGGGAATGATTATGTAGCATACATACATACGTGTAAACTGTCGTTCAAAATTTATCTAAAAAATACAAAACCTGTCTAGAAGAACAGCACCATGTTACTTTATTATACCAGGGAAATGGTTTATTTTGTCTGAGGATACGGGAGATATGACATCAGATTTCAGTAGTAGTAGTAGACTACGTAGCTACTGAGCTGTTTGGGCTGTTATTGATACAATGCAATAATCATAATAACTATACGTCCCCACCGAGGGGCTCGAGTCTACCCTATTTAGGGTGTTTAGGCCTTAGTCAACCACGCTGACCCAGTGCGGATTGGTCGACTTCACAGCTTTGAATTTCTCCGCAGATGTATGCAGGTTGCCTCACGATGTTTTCCTTCACTGTAGGAGCGTCAGACAAATTTACATATGAAATTCGAAAACGAAAAACATATTGGTACATGGCGGTCTCGAACCCCGGACCTCCCGATTGGAAGGCAAGTGCTGAGTCCACAGCGCCACCGGCGCTCTAGATCTCTATACAATGCAATAATAAAAGACAATAATGAAAGACTGGAAACTGCAGACACCATATTTCCTGTGAGTAATGCTGTAAATAGTATCCAAAAAGAGTTATCTACGTTATTGTTTAAATTCTAATAACTTAATTTGCTTAGTCGCAATCACAATCGTAGATTTTTTTTTTACTCACAACAGAGATACTATTGGCTTTCATCTCATCTGATGGTAGGTGACGATATGTCCGAAGATGGAAAAGAGCTTCACCCGGATACCTCAACAACTAAGGAACTAGCTTTCTTTCTTCTTATTGTCAGAAGACAACAATGTTGTTAACATTATTATTATGGGACTAACATTAGCTAGCCAGGCGGGCTCGGAAGCCCTACCACCCATCAAACTAAGAAGAAAACATTCTGCCCCCCATGGGGAATCCAAACTTCGGACCTCCAGATCAATAGAGAGTGGTCTCAACCATTAGACCACGGAGGCGGGTTACCAAAACGGTCCTACCTGAAGTGTTAAAAGACCCTATGGAATGTAACCAATATCATGGAATGTAACCAACGTCATGTCGTGAGCCACATTTAGAGATCAAAAAAAAAGCGAGGTAGCATATGACGAGTAGCTGAATTACAAATTTTAACTTAGATTTTCTGCAACTGGCACTAAATGGTTCAGGAGTTACAAAAGCGGGTCACTGACTCAAATCTTTACAGGGCACAGATACTTTACAAGCAGTTGTACTTGGACCCCGTATGCTATGTAGGTAGATAGGCCCGAACCTAGCATACCCATCAGGTAGCTGTTCCCAGCTAGTACTTCTGCCCACGCCGGGCGTGCTGAAACAGCCCACGCACACCGACGAAGCAACCAAGGATTTGCCGACACGTGGCGTGGCGTAGTGTAGCTACAAGTTTATAAATAAAATATTATGTTACCTACTGCCTAGCATCTATACAATGTACAGTAAACTGCTTTCTTCGAAAGTGAATTATTTATTGGTAACATTTCACCACCAATCCATGTACTAACTAGATATTCGTCTAATATGCAGGTCACATTGTCCTATTGCATAATACCGACTGAATTGGTAGGTTTGTTATTTTATAGAATTTCAAGCTTCGTGCGCAAACTAAATAGCTGAGCCATATCTCAATTTCATTCGTAATCGGCACAATAGAACTATAGAGCATCGGCGTCTTGCAGACTCGGCCGCTCACAGGTATGGGTTGCGACAACTGCAGAGGCCTTATTCTGCTAGCGTTAACGCATTTGTGTCGTGTCAATAACGCTTCCATAGCATCGCTTTTTGAGACAACGAAAACATTTGTCACTATTGACTTATCAATAAATTGTAGTTACGAATTTGCATCAGGATATGCGTATAAAAGCGACAAAAGCAGTTTTATTGAAACGCTATTAAGACACGACAACATCGTTAAGATTAGCGTAATTAGGCCCCAGGTCTCAAAAGGCCATATTTTCTATTCCAAATTTTGATAATAATGTCCTTGAATTATTTTTTAATTTTACTTAGCATTTAAAAAAAATGCAGTCGCAAATATAATTTCCTGTTAGGTGCATATGTTTCTCATCTAATGTGTATGTAACACTTTATCTCCTCCGACGCCCCATTTTTACTACCATTTAATGTGTCGTCACCATTCACTCATTCATTGTTTCCATTTTTTAACCGACTTCAAAAAAGGAGAGGTTCTCAATTCGATGCGTATGTTTTTTTTGTGTATGTTACGAGATTACGTAGCCAACTGTGGACCGATTTTCAAAATTCTTTTTGTATTCGATAGAGTACACTCCAAGGGTGGTCCCATGGTCACCAAAGTTAGGATCTGATGATGGGATCCCATGAAAATCGAGGAAAACCCTTAAATTTTAAGGTTTGTCCAACGCGTTTTGTGTGTATGTTACGCGATTACTCCGCCAATTGTGGATCGATTTTCAAAATTCTTTTTTGTAGAGGAGTTTCACTATTGATAGGTACCATTCAACATAATTATTACAATCAGTGCATAATTATCCAGGTCACGGTATAGCACACTGCATAATAAAGACTTATCAAAGACAAGGGCGACATACCGAAAATGAAAATTTTGTTTGCCCAAAACGCCAACAGTACTAGCGTAAACCACAATAAATCTAAGCATCTATCTGGCGTTTCTATTGAAAAGCAGGAAAGCGTTAACCATTGGATGATGGCGACCAGTGCGGAGGGGCGACAGAGCTGGGGCGCAGGAAACCGGTCCCAAAGCCGGGGGCGGAGGGGCCAGAGTTGTGTGGAGGAGGAAAATCGAGCGGGCAGCAGCGGGCGCCTAGCGTTAACTACTGCGCCCTGTGCACACCTACCTACGTACATACACCGCGTATAACGAAGGCCTCGCAACAATTTTACGTGACTTTCCCACGGAGTCCACGCAGCTGTTAAATCGTGGTTATTTAATTTTTTAACCTACACGACCAACGTCCGTACACAACCCTATCCGCAAATATCCTAGTTTATTTTTTTCTCTTTTACAATTTTTATGTTGTGCATTCTATGAAATCATTTAATTACCCTGGAAGACAAAAGATTAATCTTTCTGCCAGATTCAGTGAAGTGGCCTGACCTTAAAACCGATCATCTTATAGTGTAGCTCAATTAACTCAACATTTACTACGATCCATTTTAATTTCGTTGGTCAGTGTTCATCGCAACATTGTCATCCTTCACTGCTTCATGAACAGTCGGCACAGAGTATTGACGCAGTAAGGACGCCGTAATGACTGTAAAACGGAGAGCGATTGTGATAGATAAGTAGGTTTACAAAAAATAGGGGTCTGGATCAAATACGGTGTGCTTTCATCCCGATGATTGCCCAATTTTATGATTCAAACACAGGCAGAAATGTCTGTTGGATCTCAGCGAATCTCGGCGAGAACTCCTTGGGCACACACTGCGGCGCTGCGACAGAGCCGCGTCGTACGCACTGATGCAGCGGCAGTGTCGCTTTGCTCGGCAACCTACCTTAATGGTAGAAACGTGAAATTTGGACAGTTATTTTAATTCAAAATGCGGACGCACACTAAGAAGGGATTTTAAAAAATAATAATAATTTATATTTAAGAAAAAAATTAATAAAAACATAATAATAATATTTGTATTTTTATATTTATATTGTAAAAAAAATATATTTAAGGAAAAATTTAAATAAAGAACATAATAATAATATTTTTTTATTTCTCTCTCACACATAATAATTTACTTTAAAATGTTATTTATTAAGCTTACAGAAGGAAACATCTAAATGTTAACCCTGAAGGGATGAAATAGGGGTTTGTACTGATTTTTTTCAATTAGGAATGATTTTGATAAAACTTGAGAGAAAAGTGTTTCATGGTTTATTGGAATTTACCCCCTTAGGGTGCAAAATAGGGGTTGAAAGTCTCTATGGATAATATTTAATATCTGCTCCAATTTCTATGAAATTTATTATTCGAGCTCTTAAATATAAAATAAGTCTTCTATACATATAATAGGCTACAAAATTATTTTACGGGAAAATATAAAATTCTCACGGGAAAACAATAGTAACGCGGGCGAAGCCGCGAGCGGAAAGCTACGAGTAGTATAGGTATTATATGATAGTAGAATGTAAAACAAAGAGGGTCGCGTAGTGTGCGCACACGCACGGCACTTTGTGCTGCACCGCTCGCGCCGCTAATGTCAGATGTCAAGGATAGGGTTGCCACACGGCCGCGCGCCTCTTCCGACAGTTCCTTGTTTTATAATTATTCAACATTTTTTGACATGTCGAATAGAGGCGTATAAATAAAATAAGGCGCAGATGACTAATTATACGTCAGACTTAAACATCTACCTAGACAGGTTGTTCTTTCGGGGCACACAATTAAGAAGCTACATTTTATAAGTGTTATGTATAATAGGTGATTTTGGTGTTTAGTTTTTAATAGAGTCTTAAACTGCTACTTAGTCGTCTATTTAATTTCACAAATTTTAATGAAATTTTAACACCTCTTATGCCAATGCCACATGAAAAATATTTTTGCTCTGGCAATTGTAAAATACCGATCGGCTGGATGCGGGAGGCGCAGGCTTTCCGCATCCAGCGGCTTCCCGCGACCTTCACCAGATCGTCGGTCCACCTTGTGTGTGTGTGGGGGGGGGGGGGGGGGGGGGGGCGCTACCAACACTGCGTCTCCCGGTACGCGGACGCCACTCGAGGACCTTTCCGCCCCAACCGCCATCAGTCCTACAAGCGATGTGTCCTGCCCACTCCCACTTAGGTTTGCAATTCTTTGGGGTATGTCGGTAATCTAGTTCTTCTACGGATCTCATAATTTCTGATGTGATCGTAGAGAAAGGAGTATGGAAATCCTTGGGGGAGGCCGATGTCCAACAGTAGGCGTCTCTTGGATGAATTGATAATTGTAAAATGTCTAACCTAGGGTACATTTGAGAATGAGTAGGTAATTCTTACATGGAATATTTTAGCCGAAGCACCTGAGTAAAATCGAGGGTGGTTCGGCTGAACCGATCTATTACGTAAAAGTAAACTCGTAGTAATTTTTGCCTAACAGGAGTGAATTTCTCGCGGCCCCCAGTCACCTTGAGGCAAGGCTCGGAATCGGTTTAAAATATACCGGTTAATATCGGTTTATTTCGGTTCTGCTTCCATTTTTTCTTGAGAACGCGAACGTTATAAGAACTTTTCTATAACCTAAATAAACCGGTTTATTCGACATTGTTGATTGTATCGTGTTATTGACTTGAAGACGCGTACGACCGCGCAGTACGTTTTAACGTATGTACGTTGACGATTGATTTGTGTCGATTTATAAACCACTGTTATTTGTAAGTATTTAAAATA
Organism: Schoenobius gigantellus; assembly: GCA_963935595.1. Lineage (NCBI taxonomy): Eukaryota > Metazoa > Arthropoda > Insecta > Lepidoptera > Crambidae > Schoenobius > Schoenobius gigantellus. The sequence goes on along the minus strand of OZ012542.1, from coordinate 48,102,965 downwards.
ACTAGAAAGCAAAAGAATACAATACAGGGTGTAACTGAACACCCCAATAACATTTAAGGGTATGTATCCATCAGAAGTAGAGATTCTGTAGGAAAAATATTAGGGCTAACAAACCTACTTTTTTCCCCCATACAAACTAAATAAATTATTTTTTGGTATTAAGTGCCGACAGCCCTACGTTAGCGTACGAGGAATACTACGCTCACGTCATACAAACTAAATAAAATATTTTTTGGTATTACGTGCCGAAAGCCCTACGTAAGCGTACGAGGAATACTACGCTCACGTCTGTCACGTGTCATTTTGTGTTATAATTTCTTTTGTGTTAAGAGCTGATTATGGTTGTCACTTGAAAGTTTTTACTTTCAGTTTAAAATCAAATAACTCTGAAAGTATTGGGGTTCTAGGTCTCAGACAAGCACTGAAGGTCCATTTAGTATCTAACTTATATGCCCCTTAAATGTTATTGGGGTGTTCAGTTACACCCGGTATATAAGTACATACTTTGATAACGACCCAAACAACATTTATTCAAACTGTAAAGAAGTGAAATACCTAGGCACTGAATTATACTAAACCAGGGCTCGGAAACCGGTTAATTTTTTAACCCGGGTTCGGTCATTGACCTCAAACCGAAATGGATTCCGGTTATGGTTTCGGTTAACGGTTATTAACCGGTTAAATTTGAGTTTCAAGATCGTGCGTGTAACACGCAAATTATTCCTTCTGCAGAGTGAGCGAACCGACAAGCGAGCCCGGCTTAAGCCTTTTTTTTTTTTGTCGGGGGAAATGCGTAAGCGCACCGTACCCGCCGTTGGCTAGACGGCAGGCGTGTGTGGGGCTGGCCGGCGAAGTTTCAGGCCGACCCACTAAAACCCCCCGGCACTCTCCCTGCCCTTGTGGGCGCGCATGGTAAGGTCCACACTGCGACTACCACTACCAGCGCGCCAAGGCAAGCCCGACCACCGGTCGGGCTATCGCCGAGGGGGGATTGCCCGAGAACACCAGAGCAATCCCCAGATGGAGGGCCTTACGGCGGCGTGCACGGGGCCAACCATGCACGCAGGCCTCCACGGCAGGGTCACTAGACGGGCACCGCTTGCGCGAATGCCCGCCTTCGCCTGCCTATCCGTCTGCGGCGGAGGGAAACGGCTTGGGGATCTTCCTCCCGCTCCCTCTCCGCAGCCTCCTTCTGCGAAATTACTTCTTCGCAGAAGGAGGCCACAGCCTTAAGCCTACAATAATGTGAAAGAGAGGTACGAGGGCGCGCACGGGCCGGCCGACAAGAGGCCCGTGCCGCGTATAGCGTGTAAGTTGTTTTGAGTTTAACCGGTTAATTTAAGTTGGCATGAGTCTTTAAATAACATTGTTTGTTTTAACCAGTTAACAGAATTTTTCGTTGGAAATAATACCGGTTTTCTTGATTAATCGGTTAATGAAGGAACACAATAAAAACCGGTTCGATTATCAAAATTAACCGGTATTTGTTAACCGGTTCTGAGCCCTGTACTAAACAGTATCAATCTTGCATTCTATTTACCGGTTTTTATTACCCCAAACGAGTATATTGATAAAAACCATTCTGTAAAAACTCTTGCAAGAACCGATTAAGAAAACGGTTTACTGGAACGAAACCGCATTTAAAAGGTTTTGCTCCAACTAGGTGCATGTAAACGGTTTGTAAATTTAACCGGTATCCGAGCCTTGTCTTTAGGTTTCATACCTGACATTGACAGTTGATTATTCCGTAATCTAACATCATATAGCTGGAGCGCGTTCAGTACCTTGAAGTATAGTTGTTTGGTTGTTATTTTACTCTTTCCGAGGTGTTGAACCCATTGCAGCAACATCTTTTACCTCTCTCTTTCATATTAACTTTATTTCACAATCTTTCTAGCAGATGACGAATGGATTAAGGCCCCAAAATCATCCAATCATCTAAGAGTTTTTCAGTAATAAATGTTAGAGAGATTTTCAACCATAAAATTCGATGGTTGTTCCTCGCTCTGACAGTCTAAGGTCTTGAACGGGTCGGTGGTTTTACCCCAACCATCACCCTCTAACTAAAGTAGTACCTAGTGCGAAGGCTTTGAACGCATCCTAGATGTAACAAAAACAGTCCATTTTTTTGGTTTTCAAGTTGAAGTAAAGGTATGAAAATGATAAAAATGCGCGTGTTAGGCGTAATTGTTTTTTTTGTTGTCTTGCTGCTAAATTAATGCTAATCAATTTACCTAATGTTTTGTTATATGAAAACCCGCGACAAATACACTTTGTACTTTGACAAGAAACTCTTCGTTTTCGCAAAAATCAATCACTGGCGTTTCAAAAAAAGATATCTTTCTTTTAGACACAGCGATAATCTCACAGGATTTCGAACAGCCCCCTAAACTGAAAACGCATAAAATCGGGATTATATTATTCTGATCAATCAATCGATCTGCTTATCGCAGTCTACTGCTGGACATAGGCCTCTCCCAATCTGCGCCACAACACTCTGTCCTCCGCCTTCCGCATCCATTCCATCGCTGCTGCCTTGCTCAAGTCATCGGTCCACCAGGTTGCAGGACGTCCTACTACTACACTACGTTTGCCTATTCATGGTCTCCCCTCTTACTTAATATTATAAATGCGAAAGTAACTTTGTGTCTCTGTGTTACATATTCACGCCTAAATAACTGAACTGATTTAGATGAAATTTGTTATTAGACATAGTTTGAGTCCCAGGAAAGGACATCTTTTATCGTAGAATTCACCCCTTAAGGGGGAGAAAAGGGGGTGGAAGTCTGTATGGGGAATCATTAACCGCTGCACCAATTTAGATGAAATTTGGTATGGAGATAGTTTGAGTTGTGGGGAAAGATATAGAATAGTTTTTATCCCCGAAATTATTCCTTAAGAGTGTAAATTTATTCCTTAATGGAGGGGGGGGGGGGGGGGGTGTAAAGAGAATCAATAAAAAAGGACTTTCACATGGACGAAGTCGCACGCAAAAGCTAGTTTTAGATAATCCTGCAGCCTTTCAGCAATAGATTGGATGAAAGGTTTGGTAGTGTAGAGGCATTACTCCCAACAAAGCTTAGCCCATTTATTTGTGTAGTCTAACTGACTAACTGTCCTCATGCTGACTCTCCTTGTCGAAGATGTCTTGTCTTTTTTTCAAACGACGAATGCTTTCATTTATTGTTGCTGTCCTGCAAGGTTGTTTGGATGCTTTTGTAGCCTTATCTTGTATTTGGTACAGCTAAAGGTCACTTCTTCCACAATAGCTGGCACATTAAAAAAATTGTCTCAATATGTTGTTTTGGCTATGGTCTTGGTGGCCAAGCTGACACAGTAAAAACACTGTATCTTTGAATCCTGCCCAATGAGATTTTTTTTGTATTGATTTTATTTATAAGTTGTGGAAAATTTATTTAGTAATTTTAGACAAAATGCATATAAAACTTGTGCATATTGCCTGTTTATTAAAATAATGTTCTCCATTAAAATTTGTATGGCTATCTTTAGTTCTTAAACAAGATTGGCAGTTGTGGAATGAGAGACTAAAAAAGTCAACTGTGCGTAAAACGTGTCTGAAATATGATTCAAAAGTTAATAAGTCACAGACAGGGGATCTCATATCACATGAAAGGAAGTAGTAATCAATTTTATAAGAATATTTACAGGCGGGAAGGTAACTAACTGCAATATAATTAATTATACACTCAGACAGCAAATTGGTACTGCACATGTTGGAAAGTGCAGTCACCACAGCGCAATTGCAAATGCCACACAGCCCTAAATATAGCAGGTAGGTACGTAACATAACCCTTACTGGGCACGAGGAGTAAGGAGATGCTGTGCAGTGAACTTGCTTGTAGGGGATGAGCATAGCATCCATTAGCCAGAGGGGCCAATCCGAGGGACCAATCGTCCCAATTCCATTGAGTTGGTTTAAAGGTAGGGTTTACAAATGCACACACTGCCTACAAGAGCAATACTGGAACACCCTGGAAGAATGCAGACAGGCAAAGCTTGCACTATCCAGAATCGAACATAATCTCTCCTAGACTAAAACAGCTAAACAGACCTCACTTTTGCCCAATCACAGGTGCATTAACTGGACACTGCAATTTTAACAGACATCTTTTCATTTAGAAATTACAAACAACTCTATGTAGAGCATGCATAGAGGCAGCGGAGACAGCCAAAGAGAGTAGTTAAAAGTAATATATAGTATAACAACATAAAAAACTATACAAAACAATAAGACAAATTCCAGTTTTGGGCCAAAAAGGTCCTCCTCTCAACACTGGACACTGGATATTGGAATAAATGTATAGTGTATATGTTACCGGAAATGTATGAAATTTAGGAATTGTATACAATTCCTAGGAAATGTATACTATTTCGAAGCTATTTAGGAAATGTATAAAATATTGTTTTAAAAATTATTTAAAACATACATATCCTGGGAAATGTATACATTTCCTAGCAGCATCGAGCAAGGGGTGCAGGGGGGCGCAGCCCCCCTGCTCGGGGGGGTCGGGGGTCGGTCATCATCATCATCATTTCAGCCAAGAGACGCCCACTGCTGGACATAGGCCTCCCCCAGGGATCTCCAAACCGATCGGTCCTGCGCCTCCCGCATCCAGCGGCTTCCCGCGACCTTCACCAGATCGTCGGTCCACCTTGTGGGGGGCCTACCAACGCTGCGTCTCCCGGTACGCGGCCGCCACTCAAGGACCTTTCCGCCCCAACGGCCGTCAGTCCTGCGAGCTATGTGTCCTGCCCACTGCCACTTAAGGTTTGCAATTCTTTGGGCTATGTCGGCGACTCTAGTTCTTCTACGGATCTCTTCATTTCTGATGCGATCGGGTAGAGAAACCGAGCATAGCCCTCTCCATTGCCCTTTGAGTGACATTGAGCCTTCTGATGAGACCCATTGTAAACGGCCACGTCTCAGTTCCGTACGTCATCACTGGCAACACGCACGAATTGAAGACTTTCGTCTTAAGACACTGCGGTAGATTGGCCGAGAATATGCTGCGTAGCTTCCCGAACGCTGCCCAGCCGAGTTGGATTCGTCGATTTACCTCTTTCTGGAAGTTGGACTTACCGAGCTGGACTATTTGTCCCAGGTAAACATATTCGTCAACAACTTCCAGTGTAGAGCCGCCAACCTTCACAGGAGTGGGTACTACATGGGAATTCACCATAATTTTGGTCTTGTCCATGTTCATTTTAAGACCCACTTGTTGGGAAACTCTACAGAGGTCTTCGAGCATTGTGCCTAGATCTTCCACGGTCTCAGCCATGACTACGATATCATCGGCAAAACGAAGGTGAGTCATGTACTCGCCGTTTATGTTGATGCCGAGTTCTCTCCAGTCCAAAAGCTTAAATACATACATTTCCTAGGAATTGTATACAATTTCTGATTACATACATTTCCGTTAACATATACATTTATTCCAATATCTAGCAATATTGGAATCATGTATACACTACATTATTCCAATAAAGTGTATACCTATATACAGAGTACAGTTTTAATGCAGGTCTCAATATCTCTTTTTTTATACATATACATCTCTATTTTTGCAAGAAAAACAAGTCTGATTGATAAAAATTCATTGGGCATGATTTAGCATGAATCATTTAATCCGGCGCGAATGACGTGATAATTACGAGACCGATGACACCGGGTCATCATGACCCAATTTTTATCAATAACTATTACACGAAATTTAGGAAGTTACTGTTTATCTAAAAAGGGTATTTTACTTAGGTAGTAAAATAAAAATAATGCTATAAATTTTATAAATCAAATTTTTTAAGCTTTCTCGATCACACATTCAAAATCAATATTGAAAACATAACTTATTAAAATTTTTGATATTTGGTAAATTATTCTTAGTAGTAATAGGAATCAATAATGTAACAGATTAAAAGGGAGATCAAACAAACTTTTTATAATTAAAATATTAAGGAATCAATCTTCTACTTTATCATTCAGAGCCGTGGAATTGCTGCAGTTATTGCAGAATGGAATCAAATGCTCTGGGTTTACGTAAATGTTGTACCTATATAAATGGCTCGTTGGTCGTTTCGGCCTACGCGATGTTCGGCACGCGGGACGAAACGACAGTTCGATTATTTTTTTTATTTTCTATTGGTCATTTCGGCCCATTCAACAAATAAATAGAAAATTTCGTGTTTATGTAGAGTAAAAAAAATCATAGAGCTAATAAATGATACATCATTATTAGATGACACTCATAAGTTTTATCACAGTCTTACAAATGTCTTAAGTAGGTATGAGATGTTTTCTGTCCTTTTTAGAGGGACATATTTGACATTTTTTGGGAGTTCCTCGTTGTTATTAGCCCAATGTATTATGTTCGCAATTATACCGGATACATTAAATATAAGTGGTGGTCAATATAAAAATCCGAAGCAGTGTGCGAATCTTTATTATCGGAATCTGACTTATCTGACAACGCCATAATACTCTCCGGGTGGTTGGATAGTTACATTTTTATTAAAAAACCTAAAAATGAAAAGGTATATTAATTTATAACATTCAAAAAACAAATAAAAATAAGTCATAAAATTACCAAGCGTCATAATTAGTTTTGACTTGACACAAGTGTATCTTAAGGTACAGGCGGCGTCGCATTGAGAATACCAACGAGACAGGTAGAGGGGTGCTATCCCTGCGTTCCGTAAAACGATAAAAGTGATAATATCGCGAATCCGACCAAAGTCACAACAAAACCTACTGATTCAATAGCCCATATATTTTGTGACTATTTAATTTGGTCGGATTCGCGATATTATCGCTTTTATCGCAATTCGGAACGCACGGTATATCTCCAGCTACATAAAGATTCACAACACAAAACTAGCACAAAAATAAAATACGTCCATTAAAAATTGCCTCGGGTCAATATGACCCAGTGTCATTGTCATCGGGTTAATAATTGTTTTTCAATCATTTTAGGGATAAGAGATTAAATACACAATTTCAATACTAAAGGCAGAAATGTGTTAGTAAAAGCATAATAAAGGTTGCCAGATTATAATAAGACATTAACTGCATAGCATTTCAAACAGAAGAATAATAAAAATACAATGTGTGTTTTTGAAGCGCAGCTGTGTATTGAATTATGCAAACATTGATACCAATGACCACTTAATCTGCAGTATAAAGAAGATTAGGTGCTATCAAATGTTGCCAACAGTTCCACAAATGAAAACTTATAAGCCCACAACTAGAGAATGCAATCTGGATTGTTCGAAATTTGTAAACATCGGAAAAGTCCGGATTTTGGAACATTCTAAAATTTCGGATTTTGAAATTGAAATCCGGTTTTTATGGATTTTAAATACCGCCCCCCACTGCGTGGTATCCGAAGCCCCAGGCTTACCAACTTTGGGCTAACCCTAATTTAGGGCCTAAATATTCATATAGGGCTTTTTAGGGCTCCAAACAAATTGGGGCTATTTTTAGAGGCTTTGAACCTGACCAAATTAAGTAAATTGAGAATGCTCTCGCATATTACTTGCAGTGAGGTACCAATTTGACTTTGACTCTGGGGATATTCTATTACGCACTAAAGAGTTAATGATATTAATGCATGTGTGTGTTATAGATCAGTTTATGGCCCTAAAAGCGATGTGATAAGGCTCACTTTACGAGCAAATGTGTTGAAATAGGGCTGTCAGATCTAAAAAGCGAAATTGCGGGACAAATGTTTGTAAAAATCGGAATTATCACTTTCAAAGTCGGGACAGCAAAAAAAAGTAGGCTTGACACAGGTTTAGAAAGCGGTATTTGGGAGAAAAAGCATGTAAAAATCGGAATTAAAATGGAAAAAACTAGATTTTATCTTAAAAATTTAAGATAATTGAATCAGCTTTAGTTTACTGCTTTACTATGGAAAATTGAAAACTCGTGTGACATTTTTTTAATTTTTGTGATCCGGTCAACAATCATGACATTTTACGTTCCAATCATGGTTAAAGCGGAACATGTACATATAGGTACCTCTAAAAATCGGGACATCACACTTAAATCGGGACACCTGGTAGACCTACTTGAAAACTAAGTTCTAGTTTTATTATTAATACAACAGAAATGTCATTTAATAATTTAAGAACAGACCAATTTAGTTTCTATTAAAAGTGCAAGCATACATGGCAAAAGTTGATGATTGGACTGATTATAAGTATTTATGAGCAATAAATAATGTTTAAAATAAAGGATGTTTAAAGGATGAAAAAAATCTTGTTGTTTTATTTATAGTTGATTTGCGTAATTAGAATAGTTTTAATTACATAATAATCATCATTTACACATTCAAAATATTGTTTGTAAACAATAAAGTTAAAATGTTGAAAACATCCAAAAAATCTGGATTATCCGAATTTGCAGCTGAACATAATTTTAAAATCCAGATTTGAAAAAAATACCGATTTTGCATTCACTACCCACAACCTTAGTGTCCTCACAATTGCAGCACAACTATCTAACTCAAACAGGTTTCAAAACATGAATCAACACTATATGAAAACAAATAGGTATTTTACTCTTAATTTGATAAATATATTTAGGGGCCGTTCGAAAACCCGTGAAGTTTTCACTCGGGAAAAAAGAAAAGGAAAGATATATTGCGAGAAAGAGAAGTTTAACAGGTTTTCAAATGCTAGCGAGTGATTTTCGCACTTCACGAGTTTTCAAACGGGTTTTGTCAGTTAAAAACGAAAAGAAGAGTTCTTGTGTTTTGCAACGCAAACTAGCTTTATTTTACAACTGCACAAACCTTTACTTAACATTTGTAAACTTTAACTTCAAATTATAAACGAAATCAGTAGCCACAGATCATAGAATAGTCAACTGTCAATGTCAGGTAAAATTTAACGCTGACTGGGGGCCGTGATAAATTCACTCCTGTCAGACGAAAATTACTCTGCACTAATGCGTTCAGAAATACGAGTGGAGTAATTCGTCGGTTAACCTCGGTTTCACTCGGGTGGTTCTCGAACGCTATCGGGTGAAATTCACTCTACCCCGAGTAAATATTACTCGTTTTCAAACGCACCCTTAATATTCAATGACTGCTTTAGGATTTCACAGCTATGACATGTTACTTAATAGATTCACAAAATGTTATATGACCCATTGTAAATTTTGCAAGATAATTATGTAGCTAGAATAAATTTCAGTAGGCCTACTCTTGAACCATTTCCAATCAATCGACATTGAGATTGTGATTTTTTGTACGCTTGATTTTCCACATTGACACAAAATTGGAACTGTATTGTGGTGAATTTGAGTGAACCAAACTCGATGCTATCTAATTTTCTCAAAACAGATCCAGTTTGTCATTAGTGTTGCTAAATAAGCGTACGAAAAATCAAAATCTCAATGCCGATCGATTGGATTTGGTTCAAGAGTAAGCCCACAGATCATGATCATTTCAATACTGAGATAAAATATAATCTGCAGCATTACTTTGAAGCAGTGCTGTTTTGTATTCAAATCAGCTAGTTTTTTAAGAAAAGGAAGTATTTATCTTCATATTGTGGTGGGTTATTGTTATTGATTAGGATAACAACCCACCACAATAATAATATGTTTATATGCTAATATTTTGAAGTGAGTCATTATAGCAGTTGTAGCTCATGTTACTAGCTAATACAACACTTTAAATGTCTAATTTGCCATGTAAACAAATAGAATTAAATTGATAGCTACTACACATTATTATTTATGTAGCGTATCAATAGTGTTTACTATTTGAATGAATGAATTTTTAATCAAATGGTCTCATTGTTTTGACTAGTTAATAAATTTTAATCTGTGAGGTCTATTTTATGTCAAAAATTGATAAACAATGCCTTTCTTTGTAAATTAGTGTAATATGATGTAACTTGAGAAATGTGAGTAGTGTGTGATTGTAATTGAATAGTGTTTACACATCAAACATCACCTGATCATGAGGTTGCCCGTGTTCACATGGATTGCACCACCAAACAGTGTTGATTTGTTGCACTTTTTACACTCAATAAATATGTTGATAGAATTTTCAACACTAAACCTCACTTGTGAGCTCAATGGCAACCCTCACACACAAAGTGAGCATGCTGCCACTTATTACTGGACTTACACTGATGCCAACACTATCATTGCACACACTTTTCACTGAAACTTATGCACTGTACTCTTGAAGTAATATTTGTGACCATTTTGTTCAGAAAAGCAGCTCTAACACTGCTGCATGTACCATTTTGCAATCTAACCTCAAAATGCACACAAATTGAGCAATTACGAATCACAAATGTTGTGAATGCACTATTTACGACATGACATCATCCCCGCAGTTTTTACGTACAAATTTTCACAAAGAACGCACAAAGTAACCGTACAAAGCTGCCAGTATGGATTTGTGGGCAAAATGCTTTGTTTGAGTAGGTAGGCACTCGCAGCCTTCACTGCACGTAGCTATAGATAGGTAGACGCGTATGTTAGGTATGTGTAGTGCACGGCGTATATGCACCTAGCCATAATTCACTCGGGCGTCTCGTGAGCGCCACGGAGAGCCCGAGTGTGGAGCCTGCGCCTCTCGCACCGCCCCTGGACAAAGGGTCACGCGACAGGTTTTGTTCTCACCGCAAAAACTGTAAACACGAGTCTGATTTATGATCCCGGCCGTCGAATAGGAGTCATTCATACAGGGGGGTTTCGCGACCGGAGCCAGCTCGGTCACGCTCGGCCGCCGCGCCGCGAGATCGTATCGGCGGCACTGCCTGCGGAGTCGCCGTGTCCTCGCCTGTTCGCTAGCGGGCGATGCGACTGTTTCGAAATGGCGCAACACGACGGGGGCCGCAACACAGCACGAGCGAGAGAATGTCTGCCGAGAACGAGAACCGAACGCGAACGGGACGTTTCGCAACCTTATACGGCCGCACGGGTACCGAAATAATCCAGACGTATGTATGGCGGAGATCCGCCGATGAGAGAGCGGGCGTCGTCAGGCGACGCGATACTCACGGCCTGGCGGCTCGCAGCGGGTCCGCAGCGCCGGCGTCCATGGCGCGCCCAGACCCTGGCCGCGGCCGGGCTCCGGGCCGTCGGCCGAGCGACGCAACACTCTCTAATCTCACTCAGAACGCGACGAAAAATACCGTCGCACCATCTCGACGACACTGCACATCGACCGCGACGCTTCTAGACGCGTATAAACACTTCGCGAACGGTGTTTTGTTACATTGGTTGACTTTTCTTTGAAAAATCAATATACATTTTCCCCAGAGTTTGGAGATACGGACGAGTCGATGTCCAGCGCAGGTTAGGTGCGTGAAGTTTGCAAGCTTTTTTAGCGCACCGGTGTTACCAGTATTTTTTTGCCCATTTTTTTGTTTTCAGTGTTGTGATTTTTTTATTGATTTGTGATGCACTTCAGACTGGTTAGCTATGGATTGGGTCTGCCATAATTCTCCTGTGAGTGTAGGTACACTAGCGCCGTAGTTTCCATTTTCCGCCGCCAGTATTATCAAGTTGTTTTGAAGCGTTTCAAATGGAGTAGGTACCATTGATATTTACATAGTAGAATCGGGAGTTTTGAGCCAGGATATAAGAAGAAAGGAGTAAATATACTAACAAGGAAATTTGACACATTAAAAAAACCGGTAATTTTTATAGAATCATTTATTAAACCCTAGAAAGCGTTTCTTCTATGTATGGACCTAGATAATCACACAATATTTGTATATAACATTTAAAAGAAAATCTTTGTACACGAGTTTTCAATATTTCTTTAAGGCTAAAATAAATACAAGTGCATAACGAAAATTTGGTCGATTAAATCATTTTTGCTCGATGTGTGGGGTGATAAAGCGAGTCAGGGTTAAGTTGGAGGAGTTGAATCTCACTTTAAATATAAAAAGTGAAGAGATCACACCTCCACTTAATCCGTCACGCTGTCGTTTATTAATCCGTTGTTTTCCTTGTTCATCCGATGTCAGTTGTGGGTCGTAGCGCCATTGTAGTGAAGTGGCTTTACGCGTGAGCTGGAAAGATAGATCTGGCAGCATATTGCATCAAACTGCCAAGATCCCCTGTCCAACTCAGACGTAAAGCCGTGTATGTTGTAGTCCATCACGATCTGAAAAATAAATAGTTTTAATTTAATTTACGCGTGCGGCAATGAAGATTGGCTGTGTGTGACAATGGCAGTGCGCGCGTTCAATGTAGAGCTCGCTATCACTACTCAAAAAGGTGCGGCTAACGTTCTCTGATAAGAGCGTCGCTTTTCCCTGTCGCGTTGTCGATCCTTCATGGTTCTGGTGCGTGTGTACTAACGTTTTATAATTAAATACTTAAAGGATAATTTTGGAGTCTAGTTAATTGCAATACCTAGTCACTACATACCGAAACATGTGAAGCGCGCAAACACATGTGCCATTGGACCACCATATGTCATTACGTAATCTTTATCGCTCTATTTGAACAGAGACACAAACTGAGCTAGTATTTCAATTATAAACCAGTCCCGTTTTAATTTACACGAGTTGGCGAAGTATAAAAGTAGGTGCATAATAATGCCACGTCGATGAGTATGTACGATCAAAACCTTTTAGAAGAAGAAACATTTTTACAAAATAAATGTATTTAAGCAATAAATAAAAAATGGAACAACACTTTAACCAACAGTATGAAGATTTACCCCACGGCAGCGAGACGAAGACCAAAACTGGACTCAAACGGAAAGCACTAAACACGCACTGTGTAGCCACAGTCAATTGTAATCACAGCTTACGGTTCGATAGAGACCCGATCGATCGATGGGCCCATATTTATACTTTCGATCATATCTTTAGATATCATATCTGAGCGCCGACGCGAAGCACAAACGTCCACCATGATCGTGATAAGATTCGACAGGACGAGGAATCGATTGGTTCCTCCGTCCCATATCAGCCAGGCAAACACTTCACTCCACCAATCGGTATAGTGGGGGCGATAAGGCTGCGGTGGTCAGGACAACGTCGGCCGAACTCCGGGGCCGTCCTCGATCGCCGAAACCGAGCACCTTTCTGAAGACAGCCAAGCTGCTACAATTACTGTTTGTATAGTATTTACATTTGAGATATAGACTCATTACGATGACACCGACATCAAGCAACTATAGTTTATACACAGTTTAAATAAAAGTTTATCGCCAAAATAAAATCAAACTTTAAATAAAAAACACAAGATTACCTACACAAATTGAAACTTGTATTATTCTTACGCAATCACGAAAATGAGCTCAAATTAACCTTCATAGAATTTTGAATAAACACTACACAATTCAACACGAGCAATCAAAAATCTGATAGGTGGTAGATAAGCTTGGCTTACGTGTACACAATGCAGGCTACTGAATTATGGCTAGGTGTCATGCATGCTATAAATCTTGAATCTCACCAATTTGCAAAACTAATCAACTGTATGATGCTAAGAAGAAACTAGTTATTACAATGCTGATTTGAAAACTAAGTAGTGACAATGTGAGATATTTACATGTGTAAGTAAATAAAGTAGGTAACTCGACTAGGATACGTGATACGTGGAAGAATTTCGACATGATAGATAAGATGACAAAAGACGCGTATCAAACGGTGTCACTTGATAAGCCGCGAGGTGCGCGCTTGCTGGAACGCTTACACACAGGTGTATTGCTAATACTCCTAAATTACACTTGTTTAATGTTATTTTACTTCAGGGTCATCGACTAATTTGATTCAATATTAAAAAAAAATCATTTTCTTGATAGTGATAGATAGGATAGTCTATTTTTATGCTAATTAGTTATGTTATATGAAATTGCCATAATAAGCCATAAGATACACAATAAAGAGACAACGTAATTGAAGATTTGTTCATGACTTTCTTTATTCAATAATTATATACTTAAATCTGTGATACCGGGTGAATTAATATAGAATCCTTACTACTTCCGAAAAGTTTCGACTGCAATGTTTTATCCAGATAATACGGTTATGTCCTGTATCATAAAGCAACTATAATATTAATCCATTTAGTCAAATTTTTAGTTAATTTCTCTCTAAGTAATTGTTTTATTATAATACCTTGGTGGTTTTAGGTGAGGTAACACGTGGAGTAAAAACTATTCTCTATCTCATGTCATGAATAATTACTTTGTATGGTAAGTACGTTACCATGCCTAGGTAAGTACGTTTATCGAATCAAAAAATTAAAACAACAAATTCTTACCTAATATGTTTGGTTAATGCAAAAATAAATATCTTGGCAAAAATAGATGTGTTTGTTTAGTAAACCTTGGGATCATTTGTGCACTCTGACTGATTCGACATATATTTTTGAAATCAATTGTCTATGGCCACCGACTTAAAGGGGCATATATTATACTCATTTTCAGTTTCATTTGAAAGTCGGTGACACCACCCTTCGTGGAAGTTCAGCTTATGGAGGACCGGCCAGGGGGAGGGAGGCGGCGCGCCGGCGGCTGCGGCCCTCGCCTCGCGGCCCTGAACTAAACTTCGGAACTTCTGCCGTATTGTGTTTACATTGAACTTTGTTATGTGGGTTAAAGTAAAGCCAGAGTTCAACGGCGTATGTGCCGCTCGTTTTACTCAATTGCAAAGTTGGGTCTCAAGTTTGTAGTATCGATTTTCATCTCATGTTTATCAAAATGTTTCAAGGTTACTCTACAAATTTTACTGTGTTCAGTGCATGTGTGCAATATCTTTCAAACACTTGTTGGAATGGTGTAGGTATTAGTTATACAGAATATAATTACTCGTAATACTCGTACTAGACTTATAAATCATGTTAACAACACTTCTTTATGTTGTTGTGTTACATAGATAAATAAGTAATTTGTTGAGTGAGAATAAACTTTTATCGATCAGAATAGTTTCGAGCTCTAAGAATGTAAATTTTTATTACACACAACATAAAAGCTCTCCGCGTTCATCTTACCTGATGTTATATGACGATAAGACCGAAGATGGAAGCGAGGTCCTCCTGGACTCCTCAACAAGCAAGGAACGAATCAACAACCTTATTAACAACTAGCTGTTGCCCGCGACTTCGTTCGCGTAGTAATGAAGATAGAAAATTATACACTTCATATAAATTTGCGAGAGCCCTTAGTTCATCCCTCAATTCTCCTCTTTAATCCGGCCCTGTTTCAAAATCCGGACGTCTACTAACTATAAACTTTACCTCCCTACCAAATTTCGTCTTTGTACGCCAAGCGGTTGGCATATTTCGTGATGAGTGACCTTTCGCTGTTATATTTACAGATGTTCTGGATTTCATTTTGGGGGGGTGGCATTCTGACAAGGTTCGAAGCTCACCAGAAGGGAAGAAAATTATGTTTTTATCAGCTTGAATTTTCATAAAGTAAAGCGCCTTGTGCCACTAAAAGTTGAGGCGAAATTATTCTTGGGGCTTTCGGTCTTGTTGGTATCCGCCAATGAAGATGACACGGTGATAGCTAGCCAGGCGGGCTCAGAAGCCCTACTATTCACGGGGAATAACCCCTGAACTCCAGATCAATACCAATACATCACATCCCGTCTGCATATAATCAGTTCTTTTAGGTACCTAATGATTATTGCGCAGTGGCAGTGGCAGGGCATGTGTTGGCGTTGCACTGAGTTCTGGCAAACTCAGCAAACACAGGAACACATTATGATGCTAATTAAGGTGTCGTTCTGATATTGGTCGCTGCTTGTATGCATTTGTGTGAAAGGGATTCTAAGTTGATCGGAAGCCCCTGATATGCAATTTAGTATTTGGTTTCATGATAATCAACCCAGACAAAAACGTGTGGTGAATAAGGTGTGCTCAATAAATCTCCGGGCAAGTTATATTGGTGTGTAAAAATCGTAATCGAACTTTTGCTGATAAACGACAAATAGCCACACCTGTACCTATTTTTGTTATCAAAACTTATTCCCGATAATATTTCACATGAAATATTTTCCCTTGCAGCAATAGCTTACGTGGTGACCGTGTTTCTTGCTAATCAATCCGTCCGTCCGTCCACAATATTTATTATCTGCAAAATTTTGTCTTATCGTAATCTGCCGGCCATATCAGAAAACAATACCTGTAATGGTAATAATAAGTTGTGCAAAAAAGGTGCATGCCTGTCTGTATGTCGCAACGCCTTAAACATGTCGGATTTTCATAAAAACTTACTTTTACACATAATAAGAAGGGAGACATTTCAAATAACCAGTGAAGGAATTATGGACTTACAACATAGGTTCTACGTACATAAGAGGACCTACACCTACACACAAACGCGCACATACAGACACAGTAAAAAAATTCTAGCTTAATCCATGTAATTATCATACCTACTTACTACTTATAAGTTTGAAAGATCAAGGTTCTTCTCAAATTTTCTCAGATCAATTAATTTTTCTTTTGCACAATATTTTCGATATGCTTTCTTTTTTACTTTACATTAACATTAAATGAGATAAATGAAATTAAATTGAATAAAAACAGTTTTTGCGAACTTTTGAAACGCCTTGTATAAATTGGAAATGTCATATTCATTTTTGGTTATGTTAGTTTGTTTGAAAAAATATTTATACCTAGCTTTTCGCTCGCGGCTTCGCCCGCGTTATTATTGTTTTCTCGTGGGAATGTTATATTGTAGCCTATTATATCATCATCATCATGATACAATAGGCTACAAAATTATTTTAAGAAATTGGAGCAGATGTTAAATATTTTCCATAGAAGTTTTCACACCCCTATTTTGCACTCTAAGGGGGTGAATTCCAATAAATCATGAAACACGTGTTCAATGAAATGTTTTTAAGAGCATTAATCTCAAGTTTTATCAAAATCTTAGCTAATTCAAAAACAATTCTATACAAACTTGCAACTCCTATTTCATCCCTTCAGGGTTAAATTTAAAAAAACAGTTAGTGTAAAAATTCTTTTTGTATTCGATAGAGTACAAAGAGACTAAAAAGATTTCATTCACTAAAAAGTTAAAAATAAAAAATATTTTACAAAAAATAAAAACCGACTTCAAAAACACTGAAAAGTGAAAAATAAAATAAGAATAGGTACAGACAACATCACACTTCTATATTGAAGTCGGTGCCAAATTTTAAGACTCTAGGAGATCAACGTTTGGCACCGACTTCAATATAGAAGTGTGATGTTGTCTGTACCTATTCTTATATTATTTTTAACTTTTCAGTGTTTTTGAAGTCGGTTTATATTTTTTTTACAACATTTTTTTAGTGTAACCACCAGTCATAGATATGCTCGATTGTTACATTTGTGTAACACTAACTAATACCTAAACAGTGTAACCATGGGTCAGAATCGCCTTTTTCTCAGAAACTTGTAAAGATATCCAACTGAAATTTTTATCAATCGGGTCTGCAGCCTCGTTCAGCTGTGAAAATCATGTCAAAAATGAGTAAGGGCTGCGAAGGCTCGCCTTCTACCACCCAACCGTCCGCTCCGGAAGGGAACAGCATTCGGATTTTTTCCCACTCCCTCTCCGCTGCCTCCTACGTAATAAAAATGTCACAGAAGGAGGTGACAACCTCCCATTCTCCGCACTAGCCGGCATCCGACAAGTGACCTGGTGTAGCTGGAAGCATCTATGTCTAGTCAGTTATTTCCTGTTCCATTCCTCTTCTTTACTATTGTAGGTAATAAGTATTAATAAAACAACAAATTGTCGAAAGAATAATATTATTAAAATATCATCATCATCAACAGCTCATATATGTCTCCACCGAGGGGCTCCAGCCTACCCTAAACTAGGGCGATTAGGCCTTAGTCAACCACGCTGGCCAAGTGCGGGTTGGTCGACTTCACACACAACCTGTAAAGAAATTCTTTCTTCACAGGTGTGTGCAGGTTTCCTCACGATGTTTTCCTTCACCGTAAAAGCATCGAATAAACGTACATATGAATTCAAAATTTGAAAACACATTGGTACGTGGCGGGGTTCTAACCGCTACCTCCCGATTGGAAGGCGACAGCCTTACGCACTACGCCATCGACGCTTTTTTGAATTAAAATATGAAAACCAGCAATTATCAAAAGGTACTTAACAATTGTATGGCAATAAGTAACAATATCTTATTTAAGTAGGTATATCTTATGCGACAATAAAACATTCCTAAAAAGCAATGATCAATTAAATTTTAAATAACAATGATTACAAATGATACCTACTTAACTTACTTTACGACCAGCTTGCTCGTCACACACAGAATGCCGTTCGAGGCGCAACCATTGGCTTTTTATAGCATTGCAACTTTCGACCAATCACAAGGGATTTTACATTTTCATTAAAATAATTAAAAGTACTTAGTAAAACCAACGAAAAACATTTGGAATACCTTTTAAAACAGTTAATAACTATTTCGGTATATAATTCACATTTTTAGAATTAATATTAGATCTCTAACTTGACATTTTGTTCACAACACGTGCCGTATGGAAAAGAATCGTTGATATATTTTTAGTGAAATCAAATATGTTTTTATATATATAATGACTGTTACAGAAAGAAAAATGTAATCTTTAAGCATATATTTTTATCGCGTGCAACCCAACTACTGAGACGAAAAGTCACAAAGGCCCAATTCTACTAAGTTAGAGCCGAATCAAAACTAAACCGTTCCTATCGACCAATCTGAGCATATACACTATACATGACGTCTATCTTTTTATCATCCCGGAAAATTTAAGGGACATTTCAGGACTAATTTTTGTTCAGACAAAACGAAAGTGTAAAGATGATTATGAAAATTTGTATTGTATTCGATATGTAAAATATTGCCTATAAATCAAAAAGTAGATTACTTACCTACTTGATAGCTATAGAAAATTACTACAATGATGATAATATTAAAAATGTATAACAAATAATTATAATACAAGAAGGGTTAGGAAAAGAAAATGGTGGGATACATAGCTACAAATACGTATGGTAAAAGAACAAACGAATAATATCTAATACCAAAAATTTTCAAAAGCATAGATTGGCTAAGAGAATCTTAAAAAAAGTAAGCAAAAATGTGTTAAAATATAAACTTTAATATTAATTGTAATGGACTACTAACTATACTGTTAGTAGTCCATTAAAATGTTAAATTTTTTTGGACTAATTGTGCATTTGTCAGAGGACGCAATTTTATTGTTTAGATATCAAGGAGGGGTTAGTATAGAGTTAATTCCAATTTTGTGGGGTTGCGACCCTTTTTTTTTTGAAGGGAGTAAAAATGCATTTACGCACTGTCCCGCACCAGAGGACATTCGGTGCGGGGGTGTGCTCATGAGTTTGGAGTCACAGTCAGACCTTGTCTCCGAAAACCCCACAAGCCATCGCTACGCCCGTCACAGAGGCCACCAGCCCGCGGTTTCCCGCTCTGCTCTGCGATGCGGCGACATACCGGAAAACGTGTATATAGCCGCGCTGCCACTCCAACGATTGTTGTTGTTCCGGGCGATAGTTGTCCTCTTCTATCGCCCGGAAGTCGCTACCAGAACCTGCACCAGGCGGAAAGAGAGCGAGCCGCCCCGCCTCGCCATCCACTGCTCTAGCACCGGCAATATCGCCTGTATGGTGCGATGGCCGGCACTTGGCTCTTCCAGCCTCCTTCGCCACTCTTCGTGGCCCACCGTTTCGGCGTCTCTCCGCCAACGCTCTATGTCCTCTGGGAGTAAATTTCTGCCTTGGGCTTTTGCGTCCGCAGATTTGCGGTATACTGCAGCAAGCACCTTGGCCTCCAACTCCCAGGGAGGTGCACCCGCCAGAACGCACGCCGCCTCACATGAGACGGTGCGATAAGCCCGTATGATCCTAGCCGCCATGACCCGCTGCGCGCGGCGTAAATGCGGATCTTGTTATGGGCGGTTAGGGTATCCGCCCAAATAGGCGCGCCGTACAAGGCAATGGATCGAACTACACTCGCGAAGAGACGTCGACATCCTGCTTCCGGACCACCGAGGTTCGGCATTAGCCGGCTAAGGGCCATGCTCGTTCTCATCAATTTTGGAGCCAGTCGGACAAATTGCTCCTTGAAGTTCCATCGGCTATCGAGGACGATTCCTAAGTACTTCATCGTCGACCCAATACCGATGGAAACTCCTCCCACTATTAACTGGGCTCCAGATGGCGGCGCATTTCGGGGGCCACGACAACGAACAATAGCCTCCGATTTATTTAGGGCCACCGACAGGCCCAGGCGCCTTATTCGACCCACCACTTGTGCCGTGCCTGCAGTTGCAAGGAGGCTAGCTTCCCTGTATGTCTTCCCGCGGGCTGTCACCAGGGTGTCGTCGGCGTAACATGTGACATCCACCCCTCGCAGCCGCAGGGTGGCGCCACGCAACACCCAATCGTAACCGATGTTCCACAGGAGGGGTCCAAGGAGCGACCCCTGTGGAACACCGCACAACATCGACGCCCGGTTCAATCCGCTACTCGTGGGGGGGGTTACGACCCTTTTTTTTTGGGAGGGGGGAAAATGAATTTACGCATTCCTCGTGGTCGAGCCAAACCACGAGGATATGTGGGACTCCCCAGACCGTACTCGGCCCGGGCCTACCCACTAAAAACCCCCCCCAGCAGCTCTCCGTCCGTCACAAGACGGGGGAAGGGGAGTACAGCCAGGCCTTGTTCCCGCTGACCCCCTGCCCGTAACATGTCCGTTGCCGGTCTCTCCGCCTGGCTCTGCTGCTTTGTGGAGCGCCGCAGAATTGCGCCACTCTACACCCCGAATTGGTTTTTTATTGTGGTTGTCTTCCACGCGGCCCGACCCTCAGTGAGCCGGGCCCCCGGCCCGTAACTGACAAAGTATAGGTCTCACAAAAAAATTTATTTTTTGCTGTAAATAAAATTCTCTGCAACTAAAGTCAAGTAAATTTTAGTCGTAGAACCAAAAACAACAAAGTTATAAGCGAAAAATGATTAAAAATCTTTTGGTCGAAAAAAAGAAAAAATTAATAACTTTTTTCTGATCACCCCTCTTTCCAAGATGGCGGCCGTGGAACAAGGGTTGCAACCCCACAAATTTGGATTTTACTTTACACTAACCCCTCCTTGATATCTAAACAATAAAATTGCGTCTTCTGACAAATGTAACCCAAATGTAACTTTTCAATGGACTATAGGACAGTAATGTGCATCTACATATTTATTTAATAATACGTAATAGTTTTCTAGATTTATATAGTAATACAATTTCGATTTTATAGCCATTAGGTATACAATAACATTGTAAATGAGCGCTATCTCGCTAAGAACCTGATTATGCAGGTTGGCGGGCAAAAATCAATTGTACCTTTTTGTAGCTATATCTTTGAATAAATAAATAAATTAAAAACATCCATTATTATACACGGTTATTTTTTTATCATCCTAAAAAATTTAAGGGACGCTTCACGACGTGGTTTTAAAATGTTTTAAATATATATATAAAATAAGTCACTTATTTAATTTTATATTAATTTTATAAACAATCCAAAAAATGCTGCACTTGTTGAGAGAATCATTTTTTGAGATTTTTTATTATTTTTTATGTAATAATCGATGTGTCCTGAAGCGTCCCTAAAAATTTCCAGGGTGATAAAAAAATAACCGTGTATAAAAAAAAAGTTTAAAAATACTGCATTAAATTGCACTGAATCTTACTGGATTTATACACATACCTACGAAATGTAGTAATTTTTGCGTTAGTCAGTTGTGTTTCTGCTAGTGTTTTAATGTTGTTGAAGAATTTTGCTTTGCATATAACTACGACCGTGCGGACAATCGCTGCTCAATACAATTAGTTTAGATACTAGGTATGTTACCTCAAGTAATCTCGAAATATTTTGATTTTAATTCGATTTCCCAATGAATCCGTAGTAATTGATGTGGATGGACGTAGATTCTTTATTAGACAATTATATAAAAAGTATTGCTGTAAGAATTGTGTCGAACAAGTATGGACGCAGAGTACTTACCTGATCTGGGGGCACGGCAGTGCCCCCGCCAAGTCGAGCGCGAAGCAAACACTGCCATGTCATCCTTGACTGGGACCATTTCGCCGCATTTTCAGGCCCCTATTTGAGAACCTCTTTAAATCCAAAATTTCAAGTCTGTAGGTCATTTAGTTTCGAAGTTAAGCGAAAGCAAAGTTTCGCATTTATGACACTCACTCATGATCATCAAAACAGAACTAGTACTTCCCATAAACTCAGAGCTGAAATTTGGTACAGAGTTAGTTAGGCCACATAGAGGGAAAACTATAAAAACTAGGATAATCGAAGATCTGGAGTACCTGGTGACCCTGATTAGAAAACACAGGAGCCCAACCAAATTATTAGAGACGGGAAAGAGACGGACTTAATGCCTGTGGCATTATCTGCCAGTCAACCTTCGGGTAATACAGAGGAACAAACAACAAACAGTTACAGGCCTTACGTATAGGTACAAAAAAAGGATCCCATCATTAGATCCTGACTTTGGTGACCTTGAGACCACCCCAGGAGTATACTCTATCGAATACAAAAAGTATTTTGGAAATCGGTCCACAATTGGCCGAGTAATCGCGTAATATACACACAAAACACGTTGGACACACCTAAAAATTTAAGGGTTTTCCTCGATTTTTATGGGATCCCATCATTAGATCCTAACTTTGGTGACCATGGGACCACCCTTGGAGTATACTCTATCGAATACAAAAATAATTTTGAAAATCGGTTCGCAATTGGCGGCGTAATCGCGTAGCATACACACAAAAAAAAACATACGCATAGAATTGAGTACCTCCTCCTTTTTTGAAGTCGGTTAAAAAATAAATAATATTATAGTTAATCACATGTCAGGAATTAGGGCAAGTGTCACTAATAAATTAGCCTGAATATCTATGCGTATTTATAATGATAAATATGAGAACTATTTAATTTGTGACATACCTAAAGGCAAGGTACAAAATTATGATTTTGTTAAACTTCATTCCGCAGTGAGATGCCTTACAAAGGTACATTTATTTACACATATTATTACAATTATACATTTATTTACAGAGACAAATTGCAAGATTGAACTAGTAGTTGGTTAACTGGTATACGTATCACATTTCATATCCGACAATGCCTTGCGTTCTTATCTATTTTTTACTGTTTGTTTGTTGAACAAAGACAATAAAGATATAGGTAAAGAGAGATAAATAGCGGGACAGTATGATGCAAAAACCATCAAAACTTCCACTTACAAATGACAACTTTCAAAATCAAAAACTGTTGCTTGTACTCGTTAATTGTATAGGTATAAAAACGATTCGCACATTGAATCGAATTCACGAACGGAGATATTCCTGAAGATAACGATCATACACTATTCAACTACACTCGGCGTCAAAAAAATCGCACCTCTAAGAAAATCACTTTCAAATGTCATTAACTTTTGATATGCAGATGCAGTCACATTTATTATGATTTTATTTAAAAGATTACTTAATGAACTTAATAAAAAACATTACTTTTCATTATCAAATAAAACCTAAAGCAACAAATATAGTGTCACAAAAATTTCTTGCAAATTTTGCTACCCGGGAGAGTCGTTAGTTGCGCTTCCTTTGTGGGTATGAAAGGGTCAACACGGGGTCAATGTGGGTCATTCGCTATTCAACCGTTGAAGAGGACACATCTGTACATTTTACTAAAGAAAAAACACCTGGAAGATGGATACCACAGCTGATGAGGCCGCTCAAGTGGTTGCACTACTGCAATCAGGGATGCGGCAGTGTGATGTCGTCCGGCAACTGAATCTGAGCCGTTTTTCGGTTCGAAGAGTATACCAGCGCTTTTTAGAGACCGGTGGCTATATCCGGAGACATGGGTCCGGTAGACGTCGCTGCACTTCGGAAAGAGACGACCGGTTCGTTGTGTCGTACTCTTTGAGAAATCGCTTCTCAAACGCTGTTCAGTTGCAACAGCAGCTCCAGGCAGCTCGCAGACGCACTGTGAGCGTCTCTACGATTAGAAGAAGACTGAAGGAGAAGAAGATAGCAGCCCACAGAGCTGCTACAGGTCCAAAATTGACTGCAGCGCACCGGCGAGCCCGCTTACAGTTTGCTCGTGACCACGTCGATTGGACCCTTGAGCAGTGGGGAGCTGTTCTCTTCTCAGACGAGACGCGAGTGTGTCTTATCTGCAACGACCGACGGAGAAGGGTATACCGGAGGCAGGGTGAACGTTTCACCCAAGCCTGCGTCCAGGAGACAGTGGAATATGGAGGCGGATCCTGCATGTTCTGGGGTGGTATGTCGGCTGCCGGCAAAACCGACCTTGTCTGTGTCTCCCGGACGGGAGGTGCTCGCGGACAAGGGTCGCTGACTGCTTGCCGCTATGTCACAGAGATCCTGGAAGTGCATGTGGTCCCCTTTGCCGAATTTATTGGCGAGGGGTTCACATTAATGCACGACAACGCTCGCCCTCACACTGCAGCCATCGTGAGCGACTTTCTGCGGAGGTCCCAAATTTCTGTGATGCAGTGGCCAGCGAGAAGCCCGGATCTGAATCCGATAGAGCACCTCTGGGACCATCTTAAACGGAAGGTTCCAGCTCGACTCTACAGGAACTCCAAGACGCGGTAATTGAGGAATGGGATCTTTTAGGACTTAATTAAGGATTTTTATTATTTTTTTCATTTTAATGTTTTTTGTATCATTATAATTAAACAAAAGTTTAAATGTAATTGTTTTTTGATACTCTTTTTTGTTACCTTTCTAATGATACCCAACACTATCCTCTAAATAAGGTTTAGGAATTTTTGAACAAGATTTTTAAAAGGTGCGATTTTTTTGACGCCGAGTGTAGTTTATGATCGTATGGTAGATCTCGAAAAAGGGAAAGTGTCCGATTACACCCTTTTATTGGAGGCCTTCCGAAAACACAAAATTATCGTGTACGAGGGAAAAGGCCAAAACCTCGACTTTCTGCTCTAAGACCACGACAGACTCCACGCGATGAACTAGCAGAAAGTGGCTCAGCCCGGGCACAAAGGCAACATGGGGAGGCGATGCAAGAAGCAAACGAATGAAGACGCCTCCAATCACAAAGACAATCCCCGACACGATCTCATTAGGGGAATATGTGTTGCCCTGGGTCACGCTCGTCCTCGGAGAACAGGCAGTGAGCGAGTACCGAACGTGATCCCCAAACATAGAACGATCTCCTCACCCAAAACCACACTGGCAGACATGGGATGGTGAGACAGCCACGCCATCCAGAAAAGCCACTGACCGGGACGGAGATGACCTAGTCAACGCCTATCTAGTACGTGGAGACACTGCGGGCGACGCTGCAGGTAAAACACACCACCTGCAGCAAGATATACTTGAGCCATTTCAGATAAACGCTCGCATGTTACTACGAGAGTTCCTGGACGGGGCGAGGGCTGTGGTCTATAACAACGTCACCGGGACTGTGGTGGCGGGAACTCGCCCTATAGATAAAAGGCAGATGGCGGCGTACAGTGGCATGTTAGGCATGGTGCTGGTGGATCATAAAGCGACTGAGGAAAGGGAGCACTCACATTCCGCGCACCGATCGAGGACCCAATAGTGGTAATTGAAAAGTGCACTCGCTTCATGCTGGAGGATCGGTTTCTAAAAACGGCGGATTCCGTGAGTGGAACTAGGATCTCCGAACCGGGTTGACGGTGTGCCGGGGTGCGGGAAGACCACGTGGCTCCTCAACAACTTCCAAATGAAGGAAGATATGATCATCACTAGCACACTTGAGACGGCAAAAGAACTGTCGGACAAAGTGACGACTCGATTCGGGGCGGTCTTGAGGGGGAAAATAAGATCCATTGCCGCTCAGTCCTCATCAATGGTGTGGAAGCATCAAAACGCCTGTTGGTGGATGAAGCTCTTCTAGTCCAGTTTGGAGCTATAATCATGGCAGCAAGGCTGACCGGGGCAAGAGAATTGGTACTAATGACCGATACAAATCAAATCCCCTTCATAGACAGAGACAATCTGTTCAAGATGCGTTACAGAAGTCCCGCCGCTATCACGTCGGTAACAGAAAAGCTCCTCTGCACACACCGAAGTCCGATGGATAATTGTACGCCCTCCAAAACATTATGAGGGTAGTTACACATGACGGCAAGAGCTGAGGTCCATGACATGCAGAATGGCATCGGAGGCGGTACTACGAAAGGGCGTCCAGAATACTCTCTTCCTTACCTTTACTCAAGACGAGAAAGAAGCGTAGGGGAGGGATGGGTTCGGCACCGGAGAACAATCCAAACTGCTGACGATCCACGAAGCACAGGGACTAACGTACGATCACGTGGTTGTGCTCAGAGAAAGGAAAGAACCCTGACCACGATAGTGTCCCTCACGCGGTGGTTGCCATTGTTAAATTGTATCTGTGGAGAAATATAGTCTGCCCTGCCCATATAGCATTGTCTATCTAATCTATGTATAATAAGAAAAAAGCTCTCTTCCAAAAATGGTGTTTTACGATCAAGATGTAAGTGTTTTAGAGCAATTATAAATTAAGAAATAATAAATAAATTATCAAGGAAAAGTCATCTTATTATTATCTACATATATATCAAAAGCCATTACCAGAAACACGGTATCCTGCACCTACTTCTACCGGGAGCTGAAGGAGGACGACGCAATTAGACGTCTCATTGCCCTTCCCAGCATAGCAACAGATGAAGTGGTAATAGAGTACAATAAAAAATGGTGCTCAGGGCACTATCAAACGAAGCGACCTTGGAGTAACTGAAAAAAAACATTAAGCTAAAAAGCGGACACGTAACATATGCCAAATATATTAACGGACCAAATCTTGTTAGCATAAGTTATACTGGCATAATAATGATAATGATGCATTTGTATAATTGTCCATAGATAATAAAATGTATAATATTATTAAGATATATATATATATGTATATAATTATATATAATATATAATTTTTAAATTAGAATACATAACTAAATTGTTTGAGTTGCGCAACTTACCTTAGTGTAAAGTAGTCGTATGTCTTAATATAATAATTAATAGTTTTAAAATAGATCTAAACGAAAAGATTAGATCAAAAAAGCACGGACCACAAGTCTGTGGAGTGTTAATTTAGTAATTAAAAAATTATTCAACTATTTTCCTTTTTAGATTCTTAATTAATAGGTACTTGTCCATGCAGTGACGAATTTCATTTATCTATATACTATACTAATATTATAAAGCTGAAGAGTTTGTTTGATTGTTTGTTTGCTTGAACGCGCTAATCTCAGGAACTACTTATTCAAATTGAAAAAGTATTTTTGTGTTGGATAGTCCATTTATCGAGGAAGGCTATAAGGCTATAGGGTATATAACATCACGCTACGACTAAAAGGAGCTGAGCAGCAATGAAAACTGTTGCAAAACTGGAAAAAAAATATAGAAACTTAGTTCGCGGGCGCACTTAATGTGGATACGTCGCAGTCCCCTTTCCTCCCTTTCTTCTCGTGGATGTCGTGGAAAACTCTAATGAATGTTTATCAACTATAGAATTCTCGGGAGCTTGGTGGCGCATGCGCTCAGCGAACGATTGCTAAGGTTAAGCAAAGTTGGCTTTATTCAGTCTTAAGATGGGTGACCAAAATACGAAACATCTCGAGTTCCTCCGTGTTTCGGAAGGCACGTTAAACAGTAGGTCCTGCGCCTGATCTCGACCCGGTCGTATCGACTAACCGTCCCATCGGAATATACGAGTGAAAGAACAGAGAGTGCACAACTTGCATTTGCACAGTCACTATTGTGCACTGTAATATTTCTTGCGCACATGGCTAATAGTCTCTGTTAAGATTAGTCGCCGTGACCGAATACCGGTTAGGGGTCATTATAGAATTCTCATAACTTTTGTGGTGAAAATACGACGTATTACCCGTGGTCCCAACATGTTCTCTTCACGGCCCACACGCCCCCCCCCCCCTCTATATACGCCTATGCTTGGCTGTGTCATTCCTTTATGGTTGGCCTATTCTTCTTGGTGCCTCCATTGTGATTGATCTCTTAAGCCTTGCCGACCGATTGCCGACTTTGGTCAGGGCTATAGGATTAGCAGTGAGATATGCTGACATTCTGTTGACTTTTTCTGCGAGCAAGTAATGACCCAGAGGGAATCCTCAGAAACGGTGTGGGAAAACGACCCCATGGCCGACACAATTC
Source organism: Schoenobius gigantellus (assembly GCA_963935595.1). Lineage (NCBI taxonomy): Eukaryota > Metazoa > Arthropoda > Insecta > Lepidoptera > Crambidae > Schoenobius > Schoenobius gigantellus. The sequence goes on along the minus strand of OZ012542.1, from coordinate 48,074,717 downwards.
GTAGGAGACGAACGACAGCGAGCATACAACTCAGTCCACCCAACATAGCTGGGGAGGCGCAGGCGATAGGATGGGGCCCCGTCATCAGTGCCACCAAAAAAAATAGCAGCCCAATCGTTAAGTGGGTAAACCCAACCCCTCTAAAAGGAGGAAGTAAGGGCCCCAGAGGCTGACTGCAGGCGTGGCTTCACGGGCGGCTACTAGGTTCCTCGTCTGTCACAATCAAATATGCGGATGACACGAAACAGATGATTTGTAAGGGACTTCATAAAAAAGTAGGAGGTCAGTTCGATTGCATTTTGTATTTTTATGTTGTATATCATTATTCTATCATTTATCATCCAATGTGGAAAAAACTCTTTTTTGTTTGAGTGTATCCTATACTTCCCGATTGGTCCCATTGCCATCAAAATCAGGATCCGCAGGCTAATTATGGGTCTTTCATCGTATGACATGGTATAAATTTGAGAAAAAGAAGTCATGAAATGCTGCATTTCGTATTACCGATCTCCAATGATATCATCACTATGGCATAATTTCTGTGATGTCATCCTTAAATAATGAACAAATGATCAAAAATCTGAACGGAAATAGTATTTTTCGTCTTGCATTATGATCATCATCACAGCCCATATACGTCCCCACCGAGGGGCTCGAGTCTACCCTATATTAGGGTGATTAGGCCTTAGTCAACCACGCTGGCCCAGTGCGGATTGGTCGACTTCACATACATCATTGAATTTCTTCGCAGATGTATGCAGGTTGCCTCACGATGTTTTCCTTCACCGTAGGAGCGTCAGACAAATGTACATATGAAATTCGAAACATTAGTACATGGCGGGTCTCGAACCCCGACCCCCCGATTGGAAGGCAAGTGCCGAGTCCACTGCGCCACCGACGCTCTTATGTCTTCATTATGATATCATTTGCAAAACCATGAGATCGGTAATAGGCCCTCTGGTGATGTGGTCCTACGAAAATCGAGGTAAGCCCTTAAATTTTGGCACGTCCAACGTGTTTCATGTTTTTTTCTAAAGCTATTCAGGTATTTGCGTCTGGTCATGAGACGAGCTGATAATGGAAGGATTCTTGACCCTCAGTTGTATACCTACTTTCAAGTTATTTCAGTGAGTTGGTATAAGATTCCCAAAAAAAAATTAATATATACATAGGTATTTAACAAAAAATATAAAACCTACTTCAAAAACATAAAAAAGACAAAAATAATGTAAGAATACCAACATCATTAATTTTTTATTTTGAAATCGGTGTCTATCTCACGATCATCAATCATCTGCACCGACTTCATAATAAAAAAGTGATGCTGGTATTCTTACGTTATTTTTGACATTTTTGTGTTTTTGAAGTAGGGTTTTATAATTATTTGTTAAATATTTTTAGTTGGTAAATCGATCCATAATGGGAGTCCCACATCACCTTTTCTTCAAAAAGGGGTAAGTACTAGGGTAAAGTGCTAGCTAGGCCCTTAATATCAAAGGAATTTGTGGGTGGGTGGAGGACTTATAATAGTTATTTGTGAATCTTTTGCCTACGAAGGTAAACAGTGACAGTAAGACCTATTTTGCCAGTGGCGCAAACTGGTAGGATAAATATGGTAACCAAACCAGCAGGCCTATTATGGACCTTTCATCGTTTGACATAGTATACGTACATTTTGAGATAAAGAAGTGAAATGCTTCATTTCGTATTACCAATCTACAATGATATCATTACTGGCATAATTACAATGTTGTCATCATATAAGAACGAATGATCAAAAATCTGACCGAAAATCTTATTTTTCGTTTTGAACTATGCCCCCGTAGCATGAACACCGAAACACGATAAGATAAAACAATAAATCGATATGAACTGTCAAAATATGTTGCTTATAATGGTTTCCTTGAAATTTAATCAACATTAATTAATATATTAATATTAATGTAAGTAAGTATACCATGTTTTTGACAAATAAAATTATTATTATTAATATCCAAAATAACAATACCAATATCCAAAACATACTAAAAACTTCAAGATGGCTGAAAAATCCAACCTTTTTATCATAAATACCGTTTTATCATAATTATCGGGTTTCGGTGGTCATGCTAGGAGGGCTGATTTCATAATGATATTTATTTGAATTCCACGACATCGGTAATAGGCTTGCAGAGTAGTGCAGACCCTATAGGCATGGAACAAATGATAGTTGGTAATGCCCCGGGTTACTATAATGGATAATAAGGGAATGGTTCTCCCAGATGGAACTCTCAACACAAAAGGTAGGTAGTATGGCTAATGTTAGGTATTGAGAGACATAAATATGAAATATTATTATGTAGGTATTTACCTACTACTTACCAATTTCATAAACTTAAATGAAGAAACATGCTACATTGTTGTGTAGTCCATTAAGTTATACTATCAAGCATGTCAAAAGTATCTTAAAAATAATCATTGACTATTTTCGTAATTAGTTTATTACTACTTATGTCTATCTGCACGATATGTTTGTTTATTGTTTACATCTTATGGTCGAATATTCCATTTGATAAAGTTAGTGTTTTGAATATTTACAATTTAGCAGAAGTAAGTTAACTTTCCAAACATGATGTTCATTAATCAAAAGTTTGGCGCAGCGTTTCTCCGCCCTCATCTCTAAATCCGCCCACCCGCCGTCTTTTCTATATTTACTACAAAATATATATTACCAAATGTTTGGGTCTTAAATCAGACTCTCTCTTTTATTAGCGTTGGCAACACTGAACTTTAAGGTCAATATTTGACAAATGGCTGACTTCGTTCGGCACTTTTTCCTTGCTGTCACATGAAATAAACATTGCTCTGAAACGTTCAATTTACAAAAAAGCTATTTATTTATAACATGGAATCTATTTGTCGCTTATGTTGTAGTACAAAATTCGTTAATAATTATTTGTTTGATGAAGAGAACGCACTTTATTTAAAAATGGAATTGTTTCTACCTCTCAAGGTGTGTGTTTATCTTGGGTAATTAAATTTTAATTAACGCATTATTAATAACACTAACGAATGTGTTTGGTTTTGTCGGTAGTTAATCAAAGGAGACGAATTGCCGCAGAAAGTATGCAACCGTTGCAGCTGTAAGGTTAACGATATTTATCAATTTTGTAATGTAGCCATAGAAGCACAGGACAGGTTAGTTTGTCACATTTATTATTAATTTATGATACGATTGATGATTTATAATTTGCTTTAAATAGATAATACTGTTGAACTTAACAATTAAACTTTGAATTGATCTTATATGATATTAAATTTCCCTGCATCTGATTTTTCAGGCTTCGTGGTATGCTTGTTCAATCAAGTGATATGTTGTCGAAGTCAATAGATCTCACTCTTACTAAACGTGACATCCAACTACCGGCAACTCCTAATGCTGTTAAGGTAGAACAGGGAACGCAGACAGATAATGTAACTGAGTTAAATAAAGAAGCCACCAAAAATGATTATTTAAAAGAAGAGCCAGAATTTGAAACATTGGAACAGATAAAGACAGAGGTAACACATGACTCTGAGAGCATGCATAGTGATAACCAAAATGATATACATTCTGATGATAGCGAAAACATGACTCTTATTACATTGAAGAAACTGAAAGAAAATGTTAACTCAAATATTAATGGGGAGGACACTATTAACACAGGTCTAAAGAAAAAAGGGAAATTAAAGGAATGGGAGCAGCTAATGAACACTTTGCCAACCAGTACTGCAATTATAATAGTTCAAAAGACTGAAGATGAGAAATTGCCATCAATAAAACATGAGATAGAGGACCCTTATGAGAGGCAAAATAGTTCCAAAGCATTATGTAATATAGGAAAGGATTTGGATGAGGAAGAAATATATCATTGTTGCATCTGCTTCAATCAATATCACTCACGGACCAAAATGTTAACACATTATAGGTAATATAAAAAATAATTTGAATAATACTTTTTTATATTCCAAAATTTAATTTAAAACAGTTTTTTAAATATTATTGATTGCTCATTTTCTATTCCCTTATTGACATGTAAAAATACTGCCTCCAAAAAAATATCTATGAAATATTATAAATACAACCAAATTTCAATATTTTCAATAAAGACTACAACTCTTTCTTTCTTTCTTCTTCACTGATAAAATCTGATGATTATTTTTTTTCTTTTATTGAAATTGGTTATTATCAGTTAATTTAATAACTTCAATATTTGTTATTAATTTTTTTTTTTAGGATTATTTTTGAATTATTACGATAGTTACTTACACATACTTTATTTCATATCTTGTAAACAACTAAACTGATGCCGATAAAAACTTCCACTATTCTCATCATTGAATGGAATGTCAGCTAATAAAAAAATGTTGGCAATCTATTCAATAGTTTCAGATAATTGTGAGGAGTCATGGAAAACTGCACAGAAACATCTATGAAATATTGTATACTGGCTTGGGAACTTTAATAGACAATATTATGTAAATACTGATTGCATTTTCTTTAAATTTTCACAAAATCTGTAATTAGAATTTTGTATGATGACCTCTAACAACAAAAGCACAGAAAGTAATGTTATGCTTTTGTCACAATAGGAGGCAGCACAAAAGTGAGTCAGAGTCCCAGCCACCTTCGCCGCTACCGCCGGCTCCCGAACGCTGCTCGCGCTGTGGCAAGGTAACGTTTGACATGATTGCTCCAGGTACTCTAGAGAGATTCTAATTTAGACATGTTAGCATCAGGACAGATTCTGATTTGCACAGATTAGCAGCTTGACAGTATATAGATCCACATTTGCACTCATCAGTAATTAGACAGATACTTGATTAGATCAGCTATCATCTGGATAGCTAGAGCTAAATGAGGCAACCAATATATGGCAAAATACAATTCAATGACATTAGACAATTTGATTACATACACTTGGTCTAGAATAATCTTGGGTAGTCAGCCCTAGGACTAGAGGACTGAGTGACCCTAGGTATAGGTTTGAAGGTACTAGTATCAGTATTTTCACACTTAGCATCCAAACTCCAAATATCCAGCGTCGGGAAGATGTATCCCATTCGCAGAACCCGACTTTGGTGAAATCCACACTGTTATCATTAAAATACCTTTGCGAAACAAAAATCATGGCAATCTAGCCTTAATACATAAACGGGACCAAACAAGCTAAGAAAAAACTCAATTTTAATGAATTACTACTAACCATAAAATTTATATGATATATGAAAATTAGGGTTTTTTAGGGTTTTAGACCCTAGGTAGTATAACCAAAGAGTCAGACCCAAAAAAAATCCAAAATCTGCTACATCAGAACTCATGCCTCATAATCTAGTGAAAACGATGGAATACTCAATGAGTATATAAGCATTACCAAAAAAGTTTGAGCTATGTTAAAAAAGGTCAGTGCAGGATTGTCATTTGCAAGCCAACTCGAGACTACATACTTTGTCTGCATACATTGCAAACAATATCGAAATCGAGACTACAGACTGCGTTGCATCAAAACTACTATTAAAATGAATATCGTCTATTCCCGGTCCTTAAGTATTTTGCTTAAAATTTAATATTGACAAAGGTGGTGAAGGCAAGCGAGTGGCCAGCGCATTGGACGAAACACGCCACCCGCGACCGCCGCCCTTATCGCTGTGGATTATGCGAGACCGCGTGCCGCACGCCGCGACAGATCCTGCAGCACGGTAAATACACGGTGGAGGGCTACTCTATGATTCAAGACTTGACCGTCATCAGCGAGGCGAGGCCAAAAGTACGGCGCCCAAATTTTTGCGCTCACTATATCAAGTTGAGCCTGGGGCTCTATGTTTAACCGACTTCGAAAAAGGAGAAGGTGCTCAATTCGAAGCGTAAGCGGGATGCAACGTTTTTAAAAATATCGATATCGATATATACCGATACTTATATATCGATATATCGGTCTACTACGCCGATATATTGATATTGAAGCGATATTTTTTATAGCCCCTCTACACGATAGGCTATGATGGTGACCATTCGCCGTACATTACTCTGGTTTGCTATAGTTTTAGAGAGAAATTCAGAAATTTCCTTAGTAAAGTCAACATGATCGATGACCATTCGCTGTACACTTGACTCAACAGTGCATCTCTTTCACAATATCGAGTTTTTTTCGATACTGATTATATCGATATCGACGTATCTTCGATATCGATAAATATCGATATATTTAGACGTCGATATATCTATATTTATCGCTTTTCCGATATATCGTGGCATCCCTAAGCGTATGTTTTTTTGTGTGTATGTTACAAGATTTCTCCGCCAGTTGTGGTCTGATTTTCAAAATTCCTTTCGTATTCGATAGAGTATACTCCTGGAGACGCATTTTTGAAACAAGAAATTCAAATTCGCATTTGAAATCGTGAGATTCGCATTCGAATTACCAAATTCACTATTTTTGATGTTTCATTCAGTGAATTCTGTAACGAGTGGTCATACCCACTCGTTGTTGATTTCTAATAGTAGAATATACGCAACGTAATATAAGTTCCGTTTTACATGCGATTCATCGCTGGTTTTTTAAATAAATGAGCTATTACAATGTTATTGCGTACCGGATTTTATTTTTTCTGTGTGTAGCGGCTTCTAACATAGAATTTGTTTTTATTGACAATACTGAATTCGAGTGATTCAAAAATCTTAAAAATTGGGAACAGTAGAAAATAATTTCGCACGTGATTTGTATTCGTGTTCGAATTCAAGATTCATTTCTAATGATTCAAAAATGCGTCTCCTGGGGTGCTCCCATTGTCACCAAGTCATTATCTGATGATGAGATCCCAGGAGAATTTCATAGGCACGTCCAAAAGGAATTTTGAAAGTTTACACAAAGAATTTTGAAAATCGGCCCACAAATGGCGAAGTAATCAGTAAACGTACATAAAAATTAAAAAATAAATTGATACAGTCGAAGATAGAACTTCCTCCTTTTGCGAAGTTAGTTAAATAGTTGTAATCGAGCACGAATGACGCTCGACGCCAAGCGAATGATCCAAAAATGGGGCCCCTGAAGGCCCTGCCTGAGTGCCTAGTGCGAGCTTTATCGAGTTTTACTCGATAACGCGCATCGAATGCGTAAACGCGAATTTGTATGGGATCATCGAGCTCGTTAACGTGAATATGTATGGGATTGAGGCAGCGCCATCTAGTACCTACTACCCTACTAGTACGAAAGGCGCCAACGATACTAACATTACGATCAGGGCTAACGAAGTGGACCGAATTGAAAAGTGATATTTGTACTGTTTGCACGCAATCATTTCGAACCACTTCAATAGCACGATTAAATAGTCTTGTTTAACAACATTAGTTAAACATGCATAGCGAAAGCTTAGGCTGAGTAACGCCAATGACCTTGAGACATGGTTTGTACATGGGCGCGGTGCGTTATTGAAATTGAGCGAAAAAATATTTTTTTTTAAAAGAAACTAGTAATTTATTTGAGGATATGAAACATTAATATTATCACATTATGTGCAACTAATTAATTCCCTGAAAATCATTGAATAACCTTTCTTAAATAACTCTGATTTTCTTCTGGAAGCTGTTTTTGATGGGTGTCTTTGGCATTTTTTTAACCAAAAATTTTGTTTTAAATTTGTTTTGGAGACGGATATTCTCAAAAATATTTTCAAGTTCTTTTTTACTACGGTATATTAAACAGGTTTTGCTTAAAAAAAGTTTTAAGTGGGGCTCAATGAGCCCAGCTCAGAATTGTCAGCCTCTTAAAAACTTTTATAGTCAATTAATTATGCTTTATCAACTCAAAACTTAATCAATATTTACTTAGTTTTTTTATTCCAATTCATCTAAATGTCAAAATTTGAATCTGACGTTTGCGCACACAGTGCACTACCTTTTTTTCGTGAGCACCGGAGCGCGTTCAGAGCCTCTGGGTGTAGTTGTCCGGTTGTTTTTTAACTTGTTCAGAGGTGTTGAACGGATTGCAGCAACCAAATCTTTTATTTCCCTCTTTCACGTGATTTATATTCTCTCTCTTTCTAGTTGATGACATTATAGAATATGGCCGCCAATATAATCCAATCACGTAAGAGTATTTCAGTAATAAACGTCAGAGCGTTTTACAACCATCAAATTCGATGGTTGTTCGGTTGTAACTCGCGCCGACACTCTAAGGTCTTGAACGGGCCGGTTGTTTCACCCGGTTGTCACGCTCGAAGGCATTGAACGGGGTTAGAGCGAAAAGTTGTACTTCGCGCGAAGGCTCTGAACGCGCTCCTGATAGCACCGCTTCATGACGTCACATCGCATTCGTTGGTACGCGTCGGTTCAGTTCGGACCGGGTTGTTTGCACGCTATCGGTACCAATAGTGTTGAATAGCTCAATTTGGACCATGGAGCTTATGACGCTGCCTCATTCCACAGTAGCTACTAGATGGCGCTGTCCCAATACCATATACAAGGTTATTTTTTAGTTACTAAAAAAATTTGTGTGCTTGTTCAGACAAGCAAACTGAACAACTTTCACTATGGGACCAACATTGAAATCGCAAAAAAAATCAGCTGTTCCATACATCTAGGTTCAGTGATTGTTGAACATTTGTATGGAACAGCTGATTTTTTTTTGCGATAAAGTGAAAGTTGTTCAGTTTGGTTGTCTGAACAAGCACACAATTTTTTTTAGTAACAAAAAAATAAACTTGTATATTCACGTCAACGTGCTCGATGCGTGAGATCTATTGAAACTTGGTAAAACTAAGCTAGAATATACATATAGAAGATTAAATAAAACATGCTCAATATTGTACTTGTACATGGAAAAATAGGTCACACTTTCACACTTCATGCTGTACACATAATATAACTCGTATGCTTTTTAACCGACTTCGAAAAAGGAGGAGGTTCTATGTTCCACTGTATCTATTTTTTTTATGTATGTTCACCGATTACTCCGCCATTTGTAGGCCGATTTTCAAAATTCTTGTCTCCCGAGGTGGTGACAATGGTGTCACCATTTCATGATCTGAAAATGGAATCCCAGGAAAATTGAGGAAAACCCTAAAATTTCATAAACTCGTCCGTATTTCATGTTTTTTCTTATTCTTAAGATATTCAGGTATTTGCGTCTGGTAGTCAACATGTTGTTACTGAGCTGATGATGGAAGGTTACTGGTAGATTAGGAGTTCGGAAATAACTCTTTCAAAACTGTTTAGAGCGAAAGACGTTTTAAGTTACTCTGGTGTTTGCCTTGGCTCAAATTCTAATACGCATGAATTAACTTAATTAAAAAGATTGAAAAAATAATTTGTTTACAAAAAATAAAACCGACTTCAAAAACACCAAAAAGTCATAAATAATATAAGAATACATACAACATCACAGTTTTTTATTGAAGTCGGTGCCAAGCAATGATCACCTGGAAAGTCTTAAATAATATAAGAACAATTAATGTACTTAAGTACTTAAAATTTGGCACCAACTTTAATATAAAACTGTGATATTGTACTTACGTATTCTTATATTATTTATGACTTTTCGGTGTGTTTGAAGTCGGATTTATTTTACAAGCTTTTATTTAACTTGCAATGTATGTAAGTATGTATGTATGTTCAGGTGGAATCTTGCAACTCAATTTTGAAGCAGATATCTTTAACCGATTGAGCTGAAATTTTGTATACACGTTCAGTTTGGATGAAAATGCATGGTTGACTGTGTGACGTCATTTTAAATCCAAGATGGCGGCATACCCAAGATGGCGGATCAATTATTTGTAAATAATATGCTTAGACAGAGGAATGCGCTCCTACAAAGCGGTTTCAATGGCGTGTACTTCAGGTTACAGATATTGCATGTATCGTATTCCTGTTTGTGATAAAATAACTTCCAAACCAATCCCAATATCTACAATGGCCTAGTTACTAGTTTAATTGAATGCAGTTACAATGACCATGCCTCGGTAAAAAGTAATGCCTGATGTTTTCAGGACTCACACATAAGAGCGGCGAGCGTGAGCCGATGAACAAACGCTTCGTATGTGACCTCTGTCCTGAAGGGTTCGTCTATATGAGGTAAGATCAGACGCCCAAAGTCCACACATTATACTATTTACTTTAAGATGCTTCTTATGAATTTGTTTGTAAGGATCATTTAAATACACAAGCTTTCCGCCTGCAGTTTCCCCCCTTTGTTTGTTTTTCCTGTGGGAATTCTATATTATTATCTTTCCATAGTAAAATCTCCTGGGGCCCAGGAGAACTTTGAGTCATGAATTTAAATTAAAATCATCCAATTCATCTAAACAAGCAATAAGAAAATCTAAAAAAGTGTAATAAAAATTTCAATTCAGAAAATGCTCATTTTCTTAATGCGATAATCATATACAAAATAAATAATAAGTTCCCAACGTCAACGGATTAATTATTTTAATTAATATCATAATACAAGGTATATATAAAGAAAACTACTATCTGGATGATCATTAACAAGATTTATTAATTATTTGTTATTTAGGTATGTCTTCTATAGTAAACTTTACTTTGTTTTCCTTACATACTAATTCTTGTCCTACTTTATCATAGTCAGCAGATTAGCTTATTCATTTTCTAAAACTAGTAAACAAACTTTATATATTTTAAAGAAAATAGCAAATAAATCATTAAAAGCAAAAGACTATACAATTAATATCAAATGTAAATTTTTTGGTAAAGTTCTAGGTAACAATTTTGCTATCTGGTATTGTAAAAAAATGTTATTTTTAACCGACTTATATGCCGAGTTGGTCATTGAGCACTTCGGTTTTCTATATCTATTTAGCTCGATAGAGTAAGAGACGAAACACAGTTATTTTCTTCAGTATCACGTGAATTAGAAGCAGCATCTCCCGATATATGTTATCATTGCTCACGACCCTGGTTGATATGGCTAAGATGTCTTTACGAACTTCTTCTGTGAGATCAAGAAATCTGAAAGGTTCGCAGTCGGGAAGCGAGAAAGTGGAGAGAGAAATAAGAGTCGAAGCTTAATTACTCGTCCGGCAATCCCTAACTTCCCGGCCTCTGCAGTAATGTACTATTAACGTTACGAATCTTACAAATATTCGTGCTTGGCCTACTACTGATCAATGTACGGTCGCCCAGGTACCTCCTGGCGCATCGTTCGCGCGCGCACCCCGAGGCGGCGGGGCGTGCGCTGGCGCTTCGCTGCGCCGTGTGCGCGCGCTCCTTCGCGCACCTCAACTCCCTGCGCCGGCACCTGCGCGCCCACTCCGGCGACCGCCACTTCCTGTGCAGCGTCTGCGGCAAGGCGCTCTCCAGTCGCGAGCACCTCAAGTTCCATCTGCGCATCCACTCCGGCTTCAAGCCTAACGTCTGCAAGTGAGCCCCGGCACTTGTTTTGTTACATACCACACATCTTATCTGTTATTCTTTTACACGCAACGGAAGCTCTCGGTCCTCAAGTCACCTGATGGTAAGCGACGATAACGCCGAAAATGGAAGCGATCTTCACCTGGATTCCTCTATAGTTGAGCAGCTGGCTATCTTATCTGTAACTGTCGGAACATAGCAATGTTACTAACGTTGTTATTATGGCGACAAACTTAGGTAAGACGGTACGGTGGTAGCTAACCAGGCAGGCTCAGAAGCCCTACTACCAAACAAAGAATGCAGAAAAACTTTTGGCCCAGTGGAATACGAGCTCCGGAACTTCAGACCAATACTGGGTGGACAGTATATAAAAACGGTATTTTTTACTGTCTGTGTCTATCTGTCTGAAAAAACTTAAACTTGGTACGATTAAATGCCGTACTCGGAGACGTCATTTAATTTTTAATTCTGCACGGAAGTTAGTCTGTCTCTTTCTATTCCATAATCTTCTCTAGTCTTAATATATAAAATTCTCGTGTCAAAGTGTTTGTAACCAAACTCCTAATCGGCTTGACCGATTTGCATGATTTTTTTTTATATATTGGGTAGGTTTGAGAATAGGTCGTAAACTATTTTTATACCCCTAGGTGATAAGGGTTTTTTCGACAATTATTATGGCGAACGTGGTTCGCGAGCTCGGCTAGTAATGACATATGACAAATCACTTAATTGACGTCTCTGAGTGCGGCGGTAATTTAAATATCGATGCCAAACACATTTTTTAAACAATTTAACATTCTTATGATAATCTTATAATATAATTGTAAATAGTTTTCTATTTGTTTGTTTTTTGGATTATTACCTTTTTTATCTTTACTTTTACTGTAACGTACCGCATTCTAGTGCTCTATTTAACCAGTTTGTTAAAATTCCCACCGGACAGGCACAGCCTGGTGTGGGAGTTTTCGATCACTCTCTGAACTTGAATTTTTTGGATAAATAAATAATTATTTTTATTAACCTGTCGAGCTTGTTTAACAATTGGATATCGAACATACACCATTAACTTACAGACTTACTTGTCTTTTGTTCAATTTAAAAAAAAAGTTTTATTATAATCTACTAACACTTATTGATGAAATAAAAAATTAACTGCACATCAATATCACGTCAACCACATACGTTCTACTGCTGGGCACGTTGGCCGAGCAGGTTGTTGTAGGGTTTTGTTTCAAGATTTTTGTCTCATCGCAGAGGTGTGATTGCTTCCAAGCTCCCTTCGCTTTACAAATGACAAAATGGATTTTAATAATAATTCTTGTATTGAATTGCGTCGATACGTGAACGGAAGCTTCACATTTATATCACAGGACATGCGGCAAGGGGTTCGTGAAGAAGTGCAACCTGACGCTGCACGAACGAGTTCACTCTGGTGAGAAGCCGCACGTCTGCTCGCACTGCGGCAAGGCCTTCAGTCAGCGGTCGACGCTCGTCATACACGAGAGGTATGTGTCACACCCACACTTGCAGCATTTAAATTCGGATTTCTAATTCAAAAATATTTTTGTAAACAAAGTACTGTCATTGTCAAATTGATGTTTCAGATGAAATCATCCTTAAGCGCAATCAAACTTTAACCACTTAGAAACGAGCTATTATTAAAGCAAATAATAAAAAACTGTATTTATAAAATCATTATAGGTAAATTTTATAGAATGAAAACTTATCGAGAGTTTACGCTGCGAAATCGTAGCAAAACTGAGGGAAATTTCGGCGCGTAAACCCTCGATAAGTTTTGAATATGTCCTTAAGCTTTGTTTAAAGCCTTTTAAAAAGACCTTTAAAAATATCATTTTCTCAAACATGCTCGGAAATGTTGGCATTATTGTAGTAGAAAGAAGACACAAAGTTTGTAATTCTTGGCTCATGCATTACTTTACCGGCCAAGGCCAGGAAGGTAAGTATAAAAATTAATTTTTGGCCGCTGCTCCAATGTTTTTTAATTTATCTATAACTTGAATTATGTAACTTGTCATACAGCCAATTGCCCTTTAAAATTATAATATTTAATTTTATTTAAAGTATCAAAAGTGCCAACCTAAAACTATTCTAAAACTGAATTTTCATAAATTTGACAATTAAATTCGATTGATATGACAAATGAATATTATAATTTTTATGGGGAGTTATTATGAGACACGTTGTATATGAATATGATGGGTGTCTATCAGAATACAGATTTTTTTGATATCGATTTTCATGTTACCGAAAACTATTCCACGATTTTCAATATATATTTTTTTCAATTCATCGAATAATCATCGCTGTTGTATAACATCGAATAACGTTAATTAAAAAAAAAATTTCTTAAAAAAGTTGTTTTGATTACCAGAAAAACGGTATATCGAACTTACATTTCGTAAAAGTATTTAGTTATCGATGAAACTATTCGTAAAAACATGTTACAATATGTATCGAAACCCATAATAATTTTTCACATAACAACTTTTTATCGCAATAGGTACAGGGTGAGGAAGTACATACTTAAAGAGATATGAGCATTTGAAATTTGAAAAAACTAACTTCAAAATTAGCAGTTTCCACAAGCAATAAGTATGCATAAAGTCGAGAATACACATACGGTCTTATTACAAAACCTGGTTTAAGCCTGGTTTAAAGTTAGTCTTGGTTTAAACGTAGTGCGCTTTCACTTATGTCAATATACATAGATAGAGACAGCGTCAACTTAGTCCTGGTTTAAACCAGGACTAACTTTAGACCATGTTTTGTAATAAGACGGATAAAGTCGTTTCTGGCGCTTCACCAGCCGCTGCCGCGGCACGCTCGCTTCGCTCGCTCGGCTCGCGCGCTTGGTTCATGTTCAAACCTACGCTCGTCGCTTCGCTCCTCGCTACCTATTTTTGACCCGCCTACAGTTTCTACATACACATATAGAATCACTTTTTTTGAAGTAAAAATTGATGTTCCATTATTTTGCAAACTGAAACTTACGATGAAACAAAAATATGGGTAACAAAACTTCGATGTAACATTATTTCGATAAAATGTATAAAACATGAAAAGAAATAACGATGAACTGTGTTTGTAGATAATAAATATTCGAGGAAACGAAAATGCGATGTAACCTAATTCTAGGGTTTGCTAAATATTAAAAAAAAAAGTTCTGCGATTCGTTTTAAGGTAATGAAAATCGTTGAAAGGAATTGCGATCAAATGATGGATTCCCGAATATGACAACAATTTTATTAGAATGTTGGTATAAAATCACACGAAAATATGCTTAATTTTCGTCGCGAGAGAAAAGTCATAATCTGCAGTATTACATTTTTTGCGTAAAATATGATTGGGCTGTATGGGCTTTGTTTCCTTTGCACTAATTGAAAATTAAAAAATATTAGTATCACTTAACGCTTGGCTACTATAATTAATTAATTAATTGCTTGATTTGTTTTTTTTCATATTATACTCATTTGTTTCCAATTAAAAATCTTTATTGCATACCATAATGTTTAAAATAGGTGGTTCACAAAAAAACACGAAGCACAGAAAAAGTAATATTTAAACCATAAGAATAAAGTTATTCTTATGATTTAAACAGTGGTGAAATTCATAAAATTTGAACTATTTAAACCACCTTGAATAAGGAAGCTAAAACAATTCGAAAAAAGTAACCAGTAAAGATCATTGTTGAAGATTTGAGAATAAATGTTTACTGAATATATTTCATGTTTTGGTCATATTTTTTACGTGACGAGTGCATGAATATGTTCTTAAACGCGTGGAATGTAAATATGGATATGTTTAAAGCCTTAAAAAGACATTAAAAATAGCATTTAAGGAAATAGGATGTGTTATGGAAACTTCAAGTCCTACACTCTAAATTATCCTTCATTGCACTTAAAATAACAAAAAAAAAATACTTCTCTGATAATTCTGCTAGAACACCGATTATTACGAGACCGGGCCCTTAAGTAAATATAAAAAGCGGTGTGGCTGAATTTTTTTTAAATCTATGCTATATCTATTCTATTCTCGATTCTCGACAAACTACTTTGAGGTTTTGCGCATTTTTATTCAAACTTTGTATACAAGAGGCCTGCTTTGATTTGGAGCTTTCAGTTAGTGGACCACGCTTGCTATACGCAAGGTCTGCATCACGCCCATACGCCAAGCTGTGTGGAAGTGCATTACGCTGCACTTCCACTGCAGACCTTCGGCTGCGGTCCATTCGTGTCATACACGAGAAGTCTGTGTCACACTCGCTCATAATTTGTCGCCGCACACTCGCTACTTAGAAGTCTTCAGGCAGCGGCTCACTTATGCACGCACACTATAACCTGAAATAGTCCAAAATATACAAATTATTTATTTATTTATTTAATTATAATTGCGTTACATGCGACATAGTGACTAAAACATAGAAATGTACAAGTACTAAATATCACATGCACCTGAAAGGCATAGCAATAAAAGGTAAATAAGAAAGAGGGGCAGACATTTATATTATAAATTTTTTATCGCAAAGGTATTCATTGATAGAATAGTAACATTTTTTAATTAAGATTAATTTTAAGCATTTTATAAATTTATTTAAATTTGTTTCGGCTTTGAGATGTTCCGGTAATCTCCATATATCTCCTCTCCATATATAATAAAATCGTAGGGGTACAAAAATCTGTAATTGCGAAATATTAAGAAAAAAAATACACAGGTCGCCTTAAAATCATTAGCAGAACACGATAGAATAGTTTTTTAAAAAATTGTTTGTTTGTTGGTTTGTTTGTTTGTTTGTTTGTTTGTTTGTCTGTTTGTCCGGAAAGATCTCCGAAACTACTGGACAGAATTTGATATGGCTTACACCACAATGCTTAGAATTTTCCGGAAGAACATTTAGGCATAATTTCGTTTGTTTAAATTCACTTTTTATTTTTAGTGAAAAAATACCATATAAAATTTTCGAATTGGCTTTAGGTAGAAAAACAACATGGCGCACGTGAAATTATTTTGACAAGTCTGTCACATAGTACAGAGAGAAGGTATTTTCTTCCACGAAGGAAAGGCAATGGAACTACGCCATACAGCCTGATCTTAAGTAATTGGATTTAGAAAATTGAAAGGCAGGAATTAAGTGTTTCACATAGTACAAATAAAATTTAATATTTTCTGTTAATGGCTGTGCCCAACTGGATTTCGCCAACCAAATTGTCTTTTTCTTATGTCGTACCGTGGTGGTAAGGCAAAAAGATCAAGCCATACAACCAATACCAATGTTTATAGCATTTTTTATGATAATACTTATCGAGTGACCATAAAATTTGTAGATTGGTTTAATTCTTGACTAATTTTCACAAAATCGGTACAATATTTGAAATATTTGAAATGTTGAAAAATGAAGATACTCTTTTCAAGGTATTTTGAAAGGTGTTATATGTTTTTACATTAGGACTAAGGAATGAAACTCTTTCATCCATTTAACACTATTAAAAGTAATAGATTAATATTGATAATTAAAAAAAATATCTGACTGCAATGTTCTGGGTTACGCGTAGAGGGACGGGACGGGACTCTTGATCCTAATGTCTAAAATGACGGATCACATATTTTTGGATCCACCCAAGGAACATGGATATCGAACGAAGAACCTAAAGAGTAGAACACATTGAACCTAGCCACGTTGACTTAATTTGACATGACTGCCGATAAAGTTCGTTTCCAAACCCAGCGATATGCATATCAAATGAAAGGCCTTGATGAGTAGAGCACTATGAACATAGGAAAATCGCCGTAAATTCAACATGGCCGCCGCTCAAATAAAACGGATAAAAGTTCTTTTCAAAACCCAGCAATATGGGTATAAAATGAAAGGCATTGATGAGTAGAGCACTATGAACCTAGCAACATTGACATAAATTCAACATGGCCGCCGCTCAAAAAAGGTGGATAAAAATTACTTTCCAAACCTAGCAATATGGGTATCAAATGAAAGGCATTAATGAGTAGAGCACTATGAACCTAGCAACATTGACATAAATTCACAATGGCCGCCGATCAAAAAAGGTGGATAAAAGTTAGTTTCCAAACCTAGCAATATAGGTATCAAATGAAAGGCCTTGAAGAGTAGAGCACTATGAACCTAGCAACATTGACATAAATTTAACATGGCCGCTGCTCAAAAAAGGTGGATAAAAGTAAGTTTCCAAGCCTAGCAATATGGGTATCAAATGAAAGGCCTTGGAAGAGTAGAGCATTAGGTACCTAGGAAAATCGACCTAAATTTAACATGGCCGCCGCTCAAAAAAAGGATAAAAGTTCGTTTTCAAACCCAGCAATATGAGTATCAAATGAAAGGCCCTGATGAGTAGAGCACTATGAACCTAGCGACATTGACATAAATTCAACATAGCCGCCGCTCTAAAAAGAAGAATAATAGTTCGTTTCCAAACCTAGCAATATGGGTATCAACTGAAAGGCCTAAAAGAGTAGAGCATTATGAACTAAGGAAAATTACCCTAAATTAAACATGGCCGCCGCTCAAAAAATGGATAAAAGTTCGTTTTCAAACCCAGCAATATGGGTATCAAATAAAAGGCTTTGATAAGTAGAGCACTATGAACCTAGCAACATTGACATAAATTCAACATGGCCGCCGCTCAAAAAAGATAGATAAAAGTTCGTTTCCAAACCTAGCAATATGGGTATCAAATGAAAGGCCTTGAAGAGTAGAGCATTAGGAACCTAGCAAAATGCTGTTTTTGACAGAGACGCAAATTATCTGCCCGGCCGATACAAGCTACCTCAATTACCCCGGCTACGCTCTTGAGGAGTCCTTCAAGGCAAAGGCAGGTGTTTGCTTGTTCGTCCGGGCGGATGTTTGTTGTCGTCGCCTGCGCTGTTTGGAGGAACCTTCCTTTTCCCTCCTTGTGGTACATGTCGATTTTGGCACTCATTGCAGTGTCTACGTGTGCGTCTATCGTTCCCACCGTGGTGACTTGGAGACAACTCGACTTTTTGAACACCTAAGTCGGGTGGCAGATGACGCGCAGGAGCAATTTCCTTCCGCCGAGCTGGTGTTTTTAGGGGACTTCAATGCTCACCACGAGTTGTGGTTAAGTTCCTCTAAAACTGACCATGCGGGTAGGACTGCCCACGCATTCGCTCTCACGCACGACCTGACACAATTGGTTACCCAGCACACCAGGGTACCAGATATTATCGGTCAAGCGCCCTCTTTGTTGGACCTTCTGCTGACAAATCGCCCCGACGGATATCAGGTGGTGATTCGAGCTCCACTAGGATCTTCAGATCACTGCCTGGTATCCGTCTCAGTGCCTCAGGCGTCGCGACCGTCGCCTGTGGTTGCAGCACGCCGTCTGTGGCACTATGCGTCAGCAGATTGGGACGGTATGCGGGATTATTACGCGTCTGTCCCTTGGTGGCAGCGCTGTTTCAGTGGGATGGATCCGAACTCCTGCGCTACCTCTGTTGCTGACGAGATCAGATTAGGAATGGAATATTATATTCCACATTCCAATCTCGTCAGTAGAGGGAGACGTAACCTCTGGTTCAATCGCGAGTGTGCCTCTGCTGTTGAAAACAAACAGCTAGCTTACCGCGCTTGGATCAGAGGTCGAGCTTCTAGGGATCCCAATACTAACCTACTAAAAACAGCCTATAATAATGCCACCAAGTTGTGTAAGAGGGCTTACATTAGAGCGGATGCTCAGCGCATTGCACAAGTGGGTCAGGAACTGCTAGCGCACCCTACGGGTAGCCGTTCTTTCTGGCGCCTGGCCAAAGCTGTGCAATCAAACTTCTGCCAACCCTCGCTGCCACCGCTGAGACATGCCGATGGCTCACTTGCTCATCAGCCGCAGGAGAAAGCGGACCTCCTGGCAAAACTCTTCGCGGCCCATTCCCGTATCGATGACTGTGGTGCACAACCTCCGACACTGTCCCATTGTGGCAGCACTATGCCCGATATCCGCATCAGACAGCGAGATGTGCGGGCGGAGCTACAGTCGATTGATATTCGAAAAGCAAGTGGACCAGACGGCATTCCTGCGATTGTACTTAAGAAGTGTGCAGCGGAGTTGACTCCGGTCCTGACGCGTCTATACCGTCTGTCGTTCTCTGCTGGTTGTGTGCCGAAATCTTGGAAAGAGGCCAATGTCCAGCCGGTTCCCAAAAAGGGAGATCGTTCTGATCCGGCTAACTATCGCCCTATAGCCGTCACTTCCATTTTGTGTAAAATCATGGAGAGGATCCTTAACACCCAGCTGATCCGTTACCTGGAAGGTCACTCGTTGCTTAATGACCGTCAGTATGGGTTTCGTCCTAAACGGTCAACAGGTGACCTTCTAGCGTTCCTTTTGCACAAATGGGGTGAATCTATCGATAAGCGCGGCGAGTCTGTGGCTATTAGTCTCGACATCGCCAAAGCTTTTGATAGAGTCTGGCACAAGGCTCTCCTTTCCAAGCTTCCGGCATACGGATTGCCCGCTCAGTTCTGTACGTGGATTGCCAGCTTCCTCCACGAGCGTAGAATTCGCGTTGTCGTTGACGGCTGCGCTTCGCGGTTCGTGGCAGTGAATGCTGGTGTTCCACAAGGCTCCGTTCTATCCCCAACATTGTTTCTTCTGCATATCAATGACATGCTTTCCTTGGGAAGTATACATTGCTATGCAGATGACAGTACAGTGCATGGGGGATATCACGGAAGCTCAGGGGCTGCTCGTGGCAATATTGATAGGGAGAGGCAGAATCTTATCATTGAGCTCGACAGGACGCTGGACCTCATCTCCGAATGGGGTTCCAACAATCTTGTCGAGTTCAATGCTAAGAAAACACAGGTGTGCGCGTTCTCGGCGAAAAGGTCACCTTTCCTCCCCCCTCCTTCTCTTCAGGGCACAACCCTTCACACACAGAGTAACATCACCTTGCTCGGAATGAACATTCGCTGCGATCTGAACCCCAGAGACTACATCGAATCCGTTATAACTGCTGCCTCACGGAAACTCGGTGTCCTAAACAAGGTGCGTAGGTATTTTGCGCCGGACCAACTATGCCTGTTGTATAAAACTCAGGTTAGGTCTTGCGTGGAATATTGCTCGCACCTTTGGGACGGCTCCGCTCAGTACCTCCTCGATGCTCTGGACAGATTGCAGCGTCGCGCTATTCGAATAATTGGCGATGTAGAGGCAACTAACACCCTCGAGCCTCTACAACTTCGTCGTGACATCGCCTCTCTTAGCGCCTTTTACCGAATGTTCCATGGGGAATGCTCTGAGGAGCTCTTTAACCTTATCCCTCCCTCTCCATTCCTTAACAGAAACACGCGTAAGGGCCTTCGGAGTCATCCGTACACTGTGTCCTCCTTTTCACACCGTACCAAGAAATTCCAAGATTCCTTCTTCTGTCGTTCATCCCACACTTGGAATTCTCTACCTGCACACGTGTTTCCTCCATCCTACAACATGGGTTCCTTCAAAAGAGGTGTGAAAAAGCATCTTTTAGGCCGGCAAGGGGCGGGCAGGTAGGATAGTGGATTTCGTCCCTACTCTATCTGTCAACTCATTTGGGCCTCTTTCACCGCTTAACATCAGGCGGGAGGAGGTCATTTGCCGGGCCTTACATAAAAAAAAAAAAAAAAAAAAAAAAAAAAAATCGACCTAAATTCAACATGGCCGCCGCTCAAAAAAAAAGTATAAAAGTTCGTTTCCAAACCTAGCAATATGGGTATCAAATGAAAAGCCTAAAAGAGTAGAGCATTATGAACTTAGGAAAATTGCTATAAATTCAACATGGCCGCCGCTCAAAAAATGAATAATAGTTCGTTTCCAAACCCAGCAATATGGGTCTCAAATGAAAGGCCTTGATGAGTAGAGCACTATGAACCTAGCAACATTTACATAAATTCAACATGGCCGCCACTCAAAAAAGGTGGATAGAAGTTAGCTTCCAAACCTAGCAATATGGGTATCAAATGAAAGGCCTTAAAGAGTAAAGCATTAGGTACCTACGAAAATCTACCTAAATTCAACATGGCTGCCGCTCAAAAAAAGGATAAATGTTCGTTTTCAAACCGAGCAATGTGGGTACCAAATGAAAGGCCTTGATGAGTAGAGCACTATGAACCTAGCAACACAAATAAATTCAACATGGCCGCCGCTCAATAAAGGTGGATAAAAGTTTGTTTTATAATCTACCAATATAGGTGTCAAATGAAAGGTCTTCAAGAGTAGAGCACTATGGACCAAGCAATATTGACGTAAATTCGACATGGCCACCGCTCAAAAAAGGTGGATAAAAGTTCGTTTCCAAACCTAGCAATATAGGTATCAAATGAAAGGCCTTGAAGAGTAGAGCACTATGAACCTAGGAAAATAGCACAAAATTCAATATGGCCGCTGCTCAAAAAAAAAGGGATAAAAGTTCGTTTCTAAGCCCAGCAATATGGGTATCAAATGAAAGGCCTTGATCAGTAGAGCACTATGAACGTAGCAACATTGACGTAAATTCAACAGTTGCTTTTCAAACCCAGCAATAGGGGTATTAAATGTAAGTAGGCCCTGAAGGGTACCTAGAGCAGCCATGCTCTAAGTGTGTTCCGCGGAACCCTAGGGCTCCACAATACCCCTATAAGGATTCCGCAATAATTTAGAAAAATCACCCTCTCTGGTCGTACTTTTATTATGCTTATTAATAAAGAATACACTTTTAAAAACTATTGTTTTATTTTAGGGTTCCGTCAAGTATGTCGCTTTCCAAAAGGGTTCCGTCACCAAAAAAGTTTGAGAACCGCTTTGGGGCCTATTGGATGTTCGATGTTACCTGTGTTTAGTGTCTTTCGAGACCGTGCTAATGCAACGATCGTGAACTAACTAACGATAACTCCAAGTTTGTTTGTTGGATGTTAGTTATCACGCCGAGTTTGCTAACCGAACTATGCCAGCAACACTGTATCGCACAGTACACGTTACAAAAACGGAAGTCTCAATACATTTTAAGGCTATCCGCATAAATATCGTTTTTTCGAATTCGTTTTCTGAATGCGGGCATCCGAATGTATCAAATCTATACAAAATACTCATTGACTGCCGCACACGTTCGTTTTTATTACGAACGGAACACGTTCTGTACGTACGTTTAGGTAGAATGGTAGAAATCCCGAATGAGAAGAAACGAACGTCTGCGCTACGTTCACGAAACTCCGTGTCTGTATTCCGCGATCGGATATCGAATACGGAAAACGTATTTGTACAGTAACCCCCCCATTCATGCTATACATTAACTCTACGAAAACCGCCAGTATTACGAGTGACATAAGAACGGTTCAAAGGTCAAACATTATAGCTTGACAAGGAGCTTACTGTACGACCAGTCAAAATTGGCCAAGTTGTCATATCCAAAAAATATATTTTGTTGGTTTTACCAACACCCATTATAAAATCTAAACTTTATTCGTATACAGTTCTAATTTATTAACAATTGTTTATTTTAATTCGAAACATTATTCTTGCAACTGTGTAGTTCTTTCTACTGAAGAAGAATTTATTAATATCAAAAATGTCTCTAAAACAATAATAATACTTAGTGTTTATAGTAATATGTAATGTATTTAATTTTGTGGACTGTTAGAAAAAGAGCATTACGAACCTATGAAAATTGTCCTAATTTCGAAATGGTCGATGCTCAAGAAAGGCAGAATAAAGTTGAATCATTATGGAATAAAATCGAAGAAAAAACTAAACACTGTGTTAAGTATTTTGATGGCGAAACGTAGTTCGCGGGCACAGCTAGTTATGGAATAAAATGGAGGAAAAAATTAAACACTGTGTTAAGGCGCATAGTAACGTCAATCACAAAAAATCACTGCAGAAAAAACCGGGTCACTTCATAAATATTAAATAAAAAAATATATAAAAAAGATATGTTATTATTCAACGCATTCTTTAGAGGATGGTCTTTTTAATTTTTTGATAAATTAATTAAAACTTGGTTAAAATGTGACCCAAACATGCCTCGATTTTCAAACTATAAACCTAATCGCTTCGTAAATATTAGGTTAAATCACATACTTTCGATTTCAATAAATAAAGTGAACAATTTTCTAGGGGATGGTCTTTTTAGATTTTTCTTAGTCGCCTTTATTAATTTTTTATTGAAATAATTCATCTTCCGCGTAAAGGTTTGCTTGAATATTCCCCTCACTCTCACTCACTCACTCCTATGTAATCAGTGCGGGACGATCGACGCAAGGTCATTGGGAGCACTATGCGCTTTAAGCATTTCGATGGCGAAACGCAGTTCGCGGGCACAGCTAGTTTATTATAAATTTTGATTGACATCGGATAGGGACCTGAACTGTGTAAAGTTAATTTGGATGTTGTTTGCAAAAGATTATTTTTATAACGTGAAATGTTGTGTCGGCTACTATATCGGTTATGTTATATACTTGAGCTGACGTTTACATTCTTATGTTACAGATATATCATTATGAGTGCGGTCCAAAATTTCCTATCAGCGCTTGTGTGCGTTATTTGCATGCAAATAGTCGGTTCAAAATTGCTCATGTGCGCATTTGTCAGCAGTATAACGTAATCGATGACGTGACGTGACCGATTGATGCTGACAGTGCTAACAGAAAAGAGATAGTGCACCGTCTCCAGAACTGTCAATGTCAAAGCTGACATCAGTTTCCCGCGGAGTTTTATTTGTAATTCAGTTTGTTCGGATTAGCTTTTCTATTCGAATATTTACAATAAGAAGTGCGCCCTCCAATTTTTCTTTTCAATTAACATCGACTGTCAACTTGATAGACTCACAGAACGAAAACTGGGGCCAAAATTGATCTGAGTGTACGTCCGTCAGCAGTGCAAACGATTTGAACGGGTTGCTTGCATCCATGCAAACGTTTGCACTGTTATTTGATTGTCAACCGCACCCTATAGTGTTATGCTTGAAATATGTTTTTGAAATTGTCGATTAGGTATCACAGCGGTGCGCGGCCATACACCTGCAGGCTGTGCGGGCGAGGCTTTGTGGCCAAGGGACTTCTGTCGATGCATCTCAAGACCACCTGCATCTAGCAATAGTAAGTATGGTATAGTAGCAAAGGGGTGCTGTCTATTAATCTAAAGACGACCAACATCATCATCAGGGTTTCCCAATCAGTGAGGCGCGCCCCACTTGGGGGGCGTAGAGTAAACCAAGGTGGGGCGCAGCGAGTGGCTCCAGAATTAATCTGTATAAAGAATATTTACTAAAACTGTTCATATAAACTCGAGCGACGCGGACAGTGCCACCTATGCAAAGTCAGCGACACCTTGCAACCATCTTTTGAATAAAACTAAACACGCTAATATTTTCATCGTTTGCTTAATTTATTATCATTATTAATTTATCATCGTTTTTTACTCCCGTTGTATTTAAGCATAGTGTTAAGTGAGGCACATAGGGTAAAAGGTTGGGAACCCCTGATCTAGATATAGTGAGTATGTCGCAATTATCGCACCTGTCATCGTGGTGAAACCAGCACCTGTAATTTTTTTGACAATTGTCGCACCTGTCACGATGGTGAAATAGGGGCCTGGGACACGATTCTCATGCATTCGAAAAAAGTTCACATTCGTAAAAATGTTCGAAATTCGAATTTTTTTCGAAGGAACCACATTTTGTGTATTCTCGGAATTTCACAATCGAAATAATTCGAACGAACATCACTCGAACGCAACGAGTGGTATGGACCAGTCGAAGTTGAGGTTCGTATACGAATTTAGCTGTCAAAAGTGTTTGAACATTATAAAAATACAAGGAGTTTGTGATTATTTCTGCATAAACGAGCTCAAACCGCGAAGCTGGCTCAAACTGTGTTTTCTCTCTGTGTTTTATGTCATTAAAATGAATGAGGAAGAGTTTTTGGTGAACTTCTTCCCCAAATTGGTGGAAGAATTAGAGGCAGCAAGCGCCGAACCACATACACATAACATCGAGTATAACTTCAAAAATTTACCTTGCGCCACTCCTCCCAAGTTTTTTTAGCCCCTGTGATGGAGTTTATATCTTTACTGATGTTTATCCACCACCTTTTAGCTTCATTATTAGTGAATGATTTCAAGTTTGCCACATCTCAGCTGTGGATTGGCTTCTACTAAATGTACTAGACGAAGCCTTTGCTCCGCACTAGCAAATTTTTTGGATATATTATTTTGCTCCGTAACAGATTATTATATAAATAAAATAATTAAAATAAGAATTTGTCTCAATTCAATATTTATCTTAGACAAACTTTGTTGTAATTAATGACATTTAACGTCAGAACTTATGAATGTGCTGTCTGGAGCGTTCCGTTTCAATCAATATACTTTACGAAATATTAAAAATTTAACTTTTATATTTTGTAATATAAGTATTATTTTTAGAAAATATGATCACATTTAAAAATATATTTTGTGTTAAAATAGATTTAGTAATATTTTTTTACCAAAAAGAACTATTTTAAGATGTAAATTATAGTGGTTGCCATAGCGTTTTTAAAAACGCCTCATGAACGTCGTACGAAACATTCAATTGTCAATGCTATTTCCGACTTCCTAGTTCGATTGGTAATATTATTCTATGGGTACCCCAGAATACGGTTCATACGAATCATTCGAACTTTTCAGTAGAATCGAAAAATTTGCATACGAATTTACCATGCGGAAAAGTTCTATTACATGAGAATCGGGTCCCTGGTCTGCTTTTATAAAAACCAACTTCCATTTTTTACGGAAAAATGTAAATTATTTTCGTAAAAATAATGTTTACCTTTATTTCTGACATAAGACACGAGTGACGTCACTAGTCGTTGATTTGTGGATTAAAATACGTTCCGTTTCGTGTTTTTTTATTTTTCGCAAATATTCATAAAAATACTAAAATATTTTAACTAAAATAAAAACGTTGCCATCATTCTTATTTTACGTTTTTAAACATTTTAATCACACATCGTTAATAAATATTACATTTGTATATTCTCTATTTTTGATTTGTGTATTCTATAAACTTAGATTATGATTAGGTTATCTTTATAGTTTACAAGCATATTTCATAAGAATCTTAAACATTATGTTCCTTTAATAACTTAAACGCTCATATACTGTCATATTATTTTTCTAGGTACTTTCGTTACCAGCATCACTGCTATCACCAAAAAATGTACAGACCGAAGCATCGTCAGACCGACTTCAGGTAGTTTATAGAAGTTTGAAAATCATATAAATATTAAATATTTCCTAAGTTATTGTCGTTGGGCATTGATTAAGAAGATGATGCTACTAAATATGTGATTTTCTAAATAACGGATTGGAAAATATTCTAAGCCTTGAACAGGCTTCGAATACTTTCCAATCTATTATTGTTAGGTGGCGCTGTGTTTGCACTCTTCCTTCAATAAATATTACTTGCCGAAATTCTAAAGTCGATAAACAATATCTGTTAAATTTCTGCTGTGACAATTATAAAAATCGGCTTGATACAGTACGGCATGGTTTTAACTTAAACATGGAAAGGCTTTACTTGTGGAATGTATTTTGAACCTTGCTCATTTATCAGAACCGTTTGTGGATAAGTAACCAGAAATTGATTCGTGTTAAGTCAACACAATTTATGACTTAAGCTTGTTAATTAAGGGTGAAGTGATAAGTGAAGTCTATTATGACATATTTTTTAATTTCAATCACTCAATATTGGTAGATATGGCAACATTGACGTGACTAATTAAAACACTAGTTGAAGTATGCATGTTTTAATATATATATATACTATTACAGACTATCTAACACCGCGGTCCAAGATGCGCAAACATTACTAAAATTACGAACAGTGCAAAATTTGCACGTAATCATTTCCGACCACTTTAATAGCGCGTTCGTGTGCAGTCCTGTCAATGTCATTAATTTAAATTCAAAGTGATTTGACAAATCGAGTGTTACCAGTGATGGCGCCTAAAGTCGACGCCACCAAGTCGGCGATTCGCCGATTAATGATTTTGAAACCGAATACAAGAGTATCTTATTTACCTTTAATCCGGTCCGGTCTCCGTATGTAGCCGGTGGACTTCCTGAGCTAGCTCGAAAAAAGTCGCGGCTCCTGAAGGACTGCTGTCAATCCACCGAACCACGACCGGAACACATAGGCCTATTAGGCCACCACCACTCCCTAACTCAATTAACGGATCGATCACTCGCGTCTATAAAACTTTTGGCAAACACTCACAAGCGGACTGTCGCAACCCCAATATTAGGTGCGCCGCGCAAAACACAATGAATTGTAGATTTTCTCGAAAACGCGCCGTGATAACCTATATCAATGTCATTACAAATTCGACTCGACTGACATGTCACATGCGGTCGGCCGCCACAGGCCCTTACATGCACAGACTATATGCAGTGTTGCCACTCGCTCTTCTTCGAGCGTAAACATCCCCCCGCTCCGGACTGTCCGCCAAATCAGTCTTAAGGGGAGGCGAGAAAGAGTAGCGACCGCGCGCTTCAAAACAGAATCCCCAACTAAGACCTCGGCAAACCTGGGCACACCATCGGACCCTAGAGTAAGTTGGACAATGCGTCCGCGACGCCAACGTGGCAGGTTTGCTCCTTCACTAACACGAGGTCTCCAACCCTCGGTGGGTTTGTCTTATCTTACCACTTAACGCGCTGTTGCAAAATGTGTAAGTATTCAAGGTGCCAGCGGCGCCAGAAGCTCTGGGTAAGCTGCTGGAGCAACTCAAACCGCGAAAAGCGTCCTGGATTGATATCTCTGTAAGGATACTCGGGCGGGGCGTTAAGTGGTCTGCCTATCTAGAAATGGCCCGGCGTGAGGGCCTGCAAATCGTTCGCGTCTGTAGACAACGGACATAACGGACGCGAGTTGAGAACTGCCCCAATCTTATGAAACACCGTCGCAAGTTCCTCGAACGTGAGAATAGTCTCCCAATAACGCGGCGAAGGTGAGTCTTGGCGGCCTTTACAACAGATTCAAATCCCTCCCCAGTGAGGGCAAGACGGCGGGGAGTATCGCCATGTTACGGGAGAGTGTGGATCCGATTTCTATATTATTTTTATCTAAAAATTCACAAACTTCTCTTATATGTCTATCAGTGCCCTTGAAATTCGTGCCACAATCGGACCGAATTAGAGATGGCAGTCCCCGGCGGGAGACAAATCTGCCTAACGCTGCTAAGATAGCGTCTATGGTGAGTGCACTCACCACCTCCAAATGAACGGCTTTAGTGGCCAAACAAACACTCACAAGTAAGCCTTTTCAGTCTTAGCATTACGGAGTCGCGACGTCTTTATAGTGAATGGTCCCGCGAAATCAGTTCCAACTCCTAAGAAGGTCATCGATTCGTTCACACGATCAGCAGGCAAATCACCCATTTGGGGCTGCATCGTCTCGCGGCGTAAACGATAGCAGGGCAGACATCGAAAGATAACAGATCGGATTATTCTTCGCGCTGACAAAGTCCAAAACTCCCGTTGGAGGAGCGCGGTCAATGCATTACATCCGGCATGAGCATTCTTCACATGGCGATCAATGATCAACAATCGCACCAATGGTCCGTCCTTGGGGAGCAACAGGGGATGACGTGATCTATAAGACAAGTTAGCGTGCCGCAATCGGCCTCCTACACGCAACAATCCCTTATCATCCAGAAAGGGAGTCAGACGCACCAAGGGTCCCTTTAATTTGGACGTCCCGGTACGGAAAATCTTAAGTTCCGGTTCAAACGCTCTAGACTGGGTCACACGAACCCAATGCAAAAGAGCATCTTGGCGCTCCTGCGGAGAGAGGACCGGACACAAATCTTTGTCCTGAGGCCGGCGACAATTTCGAATAAATCTTCTTATCCAAGCGGTCACGCCGAGCAACTTGTCCAGAGAACTGTAGCGGTCTAATAAATATTCCCGCTCTGGAGCCGCCATAGTCTCGACAGCGTGAACACGCAAGCCCGGATTTGGTGCCTTCACCACAGCTGGTGTGGAAGGCCAAGACGGCTGTAACAACCATTCGGGACCCCACCACAGAGTGTGGTCAATAAGCTGAGGGGCTTCGCTGCCACGTGATGCACAGTCAGCAGGGTTTATTTCACCTGGCACGTGGCGCTAAATCAACGGGGCCTTCGAGGCCTGTATTTGGGATACCCGATTGGCCACAAATACTTCCAGGGAGTGGACGGAGTTCTTAATCCAACACAGGACAACCTGACTGTCGGACCAAGCAAAGAGCGACTCAAAGTCCACACTACGTCCCAGGGTGTCAACAACGTGGTTCATCAAACGAACCAGAAGAGTAGCTCCAGACAATTCTAACTTCGGAATCGTTAATCGAGTCCGAAGTGGAGCAACCTTACTCTTAGCAATTAGCAAGTGGAGCTTAACAGCTCCTCTATCAACGACCGTCCGGATATATACGACGGCTGCGTATCCACTCTCAGACGCGTCACAAAAGCCATGAAGGCTGGCCGTAAACCGTCCCTTAGGCAGTATATGTCTAGGGATACTAACACGGTTAATGTCGGGGAGAGACGACATGAAGGACTCCCAATCTCGCAGCAAACGGCCCGAGAGGGGCTCATCCCACGACACTTCGGCTGACCAAAGTTCCTGTAGGAAGCACTTCATCCAAAACACTACAGGACTAATCCAGCCATTTGGGTCAAAGGTACGAGCTACTGTAGACAAAACCAACCGTTTCGTCCAGACCTTGGGGCTTGGC
Source organism: Schoenobius gigantellus (assembly GCA_963935595.1). Taxonomy (NCBI): domain Eukaryota; kingdom Metazoa; phylum Arthropoda; class Insecta; order Lepidoptera; family Crambidae; genus Schoenobius; species Schoenobius gigantellus. Next base: position 48,044,557 of record OZ012542.1, on the reverse strand, counting down.
AGCTCCAATCGATAGGTGAACGTGTCCTGGACAGGTCTGTATTGCACTCCCAAAACAGATAGTAAATCTGGAGTGTTGGCATTCTCAAAGATATGAGGCTCCTGCTGGTGGTCGTCTGGCAAGTCACACAAAAGCTGAGGTGAGTTGGACATCCACTTCCTCAATTCATAACCACCAGCCCCGAGAAGAGCAATTAGTTCATCTCGCAAAATCAAGGCTTCCTCGACACTAGAGGAGCCCGTACAAATATCATCCACAAATGCATCCTCCTTGAGAACCAAGGATGCGCGAGGGTATCGTAAGCGCTCATGTTCAGAGAGTTCCACAAGTGAGCGAATTGCCACAAAGGGGCTCGAACGCAAACCGTATGTGTTGGTGTTCAGCTCGTAGACTAGCATGGGATCTCTGGGATCCTCCCTCCATAATATGAGCTGATATCGTCTATCGTCCGGGTGAATCACAGTCTGCCGAAACATCATCCGGATATCGCCTTCTCATAAACAATCGCGGTCGCGCCAATTTTGGGCGCTGAAGAGAAGGGGGGGGGAGAAGGAGAACAAAACCTGACCGATCGGATCCGGGATCCGCAGGTCTCCGATTCCCCGTACCGATTCAAGGTATGGAGATGTGATCAAACTCAACTGCCGGACCAGCCAGCTGGAGGCAATGCAACCCTGAGCTCCCGTATCCAAAAGGGCGCGAACTAAAACAAAGGTGCCCGTACGGATGCTGTTGGTAACAGCACCTGCTCCTGTGGGGGGGGGGGTTGCAGCCGACAGTTGGTTTAAGGAAAATCCTCCCGCATTCCCCGCAACGGGGGGGAAGGGGGGTCCAAAGAAAAATGCGTGCGCGGCGGAGGAGTAGGGCGCTCAAGGCGATCGAGCGGGTCCCAATCCGGCAAGTACTGGCCCCGATCAAAGCGGCATCGGGGGGCCGGGCGGTGCCCATGATGGGCGAAAGTTGGGGGAGCCCGTGACAAACGAGGTCTCTCCATCAGAGGGGGAGAGAAGCGTATCGGCTCCCCGCCTGGCTCCCTAATAACCGCGGCCCAATCCCGCGGTGGCGCATCAGAAGCGGCGCGTCGATCCCCCCGCCCGTAGGGGGGGTGGGGCGCCCAATCCTCTCACGGGAGGGGGGGCGCCAGTCCAATCTCCGCGGAGGGGTGGCACGCCCCTCCGATCTCCTCGGAGATGTGGGTGACCCTCGTACTTCGCCCTCGGCCCTCGTAGGGCCCCCGCCCGTGTGCGAGTCCCTCTCTCTCACCACCTCACGAGTGTTCCTACTATTGAAGCACAAAAGGGGTCGATGGGCCCCTCCACAACAGTGGCAATCTCGTGGGTGGGGGCAAGCTGATGCCATATGAGCCCCCAGGCAGCGGTAGCACCAATTCCGCTGCTTGGCCATATTCCTACGCCCCTCGGTGCGTAGGCCAACAAATTTGGGACAGGCCGGCACACGATGGCCATCCCGCTTGCAACACTTACAAGGCAGCGGCCTCTCCCCATGTGGAGAGTTCTGCCGCACTGCAGTATACTGCTTGTACGAGCGGCGCTCTCTCCGTGGCGCTCCCCGGGTCGCCTCATAGCGGCTTGTACTCGGTCCCGATATAGGAGCCAGATCCAAGTGGTCGGTCATCCGACACTCATCCTCCAAAAATCTGAGGAGATCCGAAAAGGTACGAGGCACTATTGCCCCCATACCTTTGTTCAAAGCGCCCTTTCATCTCCATGGGAAGCTTATTGAGGATGAGGTGGAGCAATATGAAGGACCACTGGTCTACCGGTAGGTCAAGTCGTTTGAGCGCGTTAATGGCGCTTAGCAGCGGGTTCAAAATCTCCTTCCTTAGTGAAGAGACCCGCGATACACGTGGCAGCCCTAAGATGGCAGCCACATGTGTGTCCGCTAGCAAGCGAACATTCTGATACCGGGCGGTCAACAGTGCCCTTGCAATATCATAACTGTCATCGTTGACAGGTAGATGCTGGACAAGCACACCAGCCTCTCCACGTAAGGCAGAGAGCAAATAGGCCAATTTCTGGCTAGGGAACAGGTCGTCCCTCGAGTGGACCAGGCTATCAAAGAGGTTAATGAACCCCATCCAAGCAGCCAGGTTCCCATCAAAGGTTGGGATGTCCAAGGTGGGCAGTCTGCCCAGCAAGCCGGCCGGGGTAGGCTTGATCTCCCCGGGCGTGCACGACTCACCCCTCCGGGCGGATAGGATAGCCTGAGCCTTGTTTATAATCACATCCGCCTGTTCAAAACATTGATCATAATCGGCATTAAATTGCTCGACTGCCCGCAACTCAGCGGCACCCTCGTCTGGGTGGTCGAGCAGATATTGTTGATGAGTAATGAAAAGCTGCTCCAATTCCTTCAAGCGAGCAGGTACTCCATCATGCCGAATTAACAAGGCCTGTTCTCGGTCTGGTCGGTCTACCAAAGCGACGGCACTAGCAAACCATCTCAGGATCTTTTGTGCACCCGCGCGTGCACCACTAAGCGGGCTGACTGGCGGGACCATTTTGCACTAAAATTAATATACACTATAATAATACACGGACAAACAGACCGACAACCGCAGACAACAAAACAGATCGGGAGGAAATTCAAAGGCAAAACAAAATATATAAACAAACCAAAATCAAGTGTAAATGCTAGAACTTAACTAGAACAACAAAGGCATTTAACAACAGAATTTTTCAAACATTAAATTCAAGTATTAAGTCTAGAACTTAACAAACAAAATATTCAAAGGCAAACAAACCAAACTCAAATGTAAATGCTAAAACTTAACAGCAAAATAGTGTATTATAACAACAGCAAAGGTCATTTAGCAACAAAAATTTTTAAACAAATTAAATTCAAGTATAAGTTTACAACTTAACAAACAAAATATTCAAGGGCAAAACAAAGATATGAAAAAACAAACCAAAATCAGATGTAGGTAAATGCTAGAACTTAACTAGAACAACAAAGGCATTTAACCACAATTTTTCATATACAATGACAACTAGTTAGGGAGATCGATCCACAAATGAGATTGTAGTCGGTTTAAAATCAGCAATCAAAACCAATTAATATGTATTGCCCGTTTGGACAACCAACAAGATTACAATACTAATTGTACAATACTAATCAAAATACTAATCAATCAATCAAATCTAACAACAACACGCTCTGCTACCAAAAGATGATGGCGCCTAAAGTCGACGCCACGTCGATTGTACTTCATTTGATTGTAGTCCTTAAAATCAGTAGAATCGGCGAAACGCCGACTTGGTGGCGTCGACTTTAGGCGCCATCATCTTTTGTGGTAGATCACTTGCTATATTCGCGACGATAAAACTTTTGGCAAACACTTATAAGCGGACTGTCGCAACCCCAATATTAGGTGGGCCGCGCAAAACACAATGAATTATAGATTTTCTCGAAAACGCGCCGCGTGATAACCTATATCAATGTCATTACAAATTCGACTCGACTGACATGTCACATGCGGCCGGCCGCCACAGGCCCTCACATGCACAGACTATATGCAGTGTTGCCACTCGCTCTTCCTCGAGCGTAAACAACCAGCTTTTCACGAAAGAAGAATTTAGTGTTGCCACAGAAGATATAATCAGCGTTGCCAATCTGTGGGGAATTCCCCAAACTGTAGGGATTTTCAGTCTAATTGGGTAATTTGTGGGGAGAGCGTTTATGTGGGGAGTATGCGGGGAATTTAGACGTTTACGCTAGGACTTAACTTAAAAGTAATAAAATTAGTCAAGTTTAACTCAACTTATCCGGTATCCTGGTTTTGGAGTTTATTTTATAGCAGCATTTATGTCCATCAACCTTTATTATTGTTTATCGGGGAAGTCCCTGTTGTTTACTATAGCTTTGTAACGAATTATACCTATAGATAGAGTACGTATGCGTATGGCAGAGAACTTTTGAGCGTTATTTGGTGTTCGAGTTCACAAATACTGTTTGTTGTGTATTGCTCACACTTGTTGTTTATGTAATATAATTAGAAAGATACAATGGATAAGTGGTAGTTAAAATGTAAAAAAAAGAAAGTTAATAAGAACGACGATTATTTCAAGATATATTATGTTATAAAACCAATATTCACCTGTTTACCTGACGTATTTCTCGATTGATATTTGTTACAGTAAGTTTTATTTCGTGTTTATTTTTAATTTTAAGTTAAGTAATATTAAGTTTAATTTCTTTGCTGAAAACTTGTGTGGTAAATGTGGGGATTATCAATTATGTTTTCCCCAAAATTGGGGATTTTCAGATAGGTTTTTGGGTAATCCAGACCGTGGAAGTCGGCAACGCTGGATATAATAGTACTCCATACAGAACGGCCACTCACCTCCCCGCACTCATTTCAAATACCCCACCCAACGCCGCACTTCGTTGTAGACATCACTGACACATAAACAAGGGCGCGCGCGATCGCTCGGGCATGGCGACACTTCACGTTCACCGAGTAGACGCGAGCGCCGGCCGATAACAGAGATAGCGCTATACGGGTAAAAGAGAATGCAGTCGCTGTACATCTCGCGTTATTTCGATTGATAACCACGCCCTCAGCCCTTCTGGATTCCACGCACGTCACTTGCTGCTTGAGTAGTAGTTATATATAGGTAATTGATTTGCGAACGTTATATTGAGTGTCCGGGGTGTGGTGTTGCTCCAAAAAATCGAGTACAGTCCTTAATTTCCATTCACTGAATGAATAACTTGTAATTATTTTCAAAACCTATATAGATGCATAAATAAATTCGTATTAGGATTCAAAAAGAATAATGGCGTGTTTGTTTAGTTCTTTATAGCACTTCATTATGATAGAATGTCAGTAATGTCAGTATTTCAAGTGACTTTAAATAAAGTGAAAAAAAAAACAAATGGTATAAAGCAATACCGCGCCTTTGAATGAATGCAGATAAAATGATGAAAATAAATCAAATCAAATAATCAATTAAAATCAAAAATACAAGAAAAAAATTCGTCTCAGGCGGGACACCCGCGTCTCCAACATACCGTGTTGACGCCCTAACCACTGGGCCACCGAGCACTTACCTGCCCCGACGAAATTTTCAACTGTACCTTGTACTCCCTTTTGTACTTTGTTAAGCCAAAGTAGTTTTAATTTGCTATCGGTACCAATAGTGTAGAATAGCTCAATTTGGACCACGGTGTAGAAACAAAAAAGTATTGTAGATTTGACAAATTTGAAATTGATATCTAGAAAATTCATGTATTTTTATAGTAGCACTGTTTTATCACATCATCACACATTGTAGTGATGAAGATAAACGATTGAAGACAACGAGTTATTCTAAGCAGTTGTTATATTACATTAGCTTTTAATGACTAGGCCAACGGTTCCCAACCTTTTACCCTATGCGCCTCACCCAACATTATGCTAATATTTATGGAGATAGAACCTTGTCAAAACGCATACCTTACTTGTTTAATGCGTTGCCTTCAGATATCTTTAATATAAATGATCGAAAATTGTTTTCCCACAGATTGAAAAAATATTATTTATCTCAACTTCCGTGAATGAGTAATGTAGTAAACATGTAGTAACATAATTCATTGTGTAAGCTATAATAAGTAACTATTTTGTTTACATTCTGAACGTGACTTTGTACTCGCAGTCAAACTTATTAATAAGTTTTGCGAGACTATTGTAAAACTGTTATAAATTGTAAGTGTACTTAACAAATAAATAAATAATATGCCCCCTAGGAGCCGTAATGGGGAGTCAAAATAAGAAAACCAAACAAACGATGAAAATATTGCCGTGTTTAGTTTTATTAAAAAGAAGTTAATCAACTAAGAAGAGTAAAACATACAATTTACTGGGCGCGCCTTACTGGTTGGGAAACCCTGGACTAGGCCAACAGCACAATGTTAGTTATAGCACAATATAATGTTTTTAAAATAAATAATACATTTTGCACAATCTAAAAATAAATATAGAAACGTGTCTTATTTTTTTAATCAGCGTTGTAGTCATTTTTCACTTATTTTTTACAGTATATGCCTCGATTACATTCATTTGAAACTGGTCAATAGTTCATTTCAATCAAAAATACAAAAAATGTAAACGATTTTTTCTTGTTATTTTAACGTGTGGAAATATTTAAACAAAAAGGAAACGTTTCAATGTATATTATTTTATCTGTTTACTAATAATTATTTTTAATAGTAATACATTTGTAATGGCCAATAGGGAACATGCAATATTTTTATTTTTGCGTTTATTGTAAAGAATCCCATGTAGAATAGATCACAAGTATGATAAAAATTAAAATAATAAATTTTATGGCAATAAAATGCAGTCTGAAACTAACAGTTTCAAATTTCGCACTAAAACGGGCCTACAGTTCTGATGACGTCACTCCTGTCTGTCACTCATTCGTCGCTAACATTCAATTCAAATATCATAGGGAAAGTTTCCATTTGTTTCAAATTATTGCTATGAAAAAAGACGTTTGGATTCATGTTTTATACCAATGTGTCCATCGACTTCAAAGAAGTTCCCAAATAAATTGTTTTTAACTGGACCTTCTGATCCAAAGTTGAAAAAATGATTGTAACACGATAACCTTCTTTTCGTACTATATGCTCTTAATGAAACACTAAAACTTTACTGTAATTGAATACTTTACCTACCGCAGAAGTTTAGTTCCTTTCATTTCTGCACTCGAAAACTCGGCACTTTCAACAAAAAAGTTACTACCATGTCGACCTCGGTAGGTTTCTGGGGTCTATTTTTATACAACCAACTAACTTTTTTACATAAAAATTTAAATAATTTTCGTAAAAATAATGTTTACCTTTACATCTGACGGGACAAAACACGAGTGACGTCACTAGTCGCTGATTAGTAGATCAAGATGCGTTCCGTTTCGCGTATTTTTCATCCGCAATTTTTCATGAAAAATAGTATTAACTAAAATAAAAACGTTGCCATCATTCTTATTTTATGTTTTTATAACATTTTAATTACAAATCGTTCATAAATATTACATTTGCATCCTTCCTATTGCACTAACCTTGTCTTAGCGAAGACAATCCTAAGAAGGATGCTCTCACTTCTTGTATTTAATGAAAAGAATGTGACAGCATGCCTCTTGAGATCGTCCTTAGCTAAGACAAGGTTAGTGCGATTGGCTATAAATCTTTTTTTTTGTTTATCAATAATATTTTTAAAAATATTGCTATTATGATTGTTTACATTTTGCTATTTTTGACTGTAATGGACTGCCGTTGTGTTGTGTGTTGTATATATCTCTAACGTACATGGTTAAATTGAAGTAAGGTGTCAAATTTGAAATATAATTTCTAAAAATTCACATGGACTGTTGATGTCATTATGTTCGTATTCGATACTATACTATTACTATAATCGTGATATTTTTCGAAAAACATTATATTACACTACATTTTACACCGTTGTTGGCTAAGTTTTCCGTATTTCAGCGTATTTTTATATTAAAGCTAATCTTATTGAGTTTAGCTCTTACGTTGTATTTTTGACGGCGCATTAAAAAAAAAATTAAATTTGACGAACAAAAAGCATTTTCTTTTTACAATAATTGGCTACGTTACTGATTCTTTTTCCTGTGAATTTGACTCTTTATTTCAGTTTAACCCGGTAAATGTACAAGATTGTGTTCAACGCTGGGATTTTGCATTTAGTAATTAAATTTTTACATAATTTTTGTTCATCATTAAACAATTTTTTAAAAAATAATATAGTAATAAATAAAAAAAAATCGAACGATTTTTTGTACAAAAGTAAGATCACTTTCTGCCCAGGATAAATTTTGTATTCTAGTATTTTTCTAATATATAAAAGAAATTAAAAACCATATTGTGAGGGTAGAATCATGTTCAAAAACCACAATAGAAAGATATTCCAGAACCCACTGAGATAGTCACACGTGTGCAAGGTGTGATTGTAGCTATTTCAGGCAGTCTTATTACCTTGATCGCCTAAAACAATGTTAAAAGCGCGGTGAAATGGTGTCCTGTTTATACATTGTTTTAACTTGAAGCGTTCGGGATAAATGTCTAGTCCCCTAATGTAACTTAGAATCACGCTGCTCGCACACCTCCGTCGCGAAACTTATAATGCGAAACGGTTTGCACTGCTAATGACAAAAATTATTAATGTCAAATGCGAAAAATTTCCAAAAAGAAAAATGTCAAATGCGAAAAATGTCAAATGTGAAAAATGTCAAATGCGAAAAATGTCAAATACGAAAAATGTCAAATGCGTATTTGGCCAACTTTTAAACTGACGATAGTCAAATATTTTATGTATGTTTTTTTTAAATGTATATTGGAGATTATTATTCATTATCATTTTAATTTTTTGACATTATATTTTTTCGTCATTATTATTTTTTGTCATTATTTTTTGACATTTTTATTTTTGGTCATTTTTATTTTTTGGACATTATTATAATTTGGACATTAGTATTGCAAACCTGCGAAACCGTTTAACGAATTTCGCAACTTTATGGTGAAAATGATTATATTTTAGTAAATTCAATGTAATTTCGCACTTACACATATGTATATTTACACAAAATGTAAGTTCGCTTTAGAAATTAGTGGACTGCATTGCATGCAAATACATGCGAAATATATGCGGACCCGCAATGTTGGACCGGGCGCCGGGCTGTAACCGGCGTCTCGAGTAAATCGGCGAAATCACGCAGTAATGAGATAGGACGATAAACCAAAATATTCGTGACCAAACGTTGCATTTACAGGTGGTAAGAAATATTATAATTAATATTTAAATTTTAATTTTAATTTGACGTAATAATGTCAAAATTGTCAAGGTGACTGAACACGAAAGACTAAAGGCAAACTTTCGGCACAATCATGTTCAGCCTAGTCAATTGGCGGGCTGTTATATGTCTGTTTTTTTTTTCACTTTTGATTTCCTTTTTTTTCTTTAAAGTCGTTGATTTATATTTTAATTAAATTACATAATTGTTACTGGCTTTGCAGTAAACTTGCATTTTGACCCTGTCAGAATAACAGCGCTTCCTTGTCACTCCGCCCACCTGTGTGTGACTTGGAAGCATTGCGCTGAGACAGGGTCCTTTGTTGGCCTTGCACACTTTCTAAGATTATTATCTTATTTAATTGTTGTTCTTGTTTTTTCTTTCATTGTTTTATATTCATTCTTCCTTAATGTATTGTGTGCATGTCCAATAAATGGTTTTTCTTTCTTTCTTAATATCACAAATCGATACTGTAAAAAATAATCTGAGATGGGTGGTATAGTATCTACAGAGGATATAGTTATACCCAGTTCCCACCGTGGCGTGAGCGCTCTAAATTCTACGTGGTGTTATTCTGAGATAAGGATATGTGCAAATACGTGTAGTTCCTATATGTACAGTAAAAAAATATTTTCAGTGACGGTTGTACAATGTACTTAGTTGTAAGGTGTTTACGTATTTTCAAGTGCCTCATTATGTGATAAATATTAGGGTTATGTGTCGCCGTTCACGGGTTCATGTCATTGGTTACATTAAAACTTTCAATATTATTTGTTGTTTTATTTTCTTACAACACGTAAGTGACCCTTCTGGAGAGACCGCAAAGGGTCATCCAGGTCTTTGCACGGCTGATTCCGGCCATACACGTTATGCCTACTTTTGTAGTGATACTTACACAATATACACACACAACCACAGAATAGATAATAGTACTAAAGTACAGAAGGATCACTCTCGAAGAAAAGCTAAGTTTAGGTATGAAAATGTACCTACTCTTGCGACCTTCAACCGACTTCACGGGAAATTGAAATTTATTGCAGGACACGAGCGTTCTAATTCCGTTACGAGTCGCTGACCCGATACCGAGTTGGCGACAAGAGCGCAGGGTTCCCACTCACCGATATATTAACGAAAATATTAATTAATTAATAAAGATAAAAGTGTGTATTAATTAATTCAACAAAATATATTTCTTGTCTATCTACTAAGTTCTTAGTTTCAGATTTTTGTATTGTCAAAAGAATAACATGTTTGTCAGTTCAGAAAATTGTTTTTGATGAACCAATTAAAGAATTTTATCGCAGGTAGGAAATTAGAAGAGCAAAGAGAACCACCGGTCGCCGTAGTTGCCGTTGAACGAGCTTCGACGCGGCACCATAATTGTAGACTAAGAGCTTATTTATTAAAATTTAAATAAATAAGCTCTTAGTTTATTTAAATTTAAATGAAATTGAATTAATGAAATTCGAGGGTTGAAAATATTCGAATCCTTACAAACAATCTTATTAAATAGTCCACAGGAAAACACGAACATGGCAATGTAGGTAATTGGATTTCTTGTAGTAACTGAAACAATTCACTTCCAAGATTTCCTTGTAAATGGTGCTCAAAATTATGTGTAAATACTGTCTCTAATTTCTGAATATACTCATTCATTCTTTAAACTTCCATAGAATGATTTTCTTTTATTATAAGCTTTATAGTGAGTAATAAAATAAAACAAGTATGGTCCATATACACGATTATTTTTTTATCACCCTGGAAAATTTAAGGGACGCTTCACGACATGGTATTAGAATGATTTGAATATAAATAAAAAAAATTACCCCCCTCCTTAATTTTATATTAATTAAAAAAAAATACAAAAAATGCTGCACTAGTTGAGAGCAGCATTTTTAGAGATTTTTTATTTTTTTATATATTTTTTAAAAAAATTTATTTCATTTTTTTTATATAATATTGGATGTGTCCTGAAGCGTCCCTAAAATTTTCCAGGGTGATAAAAAAATAACCGTGTATATATCATCTACCTACTTGACTGCGTAATCATAATAAGCATAATTTATCAAGTATAAAAACTATTGTATTTTTTTTAAAGTAGGTATTTTTACTATTATACTTATTTCGCATTCATTCATTTAAACGCCCTAAAACACTTACCTATTTTTAACAATTTTATCCTTATCATGTGGGTAGGTACCTACCTACTATAATAACAAAGTAGTTAGGATGTGATGTGAAAAATAGTCAAATAGCTTTCCTTTCAATATCTTTTGGTATATTAAAAAATGATAATTTTGCATCTTTTTTGTTCCGTTTAGTTATACACCCATAAACACAACAGTACCTATCATACAGATGACGTGATTATTTCGAATTCATTGTTCGTTACAAAAATCACCGAGAAAATCTTAACTATTACAACCTATTACGTGCGACGCGGCTAGCGTTCGAGCCGAGTGGCAACCCTCTGCCATATAGCGGCTGGCCGGGGCGCCCAGCCAAATGTACCTAAACTGCGGAGTGAGACCCCCCTGACACAACACCGTGTTTGGTCAATTTGGTCAATACCCTATAAAGCTGAAACTTACCCATTTTAACATAATCGGTGATAGTCATAAGTGATGGCGTCATTGAAAATACGAAATTGTAAAATTGATATTTTGAAATCCCCGATACAAATAGTTGGTAAGTACCTAGGTAGGCTTGATAGCAGGGGCGCCGAGTTTTTAAAATTCCCGTGGGTGCTCCAGCTTTTTTAATGACATACCTAGCTAGTTATATGTATTTTTGTTATTTAATAGACAAGAAAATACAAGATATTTAGAAAAGATAATTTATTATATAACACAGCAGTTTGACATGTGCACCTGTTAATAAATATTCGGCGGGGCGCGGCAAGCCGGCACGCTGCGTGCGTGAGAGCGGCTAGGTTTGTTTCTAGGCGCGCGTATTACGTATATTATTTCGGTACCTATATTATTTAGATTTAGTTAAAAGATGAGAAAGAGAATTATTTTAGATATTCATAATCGTGGGTGCTCGGCACCCACTATTTACCTCTCGTGGGTGCTGGAGCACCCGAGCACCCACGGAGTCGGCGCCCCTGCTTGATAGGTTATGTACCAAACATCTTTTATACCTATATTTGTTTGACAATATTTGCGCAAATGAATGTGGTTACTATTGAAGTAAGTCTAGTAAACTATACAGAGGAGCTCGGGTGTCGCTACGACTTCAACGTTCGCCGTGGCCATATCCATGATTAGTGAAGTAACAGAGAGTGCACCTGTTTTTGCGCAGACACATGTGCACTATAATACCCCACGCACCGATAGCTAGACCAAAAATCAGAAGAATTGTAACTACCGGTATACTTTTGCAAGTCTTCGGAGCCAGTAGGTATTGCTCGTGGTCCGATCATATTATGAAGTTTCAGACAATAATTTCTAAAAATGCCCTTTATGTGGATTCTGCCGAACTTCGTATTCGGCCGAATGTTGGGTTTAAAAACGTGCAGAAGCCGAACTTGGGTGGAATTTCGCGCGCTTTGATTAGACTAAATGTGTCATCATAACTTGTTCCAATCTCTCTCGCCCGTCGCGCGCATTCTTTCGCCGATTACATCATTCCGAGAGCACGTGTTTTTTTTTATAAATGTTGTTAATTTGTTACAGTTTTCAGCAATTAAAGTTAGTTTTACGGTCAAATTGTGGTAAAAGTACTTTAGTCAAGTACAGGCCTAACTTTTAGTCGTAGAACCAAAAATAACAAAGTTAAGTGAACATCGATGAAAATTTTAGAAAAAAATCTATTGTTCGCTATAAACTTTTTTCTGATCATTCTACAAAAAAATTATATCAGAGGAAAGGAAAATTATGGACTAATTTTCATTATAGATTAGACTATTCTCCAGTATTCATTAATATACTTACGGCCGGTTGCACCAAAATTGCTATTTTTTTTACAAATTCAGTTAAACGTTAGGTATACTGATACTAATCTGTCACTATTACGAATCCGTTTATGTTGCACCAAAAAAATACCAGTAAAAGTAACCGTAAAATTCCTTGCTACACGAATGAAGCGTTAATTCTACCATTTTAGCTTAGTAGATTTTTACTACCATGAAAGTTTTTAAGGGTTCCGTAGCCAAATGGCAAAAAACGGAACCCTTATAGATTCGTCATGTCTGTTTGTCTGTCTCGTCTGTCTGTCTGTCCGTCTGTATGTCACAGCCACTTTTCTCCGAAACTATAAGAACTACACTTTTGAAACTTGGTAAGTAGATGTATTCTGTGAACCGCATTAAGATTTTCACACAAAAATAGAAAAAAAGCAATAAATTTTGGTTCTCCATACATAGAACTGACATCCAAAAAATTTTTTTTTAATGAAACCTATACGTGTGGGGTATCTATGGATAGGTCTTCAAAAATTATATTGAGGTTTCTAATATATTTTTTTTCTAAACCGAATAGTTTGCGCGAGAGACACTTCCAAAGTGGTAAAATGTGTGAAATGGGGTGGGTTAAAGTGCAATTGTTAGCGGTAAGTGTCCCCCCCACCTATATCTGCTAAACGGTTATACAGGCTGTCCCAAAAAATAGTGTCAAGCGAAAGTCCAGAGTCACCCGAATCACCCCCATGTATGTTCCGCGATTATTCGTAGTTTTAGAGTAATAATTTTTTTTCTGACTTTTTGAAAATTTCGATCTAAAGAACTTAAAAATTTTTAATAAAAAAAAGTTGAACATATTTTAATGTTTTTCTTTATGCCACCGAATTATCTTTAGTGCTTCTTTTATGTCTAAAATAATCAGCTTCGTAACTTTAGTGGAAATTTAGAAAACATTAGTGTAAAGTCAAAATTTGCATGTTAGTGAATAATTACTTAAAAATTCATCTTTAAATTAAAAATCTAAACAGGCGAATTCATGGTTTCTAAGTATGTCTAAAAACTTCTCTAGACTCTCTGCTTTCATAATAATAAAAAAAAAAGTACTTAATAGGGCTACTTTGGCTTAAATCGGCCATCAAAGACAGCAAGGTGAAAATTTCATAAAACTCGACTTCTGATTATTATTTTTTTAAAATTCCAATTATTTATTAATAAACCAAAAATGATTGTAGAAAAGCTAAAAATGTATTATTTGAAGGTCAAAAATAACTGTTCCTGCTGCAATCTTTAATAACCTTTGAAGGTTTATTATAACTTAATAAATGAAACAAAACATTATTTTCAAAGTATTTATTATTCGATCGCTTAAAGAAAGTTTTCAAAATGACGACCTTCGTGCTCAATACATATTCTACATCGTCTAAAAAAGTTTTCTTTTAAATTTATAAATGCAATTCTGTTGTTTTTTATTGTTTCTTCCGCTTGTCTTAATTTTGTTCTTAACACTGTGACGTTTGTAATGTCCTTGGCGTATACTAATTCCTTGTAGTATTCCCAGACGAAAAAATCTATGGGGTTCAAGTCGGGGGACCGTGGCGGCCACGCAATGGGCCCTCCACGACCGATCCATCTGCCTGGAAATGTTTCAGACAAATGTTGTCTAACATTTCTAGCAAAATGGCATGGAGCGCCGTCGTTTTGAAAAATCATATTTCTCCGCGTTAATAGGTCTACATCTTCTAATAAGACACCGAGATCACGTCGTAGAAATTGCAAGTAGGCCTCGCTGTTCAGTCGGTCCGGTAGTTCGAACGGACCAATCAGCTGTCCGTTTAGGATGCCTGACCACAAATTGATACTAAATTGTTCTTGGAAATTAGATTCCCTTGTGAGGTGTGGATTTTCAATACTCCACGAATGGTAGTTATGCGCATTAAACACCCCACATCGCTTAAAATGTGATTCATCAGTCCATAGAATATTTTTAAAGAAATTTTCGTTTTCAGCTTGTCTCCGTAACATTTCCTGACAAAATGCCACCCTTCTCGGGTAGTCTGCGGGCTTGAGCTGCTGAACTTTCTGGATGTGATATGGGTGAAAACGCTCTTGATGAAGTATTCGATGTGCTTGTGATTTCGGAATTCCGATTCGACGTTCTATTGTTCTTACACTAACTGATGGATCTCTCACCACTTCTTCGACCACTGATTGGACAGTATCTGGGTCACTCATTTCAGATGGGCGCCCCGATCTTCTACCTGGTAGGCGTCCTTCCATGTAAGAGTTATGTACTCTTGAAATCATGCGATGATCAGGCCATGTTTCAGGCTGAGGTCCACCTCCATTTTGTACTTGCTGCCGGAACAACCTGGCTGCTTCAGAAGCATTTCCTCTTGCATATCCATAAAAGTAATGCATAAGAGCATATTCTTGCGATGAAAAAGACATCACAAAATGAAGAGCTTGAAAAGTCCGTTAAGAATGCCAAATTTGTCAATATCCCGTATTCACACAAAACCAAATCGTAATCGCACTCAAGGTCCGTAAAGAAAGCAAAGTTCGTCAAATAATCACAAATGAGCGTATCGTACGTAAGGCGCAAACAAAAGCAGGCAAACGACTGGCGCCAGAACACAATAGGCGCTCGGACTACACCCCCCGCCTCATCCCCTTGTCACAAAGAATAGCATTCCTCAGTTACAGTTATCCATTTCGCCAATGAGAGTGAGAGAGATAGCAATAATGCGGTCTCTTTCATATCCTCTCACTCGGGCAATTTTTTAGCAGGTAAGTACTGCGTTACATCCAACACTACAACCGATGTGATCCGCGAGAAAAATATTTAAATATGGGTTTCATGTAGTTAATTTTTGCAAAATTGTAATTAATCTGAACCTTAGAAATTATAAAAAGACCAGATATTTTTTTTATCATCTGATAGGAATTTGGTAAATTTTATGAAATTTTCACCTCGCTGTCTTTGATGGCCGATTTAAGCCAAAGTAGCCCTATTAAGTACTTCTTTTTTTAAATGATTATGAAAGCAGAGAGTCTAGAGAAGTTTTTACACATACTTAGAAACCATGAATTCGCCTGTTTAGATTTTTAATTTAAAGATGAATTTTTAAGTAATTATTCACTAACATTCAAATTTTGACTTTACACTACTGTTTTCTAAATTTCCACTAAAGTTACGAAGCTGATTATTTTAGACATAAAAGAAGCACTAAAGATGATTAAGTGGCAAAAAGAAAACCATTAAAATATGTTCTACTTTTTTTTATTTAAAATTTTTAAGTTCTTTGGATCAAAATTTTCAAAAAGTCAGAAAAAAAATTATTACTCGAAAACTACGAATAATCGCGGAACATACATGGGGGTGATTCGGGTACTCCAAGAGGTGCTCTAACTCTGGACTTACGCTTGACACTATTTTTTGGGACACCCTGTATATGGACACGTAAAAAAATTTACAACAGTAGTATACAGAGTGTAACATAGTATGTATAGTACCAATATAGTACATAAATATTAATGACTAGCTTTCCGCTCACGGTTTCGCCCGCGTTATTATTATTTTCTCATGGGAACAAATGACCAAAATGACCAGTATTCGGTGAGCATACTAAAAATAAAATGTAACAGTCGAACATAACCTCGTCCTTTTTTGAAGTCGGTAAAAATGCCCAAGTTACCCTTTGGGAATAAAAGAACATCTGCTTGCTATTACTTTTACTTTACTTAGTCCAGAGGAGGCGCTGTTGTCCTTCGAGTTTTTCCCAGTTGGTGGTGGTAGACTTGGTAGGTGGTGGGGAAGAGTCAATAATTCATTAATAACAATATTGCATTATCAACAATTAAAAGATTATCATAAAAAACATATAGATGCACACACAGCCGTAACCGCTAATGGGAGAAACGTGAAATTTAGACAGTTGTTTTAATTCAAAATGCGTACGCACACTAAGAAGGGATTTTAAAAAATGTCAACTCTAAAAGGATGAAATAGGCGTTGCAAGTTTGTATGGAAAAATCTTTAAATAAGCAACGATTTTGATAAAACTTGAGATTCATGCTCTGAAAAACATTTCATTGAATACGTGTTTCATGGTTTATTGGAATTCACCCCCTTATGGTGCAAAATCAATGACCGGAAAACCCCTTTATTTGATTAACCCGATTGTTAGGGAAACCCTATCAAAAGGTTACCGAACGATAGGGTTACCCCATTGATAGGGTTAGTCTTTCCTTGCGGAAACTTTTTTGAATAAGCTTACCCTTTAATTTTAAGTGCTTACCAACTAATAAGGTTACCCTATTGTCTCCTATCTTGTTTCCGCACATTTTCGCGATTTTTACTAACATTGATTGATTCGACCGACGCCGACGGTGAGGGCGGCGGACGGCAGTGTTTTCTTATTTATTAGATTGACGCTGATATCTGTTTTCAAGTTTTATGTTAAATTATTATAAACATGGAATCTATAATACAGCTATAAATCTTGTCGCGAGATTGTAGATAAAGAATAATACAATACTTACCTATTTAAGTTGATCTTGATATTGGTAACTCTAAGAAAAATTTTTGTTTTATTAAAAAAATATTGCGGCAAGCTTTTATATTTTAATAAAAAAATGTATCATGTAATAAATAAATGTTTTTCCTCTTTTTAGGACATTAAAATAACGAATAGACAGCTCTTGTTGCGTATTGAATGTTTGTGAATAGCAACATTTGCCATTACATAGTTATTCATCAAGCAAATCAAAAACTAATGCTTGAACTAATTTGAAGAAATTAAGGTCTATTATCGTTTTTTTTTTTCAAACTTCTGCGTTCAGCCGATTTCGAGATCTGGGAAATCCTATGTTACCGTATGTTACAGCAAATTCCTAATAACCTAAGAAGACTTATTCGTCAACTGGTCGCAAAACTCGCGAGCGCTCGCCAGTTGGCACCTTCCGATTTTACCTAATTTTTTGGTCGTCAACTCGCTCGATGGTGGAATCTGACATATTTATGTACAGTCAGCTACAAAAATGTTTAAGTAAATTTAAAGTAGGTACCTTTTTTAATGTTTAAGATACTTTATACGATGTAAGTTTAAAATAAAACAAAACATAGTTTTGAGATAAATATATAAATCAACATGACAAAAAACTGCTTATTTCCTTAATAGTTATCAACAATATCACAATGACTCAAGAATTTGGCTTATTACCTATTATATTAACTGTCTAAAACTAAGCAATGTGAGTGAATTTCACTATGAATACTTTTTAAGAAACTTAATTTACTACCCCTTCCTATACACGGTGTTTCATAATAACCAATAAATATTTTATCGTTATCTAAAACTAATTAATTAATTGTGTTTACCCGTAATGTCATTCAACCTAAAATTTTCATGTAAATCATAGATATGATGATGATACTATGATATACATGAACATTTTGGGTTGAATAACATTACGGGATAAACTATTTATTAATTAGTTTTAGATAACGATAAAATATTTATTGGTTATTATGAAACACCGTGTATATTTGAAATTGCATTACTAAAGAATTATTTCCAAATAAATATACAAGATATATAAATAGACTTGACCCTGGTGTTCGACCAAATTCTACAAAATTCATAATTAACTGTTGTTGAATGTGTATCTCTATATACAGTGTGTCCCCGGATAAGGTGCACAAACGAAAATGGGTGAAACTAGACTACAATTTATCGATAAAAAAAGAGAAGAAAAATTTTAAAATTAAATTGTATTTAATGTTGATTTTTTTATTCTCTTTTTAAGACCTTTTGTGTTTGTAAAATTGTAACATTGTAACCACTGCGTGGATGTTATTCAAATAAAAACAATAATGATGCCAAAAATTAACTATAGGCGCGTTCCATTTGAGCGCAGATTCGCAGCATTTTCAACATTTTTAGCATCATCGCGTTTCATTAGCTTTTGACGCTAGCAGGGCTAGCATCGTATGTTGACGTAATGCGTTCCATTTAAACAATATCTTGATTTTTAGGTTAGGTTTCCTTTGTGAAACATAGCGCGGTTAAAAATTTTAACATTTCTTATAAGAAACGCAAAACGTGGTTAGCATTTGATGTTAGCGTGACAAAATGGTGACGCTTAAATGGAAATCGGGGACTGTATGGTAAATAAAAAAAAGTACATAAAAGCAGTCAATAGGGAGAAAAACATTTTTTTTCACTAATTTTGAACATAAAAGTGTTAATTTTTTTTATTGCATAAAGTTGGCAAACAAGCAAACTGCCCACCTGATGGTAAGTGGTAACAGTCACCTATAATACATGTGGCTCTTGTGAGATTCGCAGCAAAACTGCAACCTCCACAAGAACCACAGTGTACGTTGCCAACTTGTGACACAAGATGTAAAGTCACAGTACCCAATAATTTCACTGCCATATCTTACCCTTCAAACCGGAACACAGCAATGCAAGCACTGCTGTTTGCGGCAGAAATAGGTAAGACGGAGGTACCTAAGCAGACGACCCTGGTACAGAGTCTCCCTCCAGTAAATTTAGAGTAAATGTTTATTTTTACCAAATAATGCAGTTAATAAAAAATGTTTTTTTAGATTTTTTGTAATAAATACTTATTGTGATTTGTTTTTCTTGTTTTAATCAATTTTACAATGAAAAAGCTTAGCTTAAGTTTAGAAATGCTTAAATGTGTTTAGCTAAATTCCAATTTAAGAAAAGATACCTCAGCGGTTGACAAAAATGCAGCGGCGCGGGCGCCAGGGGACGGCGCGTTAGCAGGCCCCTCAATTAAAGCCTCGTAGCTAAACATGTATTGGAGACAGAATGTTGTTTTTTTTGTTGGAAAGGTTATAAGATCTGGATTAATAAGAGGTAATAAAAATAATTTGTTATAGGGGGCATTATTTGGTAAAAATAAACATTTACTCAAAATTTAACACTTTTATGTTAAAAATTAGTTAAAAAAAATGTTTTTCTCCCTATTGACTGCTTTTATGGACTTTTTTTTATTTACCATACCGTGTTAATCTTTTGGCATCATTGTTTTTATTTGAACAAAATCCACGCAGTGGTTACAATGTTACAATTTTACAAACACAAAAGGTCTTAAAAAGAAAATAAAAAAATAAAAATAAATATTGAATACAATTTTTTTTCTAAAAAATTTTTTTTTATCGATCAATTGTAGTCTAGTTTCACCCATTTTCGTTTGTGCACCTTATCCGGGGACACACTGTATAATACCAGAAAAAATTTAACATTTAACAGATTTAAAGTTGAGTTATATTAATGGTTGCTATGTATTTTTTTTGTTAAAGAATTTTTAAGTAATAATTAGTTTTAGTATTAGTTTTTAAACTTTTATTGTAACACATATTCACATGTTATCGTAGTATAAGTAGTATAACTAGAAAATGTTGAACCTTTTTAAAGCTGACCATCTGCAACTATACCTACCATTTTCTATTGTGAATGAATAAATGATTTTGATTTATTTTGATTTTGAACAATTGCATTTAGCCAGGTAGCATCCGCCATTGATATCGCTGACACGAGTGCAATTTCTTCTCGATATTTTATGTGAAAATTTTAGTTTTTGTTAAGTTTTAAAGTTAAGTATACGTTTCACATTAGAAGACGTAAGTATAATACTTATTTTAACTAAGTAAAATCATCAATTTACCCCTACAATACATTAATATCACTAAAAACTTCCACATTCAAATATTTTTCACTGTTTCGCCTTTAATTTTGGACGTCATTTTTTCCTTACACTTCTATGGACGGGGTCACTGAGGCCCCTGTTCTTCGTTACGCAGTTTACACGTTTTTTAGATATTAGGCTAAAATTTATGTCTTAATCGTAATAAATAGGTTCAAATCAAACTAAACCAATACAAATTAAATAAAATGTTAATAAATTTTACTTAGTATAACGAAATAAAGAACTTATGTGATAATAATTATAGGAATAAGTCTCATCTAACAAGAAAAACTACTTTTTCCTCAATTATGAATTCTAATAAGTAAATTAAACATAAAAGAAAGCTCGTAGGTAAAAAAATAGAAAAATGACACCTATTTAACAAAAGCAATCGTAATACAATTGCTTTATCGATATTTTCTGACGCACGGCTGCACAGCTGATTATATTGAACATTTTTAAAGAAAAATTGATTAAAAGTAGAAGGAAATAAAAATATGTTTGTCCTTATATTTGTAGACAAGGGGCCTTAGAGACCCTACGTCCATCGTTAAATATTAACTGTTTTATTTCCATATTTTCTCTACAGGCGGCAGTATTAAAGGCTTAATTTTTATTATAAAAACCAAAGCACGCTTAAGCATGCTATTCTGGGCAGAGCAACGTTTTGGCCCGAAAATGAAAACCAAATACGATTGTACATATTCCGAAAAATTGTAAACATAACAGATATTAAAATTCAATTCCAACCCAGAAAACAAAACACAAAGACTCAGTTACCAACCTTCCAAACCCAGGTAAAGCTGCGGGCAATAGCTAGTTTTTATAGTTTTTGGTTTCAATCTTTTTTTATTTGACTGTACTTTACATGAGCGCGCGAGTTGACGACAAAAAAAATAAAATAAAATCGGAAGGTACCAACTGGCGCGCGCTCGCGAGTTTCGCACTCGCCAGTTGACGAATAAGTCCTTAAGAATGACAACACGCACTAATTCAAATTCAAAAATCTTTATTCAACCTAGACCTTTACAGGCACTTATTGACGTCAAAACAAAGCAAAACATTCCAATTTAAAGAAAACATATTTAACCTTGTATGTGCATACATCCTGAATATACTCTGCAAATACAAGTAGCAATGAAAAAAAAAGTTGAATCTACACCTGTTCGGAAATTGGGAGAGCCTTCTCGAGAAGAACAGGCAAGAAACTCGAAAGGTCAAATTTTTTTATCTCCTCTTTTAAATCGCCATTTACAATTTTGGTTTTGTTACATAGTTATTGAAAGTTAAAAAAATACAATCGGTATGCTTACATACACTTAAAATGTCAAAAAATAAGTTATAGACTTATACACTAACCATAATACAAAAAATTAGGTATGTTGTTACCAAACATATGATAACTTAGTCTTTATACTTAATTCAAAATCAGTTCTTTTCTGACAACAATATCTGTTAACATCAATAGCTATAACAACAACACGATTATTGACATTATAACGAATAAAATAATAACTTCATATTAAACACCAGGCATAGGCATCATTTAAATAATCGTTGACTTTTTATTATCATTTACTCATTAGTCTTTTTTACATGCGCTTTAAACTTATAAAAAGGCAAGTGTAACTGACACTATGTGGAACTTTGTTGTAAAAAGTTACAAATTTTGTCACAAATTTTGCTATTCACAAACATTTAATACGCAACAAAAGCTGTCTATTCGTGTATTTGGTTCCGGACGGAAATGATTTTATAAAAAAAAATGACCCGAACATACAAACATACATACAAATACACATACATACAGTGCAGGCTAAATACAAGTTTGTAAAAACAAACAAGCTGCACCGCGACTGGCGCGCAGCTTGGCGACATCTTAACGTAAACTGATTGACGAGTCACACGAAAATTAACTTTAGTGCGAATAACTTATTATTCCTTATTATTTGATGGGGCGATATTTTGCGGCTGTCGAGAACTACACACGTAAACGGTTATGCAACAATAAGTCTAATGCATTTGACGTAAAAACTTGAATTGCTTGTGCGCGTTAAAACCCTATTGATAGGGTTAGCCTCAATGGAGTTATCGGATGCGGTAAGTGCTTACCCTAATTAACTGTATTATTTTGGTTAGCCTTTCGGTGCAGTAAGTCGATGAAATGCTTACCGTATTGATAGGGTTTGTGAAAACAAGTCTATAAATTACCCAATCAAAAACCCCTTATATGGAAAGTGGTTTCGGTCCTTGTGCAAAATAGGAGTTGAAAATTTCTATAGAAAATATTTATAATCTGATACAATTTCTATGAAATTTATTATCCGAACTCCTAAATATTAATAACAGTCATCTATATAATAGGCTACAATATTATTTTTCCTACGGGAAAATATAAAATTCCCATCGTAAAATAATATTAACGTGGGCGAAACCCTGAGCGGAAAGCTGGTCATTAATATTTATGTACTACTTATATTTATGAATATTGAAGACCTTAATTATTGAATAAAATAGAAAAGTTTACAATGAAAATGATTCCTTAAAAAGCCCTCTATAAAAATGATCTGATATTATTTTTCTGTAAAATAATCAGAAAAAGGTTAAGTATAGTAACCAAAAGATTTCTTTTCTCAAATTTTCATCGATTTTCGCTTATCACTTTGTTATTTTTGGTTCTACGACTAAAAGTTACATGACAGTAAAAAAAATCCTATTGTTTTCAATTATAATTTTGATGGCGTTACGATTAAGAGGGTTCAACTGGTTCGCGACTTGGATATCTACTTTGACAATAAGATGTTGTTGTCTGCACACATTGACCAAGTCATACAGAAAGCATATCGTAATCTGGGTTTTGTGTTGAGAACTTGTCAGCCATTTAAGTGTCCTGTTAGTCTCAAAATACTTTACTTCGCTTATGTACGTAGTCTACTTGAATATGCTAGCCCTGTATGGTAGCCTTTCTATAAAACTTATATTGATCGGATAGAACAAATCCAAAAAAAGTTTATTAAACATTTAAATTACAAATGTCGCAAAAACTATGACTCATACCTTTTAAGTTGCCGCTCCCATAACCTTACATTAGAGGAACGCCGTAAATTGATGGATGTCTGTCTCCTGCGTGATATCTTAAACGGTCGAATAGACAGTCCCGAAATTCTAGATCGAATCCTTCTCAACGTTCCTAAGCGGCGTACAAGACATACACCTTTGTTTAGTGTTCGGTATCATTCCACTAAATACGGAGGAAACGCTGTTTTCTCTTAGAGCTGTCGATACTTATAATAAAGAATTTGTGAAGTTGACTTGTTTGCTGTGACCAAGCAATTATTAAAAAAGCATGTCACGAATAAAATATTCGAACGAGTTGCAAAGATTTGACAGACACTGTGAGTAATTAGTGTGTAATAAGACACTATAGTCTGGGCACATGTATATATACACCATCACACAATTCCTCTATACACGTTGCACACACATCTATACTAATATTATAAAGCTGAAGAGTTTGTTTGTTTGTTTGTTTGCTTGAACGCGCTAATCTCAGGAACTACTGATTCAAATTGAAAAATTATTTTTGTGTTGGATAGTCCATTTATTGAGGAAGGCTTTAGGCTATATAAGATCGCGCTACGATGAATAGAAGCTGAGCATCAATGAAAAAATGTTTCAAAAACGGGAAAAAATAGTATGGCGAAACGTAGTTCGCTGGCACAGCTAGTTATATATATATATTTTTTGTTTTGAAAGTTGATAGTTAAGGCGATACACATAGTATACTCACACATTATACACAATCACACATTAACTCACCACGTATCATACAAACACTGTTTGTTGTATTCCGGATAGCTTGAGTTACTTACAAAATTGTAATATGTGGTTAGCTATAATTGGCTTCTTAATATTGTAATATATTAATACATAAGTTTTATAATTATGAGCTGTTGTTAACCCGAATAAATAAATAAATAAATAGGAAACAGGAAAGTTTAATCGCACAGATTGGATACGATTTAGGAAGCAAGGAGGGTTCAGATACAGTGTTGCCAATTAGTTCTTTAGAGCTAAATTCATCTTCAAAATAACCTTTTTTTTTCATTCGTACTTGTATTTGCAGACATCTTGAGTATATTTAGGATGTATGCACATACAAGGTTAATTTATGTTTTCTTTAAATTGTTGTTGAATGGTTTGCTTTGTTTTGACGTTAATAAGTGCATGTTAAGGCCTATGTTGAATAAAGATTTTTGACAATGTGTTAGTTCTAAAATAACGTGTTTCGCTCCATAGCTCTTTTTTGGCTCTATTCTTAAACTTAAAAACTCATTTTTTAGGACCTTTATGCATTAACTATTGTATTCTTGTATTGTGATTCCGTGTTAAATTTCATTCTTTTCCATTATTTCCTTGCCATGGTCTAACGCCGAAGTTAAAAGAGTGTTTAACCAGCTAACATTTTTTACACAAAAAAGGTTTACTCACAAAAATTATCTTTTTATACATAAGAAATTAATGTGTAACACACGATTAGTATGTAGGTATTATTGGCAAGTTTTTATTTCAAAAACATTAATTTGAAGAAAATAATAGTCCGTTCCTAATAACTCGTATTAGGCGGAATCTCGGAATAACATTTCGGAATGACAGACTAGTAGTAGTTCATTAGATGAGATTCATATGTTTACATTTTGATTTTTGATGCCAAAAAAAGCCACTAACCACCAGAAACAAATTTTTCCCACCAACTAGGGATTCCAAAACACCAAAACTAGTGAAAAATCTACTAACATGGCAACACTGCAGTCCAATTTAGGATTCAATTTAGTGTAGTGTGATCACTCTTTTTCGACTCTCTAATTAGAACGTTCCTATTTAGAATTTCTACAAATTAAATAGTGTAATCAGCTCTTTACATTTGTTATTGACATGACGATGACGTAGCAAGTTTGTGTTTACGATGTGGGAGTAGCTTTGCCCCACGTTTGCCCTCATGAAGCTTGCAAGGTCAGGTCGTTTCGGTTGATGTTGGTGCAAAGTCATTAGATCCGGTAACAAGCGCAGTTCTTAGGTTAATCTTGTTATTATAATTGTACCATTATATTATGTATACTGGATTCAAAGCTGCAATTACTGACATGTACAGAAGTATACATGTTTCACTTTTGCATTCGCCACTTGATGGCTATCGCCAAAAATATTGAAGATCATGATCATGTCATGATACAATATTTACAAGACATCAAATATTTGCATTAAGAGGCTTTTTCAAGTTAAAAGTTTTATTTTGGGTGGAACTCGACAAAATACGAGATACCCAACCTTTATCAGCTAGGGAGGATCTTAACTATGTGCCGCCGATCAGTGGTGCTTGCATTATTTCGTGTGTTCGGTTTGAAGGGTAATCATCATCATCATCATCACCACAGCTCATATACCTACGTCCCCACTGAGGGGCACATGCTGCCCTGACCGTGATCAGGTATGGTAGGGCGATTAGGCCTTAGTCAAACCACGCTGGCCCAGTGCGGATTGGTTGACTTCACATAGTACACCTTTGAATTACTTCGCAGGTGTATGCATGCAGGTTTCATCACGATGTTTTTGAAGGGTAATACTGGTTGGAAATTGCTGGGTACTGTGACCTGGCATCTTATGTCGCAAGTTGACAACGTACAATAACGTAAGATATGCAAAAAAATAACCCTACACAAGTATCGCACTTGTGTGGGGTTGTCTTTTTGCATATTTTTCAGAAACCACAGGTACTCAGGTAACTGTAGCCACTTACTTACTATTGGGAAGCAAAAAGAAACAAGGTCAGCACAAAAGGCCCTAAGGGGTCGAAGTGCAGGACCCGAAAGGGCTCCTCAATAGAAATTATGATTAGGTGGACAGCTTGCTTGCTTGTCAACTAAGTTGTGTCAAGAAAAACTTTGGCGAATCTGCCCCTTGATTGTGTAAGAAACTAATATTCTACTAAGGTCTACGATCGATCATTTCTCTATTAAAAAACTGTCGGCACAGAATCTAGTATTGACGTTGCAATGGCTGCAAAAGCAATCGCCATAGATTTTTTTCTTGGACAAACCCCCTGTTCGTATCTTTTTGACGTGGTGCAAATACCGTCTCCACGCCGTTCGGTGGATGGCTATGCCCCTAGAGCATTTACCCATTTAGGCTGAATGCTCTAAGCTATTTGCCAGTATTGCCACTCGACAGGTTTACGTGGGGTCCTCCGCCGATTGTGAGTCCTGTTTATTTACCCATTAAACTTACCACGATCTATTCTAAAGGTGCCCAATTAACCGGATCACCAATACGCCTTCATCTTTGTCTAAACTTGTTGCTAGGTATTTATTTATCCCATCTTATTGCAACTAGAAGATAGATTATAATAAATAATTGCAAACATATCGCGGAATAGTTTCCTGTAGGCTCGTGCGGAGATGTTCGCCTGGAGCTTGCGTCCTGTGGGTGTTGGTTGAGTCTGGGCGGGCGTGGCGACGGGCCTCCAGCCGGCCTCCGCCACCGGCCAGCGGCCCGATAACGCCAAAGTATGACTGGTGCCGTATCACTATCAGTCATCAGCTCAGTTCGTCAGCGTACACGGCGCGACACACACGCTTCGGAGGCCCGACATACATAACAATCAAAACACGCGATCGCGCTACAGCTTTAATTTAACAGGCAAAATAACCTTGACGCTATTTCCACGCCGGTATTGTCCGTACACAGCAAAACACATGTAAGTAAATTTTGAAAAATTTATTGCTCACTGCAAACGGCGCCAGGTCGGTAATTTACTCTCAGGTCACAAGTTCAATAGTGATTGCTGTTTGTGAGCATTGTTTGTTGACCACCAATACCAGCGGTTGTTAACCCTAAATTTATGGAGACAACAGGTTGTTATTAAAAGAAAAATGTTGAACAACCCAGCATTCCATATCAAAGGTTAAATAATGAATATTGATGAGATAATAAAATTAAGGCAATTTATAGGAACAGGTTCGAAAGAGCTATTAAATATATTGTATTCAGAAATTAATATCAAATGAATGTCATCCCGAACACGCCTCCTTGTAGCATCCAAAAATGTAAAACACAATTACATAAAATGCATACATCGTAGACCTAACGAAACTTAAAGAATCGAAAACATATCAAAAGTTCCTTAGTATTTGCATTATAATATGGGTATGTTCCCGGTAGGTACACCGCACGTTACACTGGTGTATGTAACCACGAAGACCCTATTCCCCGTGGTTACACCACAATAGTAATCAACTGCTGTCGATTGTCGTTAAAACACAAGGAACTAATAAAGTTTCATGTAATTGCAAGCGTTTTCTATATCCTAGTGAAATTTTTAATACATAATTTAAAAGGCCTTACCAAAATATTTTTTTACTCCTCACATTTTGTGGCGTAGAAATTTGTGTTATCTATCTGTAGATAGATAGGTATAACGATTGAAATTTGCAGGAACGTCACCATCAAGGCGAATTTAGTTTGGTGCGTAAATAGATTGTAATAAATAAATTGCGTGGGTCCGCGTAGCGTCTGTTGTGACGACTTTGTTAGCTATTTTTTCATTTTTAGAAATAAAACCCCTCGTGCTACCAACTACTGGAACATCAATAAAATTAGTTCCAAATTTTCTGACTTATTTTTTTTTGTAAAATTTATAGTTTTTTGATCGTACTTCGTACTACCATGTAGCTAGGTAGGTACTATTGACAGTCCATCGACTTAGATAAACTAAATAGATTTACTTTGAGAAACAATATGCCGAATGTTTCTTTCTATAACAATATCACCATAATTTCGAAGTTTCGAATATCGTTTATCGTATTTTGTACTACTATGTACCTAGGTAGTATCTATTATCTAATAGTATATTGACATGGAGTAATGGAACCAATTGAGAGATGTTACTGGTCAGTAATTGTATATTTTAAATCATGTGATGTCAGCTTCTCGCACTGGCGATAAAACTCTATAAATAAGCCATTATTGCGCCTGTGACAGCCGAGTTGCGCATCCTGCAATCTGCAATATGTATCCATTAATACTGTACCGAGGACGTGAAATCATAAACACACAGACTTCCCGACGTTGCACTAAAAAGCTACAAATTGTCTGTAATTTGAAGGAAAGTCTTAATTTCCACTCTGTCTGTATCATAAAAAGCGATAATAACTTAAGGTACTATTGGATTTTCTATCATTTTTTTGTAAAGCTCAAGAATTTTAATCAGCTATTCCAATCAAAACACGAATCAATTTGAAACAAGAAATTATATAATTAGCTAATCTATTAGTGAAAGTCCCGTCAAAATCGGTCCAGCCGTTCCGGAGATTAGCGGGAACAAACAGACAGACAGACAAAAAAAAATTAAATTGTGTTTTTGTTATTGGTACCCGATATAAATTCATACCCATTTAGTAAAAACTTGCTATTTTGACATTACAAACATACACTTTAATTTTATTTATTTGTATAGATATTATAAGGAATTTCAACTGAAACGGTGAAGGTTCTGAGATCTTATCTTCAATATTACAGTATTATTGGGGCTATTAGATGTAAATTGTAAGAATATTTTTCTGTTTATATTTAAATAATAAATAATTTCTAATTACAAAAATATCAGTAGTTGTTATACCTTATCAATAATATATCGTTTAATTGCTTAAAAAGGTTCACTATATTTGTATTGCACTTAACATACGTAATTAGAGTAAAAATGGCGAGGTAAGAAATAGTAAACATTTAGACAAAATCAGCAACACATTGCATTTTAAAATGGCGAGGTAAGAAATAGTAAACATTTAGACAAAATCAGCAACACATTGCATTTTAAAATCAGGAACACAGTCATTTCATTTTTATAAACTCAGAAATATTATAAGTTACGTACTTAATTTGTCGTTGCATATAAATATTTGACATTGCCGAGGTTAACAAACACATAATTTTTATCTTTGTTACGCACAACTTTATTTTTTATATGATTATTGGTGATAGCTGATAATAGGGGTTAAAGTATGAAATTGCCGTTTTGTAAGTATGAAGATTTTTAAGAACATTGCTTATTTCATACTAACGTTTTTCTTAGTTATTTAATAACCAATAAAGCAAACATTGTGAAACTCAATAGACTTTAAACTAAGTAATAACATAATTTTGAAGACAGGAAAATTAGTTTTCACTAAGTTATCGTCAATAATGTAGGTACAACATTCTGACGAAAAAAATATTCTAATTCTGAGATGAAATTGTAACCAAAAGCCTAGGTCAAACTCTAGGGTCACTCTAGGGTCAAAAAGTAATAAAAAAATATTTTTGTTATAGCTCTTAAATTAGAAAAGTTATAAAGTTATATAAACAATTGAAAAAACGGCAATTTAATACTTTAACCCCTATTATTAACAAGTACCTAGATCATAAAAATATCCTTATCAAATTTAACTGTCAAAGGTTAAGAATAATCACAAGTGTCACTTGTATTGCGCGGTAACTCGAGGACCTACTGTGAATTTGCTTTAGTAGCCGGCTTTTATATTTTGAACTTTAGCCGTGTAGTGCTAAGTATGTGTTATAATATGACGCCATATCAATATGTAATGTACAATGTTGGTTATACCCATTATCAGACACATATTATCGTCCGCAAAATTATACAGATTTCGTTCTGTAACTTGTTATGAATTTTAAGACATTGAACTTACTAACCTACAAGGGTAAGGGTATCTCGTCACAGGGTAGGGGGCACATCTAGATAAACTCTATTGGTACATCAAAAATTTACTAAATTCAGATTCTCTTACACGAGGAATTAATTTATGTAACTGCTAATATTTGATAACGATAAAAGGCACGTTTATTGATAGGAATACGGATTGTTTTTAATATAAATACCTATTAATAATACCTACCTACCAGTCGATGTAAATTTTTAGTTTTAATTCATTGCGTCGGGGTAATCAAGAAATACTGCTGGCTCGTGAATAACTTTTGAAGAGATGAATATATTTTCATCAAAAAAAGCTCTTGTTCTTGTTAGTTTTGATCAAAAGAAACCGCATGAAAATCGGTCGACTACTATTATTTTTACAACCGGTTCGACTATACTTAGCTGTACTACTGTAACAGAGCGATTTAAACGCCTCAACAACACTATAAATGGAAAAGAAACTTTCGAACTGCTGCTGGGCAGAACTACATCAAACCTAGTTATAATTAGTGTTAAATAGTTGAAAGAGTTCGATTCCTTAGCCATAACATGTTCAAAAAAAGATAAAAACCGACTTCACACACACAAAAAAGTCAAAATTAATATGAATACAAACAACATTACATTTTTATTTTAAAATTGGTGCGGATGATCGATGATCGGAGTTAAACTTTGGCTTTTCTAAATATTGTTTAAATCTTTTCAGTAAATTTAATACCAGATCACCGAAGTAACTTGAAAAAATATAACTGTCAGTTCGTGCCTGTTGTATTTCATCATCACAGCCCATATACGTCCCCACCGAGGGGCTCGAGCCTACCCTATATTAGGGTGATTAGGCCTTAGTCAACCACGCTGGCCCAGTGCGGATTGGTCGACTTCACATACATCATTGAATTTCTTCGCAGATGTATGCAGGTTGCCTCACGATGTTTTCATTCACCGTAGGAGCCTCAGACAAATGTACATATGAAATTCGAAACGAAAAACACATTGGTACATGGCGGCCCCCCGATTGGAAGGCAAGTGCCGAGTCCA
Organism: Schoenobius gigantellus; assembly: GCA_963935595.1. Lineage (NCBI taxonomy): Eukaryota > Metazoa > Arthropoda > Insecta > Lepidoptera > Crambidae > Schoenobius > Schoenobius gigantellus. Next base: position 48,013,341 of record OZ012542.1, on the reverse strand, counting down.
CTGCGCCACCGACGCTGTTGTATTTAAAAAACATTAACTCCTAAAAGTCAAGGATCCTTTCATGATCAGCGTGCAAGACTATACCAGACGCAAATACCATAGTAAATTCTTCAGAAAAAATCTACTTGAAAAACACAAAAAGTCAAAAATAATTTAAGAAAAAAAACTACATTTTTGATTTTCGCTTTACATTACATTTTTATTTTGAAGGCGGTGCGGATGATCGATCATCATGAGTTCATATGTAGCACTGTCCTTAAAATTGAAAAGTAATGTTGTTTGTATTCTTATATTATTTTTTACATCTTTTTGTTTACTATTAGTTTTTATATTTAAATATTTAAAAAAAATCTTTTGTGACTTTAATACTAGCTCACCAAAGTAACTTGAAAGAAGACAAGTGAAGATCAATACGTGCCTATTGTATTTGAAAAACTAACATCTAACTCGTAAAAGTCCTCCTAATAGTTTACCGGAGGGAGATTCTGTATTTCTGCCGCAAAACACGATGCTTGCATTGCTGTATTCCGGTTTGAAGGGTAAGAGATATGGCAGTGAAATTACTGGGTACTGACTTTACATGATGTCGCAAGTTTTGCTGCAAATCTCACAGGAGCCACATGTATTATAGGTGACTGTTACCACTTACCATCAGGTGGGCAAGTCAAGATCCTTCCATCATCTAGATTGGCATCTAGTTTTTTCCAGGGCCCATGATTTTGTGTGAAGTTATCAGTATTTTGGCATATCATTGAATTTTGAATCAGTAGCCGAACATCCTGGGGTGGGCACTAGACCATTTTGGGGTGGGCCCAGGGTCACGAAAGTCAGGATCTGATGATAGGATCCCATAAAAATCGAGGGAAACCCTTAATTATATAGGTTTGTCCGACGTGTTTTGTGTGCTTTTCTTTTATTGCTTAAAGTTGGCAAACAAGCAAACTGCCCACCTGATGGTAAGTGGTAACAGTCACCTATAATACATGTGGCTCTTGTGAGATTCGCAGCAAAACTGCAACCCCCACAAGAACCACAGTGTACGTTGCCAACTTGTGACACAAGATGTAAAGTCACAGTACCCAGTAATTTCACTGCCATATCTTACCCTTCAAACCGGAACACAGCAATGCAAGCACTGCTGCTTTGCGGCAGAAATAGGTAAAACGGAGGTACCTAAGCAGACGACCCTGGTACAGAGTCTCCCTCCAGTAAAAGTATATTATGCCATTACTCCGCCAATTGTGGACCGATTTTTAAAATTCTTTTTGTATTCGATAGGGTATACTCCTGAGGTACTCCTGGGGTGGTACCAAGGTCACCAAAGTTAGAATCTGATGATGGGGTCCCATGAAAATCTATGGAAATCCTTCAATTTTATAGATACGTTCAACGTGTTTCATGTTTTTTTCTAAGCTATTCACGTATTTGCGTCTGGTAATCATGAACCGAGGATGGATTATGATGGAAGGATCCTTCCTTAATTTTTGGACTTGACCTGCCCCCTAACCATGATCGCCCAAAACAATATTAAAACCGCGCTGAGAGCGGGATGGTGCTATACGCAGCAGGAGCGGTGTCTCTGTTTCAATATTGTTTTAACCTTGCTATATAAGCGATCATGGTACGGCCCCAGACCTGACCAGACCTTGGACCTGAATTAAATTTTAAGACTTTCTAGGAGATCATCGTTTGGCACCAACTTCAAAATAGAAGTGTGATGTTGTCTTATATTAATTTTAACTTTTCAGTGTTTTTGAAGTCGGTTTTTATTTTTTGTTAAATATTTTTTTGTGAAGTCGATTAAGATGCAATAAAACGCCTTTGAAGATAAATACCTTGTTGACACCATGTCCAATAAATTCGCCGAGGACTACATCCAATTTAGAATTTTAACAGATTTTGTAAAAATTAATAAAAACACCAAAATGTAAAAAATACTAGGTATGAGAATAATAAAAAACAGAGTTATGAGTGCCAAATTTTAAAAAACTACTTATATTAGTTATTGTTATATTTTTTAAAACTTTCAATGTGATCATTGCTTGGCACCGACTTCAATATCAAACTGTAATGTTGTATTATTCTTATATTATTTTTGACATTTTGGTGTTTTTGAAGTTGGTTTTATTTATTGTTGAATTTGTTTTTTTTTCAATCTTATGTAAGTATTAGAATTTGAGCCAAGGCAAATACCAGAATAACTTAAAATAAAACGCCTCTCGCTCTAAACAGTTTTGAAATAATTATTTCCGAACTCCTAATCTACCAGAAACCTTCCATCATCAGCTCAGTAACATGACATGATGATTGATTTCGTCCCTTGTTTAGCCAAACCCCGTCTCGGGACTAAATAAGTTACTGTCACCGTTAGGGTAACAATGTACTATTAAAGACTTTCACTTATCAAGTACCTAACTCTTAAGTATTAAGAATTTGTGAAAAAGCGGCATCCCTAATCACATAGGTTTTCCATTAAGCTTCTGTAAAAGTTGTGTATCGATTAAAATATTGTTTTATTTAATTTACCCTTTTGGATAAATGAATGAAAAAATACCTAAAAATGAATGAAATGATGATACAATTTATTATGTACAAGCTGTGCCCGCGACTTCGTCCGCGTGAAATAGTAACTTTTGTTAAGGTTGATAAAAAGTAGCCTATGTTACACCTTATATAATTAGCTATCTATTAGTGAAAGTCCCGTCAAAATCGGTCCAGCCGTTCCGAAGATTAGCGGGAACAAACAGACAGACAGACAATAATTTTTTAAATTGTGTTTTTGTTATTGGTACCCGATATATATTCATACCCATTTAGTAACAACTTGTTATTTTGACATTACAAACAGACACTTCAATTTTATTTATTTGTATAGATAATTCAATACAAGTGAGCTCAGATAACATACCCAATGATACAAAGATTACAAACGGTATCAAGATCATTGTCTCTATTCCTGTTTATTTGGAAGTCATTGCATTGTCGCTTTATGATGAAGATATTAATCATGTTAGGCAACACTTAACGCAAACCGAAGAATTGCAGTACTATATCATTGTCTTTTGTGATTTTTTTAGAGGGAGATAACGTCACTCTCGTGAAAAATATTTTTTTGGCGTCCCTTATTAATCTTCTAAATCTGTAGAGATATTCATTTTTTTGTATTCAGCTCCATGGTTTTACACTGTTTACTTATTTTTTTATTATCAGGATAAAATTTAACCAAATAAATTATGTTTACATACAAAATGTTATCCAATTAATTAAATTATCCCTTGTACCCCTTGTGCGTTGCAATGCCACGTAAAGCTTTCTTTACTTAAATTGATTTTCTGCCCAGAAACCTTCACGGCCTTCCTCAGAAGTATCTTTAAGTACCTACCATAGCTTTATCACAACACAACTAATCAATAGCTAAGGAATATATAGAGGAAATACAAACATTAATTTTCATTTAAAAATCCTTATTTATTTATTGATATTAAATGATGAAGTTCTTTCTCCTATTCTATGGAGGTTATCTTGAGGCAAAGAAGCATACGGTTCACTACTCAATTTTAAGCAGCTATACATAGGTATACCATAGATGCTGCATGCACTCGTGTAATATGTTTAAAATAACGATAAAACTATACAAGTTGTTACTGTTAATAAAATAGCGCAAATCCTTAGATATCCCTACTTTTTTTAACCGACTTCTAAAAAAGGAGGAGGTTTCTGGTTTCTCAATTCGACCGTATATATGCTTGTTTTTTATGTTTGTTCGCGCATAACTTCGTCGTTTATGAACCGATTTTGATAACTCTTTTTGTATTCAATAGAGAATACTCCAAGGGTGGTCCCACTGTCATCAAAGTTAAGATCTGATGATGGGATCCCATAAAAATCAAGGACAACCCTTAAATTTTTACGTGTCTAACGTGTTTTGTGTATATGTTACGCGATTACTCCGCCAATTGTTAACCGATTTTCAAAATTATTTTTGTATTCGATAGAGTATACTCCTGGGGTGGTCTCGAGGTCCAACCAAAGTCACGATCTGATGATGGCGTCCCATGAAAATCGAGGGAAACCCTAATTTATTATATTAGGGTTTCTTTCACTAAAAAGACTTCATTCACTAATAAAAAGTTAAATATAAAAAATATTTTACAAAAAGTAAAAACCGACTTCAAAAACACTGAAAAGTTAAAAATAATATAAGAATAGGTACAGACAACATCACACTTCTATATTGAAGTCGGTGACAAATTTTAAGACTTTCTAGGAGATCATCGTTTGGCACCGACTTCAATATAGAAGTGTGATGTTGTCTGTACCTATTCTTATATTATTTTTATCTTTTCAGTGTTTTTGAAGTCGGTTTTTATATTTGTAAAATATTTTATTATTATTATTTAAGAACTATTCTAAACTATAATAAAAATAACTTATTTCGCGGTTTATTTACGAAGAAATATCCTTTTTCTTCTTTTGTTGGATATCTTGAAAATTTTAAGCACTATGGTCGCACGCCTCCGAGTAGGTATGAGGTTGACGCGCCGCGATAAGAAATAAAGACTTAAATTTTTTTCAATATAATCTGACCCACATTTTTTATTTGTGGAATCGAAATGGAATCGAGTGCAGGCAAACTATTTTCAAGTTTTATAACACGCATAGAGTTGTCTCCGTGAATTGCACTACTCACTTAAAATCATTGCCAGAATAAGCACTAACAGCATTCCCACATCACTCACGCACGGGAACACAACAGGTTGGGCTGTATGCGGCCTAGTCGATATTAATTGATGCTGAATAAACATCGATATTTAGCGAGAAAACATCAATGTTTAAACATCGATGCTAAGTCCTCGATATTATCGAGACATCCATGTTATGAAAATAATATCGGAACATCGATACTATATTGTTTAGGTACTGCTTTTTGGGTTATGTTATGAAAAACGTGTATGAATGAATTGCCCGAGATTAAATATTTGCTTTTGTTTTGTAAAGCTGAAGAAATACTTGAGCTGCACTGCACAGCGAGCGTCTTCGATAGCTTTGGATAAACTTTTTTCAAAAGCTGGTCAACATCTGTACCATCAGAAAAATAATTTCAAGGGAACATTTCAACAAAACAACTACACTCAGGAACAAATTTAGAGGAACGATAAAAATTTACCTCTGATTTTGATAACGCTGTGTATTTCAGCATACGAAACCATATTTAGTTTTACCAGCTTTCTAGCCATCGGATTCGCTACAAAAAAAACATTCACCGCGGAAACCAGTTGTACGATTGTGATAAAAAGAACACCATTAAAGTTACCGTTCTTCTCCAGGTTACAAATAGGGAAATTTTGTCATTATCCGTTATGGCCTTGGTCATGAATCCTGGATAACAATCAAACAAACACATTAAAGTTCAATCACACATCGATATGATATTGTAAAAGTAGCTTGAATCTATGTAAACAGTGTAGTGTTCCTCTAAATTTGTCCCTGAGTGTATTTTTGCAAAGTGTAACCAAAAAAATTCTGGGTCTGTAAATTTTTGTACTTTTCCTAAATAATAAAAATATACGATAAATAAAAAAGAGATTCGTTTATTTTCCTCCCCAAAACATCGATGTCCGAAAACGTCGATGTTTGTCTTTCGATATTTATCGCATATCAATACTATTGAATCGATGTTTACATCGATGTCAACATCTATGTTTTTCCAATATCGATCAAAAAATGGAGATATGTAACTTCTTTGCTCGGGCTGCTTATTACAGAATTAACATAATGTACCATTTTATTACACATCATAATTCACTACTTCAAGATTCGTTCGGTATAAATAGCACACTTTTCGAATGTAAATAGTCTTCCAGGTAATAACACAATGTTTGCTTCTTAACGACTGTTTATGCGTATGATAGGGGTGGGGGGACGGTAGGGGGGAGACTCGAGTAGTAGGTGAATTTGAATGTCCCGACGAGTAAACATGCTGCCCATCAAGTGTGTACATACGTACGTTTTCTGTTGCTCTTAGTTAAATAGCGCGTTCATAGCTTATAGTCCAGTGAATGAAATAAATAGGTTGCGTAAGACTATTTTGAAAGTTAGCTACCAGTTTTATTACACTGACGAGCAAAAATAAGTAGGTCATTCGCAAAACGTTTTTAAACGAAAAAAAGAAATGAAAGTCGGTCACCGTGACCGAAACAGGGTTAGGAGGCCATAAATCGAAACTACACACATACAGTCTGGAAATACCAAATCTCGTACTTATGTCCTCTATAAAAATCATTCAAAGGTCTACTTGTATCATAACAAGAAGGCAGAAAAAAAATAAAAACAAAACATTCACTCTTATTACAACTGTATTCTTCTATTCTATGCTTTAAAAGCTCATTGTTTTATCTTTGAAAATCTAGAAGCTTTTTATTTTTCTCGACGTTATGAGTATTTTTGTTTAACGCCATTTTTAGTTTAAAAAGTCACTCCAATCTAAGGCATCATAGCATTAATGAATGACAATAAAATAAATATCATACAACTAGAATTTTATTTTGTCAAAATATCTTGTAGGCTTCAAAGTTAGTGAGATTTTCGTTTTCAGAAAGTTATCAATCACTATCAATCGTTTTATTCTTCAGAGTATAAAATAACTTATAGTAATAAGTATTATTTTAGCTCCCATTATTGTTTAGGTACAATACATAAATTAGAATATGTATTTACTGATGTACAACACAGTTAAAGTTTATCCAGTAAAGGAATCCGGGTGATGCTTCTCTCAACTTCTCTCTTGGACTTTGGAGCTTGAACAAACTGTAAGCTCCTTTCCTCCCGGTCATCTCAATATAATTGTTTCAATGTTTAGATTTGTTCCTTTATATTGCTTGCAATTCCTCACCATAACGCACTGGACTAGCTAGGAGTTGGCCCTTATCCCCTTTTAACAAGACAGGTCTATGTCTAGCAGTGGGCAGTGGTATTGTGGCTACGATGATGTTTAAAAACATAAGCCAGTGACGCTGACGTACGTATTTGATTGATATCTTCTATGTCAAGGATTTTCATTGATGTAAATACATACAAGACACAGGATGTTATTAAGCTAGACCGCAACTGAAAACGATAGCAATCTATAGCATAATATAGTCTTTCTTATACAGCAGAGCAAAAAATACACCAGTAAAAAAGTAACAACTGCAGAGGAAAAGTTAATTGTATTTGTGTTAATAGTGTAACTGATATGCCTTTATATGATATGCCCTAAATGTTGGATATGATTAATGATATTAATTTTGGAAGAATTAGCCAAGATTCAGACTGCTACAATAGTTGAGCGATATTTGCGACAATTTTTTACAATAGAGCATAACTGATTCTCAATTTTTGTCGCAAAGTGGCCATCTGTTGTCTGGTGAAATATTGGATCAATTATAGTAGCATCATTGATCAAACGGGTTGATTTTGTATATAAATGTTGTCTGCGACACGGTTCGCGTTAAAAAGAAAGATTGCATTGATTATAGTTTCATCTTAATTATTCAGAACTTTTAACTATACATTGTGTTGATGAAATTGCGCAAAACCTGAAGTAAGTTCGTGTAGAATCTAGAGTAGAGTCGATTCCACTAATAAAAAATATAAAAAAGTTCAACCACGCCGCTTTTTAACTTAACTCTATCGTCTCTACATCTTATCGGCGGGCGGTGCGCGCGCGACGGCAACATATTATACTCGCAAGTGCGCGACCACTTTAATTTACAAGATATGTAACAAACCCAAAGAAAGGGAAGGGAATGCCTTCGCAAATAATCCGCGTTAATTTATTCTCATAATAATGTTATTGTTTGAGATGAAAGCAATTGCTTCCTTATTGTGAGTTTAAAAAAAATGGATATTTTGGTCATTTGTTAAAGCACTCTGTATAACAGAACGGGGTAGGGTAACCTAATTAGTAAGAAGCCTGAATGTCGCTATCGTAATTTAGTACGTCAGTCTTCGAGCGATTGATGATGAAATAGTGTTATACACGTACACAAAAAATTACTTTCATCATGTGATAGACGCCTTCGTGCTATATTTCTTCAATTTAGAGATATGAGATGCTTCTAATGATTTAAAAGTGCATTTTTTGCAACTTCTCTAGTATAATAAAATAGAAGTTATTGTAATTCCAAGTATAAAAATATTATAATGATGAAAGGTTTCCTTTATTTTTTGTAGTCAATATATTCTGGATTTTTATTCATAATGTTTTCTAAATGTCTAAATGTAATATACTTCCTACCTAGTTTTTATCGTCTTCTATTTAATTCATAAAATACTTTTGCTTTATTCATTAAACTTTTTCTGGAGAATAAAATTTTGAAACAATACCTAAACAACATTACAAAATGTCTGAAAAAAAGGAGTTTTAGTAAAATTCTTATTCGTTTTATTTCACACACACGTGTAATTTGTATGTAACCTAACAGGACCAGTCTCGTCGCATTAAAATTATGTAAATATTAATTCTGGTTTGCCGGAGTAGTTGTTTGACTTAGATAATTTTAATAATTCATTACGGAAGAACAATACAAAACGAACAAATTTTTATGAAATGTCAAGATTACAAATCGTATATCTAGTAAGTTAAAACAGAGTTGTATAATGTATTATATACAATGGTAATAATAATATATAGGTATGTGCTCTTGAAGTATTAACATAATTCTACAAGCCTAGATGGTAGATGAATAATTTTTATTTCTCAGTAACTTATTGCGGAGATCAATATGTATAAACCTCCAACTCAGCGAACGCTAAAAATACTAACCCAAGTATCCTACTGTGGGAATAAATTTGGGGAACTCTATCTTGCGCATGCCTAAATACTTAGAAATACAAGTGCGCAGATTTATATTTTTATATTATATTTCCCTAGGTACATATAATACTTTCAGCTAAAAGAAAGTCTGCAGTGTGCGCGGACTCACGATTCACTATTGTTTTCTCATCTCAGTGGCTATGGAGTTGGTTGGAAAAATTTAAGAACTAGAATGTAGGAAGAATAATAGGATCTATCTACAGGAGGTTCTAAAAGGTATGTGTAGCTTAAAAAAATAGCTCACTAAACTTACGAACATATTATGTATCGAGTCCGGGTATTATCTACTGGTATTAAGTTAAAGTTTTGTCAAAAAAAGCACAGTAAAACGGAACTTTACGTAACTTCTCCAAATCGAGAGTTTGATGACGTTGTCGAATGCGCCGTCCAATATCTATCTGTGGATTTGTTACTAACGTTAGATCTGACATTAGCTCCATACAAAATACGTCAAAATTTTTGGTAAACAAATCCAGAAATAGATAGATTATTGAAACCTGTTGTTAGACATCATCATCTCATACGGAATATGATTGACTTAAGGTTTCTCTCAGAAAGAGTTGGGGCCTTATTCCTACGGGTTGGTCGAAAGCGCTATATAACCTCGTCCGTTGATGATCATGATAGATAGACAAATAAATTCTTTATTTTACATTACAAAATTAGCGTTAACAAAATACATAATATTTATGGTACAATAGGCGGCCTTATCGCAATGAGCGATCTCTTCCAGGCAACCTTTGGATGGACTCCATTTACAGAAACGAAAGAATTGGGGAAGTTGGCAATGTACAACATTAAACAAACTTAAATATAAGACATACAATAAAATACCTCCATACATACAATAGACACAAACATACATACACAAACATAACAAACATATACCGTTGTAATACATCTACAATGACAGATAGTAGTCATTAAGTGACCTTTTGAAAATGTTTAGTGACTCTGCACGCCTGAAAGCTATAGGTAAATTATTCCATAAGCACGCCGCTTGGACTGCAAAAGACTTATGTTTCAAATTAGTACAGTGTTTTGGAATACTCAGAATCAGGTTCTCTTCGGATCTAACTGCTCGTGAGTGATTATTACTAAGAAAAGTAAAAAAAAATCTTAAGGTAAGGAGGGGCGGCAGGGCTAAAGAGGATTGTATATAATAAGGAGAGAATATGAGCATTCCGGAGAAGGCAACCACTTGAGCTTACTACGAAACTCAGAGACGTGGTCATATTTTCGCAGACCAAATATGAACCGTATGCAAAAGTTTTGAAGTCGCTCAAGCTTATTGAGTTGCTCCTCAATGATGTCCAAATAACAGACATCAGCGACAAGGGCAATTTTGGTTGTAGTTGGAAGGAAACTTCGTAATCGTCTTAATGATCCAGCCGACGCAAATATTTTGCGGCTCACTTAAACGCGGCTCACTTTAACGAGAAGAGGCTGTTGGCTTAGGTCCATTCATGCACCACAGGACTAAGGAGTTAGATTTTCCTGAACCCGGATAACCTCAATAAGGGCCAAGGTGGCTCAGTGGAGTCCTACACTTGCTATTCTCGCCAACCATCGGCAAGCACGGTGCGTGGCACAATCCAACTTTGTGAAAAAGGGTTCTTGCTCTCCTACCGTTTTGCTTTGGCCATTTTAGCGTGATCGAGCCCTGCTCTCCAAGTCAGGAAAAGTTGATCGTCACCAAAAAATAATGTTTATCTAAAGCTTGGAATTCGCATTTGGTCGCGATCAGTCGTGTCACTGCGAGAGTGGTCCGCGGATCAATGTGGCTATTAATAAGCTGTTTGTAACAAACTAAGAGGCATGTGTGGGTGGCGGCGACCGGTCGTTGTTTTATTATCGACCGTATTCGTGTTTACGAGGAGGCGCGGGCGCCGCCGCCGGTCGCACGCGCCGATACTCCAACTATCTGCACATTCCTATCCATGTCGTTTGCTGCTGGATTTGCGGCAAGTGTTATTCTGTAAACACTGGTAAGAAGCGTACATTGCAATAGGTATCTATATATGACAGATAGTCATTGGGCCAGAAAGACCACAAGATAGACTGACGGCGAAAGAAAGAGAAAGCTGCTGAATACGAGCAACATCGGACAAATTGGTTTTGAAGTCCTTAGGGGAGGGCTATGTCAAAGCACACTGTCGAAGGTACATATGCGACCGAAGTTTTGAGGCTAATTTAACAGACCATAAGCGGATTAATTATGAGGCGAAAATTCGATGGCGCAATCGTGCAATGTTGCGTAAATTTATTGTGCCATGTGCGTGTGCCATTTTGGAGCCTTGATTGTCATAAATACATAAGGTGTCCTTTTTATTTTAATATTACTGATCTTCCTCTCTTGTTTTGTGTAGAAAAACTGAATATTCGAATTCATCTGTGGAGACATTCGAAAATTCCCACGCTAAATTTAGAAAAATATCTGTAGTTTTGTCAAATGTTTTATTAATTTTACTAAAAAGATTGATTTTTTTTTATAAATAAATAAAACCATCTTCAAAAACACCATAAAGTCATAAATTATCCATACTAATATTATAAATGGGAAAGTGTGTGTGTGTGTTTGTTTGTCCGTCTTTCACGGCAAAACGGAGCGACGGATTGAAGTGATTTTTTAAGTGGAGATAGTTGACCGGATGGAGAGTGACATAGGCTACTTCTTGTATATGAATACATTACAACATGACAGTTTTATATTGAGGTCGGTGCCAAGCAATGGATAAATAAAAAGAATTTTGAAAATCGGTCCAGAATTGGCGGAGTAACATACACACAAAACACGTTGGACACACCTAAACATTTAGGGGTTTTCCTCGATTTATATGGGATCCCATCATCAGATCCTGACTTTGGTGACCATGGGACCACTCTTGGAGTATACTCTATCGAATACAAAAAGAATTTTGAAAATCGGTCCACAATTATTGGCGGCGTAATCGCGTAACATACACACAAAAAAAACATACGCATCGAATTGAGAACCTCCTTTTTTTTTGAAGTCGGTTAAAAATTTATAAAGCGTGATGGATGTACTGTGTTTGTCAAAATTGAAGGCGATCGCAATAGATTTGGAGTTACAAAAAACAAGCATATTAGAATTCGAGCTAAGGCAAACATCAGAGTAAATTAAAATAAAACGATGATCTCCTAGAAAGTCTTAAAATTTGTCACCGACTTCAATATGGAAGTGTGATGTTGTCTGTACCTATTCTTATATTACTTTAACTTTTTAGTGAATGAAATCTTTTTAGTGAAAGAAACCCTAATTTAATAACAGCTCACCATCAAATTAGGGTTTCCCTCGATTTTCATGAGATCCCATCATCAGATGCCAAACGATGATCTCCTAGAAAGTCTTAAAATTTGTCACCGACTTCAATAGAGAAGTGTGATGTTGTCTGTACCTATTCTTATATTATTTTTAACTTTTCAGTGTTTTTGAAGTCGGTTTTTATTTTTTGTAAATATTTTTTTATTTTTAACTTTTTAGTGAAGGAAACCCTAATTTAATACGCTTCCCTCGATTTTCATGAGACCCCATCATCAGATCCTGACTTTGGTGACATTGGGACCACTCCAAGAGTATACTCTATCGAATACAAAAAGAATTTTGAAAATCGATCCACAATTGGCGAAGTAATCGCGTAACATACACACAAAAAAAACATACGCATCGAATTGAGAACCTCCTCCTTTTTTGAAATCGGTTAAAAATAGATACAGTCGAACATAAAACCTCTTCAGTCCTCTTCGTTTTTCAAAGTCGGTTAAAAAGCAAAGCGCAGTCTTGTGTTGACGGCACAGCTATGACTCAAATTAGATGTTGTTCGTGATAGATTTTTTTTTGATGCCAAACATTATTGGCCTTATTCATAAAAATATTTAAGCAATGTTTAAGTTAAATAATGTTGCTGTCACTTCAATCTCATTATAAAAGAAAGGACATCAAAAGAGACAGCAACATTACTTAACTTAAACATTGCTTAAATATTTTTATGAATGAGGCCATATGTATTTTGCCCTTGATGCCAAACATTATGTATTTTTCAACACACTTCCTCATAAAGTAGCTCTAATCCCATTGCAATTAGGCACATAATGACACCTATAATCAAACTGTGACTTTTTCATTACTCACGAGTGAGTAATAGTTTTTTTTAATATTATTGGTTGAGTTACGCTTACACTTGCGCTAAAATGCTATCCGCGAAAAGCCCAAAAAAAGAAACCTCATTTTTTAGTCTATGGCCGATGCGCGCGCATAGGAAAACTGATTAATTTTTCCCGCCATTACGAAATTTATTAGTCTAAGGCCGATGCGCGCGCATAGGAAAACTGATTAATTTTTCCCGCCATTACGAAACATTTTTCACAACTCGTCTCGTTTTCTCTTTTGAAGTTATTTAGTTAGTTATTAATTAAGATGTCTGCAAATACAATTTATGAAGAAAATGATTTATGTTGTACACCGCCCGATATAAGATGTGAAGCCCAGAACGTTATGGAAAGTTTACTACCAGAAAACTCAAAGGAAAAATATCTATTAGCGTACCAAAATTTCATACAATGGCAGAACAACAAGAATACGCAGTCTTTTTCAGAAAATGTGTTCATGGCGTACTTTAAAGAATTATCTTCTAAGTACAAACCTAGCTCATTGTGGTGTATTTACTCAATGTTAAAAAGTACAGTCCGAACAAAGAATGGAGTGGACTTAAAAACATACTCGAATTTGTCAGCTTATCTAAAGAGACTATCTGATGGATTTAGAAGCAAAAAATCAAAGGTTTTATCATCTGATGATATTGAAAAATTTATTAAAGATGCTCCAGATAACCAATATTTGGTTACAAAGGTTAGTTAAATTAATTTTAATTAAATATTTAATAGCAGCTTGTGTTGTGTGTTGACCTTAATTATTGTTTCTTTTGTTTCAGGTTGCTTTAATATTTGGTGTAACTGGTGCCTGTAGGATACAAGAATTAACAAATATAACTGTAAAAGATATAGAGAACCATGGCCAGATGCTTTTAGTGAAGATACCTATCACGAAAAATAAAATACCTAGGTCATTCACCATACACGGTCCATTCTATGATATTGTTAAGAAGTATGAAAGTTTGCGTTCGCCAAAAACAAAAAATGACCGTTTCTTTCTAAATTACCAGAATGGTAAATGTACCTGTCAGCCTATAGGTATAAACAAATTTGGTTCTATGCCTAAAGAAATCGCTAAGTTTTTGGGTTTAGTAGATGCTGAGAGCTACACTGGACATAGTTTCAGAAGAACTTCAGCTACATTGCTGGCAAATTCAGGAGCTGATATAATGACTTTGAAGCGACATGGCGGGTGGCGATCTAGCAATGTAGCAGAATCATACGTAGAAGATTCCATACAAAACAAGAAGGAAATTTGTGCAAAAATCACAAAAAGAATTAAACTTGATTCTGAGACGCATCCTACTGGCGAAATACCAAGTACGTCCAATGATTGGATTTCACCTACCTACACGAATAATGAACCATCACAAATAACAATAGAACATGAAAGTATTTCAATAAATAATCTATCTGATGAGACCGCTATGTCATCAAAAATAGTTAATTATAATTTTACTAACTGCACATTTACTAATTGTTTATCTAAGTAAACTTTTTATCTACTATGTAAAATGGTTTTTTATTTAAGTATTGTTTTATTCAGAAGTGTGTGCACCACTATGCGCCTTAAGACCCTCGCCTGACGGCTCGGGCCTCAATGCGCCTCAGCGGTAATCACCAACATTACACACTTGTACCATAATGTACTATTGCCGTAAGTATCAATTATTGATTTTAATTCATAAACTACGTATTTTAATCAATTCGATATATCAATTAATCAATCACATTTTGATAAAACAATACTAATTAATTAATTATTATTGCTTTAACCAAATATGATTTTACATAATCCGTGGTACGGTACGATCCCCTCAAATAAAATGTTGGCAAATTTTGGATCCAAAGAATTTGCTATGGGCAAACTACTATACTATACTCAGATGGTATAGTTACACCACTACTGCCTTCGGCGTAGAATACGTATCTCTCCACTGAAATAATGATAATGATGAAAAATGTGCAAAGTAGTTATTACTCCACTATAGGAGTTGCACTATGACACCTTTGAAAACAAATGTAATCGAATGTACCTATACCCAATATGTACACGTAGAAAAATTGTCTACGCTACATATTTATAGAAAAGGAAAGTCGAAATACCTATATGCTCCAGCTCCACGTGTTGGAATGTAATGCGCGTAGTCAAACATATTTTTTTGAAATGGATTTTTATCCTATCTCGAAACCATTTTACTGACATTATAGATTTGCGATAAGGCTCCATATATCTCACGTGGAGTTATTAGGCGATTATGTTGTGGTGATAAAGGACTGGAACCTCATTAACACCGCTGTTCACCGGTGTATCTAATCGCCGTCTGGCAGATAGGGGGGCTAATCCGTACTCAATCTTGATGTCACACGTAGCCCTAGGAGGTTTTCTTTGAATAGATTTTCATTATAAGTCTATTATCTATGTTACAAATGAACTGCCTGCGCAGGGACAAAACTGTATACTTACGTAACCTGGAGTTTCGTTTTATTTATACAAAGCTGCCTCATTGGAGTTTGGATTGTTGCACGAACAGACTGAAATGAGTAATAATATCTTACAGCTCCACTTCCCACAGCAAGTCTCATAATATTAAGTAAGTAGTAAAATAGAAGCGTATACACCTAGAAGTCTTCGAAGTTCGAATGAAGTAAAGCGTTGAATAAGCATGAAAATGCATACTTTTATCAATTTTGTGATCGCAATTGCTTATCATTTTCTCATTCATCATTTCGCATTATTTATATTATGTTGTGCGCTTAAATTATCATGTACGAGTAGGTACTTACCTACGTGCCGAATTAAAATTATTTCCGTTCATGAAAAACATATTGAATTCTTCTTATTAGTCAAAGTAATTCATAATTCATAAGTTCTTCATCAAATCAAAAAAGAAAATTGATGGAGCCAGCCAAGTTTTACTTAATACTGGTGAATATCAATGATGTAGTTCACCGATTTTATTATTTTGTTTATGCGATCCGTGAATACGTAAGCTATTTATAAACAAGTCTGTATTGGCCTCTACGAGGTGCGGTTGCATCGTGTAATGTAATAAAACTCCGGCAAGGCAGACATAGCTCGCTATCGAGGTATCAGCCTATACCTACTCTACAAACACTAAGTTTACGAGGTACACACAGTTGCTTGGAGGCGTGCTTGGATGTTTAATCGAGACGGCTAGGCTATTCTGTGACGCGATGACGCAGTGGCGCGCCCACTACATTGCGCATGCGCACGCTAACATGCACAACAATTTATATAATGTAGCACTTTTGTTTTCGTTGCACGTAATGGATGCTTAGTAATAGTAATTGCATACAATATTGAGCACATATCAGGTATATGCATACCTATACAATAAATATTAAATATAGTATTTTGTCAATCATTACCCTATCAAGTCAAAACCTATGTTAACATAGTCATATAAAAGTGATGGCGTCCTTGAAAATTCGAAATTGTAGTGATATGACGATTGAAAATGAAATGAAAATGACGATTGACGAATGAAAATGACGATTCCGCACGTGCATTGAACGACTTTTTTTAATATCTTACTCGTATTTGCAAAAAAATAAAACAACGAAAGGAAATCAATAAAAACAGTTTAATCCTTGAACAAGTATAATTAACATTGCAGTTTGAACGGTTTTTATGCATTCAGCCAATTCAATGACAATAATTTATTTAAATTCGTAATTATTTTAAATGCAGTTTATTTACTTGCATTATACATTTTTAATAAAAAATATTTTAAATTTAATTCATGTATTAATTGAATTTACACTGTAAAATAGTAAAAAATTACATACAAAAATGTTGTACAGAAATTTTTTATTTCAAACCTCCTTCATGCATTTGGAGGTTATACATATGCAAAAGGAAAACAAAAAGTACTTGTGCGAAAAATAATAACTTTACGTACGTTAAACACACACGGAAAAGTCTCCTTTTTGAGCAAATGTATTAAAATATTAATTGTCTAGTTCCCCATACATTTTTTTTCACAGACCCAACTATTTGTATGATGGAATGGATTTCAAAATTAATTTTGCAATTTCGTTTTTCAACGACACCATAACTTTTATGACTATGTTTACTACATGGTTAGGTTTCGGCTTAATGGAGTATTGTTCAAACACGGTGGGATGTGAAATGGATAGCATATACGACAACAGGCGAATCATTGAACAAGTAGGACGTAAGTGGTAGGCACAGGAGGAAAACAGCAGTAATCTTCTTATATATAAAAATGTAACGCTGTGTGTTTGTCTCGCAAAAACTCTGAAACGGCTCGACCGATTCTTACGAAATTTTCTGTGTCTTTGAATAGGTCCAAGGAAGGTTTAAACATATTGTTGGACCCGGTAGGTGGCGCTGGAATCGGGCAGGACAACGTCTGCCGGGCCCACTAGTAATTTATAAAAATCGTTAACCTATGTGTGAAAATGGATAAACTAATTACTTTCCCAAGTATCTGCAGAGATTTTAAGGACGAAAAAATTTCTGAAGGTGTAAAGGCGTCAACATTTGTAACGATTCTCTAACGATAAGATAAGGATTATCTCACACAGATCGTACACAGATGAAATCGATGGATATCGAGCAATCGACTAACGGGTTAAGTTTCAAAAAAAAAACGATGGAAATATACTTACATGCTTGTGTATCAGAATTGTTTTTTATAATGTCGCTTATTAGTATTGCAGGGGCACCTATTAGTATTGCAACATGTTAGTCTTATAATATTACTAGCTCTCTGCTCGCGGCTTCGCCGGCGTTGTTATTGTTTTCCCGTGGGAATTTTCTATTTTCCCGTAAAATCATTTTGTAGCCTATGTTAAAGAAGGCTGTTATTTATATTTAGCAGCTCGAATAATAAATTTCATAGAAATTGGAGCAGATTTTCAATATTTTCCATAGAAACTTTCAACCGCTATTTTGCACCCTAAGGGGGTGAATTCCAATAAACCATGAAACACGTGTTCAATGAAATGTTTTTAAGAGCATGAATCTTTTATCAAAATCATTGCTAATTTAAAGATTGTTTTATACAAACTTGCAACCCCTATTTCATCCCTTTAGGGTAATTTTTTTTTTAAATCCCTTTTTAGTGTGCGTCCACATTTTGAATTAAAATGACTGTCCAAATTTCACGTTTCATCATTAGCGCTAGCGGTTACGGCTGTACACGCGTCTATAGATTGGAACTTCTCCTTTTATATAAGTACTTATATAGATTAGTTTAATTATTTAATTATATTTACGTATTAAGATTTTATAATAGTCTGTAAGTTTCCTTCTTAATTTTGTTTTATGGGTACATCTACCAGATTTGTTCTCTACACCACCTGAAGGTTGACTGGTAGAGAAAATCTCAGACATTAAGTCTGCCACTGTACACATTGTATATAAACAATAAACAAATAAATCGCAGGCAAAACGCTAGATAGGTACTAAATGTGTCTATCATCACGACTAAAATAAGTAAAA
The DNA here is from genome assembly GCA_963935595.1 of Schoenobius gigantellus. Taxonomy (NCBI): domain Eukaryota; kingdom Metazoa; phylum Arthropoda; class Insecta; order Lepidoptera; family Crambidae; genus Schoenobius; species Schoenobius gigantellus. Next base: position 47,994,817 of record OZ012542.1, on the reverse strand, counting down.
CAATGTTTGTGTTGATATTATATCGACAACAGTGATAATACATTTACTAATGCAGTTTTATCAAAGCATTATACATTCTGTTACATAAATCAATCCATGATCTGATAACTTGGGTCAAGTTCGTTGACGACTACCGATCTCAGTGTTTTTCCATTATTTTGAAAGGAAAGTGGTCCTATTACTAGTCTACTCAAGATAAGAAGATTTCACGTGACGGGTCGAAGCTTTCCGTTTCATTTATGCATACTATTATAGTTTCCGTGATGAAAATATTATGTTTTAAAGATATAACTTATTTCTTTGGGTTATTTTTTATCAAAAATGCAATAATTAATTCCACATTAAATAGATGAACAAGAATATCGGTCCAGTTAATAAAATTATAATTCTATCTTTAAATAAATTATTTCTTTAAATCTATACAAATAAATAAAATTGAAGTGTCTGTTTATAATGTCAAAATACCAAGTTTTTACTAAATGTATATCGGGTACAAATAAGAAAAACACAATTTAAAAAAAAATGTCTGTCTGTCTGTCTGTTTGTTCCCGCTAATCTCCGGAACGGCTGGACCGATTTTGACGGGACTTTCACTAATAGATAGCTAATTATACAAGGTATAACATAGGCATATCAAGATCTTTAAAATAATTGCTTACAGAAATGAAAATGCTGCCAAAAGTTACTATTCCACGCGGACGAAGTCGCGGGCACAGCTAGTTTTACAAATATAATATTTGTGTGAAGTGTACCTACCTACTCGAATCATTCCGATGCACGATTCAAATACTCTTAAACAAATATTTTTTTCAGAATTAGGAAAATTACATTTAACTAGACTGATATTCTTGTTTCTATTTAATGTGGAATTAATTATGGCATTTTTGATAAAAATAACCTAGAGATGTTATATTTAAAACATGCATGAAACAAAAAACGTCGACCTGTCCCAAGAATCTTCTTATCCTGAATATACTAAAATATTACTAATATATGGGAATAAAAAAATAATTGGCCAAGTTTCGGTGATTATACACCCTCCTCAATCTCTAGAGCAGAACCTTCGTTTACTCTTGAAACCAATTCCGATAAAAGTCGTCATTGAGATTGCCGAATTCGATTAGACTTCCATAGTCTGTGATATTAAGTTCTAAATAGCACTGAGATTGAAACTCGAGTTCCGCGCATTTGGGCACTAATTTGACGCTATAGTGTTCAGCTCACTGGAAGTGCAAGTATGGAAAACCACATACTCAATGTCGATCGATCAGATTAGTTTAGAAAATTTAGTACAGGTGTGATAATATCAAATTCCTTTTTATTAAAAGCAACGTTGCAAGAACGGGGAAACTGCTGTCATAAATACTCGTACATTTTGCTCTAACACTTGACAGCCTAAGAACCTCGCGCACTGGAGGGCGCACAAAAAGTGGCGACAGCCCATCCATTGCTTTTGGCCGTTGGTCGCTGTGACCAAATGCGCGACTGCTCATATGGATAAGGCTTTCCTCGGATATTCGGTCACAGCGGCCAATCTCAACGAAGACTACGCATCTGCGCAGGAGATAATAATTAAAGTAACTGCGCAAACACAAGACAGTGCGCTATATATTTCTTCATCACTCGCACAATCCGATGGGAGTGTTAGCCGACACGATCGATGCAAGGTATACGGAATGAGATTATAATGAAAAGTTCAAACAAGCATATAAAAATGCAATCCTTAAATAATTGTAGACTAGCAAACCTGACAAACGTTGTTCTGTCAAAAGCCTTTATTATCCTCGCCATCTGTAACAGAAGGAGACGACATTCTCTGGCGGAGAGGACCCACGAGTAAACACGTATTATATTGTTCTTGTTATCATTGAAAGCCTCCCGTATCGCCTCATGCGCAAACTAAGATAAGACGGGGCTTTGTGCGATAACATGCCGCCAAGTACCACACTGGTAAGCTAAATTAAGTAGCCACAAAATTCTAATATAGTAGTCATAAAATAAGCGTTATTTTTATTGTGATAGAGCTATGAATGACTCTTCGAATCAACGCACCGAATTTAACTAATAATTACATACCTACTTAGCAAATAAAACTTTTTAATGTTGTTAAAAAAATTAAACAAAAATAGTCATAGTAAGAACAATTAGAAAACGTGTGTTTTGAACCCGACTAAGGCGCAACAAAAAGAAGGGATATCGACCTCTGCGCTAACCGTGTCGTCGTTGTTTTGGAGAGTGTACGTATTAGCATAAACGAGAACACGGTTATTTGGAATTGTTGCAGTTTTGATGAAGAAATATATGTGAGTTCATTTGAGTTGTTACAGTGTTGATCAATTTTCTGTCATATTAGTTCGGGATGTTTCTACTTGCTTCAGTATTATTTGCTAAGGTATGTAAATTTATTTTACTATCTTGATTTGACTTTGATTTGGTGGAACAACTTGTAAATTTCTAGTTCACCTAGTTTTGTTAAAACAATTTTTCTTTAATATTTTTGTCACAAATCATGTCATTTTGAATATGTTGACTAAATGTTTATTTAAGGTATTATAGCGTCTATTTGAAATGTATATTGTTTTAATCAAATTATTACAATACACATTATATTGGCAATAGGCGGCCTTATTGCTAATGAAGCAATTTATACCAGGCAACCTTAGGGCTAGGAAAGTAGCTACGTATTCAAGATACGGGATAGTGCACTAAAAAGGAGAAAAAAAAACTAAGTAGAATAAATTAACAATTAAAATTGATACCTATACATATAACTAAATATATAAATACACTACATACAAGACATTGGCCTCTTTCCAAGATTTCGGCACACAACCAACAAAGAACGACAAATAGTATAGACGCGTCAAAACAGGAGTCAACTCCGCTGCACACTTCTTAAGAACAATCACAGAAATGCCGTCTGGTCCATTTGCTTTTCGAATATCGATCGACTGTAGCTCCGTCCGCACATAACGCTGTCTGATGCGGATATCGGGCATGGTGCTGCCACAATGTGACAGTGTCGGAGGTTGTGCACCACACGGGAATGAGCCGCGAAGAGTTTTGCCAGGAGGTCAGCTTTCTTCTGCGGCTGATAAGCAAGTGAGCCATCGGTATGTCTCAGGGGTGGCAGCGAGGGTTGGCAGAAGTTTGATTGAAAGATCGGCTACCCGTAGGGTGCGCTAGCAGTTCCTTCTGATCCACTTGTGCAATACGCTGAGCATCCGCTCTAATGTAAGCCCTCTTACACAGCTTGGTGGCATTATTGTAGGCTGTTTTCAGTAGGCTTGTGTTGGGATCCCTGGAAGCTCGACCTCTGATCCAAGCGCGGTAAGCCAGCTGTTTGTTTTTTAAACAGCAGAGGCGCACTCGCGATTGAACCAGAGGTTACAGCTGTGACTGTGATTTTGACCGGTATGTGTGTATGTACTCGTAAGTATGTGTTCATCAGTTCCCTCATAACTACGAACTGAACTACTACGAGTAAGTAGTTCAGTGACAAAATTGAGGTATGTATCGCTGGGAGCTCGTCCGCTTGTGGTGGTGCCGGTGCTTTTGCTATGTGATTGTTTGTGGTGTCTTCTAGAAAACAAAGTCATGAACGATATATTTTTTCAATGATGCTTTGTAACAAATGAAAAGGAAGTTTCCTCATTCACAATCTGATATAATATTCGCCAGCACACAGGATTCATTAGAATTTAAATCCGATAGACGATTTAAATCTCTGCCGATAGATAATCTTTGGTGTCCAGTAACAGCAATTTAAGAGATCTTTAACAGATTTTTTTTGAAGAATGGCACTTTGTGCGCAATGTGAAAAGTCATCTCGACGATGTAAGACGGTGAATAAATATTATTAAATACTAATAGAAAGCTATTAAATATTTAATTTATTATTTTATAAGAAGATTATGTTAGAAGTTTGTTTTAATTTAATACATCTAAAGAAACTTTTGTCTGATATAATATTTACAATCATTCATATCCTAAGGGAACAAGGGCATATCGGCTTAATATTTAATGTAATTTTTCTTGTTTCATACTTTTAGCGTAATTTTTGAAAAGTCGGGATTTAGTTTTTGTACTTATTTTTATAGTTGTAAACAACCAGATAGAAGCTGAAAAAAAATTAGAAGTACTTAAAATAACCTTTTTAATTTCAAGTACAAAACCTATATTTTTTGAATGGATTACGACTAAGATATAAGAAGCCACTTATTGTAAACAACCAGATAGAAGCTGAAAAAAAAATTAGAAGTACTTAAAATAACCTTTATAATTTCAAGTACAAAACTTATATTTTTTGAATGGATTACGACTAAGATATAAGAAGCCACTTATATCTGCTTTAACGGCAAATATTTAATCTCACGGAGACTGGTATTTAATCCTACCTTTTGTGATAAAATGTAGTGAATTAGTTGATTAGTCCAATAAATTATAATACACGTTATAATCTATCAGAGGAGCACACACACGCGCTCACAGATAACATTCATGTACAGGAACATACAGAAAAGTGTTGTGCAAAATATACATGTATTTAACGTTACAATTTAACGTAAGACTGTGCGAAAAGAGGACCGCCCAGGAAATAAATTTAGGCCTTTCATATAAAATCCTCTGTACTATAATTTTCTTTAATCTTGTATTGCAAAATTTGGTAAATCATTTAAAGTTAAAGGATCGATACCCACCATTCCCACCATAGTCAAACTCTTCGGACACGTAAGTAATTTATGCATATGAATAATAGTTAACATAAAGATTGTATCTAAAAAGAAATTTACAGAAATAAAAATTGCTTTATTGCAATAACAGAACTAAGTTATGAAATCCCTTATATTTAAGTTTCTTTTTCCATAAGAAACTTGCCAATCAACAGAATAGCAACCTGATAGATAATTCGCTAGATTGGAGCCTGTAGTTATGTGGTTGTTGTAAACTTAGCAAATCTGAAATTCCAGCAATAGTACATTATGGTACAAGTGTGTAATGTTGGTGATTACCGCTGAGGCGCATTGAGGCCCGAGCCGTCAGGCGAGGGTCTTAAGAAGCCGAGGACGGTAACCATCAATACATACGTGTATCATACAACGTTTTTCAACACACTTCTGAATAAAACAATACTTAAATAAAAAACCATTTTACATAGTAGATAAAAAGTTTACTTAGATAAACAATTAGTAAATGTGCAGTTAGTAAAATTATAATTAACTATTTTTGATGACATAGCGGTCTCATCAGATAGATTATTTATTGAAATACTTTCATGTTCTATTGTTATTTGTGATGGTTTATTATTCGTGTAGGTAGGTGAAATCCAATCATTGGACGTACTTGGTATTTCGCCAGTAGGATGCGTCTCAGAATCAAGTTTAATTCTTTTTGTGATTTTTGCACAAATTTCCTTCTTGTTTTGTATGGAATCTTCTACGTATGATTCTGTTACATTGCTAGATCGCCACCCGCCATGTCGCTTCAAAGTCATTATATCAGCTCCTGAATTTGCCAGCAATGTAGCTGAAGTTCTTCTGAAACTGTCCAGTGTAGCTCTCAGCATCTACTAAACCCAAAAACTTAGCGATTTCTTTAGGCATAGAACCAAATTTGTTTATACCTATAGACTGACAGGTACATTTACCATTCTGGTAATTTAGAAAGAAACGGTCATTTTTTGTTTTTGGCGAACGCAAACTTTCATACTTCTTAACAATATCATAGAATGGACCGTGTATGGTGAATGACCTAGGTATTTTATTTTTCGTGATAGGTATCTTCACTAAAAGCATCTGGCCATGGTTCTCTATATCTTTTACAGTTATATTTGTTAATTCTTGTATCCTACAGGCACCAGTTACACCAAATAATAAAGCAACCTGAAACAAAAGAAACAATAATTAAGGTCAACACACAACATAAGCTGCTATTAAATATTTAATTAAAATTAATTTAACTAACCTTTGTAGCCAAATATTGGTTACCTGGAGCATCTTTAATAAATTTTTCAATATCATCAGATGATAAAACCTTTGATTTTCTGCTTCTAAATCCATCAGATAGTCTCTTTAGATAAGCTGACAAATTCGACCATTCTTTGTTCGGACTGTACTTTTTAACATTGAGTAAATACACCACAAAGAGCTAGGTTTGTACTTAGAAGATAATTCTTTAAAGTACGCCATGAACACATTTTCTGAAAAAGACTGCGTATTCTTGTTGTTCTGCCATTGTATGAAATTTTGGTACGCTAATAGATATTTTTCCTTTGAGTTTTCTGGTAGTAAACTTTCCATAACGTTCTGGGCTTCACATCTTATATCGGGCGGTGTACAACATAAATCATTTTCTTCATAAATTGTATTTGCAGACATCTTAATTAATAACTAACTAAATAACTTCAAAAGAGAAAACGAGACGAGTTGTGAAAAATGTTTCGTAATGGCGGGAAAAATTAATCAGTTTTCCTATGCGCGCGCATCGGCCTTAGACTAATAAATTTCGTAATGGCGGGAAAAATTAATCAGTTTTCCTATGCGCGCGCATCGGCCATAGACTAAAAAATGAGGTTTCTTTTTTTGGGCTTTTCGCGGATAGCATTTAAGCGCAAGTGTAAGCGTAACTCAACCAATAATATTAAAAAAAACTATTACTCACTCGTGAATAATAGTAATGAAAAAGTCACAGTTTGATTATAGGTGTCATTATGTGCCTAATTGCCATGGGGTTAGAGCCACTTTATGAGGAAGTGTGTTGAAAAGATTGTTATACAAGGTGGGTGCCAGTCCTCGCAGAATAAAGCAAGCACTGCCTATCAACGAATCTGATTGCGCATATATACCATTAAAGATATAGCAATGTTTAATAAACTGCACTAGTAAAAATATAATCGTTGATCGTAGAGCATTATGCGAATAAAAAAGACCAAAAATGTATTCTTAATAATAACTTATAATATAAACACCTAATAGATAAACGTTTATGTAAATAATCGCAAAAAGTAGGATCTATTTCAACTTATCACAAGAAAAGAACTTAATCAGACATAACAAAAGGCGTATAAGTATTAATATGAAAAATGGATAACCAATAGTACCTATTTCCTATTTATTTAGATATCTAAATATTAGATATAAAACTGCGCTGTATAATAACCTTTTTCTTATGTAACAATATTTTTCATCTTCGCAACTAGAACCGCAAATAGTTAACGAAAACAATGATAGCGCTATTCAAAACAGCACGGTAACTGTGATACCAATTTTATTGTTGTTGTGAAAAATACTGAGCCGAAGGTCGATTTGTTGTGCCACTGATATATTTGTTATCTTTGCGAGGTGAAAGGTTGTAAGTAGGTTGGGGTTATCGCAAAGATACTGCTTGACTTCGATTTACTGGAACCGTAGCGATTGCGTTATCAGAAGAGAACAATATACTGTAGGTACTTAATATTATGTTTAGCGAATAAGTCGCAAAATCTGTAATTTCATCAGAATTTTCTTTCTCGATTGCTACTTTAGAACGAGGTCTATTACTGTTCATAATTTAAAATAATATAGTTAATATATTGAACAAGAAAATATGTAATTTTTTAAATATTTTTGCAAGAGACATGCATGACATGAAACCAAACAAAACAGAGCGGCCTAAGCATTCTCGAAGATTCATTAACTTGATGGTTTTTGATAAAGTTAACATTACGGAGAATATTTTTAATGAGCAGATAACAATAGTGTCAATGAATTTTAAAAGCAGTTCAAGGTTCCTTTTTTGCACTTTCGTTGCTCACGACAGATAACGTGTTTGTTTATGTAAACAAAGTGTTTATCTTATAAAAAACAACAAATATTAAAATAAGTAAGTAGTTTTAAGAAGTAAAATTAAGTCAACGACCCCTCACTCCTTTTCCTTTGCCCCATGTTAAAAATAAAAGCGTACCAGGACAATTCGGAATTTTATGTATGGAAACCTAAGGCTTCAAAATGCAAAATAATATAAGATTTGCAGTTTCATTGCCATCGTTCTAACTGAATTCAAACTACAATTTAGCAGTCAGAGTACAGGCAGTTCGTCTGAATAGCGCCACGTAAAATGGCAGTTTAGCATTTTCATTTTATAAATTTGTAGTTCGTATTTCAATCAAATTCTCACAAAGATATGAAGAACTACAAGCAACACGTGTAATATATGTATAGTGTTAGATCGATTCACTATAAATTACACGAGTTGATTTTGCGACGTTATTTTTAAAACACATTATTACGTTACAAATAAGAATAACAGTTATTTACTCAGTTGTATTGAGGAGGCGTGCCGAACAATGTACCTCGACTAGCGAAAAATAGTGTAAATTATGTTATTTTACTTTTGTAACATGTAGTTGAATAGTTAGTTTCACATAAGTAGTAGGTATTGATACAAGTAAATGTTGATAATTCCGAATATTTTTTAACATTCCGCCATCTTAATAATAAGTGCGTTGTGTACACTTGAACTGAGCGAGAGTAAGGCAGCTAAATCAATGTTTGTTAATGAATGTGTTTTTGTTGGCAAACCAAACATACAAGCCCCTGATGCTTTATGGCTCCGGCCAGAATTATTTTCGGGCCAAAACCCCAAAGAATTACTGAGCTCGAAGAATTACACGGAGGTAGAGGGCTTAAACAGGGATGTATTCCGTGTATCCGAATATCTGAATCCGAATCTTGGTGTATCGGAATGTAACTAGTCGTATACTAGGGCTACCAACATATAAAATATAATGTTATGTAATTGCAGTCAGTAAGATGTCGACGGCCGTGGAGTGTGGAGTGATGGAGGCGTTGCTGAACGGGCACGCGCATCTGGAGGCCGCCACCCATCCGGCGGCGAGCCGTGCCGTGCGCCAACGCACCGCCGCCGCCGCGCCGGAGCATCACGCTGACGACCTCTTCCTGCCGCCGCCACTGATCTTAGACGACCATTTTCGTGCTCAGAGGGTAAGCCATACACTCATAGGCAATCCTCAACGAGATACAAAATAGCCCCTCTTTTTCGCTTTCCATTAGGGAAGATAGGAAGCTTAGAGAAGGAAAAAAATTTTTTTCTTTAAAAAGCTTGTTATAATAAAACTGTTTCGTTGGATGGATCCGTCTATCCTTAGTAGTTACCGCATGGGTGCTCTACAGAAGCTTTTAACGCTTATCTTATCGACCCACGTCATTTCAGGAGCTTTGTGACGTTCACAGTTTAGATACAAATACGTGGTAAACAAAATATAACTGATATACATACATACATCAGTCATAGACAAACTCAGTGATGGTGCAAAGTATTGGAAGACAATGCTAATCATTGGCTTTTACTTTATAATCTAGTTCTTTAAGAATTTATATTTTTATTTGTGTTATTATTGTCAAATAAATTGTTGTCAAAACGTCTATATCGACTCTACTTTGCGCTTCTCTCATCCAGTGGCTTGCCGCACAGAACAATAAAAAAGGTTCTTTTTGTTCTGTGACTTGTCGCAACCTTACCAGATCGTCAGTCTATCTTGTGAAGAGTCTACCAACTGCGTCTCCCGTTACACGGCCGCCACTTGAAAACATTTCCACCACAACGCCAACGGCCGTCACTAAAATATTAACTTTATTACTTTTACTGTTTTTTTTCTTCTTTGTCAAGAAAAAAATTCCGTATCATGTCCTACCATCATGGGCCGAAGATTTCATATAATGGGTTGCCGGGACTAAAAGAGGTAAAAAATATCAAATGACGTACTAAAAATTATTCAAGCCAAAAAAAAATTTGCAAATTAATTTTAAAATATCAAGTTCGACCTCCGCCTGAGCAGATATTTTTAGATTAGAATAGGTTTACATTATAAATCTGGCGCCCTATAACGCCTGGGATATGAAACAAATATAATTTACTTGTGGTTTATATTTAATTGTGATCTGCGGGTTATCTGTCGACCCCTGATATCAATTGACACGACCAGGATAATATTCGAATTAATTAAGTACCTATTAATTGGTGCGTCTCATTAGCTCCAAAAAACACACATTAAACCAAACAGATATAGCGCCTACCGAATCTGCACAGAAGCAGCTTTAGTGTTATTTTTTATACAAATGTCATCATCATTATGAGCTACGGTATTTACATTTATCTATTGTTAAAATTGGGTCAGGCCAGCGTGGTTGACTAAGGCCTAATCACCCTAACATAGGGTAGGCTCGAGCCCCTCGGTGGGGACGTATATGAGCTGTGATGATGATGATGATGATTGTTAAAATTTAGCTTAAGCGTCCACTCAACTTATCTTTTAACATCAGATAAGAATGTTTCATATTTTGATTTTCATCTTCATCATCACAGCTCACGTCGTCGTCGAAAATAGAGAAAACATTAGTTTTTAACCGAGTGCACAAAAGGAAAAGGTTTTCAATTCGTCTGTCTTTTTATCAATATAAACACTACATCAAATTAGAAATTTCGTTATAATGATTTATTATTATTTGTGACAACAATAGATTTGGACTCGTACCAACTATTACCAAGAAGATTAAAGTTAATAAAATGTAATTTACTTAAATTAGTTTTGTATGAAAATCAAACTTTACCAACGACAGTTGGCTTTCCTATTTCTCGTTCAGAACGGTTAATTAGCTGACCGAATCAGTGAAAAAACATTGAAAACAATTTAATTATAGTCTCCTTATTGAAATATTACTCGGCAATATACAAATATAAATGGGTCTCTAAATTCAAAATCGAAAATCACCCCCAACTTTCCCCTCATCAAGGAAGACCTATTCCCAACTTGAGACGCATTGTGAGTGATATTATGATGCTGACGACAGTACAAATCCATCCAGTCTCGATCGTTGTGTCGTCAACGCTACGGCCTCGTCAGAGTTGTCAAAGCGCTATATCCTTAATTAAATGTTATGAATTGGTCGCTGATTGATCGCACGAGGCTCGGCATTACCACTTGACCCACTTGTCATAACATCACGAGACCATTTCACAGTATGTGGAGTGTGGACTGTAGGTCTTTGTTAAACTCAAAGTCAATCATGATATTCACGATCGATAGACTTTTTTATGAAACACTAGCCGTTCCCCCTTCCCCCGGTTCGCTGGGCCTCAAACAGCAGCTTTTATATTAAATACAAAATAAAGGTGTTTTTTTGTTAATTTGACTTTTGTATCGAACTACTAAACATATTTTAAGTAAGAAGTAATACTTTTCAGCCCTAGAGAGAATCGTTTTCAATTGACAGCTGTCAAATTACAAAAAAAAACTAGTTCTATATTCACATTTCTATTGAACCATAATCCAGCTTTCTATACAGCCACTCAACTAAAGGAGCATCGGTGGCGCTGTGGCCTCGGCACTGGAATGTGCCCCGAGTAGAATCGGGAGGCCCGCGTTCGATCCTGCCATGTACCAATGTGTTTTTCGTTCCACAAATTTCATATGTACATACATTTATCTGACGCTCCTACTGTGAAGGAAAACATCATGAGGAAACCTGCATACACCTGCGAAGTAATTGAAATGTCTATGTGAACTTGTGAAGTCAACCAATCCGCACTGGGCCAGCGTGGTTTGACTAAGGCCTAATCGCCCTAACATAATTTGTTAGGGTAGGCTTGTGCCCATCGGTGGGGACGTATATGATGTGAGGTGTGATGATGATGATGACTCAATTTCAATTGGGATGATGACTGAATTCTAATTTTTACGTCTCGTCATTAAATATTAACAAACCGTGGAAAAAGATGCAGTCCTATGAAATTAGAATTAAAATCGGCTTAGAAATACATTAGATACAAGCATTTTAAATTGTTAATTTGAAGGCGATTAGACAGAGAGATCCGACATCAACCGTGACGTCATTGTTGAATACGGCCATATAAACTCCTTGTAAATTACCGTTTTGCTAGAAAGAGATGGAGAAAAATCTTTATTTACCTTATATCTTGGTTGTTTTTATAGTTATTCGAAAACCGATTTTTTCTTTCTCTTTATTATATGAATGAGCTTCTATTAAAGCAAAAAATAGTTATTTGTTATACATGAGTGCAATGTTGCTTTTTAACCGCGTGCTCAACTTTGATGACCGAGCAAGCGAAGGATTCTAAAATTAAGAATCCTGAGCGTTAGCGAGGGAATCAAAAGAGCACAAGGTGAAAAATCTTTGCACTCGAGTGCAACACGTAACTTTTCTCAGCGAGGAAATGACTAAATGCAAAATAAAACATTTACAATCACAAGATACTTTTATTTTAGTTTAGGTACATATTTACTACAACATTATGATAGGTAAGTATTACAGAAAAATATTTATATTATGTATAACAAATAATACGTTTTTTTTACTTATTTTCAAGTTTCTTATTTATAATAATACGACGTTAAAAGAAAATGGCACGCGCAAAGCAAATCAAAAACAAAAGTACACCAAGGAGGTTCAGAGTCTGAGTTTTTAACAAATTAAAAAAAGTTGTGTGATAAATTCGGCACCATGGAGATGGAAGTAAATAGGTTTAATGATGTTTTGAAATCACATACCTAGTTGCACGCGATGTTCTTAATTCAAATTTACTTTAACCTCAAGCGGATTAAAACGGCTTTGGCAGTCAGATATCGGAATAGCAAAAATACTCTTTCCGAGATGGGGGGATGAAAATTTTTTTTGTCATCTAGCCTATTACAGCGCGATGTAAAATTGAAATATCACAAGGTACTTACCTACTAATTAAAAATATATATTTTTAAAGGACTTTTTTATAATTTACTTTCAACTATTTCTTTAAAATAACATCGATTTGGGCGAAATATTTATCATGTTTTCAATGATGAAAATAAAAAATAATGGCTGAATAGTTGGCCGGCCAAAAAAACAACTAATTAGGCGGGATAGCGGCAATGCGACCTTCATTTGTTTTTTCAGCTCGTTGGTCGTTTCGGCCTACAATGTTCGGCCCGCGCGGGCCCAATGGTCGATTCGGTCCACTGAGATAATTTTGCAATTTGTACAGTCGCCGTGAAAAGTGTTTTTGAAAGGACATTGTTCTGCGTCCATACATTGTTCGCCCCAATTCCAACAGCAGTGAAAAAATACTTTTCGTTTAATTAGACATTAGTAAATACTATACGTCTACATCAATATAGTATAGATGAATCAGATTTTGAGGTTAGTTGAAGTGACACTTTTATTTCGTTAGGGCAATACACATAGTCTATACCTATACAATTATTAAAATAATATTTATTGTAATCATCAAAGAACGTTATTATAACCACTAAGTAAAGAACAAGAAATCTCTAAATTATAAAGCAAGTCAAAAATACTACGAACTAACAAGCGACAGCGCGTGAGTAGTCAATTGACGTACGTTTTAATTTAATTTTATTTGTAAATACTTACTGAAGTTATGAAAAACATTATTTATACAAATATGTCCATACCTACATAAAATCGGCTCTATTCAGTCGAGCAAAGGTAATAAAAACCATTCGTTTATTTTACTTCATTTGGTTTTGTTTCTGAAAGTTCTTTTTTTTTATGTTTGACCCGGCAAATGACCTCCTCCCGCCTGATGTTAAGCGGTGAAAGAGGCCCAAATGAGTTGACAGGTAGAGTAGGGACGACATCCACTATCCTACCTGCCCGCCCCTTGCCGGCCCAAAAGATGCTTTTTCACGCCTCTTTTGAAGGAACCCATGTTGTAGGATGGAGGAAACACGTGCGCAGGTAGAGAATTCCAAGTGTGGGATGAACGACAGAAGAAGGAATCTTGGAATTTCTTGGTACGGTGTGAAAAGGAGGACACAGTGTACGTTATATATTTTTGATTTGTCCGTCCAACACATTTATTTGTTATGAGTGTTATAAAATATGCATACAATTATCACGTAAATTAAATCTTTGTTGGTCATGGGGTCGTCGGTGGCGCTGTGGACTCGGCACTTGCCTTCCAATCGGGAGGTCGGGGTTCGAGACCCGCTATGTACCAATGTGTTTTTCGTTTCGAATTTCATATGTACATTTGTCTGACGCTCCTACGGTGAAGGAAAACATCGTGAGGCAACCTGCATACATCTGCGAAGAAATTCAATGATGTATGTGAAGTCGACCAATCCGCACTGGGCCAGCGTGGTTGACTAAGGCCTAATCACCCTAACATAGGGTAGGCTCGAACCCCTCGGTGGGGACGTATATGAGCTGTGATGATGATGATGATGGTCATGGGGTGATTTTCGACATTGTCCTTTAAGTTATTATTCACCCGTCATATGGTATACGGTAACAAAGCGATCGAGGAAGCTTTAGAAAACTTGCTTGAATAATGACTATTACAGCTGTAGAGATTTGTTTATACGAGTACTTCCGTATAGCAGAGATTTGTATTAACACTATTAGTAACTTATATCTTCGTAGATATTGCGTAGATTCCCTTCTATATGTGGATTTGGTTATCAGCGATAGGTATACCTATCGCTGACGGATATAAAGTACACATTTCCTATAGTGTATTTTATCCGTCACCGCTTAGACCAAGTTTCAGTAGTGAAAGAAAATAATGAAGTATGTATGTAAAATAATCAAGTATGAGGAAGCATAGTCGGCAAAAATGTAAGTTCCAATTAATCTTGATATTTCAAAACCAAACTCTTCACTGCTTGGTAGAGAAATTAATCTATCTGTACTTTAAGAGACGACATTGCTCACATAATTCCTTAACACTTTAAAAATGTTGAGGTCTATTTAGCGTAATAATCAGGTAATTGACATAATAAGTAATAACTCAACACTGAAACTGTTAATTAATTAATTATTTATTACGATTACAAGTCAAAACTAGATAACAACGTTTAAAGTGTTATTGGTCATTTAAAATACAATTTATCATTAATTGAGGTGTTTGTCAAAATGTTTTCTTCTTGTGTGTGTCACGCGCTTCTCGGCGTTGGCGGTCGCGACCTTAGGTAGCGTCACATGCGCCTTGCGCCTGCATCGTTACCCTCGTGATAAATATAATCGAAATATTTTGTTTAGTTACATAATTCAGCTATGTAATCGTTATATCGATGGTTGTTCTTCCCAAGTTACTAAACAGCGCGCGTCCATTGTACAGCAAATTTTTTATTATCAAATAATCCCGATTAGGACTATCGAGACATACCTGAATACAGCAATTGTCTGTCACTGACTGTTGAATTCCACCGTTCAATAAAGATATAGGTATTTAGTGTTTAAATGTTCTGCTGCGTAAGCGAAGTCGCCTGTGCTCGAACGAATTGATGCTCTTTGCTCTTGAGGTGGTGGTGCTTAAAGTCGCCAGCGCACAACTGACTCCATAATTACAGGTTGCGGTAACCGCTTAATAGAAGGTAGGTCGTATGCTTGTTTTCACCTAAATTTTCTACAAGAAAAAATCTGAAAGCTTGATCTATCATGCCAACGCGATCTGCAACAATAGATAAGTAGTTCAACAAAAAACATCACCGAAGTGTTATGTTCGCGTTTCATAACACCTCAAAGGCTATTTTAATCAAAAAATCTGCCTTTGCGTGTCCGAAGAATTATTCATGTTTTTATTAGTAACTGGTTCGAAGTCATCTTAACATCAGTATCAGTGTATATGTACAAACACTAGACTATAATGCCTGACTGAATCTAGATCATTCTCTGGGTAATCACCGACTTCGCAATTAATGTGTTGATGAGCAGACAGTTACGAGTATAGTAATCTTCTAATCAGAGGTGTGCCTTGTTGGTATGATTCCTCGAGTCATACATATAAATCAAACTTTGGAATCTGTAATACATGGCCTTATTCATATTTTATAGGATGTTAGTAACGTAACATCAAAAGATTTTTTTTGACTTTGCATTTATTTTTAAAAAGCTAATGCCAACAGCTATGAATTTTGTCGGAGCTGATGGTAAGAGCTCGGTGGCCTAGTTGGTCAAGGCGTCAACACGGTATGTTGGAGAAGCGGATTCAAATCCCGCCCAAGAGTATTTTTTTTTCTTTATTGATATAAATTCATCGTTTTAACCAAAAAAAAATTTTAACAATATGTATCACCTATCAGAAGTGGAGATTCTGCAGGAAAAATGTCAGGGCTAATCAAGTTACTTTTGTCTGTGTTGACAGCCCTACATCAGCGTGCCTTGTTTCTATATTCAGTGTTGTTGCATTTCTTTTGTGCTAATTCCAAAGTCAACTGAACTATGGTTGTCCCTTGAAAGGTTATGCTTTCACTTTAATGTCGATTAACTCGGAAAGTATTAGGTTTCCAGATCTAAGACAAGCACCCAGGGTCCTTCTTATACTCCAATTCGGTGTTCAGTTACACCCGTATATTTATATCGAAATAAATTCACTGTAAGATGATGCTCATTCTTAATAAGAATCGAATATAGATGTAATATAGAAAAATAAACACAGAATACGGAATATTTTTTGCTTTTAGTTAAACATTATATTAGCAACTCAGAAATACTGTTTGATAGTTGAGCTCTAACAAGTTCTCTTATAAGGTTCGTGTTACAACACAGTTTACATACGGGGTGACTGAGAATTCAACATTTCCCTTGATGAAGGTCATTAGCAAGAAATTAAGCCCCGTTATGTTGGGGTCGAAAATTAGTAGTAACTTCTTTTTTGGTAAGCCTATAAGTGAACATGTTCGCTCCTTTATTGGTTCACGGAGCTTTTGTTACACACTGTACCTATATGATTTTCTAAAATATGATTGTCTAAGTTAATAAGTTTCCTTTACCATTTTCCCAAAAGTCAACTTGTATGCATATCAAATATATATTATGACTCTTCACGCGATGACATCGGTGCATCTAGTACAGTTGTACCCACATCGCCTTCCACCATCTGCTGAATTAAGTCTTCAATCACGCTGGACAGAAGTGATTTGGTAATCTTGATAATAATTTATTTAACGTAGTTCGAAGGATCTCGCTGATAGATTACGCTATAAATACTCAGAACATTAGTATATTGGCACTATATCAATACTGTCTGCGTAGTTTTTATGAATTAACCGGTGCGGCAGTATAATTATGTTCTATTCTGTTATTAGTTCCAATCTCACGCTCATTTCGCACTTCACCGTCGAGTATAGAGCGTCGTCGGTGGCGCAGTGGACTCGGCACTTGCCTTCCAATCGGGGGGTCGGGGTTCGAGACCCGCCATGTACCAATGTGTTTTTCGTTTCGAATTTCATATGTACATTTGTCTGACGCTCCTACGGTGAAGGAAAACATCGTGAGGCAACCTGCATACATCTGCGAAGAAATTCAATGATGTATGTGAAGTCGACCAATCCGCACTGGGCCAGCGTGGTTGACTAAGGCCTAATCACCCTAATATAGGGTAGGCTCGAGCCCCTCGGTGGGGACGTATATGGGCTGTGATGATGACACCGATTACGCCGAGATTTGTGATGCGATTTACGTAATTCTTTTTTATTTGACGCGGAATAGCCGCCATTTAGATCCGTAAAAATTTAATTTAGTTTGGCCCAGTAATTTTTATTTTATGAGCATCTTTGTTTACTTGGACGATGAATTTTCACGATACTTTGTTTATGTACACCGATTACTTAAAGACTTCTGATCCGATTTACGTGATTCTTTTTTTGTTCGATGCGGAATTCTTGCCATTTGATGCCATAAAAAAATTAATTCAGTTTGTCTCAGTAGTTTTTATTTTAAGTTACTCTGGTTTTTGCCTTGGCTCAAATTCTAATACCATGCGTATTTGAATGTATGCGTTATTAAATTTACATAAAAATTGTTTTACATAAAATAAAACCGACTTAAAAAACACAAAAAAGTCATAAATACAACATTACAGTTTAAGTCTTATGATGTGGGAACACCATAAGATCATCGATTGCAACGATTTTATAACATTTTATAACATTTCAAGATGAATCACAAAATACTACGACCTCACATCATTTGAGCCGTGACACAGCGTTTTATTTGTTTACCTTTTATCGCATATTTTATTTGCGACTTGTTCGTTTGGTGCTATAGAGATATATTTATTTTATGATAATGAGTTACGTGCATGATTTTTCTTTCTTTCTTGGTGTTATGCCTCCTTGATGTTTATCGTGAGAATACTTATTGACAAAACAATCGAATAATGGAAAGAGTTATCTTGAATGATAGACTTTCAGCTAAAATTATCGGTCGTTAAAAAATGTTGGTCATGTACATACATACATACACCAATCTTTATTATCATCAACCTTTATCAAATGACAGTCCCAAGTGTGGTATAGAGAGTAAATTATGATAAAACTGCAGATATAGATAGTATAGTATCTTTTTAATATTTTACTATTACATTTCGTTTTATTCAGGCACACCAATATAAGATTAATTTACTAAATATTAATGATAATTATAAATAAAAAATCAACCTTATAAAAGAAATTGCCTCCTCTGCCTCAAGCGGCATGGAGGCAAGAATGCTGGCTGCTACCTCGCTGAATCGCAATGCCGATTCTTTGAGCAAGGGAAGCACCAGTCCCCTTATTCCCAGAAAATAGCCGCTTATTCTTGCACCTAGCTACTTCTTATATTATGAAACACTCCAATTTTTATTTTTATTATTTTTTTTGAAATATGTTTAACGAAATGTCCGAGATGGCACTCGATTAAATAAAATAAATTGTACCTATACGCAGCGCAGCGACAAGATGTCAATTTTCATAATGTGATCGAATATTTTAGTAAAATAAAGTTTCGTTAGCATGTTAGTATGTTTGTTTTAATTAAAGTAGGAGCGGCTTAATACAAAATCGCCCAGAGTGCCAATCTAACCTACGCCGGCACTGCCCCAGAGGCACTGACTTTTTATTTATATTTTCAACACACTTGCTCGTAAAGTGGATCTAATTTGACCGGTTTTAGATACATAAAGCAGCTCATAACGCGTGTGTTATAGTCGAGGCAGGCATCACAGAGTCCGGCAACGCTGCACTTGCCGGCCGCGGCAGTAATGTACTATATTTTTTAAAAGCTAAAGGTAAAAGACATCAACGAACTACATAATTTTTCGAATGATTATTTTTATAAGTACCATTATTTAGTTTTGTCTACAAATAAACAATGATTTGAATTATTTAACTCAAAAATTAAATTTACTAAGTATTTTTCCTCACAAGTGTGTTGAAAATCGTCGTTCGATATACGTGCGTATATAGTTATACACACTCGGTTCTATTACGCCCTCGCCTTCGGCTCGAACTGAAATTCCGCCTCGTGATTTATAACCACCATTCCGCACTTATATCGTAATGTACTATTATGTGGGATGGATTAAGTCTCGATTATAAGACAAAACAAATTTGTTTGGCTTAGATTTACGGATCGGAGCAACGCAAGTGACGATGTTATCAATGTAGACACCTCGTTTGTCTACGGCGGCCTGTACTGGCTGACAATTTGTCACGACACATCGTTACGATTGACGTCATAAATAAATCTATCAACAGACGTGTTGTGACTGATTTCATCAACGATAGAGATCAATTGGGACGATTAAATAGAAACAAAGAAAAGAAATACAGAAACATTTATCCAGCCTTACATAACATTACAAATGCACTATAAGAAAAAAGAAAAAGCGCGTTTAGAACGACTTGTGCGAAGAGGAGAAAAACATATGCACGCGCCGCACGCGCCGTACGCGCCGCATTTTTGGAATTCGTTGTATGAAATTACGTGAAACTTCGCACATTTGGCCGTACTGTACGCGCCGAATTTCAAAAATGCGGTAGGTGTCCGGGTATTGAAAAACGGATGGTGATTACGTCATATAATGCGGCGCGTTCGGCGAGTGCTAATATGTGTTTTAGACAGGAGACGCATTTTTGAATCATTAGAAATGAATTTTGAATTCGAACACGAATACAAATCACGTGCGAAATTATTTTCTACTGTTTCCAATTTTAAAGATTTTTGAATCACTCGAATTCAGTATTGTAATTAAAACAAATTCTTTATTAAAAATCATTACATGCAGAAAAATTTAAATTCGATACCCAATAACATGGTAATAACTCATTAAATTACAAAAACCAGCGATGAATCGCATGTAAAACGGAACGTTTATACGTTGCCTATATTCTACTAGTAGAAATCAGAAACGAGTGGGTAGGACCACTCGTTGCAGAATTCACGGAATGAATATTCAAAAATAGTGAATTTGGAAATTCGTATGCGAATCTAACGATTTCGAATGTGAATTTGAATTCTATTGTTTCAAAAATGCGTCTCCAGGGCTCTTGCTATGCCTCTGAAAATCGCAATGACAGTTGTGCGCGTACACTAATTATGTTTTAAATATTTTATCTTCCCCCTTCGGTCTCAAAAAATGTTCAATACATGGTCCTTCGATACAGATGTGAGTCAATAGTATAATCTTTTATCTACGGATGGTTGTATGTTGCTTGAGAATAATAAGAATTATATCATTATCAGCTATGCCCACGAACTACGTTTCGCAGTAATAAGTCTCAGAACTCAAACATTTTTGAAAAGGGGTCACCCTTATCACCTAGGGATAAATAGCCTACGACCTATTCTCAGACTTACCAAATTAATTTTACTCGTATATAAATTTCATAAAAATCAGTCAAGCCGTATCGGAGGAGTTCGATTACAAACACTGTGACACGAGTTTTTCTTATGTATCAGATAGTTAAATCAGCTAGTTTCCATAAAAAGTCTTGCTTTGTTTTGCTTAATATTCTTACAAGTTCAAATTAATATTAATTAATTATACTGTGGCAACGACAACTTATAATAATTCTGTAGACTTATTCTGGACAGTTATTATTGTTACCTCAGATTGTTACCTTTTGTATTTGACAACACTTTGACAAATTGTAAATTCACTCTTTATATATCCATCAGGATGATTTAACGCCTAGTAACATCAAGATATGCGATATTTTTATGTGCACACGATTCAATTTGGGCATATTTAAGTTTGTTTTTTATAGTCTAGGTACCTATAATGATTGTATATGTATACCACATCAAATCGTCTGTAAATTGTTTGTCACGTCGGTGCTTCGTCATGATGTTTAAAAGTACCCAAATTATACTCGTAGGTATTGTTTATAAAGCAATAACGTCTAAGTCAATAGTACGAAGGTGTGAACATATTTTTTTACCACATAGCTGTCAAGCGATCATAATAAGCTGGAGGCTGCCGCAGACTTTTGACGCCTGCTACACGGTAATATACTATTACCGTGCTTGCGACCACAGTCATTTATGTAACCTCATGCCGCGCCGGAAATATCAACTATGGGTGACCGTTTTTTGACGGTGGAAAATGAAATATATGACGTTCTAAAATCGGTGAAACCCGGCCGAACCGATTATCGGCGAATAACGCCACGTTCACACGGAGCCACGTTTTGCCAAATCTTATTTTCATCGCATCTAGAAAAACCGAATTCATACATTGATTTGGAAGCATAAGCGGGCGAAAACGACTGGCGAGCGCGCGTGCGGTGTGTTCCTCCCGCCCACCCCTCCTCCCCCGCTTGTGCGACCAGACCCGAAGACGTAGTATTCGGTTTCAAGATCCGGTAAATAACCGAATCTACCCCTGAGTGTATGGACGCATGTATTGAATGCGCTATACCACTGCACCGGATCTTACATTTTGCAGTACGGCCGGATCGGTTTGTAGTCGCAAAATCGGATGTCAACTTCAGCAAGATTCGGTTTTTTGCCGTGTCTTGAAAGTGAATGCATGTGTGAACTCATTCATTGAAATACTATTGCTACTAAACAGAATCCTACAAAAAACCGATCCGGTAGAGAAACAGTCGACGCCGTGCGAACGTAGCGTTACGACCGGCGATCCGATCATCGGTGAAAAATGGTACGTTCGTGAAATATATACGTTAACGCACACTGCCTACTCACCGACCGACAGTTTTGGCCGCTTGCACTTGCGTATGGAGGGTAGAGGTTCTGCGTTAAATTAGGGTGGAGCCACAGGAGCAACAGGGTAAATTTCAAAGAAAGGGCCAAAACTTATCAGAATCCGCTTGGGCAACTTTTCACCACGCTTGTCCATTATTGTTCAAATGTTTTAAAGAGTTTTAATATAACAATAAGCACAAAAAATCACGAAACGTATTATTCAGAGTTCAGAAAAAATCAATCACTCTCCACGTTTCCTCACAGCTGTAATTTTTGGTTATGTTTACAAAATTTTCTAACTCCACATGCTTCAATTCGACAATAGCTACTTCATACCCTTTGACTACGCCAGCGCCGTTTTGGAAAGTTTTTGAACTGTTACTTACTGCTTAGCTGGACACTTCTTAACCTCTTCTCTCCATACACTTGCGTCTCTGCTCTCAGCGATGGATATGCCAAACACCCACTGAAAAAGTGACGTACGTGTGAGTTGAATCGGTCTATAATTACTTTATTGGTTGTCTGGCTGATGCGGTCTTTTGGGAATTTGATGAATTTGCTAATCAAGCTATTCATTTCAAAATCAAAATAATCTTTATTCAAATATAACTTGATATAAAGCTTTTTGAATCATCCAAACTTTTTACCTACTGTCGTGGCGGTTTATATGAACCGTTATGCATACAATAGGTTACACGACATAAGAACAAAACGGATTAATAACCTCGATGGAGCGGGTCATACGGCCCGCTTTACTCTCTGCACGGAAGCCGAGAGATTCTCAGTAACGACAGGAAACCTAGACGCATCTAGGACGCATTACACCTGTCCCTTCCGTTAGGGGGACCGCGAGAGCTGCCTTCAACAACACAACCCTTCATCAACACAACCACGGGGGCTCACCCCCTCACAGACCTCCAACCTCCCCTATAGTCTCCCCATGCCTCGCAACTGACACTCCTGATCTCTCTCACACAACTAGGCGGTTTCATCGCCTGCATCACCAGATGCCTCACGTGGTCCAGACCAAGTGCCCTTGACGCAACAATGCACGCCCCCAGGCTCCCTTGACGCAACTCGTACGCCCCCAGGAAGAGATCAGGAGAGGCCGAGCTCTCCGGCCACTGTTGGACACACAGAACATAGAACATAGAAACCTCTTCCAGTGTTCTGTGGTTGAACATATCAGATGGACCATACTTCATGAACTTGCACAATTCTTAACTAAGCCATCAGGCACTTACCATAATATATCCTTATATTATTTATAACCCCGCCACTTGGCCATTTCACACTCTCACCTGCTGCACCTTTCTTCGCTCCCAGGTCTCGCCTTTCTCACCTGATCACTATGATGTTCAGAACCGAAGTGAACAAGTCACAAGAGCAAGCCACATGTCTGCCTTATAGGCAAAGCAGAAATAGCATTCTTAAAATACCGACACAGTACAATACCATTATTACCACTGAGTCGACACAAACGCTATTTATACTGACAAAGGAATTGGGAATGCTGCTGGTAGTATCGGTAACATTAATAATTCACATAATTAGATTCATAATTTATTTATTACCCATAACAATATTAGAAACATAATCATTGTATCAATTTATTCATTTCGTTTCTTACCGGAAGTAGTCAGAGTATTCGCGGAACTCCGCGACACCTACCACCCATTACATTGGATAATGCTTTTCCTACGTCTGTCGCTACTTTTCTAACTCTTTCGCCGTAGATCCAACTTCCCATAAGGAACTGAGAAAAATGTTCTCTGACTTGCTTTTTTTCAGCTAAATGTTAATGTTCAATTGAATTGCAGATCGAGGCGCGACTGTCAGGGTTGGTGCTGAGCGGCCAGATGCTGCGGCGCGTGAGCGACGCGTTCGACCGCGAGATCGAGGCCGGCCTCCGACAGGAGCCCTCCAGCCTGCAGATGGAGAACACATATGTCCCTGAACTTCCCGATGGCACTGGTATGATGTTTTTTATTTAATTCACGTCAGGTAAGCTCTTACAGAGCCTTCATCTCATCTGACGATAAGACCAAGATGGAAAGTAAGCTTCCTTTCGATTCCTCATCCATAGAGGAACTGGCCAACGATCTTATTTCTATTGTCGAAACTCAACAAAGCTGTAAACATTGGCGTAGGTGTAACTTTCACGATAGGGGGTGTCCAGATTGAAGTCTTCAATTTGCCTAGTGTATTTTAACTGATTAATACAGAAGCCCTTCCCCCATTCCCCACCCGAGCGAGGAAAGTTATATTTCCTATTAAAAATAGTAAAGAAAAGGAAATAATAAGATTAAGGAAGGAATGTATCTAGTTCGGTAACTTCCTTGCAACCTTCCTTGTTATTGGTAAGTTCCTTGCAACTTTTCACTAAATTCTCCCTTACCTAAGTTATATGCCAATGACTGTAAGCATTCTAATAATTATGTAATGGTGGCTAGCGAGATGCATGCAAAAGTCCTACTACCAATCATTTAATCTGAAGTGAAAAATTTCAACCTCAATAGTGAATCAAACCCTGGAACTCTCCAGTTCTAATACAGGTTAACTCACTCGACCACAAGTCCACAAATGTTTGTGAAAATCACGGAATTGCTTGGCTAATAGGTATACATAAGTTCAGTAATTCAACATAAACTTTTACTTTCAAAAACTAATTCAATTAATTTAACAATAAAATGTTCACTTCATTGTTCTGCAGCAAATCCATTGGAGTGTGCACATTATACATAGGTGTCTTGTACTCGTTACAGAGGAGGGCCTGTTTCTGGCACTGGACCTTGGCGGCACCAACTTCCGTGTGTTGCTACTAGAGCTGAACAATGGTGTCCTGGTTCGAGAGGATGTTAAACAGTATCACATCAGGTTAGTGCTATGTTAATTGTACCTAGAAGTTACTGAAGAAGTTATAAGTATGGTGCCTGCACCAATACACTATTATATACCATAACATAG
Source organism: Schoenobius gigantellus (assembly GCA_963935595.1). Lineage (NCBI taxonomy): Eukaryota > Metazoa > Arthropoda > Insecta > Lepidoptera > Crambidae > Schoenobius > Schoenobius gigantellus. The sequence continues at coordinate 47,969,864 of OZ012542.1, read as the reverse complement.
TTAACATACAGTTAGCTCATGCTACATTATTCAAATCCTTTGTTTAGGCTTTATTTTGAAGTTACCAGTATGAATGAATATGAACTACTCTTTCTACGCCTTTATGTTAACTATCATCGATAATTTCATATATGAGAGATGCACCTGAAAGCATTTCTCTGAAGATGCCAAATACTCTAGTGTACTAGTTAATTATGTTTGTCATTCTTAACACGTTTAGATTAGACTATGACTAGGTAATACCAACGATGTAATACTTATAACTTTGTTTGTCGATCTCAGACACGTTGAGATTATGACTATTACTCGTACTTAAGTAAACAATGTAATTGCCGGGTGTAGAAAAATATCATAAGTGAACATCCCAAAAATGTTCCAGTGACGAGCTGCGGATAGGCCCTGGAGAGGACTTGTTCAACTTCCTGGCTGACTGCGTGCTCGACTTCGTAACGTCTGAGGGCATGGAAAAAGAAGAGCTTTCATTAGGTGTGTAACTGAGCCACTTGCTGCTTTTTTTCTTTCCACCTGTAGTTTTTTATAGATTTATACTTTGCATACTTGTAGCTAACGCACATAGTATGTCTGTGTCGTCGCAGGATTCACGTTCTCGTTCCCAATGCGGCACCACTCAATTTCGTCGGGCGAGCTGATCACGTGGACCAAGAGCTTTAAGTGCGGCGGCATGCAGGGCGTGGACGTGGCGGCGCTGCTGCAGCGCTGCCTGCGCGCGCGCAACTTGCGCGTCACCGTGCGCGTGCTTCTCAACGACACCACTGGGACGCTGGTCGCCGGCGCGCATACCCACCGCGACGTGGGGGTTAGTACGATTAAAAATGTTATCTCACCTCTTCTCCCCTATCGAGCCCTGCAGTGGAAAGCAGAGGGAACATACACATCTTGCCAATTAAGTCCCATATAGGCGGATAAACTGCTACTACTAACTATAAAATCTCCATAATGTTTTGCAAGACTTCTAGATCTCACCTTGCGCTCACAATTGAATGAATGAATGAATAAACACTTTATTGCACATTAAACATATATACAGGACATTACAATACACTTTATATAGGCAATAGGCGGCCTTATTGCTAATGTTGCAATTTTTACCAGGCAACCTTAGGGTTAGGAAAGTAGCTACGTATTCTAGGTACAGGATAGTGCACTAAAAAGAAGAAAAAAAATATACAAAGTAGAATAAATTAACAATTAAAAATAGATACCTATACATATAACTAATAACTAAATATATAAATACAATACATACCATATAAATATATATACATACACATATTAGAATACATACACATTACACATACACATTTTAGAATATTTGGAACTTTAAATAAAAAAAAATAAAAATAAATATATAATATATATACAATTATACACGTCACATTTTTCCGGATTTTCCGGTATTCCTTATCCAAGAAATTCTTGATGAATTAGTGTAGTATTAAACAAAATTATCGGATTGGCACTAAAAATGGTTGCACTTGTCGGAAATTAATTTTCAACGGCAACGCAACAAGTGGCTCCCGCGTTATTAGCGGAGGTCTGCTGTCTTCTGTGAGATGGAACTTTCTCGATCGAGCTGATTCCGTTTGAGCAGTTCCGTGATAAAAACATTAAAAACTAAAATTGAACGTCTGAACGTAGATCGGGGTGATCCTGGGCACGGGGTCTAACGGGTGCTACATGGAGCGTGCGGGCCGCGTGCAGCACTGGGAGGAGGAGCACTCGCGCGTGCGTGACGTGTGCGTGGACGTGGAGTGGGGTGCGTTCGGCGACAACGGCTGCATCGACTTCGTACGCACCGACATCGACCGTGAGGTCGACGCGCGCTCGCTCCTCGCCACCTCCTTCACGTAACTACTACCTTACCTATATATCCTTTTTTAGGACAAAGCTCTTGACCTGCATCTTGACTGATGTTAAGTGGATACAGTGGCCAGTGTAGTTCATGCAGTTATTGTATGATTTGCAAATATACCACCCGTATAAGGACCCTAATGAATATTGTCAACTACCCCCTTAGACAAAAGCCACACACAAATTTTTCCGCAGTCATTTCGCAGAAAAAGTTTATGTAAATGACATTAGTATGTGACAACCTCACGCTATTTTTTCCGCATCTAACCTAATGTCACCTCCATACATTTTTTTCTGCGGAAAGACTGCGGTAAAATTAGCGTGTGACTTTTGTCTAAGAGGTCTGGTGACACGTCAAGATGTCAAGTCACAGTATCCAATCATTTCACTGCCTGCCCTAACCTTCAAATCGGTACACAGCAAGGCAAGCACAGCAGTGCTTGGCGATAGAAACAGTAATGAGAGATATACCCGCGCAGACGACTTTAGTAAGACTGAGTCCCGCTCTGGTGGTCTTGTAGATTCCTTAACAAAGGAGCTGGCTATCTTGGGTCCCAATTGGAGCAACGCAACAATGCTATCACCACTGCTATTATTATTACGCCAAAGTAAGACTCGGGCCGCTTCATCATTCAAAGGCGTCAAGGCAGGATAAAATTAATGCAGTCTGTCTACAGCCTTATTTTGTGTAAGCTAGTGTAAGTAAAGCCGACGTTTAAAATATGCTATATATTGACAGGTTTGAGAAGTATATAGGAGGAAAGTACCTTGGAGAGGTCCTGCGCTCGGCGTTAGCGGCTCTGGCGAGGGAGGGGTTGTTCCCCGCCGAGCCAGTCAGCCTCGTCACCGCTGACCTCAGTGCCATCGAGGAGTAAGTCCGTATTAATGTGATATAGCTTAGGCGCAGTTGTGATAAGTTTTGAGTAATGATTGCTGTATGAAGTGATGATATAATTGAAATTAATAGCATAAGATAACAATTATTAAATCATGCGCCTATTCAGTATCAGAGAAGACATTTTGAATGTCATTATTTTGGTGTAGAAAATAGCAGCTTCCAAGAACCACAATAGAGCACAATAAGTTGGTTTCTATTGGCTTCATAATACAAAAAATATGTGCAAATGTGCACATATTTCTGTTGCTATAAAACTACGATTAAAAGTTCGCTTCCAGATTGCTAGATCAAATCCGGCTCTAAGGACCAAAAACGATTTATAACAGAGTGCAATAAGAAAGTGGTAACTTCAATTAGTAAAACTATGCACAAAAAGAAAGTGGTTAATTTACCTATTATTTTCTTAATAAGATAAAATGATGAAAACAACGCACTAGATAACAAACAATATTTAATGGCACATGAAATTAAATGTCAGTTTATGGAAATGTACTAATAATATGTTAGGTGTATTATTGTATCCTACAACACGGTCGCTTGTGTGTAGGGACTGGGTAGCGGGCGGCACGGCACGCACGCTGCGCGTCTTGCGACAGTCGCTGGGAGAGGACGCCAACGTCATCCTGACGCTGGCGGACGCCATTGTTGCGCAACACGTCGCCCGCATCATCTCCACGCGCGCCGCTCAGCTCGTCGCTGTCTGTGAGTACACATTCACACGCACTACTAACACAAGCACCGGATCGCGGCACATAAATTGAACTAAAATGGCTGCCGTCTCCGGAGGGGCAATAATAAAAATAAATTTTATGTAAACTATGACATTGACATTTATATAATTTAATTGCTCTCTATAAAATTTTACATTCTATTAGTACCATTGACATCAAAACAAAGTAAAATTATTTATAAATTATTAATAATGATACTTATTAAATATTCTTGACCAAATTCTTATATTAAATAAATAACATATAGACATTATAAATACATTTTTATGATATAATAAATTACTAACACTAAAACTAATAAATTAATTAAAGACAGCCTACCTGACTTATACCTAATTCACACTCTGTAAAAACACAACAGCATTTTGTTTAGATTATGAAAAAATCTACCCTCTCCTCAGCTCATCATTTATATTGCTGTGCCCATCAGGGTCCATAATTGTGCCTATACTGTAACTACTTAAGAACTCATGTAAAAATTATGGTATGCAATAAAACATTTGAATTTGAATATTTGCCTACGAAATTTAAATTGTTATCGCTAAATCTGTCTCATGGCTACGATTTTTGGATCTCAAACGCAAGGGCTTACAATTTACTCCTGCGCAGACGGCAGCTATTTTAGTTCAACTTATGTGCCGCGATGTGTACACCGTTTGATGGGTCCATAGCGGCAAACGCTCACGACCGACTTGTTGTAGGCCCGACGTCAACGCACACGTCTATCACTTTGTCGGTGGTTATTGAGAGAAGTGAACGTCATGGATTTAATGGATTTGACAAGTGTTTGGTACAGCCATCGCCGCGTAATGGCACAGCCTTGCTTATTTAGCAAGTGCAAGCCTCCAACTGTCGGTCGGTGAGTAGGCAGTGTGCGTTAATGTTTTTTGTAACAATTACGAACGTTCCATTTTTCAGTGAAAATCGCGTCGGCCAGCACGCGTAGCACAAGGACCCCGACATAAATATGTCTATCTTTAACTGTCACTGTCAACTGTCACTTTCTCGACATCAAACAATAGCTATCTCACACATTGCCATTATTAAAAGAAGAAGAAGAATAGCTATCTCATTCGCTACTGGCAAAAGTGACATTTCGCCCTGCGTTCCAGATAAAGCACTGCTACTTTCTGAGGCTAACATCTGATGTTAGCCTCGTTTTGCGTTTCTTATAAGAGATGTTGACATTTTTAGCCGCGCTAATTGTTACAAATGAAACGCAAGGTACTGATTTTTCGTGCTGAATTTTGATACCTCACCTACTTAGTCCAGCCACTTAATTTTTTTTATAATATACCTAAATCAGAATTGGCTAATACTATAAATATCTTTCAATAAATTTTTTAAATCTGAAGGAGCTGAAAATCCTTTTTGATTCATGAAAAAAAGATTCCAAATGTCAAATTTGAAAGCTGTCAAAAAGTGGTATCAGAGGACCCATCTATTAGCATGGGTATTTAATGCTAGCATTTCGTGTTAAAAATGCTTAAATGAAACGCATGACAACCAGCAAGAAAAACTAGCATCACCGGCTAATGAAACGCAGAGATGCTAAAAATGTTGGTATTTATAACTAAAAATGCTTATCTGGAACGGGCCGTCGGTGTAGAGAAACAGGTCAAGAAAATACTCTCGCGATTCTTGTGCTACGCGTGCTGGATTCCCCGATTTTTCGCTGATCGTCTCTTTGTGGTTCGTATGCTTTGCAACGTAGAACGCCATATGTTGCATTCTTCACCGTCAAAATATCAGTCACCGATAAATCGGTTGTGTGCGTTCACACTAAGGCTCCTGAATTGTTCGGGCTGTATACGTAATATAAACGCACACATTAAAAAAACCCACCTCAGCCACAGTACGTCTACTACTGGGCAGAAGTGAAAGGGGCGGGGGTTTGTCATTTCTTACATGATAGCCCAGTGCTAGGGAGGGGAGTTAAAGTAACAACTGTAGCTCGTAAGTTCTGATGACGGATTTGGTCCACAGGTGTGGCGGCGCTGCTGCGTCGTATGTCGCGGCCGCACGTCTCCGTGGCCGTGGACGGATCAGTGTACAAACGGCATCCGCGCATCCGCCACCTCATGCCGCGATACATCGCACGCCTTGCGCCCAACCACCCGGTGAGTAGTTTAACATGTGACATATACTATAAACCATATACAATTTGTAACAAAAACCCTGTGAATCCTTTAAGGAGCATTTTCAGAATCGATATTTAGAACTTCGATATTCTAAAATTAATTTTCTAATGTCTCAAACATATTTTCTTCACAGACCCAACTATTTGTACGGGGGACTTCAAAATTAAATTTTCAATTTTGAATTTGCAATGACGTCATAACTTTTATATGCTCCTAAAAGGGTTCACAGGGTTTTTGTTACACACTATATAGCTTTCTAATTATAAACAAATCCGGCTCGAAGGACCAACACTTATCTCGACAATCTTATACAAGACTAGTTTTATAATTCACATTGTGGTGTCGTAAATAACTTTTACAGTCGTGATGGGAGTACCCACCTTCTGATGTGGTTTAATTCTAAAAGATAAGCATCGCTCCAGTACCTTGCTACCCGAATAAATTCACCATCAAAGTGACTTAAAATCATTCTTTGTCACTAATCGATTATGTTACACCAACTATTTCCTTTTATTTAGTAGGGGTTACACCTATATTGCATTGTTAATAGTTGATGTGACATGGTACTAAAATGCTTAACTATTTTTGAAGCCGACCGTACTGTTAATGAACACATCTGTAGATTTAACTAGTCTTTATGTTTCTGGAACTTAGAAATCTTGTGGAATTTTTTGAATTCAGTGACTATAATAAGTGTTACGCTGTTCTAACATATAAAATTCTCGTGTCTCAGTGTTTGTTATCGAACTCCTCGGAAACGGCTTGACCGATATTCATGAATATTTTTGTGTATATTTGGTAGGTCTGAGAATGCTCAAAGGCTATTTTTATACCCCTAGGTGATAAGGGTGGCCCTCTCCTGATTTTTTGTTGACATTTTTTATGATTTAGCATCAAAAAATACTTATAACCCTAAATTTTCACCCTTCTACCACCAACCCCCTTTTTAGTAGTATTATATAAAAATGTTTAATAATAACTGTATAAACAGTTCACGCTGTTCGATGCGGAGGATGGAAGCGGCAAAGGGTCGGCGCTGACGGCCGCAATTGCGGCGCGCATTGCGACGCGCACGCGAAAGAACTAGTGCGACGCACCGTGCTACGCCACCGCCTCTGCAATGCAACGCACACCTTCATTATGTTGGAATCATATTTGATACAAGCAGCTTAGCGTCTTTACAGTTATCGATAGGCAGCTAAATGAAGTACCTACAAATAAAAATTACTTGTAACTTCAGTGGGCCTGGTCTAAGAAATATTCGCGTTCGTTTTGTTTATGTTTTACGTTTAAGACTAGCACGAACATTTGCGTCAAAATATTCGTATCGTCAATGACGTCATCGTGATATATTTTTGTATTGGAATTGTATACAGCGCCCCTACAGGGCGTACTTGGTACTAAAATTCTCATACAAATATTTCACGATGACGTCATTGACGATACGAATACTTTGACGCAAATGTTCGTGCTAGCCCCAGTTTAAAATTGCAATGTATGAGAATGATTCGTGATGTGGAATTATGCCGATACATTTTATTATTTTCTAAGCTCGTTATCATTTTTTTTAAATTGTTAATTTGTCTAGGCCCCCTGAGTGACCTGACCTACAAGAAGAATTCGCAATATTTGAATCTGATTTAAACTGCCACATTAAAAATCACTTTGTTGTATTGTCGCAGTCAACAAATGAAATGGAAAAGGTAAAGTAAACAGTAATTTTTTAAAAGAAAAACATCTTTAGTATACATAGCAGCTAAAAGTGCGGGCCGTGGCAGTACTGTAGTAACGCAAAACATATTGTTCTCTAAGAACAGCTCATTTGATATTGTGATGAATGCGAGCGAGCGCAAGACCATTCCCATTTTAGTAATACTTAAATGTGGGTCGTCGAATTTCCATTTGTTAAAAGTCGTACGGTGCTCGCGGGCGAGTGAACTGTAATATAGTAAATGCTAGTGCAATGATGAATGTGATATGACAGTACATGGTATAATATTTAGTTGTAGCAACAATGATCTTCGAGAAACTTTTATTCATGATAAGTAATTTATAATTATTTGACCTTATAATAAGTAAAAATACAATAGGCACCATTAGTTCCAATAGAATTACATAATGTGATATTATGTTTTTATTTAAAGGCAATCTGTAAAAAACATTATGTGATATAGATTCCCTATCGACATTTACATTGAAATTTCAATAAATGGTGTACTCCACATAAGTGTTAGGCCAAAAATACGAGAATTAATATTGTAACACCATGAAAGTAAAAATAAAAATGTACAAAAATAAATCCCATTCGGATTTTAAAAAATGAGGGTGACACTTAGCACATTAAAGACAAATCATCACAACTTAAAAAGATTAAGTAAGTCATAATAATTGGAAATTAAGCAACAATAAGGTCGTCAGATAAATAAATTACTTAACTATTTTTATATCTCTGATTGATATTCGTATATAGACTGGAAGATTAAAATTACTTATTAATTAGTCAGTAATCTGCACGTAGTAATGGACACATGTAAAATTATTAAACGAAAGAGAGTTAAGGCCCCTGTAGACGATCAAACATGTTTGTCAAATTAACGTGTTTGACAAATGTATTTGTTCGTATAGGGCTGTGTTTGACGCGTTTGACAATCGAACTACGTGTTTGATGTGTTTGAAAAGAATCTGGATTGACGTCGTGTTTGAAACGTGAAGTTTGTCAAGCAAGTTTGACAGACATGTTTGATCGTTACAGGGCTCTGTAGGATGCAGTTTTAAAGCCTCTTGGGGTAGGTAGTTCTAGTTAAATATTTAAGTGTTAATTTTAATGTTAATTAAACATATCGTGCCATATACATAGATAGATGCAACTACACACTTGGTTGTACAATTTATTGAAGGTTCTTACAAAATGAAAAATGAAAATATTAAGCGTTAAATCATTTTAGTTTTCTGTCAATGGTTTATTTTGGATTTCAAATGAAACACATATACATAATGAAATACAATTAAAATATGTAATAATATAGATTAAGTTAATGGTAGGTACGATTATAATGATATTATTAACGATAAATTGATTTTGTAAATAGCAAATATTAAGTTGAGGATTCCATTTTATCTCTTGATAATTGGCAATTGGATGTCGACAGACAGAAGGTGTGAAACCCAAGCATTTATTTTTTATGTAGGTACATAGAAATGGGTTCCATTAATGGATTTGTTCAGTGGATTATAGTGGATTGGAGCTTTATGTCGATGTACAGTCACGTGATTTGAATGGTAACGATTTTTTTTGTTTTTGTCGTATTATAAAAATTAATGAGCGATATTGTCAAAGTATACATAATTATGAAATTGTCAAAGTATCGGTAGTTCATGTATTGGTATTATACGACTAAATACAAATGATAGTCAACCTGCAAATATTTATCCAGAGTTATACAATGGAATCCCGTACTACTCAAGCGATCTGTTTTGTTGTAAATTAAGATCGTAAATAAACAGCTCTGAGCATTTTAGTGCATTGGTCGTTTATAAGACGTGGGATATTTTTATATTGTTTCGGACGCCTATATTAAAATAAAAAGAATTGTCGTCGTGTTTATGGTAATCGTTCAGCATAGTGCAATATAAAAAACGAGATATTTAAAAAAATATTTTTATATGAGATATTAAGATATTTTATATAGTTGTTAATAAATTAAAAATATTTAATAAAAAATTTACAATAATTGTTATGGTTTTGCTTGCCCTTATATGTGTTAGTTATTAGTCCTACTAAATTAAATTGGTGCAGAAAACCTAGTTAGCGATAGTTTACGACCATTTTTATATTCATTTGGTATTCAAGAATGTTCATGGGATGAATACCACCGAATTCTAGTTCTTGATCAAACATAAAATAAGCGCTTTAATTGTAAAATTTAACCTCGGACAGGCCTCCATCACTACGCGATTAGGTACCGGCCTAATTAATAAAAATTTTACTCCTTTAATTTTTTTAACCTCGTGTATTAATTAATCAATTTATTTACCATTTTAAAAGATATATCAAAGTCAAGAGAATTATTTTTATAAGTACTCCTTATAAAGTTTCAAGGAGAATTTTTTTTAAAATTTTTGTTTTATTTTTGTAAAAAAATATTTATTCAATCTTTTTATTTTATATTACATATGTTTTAGAATTTGAGCCAAGACAAACACCAGAATAACTTAAAATAAAACGTCTTTCGCTCTAAACAGTATTGAAAGAATTACTCCCGAACTCCTAATCTACCAGAAACCTTCCATCATCAGCTCATTGACATTGTGTGATAACTACCAGATTGAAATACCTAAATATCTTAAGAAAAAACATGAAACACATTGGACGTGCCTATGAAATTCAAGAGTTTCCCTCGATTTTCATGGGTTTGCATCATCAGACTATGACATGGTGACAATGGGACCACCTGGGAAGTGTACTCTTTCGATTATAAAAAGAATTTTGAAAATCGAACTACAAATGGCAAATACGAAAATCGGTAAACGTACCTACATAAAAAAATAGATACAGCCGAACATTGAACCTCCTCCTTTTTAAAGAGATGGCGCTAGATAGATATATAGAAACTCTTTCTTTTGCTTAAATAAAATAACACAAATAATGACAATACATACACAAAAAGCAAAAAAGGCGGCTTTATCGCCATAGGCGCTAGCGTTATACTCTCTACTCTTCATAGAGCATAGTGCTCTACTCTTCGAGCCCTTTTTTTATCGGTATAAATCTGTAAACCCAAAAACTCAGTTTCCATTCACCTCGAATACAATGATGGGGTATTTTAGCCTCTCATTGTAAAAACACCGTCGACAATTTCTTCAGACATATTACTTGAAAATCATAGGCATTGAGTTCGCCTTTTGTACACCTTTTTTAATATTTTGTCCGAAAGATTAGAATACCATAGCAAATGGTTCTACTGCAACATACAGTATATTAAACTAGCACTTGGTCGATATTTTAAAATCTTTTTTTTTGTATTGTATGGGTATAATTAAAGTTTTAGTTATGATTTTCATATTTATAGCAAATTAAACACATCAATTATTCTAGTAGTATAAAATTTAATGATAATTTAACTAAGGTAACACCAATTTTTCTATGATAACACTAAAATAAATCTTCATCACCACTTCAATCCATATAATATGCATTCCACAGGGCGCAAGAACGGTAACAGTATATTAGGCTAGATGACAAAAATTTTTTTTTTGCTTTAATAAAAGCTCTTTCTTATAATAAACAGAAAGAAAAAATCGGTTTTCGAATAACTATAAAAACAACCAAGATATAAGTTATTAAATTTTTTTCTCCATCTCTTTCTAGCAAAACGGCAATTTACAAGGAGTTTATATGGCCGTACTCAACAATGACGTCACGGTTGATGTCGGATCTCTGTCTAATCGCCTTCAAATTAACAACTTAAAATGCTTGTATCTATTGTATTTCTAATCCGATTTTAATTCTAATTTCTTAGAACTGCATCTTTCTCCACGGTATTTTAATATTTAATGACGAAAGGTAAAAATTAGAATTCAGTCATCATCCCAATTATAATTACCGTGGCGCAGGTCTCTGCTCAGAGTTGCAATTTAAATTGTTACCACGCTGGCTACGGCTAGACAATACTTATGGTGTGGGGTTTAGTTTCCAGTTTTACATTATATACTTATATTCTAGAAATTCGCTACCGCACCGTGGCACGGATTTCCTCTAACTTATTCACAAACAGTCCAAATACGCAAATTGACAACAAAATATACACTCATAAATTTAATTGGTCGACTATACATAAAAGCGAAAATTTGTTACATTAATAAAAATAACATGATATTAAACATTTATGCGCGATATCCTATCCACTCGGACAATTCAGAAATAGGGGGTTACGTTATCTAAATTCTTCATCGTCTCTGAGATAACGATAACTAGACTAGGTACCTAATTCCTAGCCAACGTTAGCTGGCCAAATTGCTTGTTTGCTCTTGAGTACCTGAAACATCTGAAGTACTCGAATAAGTCATATAAGTATTTCTCAATTATTACCTTTATTTGTATTTTAAATCGTTATAAGTGGTAGATTCAGCTCATAAATGACAGATTTACAAGAAGCAAAATTTTATGAGTAAGTAAGTACACTATTTTTGAATGCCCCGCCCGCTCAGAATTTATTATTTTCTGGCAGGTACACATAATTATATTAAAGTATGGACTAAGAGGTTATTATTTTTATTAGTCAACTTAGATTAATAATAACTATAACATAAAAATAAATATCAAACTTTATAATTAAATAACACACTTAATCAGCAAAATCTTATAAAATTATTGTTTCATTTTCACACTATGAAGCCATCTGCGCTTTCATAGTCGTAGAAAATGTAAACCAAACATAAAATTAATAGTTGGTTACGGACTAGCTGAGTGCTGTCATGCGAACAGTTCCAGATTTCAGAGTAGGAACAGACGAAAGTCATCCAGTAATTTCCATCGCTTTTTGAACTGATGGCAGAAGTGGCGGGAGTGATGTTAACAGTAGGAGGATTGACGGGCGACCCGGCCGATCTTCAGGACACTTCCACCTTCTCGCGCACCTTGCGCAGAATGCTTTGGAGTTCCGACGCTGATGTCGTCTTGAACTGTGAAAGCGGACAGAAAAAGTATAGATTAATTATGATAATCTCGAATCTACTTCACTGTAAAGCTCTTGTACATGTTTTTGCGCAAGTCTATGGATAGTGGCTAATGGAAACTTTGCACTGCACTAGAGCCGTTTACGTGCTTGTGTGTGCGTATGTGGCTCACCGGGTGCACTCACCCCGGACACGTTACGTTGCACCAGCACCTGACTGTAGAGCCGCTTGCCCTCGTCGGCGCCGACCACGCGCTCGAGCTGCGCGCGCGACAGCGAGAACAGCTGATGGCCCGGCACACGCAGCTGTCGCTGAGCCGTCTCGCTGAAGCCCTTGGCTTCCAACCAGTTCGCCACTTCGTCGGGGTTCGATTTCTGTAATTGTATAGTATAATATTAAAATTATTACAATTATTGAAACTCAATTGAATGATTTTGCTAAAGAGATTATTGTTGATTTGAGACAATGCAGGAGAGATCATTTGGCTATGCTATTGGCACTGCGCTCGTGGAAGGCTGTTGTGTCAAAATAACAACTGGCTGCCGCAGTGATGATACGGCGTCGTCGCCGCGATCGAGCATGTAAATTTTGTTATAGGTACATTTTCCGCAAGCTCAGCATGTTAACAAGGGATTTTTATACAATTTTTCGGCTCGCCTATTTGTATGACAATAAAGTTGAAATTTTTTACCCGCTCTTGCACAAGTAGGTAAGAAGCTACTTTCCGAGCAAGTGTAGTATAATAGTTATTGTTTTTTGGCGCGAGCACTTGTATTGAAAGCTAAACAAGCGAATTATTAGAGGATTAGAACCACAAACGAAGCAAGTGGTTCAAATATAGAATCCAGAGAAGTAGCGTGGAATTCAAAGATACGAGTCGCTGAATAATTTCGCTATCGAGAGAAACAACTTTTTGCCTCATTATAGTCCGTATGTTAATGAGTGATTATTTATTATCAATACTAAAATTATTACAAATGTTTTCATACAGATGTCGTGGTAGCCGGTGCAATTATTCTAAAAATAAGGTTGGTGCACTGACATAATAAGTATTAGGTAATGCATTTTCAGTGGCACTATAAAACTGGCGGTATAGAAAATTATCGAATAGAGAGTTTCAAATTTTAAAATCAGGTTGGTGCACTGACATAATAAGTATTAGGTAATGCATTTTCAGTGGCACTATAAAACTGGCGGTATAGAAAATTATCGAATAGAGAGTTTCAAATTTTAAAACTCACGAAATGATCTGTCATTTTCGAGAGATACGAAGGCAGAGTATCAAACCTGGTCTATGAAGATGTCCGGTGTCTTCTTGAAGTCAAGTTTATTGCGCCGCTGCTGGATGGCCGGCAGAACCGAGAGCAGTTCTTCGTGTAAGCTGATAGCTGATTTGTTTGCTACAATCACACAATACCATTGTCGTTATAATAATAATAAATAATTTTTCATCCCCCCATCTCGGAAAGAGTATTTTTGCTATTCGATATCTGACCGCCAAAGCCGTTTTTATCCGCTTGAAGTAAATTTGAATTTAGAACATCACGTGCACTAGGTATGTGATATCAAAACATCATTAAACCTATTTACTTCCATCTCCATGGTGCCGAATTTATCATACAACTTTTTTTATATTTGTTAAAAATTCAAACTCTGAAGTTGAACCTCCTTGGTGTACTTTTATTTTTAATTTGCTTTGCGCGCGCCATTTTGTTTTGACGTCGTATTGTTGTAAATAAGAAACTTGGAAACAAGTAAAAAAACGTATTATTTGTTTTATATATTTTTCTGTAATACCTACCTATCATAATGTTGTAGTAAATATGTACCTAAACTGAAATAAAAGTATCTTGAGATTGTAAATGTTTTATTTTGCATTTAGTCATTTCCTCGATGAGGGGGGATGAAAAGTTTCGTGTTGCACTCGAGTACAAAGATTTTTCACCTTGTACTCTTTTGATTCCCTCGCTAACGCTCAGGATTCTAATTTTAGAATCCTTCGCTTGCTCGGTCATCAAAGTTAAGCACGTGGTTAAAAATAACTTTGCACTCATGTATAACAAATAACTATTATTTGCCTAAATATGGTTACAAAGTTATGTTCTCAAATTTAATGTAGTTATTTGTATCAGGATATCTTCCCTTCCTTTCTCATCAAAAAAATCCGGTACGGATTTAGTAGGGCAAGAGCTAATTTTGAGGATACTATACATAAGCATAAGATCGTCGGTGGCGCTGTGGCCTTCTAATCGGGAGACCCGGGGTTCGAGACCGCCATGTACCAATGTATTTTTCGTTTTTCGAATTTCAAATGTACCTACATTTGTTTGACGCCTCTCCCTACGGTGAAGGAAAACATCGTTAGGTAATCTGTATGCATCTGCGAAGAAATTCAATCGTGTATGTGAAGTCGACCAATCCGCACTGGGCCAACGTGGATGACTATAAAAGCCCCTCGGAGGGGACGTATATGAGCTGTGATGATGATGATACTTTACATCCCTTCTCCTAATTTTATCAAAGTCTGTACTTTTATTCGTATTTTACTTCAATAAAAAGGTTCATTATCTTAAATATAAAACGTGTTTATCCATACTTTTTATTTTTTTATTAATGATATATGATTTTCCTTCGAGTAGCGACATATCGCATGAAAAAGCAAGTTTTTTAAAGTTCTTTTTTTCAGGTCTGTGGTTTTCTACATTTATTTCAAAGTCATTAGAAAATTTGTAGAGATCAAACAGATAACCGTAAAATATCCGGTATCCGGCCGGTAGTAATGGTGCCTATCTGACAGCCGGATATTTAAAAAAACAAACACATATTCCTGGCCGCCCGCGACTTCGTTTGTCCTATATACCACAATACTAAGCGAACTAACTAATTTGTAATCTGGTTTATGTGGAATCTTCTCTTTCAAGTGCAGTGCCTCTTGCATAGCCGCAGCCTTCGTTTGCTTGTTGTTTTTGTGTTATGCCGAAAAGTTTCAAATGTAACAATCAACTAAAGCAACGAATTGTTGTGAAAGTTTACATGAAACTTATTAGAAAACCGGTGCTGAAACTTTTGAAAGAAGTATATCAATAAATGTCTATTGCAGCACGAGTTTTACGTGACCAAGAAGACGTTCAAGCGACCAAGAGGATCCATGTCCGAGTCAACCTTTCACGTCAAAAACTGACAATATTAAAAAACAGCAGGTAATCTTTCGAATAGACTGTCAACGTGCTACCTTCATGTTTTTGATGAACTCCGTGGAATAATTAATCTATCTAAAGGTATATAAAAGGAGAAGTTCCCATCTATAGACGCACGCGCAGCCGTAACCGCTAATATGGTAGAAACGTGTAATTTGGACAGTTGTTTTCATTCAAAATGCGGACGCACACCAAGAAGGGATTAAAAAAAAATTATCCTGAAGGGGTGAAATAGTGGTTGCATGTTTGTATGGATTTTTTTAATTAGCAACGATTTTGATAAAACTTGAGTTTCATGCTCTTAAAAACATTTCATTGAATACGTGTTTCATGTTTTATTGGAATTCACCCCCTTAGGGTGCAAAATAGGGGTTGAAAGTTTCTATGAAAAATATTTTAATTCTGTTCCAATTTATATGAAATTTATTATTCGAGCTCCTGAATATAAATATCAGTCTTCTATATAATAGGCTACAAAATTAGTTTACGGGAAAATATAAAAATCCCACGAGAAAACAATAATAACGTGGGCGAAGCCGCCAGCGGAAAGCTAGTAAGAATTTTTGACCCGAACTGTGGAAGAATAATTATGCTATGGGTTTTTCAACAAAACGATGCGCCAGCTCATTCCGTGTTGTCTGTCTAGTGATTTTTAACCAGTACAGCATCCCAGTGTTAGAGTCGGGATCCCGATTGTGTCTCTACGGAGGTAGAAGTTATTATTATATTATATTCTACCTGAGTCCGGCATATCCTTGGGATGGCCTAGTCAGCTCAAGTCCCTTGTTGAATACCGTAAAAAATTGTATCTTCCCTCTATAAAAAAAAGGTATCCGCCCCATTCGTTTCCTGTTCTGTTTCATAAGGTGAGATCTGCATTATAGAGATCAAGATTTGAGTACGTAGAATTTGTAGGTCTATGGTAGAAGTCATAAAAATGAAAGCGTGTTTGCAATCAATTTAACAAGTAAATGAAAGAATTGCTATCTTTGCTCGTGGAATAAAATACCTAAATTCGACCGAGTCCACCCGGTTCGTGCAATAAACTTACACTAAACGGCAATGTACAGCCGGATAACCGGTGGCTAGATATCCGGATCCGCCGATACAAGTTGGCCATATATCTGGCATTCGGTCAATCCGTTGTCCGTTTCATCTCTACAAATTTCTTTCAAAAATCTTTAACTAGAATTCTGAAATATTTAATAAATGTGTCTTCAATTACTTGTACAATCCTACTTGATAAACTGGTAAATTTACACTAGAAATTTTAACAAAGATCATTCCTTATGTCAATACTAGCTTCTGCCCGCGACTTCGTCTGCGTGGACTTCATAATTGGGTCTAAAGCTTCGCTCGTTAACAATTTTAATCTTCCCACGGGAACTATTTGAGAGATCATTAAGGAATATAAAGTGCATGTCCTTTTCCATGGCATAGGTGACATGCATACCAAATTTCAAAGCTGTCTGCCCGCGGCTTAGCTCGTAAACAATTTTTAATTTTCCCTCGGGAACTACTTAAGGAATCGGAATAAAAGGTAGCCTACTAGGTAGAAATTAAAAATTGTTTACGAGCTATGTTCTTTTCCATGTCAAAGGCTACATGCATGCCAAATTTCATCCAAATCTGTTCAGCCGTATTTGCGTGATTGAGTAACAAACATCCAAACATCCACATTTTCACATTAGTAGGATTATTGGCCAATAATCTCAAGTGTCACTTACACTTTATGGTGTCGGTATTCCGTGGCGGTTCACGCGGCGGCGGCGGCGCTGGCGCAGGTGGTGGCGGCGGTGGCGGCGGTGGCGGTGGTGGCGAGACTGGCACCGGCGCATCAACCACTACGCCGACAACAGTTTACTCAGTATTTATGTCTTGTTAGTTTAACTCGAACATCTATTATACCCTTTCAATTTGACAGTCCTTTCAATCATCATTTTACATACCTACATCACAGAAAACGCAGTCGCCACAGAATCTTGTAGGTACTTCTATATGAAAGTAAGCCGATGTAACTAACAATGAATAACATTGGTTAATTACCAGTTACCAACAATAATAGGACTCTTCGTGAACCCAACGACCGCACCCACATGTGGCTAGAAAAATTCTGTTTACGGGCCAACATAGAGTTAGATAGAACCAACATAAAAATATCATCGATATCCGGTGTTATTTTATTTTTTTCCATGAAAATCTAAACTCTGACGACAGTTGGCTTACCTAATAGGTCTATACCCATAGACACAAACTGGTAAGTTAACTGCCGTCATAGTTCACATGAGCGTCGGTGGCGCTGTGGGAGCGTCGGTGGCGCTGTGGACTGAACTGTGCCTCGAGTAGAATCGGGAGGCCCGCGATCGATCCTGCCATGTAATAATGTGTTTTTTTTTTCACGAATTTCATATGTACATTTATCTGACGCTCCTACGGTGAAGGAAAATATCGCGAGGAAACCTGCATACACCTGCTGCAAAGCAATTCAAAGGTGTATGTGAAGTCAAGCAATGGGCCAGAGTGGTTTGACTGGCCTAATCGCCCTAACATAACTAGTTAGGGTAGGCTCGTGCCCCTCGGTGGGGACGTATGTGAGCAGTCATGATGATGATGAATGTCCATGTACCTAATCTTCAAGATCTTAAGTAACGTGGGTACTAAGAAGGGATGGCATTCGAATTAAACCTTAGATTTGTGAAACAGACTTGTATTATATTAATATTTTGAATCTCACGTTTGTTTGCTTGGTTTCAATCATCAACACATAAGTCGAGGGATACTTACTTACTTCTGAACTTGTCTAAATTCCTTACTCACACGTAGGAATTAATCTGCAGTCCTCTGCGCTGTGAAGGTTCTTCACCAGTTCAGGCTACTCATAACATGAGAGCGATAAGCTCTGTGTCCTATTTATAACAGGTAATTACCGGACTTATCTAAGACTGAGGGCCCACCCTATAAGACATTAGGATTTTTTAATGCTACTTTTATAAACTTTTAAGTGTTCTCAAAATATTATTTTAAATGAAAGTTAAGCCCCCTATTCACAGTTCTCGGAAAATAATCGAATCACGGAATCTCTATACCTGGGGATATTTTATGATCATCATTCTGGCAGTTTTCTGAATTGTTATAATGCCATTTCTTTCTTTTTGTATAATGAGGAAAAGAAAGGTGATAGCAATCCAGAAAACTGGCTGGAATTAAGATGTCATAATACACGCCCTGCAGTTATTGCGGCCCGGCGCATCAGAGGGAGACGGGACGTGACGTGACTTTCGAACTAAAGACCGCGATCCGACAGTTGTGAATAAGGGAACTGATTGTTTCCCCGCATAAGAGTCAAGTCTCGACTTTCATGGGGAGATTCGAGACTTAAGCCAATGCCGCAATACCAGGCTTTCATTTACCATGATGGTAAAGGATGAAAAAGCCCAAGATACCTACAGAGGAACTGGCTATTAGGTTACTTTATTGTCACAGGACAATGATGAAATAATCAGATGGTGTCAGAAATCCCAACAACCAATCAAAATGAGCAGTAAATCGTTCGCCCCATTCGGAACATAAAACCGGATTCTCAGATCCAGATCTCGCCTGCGAGACCATAGATGCGTTAAACGATGATAGTGTGAGTCACCTAAAAGCATATAACTAACTGAGCAGAAAATCATGGTGACATGGTCCCAACCAGATTGCAATAAGGTGACCAACGGCTGGTTCTTTCTCAAAAGACATTATCCTCTGTCCAAACTGTGCCGTGACTTTTTGGGTCTCTTGGTGCATCTCTACATGAATCAGCGGAGATATTTTATTTTATACCTGCTCCAAACACACAGCGGAAAATCACATCAGAGATTCATGGACAGACATGTTGTTAACTTTTACATTACCTACATAGCTCTATGCAAAGGTATTTTCCTCAAAACATCTGAGGAAAATACCAACTTCGGAGGTATTTTCTTTCTTTTAAAATTACCGATCATTACTACCAATGCCAAGTGCCAGGATAGACATTCTTGTAAAATTCCTTTCCGCGCACATTTACGAAACTACAACGTCCAGAATGATTACCAGATAAAACAGAATTTAGTAGGTTTTTTTTCTTGAACACTTTCAAATTCAAATTCAAAAATCTTTATTCAACTTAGGCCTTTACAGGCACTTATTGACGTCAAAACAAAGCAAATCATTCTAATTTAAAGAAAACATAAATTTTACCTTGTATGTGCATACATCCTGAATATACCTACTCAAGATGTCTGCAAATACAAGTAGTAATGAAAAAAAAAGTTGAATCTACACCTGTTCGGAAATTGGGAGAGCCTTCTCGAAAAGAACAGGCAAGAAACTTGAAAGGTCAAATTTTTTTATCTCCTCTTTTAAATCGCCATTTACAATTATGGTTTTGTTCATGGTCATTGAACTGACATTAAGGATCCTTAATGTACATAAAGTTATTATTATTATTTGACAATTGGCATTTAAGATTATGACTTGAATTAAAAAAAGGAGAAGAAATAAGACTTAAGAAGTATTGTAAAATCAAAAATTTGATTGATATCAATTGGATTTTTAAACATAGACAAAAATCTTACAAACACACAAATATAAAGCAAAGCGTGACAAACAAACACATACACAAACTTTTAGGTTATTCAATGTTTTTACTTGTACGGTACTGACCTTTTTCACTCTATTGTATGTACTAAGGTATTCTAAGGGAGAGGGGGGTACACTAATAAACCAGAGTAAGTTTGATAAAAAATTTAATGTATAAAAATGTACTTAAATACAAACGGTCTATCTAGTTTGTAGCGGCGCGGTCCGCGACTGTACAGAATATATTACTATAGAACAACTCATTTACAATCTCATTGCTCCTATTCAGCATGACTTTGTTACGTTGAGCTGACACTTAAATAAACTCTTCATAATAAAACAAACAATATATAGGTATATATAATAGTTTGCTCTCTCCGAATCATTAAATAATTATTTTAAAAAACGTACCTATAAATAACGTGCTCGCAGACGACACACTTTTTGTACGACCATACGCCATGCTTTTGAATGGTTACGGTACGATTAAGTATTATGCTAGTTTTGAAACCAAATTAGCACACACGCGCACATGCACAACACTTGCGTACGCACTTTCAATCATTTTCGCGTTAATCTTTTCAATTTATTAGTTATTGTGTGCTTTGTTTTAAGTTATAAATTTGTCCCATTATCTTCTACTGATAGTAGACCGTCTGAGTGCACGCTTCTAACACTTCGGATATTCCATTAGGAACAAGAGCTGCCAAAATTACGTAGAAAGCAACCAAAGTGGAATATAATACTATATAAAAGAATATGTTAGAACAAAAACGCTTTTTTAAGTATAATTAAGTACAACAATGTTTGAGCATTACGTTTAAGTTTAGTCTGTTAACATTCACCAATGAGTAAATAAATATAGAGAGACGTAGGAGTATTAACAAACGTTACAAGATGGCGGATATCCGGTTATGAATTCTGCAATTGGATAGCCATTCTAAGACTAAAACATTACAACCTCAAATTTATGTTTACTGGCCCATAATTTCGCCGGAACACGGCAAATGCTTCGTCTCTGTATAATTTCTTCACTCATTGACTTTGACAAGAAATAGACGGACACACATGACACAGCATTAGCGACACACCACAAGCGGCCGACGCCGCCGCCCGCACTTCCTGGCCCTAGACAGTTCACGTAAACGGTACTCTATCTTGAGGATCGAACACTATGACAGTAATATAATATGATAGGTACTCGAAGCTGACAAATTTGAAATAAAATAAAAGAACTAGCGAAGTCAGTCCTTGAGCGTCTGCTACAATAAAAAAATCAAAATTAAGCAAGACCACTAGCCTGCGAACAACTTTGGTTTCGGAGCCACACATCAATATGTATAAAATGCGAAGTCTTTTTCATGGCATATCGCTACCAACTAATAAATTATAAACACTTGATAGTTTGTATGTCCGTCGATAAAAAGGGGGGTGCAAATCGGACGGTGGGTGCAAAATGTTGGAAACCTACGATCTAAGCGAAAATTTTAAGGAGCAAGCCTCTGAGGGTTTTGCACTCGTAAATCACTTGAAGGACTGCTGAGTCTGAATAAATGCTTGCGGGTTATCGAGTCGTATAGTCCTCTCTACACACAAGGGGGGTAACCTTCTACACGCTTGGGTACGTTGCGACTGTGAGCGTGTAGACGAGTCTCATCGATAGGGCAATGTTCACACCAAACGTTTCGTAATGGGTTTGAACGTATTAAGCGTGTGGTGTGAACGTCGCCTAGCCGTGAATGCGTGCGGCGGCGCTAGAAGTAGCGGAACTCGCCCTTCTTGCCGAGTCGCTCGCGGCGGACCCAGTCGGCGTTCCCCCCGCCCCCTCCGCCGCCTCCACCGCCCCCACCGCCCCCACCGCCGCCCCCACCGCCCCCTCCACCGCCCCCCGGACGACCCGTACCCGTGACACCGGTGGGACTGCTGCCGCCCGAACCTCGCCCGCTGCCCTCCTGTGGACCAACAACAAACTATTGTTGAATTTCTATAATCGATTTTAAACAAAAATCATTACATTGCCAAATAATAAATATCCCTAAAATAAAGAGCTTCCCAAGTATTTGTTTTGCAAAAAATTATGTGTTAAAAATAAGGCAGAAGTCACTTGAGGAATAAGTTTTTTTTTCTTAAACGGTTTTATTGAAAGTGAAGATATTGTCATCGGAACTAAAGGTGTATAGTATGTATTCCAAATTTCACCTAAATCGGACACAGGCAAGTGGGTCAAATTTAACTTGCAAGATTTGACCCAAACAAACAGAATGCTAAATAGAACCGTTAAAAAATTAAAAACTGTCTCTTGACAATCACTTTAATGGTATGAGATTTTTAATGGTTCTATTAAGTAATTTATACAGGGCGTCACACGGAGATATACCACAGGAAAGTACCTTCAATATCAAAATCAAAATGAAGTGTTATTTCAGTTAAATTTTCTATCTATTATTAAGGTAATATCTATTATTATGGGTATTTTTCCTCGATGTGGGACGCTCAGCAGGCCTAGCACGGCACGTGGACTATAAAAGAGGAAGTGACTAATCCTCGCCCCGTCTCGCTTCACTCCAACTCAAACTCAAAAATCTTTATTCAATATAGACCTTTACAGGCACTTATTGACGTCAAAAAAAACATACAAATCTTCAACTAAGAATCTAGTTAACTAAATTATTTAATCCTTGTATGTACACACACCCCAACCATTATTAAGATGTGTGCAAATACAAATCAAATGAAAAAAAAAAAGTTGACTCTACACCTGTTCGGAAATTGGGAGAGCCTTCTCGAGAAGAACAGGCAAGAATTCACTGTTGTATGATATGAGAGAGCAAGAAGAAACATGTTATTTGTCTCTTGTCCCATTTTGTCTACGGTCCGTGCTACGCCAACTCTGAGCTGAGCTTATCGAGCCCCACTTAAAACTTTTTTTAGCAAAACCTATTTAATATACCGTAGTAAAAAAAATATATGTTACTCTTGGAAATATTTCTGAGAATATGTATGTCCCCAAAACAAATTTTAATCAAAATTTGTCGTTAAAAAAATACTAAAGACACCTATCAAAAACAGCTTCCAGAAGAAAATCCGAGTTATTTAACAATGGTTATTTTATGATTTTCAGGGAATTAACTCGTTACCCTTAATTTAATAAGGGGAATAATAAACCGATCGAATAAAAAAACAGGTAGCGACTGATGATGAGATACTATTTTAATAACTTGAGCGGTATGAATTTGAGTAAGCGAAAAATTAACTAAACTGACGACGAATATTAATTAATAATAAAATCCATAATTAGCTTACAAAAAGTGTGTTTAGAATAATCGATTTTGTATATTAAAATTTTAAACGTGCGACGAAATTACTATGTGAGCGACTAGAAATACAGAGACGGCATCTTTTGGTGTAAAAAAGGGCAGGGGACAGGGGGGCGCAGTCCCCCATCAGGGGGCTCGGGGGGCGAAGCCCCCCGCCATCACAAAAGAAAATAGGGGACAAAATTGCCTACTGTAGGTTAAGTTAGGTTCAGAACATGACCATGCGTAGCGGAGCGAGCGAAGCGAGAGCAGCGTCATACCTACTATTCTATGGGAACATATACCACTGAGATCATATTATTAAAATCTTCCAATTTTAACATCTTTTAATCCTTAAATAGGTTCAAGGTGCGGCACAAACATGATTGACTTATACACAACTCAACCTTTTCCCATACATTTTGAGATTAGGTTTGTGAAAGTGTTAAAAATTAATATCTCGAAAACTATGCATCGCCGAGAGGGGGGAGAGTGGTACAGGGGGTGGCTCCAATCCTCCTCTCGTTATTAATTTTCAAAAATTAATTACAATGATTTAAAAGAAATTAGAGCCAAAGTACTCTGCTCATTATGGTATTTTTCAATGTGGTTTTTCTATTCGAAACACCTCATTTAAGTTAAAATGCCGCTCAACATAAATAATTTGCCAAATACTGAAAAAAATGCAGGACGTAATATTTGTTTGAATGTCACCAAACAAATATTAGGTCGCTCAAATATTATGAAGCTTCTCATTTTGTATTTGAAGTAACTCGAATGAATGTTTATAAGTTACTGTTCTGTTCATTTATCGTCATTCGCAGTCAGTCGCTCGCTTAGTAATACAATAACCCAAATTAATTATTTTTGTATCTTAAAATTTTCATTTACAGTCACTTGTTTAAATACTACCCATTTGATAATATTGATCGCCTTTGTATCGATCTATGTCTCAGTACAACGGAATTAGAATGAATGTGAATATATTCTCGGGTTCTCTAGCCTCAGCACGAGAAAAAGTGTATAGGGCTCTTGATAACCAATGTAATAATAATTTTTGAACAACTTAAAATGTAATAATAATGTTTGATTTCATTTTGTTTAAGGATCTTTATATTTTGTAGAATATCTTTTATTAGTTAGGTGCTATTCATACGCTATCAGTAGTACATGTTGTGTTCACTGATATAAGGCACTTAAATGTATATTTGTATTTGTTAATGTGTACCCATGTTATGTGTATGTACCAAGTTGTGAACCAAATAAAAAAGAAATTGATGTTTCAAGTTTTTACAAAATGGGTATGAATGTATTTTAGGTACCAATAACAAAAACACAATTTAAAAAAAAATTGTCGGTCTGTTTGTCTGTCTGTTTGTTCCCGCTAATCTCCGGAACGGCTGGACCGATTTTGACGGGACTTTCATTAATAGATAGCTAATTATATAGGGTACTAGCTGTGCCCGCGACTTCGTCCGCGTGGAATAGTAACTTTTGTTGAAGTTGATAAAAAGTAGCCTATGTTATACCTTATATAATTAGCTATCTATATGTGAGATTCCCGTCAAAATCGGTTCAGTCGTTCCGGAGATTAGCGGGAATAAACAGACAGACAGACAGACAAAAAATTTTAAAATTGTGTTTTTGTTATTGGTACCCCATATACATTCATACCCATTTAGTAAAAACTTGCTATTTTGACCTTACAAACAGACACTTCAATTTTATTTATTTGTATAGATGTACCTATAGATGTATAGATAACATAGGGTACTTTTTATCAAGATCGGTCCAGCCGTTACTAATCCACGCGGACGAAGTAGCGGGCACAGCTAGTCTTCAAATAAGTTTTTAGTTTCTTTTTTTCGCTCAATTTCAATAACGCACCGCCCCCGTAATCCAGTGCAACCAATCAAGGTCGTTGGCGTCACTCAGCCTCTTTGTACTAACATATGGGATTCTAAGTGGACATCTTCGTCTGTTTACCTGGTAGTGCGCGTAGAGCGGGTTCGGGTAGGTGAGGTCGTCGAAGGCGGGCGCCACGATGGTGTGCGGCACGTGCGCGGCGCGGCCGCGGCGGTTGCGCGCGCGCCACCACTTGCGCGAGTCGTCCAGCACCTCCAGGTACTCGCCGCGCACCACCGACAGCTCCTTGTCGTTGTTGGCCGTGCGCGGGTACGTCACGCGCACCACGCGCCCGCCGCGCGCCGCCACGCCGCGCGCCCACGACTCGCCCAGCGAATCTGGACAACACACATTGGCGTAGGTCACCCCCCGTTGAACATCAACGTACGCTAGATAGAATGAATTATTCCTCCGAGTAAAAAGGTTTTGTACAGGCAAATTCAGGTTCAGATTGAAGGCTTTATTCAAACTGAACCTGAACCCCCTCCCCTAAGTTATAAAAGTTATACCTACGCCTATGCCAACACAACGCGCTATGTGGTATGTGAGTGGGGTATGGCGAACAGTAGTTTTATTTTATACAATATGAGGAGCCACTAGCATATGATCTACCTGAAAGTGAGCGGTTGCCGCAGCCTGCCTGTGCATGCCGCGACCAGTTACATACAGCAGATGCAGTCAGCACAAAATAAGGTAATGACAGCATCTCCTTCCATCACATAATTTGTGGGTTTCGGTGGCAGGGAGCAGAGCACCTGTTACCCATTCTTATCAATCCCTTCTCTCTCCTTCGAATCTTAGTTTCTCCGTGGATGAGGAATGGCTGGTCGATCTATACAACATTTGTTATGCTCTTTGCGGTAAGTCGAGAATACCCACTAAACTTCCGCGACTTCCACCTTTTCTTCACCAATCCCTTCTCTCTCCTTCTAATATCAGTTTCTCCGCGGATGAAGAATGACTGGTCGAGCTATATAGCATTTTTTATGCTCTTTCGTGGCGGTAGGTCGGAAATACCCACTAAACATTGTCAACTTCCATTTTATTTTTTGGTATGAAAAAAAATCAACATCGTACCCACACAAGGATTAGAATTATCTTACGATTTAAATAATGTTTTATTGGAAACATTTCAGGTATTTCTATCGAATCGGCAGTTGATGCATTATATAAATCAACACCTATTAAATAAAAATATATATTTTTTATTTTTTTAATTGGGGACGCCGTATCGCGTATGAAACAGCCACCGACAGTGCAAAATTGTCATAATACACAAAGAGGCTCACGAATTGCAAATCTTTTTTTAACAAGATGTGGTTATCCAATGTGCCGGCATTGGATTCCAATCCGATATACGAATAGAAAAAAGATTCACTAGTACTCTTACCGTCATCCCGGAACGGTTGTTCCCTGTCTGGAGAGGAGGCCGCCGATCCTGAGTCTTCGCGAGCTAATGTCCGCCCACTGAAACGTAACATGTAATTTTGAATCTTTGGATTCCTTATAAACTTTATAACTTAATTGGAATAGAATTATTTTACTGATTGTCTGCTTATTAAAACCTAGCTGTGCCCACAGCTTTGCTTGCATGAAATTCAGCTTGGTTGCAGCGTGATGCTATATAGCCTAATAGTCTTTCGAAATTCAGCTTGGTTGTAGCCTGATCCTCTATATTATATTCGAACCAGTAGTTCTCGAGAGAAGCGCGTTCAAACAAACAAACTCTTTAGCTTTTTGAAGACAAAAACTACTTCGTACAGTAATATAAGTATAGAAGATAGATAGATAGATTGCATGTAGATTGTATTAATAATATTGAATGTACTTTTCCTATTTTTGGAACCTATTGCTAATTGTTACAGACGGCGTCAACGCATTTTTTTAAGAAGGTGATATCTACGCGGCTGCATCTAACTATCCTCAATTCTTAGCGGTGAACCACTCCTTGTAGGATTGTGGCTGACGAACCTGCACCTTTCGTATCTTGCAGTTATATAAATAGATCAATAGAGCTACCAACAGGCTTAGCACGGTACGAAGCCAAATGCAACGATTATGTATCATTTTTTCTTCCTGTAGTTTTCAGCCCGTTCTAAGCCTGCAAGTTGTTGGATTTGGAAGTGGATTTGGATTTGGACAGTACCTGGTGTAGGGCGCGTACTGTTCGCCGTATATATCGTCCCGCTCATCACGGTCCTCCCTCTCGTACGTGTAAGGTTCCCCCGCGCGGTCTCCTTCCCCCCGCCGCGGCGACGGCCTGTGTAGCACACACACTGACACGGACACGAAAAGCGGTGTACAACACATTCAATGGTAATAGGGAATATGCACTGTTTGTAACATTAACAATAGCTAATGTCACGTTTATTAGATAAAAACAAGCAAAGCTAGTAAAAAATTAAATCTTCAGTTAGCGAGATCCGACATGAAAGTACTGCTATGTCATTTAATAAATATTAAGAATGCGTTAAGCATTGATACGGAAAGTAATTTTTGAAAAAGCTAATGATATAATATCTTTTATAAACCTATTCTCACTAAGTTATCTCAATTCTATATGCATATTCCATATTAACTGCGTGTGAAGCATTCAACAAATCACAATGTTTAGCGACAAGACAATTGCAATGAGAGTGGACAGTCATGAAAATGTGTCGGTGCTCACCTCCGTAGGGGTTGGTCGTCCACGGGGTAGTCCGGCGACCAGCCGTCCATGAACACTGGATGGTACGGGGGTATCTGCGTCTTCCACTGCTCCCTGTAAACGTCGAATACGCATGCTCATTACTGCTACGTCCAGCCGACTATATTATGAACAGTGGTATTATAATGACGGTTGCAGATTACCACTTGTTCAGACTTCAAAAATGATTTATTTTTATTTAATACTAGTGGGCCCGGCAGGCGTTGTCCTGCCCGATTTCGGCGCCACCTACCGGGTCCAACTTTACGTTTAAACCTTCCTTGGACCTATTCAAACACACACCGAAAATTTCGTAAGAATCTGTCGAGCCGTTTTTGACTTTTAGTGAGACTAACACACAGCGTTTCTTTTTTATATATAAGAAGAAGAAGAAGATATGAAAGTTCAAGGAAGCTTACATCAAGTACCGCTATTTGCAGAAAGAGTGATTACTTCTATAGTGAGACAAAAGAAAGAATATGTTAGCTTTACCAAATACCAGGCTCCAAAAAATTAATAATTCTTTTAGAGGCCTGTGTATACGTTTCTACAATAAAATCCCAAGTTGTATACAAGAACTTAGCTTAAACAAATTTAAAGTTGCAATCAAAGATGTTGTTTATTGATCTTGCTGGTTCGATCTAATTACTAACATTACGAGTTCAGAACTAGTTAAACCATGTAATGTAGCTTGAACTGAGTTTATTTCCAGTATTCCTTTTTACATTTTATCGGAAACTTACATAGGATATAAATCTATTACAGTTTTTTTTAACAACACCATAGCAACCAACTATCATATTTACCAAAATGCCAAAGACAATACGATTGAGACTTCTCTAGTTCTACAGCGCTTAAACATACCGCCCCCGTAGGACATTTTAATGGCGAAATGTCCTAAATGAATTGATAAAATAAGAAAAATTTAAGTAATACATTTGTTTAGAACATATGCTTTAAATTATCAAATTAACAAATAACATTAAATTAACATCACCAGTATTTAAATAAAAATGGAACTCCTAAGAAAATAAAACTAAAAGATCTTAATTACCTATTGGTAATAAACATAGTTTTGATGTAGGTCTTTTTATAGTTGATGAATGAGTGCGTAATGTGACTACACGGGTTAATCCATCATTACCACTATGTTTTTCTATGACCTTTCCCATAAGCCAACGGCTTGGAGGTAAATCATCTTCCTTCACTAAAACTAATTGACCAATTTTAGGTTCTGGAACAGTTGATCGCCATTTATATCTGTTCATCATTGTGGACAAATACTCCTGCGACCATCTTTTCCAAAAGCATTGCAACGTTCTCTGAATGAACTGCCACCTATTCAAAGAACTCACTCTGGAACTGTTGTAATTATAGTCTGGTACCGTTAATAACGGTTCCCCGATTAGGAAATGACCTGGAGTCAATGGGAGTGGTTCTGCAGGATCATTATTGAAAATTACACTAATAGGACGTGAATTCAAACAAGCTTCCACCTGATACAAAAGAGTACTCATTTCCTCAAATGTGAGGGTTGAGTTCCCAATCACTCGTTTCAGGTGGAATTTTACAGACTTCACGCCTGCTTCCCAAAGCCCTCCAAAATTGGGTGCATGCGGCGGTATGAAATGCCATTGTGTATTATGATGTTCTAAATGCTCTGCAATGGATTGTTGAATAGAAACTAATTTTTGTAACTCTTTATCTGCCCCTACAAAGGTTGTCCCATTATCACTCCACATATGTGAGCAATGACCTCGCCTTGCAACAAAGCGCCTAAAAGCAGCCAAAAAACCTTGAGTAGTCATATCACTTACTGGTTCTAAATGTATTGCGCGAGTACTCATACACACAAACAAAGAAATATAACCTTTATAAGATCGGTGGCCTCTACCCTTCGACGATCTTATATAAATTGGCCCGGCATAATCCACCCCGCTATGCAGAAATGGTCTCGCTGGAGTACATCTTACTGATGGCAATGATCCCATGAATTGTGGCTTAATTTCCGCCCGTTGCTTAACGCAAACCACACATCCACGAACTTGTTGTTTAATTAAACCATTAGCACCTATAATCCAATAAGCTGACCTCAAATAATTTGCCATCAACTGAAGACCACCATGTTGAGTTTTAATGTGCGCATCAGAGACTATTAATTTTGTGAAATGATGTTTCTTAGGCAATACTATTGGGTGTTTAATATTTTCATCAAGATTAGCATTTTGCAATCTACCAGAAACTCTTATTATATTATTTTGATCAAGATAGGGACAAAGAGATTTCAAAGCGCTAGACCGTATATTCAACATTCCTTTATTTTTTAATTCTATATATTCTATGGGAAATGACAACCTCTGTACTCGTCTTATGCAACATATTAAGGCTTCATGAATTTCTTTCTGAAGTAAATATTTACACTCATTTTTGCCTTTATTTAATATTCTTCTGCAGTATGCAACAACCCTGAGTAATTTATTTAAAGAAGAATACCTTTCAAGAACTGAATCCTCGGACGAAATAACTAAATGTGTTACGACAGACTAGGATTCAGTTCTTCTAGAGTTGTACTTAGTTCAATTGGCCTATTGAACTCGATAGATTTGTCTCTTAAAAAATCTGGACCAGAAAACCATATTCTGCTTTCGGCTAGAGTGTTTGGTGGTACTCCTCGTGAAGCCATATCAGCAGGATTATGTTTTGTTGACACATGAAACCACTGGGAAGAATTCATGTTTGTTAAGATTTCCGAGGTTCTGTTGGCCACAAATGTTTTCCAGCGGCTTGGGTGGCTATTTAACCACGCTAAAACAATTGTTGAGTCTGTCCATGCGGTAATTTTCTCTTTTGAAACATTAAGAACTTGCGCTGTCTCAACCAATAACTTTGACAGCAATACTGCTCCGCAGAGCTCCAGCCTAGGGATGCTCACTTGCTTTATAGGAGCAACTCTGGTTTTAGCACTCAACAGAGCTACTATAATTTGACCTTCAGTATTGATGGTTCTACTGTAAACTACTGCTGAATAAGCAAATTTGGAGGCATCACAGAAACCATGTAGCTCTATATTTAAGTTGTTAGGTGTGATACCAATCCACCGAGGAATGCGAATTTTGATGAGATCAGACAAACTCTGACGGTAAGTACTCCATTCATTTAATAATTCTATAGATAGTTTATCATCCCATTCTACCCCAGTTAACCATAGACGCTGAATAAAAATCTTTGCTGTAATAATGACAGGAGCTATCCATCCTAGAGGATCAAACAATCTCGCTATATCCGCTATAATTGTTCTTTTTGTAACAGGTGCTACTGCGGGAAGGCTCACTGTGTACTCGAAGAAATCGTCGGGGCGATTCCAAGTAAGCCCTAGGATTTTCATTGTACTATCGAGCTTGATTTGTACTTTAGATTCACCAGATGTAACATCGTTTTCCTCGTCAATCACACCATTCTTTCCTCTTTCCATTACATCTATCTCTTTCATCAGTCCTAAATCATTGCTATTCCATTTTTGTAATATATATCCTCCCTTGGCTAATATATCCCTTATTTGTTTATATAACTCTCTCCCTTCTTCCCTAGTTGTACATCCTGTCATCAAATCGTCCATGTAAAATCTGTTCTTTATAATTTCAGCTGCAAGGAGATAATTCTGTCCTTCATCTTCAGCTATTTGGTGTAACACCTTAACAGCCAGGTATGGTGCTGATGCTGTCCCAAAAGTTACTGTCATTAATTCATACTCTTTTATTTCTTTTTCAGGATCATCGCGCCACAAGATTCGTTGAAACTTAGCATCTTCATCGGATATCAGAACTTGACGATACATCTTTATAATATCTGCTACCAGAGCAATTTTGTGTACTCGCCATCTTAAAACTGTGTGACGTAAATCAGCTTGTAAGGTAGGCCCGACCATTAGTTTGTCATTTAATGAAACACCTCTTTTATTTTCCTCAGAGGCATTAAAAACTACACGAACCTTGGTAGTGCTTCTGTCATTCCTTATAACCGCGTGATGAGGCAAGTACACTGCTTCCTTTATATTTGAACTTGTAACTGATCTCATATGATTCAATGATAAGTATTCATTTACAACTTCAGTATATTTAGCTTTAAGTTCTTTATTTTTCTGAAATCTTTTTTCCAGAGATCTAAACCTGGTTTCAGCAATCTCACGTGAGCCATAATTCAAACACTGCTGATGATCATCTTTGAATGGTAACCTTACAACGTATCTGCCATCAGCTGTTCTTTTGGTAGTTCTCTTAAAAAACTCTTCACATTTTTGTTCTTCTTCGGTAAACATTGATCTAGATATCGATATATGTTCTTCTAACTCCCAAAATTTTCTCAAAACGTCATCTTCATTTATCTGTGCATACATCGAAACAATCTCATTTGGTTTGTTTCTAATTTCTTTATAATTTGTTGAGTCAACTGCACCCGAGAGTATCCACCCAAATGTCGTATTCTGGGCAATTAAACTACCCGATGGACTACGCTTGATACCTTCCTTAAGTATATAACTGTACACTTCCGCACCTAACAAAATATCTATTTTATTGGATTCGTTGTATCTTGGATCAGCCAGAGGAACATAGTTTAAATCAGTCCACATAATCGATGACGTATATTTCTGGGGCATATATGACGTAATATTTGTCAAAACAAACGCTTTAATTGTTAACGTAAACGTCCGATCAATTCGAGATATAAGAGTAAGATTTACTACGCCCTTAGAACTTATAGACTTGTTGTCGCCTAGCCCCGAAATAACGTTATGAACCGGTAGCTTCTTTAGCTTCAGAAGCTGCACTGTGGCTTCTGTGATAAAGCATGCTTGAGACCCTTGGTCTAATAAAGCTCTTACAAGCTGATAGTCACCGTTACTAGACTTGACATTTATAAGAGCAGTAGCTAACAAAATCTGCCTATTTCTATTTATATTTTTAGTAGAAACACATGACACGACTTGTGAATTATTTACTGATGAACTGGTACTAGGTGTATGTACTACAGAGTTGTGTTCCACATTTTCCATATCTTACTCTTATATCTCGAATTGATCGGACGTTTACGTTAACAATTAAAGCGTTTGTTTTGACAAATATTACGTCATATATGCCCCAGAAATATACGTCATCGATTATGTGGACTGATTTAAACTATGTTCCTCTGGCTGATCCAAGATACAACGAATCCAATAAAATAGATATTTTGTTAGGTGCGGAAGTGTACAGTTATATACTTAAGGAAGGTATCAAGCGTAGTCCATCGGGTAGTTTAATTGCCCAGAATACGACATTTGGGTGGATACTCTCGGGTGCAGTTGACTCAACAAATTATAAAGAAATTAGAAACAAACCAAATGAGATTGTTTCGATGTATGCACAGATAAATGAAGATGACGTTTTGAGAGTCAAGCGGCAACGTCCACCTCATATGTACAATTACCGAAAATATCTATTCCGATATTTTCTGGGAAATATTCGGAGTGGCCCACCTTTAGGGATTTATTTATTTCATTGGTCGATAAAAATGTAACACTTGACAATGTGCAAAAGCTACACTATTTAAAGAGTCATCTCACTGGCGAGGCCGAACAGTTAGTTAGGCATACGCCTATTACACAGGCCAATTATGAACAATGTTGGGAATTAATAGAGAAACGATATAATAATAAACGCTATCTCGCAAATTGTATTTTAAAAAGGTTATTCAGTATAAGAAGTTAGGATGAAGCAACGAATGATGTTGCCTCTTACAAACCTTGCACGTGTTTGTTTTTTTACAATCATACACAG
Organism: Schoenobius gigantellus; assembly: GCA_963935595.1. Lineage (NCBI taxonomy): Eukaryota > Metazoa > Arthropoda > Insecta > Lepidoptera > Crambidae > Schoenobius > Schoenobius gigantellus. The sequence continues at coordinate 47,936,048 of OZ012542.1, read as the reverse complement.
AATGATTTCCGCCAAGACAATTAAAGCACATTTTATTTTTTACTACATAGTCTCGTTTCTGTTCATAGCTCAACTTAAGAAACTCCTTACAAAAACAAATTTTATGTTTTTCAGAACAGTACTCGCACTTCAAAATATTTTTTGTACTATTTGTGACCAATAACGATTTTGTATGGGTTGGCTGTGTAAATGGCCTTTTTACATCTAAACACTCCAATGCTCTAAAGCGGTTCTCGATAAACTCTTGAAACTGTTTGAAGGTAGGCAATTCATTCCCGTCGTTGCTTGAAACGTGCAATTCCCAATACTTACGTGTTTCAGGATCGAGTTTAAAACTAATAATGTGTATTACTAGAATATCCCATGTACTCACATTAACACCTAAATTACGCAAAGCATTCAAACAGTCACATGTATTATCTAACAGTTCTTTTAGCCCTACACCAGATTCGTTGTTCATACGTCTTATACTGAATAACCTTTTTAAAATACAATTTGCGAGATAGCGTTTATTATTATATCGTTTCTCTATTAATTCCCAACATTGTTCATAATTGGCCTGTGTAATAGGCGTATGCCTAACTAACTGTTCGGCCTCGCCAGTGAGATGACTCTTTAAATAGTGTAGCTTTTGCACATTGTCAAGTGTTACATTTTTATCGACCAATGAAATAAATAAATCCCTAAAGGTGGGCCACTCCGAATATTTCCCAGAAAATATCGGAATAGATATTTTCGGTAATTGTACATATGAGGTGGACGTTGCCGCTTGACTTTCATAACTAACATCTGAACTTTTTCTTTGTGCCTGTAACTTATTTAGTTCTGTTTTTAAACTCGATTTATACATAACATAGCTATCTTCAGTGTTATCATATATGTTGTCCGACACATAACATGATTTTTCAAGAACGACAGGTTCAAAAGATTCATACAACTTAGTGTTGTTGTCTCGAAATAATTCCCAATCTCTATTTAAATTCTCTAGTCTTATTTCTATGTACTCTACATTTATTCTGTCTTTGGGACTTTTCTTGAAGTTAATAAAGCCTTTCTCTATAGACCGCTGTAAGTCTTTCTGAACATTAATAAGACTATCCATATTTTAAACAAACAAAAATATTACTAAAGCACTTGAATACCTGTACTATCTTACTAATAGGTACTTATTTTGAAAGATACAATTTAATACGACGGTCGAAAGAAACGAAAAATAAAAAATAAATCTACACCGACTTCTATTTCATTCAATTATTTGACGTTATAGAAAGTTCTAAGTAAATGTTCTAAGTCTTACGAAAACAACAAAATAATAAAACATAAACTACGGTTGAAATGTTCTTGAATACAAAGTCTATTTTTCACTCTTCTCTTCAAAATAAGATATAGAATATTGTACTAACAGTTTGAGCACCACTCTCTTTTCTGGCCTGAAATTTCTCGTATAAGAAAAACGCTCGCTTCAATACCTCTGTCTTGATAGACACCGCTGCTAATACCACGGACGTTCAGAACTCCTCATTACTCGTACTTACTGATATACACATTTAATACATGTGTAAATAACATGACTTGTTGAACTATTATGAACTTCGCTGAAATATCCGTCTCAATGGACCAAATGTTTATTGATCTTGCTGGTTCGATCTAATTACTAACATTACGAGTTCAGAACTAGTTAAACCATGTAATGTAGCTTGAACTGAGTTTATTTCCAGTATTCCTTTTTACATTTTATCGGAAACTTACATAGGATATAAATCTATTACAGTTTTTTTTAACAACACCATAGCAACCAACTATCATATTTACCAAAATGCCAAAGACAATACGATTGAGACTTCTCTAGTTCTACAGCGCTTAAACAGATGTACTTATTAAAAAAGCATATTATAAAGTGTCTGATTACATGACGGACAAAAAAGCTTGGGTTTGAACTCTCAATTCTAATATTTAACAATGTATTGCGTTTTGTTTCAAAGAAACGTTCAGTGAGAGCAATTTATTTATAATCTAAGTTCACGCACTTCTCTCAGAGATAGCTTATATAATGTGAATTAACACATCTATTCTTGTAATGGAAGTTGAGCTCAAACTTTTGCTTTGAGGTCAGCTTCCAATTGACGACTCTGTAACAAACCAAAATTGTAAATGGCGATTTAAAAGAGGAGATAAAAAATTTAGACCTTTCGAGTTTCTTGCCTGTTCTTCTCGAGAAGGCTCTCCCAATTTCCGAACAGGTGTAGAATCAACTTTTTTTTTTTTTTTTCATTCCTACTTGTATTTGCAGACATCTTGAGTATATTTAGGATGTATGCACATACAAGGTTAATATAATTTCTTTAAATTAGATTGTTTTGCTTTGTTTTGACGTCAATAAGTGCCTGTAAAGGCCTATGTTGAATAAAGATTTTTGAATTTGAATTTGAATTTGAAAAAGTGATATGTGACAAATAGATCATATTCTACCTGGGTATGAGCCAGGCGTCGCCGAGCGAGTGCCAGAGCTCGGTTTCCTTGCTGGTGACGCAGTTGGCGAGCAGGTTGAGCGCGTCGCGCGTGAGCAGCGGCTGCACCACGCGCTGCGGCAGGCGCGGGTCGGTGGCGTCCTGCGCGGCGTCCACGATGAGCGCGAGCGGCGTGAACAGGAAGTGCACGAGCTCGGGCGCGTTGGGGTCGTGGATGTGCGCGCGTAGTCGCGCCAGGAGGTTGAACGACAGCTTGAACTTCTGCAGCACGTCGACGAACTCGCGGTCCGGCGGAGGCCGCGTGCGCAGCGCCAGCATGCCCTCGCCGGCGGGGGGCGCGCGGCGGCCGCGGGACGCTCGCCGCCTCTCCAGCTCGCGCGCCGCCGCCGCCGCGTGCTGCAGCCGCGCGATGAACTTCTCGATGTCATCGAAACATCGGTTCAGGATCGCGATATCCTGCCGAGATCAAATATACTCTTTTTTTAACCCACAAGAACAAAGCTTGGCTCTTGACCTCGGCCTTGTCGAAGCACAACACTGAGTTGAAACCTCTGAGGTGCACAAAGCATGCGTTCTAATTTACACAGGTTAGATCTGAAGCTCTGTTACTGAAAAAACAGAGGAGAAAAATGCCTGTGGGTAATGGAACTTGGATTCCTCTTTTATTAATTGAATTGCTTATATAATTATAAGCTGGAAACAATATCATCAAAATGCTACTGTAATTCCTCGTCTCTTTCAGGTTCAGTTGTGGGTAATTAATCCACTTCTGTGATAGAAACGAGGTTTACAAATTATCACCGTTAATGGTTAGTTCACCAATGAAATTTCAAGAACAATGGTTTAGCTAGCTTATAATATTAAGCCCTTGATTATTAATAATAAGCCAACCTATTGTCGAAATATAACTGATTGACATCTGCTTAGCTTTTCCGAGAATTGGGCCACTAGTAGCAGAGTCAATTTCAGTTGGTATATCGGTGTACAGTCGAAAAGATAGAAAACTTTACAACAGCACTGCGAAAACACGGGACATAGAGCAGCGGTCTAAAGGTCAAACTGTAAATCTTGGCCTGTTGGTGTGTATACCTGCTCGTAGAGGCGCTCGGAGCCCGTGGATGAGGCGTCGTCGCGCTCGGCTGCCGCCGCCCCTCGGCCAAGTTGTGCTGACATTTGCTGCAAGTAAACAATTATATAAATATACGTAAATAAGTCGAACTCATTGAAAACTAAGGAAAAGGTAAACTACCTTGACTTAATCTAAAGAGGACTTTTTTATATATAATTCTTAAAACATTATTAAACAACTGGGGCCTGTAAACAAGCAAAGAAGCACTCCAACTAATGTGAGACGATTGCCTACTGTTGCCTATAGTGCAACTAAGTAATCACTTGTGCATTACCGATCGTTTTTGCCGACCAAACGGGCGTGTCTCTCTTCCGGCCCTTATTCCCGATCCCGGGCCTAGCCTGCCAGCGTCAAACCCTAGATTGGGAGGATCGGAAGGATCAAATTCGCCAAACTGCTAAATACCGGCAAAGAAGACCACATGACTTATCATGGAAACCCATAAAATCTCGAGGGAATCTCCAAAATTTTAAAAACCGACTCAGGAACACTGAAAAGTTAAATCATCAAAATCGTAAAATTGATGATGCTAACTTCGTCTGCTACTATTTTGGTACATCTACCACACCTGCTTTCTTCACCACCTGGCTGGTTGGCTGGTAGAGAATATCTTAGGCATTAAGCCCGCCTTTGTATCTATTCTTATATTATTTTAAACTTTTTAGTGTTTTTGAAGTCGGTTTTTATTTTTTGTGAAATATTTTTTGAATAGGTGTAATAAAAACGCTTTTATTTTACTATTTTTTTTTCATTCGGTCGCAATTTCGGTTTTTGTTCCCAATCCATACTAATCTGCAAATCTATATCTAAAATTATTAATATCTGTTTATTGTTGGAGCAATTTTACTACGGCATTCAATATATACTTTGTGATGATGTCGGCATTTCATTGCCATGAACTGTTTGATTTCCTAAAAACTATTAATTCAACCCTATCTTACTTTACTGCACAAGAGCTTAAAAATAAAATTTACGTTAATTACTGGATACACTCCTTATTTCGGCCTTAATTTAGCAGGGTGGAGTTATAATATACCCATAATATCGTGTCAAGAGAGATATGTGAAACAAACATGAACTTACATTATTTACACAGGTGGAAGCTATTATAAATAGTAGACCGTTATGTCTCATCCAATAATATTATACTTACAAAAGAGGCAGATATATCATAGTTGTGCGAAAAGGATTCGACGAATTTTAAGATGATATTAAAATTCTACAAGGTAAAATCATTTATTGATCTGTGTAAAAATGAGTTAAATTTCAAAGCAAAGTAAATTAATCGATGATTGATTACATCCGTAAAAATGATATGTTATAAACTTACATTTGATAAATTTATCCCAAATAATTAATTTTTCTATACTGTAGGTATATCCATTATCCAATTACCAATTAATTAACCACCTCCGTGGTCTAGTGGTTGAGCGAGACTACCGGGTGTTGATTGGGAGGTCCAGGGCTCGATTCCTTATAGGGGTAGAGTTTTTCAGATCGATTTGGTTGGCTTCTGAGCCCGCCTGGCTAGCTACAACCGACTCACCTCAGTTTGTCACCATAATAATAACAATGTTGTTATGGCAAAGATTAAAGAAACACAATAGGTACAAGTGTCCCGGTTCATAGGTGGACAGGCACTTCTACGTCTGCTTAATCGGGCGTTAAATTTTAATTGGATAGATTTTTAGTAAATTTTAAAAGCCTTTCAACCGTTCGAAACAATTGATAGTTTACTTGTAATAATTAAGTAGTATCAAATCTGTTGTATTATGCCGGGTAGGCTGGAGTGGTAGTGTCCGTTGCCATTATATTTACTATTTTCATTTAGTAAGGTTCCATGTAACATGTAACCAATCAAAGTAAGAATAGGATCTTTTACACAGATTAGATAATAGTTACTACCTTTTATAAGAGTCCGCTTTTCCACATTCAGAGGCCTGTATCCTGTATCTTAGGATAAATGAATCATATAACATGTCATTTAGTACCTATTAATTTCAGCTGACGAAACCAGAGTAAACAAAAAACAAACATATAGTCATACAATAAGAAAGAATGAACTTTAATTCGGTAAAGAAAGTACTCGTACAATTTTAATTATGGGGGGCTACATATACCAGTGACTCGCGCAACATGCCCGCGTATACCACTTCAACTGTTTTTCAGTTCCATCACCATTTTGATACCATAAATTCCATACAATGCTTATACAAAATTTAGTCAATCATTCGTTTACCATTCTCTTCACATCATTTTTGCCGTTAGTACACAAATTGGCATTATCATTCAACTCAACTTTCGTGCCAATAGCTTTATAACTTAGTATAATTTTTGCAGTAAGACTTGACGTCTACCACGATTGCAATCAATTCGAAAGTCACACTGCACCCACTGCTCTAAGAAATGCAGTTGTTACCGAGTCTTGTTTGGTTGCATCGTTAGATTTAGCTACCTACATTGCATATGAAACCGATCTTGATACTCGTACTTGCGAAGTTGCAATGACGTCCCGTAACTTTTTACTTTTTAAAGTTTTTAAAGTTTTACTTTTTATGCCGAATTACTCATGGGTTACACTACGGGGCACAGGTAGTAAATTAATATGACTCAGTTTAATTAATACTTACAAAAACCACAGCGTCCCACTGATTCTTTGAGTAAGTGTGGTAGAGGCGCTCCATGCTGTCACTACCTATCGCCTATTCTACGTCTTTTTTAGCACTAACCCAACTACAAAACATTTCCAAACTTCACTACATGTTTATCAATTGAGTAGACTATCAAATAAGACTGTCACACTAAGGTACCGCCATAAAACATATAGAATTAATTAGGTATGTGGATTTTATCGATAGTGTTCCGATACCGAGCGATAAGTTGATAACATTGAAAAGCAAAGATATTTTCAGCTCAATCTGCTTGCAATAGAAGTATAATTCTTTTAATGTAAATAAGCTATTGCTATTTTTTATTTCTTTTATGAACCACATTTAAACTACTTAGCTGGAAGTATAGTTTACTGATTTATTGATTCTAAACGACATAATAGATAAATGTAACTTCGATTGTTTTAAATTTAAAATGTTGTATCTGTCCATCGACAAAGACAGCAATATTTCGAAGAAAAACATGATTTAATTTTCCATACACACCTTTTTACAATATTATTTCATATGTATGATATTCTGATATCTGGCCGTTACAATTATATATTTTTGTAAAAAAAAAACACTTTATTATTTGCAAACCTTAACAAAATAAATTCTAAATTACTTACATTTCTTCGTGGTCTCTCCATCTCAGTCTCCCTCTCCCGTTCTCGCTCCCTATCTATGATGAAGTCACGGCCCCCCTCCCCGGAGCCTCCGCTTGCCACACCCCTGTACAATTGCAAAGCTCACATTAACCACGGTAATAGTATAATGTGCATTAACTATAATTATGACAAATCCACGCGCTTTGCTACGAATCTCCTTAGATGTAGCATAATTCTGCATAAATGCTTTCACTAATGACGTTCGTAGCACTATTTCTGTAGCATTGATGTAGCATTCCGTAGCACAGCACTATTCACGTAGCATTCACTATTAAAAGCACTATTTATGAAGCAATCACGATTAGCGTAGCACCTTTATAGCAGCATTCACATTTCAGTAGTATCTAAACCTGTTAATTTACTATTAAAATATGAGAAAAAATTTAACAATTTTAATATCAAAAAGGTTTATTTAATGTAACTCAGATAAGAAATATGTGCTTTAACCATCTGTAGGCAGAGACGGGTAGGGCAAACTTATGCTTAATGTAGATCATGGGCACGTCCGCCTGGTGCGTCCGGGCTGCGCTTGCGCAGATTATCTTCTGCGGGTTAGATTATCTTTACTAAAGCATGTTGACTGTTGATAAATATCTATGTTGACGGATCAATCGATACTGATTCACATTTTTATTCAGATATGCAAGCACACAAAGTATTTGCGATTGTACATAAACCACGAATAATGTGCAATTGATCGCGAAGATATAAGTATGTAAAATTGTTAATGGAATTGGAAACTAATACAAAATGACTACTTATACGATAACTAAGAATTATTATTATGCGGCAATAATTGAACATAACGAGGGTATATGAAACATAATATTTATATTGGTACACAGGAATATTACCTACCTACTTTTTTTCATTTATTTTAATCATTTTAACAAACATTTTATTAACCAACAAACCATAAATCACAAAGATTTGTCGGGTATGTTGAATTGAGTTGTTAAATAACCGCGGTAGTAGCGGATTATTTGGATTTGGATTTCTAACTATTAAAAAATATACATAAATGGGTAGTTACAATTTCGTTTGGGTAACTGTATTTCTAATAGGTTTTCTGTGCGTAATGCGTTGTTAGCTACAGTTTGTTCATAAAGTATAACTTAAGTTTATTATTAATATTTTATTTTAGTTATAATATACCATATTGCTTTGATTTTCATTAATAATAAAGACACAAAAACTACGTACGTATAAATTTACTAGGTATAATAAAACAATAATGTATAATGTTTAATAGGTAAGTAATTATTTTTTTTAAACCTTCAATTCAAAATTTGTAGAATAAAGTTGCATTACGTTTTAAGATCTATAAATTCAAAATATATTCTATTTTGAAGGTCTTAACACTTAAAATATAGTATCTACAAATTAATCATTTTATTGCCGAGAATGTGCGCGACAGCTCCAACAATAGCTGTGATAAAGTAAGTACCTAATGATTATACATATCTATTTAGTAATTATGTAGGTAGTAATTTGGACTGTTATCACGAAAAGCGAAACGCTAAAGTTACTTGAATGACGATGGCCGGGTAGTTATGAAATATTTGTTTGATTACGCATGAATACACGCGCACAATATCACGCACGCGACACATAACTTGAACGAAAATGGTTGTCATCTGCCGTATGAATGTTTGCCTGCGTAATAAAATTGTTATCGCTAAATGTCCTGTCGTAATGGTTGATGGTGACAAATTTTAACACATTCTAGGAGATCATCGTTTGGCGCTGACTTCAATATAGAAGTGTGATGTTGTCTGTACCTATTCTTATCTTATTTTTAACTTTTCAGTGTTTTTGAAGCCGGTTTTTATTTTTGTTATAATATTTTTATATTTACGCAATAAGCGTTAGCCGATGGCCTGGATCAGAATGCTGGTGCCACAGACAGAATCGCGAAACCTTACACGTTCTACCACATAACATACGCCTCGACATCAATATATGTGATCGAGTGTTCAATCGTTTTGTCTTTGTCATTTGTTTGCAATTGACAAAGACAGAACTATGTTACAAAGCGAGTAGAGTGTGATGAAGGCGCAAGAAGAAATGTTTGTATAAAGGCGCGTCCCCATAGCGAGCCGCGAGACTCGGCCTCACGAGCTTTTTGTGTTCTTTTGCAACGCGCTCAGCCTCGCGGCTAGGCCTCACGGAGCCGCGCGGCCCTAGTGGGGACGCGCCTTTCGACAGGTTTATAGTTACTTGAGCGCGTTGAGCTCCTCGACGAGGGCCTGCGCGGCGACATCGTGGCACTGGAAGATGTGAAGCTCGCGGCGCGGAGAGCTCGTGGGGCCAGCACCTGTAGCGCCGGCGGAGCCCGCAGAGCCCGCGGAGCCGGTGGGGGGCTCCGGCGCACCCACCACGAACGCCACGACGTTGTTGTACAACTCCGCCGGCTCGGGCGACGTGAACGCCGTCGGCGAGTGCACCCACGACGCCGGGAAACGCTCCATTATCGACTGCCGGCGAACATGTACAAAATTGGGCATAAGTTTTTCAAATAAAATAATAAGGTGTCCCAAAGCACTAGAGCTTATGGTTTGTGGTTACGAATAAATAGGTATACAAATATAATGAATGTATTAACGAACAAACGTTTGTGTTCATCACACAAAAAAATATGGCTTTCTATAGATAGGAAAATCTTAATATTAGGTTCTTACAAGAAATTAACGTTTTGTAGAGAAGAGCTGTGTGCCTAGTGCGAGGTTTATCGAGCTCTACTCGATCGTACGCATCGAACGCGTTAACGCGAATTTGTATGGAATTAGAGCAGCGCCATCTAGTAGTCACTAGATGAAGCTGTCTCATTCCATAGCAGCTACTATATATGGCGCTGCTTTAATTCCATACAAATTTGCGTTAACGCGTTCGATGCGTACGATCGAGTAAAGCTCGATAAAACTCGCACTCCGCCCACTGATCATTTTGATTTCTAGATTTTTGTTTCGAATTTAGTGATTCACTTCTTTTCGCACTATTTGATTTTTCTGTGACGTCGTGCAGCAACAGTGTTTACAAAATGAAAAACTTAAAATATCGCGTTATTTATGAATAGATATGAATTTCACTACGGCACCAAAGCTGCAGAAACAGGTATGATGTGTATAGTGGAAGCTAGTGTGAAGAAAGCACGGTACGTTTTCAATTCCAACGTTTGCGTTCTGGAAATATTGATTTACAGAACAAACCCCGTGGACGGCTCGATACACTAGAGCTAGAGCCTAGCTGATAATGAAGAATTAAAGGTGACCGTGGAAGCGAACCAAGCACGTCAGGGCTAGCAGCAGTGGTGTTAGTGATAAAACAAATTTTATTTCACTTGAATCAGATTGGTAAAGTGAAAAAGCTCTAGAAATCGGTACTGCATGAATAAAGTTAAGCACACCAACAAACACGCATTTGAGTGCTACTTTACATTACTAGGGATTACTAACCGCCACACACAATAACGAGCGAATTTCAAATTGTATTTGTGATGACAATCAGAAATACTGATCACAGAGGTTGAACCCAGTCGAACCGAACAAATCCTATCCCAAACGTAAATTGTGTCAAAAAAAACACTGAAACGTTAAAAATAATATAAGAATAGGTACAGACAACATCACACTTCTATATTGAAGTCGGTGCCAAACGATGATCTCCTAGAAAGTCTTAAAATTTGGCACCGACTTCAATATAGAAGTGTGATGTTGTCTGTACCTATTCTTATATTATTTTTAACTTTTCAGTGTTTTTGAAGTCGGTTTTTATTTTTTGTAAAATATTTTTATTTTTAACATTTTAGCACCTTATTAATGCAATCTGTTTAGTGAAAGAAACCCTAATTTAATACCAGCTCACCGAAGCTGGTATTAAATTAGCGTTTCCCTCGATTTTCATGGGATCCCATGATCAGATCCTGACTTTGGTGATCTTGGGACCACTCAAGGAGTATACTCTATCGAATACAAATAGTACATTGTTACCCTAGGGGTGAAAGTAACTTATTTAGGCCCGAGACGGTATTTGGCGCCCGAGCGTAGCGAGGGCACCAATAGTTCGAGGGACTAAATAAGTCTTTAACCCGAGGTAAACACTGTGCTTTTCATTACGAATACAAGGAAAGTAAAAATGAAACAGTGAATTAGCTAAAGAAAAAACGTGTAAATTTTATTTTACTTACATAAATCAACAATTTCTGCTTTAGCCCGCTTCTCATATAAAATCAGGCGTTAACTCCATATCTGAATCAGATGAACTCATTGTGCTAATTATAAACACAATGCTATACAAATATCATTAACAGTTAATACAAATCTCTGCTATACGGAAGTATTAACAAAACTCTACAAACAAATGTAAAATACAAATGAAGATCGCATTGCCGCTTTCCCGCTTATTTTGTTTTTTTTTTCTGTGGCCGGCCAGCTATTCAGCCATTATTTTGCATTTTCATAATTTAAAAAATGGTAAATATTTTGCCAAAATCTGTTATTTTAAAGAAATAGTTGAAAATAAAGTATAATAAAGTCATTTAAAAATATATTCTTTAAATACTTAACATTATGTTATTTCAATTTTATACCGCGCTGTAATTGAGTGGCTGTATATAGAAAGCCGGAACATTATTCAATAAAAACGTGAAAAAAGAACTAGTTTCTATTTAAAATTTGACAGCAGCTGTCAAATTTTAAAAAGCAACTAGTTCTCTTTTCACATTTTTATTGAACCACGTTCCGACTTTCTATACAGCCACTCAATTACAACGCGGTGTAAAATTGAAATAACATTATTTTCAACTATTTCTTTAAAATATCATAGATTTGGGCGAAATACCTATTTACCATTTTTTAAATTATGAAAATGATAAATAATGGCTGAATAGCTGGCCGGCCACAGAAAAAAAAACAAGCGGGAAAGCGGCAATGCAATCTTCATTTGTTTTTTCGATTTATAGAGTTTTGTTAATACTTCCGTATAGCAGATATTTGTATGAACTGTTAATTATATTATTTGTATAACACTGTGTTAATAATTAACAGAATGTGTTCATCTTATTCAGGTATGGAGTTAACGCCTGGTTTTATAAGAGAAAGCGGGCTAAAGCAGAAGTTGTTGATTTATGTAAAATAAGTTTTACACGTTTTTTCTTTAGCTAATTCATTGTTTTATTTTAACTTACCTTGTATTCGTAATGAAAAGCACAGTGTTTACCTCGGGTTAAAGACTTATTTAGTCCCTCGAACTATAGGCCAAACCACGTCTCGGGACTAATTAAGTTACTTTCACCCCTGGGGTAACAATGTACTATTGAAAATCGATTCAGTATTGGCGAAGTAATCGCGTAATATACATACAAAACACGTTGGACACACCTTAAAATTTAAGGGTTTTCCTCGATTTTCATGAGATCCTATCAACTTTGGTGACCATGGGACCGCCCTTGGAGTTCACTCTTTTGAATACAAAAAAAATCGAAAATCGGTCCACAATTGGCGGCGTAATCGCGTAACATACTCGTACACACAAAAAAAACATACGCATCGAATTGAGAACCTCCTCCTTTTTTGAAGTCGGTTAAACAGGTAACTAGTGAGTTTGGTGATCCGTGCTGGTGTCATATACTACAGCTTCCTTAGATCTGGCCAGATAATTAAGTAAGGTAGATCTGTATTGTCAACAACTGCAAACCATGATGGAAAAGCTAGCCGTTAAACAAACGAGACTGGTCATCGTTCTAGCCCTGCTGCTTCAGGACATCGCTAGACCCCATACTTCACGACTGACGATCGCTAAATTAGAGGAGTTACGATTGGATTGTCTCCGACACCCACCATTCTCCCCGGATCTTGCTCCAATAGGATACCACTTTTTTTGTAACATGCACAATTTCTTGCACGGAAAATTATAAATTCCGATGACGCAGTCCAAACCGCCTTAAAAGACTTTATTGCTCTCCCACAATTTGTTTGCAATGAAATAAACTCATTTATTTCATTGCAAACAAATAGTTCATTTAGTACATTGCTAAAAAACTATAAACTATAAAATAGCGAAAGTGCGTAGAGAAGTACATACTTCGAATGATTAAATATTTAATCTGACCCCCTAGACAAGATGCCTTTCGATAATCGCTAACGCAATCGCTAAATGGACAATGTATGAGATTTGACAATTGCACTCGAAAGCTAAACGACAGCTTATGTCAAATCGCATACATTTTCCTTCTAGCGATTGCGTTAGCGATTATCGAAAAACGTCTTGTCTAGGGGGGCTGATCAAGTTGTTTCTGTTTTGATTTTTCCAAATATAACCCAATTTTTAATATAAAAACGCACATACTCGTAAAAGTGGTACAATAATGAAAAAATCAATCAACAAATTACACGGTCGAATCAGCAGCGAGTAAATTACGACGCCAAGGGACTACCCTTGGCGTCGTAATTTACTATCCCATCTATAAAAAACTTATAAAGTGCACGTTGGACTTGCACACCGAGGTTGCCTTATAAATAATAATAAATAAATTTTATTTGCCTTCAGAATTACAGGTACATGGTTCATTAGAAATCTATTCCACACAGTTCTCACAAACAGGGTAACCTACGTAACAAATTTTATATTGGTATTGGCAATATGGAATGTGACACTGTTTACAAAGAGTTGCCAGGGGTTCTCAAACTAGGCAGAGCCTGTATCTTGAGAAACCATATAAAAACAAATTGGTGCTTACAATTGAAACTTACACTAGGTTTATTAGTGGATTAAATATTGAAAGGACCTGCAATTTAAAAATACATTGTGTGTGTGTGGTGTGTATGTGTGTGAGTATTGCTGTGCAGTACATGTGCGTGTGGGATGTGTGTGTGTGGTGTGAATGCGTATGTGTATATGGGTATGTGTGTGTGTGTGTGTATGAGTGTGTGTGCATGTATGAGAGAGTGTGCTACCTGTGTGAGGTGAGACTATGAAACTGCTAACTAGCCGACTACCTACCTTAATGAACAAATGTTTTCCGTATCTTCGTAATCTTACAAACTTTATTTATATTTTTATATTAGCATCTACATTCTACACGAATTCGAGTAAAAAATTTAACAAATTCATTAGCAACATCCGAGTCTGAGCTAATAAATTTACCATTAATTTTAAGTTTATAATTATTTGCTGAAGCTTTTGTTTGACCAGTCTCTGCATTGATAATTATCCAAGTAGATTTGACTTTGTTTGTACTGTTATAAATTTGAGCACTAATATATTTAATTTTCGCAGTTTGACAAACCTGCTTAAAAATTTTTGAGTATGACAACATAATTTTGAAAAGATTCCTTTCTATTAAACTGTCTTTCTGAGTACAGCTCATACAATTTTTGCCTACTTTTGTGTATTCCTGCAGTGGACCATTCGCTAAACACTGGATTAACAGTAACAGTGATCTCTTTGGTTTTGAAAATTTTGTTTAATTGGTTTCAAAATGTCTCAAAAAATAAATTATACATATCATTTGGTGACATATCCGGTGATAAAAAAGGAAGTTTACAATATAATTCAATTCCAATACGTTTCAATCTGTCAGCAGTTAAAAAAGATAAATATTTAATATTTTTCATGTTTCATTAATTTTTTAAAATTGACGAATTTAAGCGCCCTTATGGGCCTATGAAATAAAGTACTTTTACATCTCTCATGTTCGGTAAGTAGGTCCTTATTACCCCCAAATGGGGCTTGTAGGTGACCAATTAGCGTTCTAGGGTAATAATGTAGCTAGAAAAGCCCTAGGGCTGTAAGTAATTTATTGCCAGTATGATGGTTAGATGTACGCGAACTTTTTGAAATAGTGACGTGTTTTTTTTATTACTTACCGCCCTAGGGCTTTCCAAGCTACATTATTACCCTAGAGCGCTAATTGGTCACCTACAAGCCCCATTTGGGGGTAATAAGGACCTACTTACCTCACAATCGAGATGTAAAGCAGAGTAGTTAGCTCGGGTTTAAGAACCGATTGCGCCCTCGAAATATAGGCGCCCTGCCTATGATTGATTGATGCCTTACAGCCCTAGCTACTAATCTACTATTAATTTTGATTTTGATTATTTGACTTCTCTAAGTACCTATACATATAAGTTCCTAACTTACATTTTAACAGTTTTTACATTTTTTCCTTAATATTTGCTGTAAGACATTACTTATTGCCAGATTTCATTATTCATCATAGGTCAACGGGAAGTATCCTTTAGGTTTTGATTCCCTTGTGAAATCGCAAAATTTGCGAAAATATTGGTACGTTTGATCGCGTTGACCTACAAGTTGGATTTTTCACAGCTGAAAGATACCGTAATCCCATGATTTCGATATTAATTTCAGTTTGACATCTCTACGCGTTCCTGAGAAAATGGGTCTTAACAGACAGAAAGAAGGACAGAGGAACAACGAAGTGATCCTATAAGGCAGTGGTTCTTAACCGGTCGTCCGCGGACCACTGGTGGTCCCTGGAAGCAGCCAAAGTGGTCCGCAAAGCCATCCGAAAAATAGTTTTCTATACAAATAAGGTTACTGTACAAGGTACTCTACAAGGTTTTTTTTTATTATGACAGAAATTTTGTGTGCTTGTTCAGACAAGCAAACTGAACAACTTTACTATGGCACCAACTTTAAAATCGCAAAAAAAAATCAGCTGTTCCATACATTTAGGTTCAGTGAATGTTGAACATTTGTATGGAACAGCTGATTTTTTTTTGCAATTTCAAAGTTGGTCCCATAGTGAAAGTTGTTCAGTTTGCTTGTCTGAACAAGCACCCAAAATTTTTGTCATAACTAAAAAATAAACTTGTATATTGGTCTAGAGTTGGTGAAGTGCGGAGCCCTAAGGAGGTCAGACTAGCTAACTGCATTTAGAAACATATTTCTTTAATATTTGCTGTAAGACCTTGCTTAGATCTCGTGAATCTAGGTCAACAGGAAGTATCCATTATTGGTTTTGATTCCCTTGTAAAATCGCAAATATGCGAAAATATACAGTGATATCTTTTGATCGCGGTGATTTACAGTAACTTGAAACAACTCCCATTAAGTTTCTCACACAATGATGTATACGATCCATTTTTTTTGTCGATAACTTTCTTAATACCAATCGTAAATGTCACAAGACAGTCAATAGTAGTGACTGAACTGGGAATTTCTAATCAAGCGGCGCAGCGGCGCAATGGCGAAAGCAAAGCATTTTTTTATACAGGTAACCGAAATCACAGACGATGGCGGAGGTTAAAGGCGGTAGGTGGTATACGACAGCCAGTTTTTCTGTCATTGAGGAGTCGTAAAGCTCACTTCCACCTTTCATTTCATCATCATATACCATCAGGTGAGATAAAGTCCAAGTTTTATTATATACGATAGGGATATCGATAAAGAGGCGAGATGAATTATCATATTAATCATTCTATGTAAGTATGTCCGGAATTGTATTGTTTCAAATTGTATTAAATTTCGTTTTGTAGGAATTAAACAGAACACTAATTAAACTAGAGGAAACACATCAATCGAATATTCGCTACGGAAGCGGATAGGCAGCAACATGCTTGAGGTCGTAGTGAAACTTGGAAACCAGTTACCTCAGACACACTGAAACGGATACAAAAATATTTTGCAAACGCTTAATCATTACAAATTCATACCAACGTTGGTTTCCGACACTGACTAAAAATCTGTTCCTGTGTATGTATATCGCTACAAAAATCACAGTGTGTAAAGGGACACTCTGAGATTTTTTGTAGCGAAAGATACAGTCTTTTTATCGATGCTGTATCGTTGCAGCTATAAGACCACAGGGGGCCCAGATAAGTGGCAACCGTTTGATAAGGGCTAGCGAGATCATTTGCGTCGAAATATTCGTACGTATCGTCATCGTGAAATATTTATATTATTGGAATTGTACAGCGCCCCTGCAGGGCGTACTTGGAACTAAAATTCACATACAGACATTTCACCATGACTTTGTTAACGATACGAATACTCCGACGCAAATGTTCGTACTAGCCCTACTGATTCCTAGCTAACCGTGCGTTTGCACTGAGAAACATAAAACATGTAATGTTTTACAACTTGTTGTATGATACAAATCTCAAAACTTGTTGTGTATGCTTTTGCGTTCGCACTGCCGAAAATCGTGTTGGATTCAGAACAAATTCTAAGATTTCTTGCAGATTACGTTAGGATCGCCTCAAATCTTGTTGTCTGTCAACGTTTTTTATGGATTTGTCCACGATTGTGTTCGCAATTTCGACTGTCAAAGTCATAAAACATGTTTTGCAACTTGTTGGGATGTTGACAATGGAAACGCGTTCATAAACATTGACAGAAACATGTTTAAAAAACATGTTTTTTTGTAGATGTTTCGTCAGTGCAAACGCACGGTAACGCAACAGGATTGTAGCGATTGCTGTGTCAAATTATTCCTTTTAAAATAAAATATTGATTATCTACGCAAAGCAATATAACGGCCACCATATGTTATTAGTATTTTAATAAATAAATTATTAAATTTAATATTTTCATTCCATTTTTTATTTTAAAAGTTATTTTGAATGGTACCTATATGAAAGTAATGATTCGTTGTGAATCAAAACATTGTCTTGTTTTAGCCATGGCATGTGTCAATCCCATACATTTTGTTCGTTTCTAATGTTATCGTTATTGAATTTGTTACTGTCTCTGGGCCCCCATTACCGTATCGCATTTGCATCACGACTGATCGCAGCCAAATGTCGCAATATATAAAGGGCCTTTGCTATCCATGTGGTACACAAAAAAGTTTGTTACTCACAAAATAACGGCTGCAAGCACGGTTGGAAGGAATCCTAGTATAGCCACGGTAATAGTATATAATTACCGTGGTAAAGTATAGCTTTAGGAGAAGTACCTACTTTTGGTAGTAGGTGAAAAGTTAGGTGCTTTAAAACACCAGTCAAAGCCGCATAACTACACATAATTAGAATATTGTGTAATCAGATATTTTTTTGACTTTTAAGTCGTGCTTTTTAGGGTTCCCTATCTCAAAAGGAAAAAATGAAAGCCTTATAATTTCGTTGACCGTCTGTTCGTCTGTCGATCTGTCCGTCTGTTTGCCACGATACCTTTTTTCGGGAACGCATAGAGATATCAAACTGAAATTTATATCAAATACTCGAGTCTACGGTCTCTCAGGTAAAAAAATCTCACACTTGTAAGTGAACACGATCAAAAGACAAGTCCGTTTGTGTCGCATATTTTTAGCAACTTTTGTGACTTCACAAGGGAATCAAAACGTTGACCTGGGATCATCAAATTTGGCAAGAAGCAAGGTCTTATAAGACATATTTAGGAAAAAATACTGAAAACGGTCAATATGTAAAATATACATAGTTACGAAGAAATATTATACTTAGATAAGTTTGTGCGGAACTGTCGGTGTGCGAGTACAACTCGCACTTCGACGCTTTTTTTAAAGATTTTTTTTAATACAAAAACAAAATAAATTATGTACCTGACTGATGTAAACTGGACATATTCAAAGAGAAATTTGCTTTTTTTAAATAGTTTATTTAAATCTTAATTGATGTTAATTCTAAATTCAGTAGCATATTGGGACTAAAGTAACAGAAGTACTACCAGTACACATTCTTAGAGAAATGGATTTACTTCTTACCCCAGTTTCGTAGTCCATGACAAGTACCCATTGACCTTCTAAGCATAATTGCATTTTTTGGCTCCATATCCCTGAAAAGAAATATAAAATACATTTTAAAATTAAAGATAAAATAATTTAGTATTTCGGATTAACTATGAATTACGGATGTATTGATTTTAAGCTTGTTTTTTATTAAATAACTAGCTGTGCCCGGGAACTACGTTTCGCCTTAATTTATTTTTTTCCGACATCTTCAACAAATATCGTTAATGTATACAGAAATAAATACAAAAACTGAACAAATTATATACTAAAACCTTCCTCTAGAATCACGCTATCGAGTGGTACCGCTTGAAAATCGGTGCAGTACTTTTTGAGTTTATCGCGAACAGACAGACAGACAGACGCGGCGGGGGACTTTGTTTTATAATATGTAAGAAATCACTTCAGCTGTAAGAAGCCTACTGCTGAAAATAAACCTGCACCACATTGCTTGAAGGTTTACATTTTTAAATTTTATAACCAAATTTATTATGAGTATTAAAATACTATAATTAATTTGTCTTCTTAGAAGATGGACATCCTTGTTGGGCATACGTCTGACATAAATGCATTGATTAAAATTAAGAACAGTTGCAACATTTTTATTAAAATATAGGTCTGACAACAGTAAAACCAGCTGCTTGAATAGCCAAATCCCGCATCGGGAAGCGTTGCCAACTTCACAAGCATGTTGTTCATACTGTTGACCAAAAGATGAGGATTTAGAACTTCCTACCAGATGCACTGGGCCAGAGCGTGGTGGTGGGAAGCGATAAGATGGTGGATCTATGGTCAACACTGGGAGTTTTTGGCACTCCAGATGGCCACTTCGCCACCACCAGTTCACCCAAGACAAAGACACACTTTTAAAATAGTTGTAAAATCTATACTAATATTATAAAGAGGAAAGATTTGATTGTTTGTTTGTATTGAATAGGCTTCGAAACTATTGGACTGATTTCGATGAAAGTTGTTATAGGGATAGTTCAAGACCAGGGGAAGGACATAGGGTAATTTTTCTACGGGAAAAAATCCCACGGGAAAACAAAAATAACGCGGGCGAAATCGCGAGCGGAAAGCTAGTAATCTATATAAATAAAATAGTTGCATAATACAACGGCAATTACTCTGCTTAGGTTTCTCAAATATTCTCGATTGAAGAATCCTGATGAGACCCGCCATCTTTGGGTTTACCATCCTGTGCAATCAAACGTAGACCATCGCTCCACACGGTATACTAACCATTGGTCTTTTCAAGCTGCAACAAGCGGCGCATGCCGTCGGCAGGGTACACGATGCCGGTCTCCCGCGTCACGGTGAACGTGGCGAGGTGCTCGAGCGCGTACACCGTACCGCCAGCACCGCCAGTACCGCCGGCACCGCCCGTACCGCCAGCCCCCGCACCGCGCAGCCCCGCCAGCTCATCGAACTCGTCGAGCGCGCGCTGCGTATCACGCCCCCGCCCCCCGGAGGAACCCCCTCCCCCTCCTCGATGCGCCATCGCGCTTTCACGCGGAGCCCATCCCACGCGCTCGCCCTGAGACACCGTCTTCGCTATGGTTTCGACCTGCCAATAGAAAATGATGAGTTAATTAGACTTCTGCAGGCTCTGAAGAATCATTTAGGCTTGTTGAGTCTTATTTATCCAATAGAGTCCAGAAAGTTGTTATTAGCAAAAATGAGTTTGCTGGGCATGCCTTACAGATAAATAATACCTTTGCTTTTTAACCGACTTCAAAAAAGGAGGAGGTTATTAATTCTGTATGTTGTTTTTTTTGTGTGTATGTTACGCGATTACGCCGCCAATTGTAAATCGATTTCCAAATCTCTTTTTGTATTCGATTCGATACCTTCGGTGAGGTGGTATTAAATTAATGTTTCGCTCGATTTTCATGGGATCCCATCATCAGATCCTAACCTTGAGATCACCCCAGGAGTATACTCTATCGAATACAAAAATTATTTTGAAGATCGGTCCAGGATTGGCGGAGTAATCGCGTAACATACACACAAACCACGTTGGACTCACACTTAAAAATTTAAGGGTTTTCCTCGATTTTTATGGGATCCCATCATTATATCCCAATTTTGGTGACCTTGGGACCACCCTTTGGAAGTATATTCTATCGAATACAAAAAGAATTTTGAAAATCAGTCCACAATTGGCGGCGTAATCGCGTAACATACCTACACAAAAAAACATAGGCATCGAATTGAGAACCTCCTCCTTTTTAGAAGTCGGTTAAAAATCGGTTCACAATTAGCGGAGTAATCGCGTAACATACACACAAAACACGTTAGACATACCTATAAAATCCTGATTTTGGTGACAATGGAACCACCTCAGGAGTATACTCTATCGAATACAAAAAGATTTATGTAAATCGGTGAACAATTTATGGAGTAATCGCGTATCATACACACAAAAAACCTCCTCCTTTTTGAAGTCGTTTAAAAAGAAGGTTTATTATAAAGTCAACGATTATGTGCATGATGCCAATGCTTCGTGTTTATTTGTAGACATATCATTGGTTTCTCTTAAAAAGCTAATTAGTTTCATGCGTGCATTTTAATTATCAGCTAAAAATCGTCCTGAATGGAAAAATGGATGATTCAAATGAGTTTTCGATCAAGCCATATTTGAACAAAAAGATTTTCGATTCAGTCAGAAAGCTATAGGCAAACAAACAGGGTAGTAATGCAGAATTATAGAAAATATACAAAATTGACAAAAATATAACAAAACAATCACAATATACTGACACATTTTTGCAAAAGTGTAAATTACACCAAACATATACCAAACTGCAGGCCTTGCGATTATTTACGTGTCGTCTTAAAATACCGGGACAACCCACTAAAACAACCGTATCTCTACCAACAACAGATTGGTATAGTTCGAATCGGAGACACGTTTAATTCTCCGAATCAACAATAATTACACTAACAGTAGATGTAATTTACAGCCGATGATTTTCGAACCATCAATTGTTCAGTCAATCGTTGATGACTACGATTTATATTTGAGCTATGAAACTGGGCTAGGCCAAGAACATTCATTGAACACAAAGACAAAGAAAGTATCGTGCACTTGACCTAAAAATCCCGCAAATAATTCAAATCATTTCACGTTATTGCCTAAGTTTGTGGTTCAATCGAGCTCGTCCCAAGTTCGTAGGCGCGGCTAAGTCGTGCGCTGAATGCAAATCCACCAGGATTTGGCGAGCTCATTTTCACCGGAGAAAACACATCCTCATGGGTGTATTGCGCGCGCGACGCATACTGATAATCTAGGTCTCTGTACTTGTACCAAATTACTGTCATTTTAAAGCAGAATCCTACGACTACTTACAGGAGAAAAATAAATAATTGCTACTGCACTGACAAACGTTGGCTTGCAGCTACAATATGTACGTTTTGCCTGAGAGGTTTGTTTTCGAAAATTACACTGCACGCCATCAGTTGCCGATTGCTTTAGGCATTATTTATTCAATCACTTGCTGCCCATCCTGATCAGAAAGAGGATCGGTCCCAGAAAGCAAAGATAGCATCACTAATTTGATGCAAGTTGGCCAGGCAGGCACAAAAGCAAGTCGAGAGCTAGAGAGGAAAAGGTATATATGCGTTCGAAGATTTTGCAAATAGGCTAAGATAGTTTGCTGTGGCGAGAGAACAAATGTCAAAGACAACATATATTACTGACAATTTTGAGTCAAATGGTCATCCTAGACAGAAAATGGTTACTGCATCATCAGCTTCCGGTTGTCAGTTGTGCAGCATTCGATAACTACCAGATTTCTCAGTAAGTTGCGAAAAATTAAATTGTTTATGATTTTCTTATAGGTATATCCTTTTAAGATTCAATGGAAAAATCATCACTTTTCACAATGATATGAAAATATTGTAAACAGTATTTAAAGAAGCTAACAAATAAAGCAATCCAGTTGCTAACATTAACTGTGTGCTCACAGATACTTATAGGTCAAATTATTTGAATTATTTACTTATGTCAAAGTAGCTACTACCCATAGCTTCAAACATTGCAAATCTAAATACTTAGATTAACTAAAATAGGCGAGAGATAGGTAGGAGTCAAAGTGAATGGATTGCTTAGGCTCGGGGTGGAGGAGAAGTCGCGTTGATGTCTTTTGGTCGCCGCTAACAGTAAGGAATGCGGGAGCTATTTTGAGAGCGGTTTACAAAACCGCTCACAAAACTATGTTTATTGTGAATAGTCTAAAAATTCACTGCCTTCAGTATGAAGAAAAATAAGTTAAGATTGTGTGTAGAAAAATATAAAAAATTCAGTGTCATACAGCATCCTACTTCTCACAGACGCCCGATGCTTGAAAAAAGTGTAGCAACAAGCACTCTAGTTGCTAATATATTTATTAATGAATCTTAAAAATGGTTCTTTGGGACTATGATCAAATCAATTGGGGCAATGCGGTTTGTTATTCGAGTCAATTTCAAATCATTTTTGGAGTGTCCACAAACTGAAAACTAAAAAAATATATTACAAAAAACAAAAACCGACTTCAAAAACACTAAAAATCTTCAATTTTATAGGTATGTCCAACGTGTTTTGTGTATAGTGTTACACGATTGTGGACCGATTTTTAAAATTCTTTTTGTATTCGATAATCCTGGGGTGGTCCCAAGGTCACCAAAGTCATCATTTGATGATGGGATCTCATGAAAATTGAGTCACTAGTCACTTTCATTCACTGAAAAAAAAATATTTTCCAAAAAATAAAAACCGACTTTAAAAACACTGAAAAATGAAAAATAATATAACAATAGGTACAGACAACATCACATTTCTGTTTTGAAGTCAGTGCCAAACGATGATTCACACTTCTATATTGAAGTCGGTGCCAAATTTTAAGACTTTCTAGGAGATCATCGTTTGGCACCGACTTTAATATAGAAGTGAAATGTTGTCTGTACCTGTTCTTATATTATTTTTAACTTTTCACTGTTTTTGAAGTCGGTTTTTATTTTTTGAACTTTTTTTATTGATTTTCATACAAACTCACCAAAGTAATTTGAAAGAATGCGACAAAAGGTTCAGACGTGCCCTGTTTTATGTAAAAAAAACTAACCTCTAATTTCTAAAATTTAAGGATCCTTCTATCATGAGCTCGGTTCATTTAATAAACGTAAATACCTGGATAGCTATGAAAAAAACATGACATACATAGGACGTACCTATAAAATTTAAGGGTTTCCCTCGATTTTCCCAAGATCCTATCATTAGATCCCGACTTTGGTGACAATAGGACCACCGCAGGAGTATACTCTAGCGAATGCAAAAAGAATTTTGAAAATTGGTTGACAATTTTATTGGTGAAGCAATCGCGTAACATACACAAAAAAAAACCTTCCGCATCGAATTAAGAACCTCCTCCTTTCTTGAAGTCGGCTAAAAATAAATAAAATATATTAAATGTATAGGGTAAATAGGTGGCTAGAAATAATCCAATGTGATACATAATAAACCTACCATGACCTAGTCGGCTAGGTACCAAATCTTTTAGTATCTCGAATCTTGATACTACTCAATTTAAATATATCATCTAAGCAAGTAATCTGTGCAGGCCAATTATGGATCTTTCATCGTATGACATGGTATAAATTTGAGAAAAAGAAGTCATGAAATGCTGCATTTCGTATTACCGATCTTCAATGATATGATCACTATGGCATAATTTCAATGATGTCATCATTAAATAATGAACAAATGATCAAAAATCTGACCGGAAATCGTATTTTCGCTTTGCACTATGATATCATATGATATCATTTGCAAAACCATGAGATCGGTAATATGCCCTCGATACTAAATTCGGATAGAATCCGAATCGATAGATATTTAAACTTGAAATACGATTTACGTGAATCTGCAATCCTCCCAGTACGGTATATCAGTGTCACGCTTGTGCATTCGCCGTGACGAGCGTCGTCACTTGCGTAATCGACTGTGCATTATCTCACACAATTATGAATGTGAAATTCCCACGACAGCTTTTCCAGGGTGATGGACTGCTGGTTATTCCTGCTTGTTGTAAAGACAGGCACCTATATGGTCTAAATACCAGCTCAATGTAATTAACGAGATTATGAATTGTGAATTTCTGGCACTCTCAATCAACCCGCACGCCCTGAGCCAGTGCGATGCATGGGAGACGAGGAGACAGCCCAAATTCTCCCCTCTTATGCGCAGTACGGCCATATCGTTTATGGCTTTGATAATTATGATCATTATTATCAATGGAAAACAATTTCCATGTTTGATACTTAATTAAAACAGGAATTTGATAAAGGTATCATTAAATTCATGAATTTTAATATGTCACAATTTTTTAAATAAACAATATATTAACTAACATTAGTACATTAATTACATAGGCACTTGTATCTTTTACGTTTACTGCTCCAGGGCCTGTTTAACAAATGACACTTAAAAATTTTAAAGACGGTTACACTACACTAGTGTGTAGTATCCCTACACTACATCACAACATCGATTCCTCTCTATATCATTGGTCGTACAATCCCTTATTGAATCTCCTATTCGTCAGTCAGGCTTAATTTCTGTTTCTTTTGCCTTTTACCTATGAAACTCCAAAAAACATTTACTGATAGAGGGCTATTTAACATTCGATTAGATTCTTAAATAGTATAATGTTACTACCTACGTAGCCAATAAACGAAGCGTGGATGCGCAGGAGTGTAAACAGCTGGCGACGAAGGTCGAGCGCGCAGACGACACGGCCCCTATTGTTAGAGTAACAAGTGATTCAAGTTGCTGGCTCGTTTAGCTACTCTGAGTTTATTGTCATCAAAACTATTTCTGAGGTAACGTTGAAGTATGTACTAAGACTGGCGTAACGAGTAACATTTTTACTTTAAAGGCTTTTTTTATCCTGAGATAAACTTCATCTGCAGAAAAAATATTGCAGTATGATAGATATTCTGTGTCACAATGTACGGTGTCGTCGAAATTATCATTTCTGAATTATCTAAAAAAAAACAAGTTAACGTTTACAGCAACACGAAGAACAAAACAGGAAATTCACCACAGATGGGCAAGATAGCTATCAGAATGGACTGTCACTGCCGATATTTTAAATAGAATCAATAATAGAAAGTTAATTGCTACCTAGTTGCTTCTAGTATGTTCAACATACCGTGTTGATACCATTAGGCCTAGGTCGAAATCTTACCTACCTGGAAACAAATTTTAAGCGTCGTCTGTGTTCAATTTCCACCAATTTTCATTTCGATTTCGACAAAATGAAAATTATTATTAATTTTCGACATAATGTTTTATTGATTTTCATCGCGAGAGAAACGAAAATCAATAGAAATCGAGCACAGACGACACCCCACGAGCATTCAAAGATGTTGAATGTTGTCAATACCAGACGAATGATTTGAAAAAAGGGCCC
The DNA here is from genome assembly GCA_963935595.1 of Schoenobius gigantellus. Taxonomy (NCBI): domain Eukaryota; kingdom Metazoa; phylum Arthropoda; class Insecta; order Lepidoptera; family Crambidae; genus Schoenobius; species Schoenobius gigantellus. The sequence goes on along the minus strand of OZ012542.1, from coordinate 47,909,971 downwards.
CATGGAGACGCATTTTTGAATCATTAGAAATGAATCTCGAATTCGAACACGAATACAAATCACGTGCAAAATAATTTTCTACTGTTTCCAATTTTAAAGATTTTTGAATCACTCGAATTCAATATTGTCATAAAAACAAATTCTTTATTAAAAATCATTACATGCAGAAAAAATTAAATTCGATACGCAATAACATGGTAATAACTCATTAAATTACAAAAACCAGCGATGAATCGCATTTAAAACGGAACTTATATTCTACTAGTATAGAAATCAGAAACGAGTAGGTAGGACCACTCGCTGCAGAATTCACGGAATGTATATTCAAAAATAGTGAATTTGGAAATTCCTATGCGAATCTAACGATTTCGAATGCGAATTTGAATTCTATGGAGACGCATTTTTGAATCATTAGAAATTAATCTTGAATTCGAACACGAATACAAATCACGTGCGAACTTATTTTCTAATGTTCACAATTTTAAAGATTTTTGAATCACTCGAATTCAGTATTGTCATTAAAAACAAATTCTATATTTAAAACCGTTACACGTATAAAAAATAAAATCCGGTATGCAATAATATGGTAATAATAACTGATTAATTTTAAAAAAACCAGCGATAAATCGCATGTAAAACAGAACTACTTTGTCTTGGCCCTCTGATCTCTATTTAGGTACCTGTTTTAGAAAAAGTTGACATTATTCACTGTTAACAACTACTATCACCATCGTATTGTCACGTCTTTACAGATACGAGTATCTTGAAAATTGGTTTAGAAGAATAAATAGAACTTACAAAATAAGTAATTGTAATTGTTTTATATTTATTATGGTAATATTTATAACGGGCTTCGTTAGACACCTACCTTCATATATTGGTAACAGATAATCTTATTTCATACCAAGTAATATAACAATATTATTGCTGAAAATAGCGAGAATGAGAAATATCTAGCCAGTGGATGGTCATACGTTGACACCTCGTAGCTTACATTTTATGCAAAATAACTTTTTTACATAAAAAAAATTCAAAAAAGCGCACTCCATATTACTATTGCTAGCTCGTAACTTAGAAAAATATTCACTCAGACAATTATTTCCAATGTTGACACCTCAGAAGCTGCAGTTGAACAATAGACATAAACTCGTATTTATTAGTGTTTGAAACTGTCAGAGTTCGCTGCAAGCTTAAATGTTTTGAAATAAAATAAACCTCTAGTTAAAGTATGTTTTAAGTTATTTAAGATTTCAAATTAGACAAAAGCCACACGCTTTTACCGCAGTTGTTCCGCAGAAAAATGTATGGAGATGACATTAGCTGCGGAAGAAATAGCGTGAGGTTGTGACAGGCTAATGTCATTTCCATATATTTTTCTGCGGAACGATTGCGGAAAATAGGCATGTGGCTTTTATCTAAAGGGGCAGGGCAAGTGTTTTGTTTCTTTCTTCTAACCATATCTAGAAAGTTATTTTTACATACAACCGAAGCTCTAGAGTACTCTAGACAAATGCCACACGCTAACTTTTCCGCAGTCGTCCCACAGAAAAAAATTTATGGAAATGACAACCTCATGATATTTTTTTCCGCAGCTAATGTCATCTCCATACATTTTTTCTGAGGAACGACTGCGGAAAAGTTAGCGTGTGGCAATTAGTCTAGGGGGTCAGGGAAGCTCTTGGACTTCATCTCACCTGATGATAAGTAACAAGACGGCTGAAGATGGAAGTGAGCTTCACCAGAAATTCTCAACATTTGAGAGAATAGCTAACTTATCTATATTGGGGAATCTAACTCTAGAGTCCAGATCTCCAGATCTGTTAAAAGTAAGTAAGTCGATAGTATAGTAACCTACCGGTTATGTAACGATTTGAAGCATTGCAAATGTGTATCATTCAGATTTCAATGATTAAGTTTAACTATACTTTTTTATATGATAACACGCCACGATCTACAAAAAAAATAAGAGAACCCTCCGTTTCTGAATTTTGTTGGTCTTCGAGGAACGTCACTGTAATGATTTTACAGAAGAATAAAAGGCATCAATTGTTTAATTTGTTTTAGGGTCTAAACTGGGCATAAAAATGTAGTTAACACGGTTGAAAGACCAAGCGCAAAAACAGTAAAACGGTTTCACTGCAGTCTTACGTAAAGATGGAAAAGAAAATTTCTTTAATTTTTCTCCTTTTTCTTTTGTAAGTTTGCAGGAAAATGTATTCAACTCTTTAGATAATTGAGAAAGGGCAGCTGAATGTATAAGCGAATCTGACAGTGGCACGTTTTCAGAAATGAAAGTAGAATAAAATGAGAAAAAGAAATTGTCACAATAGTTTCAGTTTAGTTTTTTTGATCTTGAAGATCTTAACTTACCTACTTAAGATGACATCACACTATTGCCACATGATAGTGTGACTGTGAGGAATAAAATTCTTCTGTGTCACACTCTGGTGTGACAGAATGGTGTGACAGAGAGTAATCCCCCAATACCTCCAAGGTCTACCTGGAACATACCTAAAATCGTAGACATTTTCTGGAGACCTATAAAATATAGGGCTGGGCTAGCCTTGATAATGGTCTAGAATAAAGGGGTCGCACGATACGATTTGATAAAATCATTCGTGAAAAAAAATAGTATGACAGTCCACCATTATGGCAGAATATAATTATTTGTAGAATATTTTGTAGAAAGCATAAAAATTCATTTTAAGAAAATCTAATTTGTAGTTTATTCCAATCTCAATGATTCTATCTATATAACTGTTGACAGCTTGTAACTTACGTTTTTGTGTTACTGTTTTAAAATTGACTGCTCGCCACTGATCATTAATTACTTTTTTCCACAAAAATACCCTAAAAAGACATGGTTTTATTATTTTGTTATGAAAATAACCTGATTTACTACCAACTATATTTTTGTTTTGTTTTAATTGCAGCCCTAGAGGATTTAAGAAAGTTTTTTCCCTCTACTGTAAATTTTGATTTATACAAGTTACGAGGGGTCAACGTAAACGTATGACCATCGTAGTGTTTTATTTACTGAAGTGATGGTACCTTTATGAGACTCCTATATGTATGTTAAGCGCGGGTGAAAATATAAAATAATACCTGATTCATAAAATCATGTTCCCGAATGATTATGCATTGCATGATGACAATATAAGGATGATTTCGAAATCAAACCACTGACTGCAATACAGTAGCATAGATAAATAGCTAAACGCTCACTTCATATTAGCATGTTTATGTGCGTGTGCGATTGAAGTGGTTTGAAGGTTCCATGAAGAGCCTCCATTCCGAGTTGAATGTTATCATAGCGTAGGAACGCGCTGAGAATGCGAGGCGCGGGCGCAGCGCTGCGGCGGAAGGTTGGGGGAAGGGGAGTAATGGTGGGTACCGGTGAGGTGCGGTGGGGGCCGACCTTGCGCACGCAACGCATTCCGACGCGGGCCGGTCGTCGCGGGTCACTCGCGATATTATGTCACCTATCAGTCCCCCCGACCACTAGGAAATGTCAATTAATTCTTGACACTGAGAGCTTGATTTTGCCAGCCGGTCAGCGCAGGCGTCAGTTACTATAGATGACACATAAAACTTTCCATCAGCGACAAGTTTTGTCGACATTTTAACGATAGTGAAACTAAATTATGAGTTACTCACAGTTAGTCAAAAAACAGTGAATTAATATAATGATTACATACATATAGATAGACCGAACCTTAATTGTGCAACTCCGCATTCATAGCGATCGCTTTTAAATTGACTGTTTTTATAAATGTTAGTGCCCCTAATAATATTATAGGGAACAACGATTTTATAAGATCGGTTTGATCCAATCTAACCGACAAAACGAACGAAGTAAGCAAAGCATGGTTTTGTCAAAGTGAGCTTTTTTTTTTTTTAATTTTATTGACCAAAGCATATGACAAACTATATTTTGCACAAGTTATACCCTTACACGAAAACCTGAAAGGTTTATCTGTGTGGGTGAGCCGTTCACAAGTTCAAACATGAATACAATACAGCAGTTCATTATTGTTATATTAATTATTGGCACGTATTACAAAAATAAATGTACATTATTATTTATTGCGACATTCTAAATTTGATAGATATGGGTTTTGTAAGAAGAAATTTTTAAAATTACATTTGTATTTTAGTTTTTTTAAATAATCATTTCGAAGGCTTGCGGGAATCTCGTTAATGAAAGTAGGCACTATATATTCCATAGTTCTTGAGCCATATACATTTGTTACGTTAGGTAGACGATATTTATTGGTATACATTTGTCTCAGGTGAGTCGGCCTTTTTATTTCTTGCAAGTGAGAGGGCTCATTTACTTCAGTTAGTATAGAAAATCTTATCTTATCATAAACATTAACTATTTTGCAATATTCAAAGAGAGCTTTATCGTTGCCTTTAAATTGTTTTTTTATATGTCTAGGTACAATAGTTTTTAAAATTTTAAATTGCAACCTATAAATATCATCTATATATGTTTTATAAGTAAGGCCGTAGCTACTCAACCCATAGTTGATCACCGAGTCAGCCAGGGACAAATATAACATTCGTAAAATCTTGTAAGGTAGTTTATATTTCAGAATTTTCAGTCTACTGATAATTGAACGTAGTTTGGCACATACATGTTCTTTGTGAGATCCCCAGCTGAGTCTGTGGTCTATTACTAGACCAATATACATGTGTTCTTTAACATTTTCAATTGGCTCGCAGCGGCATTTAGGCATTTCTTGATGTAAACATTGGTGGGAATGGGCCACGATGGTGGGCTCGCGATCGACCTTATTATGTGATGAATGAATATGCAGTAGTTTGGTCTTCTCAGTATTGATCACGAGCCCCACATCGTGTGCCCATCTACATAACATATCAAATTCTTTCTGCAGAGTTACTTGAGCCTCTAACACGCTCCTACTGGCAAACAGTAGGCACGTGTCATCCGCGAATTGGTATACTGATGCGTTGTTTATTACATTACACATATCATTCGCGTATATTAGGTATTCGGTAGGGCCGATTATTGAGCCCTGTGCGGTTCCCGTCACAGTTAAAATTTTTGTACTATTTTGGTTAGATATTTTAACTGTAGTGTACCGGTTGGTATGATAATTTTTTAGTAAATCTAGGGCTGGTCCCTGTATACCACTTCGCGAAAGCTTATCATAAAGTATGTTATAATTTAATACATCAAATGCCTTGCTAAAATCTATAAATACTACCAGTACATGCATTTTATTATTCAAGTGATGATTTATTTCATTAGTAAATTTACACAGAAGTTGAGTTGTACTTTTATTTTTTTGAAAACCATACTGATTGCGATGTATTATTTCATTATCAGACAAATAATTATTTATTTGATCGCAAATAAAACGTTCCATTATTTTATCAATGCAAGACAAAATTGTTATAGGTCGATAGTTATTAAAATTGCGACTATCACCCTTTTTATAAATGGGCCTGATTACTCCAATTTTCAGAAGGTCAGGGTAGATTGTGGTGTCTAGACAACAGTTAATTAAGTGTGTAATTAGGGGAGTTAGTTTATCCGAGATAAATTTTATGTCACATGCTCGTATCCCATCATAACCAGGACTTTTTTTAACATTCAAACCTGTGATAATTTTTTTGACAGTGTCATTTTGTGCTTTTTTTTTTTGTCTTTTAATGTTTTTTACACACAAAATAATTTTCTTTAATAACACTACTAGTTTTGTTTACAATTTGTAGCCCGTTGATCATGTCTTTTTAAGTAAATATAATATCATTGTGGAATATGGTGAATGACAAAAAAAAATCTCCTCTAGGAAACTCGGTCAATGTCATCAAACATTTAAGATCTGGCTGATTTGATGAGTAAACTGTTGAAAAAACATGAAGTGTTAATGAAAATAACAAACAGTACCTATAAACATAACCATAGAAGGCATGATGTGGTGGCAGTACCTACTGATAGTTTTCTAGCACATGTTAATTATATTACACATATGTACCAAGGTCAATACATAATTCACAAAGAAATCGCACCTGTACACTATACAAAGCTACATAGTTAACTCAATCTGGCTGAGAAAACGTGATTAATTAGACATTTCTATTCTTTTAGTTTACTTGCGTGCGATGCTGGGTAATAAATTACTCACTGTCCTGCGAACTCTGTGTCGCCTTATTAATCTAACTTTCCGCGGGTTTAACATACGGTGGGTTTTACCCGCGTAGATCCCGGTCCCGTGGGAATTTCGGGATTAAAACTGGTCGATACGACAATGTATCTTATAGAAAGGATAGTGTCAGCGCAATCTGTTAAAAAATTGCGTTAAGTACTTTTTATTGTCATAAACGTTATCGCGTTTATTTGTCACGATTTACGTCACCTCACAGTTCAGCCTACTTGACATAAACGTACAATTCGTAATGATCAAGGTAAATATTGCCCATATTCAGCGATAAGAGCACTGTAATCCGGCTATCACGTCTTATCGGCTAATGGGCCGCCGGATTCCAACATTCCCCTTTGCCCAGCTTGGTTGCTCGACAATATAATTAAAATTCTTGAAATGATAAAAGGTGATTAGGAAAATAAGTGATTGGAACACGTAAATTTTGTAGATATTATGTTTGATAGTCAGAGAACAGGGCTTCTGTTAATTTTAATTGGCTTCTTCTAAATATCTCTTTGCATACTGCTTAGCATTTTTAAATAGTGACATTGATTTTACGGTCAGAAAGTGTTGTCTTACTTTATTAACATTTATTATTAACATTTTCATATTTTGTTCACTTTGTCATCACGTAATTCACTTTAAGAATCAGTAATAGAGGGAAACAATGAGGAAGTTTAACAAGTGCAATAAGGAAACATAGTGGAAAATTAGTCCGAAATTAATGTCAGGGATACTAGTGGCATGACCTTAGATCCCACACCAAAGATAATGCCACATGGTCATGTGTTGGGGTGCCAGTATCAGCATTTCCACACTCAAGACTAAAATTTCAGTTCACACTCAAGATTAAAATTTCAGTTCACACTCAATATTAAAATTTTAGTTCACCTTTTCAAGCTCCCGTAGTTAAAGTTGTTCACTTTGCTTGTCTGAACAAGCACACATTTAGCTCGTGACTAAAAAAATTAATTTATATATGCACAATTAGGGTTTCTAAATTAGGCTTTTCTTCAGGAAAATACAAGTTCACATTTATTAAACATGCTCTCACACACAACATAAGCTAGATAATATGTAATTTGAGCTATAGGATTGTTTCTTTCGTAACTAGGTAGAGCAGCATTTCGGAGATTTTGTAGGAAACAAGAAAACTAAATTCTATCAAACGAATTTTAATGGAGAATCTAGCAGTTTGAATCTCCTTAAAGTTTATGATTAAACTAATAACGTTAACAATAATTCAATGATGTTTTCCTTACGTTTTCCTTGCATTTTGACCATGTGATCCTCCAATTCAACAACTTAGGAGTGAGCGAGTGCGATGAGTTAGTTAGTTGGCCATCGTAATACAAAAAAAAAGAAAAAATCACCTGGATCGGGAGTTGTAGGTACTCACGTGTTCCTCAAAAACATAAACACTAATCCACCAAGGTTCACAATTCGCTTAGAAATTTTTCTGTAATTTATTTAAAAATTCCAAAAATATATTTAATACTACAAACAAGAAAGCTTTTATTGTTCAACGTGTAGAAGACAAGTCTCATGTACAAAATGGCTAACAATGGATCGTGACATCAGCTAATTGGCTGATAATGTAAATCGGAGCGGTATCAGTAAAGCGCGAAATACCGCAAGAGCAAATATTTTAATCACAGACTTTGAATAGATATATGTACCAGGATACTCTATGTCTATAATTTTAATGATCTGTACCCTTACCATAGTCCGTTAGGTACATATTTTGAGATTTCGAATAGCAGAATCAATGGGCTATAGTGATTGAACTCCGTAGTTCGATCATCAACATAACTATTGCGTTTTTATTTTTATTATTTTATCGTTTTGCTATAAAACGATTGCCACATGTCTAGGTCTGCTGTCCCCTCATTAAGCAGTTCGACATCTTTCACGACCACTTTCGATTCGACATTTATTACGATGTCAATACAAAAACACTGTGATGAGACTGATGAGTGATGACACTGATGACTACATTTTTGGGAGACATGGGGCTAGTTTTTCAAGCTAGTATACAAAGTATAGTGTTAGTAAAAGAGTAGAGAACTAACTTTCTAGGCAAATAAGATAGTGACTGTAATTGGATTATGTAAATAGCCACGAAAAAACTAGCCTCCTGTATCCCAGCCAAATATAATAAGGGGGGGATTTGGATGAAATTTTGCGCAAGCTTTGTGTTAGTTAAAAATGGATTTAAAAACTGACCGACTTAAAAATCCTTGGTATCGGTTACCAAGAATATTTCCTTTAGTCAAGAAGCCATTCGATTTATTGAAACATTCTATTTTAATATTTAAACATGATTTAAACCAACTAAGATGAGAATAAAAAATGAAAAGTTTTTGAAAATATTTAGAAAATAGGGGGATCCACCGAGAAATTTACTGTAAATGCAAAAAGAAATCAACAAATCGATCCGTATGAAATAGTAGATTGCTTTATAAGGGTGGAAAGGAATCAATCCCTACGAGGTTGTTAGACGCCCGAGCGCAGCGAGGGCGGCTATAGTCCGAGTAGGGTTTGATTCCTTTTACCCGTGTGTAGCACTCTACTTTTCATTTCGAATGCAAGGAAAATAAAAAATAGCTTTTCTAATAAAATTTATTAATAAAAATACTCCTAACATGACATATCGACATCGTGTTTTACACTTAGTGTACTTTTAAGCATTGAATATCTGCTCCATAGCGTAGACGCCTGCACTTTATGAGATAGTTCATTAAAGTATATAAGAAATACATTTTCAGAAAATGATTTTATATTCCTTGCATCTCGCCACTTCATAAAGTCGGAATATGTATTTAAATATCTTTTCATTAGTTTATTTTCCAACTTATGAAAATTTATTTTCCAACTTCAACTTATTAGATTTGCAACCGCATAGTGAAAGCAAAATTTATTATATAAAAATTTAATTATACCTATACTAATTTCCATCCCTTATAGTGAAAGTTAAAGAAAATTAGGGCACTAATATATCTCATCTACGAATTATTTTCTTAATTATATAAATCGTTATAAATTCCGAATGTTTGTGTCATTGAGGAATCTCTAATGATTATTACAATGCTAAGTGTAATAATTACGTTGGATGAAAGTTGGCATGTGTTGACACAATTTTTATACGTTGCGTAATCAAATATATAGTCTAAGTAAGGTGAAAATACAGCAGTAACACCATTAACTCATAAAAATTTGAAAAATCGGATTTAAGAAACCTGTATGGAAATTTATTACAATTTTACTCACATTTACTTCATACTAGCTGTGCCCGCGAAATTCAAATTCAAATTCAAATTGTTTATTTTATCAACATACTTTACAAATATAGCTTAGTGTCTAGGAATACGTTTTGCCTTAATTTATTTTTTCCCGACATCTTCAAAAAAATTTCGTTAATGTACACAGAAATAAATACAAAAACTTAACAAATTATATACTAAAACCTTCCTCGAGAATCACGCTATCGAGTGATGAAAACCGCTTGAAAATTGGTGCAGTAGTTTTTGAGTTTATCGCGAACAGACAGACAGACATACGCGACGGGGGACTTTATTTTATAATATACTAGCTTTTGCCCGCGGCTTCACTCGCGTTAAATTCGGGATAACACCGAAGATTTCAAAAAAAAAAACAAGGCAGGTATTTTTCGTTGATAAAAAAGAGTCTGTGTACCGATTTTTAGCTTTTAAGGGGTTGGGGGCAGATTTCCAAAAAAAAATGATGCACGATTTTTTTGTTAGTCACAAATAGTTCGCATACCAATTTTTAGCTTTCTACCTTGAAAATTGCGGAATGCTCCATACAAACTTCCACCCCCCATTTTAGGGAAGTGGGGGGTTAGAAAGAGACAAAAGTAGCCTATGTCACTCTCCATCCGTTCAACTATCTCCACTTAAAAAATCACTTCAATCCGTCGCTCCGTTTTGCAGTGAAAGACGGACAAACAAACACACACACACACTTTCCCATTTATAATATTAACTAGCTTTTGCCCGCGGCTTCGCTCGCGTTAAATTCGGGGTAGCACCGAAGATTTAAAAAAAAATAAGGCAGGAATTTTTCATTGGTAACAAAGAGTCTGTGTACCGATTTTTAGCTTCCTACCTTGAAAACTGCAAAAAGTCCCATATAAAATTTCACCCCCTCTTTTAAGGGGTTGGGGGCAGATTTCCAAAAAAAAATTGATGCACGATTTTTTGTTACTCACAAATAGTTCGCATACCAATTTTTAGCTTTCTACCTTGAAAATTGCGGAATGCTCCATACAAACTTCCACCCCCCATTTTAGGGAAGTGGGGAGTTAGAAAGAGACAAAAGTAGCCTATGTCACTCTCCATCCGTTCAACTATCTCCTTTTAAAAAATCACTTCAATCCGTCGCTCCGTTTTGCTGTGAAAGACGGACAAACAAACACACACACACACTTTCCCATTTATAATATTAGTATGGATTAGTATGGATAAGGAAGTAGTAGGTATCTGTTTTGCTTTTTAACCAACTTCAAAAAAGGAGGAGGTTCTATATTTGACTGTATCTATTTTTAGGGTTCCGTGCCTCGAAAGAAAAAAACGGAACCCTTATAGGATCACTTTGTTGTCTGTCCGTCCGTCTGTCTGTCTGTCAAGACGCTTTTTTTCAGGAACGCGTGGAGGTATTAAGCTGAAATGTATATCAAATATTTAAGTCTACTGTCCCTTGGAGCTGTGAAAAAATCAAACTTCTAAGCCAACGCAATCAAAAGATACAGCCGTTTATGCCGCAAATTTTCGACACTAGCAAAGGAATCAAAACCCACAGGGTACTTCCCGTGAACTCAGAATCTTGAAATTTGGTACGAAGTAACGTCTTGTAGCACAGATAAAGGAAAACTTGCGAAAACCGTAAATACTTGCTTTTATACGTACAGGTTTGTACGGAACCCTCGGTACGCGAGTCCGACTCGCACTTGGCCGGTTTTTTTATTGTATGTTCTGAGATTACTCAGCGATCTGTGGGTCGATTTTCAAAATTCATTTTGTGATCGAAAGAGTATACTCCTGAAGTGGTCTCATTGTCACCGAGTCATGATCTAATGATGGAATCCCAGGAAATTCGAGGGAAACCCTTAAATTTCATAGGCACGTCCAACGTGTTTCATGTTTTTTCTGAAGATATTCAGGTATTTGTTTACATCTAGAGATGATCATATCATGTTACTGAGCTGATGATGGAAGGTTTCTGGCAGGTAAGGAGTTCGGGAATAATTTTTTCATCAATATCGTTGAGAGCGAAAGACGTTTTATTTTAAGTTATTTTAGTGTTTGCCTTAGCTCAAATTCTAAGACGTATTAAATTTACTAAAAACATTGAAATATTTTTTTTTACAAAAAAATAAAACCGTCTTCAAAAACACAAAAAGTTATAAATAATATAAGAATACCTACATGCAACATCACAGTTTAATTTTGAAGTCAGGTGCCAAGCAATGAACACCTGGCTGGAGAGTCTTAAAAATATATGAACAATATATGAACAACCACGCTAAGCCCAGCGTGGTTGACTAAGGCCTAATCACCCTAACATAGGGTAGGCTCGAGCCCCTCGGTGGGGACGTATATGGGCTGTGATGATGATAGTGTAGTTAGTTGAAACTTCAATATAAAAATGTGATATGGCATGTATTCTTATATAATTTGACCTTTCGGTGTTTTTGAAGGCGCTTTTATTTTTTCTGAAGTAGGTATAATGTTTTGGGAATAGTTGTCCCTTAAGGAACGTCAACATTTACTCTCACATGTTACAGAGGTTAACTGGTAGAGAATATCTTTGGCATCAAGTCCGCCTTCTATACACCTTTTATATATTGAACAAAAGGTTTCAATAAATAAAAAACTAATTCCAACATCTCAAATAACTTTTTAGCAGTTAATTTTTTCATTAAACCACTGCTGTCACTGTTGGGCTAAACAGGGCTCCGTATTTTAATACGATTAAGAGAATCTATTATAGTCTTTTGCTCAACATTACAGTATGCTTACTTAAAGCGGGTATCTAATTACTGAGCTAATGAGCATGATTAAGTAGACGCCGCAGAGTGCGTTACAGGCGGCAGTGAAAGTAGCAGCGAGTGACCATGCAAGTTGATCGCACTGTCGTTGGCGTCGAGCCTCTTTGGGCCACAGCCAGAGATTTTAAAATAAAACGTGAGAGAACATTTGAAACGCGATGTGTACTTTAAATAATAAAAATGCAGTAATTTTTTGTGAGCTTTTGCATAAAGCGAACCGGGAGCATCATCATCACCAAAAGAACACTTTAGTACTCTTTGTTATTAGTCATTTAATGTAAATCAAGCGGTTGAGATTTTCATTACACGTCTAATAGAAATGTTACGTTTTATCGAAATTAAACACAAAGGTGGAATTTGGATGACGATTAAACAAACAACAACCCTGACTAATTTTATGAGTTTGTGACATTGTATTAGTATTAAGTATTATTTAAAATTATCATTCCATTTATGCCTGAAAATATGTTTAAACTTTAACAAAATGATATTATTTAAATGTTATTTATTCACTTTATTTAAGAGAGATTTTAACGAACAGCTAAAAAAATATATTTAAGATATTGTATTTTTTGCAATAACACTGGTATAAATCGAGTAAAAAAGATGTGTTTTATCAATCTTAAGAATACAAGGAAGTTAAAGAATAAGTTTTTTTTTATATTTTACAGTCACAAAATTAACAAAAAGCATCTTTAAAGTTATCAAAATGTTATGTTTCCCAAAATTTAAGGAACTTTTTCTGCAGTTGGCATCGCCGCGGAACACATGCACATAAATAGTATTATTCTATAAATACCTACATTTATATTTAAAACGTGTTTAAATTTTAACAAAATGATATTAAAATAACAATTTAATCACTTTATTTAAAAGACGTTTTAAACACTACAAACACTTGGAAATTTTTCTAATATTCAAGATATTGTACATTTTGCAATAATACTGGTATATATCGAGTAAAAAAGATGTGTTATATTAATCTTATGAATACAAGAAAGTTTGATGATAAAGTTTTTTTACAATAACAGCTACAAAATTAACAAAAAAGTATCTTCAAAGTTAGAGTAATGTTACATGTTTCCGAACATTTTAACTCTTACTTATTTTTTTATTGTTATGTTATATTTTAATATGAATTAATTAAAATAATATAAAATTAAATAGATATTTCAACGACTTTAAAATTGTAAATCACTTTTTTATTCAATTCCAAGGTATTATAATGTGCTTCTTGCAATGAAACGAAGTAATCGGGTAAAAGTGGTGTTGCATTTTGTTTGACAATAAGCTAAGGGCCATTACTACACTGCGAGTAATATACAAGATAACATATTTTTGCAATAATACTGTTATATAGGACGTAAATATTATATAAAATTATTTTTAAGAATAAAATTAAGGTTTACTGTAAAGTTTTTTAACCAGAACACCAAAGATAAGTCTTCAAAATCACCAAAATGTTTAAGGTTTGTTCGAATACTAGATTTCCGCTCGCAGCTTCGCCTGCGTTATTTTTGTTTTCCCGTGGGAATTTTATATTTTCCCGTAGGAAAAATAATTTTGTAGCCTTTGTTACTCAAGTCGGACCAATAGTTTCGGAGCCTATTCAATACAAGCATACAAAAATACAAATCTTTCCTCTTTATAATATTAGTATCTATAGATGAATCGTAGTTTAATAAACTCTATTTTCCAAAGACATGTTCACCTTTTTTGTTAAAAAAAAATTAAATCACTTTTTGTTATCATCGTATTTCCAGTGGAAATTCCATATTTTCCCGTAGGAAAATATTCTATAGCCTATGTTACTCAGTGATATTGTAGCATTCTATTGGTGAAAGAATTTTTCAAATCGGTCCAGTAAATCGGTTGCGAAGCCTATTCAATACAAATATCCAAATCTTTCTTCCTTAATATTAGTAAACAAGCATAGATAACGTAAGTTTTTGCAACAATTCTGTTATATCGGGTAAATGTTTTGTTGAATTATTCTAATAAGTGTGAAACAAAAATGTCAAAATTCAACTATCACTACTGTTGTTTATACTCGTACATATAATTCATTAAACTACAACGTTTGGGAATACGGGAATCTATATATTATTAAGGCACTCAGAAGTAGGATGTCTGTGGGCCGATACGTTTCATGAAACGTGACTCAAATAATTAATTATAGTATATAATTTATACATATCTAATGAATGGCATTGTTTGGCGTGTGCATTACTCACGGCTGACTAACTCATCACAATAAATGATTGTTGAAGAGCGTCCTTCCCTGTTGTCGGTATTGCAACGCTTGCGAAATTGTGGCTTATCTAATGCACCGACGGACGACTAAGGCACTTTGACATAGTTTCGTGTTACAGTTTGCATTATAGTGTTGCAGTGTCGCACAGCACACGTGCACAGCACACGTTTATCCGACATCCTACACGCACTAAAGTAGAATTTCTGTCGCGATGTTCATTTGGCCATCCATTTAATACATTTTACGTTATAAGTTAAGTCAGGTACTGCATTAACTTTGCCACAGTTAGGTACTACAGTAACTGACGAAAAACCTATTGTCTAATCTAATGTGATGACTGATGTTTGGCATGAAGTCGGTTCCACAATCAAATCAGTCACCAACAATCATGACTAATGATTTTCAGATTTGGCCGTTCTGGAGACTACGAGTACTTAAGATTTTTCCTATACGGCCGCACTCGCGTTTCAAGATGCGTAAGTTCTGAAAATTTAACTCAAAAAAATGAATTAAAAAATTTTGTTTAGTAAATAAATTTTGAATCTCTTTAAGGAACGAACCCTTAGTTTCGCCATGTACACCTGTCTGTCTATCTGTCTGTCTGTGGTTTGGCTCAGAGACTCTTAACACTAGAAAGCTGTATTGGCATGAGTTAATTATATTAATGACGCCCACAAAGTAAATAAAATTTTGAAAAAAAAATGTATAAATAAGTTATCCTCACTTTACATGTAGAGAATGTTCCCACATGTAGGTACACTGGGTATGATTTTTTCTCTCGTCCCCCTGGAAGCTAAATTATTGATTATGGATAATTAAAAAAATATCAGAGTAGTAGTATAAATAACGAAGTTAAAAGGAAAACTATCACAGATAACATGGGTCTACAAATTAAAGAGTAATAGTCGACCAGAGAAAGACGATAACTTAGCATTCCATGGATTCACCGTGCGGGTGCCGGGTCCATCGCGTTGCAGAGAAAAGAGCCAAGAGTATCGCCTGGGGCTTACGACCCAGGTGGGTTTACAAAATGTACTTTAGCACAAATTCCATTGCAAATTAATTAGATGAAGTTATTAGTTAAGTAAAAATTTTATATAACTAGTAAATAAATATAGATTAACGAACCAAGTTTTTAAATGTCTATCAAATATTTTAAAAAGAGCTCTAGCTTATTTTTTGCACTTATCATGTGAGGATTTTACTTTATTGTTCCATTGGACCGCATGGTTCTAGTTGCCAGGCTATCCATATTCCACATTTTCAAAGTATTTTTTATGAGATTAGTATCCACGAGTTCTATTTTTTTAAAGTCGGCACATAGAAATACATTTAGATTAGGTACATAGCAGAGCTTAGTAAAAAGATTATTTTCTTTTTACTAAGGTCTGCTATGTTGCTGTGACACTGAAGTCTATCCTGTAAATTACGTTTTAATCGGTGTATAAACGTAGGGTTATCAGTCAAAACACAACCTTCACAACAATCACTACGATGATGTCATCATTGAATAGGAATCATGTTCGAAAAACGCTTCAAATGCAGTTCATTAGATTTTATCACTCACCAATAAATTATAAAAAACAACAACATTTGCAGCAGACAAGGTCATTGCGAATACATGCGCTCAACGGGACTTACAATAGTTGCTAAAAAAGATTGCTAAAAAGATAAATTCAGTTAGTGACATAGTTATTGAATGAAACATTAATAATAGATTTAACAACTTAATGTTTCTTGACAATTTCAGCATTTAAATTAACAAAAGCAATATTCGCAGCTCCATAAACTAAATTCCTTTTTCATAAAAACAGCCTGAAATATGCCTTAATCCTCATTTAACAACTAACAATAATCGTCAAACAATACTATGAAACATCAAGTCGAGACGATTTTTTTTCGCAATTGTATGATATATTACAGAATTTCATCAAATTCTAAATAACACCTGTATCTACACGCAAACAAAAAATAAAATTTCTGGAAAAAGGAATTTCATCATCAGGCGGAACCACAAACTCTTTCCTTCTACTAAATAACTTAACACAGTAGTCATGTTAAATTAAATTTTAGACAACCTGTGAATTTAAACATTTTATCAACTTAATTTAAAAGTGTATGTCCTACTTTTGTAAAGGGCTTAATTTTGTATTCACAGCCCAGTTGCGTAGAAAACACTTTCTTTTTAGCTCCCCAGTTGCTCGAGTGTACACACAGTTGTTCATTGTGCGCTGGTAATAATGATTGGCGTTTCATTTGCACCTTTTTTTCCTTTAATTCGTCGACATAATGCTCAAAATCGCGTAACAAGTAACCTCAAACCACGCGTAGTTAACTGTGAACCGTCGCTTGCGCAACTTGGAGGCCTCGGAACGCTCCGATATGTGAAAACAGTAATGCCGGCGTCCGCTTGGAAAATGCATTCCACGAACGAAGTATTTTCCCGCAATTGAATAAAATACATGTTAGAATCTTGTACGGCTGAAATGCAGGTAAAATGGTCTTATTTTCGGAATTTAGGTATCATTTATATTTTGCTAAGTTTTAATATTTAAACTGTTTAGTTTCATTAGAATCTTTGACTTAATAGAGGGAGGATTGAGGTAGATTCTTCAAAACTTCGTAAAGCGTCTCAAGTATAATATCAAGTTTAATACTTGTAAAGATCTCCATAAATTTTTCTGTCTCTACAATTTATTTAATATCATCCCACATGATATATTGTTTTGTATGCTTTGATTACTTATCATTATATTGATGCATTTCATATTTGTCATGATATTTATTTGATTTTCAATTTTTTTAAGATTTTCTCGACTCTTAATTGCACGTACTGCAAAAACAAACTTCAGAAATTAAATCAAGAAAATTGAAGTTCAAAGTCTTATCACTTCAATTATTAAGTTAGTTAGCAAAGTGGGCGATGCGTTAAAATAAATCATAAAAATGAATGCATGAAACTCATGATAACTGATTGAGAAGAAGCGCTCCCACGGTGACGGCTGGGCGTGACCACCGCTATTGTAACCTTCAAAGAAACACGTTAAAAGCATTTACGAATATTCTTTGGATGAATATGTTTTATATTCTACTCAATTTTTTTTAAACTGACCTTCATAAACATTCGAATCATTCAACGAATACAGTTAATTTTTTTTAATCACCCAATCTTCAGCGATTTATCAAAATGCTTAAAATGTAAACAGTTTCGAAATTACTCTAAATTGGAAATCTAAAAATACCATTTAGATTATTTTTTTAAAGTAAGTCTAATTTTACCTGTTCATAATTAATAAGTAAGAGATTTATTAAATAATAATGATTATGATGGGGTGCGTATATCTAATGAAAATGCCTATATTTCTGATAGTTCAGAATCAACGTAAGATTTGACAAGAATCAAAGTACATACAACATTTGTTAAAAGTCAACATGGCGTGTATAATCATAAATAATATACGATGTTTTATTGTTTTTAGTAATAACTAATTTTTAGTAAATTGTTTTGAAAGAGTGGTATTATTTTATTTGTCTATAATCTACATTAGTAGGTCCTATAATTAAATGATCAAACGAACTTATCTGAAGTGAAGTTCGATCTTGATTATCCTGTCTTCGCCGAAGAGATTTATTCCTTGACCATGTATTCTATAAGTGGCTTGAGTCTGCCTTTTAATTACTTATCTAGTAATCTATTTTATCATTGCTTTCAATGTAACAGTTCCTTAGGCCGACACCAACTCTAGATTCTCATGATTCTTTTTTGATCCAAACTCAAATGCAATATAATTTATTCAAATTGGATTATTACATAATCACTTTTACACGTCTAAGAAGCTACGCAAATAGTTCACAAGTCTACGGCGGGAGACCATGTACCGCAAAGAACCAGAAAGAAAACCAGCAAGAGCTATTCTTTTCTCCCTATATTGTTACAGAGTTGCCAATTGGAAGCTGACCTTAAAGCAAAAGTTTAAGCTCATCTTCCATTACAAGATTAGATGAGTGTCACTTCTCTTCTTACTGTGTCGTTACAAAATACAACAATGTTTGTTTACAAATATAGTTAATACACAACAACACGATTCATCTTCAAATCTTCAAATTAACACCAGGCATTGGCATCATTCAAATCATCGTTGACTTAATATAAAATCCTTTACTCATTAGTTTCTTTTTTACATGCGCTTTAAACTTATGGAAAGGCAAGTCAGTAACACTTTGTGGAACTTTGTTGTAAAAAGTTATACATTTCCCCGTAAGTGAGCCTCTAGTTTTTTGGAACCTGAACGTTGGATCCTGATGAGCAGCGACAAAGCAGCGACTGTCTTTAAGGGATATGCATTGACTAACTAATAGAAACATGCAATACCACCAAAGGCAACACTTAAGGCTCCATTTTCTTGGCAATACAATACAACTCATCGGGTTCTAGACCCAATGAATTCTGTTTTCAATAACCTACCTAATGTATCATAATCATTAAAATGTTTATGAAATTCTTTGTCGATGAAGTAATTTTCTCTTAGGCCCGTATTAATAATTGCATCTCAAGAATAAAGTATGAGATCGATCTTAAGATACTGTTTTTGACAGATGTTCTATAGTAAACGTCAAAACTGCAGCTTAGGATCGATCTCACTCAACTTTGAAACGTGTTTATTAATACGAGCCTTAGAGCTTAGTTGTTAGATTTTGTGTGACCGTTGTCTGCCTAATCTAATCGCAGATGAAAGTTATATTCACACGGTTAACTTGTGTACATTGTGATACTAAAAGATCTCTGCACTTTTTGACTACAGTTATCTATGTCACGTTACTGTTCGTATCGTCGACGATATTCACATAGCGTCTTGGAATGAGAGCTTAGTGTTTTACTGGTGCGATTGCTTGCGTCGCATCGTTATTATGCCAGGACACGTTCGGGGTCAGGAAGGAACTCCCTACAAGCCGACTTCCGCTGCCCGTTGATCCGGCGCAGGTGCCTCGATGCTCTGAGGGCGGTAGCGGCGGCGACTTGTACCCGGCCAGGCGGAGCAACGACCGTGAGCGCCGCGCCCTCTGCGGCCGCGACACGTACGACCCAACGAGCTATGCCACTCACTGGACTAGCCTATACACTAAAGTGAACTGATAGGTATTTAGTTGCATGACTTATGCACATCACCCCTATCGTAAGAGTCGAGTGAACGATCTTCGAACAAGTTACTACTATGACAGCCAACCAATAAGCTTCGATTCCAATACTGTGACGAAAGCTGCGCGTGCGCAGCTTAAGAGCGCCACGTCGGCACGCCGCTACTCACCTAGCTCTCAGCGCGGAAGAGATGGGGCACTGCTTTCTTCTATGGTGCTTTCACACACTTCACTCGCGGAAATACTTGGCGCCTCAGCGGCGACTCGGTGCGCACTGGCGGCCGGTGGCCACCGCCTCCCCGCGCCCCGCCGCTCTACAGGTGTGAGGGGAGTGTGCGGGAGCAAGGGGGGAGCTGGTAGGCCTCCGCTGCCGCCGCCGCAGTGTCGCCCCGACGGCCGCTCTGAGTGATCGTTGCATATAACGATGTCCGCAAACGGGTCCGCGGCGATCGAGCCGCGGCTCTGCCACGTGCGGAAGGCGGCTGACTTCGACGGGTACGGGTTCAACCTGCACGCCGAAAAGGGCAAGCCGGGCCAATACGTGGGCAAGGTGGACGAGGGTTCGCCAGCTGAGGCGGCGGGACTACGCCGCGGCGACCGCATCCTCGAGGTCAACGGGCACCCTATCGCTGGCGAGACGCACAAGCAAGTGGTGGCGCGCATCAAGGAGCGACCCGACGACGCTGAACTGCTGGTGGCAGCGCCGGCGCCGGGCGAGCCCGTGCCGGAGCTGGCGGACGCTGCCACCGAGCGCGCGGAAAGCCGCAGCCCGCCTCCCGCCGACCCCGCGCCGCGTCTCAATCTACAGATGACGGCCGCCGAGATGCGCGCGCACCTCGCCGCCAAGAAGAAAGTTGACCCCAAGAAGGTCCCCATGGACCTAAAGTCCAAGTTCGACATCGTGAAGAAACTTTGAGTGCGTGTGGTAGTGTCGTGTGCAGTAGGACGGCTGCAGCTGAGGCTGCGGCTGCGAGGCCTCGCGCCGTTGCCAGCTCGCGGCGAGCCCTCAAGCGGTCTGATGTAAAATATTATTATTATGCCTTCCAAGAATTGCCATTGCATAAAAATTGTTTGTACATATTACCTAGTTACTACCTGCGACTCGTTTTTTAGTGATTAGAATCGATTTTTAAATACACTTGGGAGCAAATAAATCGAGCCACTACCTTTTTTCACGTAAAATGGTAAATATTTTTGGTAATATGGAACGTATCAATTCGAACTATATATCGCCTAAAAGTTTAGTTAATAACCTTTACAATGAGGGTAAATTATTGAATAATAACCTTATTGAATGATAAATTATTGGCTCTGCAAGAAAAATGGTAATTTTGATAGAAAATTTAGTAGGGCTAAAACAGTCCATAAAAACAATAAAAAACAAAATTATTGCAAAAAAAATATT
This sequence comes from Schoenobius gigantellus, assembly GCA_963935595.1. Taxonomy (NCBI): domain Eukaryota; kingdom Metazoa; phylum Arthropoda; class Insecta; order Lepidoptera; family Crambidae; genus Schoenobius; species Schoenobius gigantellus. The sequence continues at coordinate 47,888,930 of OZ012542.1, read as the reverse complement.
CTTAATAACTGGTATTACCCCCCCGTGCCCTGATACATTCTTGTAGCCTATTAGTCATCGATCTGATCAGCGTTACGATGACATATTGTGGTATGTTCTCCCACTCTTCAAGCACAGCGACTTTAAGCTCGGGAATGGATGAAACAGCGGGAACCCTGGCTCGGACTCTCCGTTTTAGTTCGTCCCATAGGTGTTCGATCGGGTTCAAATCGGGACTTCGTGCTGGCCATACCATTTGTTGAATCCCGATCGCAGACAAGTATTCCGTAACGATCTGCGCGGTATGAGGTCTCGCATTGTCATGCATAAACAAGAAATTTTCTCCGACAAAACCAGCATACGGCATTACGTGGTTTTCAAGAATGTCAGTTATGTATCGGTCAGCTGTTAATCCACGTCTACCACTGCCATCGTTGGCGGGGTCGACGAAGACAAGTTCCGTTTTTCCGTCTAGAGAAATTCCTCCCCACACCATACAAGAACCACCACCAAAACTCACAGTTTCTCGAATGCAACATTGGGCAAATCTTTCACCAGGACGTCTATACACTCGGTTTCTCCCGTCATTGCTAAAAAGACAGATTCTTGACTCGTCAGAAAACAAAACTGACCTCCAGTCTTCTAACGTCCAATTAATGTGTTCTCGAGCAAACTCCAAGCGAGATCGGCGATGAGCTACAGTCAATTTTGGGCCAGTTGCTGGTTTGTGTGATGTTAAATTTCGTTCTTTTAGTCTTCGTCTCACTGTCCACCTACTGATTGAGACTCCTCGAACGTCACGTAACGCTTGCTGTAGCTGAACAGCATTAAGTCCACGGTCGCGCAACGAATTGGTTGCAATAAAGCGGTCGTCACGTTCTGTTGTTGCCCGTGGTCGGCCAGTTCCAGGTCGCCGAACAAAAGCACCAGTCTCCAGATACCTGCGGTATACCCGCTGTACCTTTGAACGACTCAAATGAAGTCTGCGTGCCACTTCACGTTGTCCGTGTCCAACCTCAAGTAAAGCTACAACTTGGGCAGCTTCCGTCGGTGTAGTATCCATTTTATCAGGTTATTTTGATTACACAGACACAGATAAAGACAACAATAACAAGTAATATGGGTATGATTAACAAAAACCTCAAATTTAATCTTTTCTTAACAGAGTACAATAAAAATGTCATAAGCAAATTAAATGCGATAATTTTATTCTACCCTTTAAACTTTAATAAAAATGAAATTTTGACAACTAACTACCCTCATTGTAAAGGTTATTAAATACCCTTTTAGGCGATATATGTTTCGAATCGATGCGTTCCATAATACCAAAAATAATTACCATAATGCGTGAAAAAGGAAGTGGCTCGATTTATTTGCTCCCAAGTGTATAATGTATATTTATTTACTGTATTCAATGAGAATGTTCTATATTTTAATGATTCGATTTACCGAAATGTTTATTAATTAGTGATGTAGTTGTTAATTATAAGTGCAATTTTGTTGAATTATCAATAAATACGATTTTACCTGAGCGCAGCCGTGTGTATTGAGACACCTGTGTGTCGAATGTGTGTGTGCACGAGCGCAGGTAAACACAGCCTCCTCGTGATAGTGAGTCATGATGTCATCGCTGGCGGATCTGACGGCCGCTCAACGATTTAGCTTATTTGTGCCTTTACTTAACTTTTAATACATACTGTTAATACATTGTCAATACTGTGCGTACGTGTTAGCGCAACGCCGTTATCAGCAGATAGGTAGGTACGGTAACAGATAAGGATGGTGCGAGTATTCGATATGATAGCGGTGATTTAGCAACATTCCTGGACTGGATTACCTGATTTTGCGTACCGCCATACTGCTGTCTCGTTCACGAAGTCGCCCCGTTCCCCCAAAACGTCTGCTCTGCGCGTTGACAATAGAGCCTCCATTTGATTCGGCATTGTAACTATTAGGTCATCATTAAGGTAGTCAATGGCTTTTGTTTGGCAGAGGATAGTCCGTCAGCCTATCAGCCGTTGCAACCTTGCCGACAGCCTCGTGTAGTGACGCGGGCTGTCATAGACAAATACATAATTTGAAACTTTGCGAGTTATTGCGGTATACTTACTAAGACGTGTATTATTAATCGATGTACTTATATTAAAGTAGCAGAACTATTAACATTTCTAACTTTAAAATAATTTATCAAGTTTTACCAATGAGAAGGATTTTTATAAAAGTGTGTAAGATTTAAAGTCCCACTTTTCATACTGAAATTGCTACAGGAGGGGCGTGAGCGGGCACTTAAATACCTACTCGGGGTTAATACCTACGCTATAGCCGAAGTTTGCGATACGATTGAAAAAGCTACCTTTATCGAAAAAAATTGCCTCGGGCTGCAGCTATTCTCACCTGAAGTAAATTTTTCGATTGTATATCGTATTATTTAAAATTTTTCATTTAACGTAATTTACGAATTGAACTAAAATTTATATAGGAACTACTATTCCACCCGCAGCTTTGCCTGCGTTTTATCCATTTTCCTTTTTTTCCGCAGTAAAAACGATACTAGAAAGCAAATTATAACAAAATCTCTAAAATGCGAATTATTATCATTTCTATTTAATAGCCTTAACGCATAATTTCATATTTCTAACTTAAAAACTGACAAAATCCTACATAAACTTTCAACCCGTTTTAGCCTGGGGTTGATTTTTTTTTTAAATCTTAGCAAATTGCTTCATCATAATGACTATCTGGTGTGCCAAAATCCAATCCAATTTATCCAGTAGCTTGAGCTGTGCTTTGATTGATCAGTTAGATTTCTCACAACTTTATCCACGTTTTATTCACGTTTCCCATGGATCTTCACCCCTGAAATAATGGAATTTTCAAAATTCTAGAACACGTGTTAACTCATCTCTATTTATTAGCATCAATACAAAGATTCAAAAAACGAATTTCCTCGCAAGCTTTCAACTCGTAGGTACTTTAATCGCTTATGAAAAAGCAGCGATAGTTATATTGTACACATTAACTGTCAGAATAGCGTTAATGATAGATTTTGAGTTAAATTATTTTCAACTTTATCACTATGAAGTCAAGATATTTACCGTTCTTTACTGGCGCAGGTAGTCCATCTGTATGTCTGTCAAGACCATTTTCCTCAGGAACGCGTAGTGATATCAAACTGAAAATTAGATTTAATACTACTCGGGTCAACGGTGTCTTCCAGCCTTCAGCCCCTTTTTTAATCCCTTGTTATTGTTATGTTATTTCCAAAAACCAACAAACATCTTTGTAGAACTTCGCAAATTCAACAAAAAAAAAATTACGTTAAAATTAATAATCGATACATTTAAGACTCCAATTTAGTTAATTAACCAGTTTTACAAAGAAAATAATACATTATAAGCTGTTGAATTATAATTACTTACTTTACTTACTGCAGATTTCTTTGTATTTTATTCGCAATTAATGTTTTTTAAAAGATTTAAATCTAAAATGTAGTAAATCGATGTATCGATTAATTTAGCTCAGCAACACTGATGCTGATGCGATGTTTGGTCAAATTGTCAACAAATAACTTGACTTCATAGCGTTAAAGCTAAAAATAATGTAGCTTAAAATATACCATATTTTGACAGTTAATGTAAGTACAGTATTTAACCATCGCTGCTTTTTAAAAAGGCAGTAAGTGGCCACTGAGTCTCATGGTGCCACAATGACTTCACAGAATTTTGAATTACGCAATTAACCCCCTGAAACAAATCTATTTCTTTGTGCATCTGGTATTATCACTATCTATGTCATTATTTCAAGAGCTAAAAACCTCAAATGATGATAAAAGTTCAATATTTATTTGATATTTTTTGCATTAGCATTACTATTTTAATATCTCAAAAATTTATGTAGTTTCTCCTACTTACATTATAAGAAAACTGATTAACACACACTTTAACCTACTTTTGTTACCTATAAAATATTGATAACTTATTTCGCTTTTATCTTTGGCGTTATCTGCTAATAAGTTACAGCCGAATCGAAACTAAACCACTGCGACCAATCAGAACGCCACATTATCACGTCATCGAACAGTTGCATGGCAATATACGCGCTACGATTGGTTGATCGCAACGGTTTAGTTTCGATTCTTGTAGAATTGGGCCTCAGATGTTTTAAAATACGATATGGCATTATATGGAACTTTGCCAGTAACTTACAAAATGGTAATTGTTTATGTTGGGAAAATCCCTGTAACGTAAGAAATGCAGTTTTTTTTATTGCTACTAAGTTGGCAAACAAGCAAACTGCCCACCTGATAGTAAGTAGTAACAGTCACCCATAATACATGTGGCTCTTGTGAGATTCGCAGCAAATCTGCAACCCTCACAAGAACCACATTGTACGTTGCCAACTTGTGACATCAGATGTCACAAGTTGGCAACGGTACCCAGTAATTTCCACTGCCATATCTTACCCTTATTGCAGTATCTACAGTGTACTTTGTGATTTCGCTCCCAATAATTCACATATTTATTTGCGCAGCCCATTATTTCGCCGCTTCAATTTTCTACAGCTTACTTAGTAAAAAGAAAACAGCTACATAGCATAAAATTATTACCAAGTTGTCATATTAACAAATAAAGTTGTAATACTTAGTATGATCCAGTTTTGAGCGGTTTACCCACGGATTTACCAATCGATTAGATGAGCCATTCAGTCCATTACGAGAAATGGAAAGTACCTACACATTTCGTAATTTTAATTGTTTATTGCACAGCGCATTCTGTGTTCTGTGGTTCATTGCATGTCAGTTTTCAAGATATTCACAAAATTGTTTGAGTCCATCTCAAACAACAATAGAAAAAAGCTTAAAACATTTAAAATAATCGTCTTAGTAAACGTAAAAAAATTAATAAATCGAAAAGAATAATGACATAGATGTTATCCACTCAACTTAAAAAAAACTCCCTATATTAGCTAAAGGAACAGTCAAAACTTTAAAAGACAACAAAATAATAAATTGGTAATATTGACATCTTAATATGTAAGTATATATAAAATTCGCGTGTCACAGTGAACCGAACTCCTCAGAAACGGCTTGACCGATTTTTATGATTTTTTTAAATATATTCGGTAGGTCTGAGAATAGGTCGTAAACAATTTTTTATACCCCTAGGTGATAAGAGTTTTTTTTTGACAATTATTATGACGAAACGTAGTTCGCGGGCACAGCTAGTAGAAAATAAAAGATAAAAGAGCCTACACATTGCCTATTTCACTGAAAGCAGTCTTCATAAACCTCAGCCACAGATGAAAACATATCTGTATAAGTGTCCGCAACCTTTTTTCTAAATCCAAATTTGCTAGAAGACTTTCTGACGTCCAGTGGGAGAGCGTTCCATAAAAGGATATATTAGACTATGAAAGAGGAATGTATGATCCCCTACTGGTGAGAAGGGCATTTAAGGAGGCCATTATAAACAGAACGGAACATTAATTGTTCTTATTATATTTTTTAAGAACTTCAAGGTGATTATTGCTTGGCACCAACTTCAATATGAAACTGTGATGTTGTATGTATTCTATTATTATTTTTAACTTTTTGGTGTTTTGAAAAAAAATGTTTTTTCAATCTTTTTAATTAAACATGCGTTTTAGAATTTGAGCCAAAATAACTTATATTAAAACGTCTTTCGCTCTAAACAGTTTAGATAGAATTATTTCTCAACTCCTAATCCACCAAAAACCGTCCATCATCAGCTCATTAACATGACTTGATGACTACCAGACTTCATTGGCGTAGGTATGGGGGGGGGGGGGCTTGGGGTCCGGACACCCCCCATTGAAAATCATTATTGCAGAAAGTTGGCAAACAAGCAAACTGCCCACCTGATGGTAAGTGGTAACAGTCACCTATAATACATGTGGCTCTTGTGAGATTCGCAGCAAAACTGCAACCCCCACAAGAACCACAGTGTACGTTGCCAACTTGTGACACAAGATGTAAAGTCACAGTAGGTACCCAGTAATTTCACTGCTATATCTTACCCTTCAAACCGGAACACAGCAATGCAAGCACTACTGCTTTGCGGCAGAAATAGGTAAGACGGAGGTACCTAAGCAGACGACCCTGGTACAGAGTCTCCCTCCAGTATACACTAGATAGAATGAACTTTTGCTTCCATGTATGGAATTTAAGGGTTCCTCTCGATTTTTCTGGGATTCCATCATCAGATCATGACATGGTGACAATTCAGCCCACTTCGGGAGTATACTTTTTCGATTACAAAAGTATTTTTGAAATCTTTTTAGTTTATAATGCATGCCTTTTAGATTTTGAGCCAAGGCAAACACCAGAATAGCTTAAAAAAAACGTATTTTGCTCTAAACAGTATTGAAAGAATTATTCCCGAACTCCTAACCTACCAGAAACCTTCCATCATCAGCTCAGTAACATGATATGACGACTACCAGATGCAAATACCTGAATTTCTTCAGCAAAAACATAAAACACGTTGGACGTGCCAATGAAATTCAAGAGTTTCCCTCGATTTTCATGGGATCCCATCATCAGATCATGACATAATGACAATGTGACTACCTGGAGAGTATACTCTTTCGATCACAAAAAGAATTTTTAAAATCGGTCCACAAATAGCGAAATAATCGGTGAACATACATAAAAAAAATATAGATAGGTACAGCCAAACTTATGACCTCCTCCTTTTTCGAAGTCGGTTAAAAAAAGAAACGAATTGTCAGTCGCATTGCCGCGCGACTTCTTGGTCTAAGCGAGTATTTATTGTATAAAAAAATAGATACGCTCGAACATAGGACCTCCTCCTTTTTCGAAGTCGGTTAAAAAGTGTGAGAGCAATAATAATACAAAGCCATGTTTCATTTACATTTATTACGTAAAACATGAAAATTATGCTTTCTGGGTAATTTAGTCTAATGTCGTAGCCCAAATTCCGAGTTGCGATAAGCACGATTTGGCAACCGTTTGACCGCAAAAGGTGTGTGTATCTACTGTGCTGTGACTGCTGTGTATTGGCGCGGAACGAGGCGACCTAACCACCTCGTGGAGTTTCGGTCAGCGCGGCTACAGACTATCTTATTTATACAACTATGTTAGCCCAAACTGCCCAGGATTCGCAGCTAATCTGCAATTATCACAAGAACCACACACAGTGAACATTGCCAGCTTGTTACGTGGGATGTAAAAAAATACCCAGTAATTTCACTGCCACATGCCTTCAAACCGGAATGCAGCAATGCAAACACTGATGCTTTTTTGGTTAACAGTTTAAGAAAAAAAAATAAAAAGCGATTTAAAAACCACTGTAAGTCAAAAATAATATAAGAATACACACAACATGACATTTTTATTTTAAAATCGGTGACAAATTTTAATACTTTCTAGGAGATCATCAACTTTAATACAAAAAAAAATCCTGTGATGTTGTGTAGTTTTATATTATTTTTAATTTTTAAGTGTGTTGGTGTCGGTTTTTATTTTTTGTATTTTTTATATTTTATTACATTAATACCAGCTCACCGAAGTAACTTGAAAGAATACAACTAAGAGTCAATACGTGCCTATTATATTTAAAAACTTACCTCTACCTCCTACAGTTAGGGATCCTTCCATCATCAGCTCGGTTCGTGACATAACTCCGTCATTTTTAAACCGATTTCCAAAATTCTTTTTGTATTCGATAGAGTATACTGCAAGGGTGGTCCCATGGTCACCAAAGTCAGGATCTGATGATTGGAATTCCATAGAAAATAGAGGAAAACACTAATTTAATACAAGTATTAAAAGTTAAAAATAATATAGTATATATAATAATATATAAAGTTAAAAATATTAAATATAAAAGTTAAAAATAATAAAAGAATAGGTACAGACAACATCACACTTCTATATTGAAGTCGGTGCCAAGGAATGATTACCTGGAAAGTCTTAAAAAATTAAAAGAACAATTAGTTAAATAGTTACTTAAAATTTGGCACCAACTTCAATATAAAACTATTATGTTGTATGTATTCATATATTATTTATGATTTTTTGGTGTTTTTGAAGTCGGTTTTATTTTTTTATGAAAACATTTTTACTCACTGGATACCTTATAATTTGGAGCAAGGCCACCAGGATCCCCTAGGCCCTAGCGCCCTAGCGATTCCTCACCTCGGACTACAAAGCCAGTCCATCATACAGCATGAGGTTATGCGACTTACTTACCTGTCAGACATATGTGACGTGGTCTGCTACGAAGACGCGCGACCTACTCTCCTCATAGGAATAGACAACTGGGAGCTCACAATACCCCATATTATTCGGCGAGGGGCGCGCACCCAACCGATAGCGGCCCTGACGTCACTTGGCTGGGTCTTGTACGGTTCCCTCAAAGGTAAGTCTTCGCCCACAGCCTTTGTAAACCACTGTGCCGTCGAAGAACCTGACGTAGACTCCTGCGATAGATCTTTGAACGCTCAACTCCGTGAGTATCTTCGGATAGACTCGATTGGTATCACAAAAAAACCTTACTACTCCCCCATGGATGAGCTAGCGATCCATACCCTCGAAAATACCACTCGCAGGCTTCCCTCACGTAGGTTTGAGACCGGTCTGATATGGAAGCCAAACTTAAGCGGCATACCTGATAGCTACGGATTAGCTCACTCGCGGTTTCTCAGTCTCGAACGGAAGATGAGCAGAGACCAAACCTACGCCGATGCTTATCGGCAGAACATTAACGCGATGATTGAAAATGGTTACGCGGAAGTTTGCAACGACAAACCGGTAGGCACCGGCGTGGTTTGGTATCTGCCTCACTTCGGTGTAGTGCACCCGCAAAAGAAGAAGCTTCGGGTTGTACACGATGCTGCAGCCAGGTCCTCTGGAGTGAGCCTTAATTCGTTGCTACTCCCGGGGCTGGATCTTCTTCAACCACTAGTGGCAATTTTGATGAGGTTCCGAGAAGGACGCGTTGCCTTAAACGGGGATACCCGAGAGATGTTCCCCCAAACAAATATTCGCCCGGAGGATCGTGACGCCCAACGATTTCTTTGGCGCGACAATCCTTCTGTGCCCATCCAGGAGTTTCGAATGAGCTCCATGATATTTGGTGCTACCTCTATTCCCTTCACGGCAATTTATTTAAAAAACCGCAACGCGGAGGAGCATCGAGCATTGTTCCCGAAGGCAGCTGATGCCATAATCAACGACCATTATATGGACGACTATCTCGGGAGCCTTGACTCCACAGAGGAGGCGGCTCGCTTAGCGGCCGACATCGTACACGTTCACGCGCAAGCTTCCCTGGAGATGCGATCGTGGGTGTCGAACTACAAAGAAGCCCTCCGTCAGACCTATGCGCTCCTAGCACCTCCCCCACGGTTGTTCATATTTTGGGCGCAATCTGGGATGTCAACACTGATACACTTCGATTCGCACGCGACAATTTATTGGAGTTTCCTACGAAATTAACAAAGCGTTCAGTGTTGGCACACCTTATGCGTGTTTATGATCCTCTTGGCCTTTTAACCCCTGTCATAGTTAAAGGGCGGGTCATTTTCCAGCGCACTTGGAAGCTGGGAATCGACTGGGATGACGAGCTCCCAACCCGTTTCGTTTCAGAGTGGGAAAACTGGTATCGGGATTTGTCAGATTTGCTTGGTAGCAGTATCTCGCGACACTATCTTCGCTCAAAACTCGCTCTCTACGCTCAGCTTCACGTCTTCGCCGACGCAAGCGAGTTGTCCTATGACTGTGTCGCCTACTGGCGCTTTGAGTGCGAAGGCGGAGAGGTGATGCTGAGCCTCATTGGAGGAAAAGCCCGCCTCGCTCCCCTCAAACCTCTATCGATTCCTCGCCTCGAATTGCAAGCTGCCTTAATTGCGGCCCGTTTCCCGAGCTATATCTTAGAGGCCCATGTCCGAAAACCGGAAAAGGTATTCTTCTGGTCCGACAGCCTGACGGTTTTAAAATACGGAGTGACGCTCGCTCCTATAAAACTTTCGTAGCGCAACGATTAGGAGAAATCTCGGAGACTACTAACGTCGCGGATTGGAGATATGTGCCCTCTGCACTGAACGTCGCCGACGACGCAACGCGCGTGTCTCACAAGCTTGAGAGCTCTTCTCGATGGTTCTCGGGACCGCCTTTTCTTAAGCTTCCTCTTACTGACTGGCCCCAGGAACCATCGACAGCTCCGACCCCGGTTCCAGAGGAGATGAAGAGCACCTGCTCTGCCTCTCACCTGGAATCGATCGCGTGCACGAGCCTGCAACCGCCACGGCTACCGACTCCGATAGTCGCAGACGCGCACCGGTTTAGTGAGTGGCTACGCCTTCTGCGCGCCACAGCGCGTACCGTACAATGCGCTAAATTTTTTAAGCAGTTGAGCCGTAGAGGAGACTTACCCCTAAGCCGAAGTTCCCAAACCGCATTAGACCTATCGGCTCTCGCTCCGCTTGCACCCGAAGATCTGGAAAAAGCCGAACACCTCCTGCTTCTCCGCTCCCAGCTTAACTCATTTCAGAAGGAATACGCTCACGTTTCGCGTGCAGAGCCCCTACCCAAGGGAAGTCGCTTGAAACGTCTATCTGTGATGCTGAGAGAAGACGGTCTTCTTTGCCTTTCTGGGAGAATCATGGCCGCTGAAGTTCAAAGCGTGTCTAATCGACCACCCATATTAGACGGAAGAGAGAGAAACACCCAGCTCCTAATAGCGTACCACCACAGACGAGCAGCGCACGGCTTTAATGAACTAGTTGTGAACTAGCTGAAGCAAAAGTACTTCATCATCGGACTCAGACCAGCTGTAAGAGGAGTGGCTAGCAAAACGTGCAGGTTCTCTAAAGGCAAACCACAAATTCCGCCTGTGGCCGACCTCCCCGCTGAAAGACTGGCTTTCAACTGCAGACCGTTCTCGTGTACCGGTCTGGATTACTATGGACCCCTCACCATCACCGTAGCACGCCACACTGAAAAGCGATATGTAGCTCTGTTTACCTGCCTCACAGTACGTGCAGTCCACCTAGAGCTGGTGAACGATCTGTCTGCGGACTGCGCCATAATGGCGCTACGGCGATTTATCGCTAAAAGAGGAGTCCCGAATACGATCTGGAGCGATAACGGAACAGCATTCGTAGGCGCCAATCGTCTCCTGATGGCCGAGCTGGCGGACTTCACTGCAGAGCGCAAGATCCTCTGGAAGTTTATCACCCCCGCATCACCGTTCATGGGCGGAGCGTGGGAGCGTCTAGTCCGAACAATAAAGACTGCTCTCTCGGCCACTCTCCATCAGCGCGCGCCCAAAGAAGAGGTCCTCATAACGTTGCTAGCGGAAGCTGAGGGTCTCGTAAATTCACGTCCGTTGACTCACGTCGTCGTTGAGCCGGGAACGTCAGAGGCTATAACGCCGTTTCATTTCATACTAGGAACCTCCTCTCCGTATTCTCGAGCCGCAGACGTAACCGACGATGACTTGATTCGACGGACTCTTTGGAAAAGGGACTTCGGCTTGCAGATCATTTCTGGTCGCGCTGGGTCAAGGAGTATCTGCCTACTCTTTTCCCTAGGATGAACGTCGACCCAACACGACCAGTGCGAGAGGGGGACTTGGTACTCGTAGTGGACGGTAATCTGCCCCGCGGTACTTGGCTTCGTGGCCGTATACTTAAAACTCTACCCGGTAGAGACGGAGTAGTTCGTTCGGTGGAGGTCCGCACGAGTACCGGCACACTGAAGCGCCCGGTGCGCCGCTTGATACTACTGCCCTAGACTGTGTGTGTACCATGTTAACGCGAAAATAGCTAGTCGGCCTAGCTATTTTCGCGTCTTCGACACCGGGGGCAGCTGTGTTGCCGACGTGAATCCTTTTATTACGTGATTACTTTTTTATATGTTATTTTTCTAAGTTTTGAGTTTAAATTTATTATTGTCTTTGGTAAAAATTGATTATTGCTTGTCATGTCTGCTACGTTGTCATATAAATAAACGTGTAAAAAATACAAACATCTTTTTATACTCGCAACGTCCACAACTACTTTAAAAAACAATAAATAATTAATTGCTTAGTATGCGTCGTTTTTGATTTTGAAGTAATTATAATGATGACAGAAACGCGCATAATTAAATCGCGTAATCATTGCAAAAATGCGCACGCGCAGTATCGCGCGAAGGCCGTGCGACAGCGGCGCAGATAACGGCAAACGCGGCCAAGTGCGTGGATTCTGCTGAGCTACTGCACGGATGTATTTTATTTGAAATAGTTTAAAAACATGCTAGGGCTTCTGGGCCCTAGCATGTCAAGACTCTTGATTCAAAATCTGTTGTGACATTCGATTCTGCGTGCGGCGAAAAGTCGACTGGACTTCAGAATGCGTAATCTGTGGTCCTCGGTTACTCGGTTTCGACGATGTTCCGTTAGTTACACCCATCGTATGTACAGGAACCGTTGTCGCCGGTTGAGGCGGACTCATCTCCACCTTATGTTACTACTACTTATTTTCAACCTATAAACAAAAGCTTGCATAAAATGTATGGTGTAAACCAATTATTCGAAGCTGTCAGACACGCTCACAAGAGCTAGTACTGAACTATATTCGACGCTCGCTGTCACAAACCACACAAACGCTCACAAGAGCTAGGTACTGACAGGCCCCTCTTCCCCACTGGGCACGTGCCCAGGGCCCCGCGATGGACTGGGGCCCCCTAGTCCCTTCTCGATTACTAAGCGATAACCGATAGCTACTCTATTTTTGCATTATACATACTATACAGGGTCCCTAAAACAATGGATAAACCTGTAACTATAGATAGACTTTATCAAGGCCTTCCTTACCACAAATTTTGAACTTAGTGAAAATATCACTGTTTCAGATTGTTGTAATTGAATTTTTTGAAAATTTCCAAGTGCGATTAGTTTTTAACGGACTTCAAAAAAGGAGGAGGTTCTCAATTAGATGCGTATGTTTTTTTGTGTGTATGTTAGTAGGTGTATATTGGGCATTCTAAAACAGTTTTCATCAAAACACCGCAAACGAACGCAGTGAGATTTGAGCTACGCTTCGCTGCGCTCTAGCTCCGCAAATCTCACTGCGTTCGTTTACGGTGATTTGATGAAAACAGTTTAAGATTGCCCAATATACATTATATAGGGTTAAATGGAAAAGAAGATTTTTTATTTCATTTCATTTCATAATGTTTCTATTGTGTTGTGTTGTTTGACTGTAAACAGTATACTTTTGATTGATTGCGATTTACTAGACACATTTTCAAGGTTTTCTATCTCAGAATATTAAGGCATTCAACTAGGTAGCAGTGCAATAACAACAGAAATTAAACAGGTTGAGGTTTCGTAGCTTCAGGACTCAACTCTCGGATAAGTATCTGTACCGTTCGACACTCTGCCTGCCATACAGTTTCAAAGCATTCCCACGAAATTCATTTATCAGCAATAAATTTATTGCACATTATTCATATATCCAGTTACGAGTGCTTACTCAAATAATAAGGCTTCTTTCACACGTTAATACTTTTATTTGTTTATTAAATTACTTCAATTAAATATATTCTTTATTATAAAACAAAGTATAAAATTGTTGATTTTTACAAAATATTTAAAAGGGCGGGCTAATCCCTGAAAGATGTGTTCCAGTCATCACACGAATAAAAAATAGAAAATAAATATTCCAATAATTTAAAAAATGAAAATATAAAAAATATTAAGAACATTTTAACTACCTACCTTGGCTGACTAAGGTCTTAACATCCTAATTAAATAGGGTAGTGCGGTGGGAACGTGTATGAGATGCTACCGATGAATACCACCTATGTATTATTACAATAATTTTCTTAAACTTCTATGGTTCTGTCGTCATGTCGTATCAATATCGTTATGCTATAGATACATTCGGTTCGCCTAATAGAACGATATACCTATTGTTTATCTGTTTTAAATAGTAGTATCGAAAAATGAAAATTAGAAATCGCATCCGTTATTATAAAGAAGACTTTTTAATTTGGAGATAATATTCCTTAGTAATTGTAAATATGTATGTACATGTATAATTTAAATAAATATAATAAACCCGAAATGAAAAAAAAATTGGAGCATGCAGCCTTACACGAGATTTCTGCATCAGCAGAATTAAACGGTAAACAATTATTTTGCTGTATATGCACAGTATTGTATTGCAAGTTTGTGGAAATAAACGACAAACAATTAATTTGCTGATTATTTCCGCGTCATATTGCACATTGGTAGAATTATGGGTAAATATCAAATTTTGCTAAATATCATGAAAGTCAGAGGTGCAAAACGTTATTAAGTTTTATATTTTGAGTATGCAACCGACTTTTTGAAAGTAAACTACCAAACTATAATCTTCTTTTAGATGTTGTGATGCTGAATAACGATCTACTACTACCTCGAAAATAAAAATCCAATACACGTAATTGCGTCAGTTCGTCGTTTTGTTTCTTTCTTGCTACGTAAGTACTTTTTTTTTATATAGCTGACGAAGTTCAGCCGATGATCGGACCGTTTTTGGATCATACGCAACTGCGGATCAAAAATTTTGTTGCAGCCCTGAGAACTGCTCCACTCACACGTCCCGGGTACCATAGTACCCAGAGCGCTTCGCGTCTCCTTTGCCTAAAACGCGCGGTGTGATAAAAAAATCACGAAAAAAAAAATATTTTCTCTAAATAAAGTGTCAGTTCTTTAGTGTTTGAAAAACGAACACTGACCATGGAAGTGGAAGTGAATGCATTAGGATTCTCGATAACGTATAGACATCATATCCGTGAATGCATATTTGTTTTCTTATAAATATTTTGTGTGGATATGATTTGGACGGAAAATAATAATTTTGTGATTATATATATAATATTTTATAATATTACTTACTTATTTAACAATATAAAAATTAATGAGCATTCTTTTTTAGATTAGTCATGTTAAATAAAAATGATTATAAAGATAAGGTATAGGTTGAGAACCTCAGTAAAATTATTACTTGCATTGCACTTTTCTTGTATAAAATCCGGTAAAACTGTAGTCACAGTACACTCCAGTGCTATCTCTGACCACTAACAGTGCTTCAGTACCTCCTCATCAAAAAATCTCAAGACCAAGACAGCTGAAAAATGTTCGTAAGTTTTTATACTTTATTGCTATACTTTATATCTATTCTTTAATTGTCTATAAGTGGTTGATCATCTTCATGCTTCAACAAATTGAGCCGTTGGACCAGGCTGTATATGACGTGACCTCTCCAAGTGCTGTCTTCACGAGGGACCATCAAGCCCAGCAGTGGCATGCTGATTGACTGATGATGATGATATTTTTTTTATCTTATGAATTGAAGATGTGAATCTTCAACTCGTTTTCTTGTAACCACTCTTAATACTAATATGACATTTGTTGGGGATAGAACCATTATTAAATGTATGTGTGTAGTTGTAAGTTTTTTGTTTATTCGTGTTAAGGTATATTAATTATTTAAAAAATGTATTTAATTATGTTAGACGGTATTATATAAATTAAATTATTGAAATCTTATAAATAGGAGCACAAAAATTTGTAAACCACTTCGATTCTACCGACTGTGCTATTTGTGTCTCGACGTATTAAACCTCTAATCTCATTCGCCACCGCAGTTTTTTTTTCATCAGCCGCATCCGTTACAACATTTACTATTTTCAGGTCGGATAGCAAGCAAAACAAAAGGTCAGCCAAGAAGAGCTGTGAATCTGACCTTTTCTTTGATACCGACGACGAAGACATCAGGTACTTTTATTGCTATATTTACATATATCTAAATTTCAAGTGTTTAATGTGTACAATAATCGTGTATCCTTTTTCTATCTCCCTAGTCCAAAGAAGAGAAGCAAGGCGATAAAGTGCCTATCGAAGGCGAAGAGTGCAGAAGTGAAGAATACATCGTCGTCCAATACTTCTGAGTGGTTGTTCGACTCAGAGTCGGACAGCGAGGTTTCGCGGCCGCCAAACCTGCCAAACAAGACCACCAGTATCCTGACACGCCGAGTACCTGGTGGTGTAACGCGTCGGACTGCACAGCTCGACGGCGACTTGCTAGTGGAGCTACGCCTCTACAACCAGAAGGAGGTATCTAATCTCAGCGGCCTTGACCGGTGCGAGCGCGCTATCGTTTGGGTACGCTTGCAAGGCGAAGCAGAATCTCCAGAATTTGACGCATTAAAAAAATTTGTAAAATTAGCTAAGGCAAAGTTTACCACAGAGGGGATATTTTATAAAGATAAAGTTAAAAAATAGGTTCTCTTTTGTTTCTCTCTGCGTAAATTATGTTTTAGCTGGTTTACTTATTGTTTATCGTTAGCAAACTCAAAGATTAGGTACTTACATACTTAAGCCTTTATTACTTTAACTTTGAGAATTTGTACTGTCCAAATCATAATGTCGAGGTCTACTTTCTGTTCAGTTTGTGACGTATCCGTAAATAACAAAGTTTACTCTGCACATTTGAAAAGTATTTTACATAAGAACAACAGTTCGGTCGTTGATAGTGAGGGGGTTGAAAAAGTTCATAGCGCTTTTCGTAATCGTATAGCATCGTACCGTGTTCGATATCAAGATGAGGGTCATGATAGTGCGCGTGTTCGCCCGCCCGCCGAGTTTTTATGGCACTTGCGCTCTCGCGTACGCCTATTGCTCATAGCGAAAATTCAAGCTCACACTAATGTTAAAGCTAATTTTGAACTTTTCTGTGAATTCTTTCTGTTTAGTAAGTATGATTCGATTTCAATCAAGTCATTTGCAACGGAAAACTTCATCTTGCATCAAAACTTCAATTTTGAAGATATGTTTTCAAAAATTATTCACTTAATTTGTAAAAAAATTGAAGAATTTGAAGAAAGAGATAGTGGGTGGGCCTATTTACAAAGCCTATATCTAGAAGTAAATATAAACAAATATAACCCATTAAGAGGCTCCAGTTTTATAGAATTACCAAAGTCCATAAAATGTAAACGAGCATGTATCAACATTCAAAATTCTGATAATTATTGTTTTTTATGGTGTGTCATGGCAGCACTATTTCCTATAAACAGAAACGCACATCGAACGTCAGCTTACCCACACTTTAAAAATGTACTCAATATCAAAAATATGATTTTTCCAGTTGGGTTTGCGGACATCAAAGTTTTTGAAAAGAATAATCCTCGCATAAGTATTAATATTTACGGCATTCAAAAGAATGGTAACATTGTCGGACCTTTATACAAAAGCGAGATTCGCAAAGATCATCACATTAATATGCTTTTCCTGGAAAACAGAAAACGCACCCATTACTGTCTTATTAAAGATTTATCTAAATTACTTCGTCTTCAATTAACTAAACATCATTCTAAAATATATTTATGCGAGGATTGTATGATATTCTTTGATAGTAATGATAAACTGAAAGCTCATGTTTGTGGTGGTGTATCGACAATATTACCCGGTGATGGAACACGAATTCAATTTAATCATTACGAGCGAATGCATGACATGCCCTTCGTCTTATACGCAGATTTTGAATCATTATTAAAACCAACTGAACTCGATTCTGGATCAGGCTGTACAAAGATATTGCAAAAACACGTACCATCAGCATTTGCTTATTACGTTGTGTGTTCTTATGATAAGTCGCGTAATAAATATGTATCTTATCGAGGTCCAGCCTGTGTAGAAAAGTTTTTAGAAAGTCTATTATTGGATATAACCGATATTTATAACGTTTTGCAGTCGCCAGTGGCTATTTGTTTAACAAATGAAGACAAAGCGAACTTTGCTCGGGCTACAAATTGTTTTCTTTGTGATAAAATATTGTTTGACGATAAAGTTAAAGATCATTGCCATCTTACAGGACGGTATCGTGGTGCAGCTCATTCTTATTGCAATATTAGATATTGTTTGCCTAAGTTTGTTCCTATATTTTTTCATAATTTAGCGGGTTATGACAGTCATCTTTTTATACGACAGTTGGGAAAACTATCAGGAAAAATACAAGTAATAGCAAAAAATAAGGAAAACTACATATCTTTTACAAAATTTTTTCAAATTAATGATAAAGATATCATACCTGTTCGATTTGTTGATTCTTTTAAATTTTTAGGCACAAGTCTAGAGAAACTTGTCGCAAACTTAAAAAATGACGACTTTAATCATCTGCGGCGTTATTTTCCTTCTCATGAGCATTTTGCTTTAATAAAACGAAAAGGGGTGTATCCATATGAATACATGACTACTTGGAGTTCATACGAAGAAAAAGTACTTCCGCCTCAGGAGTTCTTTTTCAGCAAATTACGCAATAGTAATATATCTAAAGTAGATTATGATCATGCAAAAAAAGTCTGGCAAACGTTTGAATTATCGAATCTCGGTGAATACACAGACTTGTATCTTAAGTCAGATGTTCTTTTATTAGCTGACGTTTTTGAAAGTTTTCGCCAGACATGTAAGATAAATTATAAATTAGACCCAGCCTTTTATGTTACAGCACCGAGTCTCAGTTTTGATGCCATGCTATTAAAAACAGATGTTAAATTAGAATTAATACACGACCTGGAAATAATAAGAATGATTCAAAAAGGTATTCGCGGTGGAATATGTTTATGTTCGACAAGGTATTCAAAAGCCAATAACAAGTATTTAAAAACTTACGATCCAAGAAAAAGTAATAACTTTCTAATTTATATCGATTGTAATAATCTCTATGGATATGCAATGTGTGCTTATTTGCCTCATTCCAATTTTAAGTTATTGAATGACTTGGAAATCGCTGGAATAGATTTTATAAATGTGCCAACTAACGGAGACATTGGTTATATACTAGAAGTAGATTTAGAATACCCCGAACATTTGCATAATGATCATAACGATTTTCCATTCTGTGCTCAAAAATTTACTCCGCCAGGGTCTAAAACTTCAAAATTGATTCCAAATTTATACGATAAATATTTCTATGTCATACATTTTGCTCATCTGCAAACATGTTTAAAACATGGTTTGATGTTAAAAAAAATACATAGAGTTATTCAATTTAATCAGAGTCCTTATTTAAAGCAGTATATTGACATGAATACTGAATTACGAAAAAAAGCTAAATCTACATTTGAACAAGATTTCTTCAAACTTCTTAACAACAGTATATTTGGCAAGACGTTAGAAGACACAGAAAAGAGGGTTAATGTGAAATTAGTCAATAAGTGGAATGATGATAGTAACAAAACAAAGAAAAGTTCCTGTGCAGAGCAAATGATAGCTCGACCAAATTTTCACAGTGTTACAATTTTCACTGAAAACTTGGTAGCCATTCAAATGAAGCCTGAAACAATCACTTTGGATAAACCTATATACATTGGTTTTTCCGTTTTGGAAATATCTAAGAGTCACATGTTTGATTTTCATTATTCTATTATGAAGCCTTTTTATAAGGAAAAGTTAAAACTTTGTTATACGGATACTGATAGTTTTTTGTATTCAATAGAAAGTAAAGATTTTTATGCTGATTTAAAATCAAATTTTCTTCCCTATTTCGACACTAGTAATTATTCTGTAAATAACGTATACGACATTCCTAGTTGGAACAAAAAGGTGCCAGGTCTCTTTAAAGATGAGCTAGGAGGAAGTTTGATTTCGAAGTTTGTAGGATTAAGGTCCAAGTTATACTGTATTAAAACGGCAGAAGATGAATTAAAAAAAGCAAAAGGCATACAGAAGCAAGTATTAAAA
This sequence comes from Schoenobius gigantellus, assembly GCA_963935595.1. Classification (NCBI taxonomy): domain Eukaryota; kingdom Metazoa; phylum Arthropoda; class Insecta; order Lepidoptera; family Crambidae; genus Schoenobius; species Schoenobius gigantellus. Next base: position 47,869,191 of record OZ012542.1, on the reverse strand, counting down.
GATGTACAATATAAAGATTATTACAAGGTATTAAATGAAAATACATTTTTGAAGAAAAAAAATATCATATTTAAATCTCTTAAGCACGAAATATTTACTCAAGAACAGAACAAAATAGCTTTGTCAGGTAATGACGATAAACGTATCATATTAAAAAACAAAATGTCTACTTTATCATGGGGTCACTGGGATAGTTTAGTTTAATATCATTAGTTTTTCTTTAGAAGCACCGTATTGTATAGTTTATTATTATTTTAATGGTAATCATGAATCAAATTGTAAGTTTAGAAATATGTTACCCCATCATCTATTTATTTATTATATGACTTAAGTAATGAATAAGTTAATAGAATAAAAACATACATGAAATTGTATAGTATGTACCGACACGGCACTTTATATTGTAAAGTTATTTAATTTTAATATTGTTATCCATCAGTTATTTGTTTAATAGTATTATACATTGTTTTTTAATGGTAAATAGGTAAATTAATTACCTAGTTTTAATCAAATACTTAATGTTGTATTGTAACGATGAAAATATATAACGCTATAAACCAGCTACCATGTTTTTTTTATTTCATAATCCATAAAATATAAAACTATTAATAAAATAGCACACGCAATGAACAATTCGAAACTGGTTGGGACATGTTATTGCTGATTTAGGTATTCCAACTTATAGTTCATTAGTAATTTGTCCAATTGCGATTCCGTGCGAATGCTTTGTTGTTATGTCAGCATTATATTTACACTATAAATAGCTATTAAAGTCGAATGTTTTTAAAATTTGTTTCACACATAATTAATCAAGTGACAACTACGGTCACCCAAATACATCATGGTAAGTCGTATAAATTATTTTTCTTCAAACTCTTTTCTTGTGTAGTGGTTAGATCACTAGTTAATGTTTATTTGTATATTTGATTTAGTTGGAAGATAATGTTGTTGTTAAAACCTTATGGTTGTGATGCTGTTATCGTGATTCTCATATTCTATCGGTTCCGTATAAGATAGTCAGCCTCCTTGTGGATCCTAGATACTCTTCTACCTCCGCCACTATATCAATCATTTCTTCGATGTGAAATTATTTTTGTTGCATAATAAATTAAATTTCAGAATACCCAAGAAATCTCGCAGTCGCTACTCATAAGCAAGGAGGCAACAGAAGATTATGCTCCTTGCTTTGAGCAAAATGCGCAAGATATGTTGGAGGGCTTCTCTGAAGAATTTCCACATTGGAATGCTAAAGATTCACCGCTGCATGCCAAGGTGGTTAAAAGTCTTTTTAATAAAAAGAAGCCCATGAAGAGGAGAAGCAAGTTACTGCAGAATACGAAGGGGAACGAACCTTCTTATTTAATTAAAACAATACCTACTAAAGGGCGGCGATTAATTAAATTAGAAATATTAGATCTGGAATCAACCAGCAATGATCCATTAATAAAAACACAATATGTGGTAACCGAGCATATTGATCCAATAATGGATCAAGCAGAAAATATTATAACTAATATCTCTAAGAAAATATGTGGTTACAGTTATAGTTTTTAAATAACTATTGCTGACCTAAAACATTTGTAGATGTATATTAAAATTCTCTAATGTGCTAGATGCGTACCTACTATCTTTAGTTACGTGTACACTCACGGAGATACATTATTTCAACAACATTAATCTTCTGAAAAATTATAGTAATGCTTATAAATTTTACTAACTAAGACTTATGTTATTTTAAATAGTTATGTTAGTTTAAGTCTTGTATTGTTTTCAATAAATATTACTTAAAAATAAAAAGACTTGTATGAAAATATTTGTTTTTATTTTAACACCTCTATAATGTAATCAAATATTTTGAAAAACATTCATTCAGAATTACCTCTATAAATAAATCTAAGATAAAATTTATTAGAATTCAAATACATAGTTTAAAATAATGGTAATAAAATTAAAAATATAGTTTTATTTATTAAAGAACGCAGTGTATTACTTTGTTAAAGTAGGGATGCAAGTAATTAAATAATGTTTATTTTTAAGCATCGATTCCTTACTCATATCATTTTTTATTGCACGATTCGAGAGGGGTGAGAGCTCTTTCTTCTCTCTCCATTCTTCTCGATGCTTTAACATTGTGTGTTCTAGACACGTCCAATAACTTAATATAATGAGTGGTAACAGTATCCAAATTCTTCTACTCCTTGCTATTGTTACCGCCGTCGAATGCTTAGTCTATATGGTGGAGTGAGTGCACTTACAAGTAAATATACTGCTAGTTCTCTTATTATTACGAACGCAAAGTGTTATATCCATTTTGTTAAAAGCCACGAATCAAAACGGACAAGTTGCTATGAAGTTCCTCAAACAAAAGGAAACGTTAAAATTAGATTATAATATCTGTCCTGCATCATTATGTGAAGCAAAGCGACATGGCAACTTATTGCCGAGCACTATACGATGTATTGTTTGTGGACCATCAAATTGCGGCAAGACAAACTTAGTAATAGGTTTGTTATTACATGAGAATGGTGCTCGTTTTCGTAACTTATATGTATATTCTAAATCATTATACCAACCAAAATATGTGTTCTTAGAAAAAGTATTAGATTTAGTTGCAGATATATCTTATAGTAAATATAACCATAATAATGATATCATAAGCCCACACGAAGCTTTGCCAAACTCCATTATAATATTCGACGACGTAGCTTGTGAAAACCAAAATAGCATTCGGGATTATTTTGCTATGGGTCGACATAAGAATATTGATTGTTTTTACATTAACCAAACATACAGTAAAGTACCTAAACAACTTATAAGGGACAATTCTAACCTCATTATTTTATTTAAACAAGACGATGTAAATTTAAAACACGTTTACGATGAGCATGTAGGTTCAGATATGTCGTGGTCTCAGTTCCGTGAAATGTGCTCAACTATTTGGAATAAACCATTTAATTATGTTGTGATCAATAAAGACTGCGAAAGAAATAAAGGATGTTATAGGATGGCATTCGATACTTTTGTAGTAGTAGATTAATATACATAAGTTATTGTTTCATCAATACACAATCACTATTACTCTGGATTTTGCATTGAACGGAATCCTTGTCAAAATGGAAAAGCAACTTAAAAAACAAATTGTAAAAGCTGCAGCTGCTGTAAAAAGAAAGGTTGAAATGATAAAGGATATGAAAAATACAAATGATGCCACTCTGGAATCCATATTCAAACCTATAACCGATCCATTGAAACAAATAGCCATTAAGAACAATGAAATTTCTCATGAAGATGAGGATGAGTTTGAACATTATACAATAAAAAAAAATAAACATAATGACAGTGAGGCAACAAATTTTTCTGATGACGATTTTAATGAAGAAGAGGAACAACAGTTCTATAAAAAATTTAATTCCGAAAAAACCCTTGTCGTATCACCTTCTGACAACAATAATATGAGTGATGCTTCCTTTAAGTCCTTTCAATCATCACCAAATGTTTCACTTAATAGTTTATCGTGGTGTGCTTCACCCGACGCAAATATCCCTTTTGGAATAAAAAATGAACGAGGAAAACTTATGCTCGGCCAAACACGTGTTTTCGACGACGGAAAAATTATAAAAATTGGAAATCGAAGTTTAAACAAAACTCTTGGATTAAAAGAATTACTATTTGAAAAGACACCAAATTTGGATGTTATCACAGATGAAGATTTGCAAAATTATAAAGAGCTTCTAATAGAAACGAATGCACATAGGCGTAATTGTGATCCACGCAAGCCAATTAATAGTAACAAAGGGTTTAAGTACATGCATATTATTAAACCACTGTTTAAGTTCTCTAGAAATAAGTATGACAGCACAGAAAGTCTTACGGTAGGAAAAGGAATAAATCTTTTAAAAAGTGTAAAGAAAGATATAGATTACGTTTATTGGGATGATCCAAATGAATTAGTAGATCGATTGAAATTACTGTTTGCATCTCGTGATGCTGGCAATACCGGCTTAGATAATGAAATTATTGCGATTATAGAAGAGCTGTACGAAGCAGGCATCATTAAAAACACCAAATATAAGGAACCTAATTTTAAAAAACTGATCAGTAGTTATACAGCAAACACCGCATAGATACGGAAATGAATGTAGATAAATTTGGTCATCACGTTCATAAACGTTTACGATTAGAGGAATATATTGGAAATCTCAACGATACATTAGTGAAGTCAGAAACAGGTGAATATGATTTAAAATCATCAAGATTAAAAGGACTTATATCGCCAGGCAATGATGACGAAGCCGCAAATAAAGCTTACGTGGATGAAAAGACACACGAACTAAGAACTAATATTTTAAGTGATGTAAATATTCATTTAAATGATTTTGAAAGTTCAATACTTAATAAGCTAACCACCTTGTTTTACACAAGGACAGAAATTGATCACATGCTTCAAGAGAAACCAGATAATAATGAGCAAACAAGACATAGTGAATGAGCTTCACAAAGCAGCAAGAAGGAATTTTTCCCGGCGATGTACGATCATAAAAGGAATAGATGATTTATGGCAAGCCGACCTCATAGATTTGCAAAAATATTCACAGTATAATAAAGGGTATAAATATATTCTTATCGTAATTGACACTTTATCAAAATATGTATGGATCAGACCTTTAAAATCAAAAGCGAAAAATTATGTTACAGATGCAATGCAAAGTATTTTAACTACATCATTACGAAAACCTAAAAATTTACAAACTGATTTAGGCACAGAATTCTACAATGATAATTTTAAACAATTAATGAAAAAGTATAATATTAATCATTATTCAACATATTCTATTAAAAAAGCATCTATAGTAGAAAGAGTCATAAGAACAATTAAATCTCACCTTTACAAACTATTTAGTTTGAACGGAAATTACCAATGGTATAAAAATATTTTAAAGGACGTTGTAGAACACTACAATAACACTTTGCATAGAATAACAAAATTTAAGCCTGTGGAAGTTAACAAAGTAAATGAGCTTATAGTCAAAGGTTATATTATGAATTCTCAAAAGAATAAAACAAGTCGGGGATATACATTTCGTGTTGGTGACTATGTTCGCATAAGTAGATATAAAGCAGATTTTTACAAAGGCTATACGCCAAACTGGTCCACCGAAATATTTCGTATAGTAAAAGTTAATCACACTAACCCAACAACTTATCAAATAGAGGACAGACGCAATCAAAGAATCCTCGGCTCATTTTATGCATACGAGTTACAAAAAACTAAGTTTCCAGACCTATACCTCATTGAAAAGGTTATAAAAAGAAAAGGAAACAAATTGTTTGTAAAATGGTTAGGATTAAGTAATAGCGAAAATAGTTGGGTTGATAAGAATAAATTGGTTTTATGATATAAAATAGCTCAAGATATCTTTATTGATTCACTTTTTGTTTATCAATGAAGAAAGGAAGTGGTATCATAAACAGCTTAATAAATAAGATTCCGTTTGAGTTACATTTACCGGGCTACCAATATTGCGGACCCGGCACAAAGCTTCAGAAACGATTACTTAAGGGTCAGCGAGGAATTAATAAATTGGATAACGCTTGTATGCACCACGATATTGCTTACATAAACAACGACGCTAACGTAAGGTACAAAGCTGATCTAGATCTATTAAATATGGCTCAAAGAAGATTGAAATCAAAAGACGCTGGAAAGAAAGAAAAAATTGCTTCATGGATAGTAAAAAATGCTATGAAGGCCAAATTAAGAGCAGGTGCAGGTGCTCGGTCGTTTATGACAGCTGTGAAAAAACTCAAATCTAAATTAAAAAAAATAAAATCTAAAGACACAAATTCTACTATTAAATATGCGGTCGCCGCTGCAAAAAAACTATTTAGAAATAAAAATAAAATGAGTTTACCTCGTTGTATTCCTATTCCAAAATGTGGAGGACTGTTACCGTTAATTCCTATTTTCGCGGGATTATCAGCTTTAGGTTCACTGGCTGGTGGAGCAGCTGGCATAGCAAAAGCGGTTAATGATTCAAAAGCAGCTCAAAAAGCTCTTCAAGAATCGGAACGACATAATAAGATGATGGAGGCGGTTGCTCTCGGAAAAGGATTATATATTAGACCTTATAAAAAGGGTGCAGGTCTATATTTGAAACCCTCAAAAAACTAATAAAACGGCTACCTAGGCGGGCATTAACTAGTTGGGATATATTAGAACATGCTAGTGATATTCCATTTTTTCGTGGTGTTTTCATGAGGGATACGTTGCCCTCAAAACCTAGGAAGATAGAATGCGGTATTATAAATTTAGATACTTCAAATAACATTGGAACACATTGGGTAGCCTACGTGAAAGAAAATAAGTATGCTGAATATTTTGATAGTTTTGGTAATCTGAAACCTCCGTTAGAACTACTTGATTACTTAAGAAATGTTTCTTTAAATTATAACTATGAGCAATATCAAACATTTGACTCTGTTAATTGCGGCCACCTTTGTATAAAATTTTTAAAGGAGTATTGGAAAACACATTTATATAAAGCTTGAAATAAAATTCTTTATCAGTAGTAAAATGTCTTTCACTGTGTCTATAACTGGAAAAGGATCCTCTCTGATAACAAACTACTCACCTACTTTGGAATTAAGTGGATACTATGAGTGTGGATTGTTGTATTTTTCAACATTTAATTCTATACCCAACATAGATAAAAGAAATAATAAATTCTACTATGACGATAACGAAGTAATCTGAAGGAAACGAAACGAAGTAACCTGAAGGAGCTTATGAACTTCAAGATATCTGTGATTATTTAAAGACATACATTAGAAATGCAATGTTAAAATTAACTTGTAATAATAATACCTTAAAAACTACAATTTTTTGTACTAAAGATGTTCATTTTAACAAAAGTGACTCACTTGGAAGGATTTTAGGTTTTGGTGGAGAAACAATAAAGGCATTAAAAAGGACCGAATCTCTGTATCCTGTCAGTATATTGCCAACAACCATTGTGCGCATCGAATGCGACGTAGTTAGTGGGTCATTCGTGAACGGATCTGCAAGTCATATTATTCACGAGTTTGTTCCTAACGTACCACCTGGTTATCGGATCATTGAAGTGCCGAAAAATCTAATATATTTTCCTGTAAATAAAAGTTCTATAAGTGCAATAACTATACAATTATTAGACGCCGAGAATAAACAAATCAATTTACGAGACGAAGAAGAAGAAGAAGTACAACTGTATCTACATTTTCGTAAAAATGATAAATTTCAATAAAAATCATAACACAGCTTGCATTCAAGTTAGTACTAGAAGATCACCTCATAAAAGCACACCGCTTCACATAAAAAAGAAGCTCACCAAAAACAATAAGGAATTTTTGAAGTTGATTGGCTTGTTAAAATGAATATTTTAAATATATCTCAATCAACATCATACGACAATAGTATTGAAAGTTTCGAATATCATTCTTATAAACCGTACGTAACAAGTTTCAACAAGAATGATGAAATAAGAATACCTATTAATCAACAAGATCTATGTCTGTTACCCTCACTCAGCACTTTGTATATTGAGGGTAAAGCCAATGTTTATAATAGTTCGACTAAAGAAAAAATATCAAATGTGTATTTTATCAACAATCCAATACTATATTTATTTCAAGATATTCGATATGAGTTAAACGGAATAGAAATAGACAAAATAAAAAATGCTGGCATAACTACAACAATAAAATCGTACCTCTCGTTAAATGATAATGAATCTAAATGCTCACGTGTATGGGGATGGTCAACTTCTGGTACAAACAATCTTAACGGAGGAATTTTTTCGGCTTCTGTGCCGTTGAAGAAAATTTTAGGTTTTGCAGAAGATTATGAAAAAGTTATAATTAACTCCAAACATGAATTGGTGCTATTAAGAAGCAATACGAATCTCAATGCTTTGAAATTAAATGTCGGAGAGGTGGTCGAAGATATAACTATTAGCAAAGTTGTTTGGCGAGTTCCGCACGTTAAAGTATCAGATCGTGAAAGAATCAATTTGTTGAAACATCTAGAAAAGGACAGGCCTATTACACTAGCATTTCGAAATTGGGATTTGTATGAATATCCATTATTACCGAAGACACGTAAACACACTTGGTCTATCAAAACTTCGTCACAGATAGAGAAACCAAGATTCGTTATTATAGCCTTGCAAACAAATCGCAAGCACAATGCGGAAATGTCAATGGCAGAGTTCGATCACTGCAATGTACGAGATGTAAAAGTATATTTAAATTCATCGTATTACCCTTATGAAGGATTGAATGTCAGTTTCTCAGAGGATAAATTTAATTTATTATACGAACAATATGCAAGATTCCAACAGTCTTATCATGGACGGCGACCAGAGCCGTTGATGAGCTTGAAGGAATTCAGAGACGTTGCCCCATTATTTGTTATTGATTGTTCTCACCAACAAGAAATGATAAAGGGATCAATCGATGTCAGAGTGGAGATTGAAACAGACCAAGAAATCCCGGATCAGACAGCAGCATATTGCTTGATTTTAAATGACTGCATTTTTGAGTACAAACCTCTGAGCAATATTGTGAAGAAAATATCTTAACTAAATAAAGTGCAATCAAAAGGTATTTGAAAGAACAAACTTCAACTTTATGTTAAACAGTGGAATACAACGAAACAATGAGTGCTGATAAGAGTTCGATACTTTTTGTTGATGTTCAAGGATTCAAAGACTGCAAAAATAATTTTATTATTAAGGAATTTGCGTTAGCCACAAAAGAGTTTACGCAAGTCTTTTTAATAAAACCTCCATATTCGTATCTAAAATTATCTGCCGAAGAAAAAAGAGCAGTCAATTGGATTGAACGCAACAGAGGAATATACTGGAGTCAAGGCAATATAGATTTCAGAGAATTTAAGAGATTAATTATTCCAATTTTAAAGGACCAAACCATAATAATGAAAGGTGTTGAAAAGCAAAAATGGATTAAAGATTTGTGTTCTGACTGCTTTTTGATAAATGTTGAAGGCAAAGGTTGTCCTAATTTTGCAACATTGCGCAATAGTTATGCTAAAGGTGGAGCTAACTTCAATTGTATAACTCATAAAAAAGAGTGCGCTCTAAGGAATGTTTTATTCATAAAAAAGTGGTACTTAAGCACATGTAATTTATGACTTCAGTAAATTGTACTTGAATGAAAATTTATATTAAAAATATTGTTCTAGTTTAGCTATGATGATATTTGTTACTTGCTTTATAATAATAAAAAAAAAATTAACAAAAATTTCTGCGTTTTATTAATGAAAACAAATATGGTGATTCAATATACTCGCATAACTCTTTATTTATCAAAAATTACAATTTAATGGTATGAATAATTTAACCCTGTATAATGTATATTGGGCAATCTCAAACTGTTTTCATCAAATCAGCGTAAACGAACGCAGTGAGATTTGCGGAGCGTAGCGGAGCTAGAGCGCAGCGAAGCGTAGCTCAAATCTCACTCCGTTCGTTTGCGGTGTTTTGATGAAAACTGTTTTAGAATGCCCAATATACACCTACTTATGTTACGCGATTACGCCACAAATTGTGAACCGATTTTCAAAATTCTTTTTGTATTCGATAGAGTATACTCCAAAGGTGGTCCCAAGGTCACCAAAGTTAGGATCTGATAATGGGATCCTAAAAAATCAAGAGAAACCCTTCAACTTTCAAGTGTCCAACGTGTTTTGTGTGTATGTTACGCGATTACTCCGCCAATTATGGACCGATTTTCAAAATTATTTTTGTATTCGATAGAGTATACTCCTGGGGTGGTCCCAAAGTCACCAAAGTTAGGATCTGATGATGGGATCCTATGAAAATTGAGGGAAACTCTATCGAATACAAAAAGAATTTTGATAAAAAATATTTTACACAAAATAAAAAAAACCGACTTCAAAAACACTAACACCCAGTTTCTGAAAGGCTGTTCAGCGATGAAATTAACTAACAAGCTGTCAATCTAATGTTAACTATGAATTGAGTTGCTGAAAGCTAAATCAACTTATCACTGTGTTAGTTGACATACGTAGCTGTCAAATTTATTTTAAAATTATTAAGGAAAGACCCATTTTGGGTTTCCAAAATACATATGAATAAAACAAAATATATGATTTCAACGATGTGACCATGTCTAAAAATATTTCTCACGAGAAATCAAATTATTAAAGATAAGTAAATTTTGTATAACCAACGTTTCGGAAACTCAAATTGATTTGACACTGCTGTTAAGATGACATGGATGTTAGTTGAACAATATTTTGATCAGCCTTTCAGAAACTGGGGGTAAAAGTTAAAAATATTGAAACGATGATCTTCTAGTCTTAAAATTTGGCAATGACGTCAATATAGAAGCGTGATGTCGTCTGTACCTATTCTTACATTATTTTTAACTTTTCAGTGTTTTTGAAGTCGGTTTTTAGTTTTTGTAAAATATTTTTTATTTTCATCTTTGTAGTGAATTTAATATCACCTCACCTTCCTGACCTGACCTTGGACCTGAATTTAATACCAGCTCACCTTCGGTGGTCTTGTATTAAATTCAGGTCCAAGGTCAGGTCAGGTCAGGTCAAGTCCAAAAGTTAAGGATCCTTCCACCATCAGTTCGGTTCATAACTACAAGACGCAAATACGTGAATAGCTTCGGAAAAAACATGAAACACGTTCGACGTACTTATAAAATTTAAGAGTTTCTCTCGATTTTCATGGGATCCCATAATTTGATCCTGGCTTTGTTGACCTTAGGACCAGTCCAGGAGTATACTCTATCGAATACAAAAAGAATTTTAAAAATGGGTCTACAATTGGCGAAGTAATCGCGTAACATACACACAAAACACGTTGGACACACCTAAAAATTGAGTTGCTGAAAGCTAAATCAACTTATCACTGTGTTAGTTGACATACGTAGCTGTCAAATTTATTTCAAAACTAGCTGTGCCCGCGAACTACGTTTCGCCATCAAAATACTTAACACAGTGTTTAGTTTTTTCCTCCATTTTATTCCATAATGATTCAACTTTATTCTGCCTTTCTTGAGCATCGGCCATTTCGAAAATAGAACAATTTTCATAGGTTCGTAATGCTCTTTTTCTATCAGTCCACAAAATTAAATACATTACATATTACTATAAACACTAAGTATTATTATTGTTTTAATTAGAGACATTATTGATATTATTAAATTCTTCTTCAGTAGAAAGAACTACACAGTTGCAATGATTGTTGCAGTTGCATGATTCGAATTAAAATAAACAATTGTTAATAAATTAGAACTGTATACGAATAAAGTTTAGATTTTATAATGGGTGTTGGTAACACCAACAAAATATATTTTTTGGATATGACAACTTGGCCAATTTTGACTGGTCGTACAGTAAGCTACTGTTTATACTGTTTGACCTTTGAACTGTTCTTATGTCGCTCGTAATACTGGCGGTTTTCGTAGAGTTAATGTATAGCAAGAATGGGGGGGTTACTGTACAAATACGTTTTCCGTATTCGATATCCGATCACGGAATACAGACACGGAGTTTCGTGAACGTAGCGCAGACGTTCGTTTCTTCTCATTCGGGATTTCTACCATTCTACCTAAACATACGTACAGAACGTGTTCCGTTCGTAATAAAAACGAACGTGTGCGGCAGTCAATGAGTATTTTGTTTAGATTTGATGCATTCGGATGCCCGCATTCAGAAAACGAATGCGAAAAAAGGTATTTATGCGGTTAGCCTTAAAATGTATTGAGACTTCCGTTTTTGTAACGTGTACTGTGCGATATAGTGTTGCTGGCATAGTTCGGTTAGCAAACTCGCCGTGATGACTAACATCCAACACACAAACTTGGAGTTATCGTTAGTTAGTTCACGATCGTTGCATTATCACGGTCTCGAAGGACACTAAACACAGGTAACATCTAACATCTAACATCCAATAGGCCCCGAAGCGGTTCTCAAACTTTTTTGGTAACGGAACCCTTTTGGAAAGCGAAATACTTGACGGAACCCTAAAATAAAACAATAGTTTTTAAAAGTGTATTCTTTATTAATAAGCATAATGAAAGTACGACCAGAGAGGGTGTTTTAATTTTTCTAAATTATTGCGGAACCCCTTATAGGGGTAGTGTGGAGCCCTAGGGTTCCGCGGAACACACTTAGAGCATGGCTGCTCTAGGTACCCTTCAGGGCCTACATTCATTTAATACCCCTATTGCTGGGTTTGAAAAGCAACTGTTATCCGTCTATTTTGAGCGGCGGCCATGTTGAATTTATAGCAATTTTCCTAAGTTCATAATGCTCTACTCTTTTAAGCTTTTCATTTGATACCCATATTGCTAGGTTTGGAAACGAACTTTTATCCTTTTTTTTTTGAGCGGCGGCCATGTTGAATTTAGGTCGATTTTGCTAGGTTCCTAATGCTCTACTCTTCAAGGCCTTTCATTTGATACCCATATTGCTAGGTTTGGAAACGAACTTTTATCCATTTTTTGAGCGGCGGCCATGTTTAATTTAGGGCAATTTTCCTTAGTTCATAATGCTCTACTCTTTTAGGCCTTTCAATTGATGCCCATATTGCTAGGTTTGGAAACTAACTTTTATCCACCTTTTTTGAGTGGCGGCCATGTTGAATTTATCTAAATGTTGCTAGGTTCATAGTGCTCTACTCATCAAGGCCTTTCATTTGAGACCCATATTGCAGGGTTTGGAAACGAACTATTATCCATTTTTTGAGCGGCGGCCATGTTGAATTTATAGCAATTTTCCTAAGTTCATAATGCTCTACTCTTTTAGGCTTTTCATTTGATACCCATATTGCTAGGTTTGGAAACGAACTTTTATCCTTTTTTTTTTGAGCAGCGGCCATGTTGAATTTAGGTCGATTTTGCTAGGTTCCTAATGCTCTACTCTTCAAGGCCTTTCATTTGATACCCATATTGCTAGGTTTGGAAACGAACTATTATCAATTTTTTTAACGGCGGCCATGTTTAATTTAGGGCAATTTTCCTTACTTCATAATGCTCTACTCTTTTAGGCCTTTCAGTTGATACCCATATTGCTAGGTTTGGAAACGAACTATAATTCTTCTTTTTAGAGCGGCGGCTATGTTGAATTTATGTCAATGTTGCTAGGTACCTAATGCTCTACTCTTCAAGGCCTTTCATTTGATACCCATATTGCTAGGTTTGGAAACTAACTTTTATCCACCTTTTTTGAGTGGCGGCAATGTTGAATTTATCTAAATGTTGCTAGGTTCATAGTGCTCTACTCATTAAGGCCTTTCATTTGATACCCATATTGCTAGGTTTGGAAACTAACTTTTATCCACCTTTTTTGAGCGGCGGCCATGTTGAATTTATGTCAATGTTGCTAAGTTCATAGTGCTCTACTCATCAATGCCTTTCATTTGATACCCATATTGCTAGGTTTGGAAACTAACTTTTATCCACCTTTTTTGAGCGGCGGCCATGTTGAATTTATGTCAATGTTGCTAAGTTCATAGTGCTCTACTCATCAATGCCTTTCATTTGATACCCATATTGCTAGGTTTGGAAACTAACTTTTATCCCCCTTTTTTGAGCGGCGGCCATGTTGAATTTATGTTAATGTTGCTAGGTTCATAGTGCTCTACTCATCAATGCCTTTCATTTGATACCCATATTGCTGGGTTTGGAAACGAACTTTTATCCGTTTTATTTGAGCGGCGGCCATGTTGAATTTAGGGCGATTTTCCTATGTTCATAGTGCTCTACTCATCAAGGCCTTTCATTTGATATGCATATCGCTGGGTTTGGAAACGAACTTTATCGGCAGTCATGTCAAATTAAGTCAACGTGGCTAGGTTCAATGTGTTCTACTCTTTAGGTTCTTCGTTCGATATCCATGTTCCTTGGGTGGATCCAAAAAAATGTGATCCGTCATTTTAGACATTAGGATCAAGAGTCCCGTCCCGTCCCTCTACGCGTAACCCAGAACATTGCAGTCAGATATTTTTTTAATCATCAATATTAATCTATTACTTTTAATAGTTTTAAATGGATGAAAGAGTTTGATTCCTTAGTCCTAATGTAAAAACATACAACATCTTTCAAAATACCTTGAAAAGAGTATCTTAATTTTTCAACATTTCAAATATTTCAAAAATTGTACCGATTTTTCGAAAATTAGTCAAGAATTAAACCAATCTACAAATTTTATGGTCACTCGATAAGTATTATCATAAAAAATGCTTTATACATTGGTTGTATGGCTTGATCTTTTTGCCTTACCACCACGGTACGACATAAGAAAAAGACAATTTGGTTGGCGAATTCCAGTTGGGCACAGCCATTAACAGAAAATATTAAATTTTATTTGTACTACGTGAAACACTTCATTCCTGCCTTAATTTTCGAAATCCAATTACTTAAGATCAGGCTGTATGGCGTAGTTCCATTGCCTTTCCTTCGTGGAAGAAAATACCTTCTTTCTGTACTATGTGACAGACTTGTCAAAATAATTTCACGTGCGCCATGTTGTTTTTCTACCTAAAGCCAATTCGAAAATTTTATGGTATTTTTTCACTAAAAATAAAAAGTGAATTTAAACAAACGAAATTATGCCTAAATGTTCTTTCGGAAAATTCTAAGCATTGTGGTGTAAGCCATATCAAATTCTGTCCAGTAGTTTCGGAGATCTTTCCGGACAAACAGACAAACAAACAAACAAACAAACCAACAAACAAACATTTTTTTTAAACTATTCTATCGTGTTCTGCTAATGATTTTAAGGCGACCTGTGTATTTTTTTTCTTAATATTTCGCAATTACAGACTTTTGTACCCCTACGATTTTATTATATATAGAAATATATATAGAGATTATTAAGGAAAGACCCATTTTGGGTTTCCAAAATACATATGAATAAAACAAAATATATGATTTCAGCGATGTGACCATGTCTAAAAATATTTCTCACGAGAAATCAAATTATTAAAGATAAGTAAATTTTGTCTAACCAACGTTTCGGAAACTCAAATTGATTTGACACTGCTGTTAAGATGACATGGATGTTAGTTGAACAATATTTTGATCAGCCTTTCAGAAACTGGGGGTAAAAGTTAAAAATATTGAAACGATGATCTCCTAGTCTTAAAATTTGGCAATGACGTCAATATAGAAGCGTGATGTCGTCTGTACCTATTCTTACATTATTTTTAACTTTTCAGTGTTTTTGAAGTCGGTTTTTAGTTTTTGTAAAATATTTTTTATTTTCATCTTTTTAGTGAATTTAATATCACCTCACCTTCCTGACCTGACCTTGGACCTGAATTTAATACCAGCTCACCTTCGGTGGTCTTGTATTAAATTCAGGTCCAAGGTCAGGTCAGGTCAGGTCAAGTCCAAAAGTTAAGGATCCTTCCACCATCAGTTCGGTTCATAACTACAAGACGCAAATACGTGAATAGCTTCGGAAAAAACATGAAACACGTTCGACGTACTTATAAAATTTAAGAGTTTCTCTCGATTTTCATGGGATCCCATAATTTGATCCTGGCTTTGTTGACCTTAGGACCAGTCCAGGAGTATACTCTATCGAATACAAAAAGAATTTTAAAAATGGGTCTACAATTGGCGAAGTAATCACGTAACATACACACAAAACACGTTGGCCACCTAAAAATTAATGGTTTTTCGAAAATTTTTATGGGATCACATCTTCTGAGTTCTGACCCTGACTTTGGTAGCCTTGGGAATACCCTCTATCGAATACAAAAATAATTTTGGAAATCGGTTCACAATTAGCGGCGTAATCGCGTAACATACACAAAAAAAAGCATACGCATCGAATTTAGAAAACCTCCACCGTTTTTGAAGTCGGTTAAAAATCGATCCACAATTGGCGGCGTAATCGCGTAACAAACTCCCAAAAAAAAACAAGATAAGTACGAGTCTAATTGATAACCTCCTCCTTTTTTGAAGTCGGTTAAATAGTACTATAATATGGTCACGGGGGGTCCATTATCCTAATGTGCCCTGCTGAATTATATTCGACGCTGTCATAAACGCTCACAACACAAGAGTACTGCGACATTATTGCTACGCCTTACAATAAATTGCGCGTTTTTTGCGAACTAGAGGGACTCGCTTCTAGAATCGTTTGCGCAGCAACCTCTTGTCTTAGGTACCTATTTCTGCCGCCAAGCAGCGGTCCTTGCATTGCTGTGACTTCACATCTCATCACAAGTTGGCGACGTTAATTGGGATTGTAGGGGTTGTATATTTGCAAATCTTTAGGGAGCTGTATGTATGTACCATATAGGTAACTGATAGCTACTGACCGACCATCAGGTGGGTAGTCTGCTTGTTTGTCAATTTTGGAGTAGGTATACGAGTAAACTCCAGTAAACACTGGCAACGACTAAAAAGGAGTGTATGTCGATAATAATGATAATATCGTATAAAAGCGAATATCATAATCGACACATTCTTTAAATGGTGTGGTGACACTACTCTTCAAGAAGTGAGATTGTACCCTATTGAAGAACTCGTTCCTGAAACATGTCTTCAATCTGTTCGCAAGTTCCGAGTTAACAACGCCTTGTGTCTTGTGTGCAGGTTTGACAACTACCAGCCTCCCGAATCAAAACTCGAAGCCAATCCATCTGCAACGTGGTGTATGGTGTAGACAGAGATGTTATTTCTTAAAAACTATTCACAGCCGCGTTGGAAGATATATTTAGCTTTCGAATTATAAAGTACTCGGCATCAACATAAGCGGTAAGTACATACATGACGTATCTTTTGCAGAGGATATCGTAGTCATGGCTGAAACCCTGGAAGACCTTGACAAAATTTTCGACAGTATCCTAACAAGTTGATCTTTAAATAAACATGGACAAAACGAAAGTCATTATCTATTCTTCATATCCTTCCCATCCCTGTGATAACACCCATATGTTTCGTTTCATTTGAAGCTTTTCACTGGATGTGGTCGACGAGTATGTAAACTTGGGACAAATAGTCCAACTTGGTAAATTCATCTTCCAGAAAAAGGTTAATCGACGAATTCTACTCAACTAGGGAAGTTACGCAGCATATTATATCAGTATATCTATCTTATCTACTGCAGTGCCTTTTGACAAAACAAGTCTCTAATTCATACGTGTTGCTAGTGATGATGTATGGAACCGATACTTGGCCGCTTACATGAGATTTATGAAAAAATCGCAGCCACTATAAGAGCAATGGCAAAGGGCTATTGCTCGTAGTTTCCTAACGTGATCGTATCAAAAATTAAGAGACCCATATATTAATAATGTCCTCCTAACCGATATTCGGTCAAGGCGGCCAATCCCAACAGAGACTAGACATCTTCACAGGAGATATTATAGTGCACAAGTGACTGCGCAAACGCAAGCAAGGGCACTCTCTGTTCCTTCACTCGCCTAGCCCGATGGGACGGTTAGCCGACACGACCGGGGCAAGATCAGGCGCAGAACGTGCCTTCCGAAGCACGGAGGAGCTTGAGATGTTTCTTATTTTGGTCACCCATCTTAGGACTGACCACAGCGAACATTACTTGACCTTAGCAATCGTTCGCTGAGCGCCACCAAGAGACCCATACATTAACTAAGTCGCTGATTATTTATATCACTAAGTTTGCAAACAAGCGGCTACGTATAGCCTATGAGCGCGCCAGCTTACAGGTGAAAGTTATTTAGGGCTTAGGGGCCAATGGTATAGATGGGCTTCCCAACACTTATTAACACAATGATTAATCATCAATGTCTTGAACATATTTTTTTCAATCTCAGTAATTCGAAATTCATTTTATTTACAAAACCAAGAGATTATACTATTGGAGAAGAGAGAAATGTCCTGACTGACTAACAGCTTTTTGTAAGGCTTCCAAGAAAACCCTATTTTAAATCACTGCGAGTTTCGAAACCGAAACACTGTCAAATATCTGAGTGTGTCTCTTGTGAAGTAAACTTTAAATGCTACTCATAATAAACACACAGTACAAAACTACGTGTCGTATCTTTGCATGTGAGGAGGTAATTTGTCGTCGCCTTGAAAAACTTTGTATGAAACGGTGAAACCTAAATGTAAATTATATGTATTTGATCTACTTATTAGACCTTATTTACCGGAGGGAGACTCTGTACCAGGGTCGTGTGCATGGGTCCCTCCGTCTTACCTATTTCTGCAGCAAAGCAGCAGTGCTTGCATTGCTGTGTTCCGGTTTGAAGGGTAAGATATGGCACTGAAATTACTGGGTACCGTGACTTTACATCTCAAGTCACAAGTTGGCAACGTACACTGTGGTTCTTGTGGGGGTTGCAGTTATGCTGCGAATCTCACAGGAACTACATGTATTATAGGTGTTACCACTTACCATCAGGTGGGCAGTTTGCTTGTTTGCCAACTTAATTGCAATAAAAAAAATCTATACCGACTTAACCTGCTCAAGACCAATATAACATCAATATCATGAAAACATAGGCACTGCAGTACCAGTAGTACCTATATAGTTATGTAATGTCATAATCTATCATAAAAAACAGTAATTTGTTGGTAAATCAAGTGCTTGTGGTTGTGTCGAGCGTGCGACCCGTGCGGACCTTGACGCTCACAATGGGGCATGTCAACCGTGTGACTGCTGATGCGCACCCGCTCCTCTGGTACTTCATACAATCAGTCAATGACTTTTTAATACAGTTGCTCAAAAAGTAGTATATTGCAGGGCTGTTTAGCGTGCGGGATGACCACCATTACGCACTAGTGCTTTTTCTTTACCAAATGTCAAATGTCTAGAATCTGACACACATTTTGCTTTTTTCCTGCTTTTTTCTAGCATGCTAAGTTAAGATTGCGCTAAATAATCTGACTGGTCTACCAGATTTTGTATTGTAAAAGCATGCCTAAAAGCAAAGCATTACAAAAGGCACGGCCGGACCTTGCTTTTAAAAACACGGCAAGCAAAGCATAGCACGCATGTGCTTTGTCACTGCTGTGTACGTACGACGACGTATTTGGCGCCATTTTTCAAAAAATTTCTCTGCGTGATTATTGATTGTTGTTATTTGCTTAAAAGTTTAATAATTCTATAAAATGAGTGACTCTGATAACATATTAATTGATTTAACACCACCGGAATTATGTTTAATTTCTGAAAATGCGAGTGTGAGTATTTTACCTGTAAAGTCCAAAAGCAGGTAAGGTAAACGCTGGTGTACTCGTCAGTGTCCCAATACTCGTCAGGTACACTTAAAAAGGGGCTTATAAAATTTCTACCAACCGTAAATGATAGAATTGTGATTGAAATACAATCACAGTACTATAATGTTTTATTATATTTGCAACACTGCATTAAAATTGTAATTGTGTCAAAAATTCGAGGTGCTAAAAGTGTGCGCTCAGAAAAAAATCTGTAATAGGTATAGTTTGGCAACTAAACTGAGCAACAACCGGCTCCTATTTTTTACATAATATACCGCTTCAGATATTTATACGGTAAGTGTGTTTGTTTTTTAATAATAGTATAATACATTTTCTAACACTATACCTATTAATTAGTGCTAAATCTTGAGTATTTATTTTTTTATTGCATGTGACATTCATTGGTACTCGCTTATGCCTGTTTTGCCCAATACTCGTCAAAATTTATGTAGTTCTGACGGATACTGGGGCGAGCATTAACAAAAGTACCTTAACCCGTCATTGTTACCTTATTTCTCGGTATTAAGATTAATTTTCCTTTGACATTATAAAAATCTCATACTTAGATAACGACGGATATGGGGACGTTCGTTACAATTGTACCTGAGCCCATCATAGAGTACGATATTCGTTTGAATCAATTTATTTTATTATTGGATAAAAAGCAGGTATCTCTATATGTACAGTTTTTTTTAAATTCAAATAATTTCTTGAAATTTTATATTAGTTATATCAGTATAATAGTTTCATTATTATGATTACATTTTTATATGGTTCAGTAACATTTATAGACTACGTTTTTATGGGACCTACTTTTACAAAAAAATATTTAACTGTTCTATGCACTTTGGTCGAGCAGGTATTGAACTTTTCAATGACTCGTGAGATAGGCAGTTTGCTTCATCATCATTTCAGCCACGAGAAGCCCACTGTTGGATATAGGCCTCTTCCAATGATCTCCATACCGATTGGTCCTGCGCCTCCCGCATCCAGCGGCTTCCCGCGACCTTCACCAGATCGTCTCCCGGTATGCGGCCGCCACTCGAGGACCTTTCGGCCCAACGGCCGTCAGTTCTACGAGCAATGTGTCCTGCCCACTGCCACTTAAGGTTTGCAATTCTTTGGGCTATGTCGGTAACTCTAGTTCTTCTACGGATTTCATCATTTGTGATGTGATCACGTAGAGAAACCCCGAGCATAGCCCTCTCCATTGCCCTTGGAGTGACTTGTAACTCTAGTTCTTAGCCAAGCATAGTGGCAGATTATACTCCTCGGTCTTCTGTATAACCTGCCGCAGCGTATGGATGTGGCCTATGGTGCAGTGAAAAACGCAGATTATTTGTTGAAAATTATATTTGAGGAAGAGTCTCATTGGATAAATATACACGAGCTATCAAAATTCAGAGTAGAAGTATGAAATATATGTCAGATTCAAAATTCATATTAGAAAAGTAAACAAGTATAAAACTGCCAGTGTCCTTATTAATGTCATAAGTTTTTATATATGGTACTATAGCCATTTCGGAATCCGGCTTTATCGGGAGGCTGGAAGTCGTCGAAACTACTTGCGAGATGATTCGTAATGACCCCGAGAACAGATTGTAAACATGACTCAGGAGCGTGATGGGTCTATGGTTCTTCAACTGGGCCCTGTCGCCCTTTATGAAGAACAGTGCCACCATGCCCCTATGCCATGCCTTAGGCGTTTTGCCCTCGAGTATGACGGAGTTGAATAGCCGCTGTAGCGCTTTCCGGACTGATATTCCATCCGCTTTAGGAGTTAAGCTGTAACTCTATCATCACGTGGCGCCTTGTTGTTTTTAGGCTGTTTGAGAGCTACACTAATCCCGTACAGGCTGACGTTCGGGATGTCTTCGGTGTAGTGCCGAGTCAATTTGGCTCTAGGATCTGTGGCCAGAATAACAGGTGCCTGTGATGATGCGTAAAGCTGTCCATAGAAGCGTTCGATCTCGACCATAAGTTCAGGTCGGGGTGTAATGACTCTGCCGTCCTCTGTCTTCAGCAGACTCTGACCGGGTGACAGATCTCTTGCGAACACTTTGGAGCCTTTGTTCTGCTCGATGGCCTCTTTAATACGTTTCGTATTAAATCAGAGTATGTCGCGAGTCAGACATTAAGGCCCGTATTACAGAACGCAATAGTCCACTGCTGGACAATCTTTCCCAGCACCAGCCCACTGCTGAACAATCTTACCCAGCACCAGCCCACTACTGGACAATCTTGTCCAGCGCCATCCCAGTGTTGAGAATCATGCCCAGCACCAGCCCACAGCTGAACAATCTTGCCCAGCACAAGTCCACTGCTGGGCAATCTTGTCCAGCAACATCCCACTGTTGGGAATCATGCCCTGCAACAGCCCAGTACTAAACAATATTTCCCAGCACCAGCCCACTGCTGAACAATCTTGCCCAGCACCGGCCCACTACTGGATAATCTTATCCAGCACCATCCCACTGCTGAACAATTTTGCCCAGCACCGTCCCATTGCTGGAAATCTTTCCCAGCACCAGCCCCATTGATGGACACACTCATCCAGCACCAGCCCACAGCTGGACACTTGCCCAGCATCAGATTTTGGCGTAAATATCAACCTTATTTGGTAACATAATATGAATTTATTTTCTCAAGAGTGGTTTCGACCATACTTAAGTAATCAAAGATCAAATCTTTACTTGAGCGTACAAGGCACTTCTATAATAAGCAATTACTCAGATGAACAACGATCAATGAATCTCGTTTTAAGAAACTTCAATAATTAAAGCTCATCTTAAAACTACATAGTTTTAAAACTAGATTCATTACTGAGAATCGTTTTATAATACGGGCCTAAGAGATCTGTTTGTTGAGTCACCGACGAGCATTTTCAGAAGACTGTAGACCCATTACACGCCATACCTCCATCAGCTTAGCTCTCGGCTCCGAGATCTTACTTCTTTGCTAAGTACGGCTGAGTTTTCAAAACTTTGCACCCGCCGTAAAGACAGCTTCCAGAATCCTGTCATGTTAAATGTCCACGTCCGTGTAGTCCTCTAGACAATCAAAGCGATTTTGCAATTCGAGTTGAAAGCGCTCGGGGTTTTTGATCTGGATGGCTTCGGCACGGAGCGATACCTTTCCGCTTTTATGTTAAGATTCAATGCGGCTCTTACCGTTCGGTGATCGCTCCCCATGTTAAACGAATTGATTACTGAGACGTCATTGAATATACTGGTCTTAATCAACATGATTAAGTCAATCTCATTTTTGTCACGCCATCCGGACTTTTCCAGGTACACTTTCGATGCAGCCGTTTTTTGAAGAAAGATTTCATGATATAGAGTCCCTCTCTGTCCATGTAACCGGCTAGCATTTGACCTCGGTATTTCCGGATTCCAGCTCGAAATTGCCCCACTTTCAACTCATTATCGCCCCGCTTGCCTAGTCTTGCGTTGAAGTCTCCCATGACAACGGTGTAGTGAGTCTTGGAAGTATGAACCTATTGCTCGAGAAATGTTCTCATATATAGCTTTCACTTCCTCGTCGGGGTGGGTTGAGGTCGGGGCGTAGACTTGTACCTTCAGCGAATACCGTTTGGTGATTCTGAGTATAAGGTATGCCATCCTATTCGACACACTTTCGATCTGTACCTCGTTGTTCACGAGAGACTTATGGACAATGCACCCGACACAACCTTGGGACAGGTCTTTACCCTCCCGGAAATAGAGCAGGTTGCCAGATTTAAGGACCATCGTGTTATCACCATCTCATCGGACTACGAATAGTCCCATAATACTCCAACAAATCCTGCCCAATTCCTCCTGTAATTCCAGCAGCTGTTCCTCGGTCCGCAGTGTACGCGCGTTATACGTTGCCAGGGCCAAGGTCGTTTGATTGGGGGTTTTCGCCGCCCGGGGATTCTTCGCATCCCAGGTCCCAGCCCTGGGTCGACGATCGTCACTGCCGACACGGCCTCCGGGACCGCCGGGCACTTGGGGCCTTTGGCTAGTCGGATCCATTTGGGTAGGGGGGGGGGGGGGGGAGTTGGACCTTCTGAAGCCGTTTGACGTGTGCTGTTCGATCCACTAGTGGAGCAGTAAGATCAATTCTACTGGACAGAAGGTTTCTTTTTAATATGTAACGAATGCTTTTTTACCCATGGGTAAAAAATAACATCTCTTGGATGGCCACTGCTCTCATAGGCAACCACTGAGCAATTTTGCCGGAAAAAAACATCACCCTGATCTCTATATCTTAATGGGCCCTTCTATCCTAATGCGACACACCTTTTTAGGACGAGGGAATCTCTTTACAATTCACAAAGGACTGTAGCTGACAAGGCTATCCTTTGGATATGCCGTAGGACTCGGGTAACAACCCCATACCTGGCGAAACCACCCTGCGGTAGCTCTCTACCCCCGGTGAAGGCATGTTCGGGATCGAACTAGCCATTTCCCGAACACACCCCTTGGGAACAGGCCCAGTGGTATAAACGAGCTGGGACCTGCCAACGAAGGGGTTACTCGGTTGTGACCCCCCAGACGGGCAACCAGGAAGGTGATGTAATATCTCCCAGCCGGTTGTGGGTTGGTTGGACCTGAATCCTTCCTGGCTGCTTAGGGTAGTAGGTGCGCACCTTAGAAGGCGCGCCTCTTCCTACCTAACCGCCTACGACGGAGCGGGGCGGCTTGAGAGTCCTCCTCCCGCGCCCGCTCCGCTGCAAATACTCCAACCGATGGATGTGGCAGTTTTCCGGCCTTTAAAACAAATATGGAGGAAGGCCGTATATGATTCATCATAATGATAATCAGTTTGTCATACTTAAAAAAGAAAATTTCTATTAATACTTTTATATTGAATATACTCTTTGGTTTTCGCAAACCCTTTAAAGAAATTTATTTAAAGTAAATTATTAGTCTGGGATCTGCTTTCTTTATGACTATAATATGTATAAAATACAAAAAAATATTACATTATTTTATTATAACGTAAGTACCTAGATATGAAAAATAAAACGAATATAATTATATATTTTTTTCGTAATGATTATAATGTAATCTTTAACGTATAGCAATAAAGTTCAAGGTAGCGTGAAAAATCGACGACTTTTGGGTCAACATGACGGTTACTAGGACAAACTTGCCGACTACTGGTACAATTGGCTCCTTTTAACTTTTTTATATTACAATAAATTATTTATTTAGTTTATCTAAAAACCACTTTTACCTCTGAAAACTACAATAAATATTTTAGCAAGCTATCGAAGTTTTAGATTATTAAGTCTACAAGGTTTACTGTAACACAGCTCCAAAGTCAGCAAAGTTCAAAACCTGACGAGTACTGGGCCTTCTACCTTATACATTGCTAAATATGGTTGCTACATATTTATTGTTTCATTTCTTCGCAACTGTATTAAAAATAGTTGTTCAATACACGTGCGGGATTGTCATTTCCACTGGTTCCGACTGTCAACCCTCGCCCTCGGCTCGGAACGACATTTGTCGGAACTCGTTGCAATGACAGGTTTCCCGCACTTGTAGTGAAAATAACTATAATAGTTTCCTAGTAGATTGTTTATCGAGGGCCCCCCCCTCGATAAACAATCTACTATTTGATGAATCGCAATCGTGTACTTTGATAAAAAGGTGTGCGAAGTGTTACTTTATACTGACGAGTTTGGTGTTACAAAATATTTAAAATGATACGTGCCTCTTATTCTTCCGACTTTCGCTAGACTTGCCATGTATCTTATCCAAGTATAAGATACCAACGGCATCATGAGCTATCTTCTCGCGGCATGGCGGCGATGACCTCTCGTTACCAGACGTCATTCGGAAGATGCTGGAAATCGAGAGAGAATGGGAGGTTGTCACTATGGTCTATACAGCTCATCTACCATGATCGCTCTAAGTGTAGCCAGCGTATCTCCTGATTAATGTAATCATAGGGTTTCTATCAAAAGATTACATTGTCTTCAAATATTGGGTTAAATGGAGCTCATCATCATCTTATTGTTAGATACATCATAGCACAAATCTCCCCCAAGTTAAGGAAATTTGGGCTATATCCCACCATATCAGCCAATCGTTCCTATTACTATAACAACCAGCAGTGCGCGCTGCGTGCTCCTGAAAATGGTTTGGGTCGCTTTGGGTACTTTAGTACTATTATTTATTCTGTGCTTTGGGTTGTAATTTGCAACCGCTTACACAGTGGAATGAGTATGGTAAGATACAGATTTCGTTCATGTTTGTGATGACTTTTCCATGGGTTTAGTGACGCTCTAGCCTCCAGAACAAGCAGGGTTTCGAAAAGGCTACAGCACCGTAGACCACATCCATACTGTTCGGCATATTGTGCAGAAAACACAGGAGTACAATCGGCCGCTGTGTATGGCATTTGTGGACTACGAGAAAGCCTTCGATTCCATCGAAACCTGGGCGGTTCTGGACAGCCTGCAGCGATGCAGAATCGATTGGCGATATGTCGAGGTGCTGAGATGTCTGTATGACACCGCTACGATGGCCGTCCAGATCCAGGACAGAAAGACAAATCCGATCGAGTCGAGTTGCGTCGTAAAGTGCGACAGGATGATGTCATATCGCCCAAGCTCTTCACAAATGCGCTCGGGGATGTCTTCAAGACACTAGACTGGTCATGACGGGGAATCAACGTAAACGGTGATACATCTCGCACCTACGATTTGCCGATGACATCGTCGTCGTCGCAGAGTCGCGGGAACAGCTAAGCAGAATGCTGCATGACCTAAATGAAGCCTCGGGGCGAGTAGGCCTCGGTATGAACTAGGATAAAACCAAGGTCATGTTCAATGAACATATTTGTGCCGGGGCCGATCTGCATTGACGGTTTGGTACTTGAAGTTGTGCAGGAGTATATCTATCCAATTGGGTAGACACATCTTCCAGAAAGAGGCCAACCGCAGAATTCAGCTGGGATGGGCAGCATTTCGCAAACTACATCGAGTCTTTTCATCGCCTATAACGCAGTGCCTAAAGTCAAAGATCAGTGCGTCTTACCTATCATATATGATTTACGACACCGAAACGTGGACACTCACATTAGGGCTAGTCCACAAATTCAAAGTCGCTCAGCGAGCTATGTTAGGAGTTTCTTTGAAGGATAAAATCCGAAACGAGATTATACGGAAAAAAGAACTCGAGTCACCGTCAACATAGCTCGCAGGATAAGCAAACTGAAGTGGCAGTAGTCTGGCCACATCTGTCGAAGGACCGATGGCCGTTGGAGCAGACGTGTCCTAGAGTGGAGACCACGAATCGGCAAACGTAGTGTAGGACGTCCTGCAGCGAGGTGAACCGATGACCTGAGGAAGGCAGTGGGGATGGACTGGATGCGGGAGGCGGAGGACAGAGTTTTGTGGCGCAGATTGCGAGAGGCCTATGTCCAGCAATGGACTGCAATAGTGTTGGACCCCACTTGCGTCATATGGACCTTAAACTGTTGTTGCTGAGTGGGGCTGCTGCCGAATGTAGCTGGTCCAAGAGACCGATAATGTCGCCTCCTCTACACAAATGACGTGTACCTACAGTCGATGGTCACGAGCCACGAGCCCGTATCGGCTAATACCCCGACGGATTTCAAACCAAAGAGATCACTGTTACTGTTAATCCAGTGTTTAGCGAATGGGCCACTGCAGGAATACACAAAAGTAGGCAAAAATTGTATGAGCTGTACTCAGAAAGACAGTTTAATAGAACTGAATCTTTTCAAAATTATGTTGTCATACTCAAAAAATTTTAAGCAGGTTTGTCAAACTGCGAAAATTAAATATATTAGTGCTCAAATTTATAACAGTACAAACAAAGTCAAATCTACTTGGAAAATTATCAATGCAGAGACTGGCCAAACAAAAGCTTCAGCAAATAATTATAAACTTAAAATTGATGGTAAATTTATTAGCTCAGACTCGGATGTTGCTAATGAATTTGAGAAATTTTTTACTCGAATTCCTGTAGATTTAACAAGCACTTTAGGCTCTTCCACCCCCATTGCAGAATCCTTGTTGAAAGAAAATGTTCCTTATTGTAATACTGTATTTAAATTTAACCATATTAGTAAACGTGACATCATAGACACTTTCAAATCGTTGAACATTAAAAAACTGCCGATCTCTGGGGAATATCTG
Source organism: Schoenobius gigantellus (assembly GCA_963935595.1). NCBI lineage: Eukaryota > Metazoa > Arthropoda > Insecta > Lepidoptera > Crambidae > Schoenobius > Schoenobius gigantellus. Next base: position 47,841,773 of record OZ012542.1, on the reverse strand, counting down.
TGTATATGGTAAAGAATGTTATTGAAATAGTTGCTACACATTTAGCTTTAATTTTCAACAACTGTATTGATAGTGGTGTGTTTCCTGATTTGATGAAACTTAGCAAAATAACTCCATTGTTTAAATCTGGTAGTACTTCAGATCCCTCTAACTTTAGTCCAATATCCGTACTATCAACATTCAGTAAAATTTTTGAAAAAACTGCGCTTAAGCAATTACAGAAACATTTTAGTAATAATAACTTACTGCATATTAAACAATTTGCTTTTACCCGCGGACGGTCCACGACTGATGCTGGAATAGAATTGTTAGAGTGCATTTATGAGGCCTGGGAGGAGTCGCAGGATGCCTATGGTGTTTTTTGTGACTTATCGAAGGCTTTTGACTGTGTCCAACATCAGACGTTAATCAGGAAATTACACTATTACGGTATCCGTGGTACCGCTTTGGATCTTCTCACTTCTTACCTAAGTAACAGGATTCAAAAGGTGGTCATCAATGGAGAGCAGTCACCTGGATCATTTGTAAAAATGGGGGTGCCGCAGGGCTCAATATTAGGTCCATTTCTATTTCTGGTATATATTTATGACCTCCCTCACCTTGTAAGACACGACCATGAGATAGTCTTGTTTGCAGATGACACCTCTTTAGTATTTAAAGTTAAACGTGGACAAATTAATATTGACGAAGTAAACATTGGACTCTCCAAGGTCGTTCACTGGTTCGGCGCCAATAATTTGTTGTTAAATAAAAGTAAAACAAAATGCTATGCCAAATGTTCGATTAGTTAAAGCCAAAGTCAAGGTTAGGGATGAGGAAATAGAGCTGGCCAATCAAACTGTATTTCTGGGTATAACTTTAGATTCTAAGTTACAATGGGGTCCTCATATTGAATGCCTATCGAACAGACTAAGACATTTTCAACTGTTTTTTATTACACTATGTTTTAAAAAACCTGATGACATGTCCGGGTTCTGGGCTGTAAAATCCGGGGTTTTCACGCGTCTTGTCCTGGTTGCCAAATTTTAGAGATGGCAACCCTAGGATTAATCAATCAATTTAAACCCGCTTGTGGAGGGCAGGCCACCGATTGCTACGGTAAGGGGAAAGAAAGAAAGAAACAACGTAGGTACATAATACACAGGCTGACCCGGCAACGCGTTGTTGTAGCTCAGTAGTTAAATTTAAAAAGAAATTTTATACATAACAAAGTTTTTTTAAATTATATAAATGTTAAGTGATATACACATTTTAGTAGAAGACTGTAGCATAAAGAAATTGTAACAACGCCATCTACTGGATGGTTACCCAATCTAGATAAACAAGTGTCGATAACAAGCAATGTTTGAAAGTTATGGAACTTACAAATAATTTCAAAATATTTAGGTCATTAGGATATTGAGACCAATAATCGAGATGAAAACTATCCTATCTTTTAATTACATAGAGTAAGCCAAATTTTATCAAAATCGGTTAAGTAGTTTCGGAGTTAGTAGCAAAAAGTGTAAAATAGGATTTTGTGAAATATTGTAGTTATTATAGAATAAATGGTAAGATGTCTTTATTTACTCTTAATACTCCGTACTTTGTACTCCGTGTGTAAAACGGATGACTAGGTAACGCGGTGCCGCGAACCTAGGTAACTAGGTTCGCGGTGCCAAGTGTCGCAAACGCGAAATATGTTTTGTGTAAACGGAACGCGAGGAGAGATGCAAGGGGGGAAGGGAAAAGAAAAAGGATGGGTATGTGTGTGGCAACTAGAGAATGCAATCCGGATTATTCGAAATTCGTAAACAACTGAAAAATCCGGATTTTAAAACATTCAAAAAATTCGGATTTTGAAATTGAAATCCGGTTTTTATGGATTTTAAATGCCAACCCCGCTGCGTGGTATCTGCCGCCCCAGGCTTAACAACTTAGGGCTTTTAGCCCCAAATTTAGGGCCTATATACAGGGTCATTTTTAATGAACCAACAACCTCCCAGGGGCTGATTCTAGTGCTCAGATGCAACAACTTTTTGTATAGGACCAACATCGATATCTCAAAAAAAAACACTTCTCCATACAAACTAGGTTAGCTGATTGAGACTTTAGTATGGGAAAGTGGATTTTTTTTTGCGATTTCGATGTTGGTCCCATACAAAAAGTTGTTGCATCTGAGCACTAGAATCAGCCTCTGGGAGGTTGTTGGTCCATTAAAAATAACCCTGTATACATATTTGGGCTTTTTAGGGCTCCAAAAAAATTGGGACTATTTTTAGAGGCTTTGAAACTAACCTAAACAAGTAAATTAAGAATGTTTATTCGCATATTACTTGATTGCGCACGTGTGTGTTATAGATCAGTTTATGGCCCTAAAAGCGATGTAATAAGGCTCTCTTTACGAGCGAACGTGTTGAAATAGAGCTGCCAGGTCTAAAAAGCGAAATTTTGAGGCAAAAGCTTGTAAAAATCGGGATTATCACTTTCAAGTCGGGACAGCAAAAAAAATTAGGCTACACAAGTTTACAAAGCGAATTTTCGGAGCAGAAGCATACAAAAATCGGGATTAAAACGGGAAAGACCTAGATTCTATCTTAAAAGTTCCTTTCTAGGAGGCTCGAACAAGCGGAGTTTCGTAAAGGCTATAGCACCGCAGACCACATACATACCGTTCGGCAGATTGTGCAGAAAACACATGAGTACAATCGGCCGCTTTCTGTAGCATTTGTGGACTACGAGAAAGCCTTTGACTCTATCGAAACCTGGGCGGTTCTGGACAGCTTGCAGCGATGCCGAATCGATTGGCGACATATCGAGGTGCTGAGATATCTGTATGACACCGCTACGATGGCTGTCCAGATCCAGGATAGAAAGACAAATCCAATCGAGTTGCGTTGTGGAGTGAGACAGGGTGATGTCATATCGCCCAAGCTTTTTACAAAAGCGCTCGAGGATGTCTTCAAGACACTGGACTGGTCAGGGCATGAGACCAACGTAAACAGTGAGTAAATCTCGCACCTACGATTTGCCGTCGTCGTCGCCGCAGAGTTGCCGGAACAGCTTAGTGGAATACTACATGACCTAAATGAAGTTTCGGGGCGGGTATGCCTCGGCACGAACTTGGATTAAACCAAGGTCATGTTTAATGAACATTTTGTGCAAGGGGCCGATCTGCATCGGCGGTTCGGTACTTCAAGTTGTGCAGGAGTATGTCTATCTGGGACAAGTTATTAAACTCGGTAAACACAACTTTGACAAAGAAGCCAACCGCAGAATTCAGTTGGGATGGGCAGCATGTCGCAAGCTATGTTGAGTCTTTTCATCGCTTAAGCCGCGGTGCCTAAAGTCAAAGGTCTATGATCAGTGCGTCCTACCTATCATGACTTACGGTGCCGAAACGTGGACACTTACAGTGGGGCTAGTCCTCAAATAAAAAATCGCTCAGCGAGCTATGGAGCGAACTATGTTAGGAATTTCTTTGAAGGATAAAATCCGAAACGAGGTTATCCGGAAAAGAACTAGAGGGTTTATTGTCTAAGAAAAAAAATCCATCGCGCTCGCTTACAATTTGACAGTCGGAGTCTATCCATCACTCCTTTATAAAAGGATGTCGGCTCAAAGTCTTGAGTTCATGCCGCAATTGCTGTCAAATTGAAGGCAATCTTGATAGAATTTTTTTCTAAGACAATAACCAACCTGGAGTCACCGATATAGCTCGCAAGATAAACAAACTGCAGTAGCAGAGGGTTGGCTACGTATTTCGAAGGACCAATGGTCGTTTGAGCAGACGTGTCCTAGAGTGGGGACCACGAATCGGCAAACGTAGTGTTGGATGTCCTGCAGCCAGGTGAACCGATGACATGAGGAAGGCAGTGGGGATGGACTGGCTGCGGAAGGTGGAGGACAGAGTGTTGTGGAGCAGTTAAAAATCGGGACACCTGGTAAACCTAGTTGAAATAAATAAATAAAAATAAAATATATTTTATTTCAGGAAAACTTTTACAGCTAGGTAATGCACTGCTACCATATAAGGTCACCCTGTGTTAAGAGTCAGGCTCCTCTTATTACCTAATTAGAAAGTGAATAGTAGTTTGATTTTTGTGTGTTAGTCTCTCTCTGCGTGTTTGTGAGTGTGTGTGTGTGTGTGTGTGTGTGTGTGTGTGTGTGTGTGTGTGTGTGTAATTATGTATGTCTATGAGCACTCGTAAATCAGTAATATAAGGTTATGTATGTGCATGTTCCGAGTACAATTTATATATGGCAGATGGTATGTATGTATATGACTATAATGATCTAATTATACTATGAATAAGGTCTTCCAAACTGTCATCCAACCATACCAAATTTTTTAAATTTATTAGAGTGGTATTGGGTAAGGTTTTTATTTTTTGATAAAATTTTGTTATACAGAAACGATGGAAAACTAAGTAATATTTTTATTCTTAATACGACGGAAAAGTCATTTAATAATACAAGCATTTAAGAACATACCTACTAATTTAGTTTCTATTAAAAGTGCAATGCATATGTGGCAAAAAGTTAATGGAGTATGAGTATTTATGAGCAATAAATAATGTTTAAAATAAATACGGATGAAATATTCTTCGTTGTTTTATTTATAGACTTTTATAGGTTTTTGAAATTAGAATAATTTTAATTACATAATAATCATCAATTCACAAATTTAAAATATTATTTGTAAACGATAAAGTTAAAATATCGAAAAAAATCGAAAAATCCTTATTATCTAGATAATCCGGATTTGCAGGTGAAAATATTTTTAAAATCCGGATTTGAAAAATCTGGATTTTGCATTCTCTAGTGGCAACACTGACGGGGTGAGAATGGACGGCGAGCGAGGGAAAAACGGTAATAGAATTTGTGGGAAAAACGGAAGAACTTGAGAAAGGACATCGTTTTGGTAAGACACTCATCATGAACGAATGCTAGAAGTTATCTCGGAACTCGGTAAGTGTTTTACCAGTAGATATTGTGTCATAGCACGATCAATGTACGTATGAATGAGAATGAAAGGCGGCCGAAAGATACGGTTGCGGTACCGGTGGTCTGGGATGGCTGTAAGGGGCGGAATTTGAGGCCATTCTAGGCAGGGCCGCGCCGCCCCTGTGTGCGAAGTGTGCGGCGCACACAGGCGCCAAGACGCTAGGGGCGCCAGATGACGAAGCGAGCGCGGAAAGATCCTCCACGACGACAAAAAATAGGCGCTTCATAGGCTTTGCACACAGGCGCTGCCGGGGGTCGGCGCGGCCCTGATTCTAGGGACAAGAAGTCCCTCTTCAGGAACACCACAAGAAGCTGGCGTGACTGTGATGAACCATTAAAAGAAATGGGGACGAATATAAGAATTTCGTTTCGAAGACATATACATCGCACACATACACATACTCGCATGACTACTCACACGTCACAACTCATATACAAACCCCTTTTACTGAACTCAGCACAGGATTTTCGCATATGGGACTGCGACACCAAGAATGTAGCAGATAGTTATATCCTGAAAGCGAAGCTGCCCCCCACCTGCCCGTACCGCGCTAACCCTTGTCAATGGTGCAAACGAAACCACGGGCTATAATCTTCTAATAATCCCATCTATCTAGGTAGATACTACTAACCCGCTGCCGAGCATGGTCGTGGCCATGCTCCGCGGCGAAGCGGAATTGGGGGCTGTCGCCTCCTTCTGCGAAGATGTCATCTCGCAGGAGGCTGCGGAGAGGGAGCGGGAGGTAGATCCTCAGGCCGCTCCGTGTGGCTGACCCCAGCCGGGCCTCAAAAAAAAAAGTGTAAAAAATAGATTGTTTGAGTAGGTCGCTATAATGTCTAGAGTTTGTCAGAGTTTCTCGGCAAGTTTCAGAGTTTGTCGCCAGCGCGTTTCAAAGATATGTTTGGCCCGGCTGGAGAAACGTTACCCCAGCCGGGCCACCTGGATCTCGAAAACGAAACGACCTAGCAAAAATCTGCTTACTGACAAAGATAGGTGGTAGTTTGTCGATACATATTCTTCAAAGATTCAGAGTCTGTCGACGCCTCAATCCAAAGAACGAAAGAATTCTTTATTTGGGTAAATAGTCTAGGAGCCTGGAGTCCCAAATGTGCGAGGTTTCGTTATTTTTTATGTTTTATGTACTGACTTACAATAAGAAGTTAATGTAAAATAGTTAATTGAATTCAGTGATGAAACAGTAACCGTTAATATTTAAATTTATGTAAATCCTCGATGAGTGATTGATATTTTTTAAATGTATTATTTAAGCAACATTTGGCATCTGGTCTCCTTGTCTATCTATATAAAGTAATGTACAGTCGCGTACAACTTTCTTTAAAAAAGTAAGTTTTATGAGGATTTGTTTGTTATACACGGTGTTTCATAATAACCAATAAATAATCAATGCGTTATTTAAAACTAATTATTAAATTGTGTTTAGCCGTAACCGGCCAGCCCCGCCTCGACAACGACCCGGCTGGGGATACGTTACCCCAGCCGGCCCGGCTGGGGTAACGTATCCCCAGCCGGGCCACACAGATCTCATAAACGCGCAGGCGACAAACTCCGACAAATTCTAGACATTATAGCGACCTACTCAAACAATCTATTTTTTACCCTTTTTTTGTGGCCCGGCTGGGGTCAGCCACACGGCCGCTCCCCTCCGCCGCAGACGGATAGGCAGGAGAAGACGGGCATTCGCTCAAGCAATGCCTGTCTGATGACCCTGCAATGAAGCCTGCGTGCGCGGTCGGCTCCCGTGCACGCCGCCGTAAGGCTTCTCCGTCTAGGGATTGTCCTGGTGTTCTCGGAGAATCCCCCTATAGCGATAGATAGCCCGACCGACTGGTCGGGCTAGCCCGGACGCGTGAGTAGTAGTGTCGCATTGTGGACCCTTCCACACGCGCCCTAAAGGGCAGGGAAAACACCGAGGGGTTTTAGTGGGTAGGCCTAGCACTCTGCCAGGTGAACCCCACACACGCTCACCGTCTAGCCAACGGTGGGTACGGTGCGGTTGCGCATTTCCCCGCGAGAAAAAAAATGGTACTACTAACCGGATTATTGTTTTAAATAAGTCACGTCAGGACGATGGAATAATCAGACAACCGCAGATGGTCCCCGGTCAAATAAAACACAGTTTAATATACATTGCTTTATTATCTTAAAAGTAAAGCGTTAATAATACAGACCTCTTCAAACAGCGCAGGCCGTCAAACATAACATTGTGGAGCATTGCACACAGATCTAATACATTAACTATTTGGCTAAGAAAGGATCCATTACCAACACAACAAGGGGACATGCCCACCTTCAGCTACCTACCTACTAAGCAACACAAGCTACGCCTTTGAATATATATAAACTTTATTGATATGCGATTCTGTATAAAATTTTGGAGTCCCTTGGCGGTCAAGCATCCATACTCATTTAGCCGCAACATTTATTTCTGTCAAGCTTCTTCAAGCACGTAAATGCTTGTCAAGCAATCAAGTTTCGTTTCTAACCGTCAAAATTTCTTGACAAGCATGTGAAATTTAAGGCTTGTCAAGCACGTTTAACCATCTAAAGAGCCCATGGCAATACATATAAGGAATTGCATATTTCACTTTAACACTACCCTCAAATTTATTTTAAACTAAATAGGTACCTACAGTAAGTTCCCATTAAAGCTATACATTTACACTACGAAAACTGCCACTATTAAGAGCGACATAAGAACAAACGGTCCAATGGTCAAACAGTATAGCTTGGTAAGGAGCTTACTGTACTTTAAACTTGCCAACTATTACGTGTGCTTATTCGTTCGTTAAAAACATTTAACCTTTTTTATTACAAATTAGTTAGGAGTAAAAAAATAATAAATAACGATTACATTGTCAAAGATTAGAGTTTGATAATTGTATTTAATAACTTACCTACATGGTGAGTATTACAATATTCTAATTTCTGCCAACTATTTAGTTCGTAAGGTAACAAGGTGCCTTCGTTGGAAGGTGCGACACCACAAGCTCCAAAGCACCAGGCAGACGCAACAGGCCCAGAATGGTCCCCCCGGACACTCCTCCGGTGGAAGTGGCTGCCGCCATCCCTCCCGTGTCGAACGCGGAATTCGACACGGTGAGGAAACGGTTCCGGCGCAAAAAAAAGGCGCCGGGGCCGGACGGTGTCCCAAATAGGGTTCTGGCCCTCGCCCTGGGACACCTCGAAGAGCGGTTCCGGGCGGTGCTCGATATGTGCATCGCCTCGGGCCGCTTCCCCAGGCGGTGGAAGGTGGGCAGGCTCTGCCTCCTAAGGAAGGAGAGCCGCCCGGCGGATTCCCCGTCTGGTTACCGGCCGGTGGTGCTGCTCGACGAGGCAGGGAAGTTCCTAGAAAAAATTCTGGCTTCCCGCATCGTCGAGCACCTGGAGGACCGGGGGCCGGACTTGGCAGTCAACCAATTCGGCTTCCGCACCGGTCGGTCCACGATGGACGCGGTGGCCCTCCTCAAGAGGTGGACTGAGGAGGCCACAGCTCGTGGGGAGACTGTTGTTGCGGTGTCTCTTGACATCCGCAACGCCTTTAACAGCCTGCCCCACGAGTGCATTAAGGAGGCACTCCGTTTCCACCGGGTGCCTCCGTACCTCCGCGCCCTCGTGGAGGACTACCTAGAAGGCAGGTCAGTTCTCTACGAGGGCCCGGACGGTCGCGTCCATTCGTGGGCAATGGCGGCAGGTGTACCCCAGGGTTCCGTACTGGGTCCTCTACTATGGAACCTGGGGTACAACTGGGTCCTGCGTGGCAACCTCCTTCCACGATTGGAGGTCGTCTGCTTCGCCGATGACACGCTGGTCGCGGCGAAAGCGAAAACGGGAGAGGAAGCGGCCCACCTTGCGTCGGTCGGCACCTCCTTGGTTGTCCGACGCATCCGCCTCCTGGGTCTGGACGTGGCCCTCGAAAAAACGAGGGCAATGATATTCCACGCCCCCCGTCGCAGGATCCCATCGGGGCTCCGCGTCCGAGTGGAGGGGGTCCATATACCGGTTGAGGCGCATTTTAAGTACCTCGGCCTGGTTTTGGATTCCCGATGGAGCTTCGAGGAGCATTTTAAGCTCCTCGCTCCACGGCTGTGCGCCGCCGGAGCCGCACTCGGGCGGGTCCTCCCCAACCTAGGAGGACCAGGATCGGCTTGCCGTCGGCTGTATCACGGGGTAATACGGTCGATGGCACTCTATGGAGCCCCGATATGGGCGGAGTGCCTCTCCCCCCGTACGGTGGCCCTTCTGAGACGTCCACAGAGGGTCATAGCAACCCGGGCCGTGCGAGCCTATCGCACGGTCAGCCACGGCGCGGCCTGCGTTCTTGCGGGCCAAACGCCGTGGGATGTCGATGCACGCGTACACTCGGGGGTGTATCGGCATCGGGTTGCTGTACGAGAACGGGGGGGACGATCTGCTCCACAGGAGGTGGAGCGAGTTCGTACCCTGGCGCAGAGGGAGGCTCTGCACCAGTGGGGTGAGGCACTCGTCTCCCCAGCTGCCGGCCACCGGACGATCGAGGCGATTCGTCCGGTTTTGGAGGAGTGGGTTGGGCGCCGGCAGGGCAGCCTAACATTCCGCATGGTGCAGGTACTTACCGGGCATGGCTGCTTCGGTCACTACCTGCACCGGGTCGCCCGTCGGGAGGAAACGCCGCAGTGTCACCACTGCGACGCTCCCGACGACACTGCCGAGCACACACTATTGGTGTGCCCGGCTTGGCGACGCCAGCGCAGTGAACTCAACGCTGCGCTGGGAGGCGGAAACCTCTCGCTGCCGAGCATGGTCGTGGCCATGCTCCGTGGCGAGGCGGAATGGGAGGCTGTCGCCTCCTTCTGTGAGGACGTAATCTCGCAGAAGGAGGCCGCGGAGAGGGAGCGGGAGGCAGACCCTCAAGCCGCTCCCATCCGCCGCAGACGGATAGGCAGGCGAAGACGGGCATTCGCAGAAGCGATGCCCGTCTAATGACCCTGCCGTGGAGGCCTGCGTGCACGGTTGGCCCCGTGCACGCCGCCGTAAGGCCCTCCGTCTGGGGATTGCCCTGGTGTTCTCGGGCAATCCCCCCTTGGCGATAGCCCGACCAATTGGTCGGGCTTGCCCGGGCGCGTGGGTAGTGGAGTCGCACTGTGGACCTTACCTAGCGCGCCCATAAGGGCAGGGAGAACACCGGGGGGTTTTAGTGGGTAGGCCTGGTATTCTGCCAGGAGAGCCCCACACACGCCCGCCGTCTATCCCACGGCGGGTACGGTGCGGTTACGCATTTCCCCCCGAGAAAAAAAAAAAAAAAAAAAAGGCAGACGCAACAGGCCGCGTTATCATACATCACAACTTACGACACGGATACAAAATGGAAGTCAATAATTTTAAAAGCTTGTAAGATTGATAAACCTTACAAGCCATAACACGTCACACAACGGAATGTTTTCGTTTACTTTTCAGACTTTTATCGCAACAAGCGAAGTTACACATAGTCAGTCGTGTGCAATAGTTACATTTTGGGCAGAGTGCACCTTCTGAGCAATGATTTTGCTGTAACGCATAAATCTAACGTTTATAGTATTTTGCAATAAAGTTAACTAGGAGATATTATATCGGAATAAGTATTAATTTATTTACTGACTTGGTGTTACTAACGACATGACAAATTCTATTGCAGTACATTGACATTGATAATGTATACTATCGAAATGAATCTGTCGACTTAAGTTGTTTCCAATACAAACTCACATAGCACTAATAAGTTCAGAGCGCTTGAAATAATTCTAACGACGAATCCAGCGAGAATTATACGAGTAATCAAAAATGCAGCCCCGTAGCAATAGGATCTCGACAAATTGATTTCGAAGGTTACGTCAAAATTGAAATTTTAGAAATGACTCAAAATTACGAACCTTAACCCATTAATTGCATCGTCACCATCGCGTGAGGGTAGACATCTAGTAAAAAATAAAAGCTACCCATCAAATGCAAAAGACGAACTCCCGCGGACCGGCATGTTTCAGGGTGCAGTATGCCGTCAGTAAGAAGCGATGACGTAGATAGCTCACCACAGCTTATTATGGTAGAACTTGACGTCGAAGAACCCGCGCTCAGTCAGCTGCGAGTCGCGGCGTGCACCCGCCGACGCAGGCGGCGTGGGTGACGACGTCACCGCACCCGTCTGTTGCAGCGGCGTGATCTGCGGGACCGGCGCGGTCTGCGAGACCGGCATGGTCAGCGGGACCGGCGCAGTCTGAGGGACCGGCACAGTCTGAGAGACATCAGGCGGCGGCCCCACGGGGAGCGTGCAGGGTCGCTCAGGCTGCGGCAGCGTGGGCTCGCGCGGCGGCGACGGCGATCGCGACGGCGTCGCCGGCCTGCGATCGACCTCTCCGTACTATTAGGCCGTTCTAATGCGGCGTCCTCGGTGAGCGATCTCAACGCGAACGCGAAGCGGCGCGGCGAGGCGCGAAAATAACAAATAGTCGGTGCCTATTGACGTGGCCTACGTAACCAAACGCATATAGGGTGCGACGCGGCGCGACGCAAACTAAAGCGAACGCGATCAGTTGGTTTGATATTTTCGCGCGAACTGGATGCGATGTGGTACCGTCGTTTTCTGTTCATAATTTTCCAACAACATTAGCGTCCGTTCATCCGTCGATGGCAAATTTTTCAATGCTCACCAGTGTTGTCAAGGCTCTTGAGTCTTGATTTTTGCTGTAGTATTTTAAAAAAATATTTTAAGTGTGTATTTAAAGAAATAATTTATTTTACATAGGTATCTTTTCAATGATACCGAAGTAAGTAATTTTTGGATGCGTTTAGCATTGCATAACAAAATTGTTTAAAAATTGAGTAGCCTAAAGTCACCAAAAATTACCTTTAAATCATATGTCACACACATGTGACAGAAGAGGGCCAAAAGTCACAAAAATGTGACTTTTGTGACCATTTAGCAATACTTGTTCCCTTAACGGCGGCGGCGCGGCGGGGCGGGGCGGTGGTGGTGGCACGTAGGACAGTAGGACAGAGTCGCCGCGTTGCACCGCAACGCGTTGAATTCGCGTGTACCGAATCGAATCGCTCCGCGATCGCGTTCGCGTCGAGATCGCTCACCGAGGACGCTGCCTTAGCGTAGCCTCGCTCGTGGAAGAAAGACCTTACCGTTTTTTAACATTCATGAATATTAATTAACGCATGAAATGCGCGTTGATTATTGGATCGAATATCATGCAGAAATACGGTTAATAGGACAGTTAGTACACTTTATACTTTAAAATAATTACCTACATAAAACAATAAATAGAACACAACCACTATAAATAAAATTTACTACAAGCCGAAAAATGCATTGACACCAAAATAAATATTTATGTAATTTCAATTATATTTATCCGCTGCTTGAAATACAATAAGCAACAATAAAATGCTAAACTGAAAGATATCCCAATGGGTTTGTGCTGCTTCACGGCGGCTTGAGTAACAATCACTAAATATGATTAACGCCTAAATATGGTTTAGCTATGTCACTATGTCTTTGTCATTTTATGAAATTGATAGATGAAGAAATATGCTTAAAAAGCGTATTAAACATATTTAATGAATCGATAGACGAACCGCCCTTATATGCTGGTGGGCCTTGCAGCTTACTTTAACATACATAACAGTTGACCATATTTTGCATGCTCTGAGGCTGCATAGTGCATAATACACATTAATGCGTCACACAATCAATTTGAGCTAATAGTTACCGGCTAAATTATTACAGTTAAGAAAAACTAACTTGCAGAAAGTCTTTAATTAAAGCTAAACATCTAAAATCAATGTCTAAGTTGTAAAAAAGAGCCATCAATAGATCTTTTCAACGAATCTTCGTCTACAAAACGCAAATTGCCTCAACAGCATTTCGTCTGTGGTAAAATGCCTTGAAGCAAAATGACTAACTAAATTGAAAATTGCTTTAGCACATTTGTCATTGCTATTGCCGAGCCGTCTTGTCGAACGTTGTATGACTGTTTGTACACATAGCATAGGGATCCTAGTTTGGAGTTTCGTTCCATTCAAAAAACCCGTACGTATCTCAGTAGTGTGTACGTATAATCAATCTATCAATCAAAATAATCTTTATTCAAATATGACTTGAGTGAAAGCTCCTTTGAATGGTCCATATTTTTTACCTTGACATTTTTTATGTTCTTTTCGCATAATGTTGTTTGTCATAAAAACGTTTGTCATAAAATAGCATAACATTAATGTCTCTAAATTTTTTTTCTGTGCATAAATTTTATGAGGCATAGTTATCCAAAGGCATAATATTATTAAGCATAAGTAATGATATCCTTGATTACTTTCAACATAATATTGTTAGTCCTGAAATTGACACAACGTAGTCTTGTTTGTCTTACCCGAAGAAGTGGGGGGGGCGAGGTGGCCAGTGTGCTGAGGAGCAGATTGGCCAGCAAGCCGAAGTTGCAGTGCAAACAGAAGCTATGCATGCGTGCTTGCTTGCATGCTTAAAGTCCATTCGCTTAGATACAGTCGCCTTTGTACTGCACCGCCTTGGCACGTGCCGGCTCTTATAAAAGGATACCGCCGTGTAAACAAAGGATGCCGCGTGGGGCGCACCCGCTAGTGAAAATGGCAATTTACATCGTATTCTCTATAACGTATACCGAAAAAGTTTTTTCGTACTTGGGAGGACAGCAAAGTGCCCCAAGATGAAACTTTATGTGAACCAACAACAAAAAAAGACGGGTGTTTTGTAAAACTTGTAAGTAAACAAGTTATAATCAAAGTTCATCGGCATTGTGTTGAAATTAATGTATCTGCTCTGCACCTATCACAGACACTTCAAAATCAGTGTGGATAGCAAGAACTAGCGTTGGATCACTATTACAAACGGGGCCATCAACACCAAAAAATCGATATTTTGGTATGGATTCGGTCGTGATGTTGAATCTCTTAACTAAATATAGATGTAATGACTGCGATACTACGAGTGATGAAAAATAGTACCTAACTCTACTTTACTTACATGTACCTACTCATATTTTTCATTAAAATTCTCTTTGTTACTTTACTTGTGTGTATTATTTAAAATAGTCGTATTTTATTACAATGACCACAATTGCGTGCGGGTGTACCGACACTATCTAAGCGAATGAACTTTACTTACATGCTTGCTTGCATGCCTGCTTGTATGCCTACTTTTCAAAATAAATAACAATATCACATTTCAAAACGTCGGTGGCGCTGCGGATTCGGCACTGGCCTAATCGGGAGGTTCGGGGTTCGATCCTGCCATGCACCAATATGTTTTACGTATTACGAATTTCATATGTGCATTTGCCCGACGCGCCTACGGTGAAAGAAAACAACGTGAGGCAACCTGCATACATCTGCGAAGAAATTAAAAGGTTAAGACCACCAATCCGCACTGGGCCAGCGTGGTTGACTAAGGTCTAAACACCCGAACTTGGGTGGTAAGCCCAAGGCGCTCAATGGGGACGTATATGAGCTATGATGATGATCAGATTTAAAAAAGGGGTATAGGAAACAACTTACATGCATCTTAGTGTAATTTTATTATACTTTGAGAAATTCTGCGGAAACGTATTTTTCGTTGTGATTAATATGCAGTATATTAATTATGCTTTGAAAAATAATGCGTCAAGTTGTTCTGTGGAGTTTATGCATTTTATACTTATGGCAAACAATTTCCTGCCAAAACAGTATTATGATTTATGATTATTGACATTCTGCTTTCTGATTATTATATTATGTCGTGACGATTATTTCAATCGAAATTATAGAATATGATGTTATGACAATAAATTTTATGTCTATTAATTAGAGACAAATTAACGCCAATAATACACATCATTCAAATAATCAATGACTTCATAATAACCTTCACTCATTAGTCTTCCTTTTACATGCGTACATTGCCTAGAAATGAGATTCAGGTTGGAAAAGGGGGGTATTATGCATTGTAGATATTCAGCTTTGAAGACGTTCTGCAATTTAAGCTACCTGCATTTTAGAAATGCATTGTAGACGTTTTGCTATAAAAACTTACGGTGAATTAAAACTTTCTACTCATAATTTATATTTTTTTCTAGTTTGGTCCCAAATCATAAAAATAAACAATGAAGCACCAATATTAAACACTAGCACAAATCAATATACAATATTTAATTTAAAATGTAAATAAGAATCATGATATAAAATAAAAGTGTATAGAATAAATTAAAGATAACTCTAACACAAACAAAAAAAAACAATTTATCACAGTGCATCTTTAAATTTCATTCGTGTCTTAGCCTATAACGTAAGTAATATCTAGTGGGTGTTGGACGGATGTCGTAGATGTGTGACTCCAGATTGGTAAACAGACAAAATAAAGCATTGAGAGAAGAGAGGTTGCTTTTTAAGGCAAAGAGATGTCTTTTTAAATAGGTAGATGGTAAGATATAACTGTTATTTTATATTTGTCTTCGCACTCTGATGCCGACTGCCAATCATCTAAATGACACATCTACGACGAGCAAGCGCGCGGCGCGGTCCAGGGCTCACAATTGGATAGTATCTTGAGTAACTTCGATTTAAGATTTTAACTACACAATTCATTTTGTAAATAGTCGATCAAACATGTCCGACTCATTTATCTCTCCTCTGTTTGCAAACAAGGAAAGGAAAAGTTTCGAATTAACGTTTTTTAAAAAGAAATATTGTTCTCAATTCATTATTCTAACTGTTTTTGTGTGAGTAAATAAATATTATTATTATTGTTTCTGTCTGCGTATTACTCAAACATTTGAGATTTGCATAAAGATGCAAAATCGATTTAGTTTCCTCAGGAATGACGCAATCGGGAGTTCCAGTTCAGTTTTAAAATATTGCCCGTTAGTTTGCAAAGTTATAATAACTATTATTTTTATGATATAAATAAACGGGTATAATTTTGAAATCTAATAATCAGCAACTACTAAACTGGAAAATAATCCAAAAAATTATGTATAATACCCGTCTAAGTCCTAAGTCCAAAAACCATTCACGGGCGGTAAGCGGGTGGACTAGCGCGATACAACAACTATATACCCGCACTCGCGCCGCGCGTGCGTTAAAATACGATGGTGGTCAGTGAGTGAGAGCGGCGACGATCAGTGAGAGGGATAGAGACGCATCGCCATCACGTGAACGCCCGCGAGCGTCCGCCCAGCCGCGGATAGCTGCAAGCAACCGATAACACGTTGAAACCAAACATAAATAAAACGAAACGAAAATGCAGCGAGTCACGCGGCAAAAGCGTACATCAGCAGGCGTAGCACGGGCTGCCAAGACTGGACACGAGTCACGCATTATCTCACAATTTCAGTGACATCTCTATGTCTTAAAGAGTAGCACGGTGGCGCGTATCAAGTGGGACTGACGTGATAAAAATTTCTTGACGCTCGTCAAGGGACACGTGTGAGTCGCGTGACTAAGTTTTATCACAAATTTTTTGCTATCCGACTGCTACTACATCTAAAGTATTAAAGCCCTTGCCACAACCACAGCAGTCGGCGCACAGGCACGCCAAGAAATTTGTGATAAAACTCAGTCACACGTGTTCCTTGACGAGCGTCAAGAAAATTTATCATGTTAGTCAGGCCCGCCGTAAGCGGGCGTGCAAAGCGTGCACCGCACACGGGCGGCACGTTCAGGGGGGCGGCAAATCGTGCGAATCATCACGTAATTCAAGTCATTGTCATAATACCCACCCCACCTTACGTTAAGAAATGTCATCGCATGGAAAAAAATCGACCGAATGCGTAGGACCGAATATCGTTAACACCGCCATCTATTGGCATCCGTTAAAACTAAGATGCAATACCAAATATCGTCTGTCGGCAGGTTGAGCCACCCGCCCCCGCTTGGTGGCGCCTCAAGTAGGTATTCTATGAATAGCAGGACTGGCGAAGTTAGAGGAATCCCCTCTGAGCTTTATTCAAAGACTAAGTTCTTTAGCTATAGTTTCAATTGAACATAAAATTTTAAACAATTTGGATACAAGAAAGTTATTAGAAGATTTCACAAAAATAAAGGCAAGAAGAGTTAAATTTTTGTAGATAAATATTTAAGTACTAGCTTTGCGCTCGCGGCTTCGCCCGCGTTATTATTGTTTTCCCGTGGGAATTTATATTTTTCCGTAGGAAAAATAATTTTGTAGCCTTTTTAAGCCCGGATAATAAATTTCATGGAAATTGGAGCAGATTTTAAGTATTTTCCATAGAAACTTTCAACCCCTATTTGCACCCTAAGGGGTGAATTCCAAAAAACCATGAAACACGTGCTCAATAAAATATTTTTAAGAACATGAATCTCAAATTTAAAGATTTTTCCATACAAACTTACAACCCCTATTTCATCCCTTTAGGGTTAAAATTTTTTAAAATCCCTTCTTATTGTGCGTCCGCATTTTGAATTAAAACAACTGTCCAAATTTCATTTTTCTACCATTAGCGGTTACGGCTGTGCGTGCGTCTTTAGATGGGAACATCTCCTTTTATATACACGGTGTTTCATAAGAACCAATAAATAATTTATCGTTATCTAAAACTAATTATTAAATTGTGTTTACCCGTAATGTCATTCAACCCAAAATTTTCATGTAAATCATAGACATGATGATGATACTATGATATTCATGAAAATTTTGGGTTGAATGACATTACGGGAAAAACTATTTAATAATTAGTTTTAGATAACGATAAAATATTTATTGGTTATTATGAAACACCGTGTATATAGATATAGTTTTACACTTCAGTAAACAAAAATAATAAGTACCTAATTAATTTTTTTTTCAATATTTATCTCACCACCACATCGGTCCGTGTCCTTTTAATGCTGTATTTTCGTTTTGATCTTTTTTTTAAACTTAATAAGTCCGAATACTCTACTCTATATCTAGGGTGAGTTATAATATAAATATTTTATCTTCGTTAAGTTGTTTTTCTTTTTTCCCACCATAATGAGAAAACACTAATTATCCTTTCTTGACAAAACTCAGAGTAAGTAGTCGTAGGGCGGCATAATCGGTATTGCACGCGGGCGATGAAACAGCTAGCGGCGGGCCTGATGTTAGTCACACTAAATACGCGCCACCGTGCTACTCTTTAAGGCATAGAGATTATGTCACTGAAATTGTGAGATAATGCGTGACTCGAGTCCAGTCTTGGCAGCCCGTGATACACCTGCAGTGGTATTGTGGAACTCATCTGCATCCAGTTTGATATAGCACTGTAATAAATTGCATTGGGGATGTTATATGAGCATAATAAACATCTCCTGCGTGATTATTAAAATTGATTATCGTTAGGTAATTTTTTTTTTTTTTTGGTACCTATTGGTAATAGTGAAGGAACACTATGTTGCATCCAAGTCTGCATCTAACCTCCTGAGGCCAATCATTAAAAACGTCATATCAATGAGCTTACAATACATACAGTTGAGCTGAGTTGTTTACAGAACGTTTATTCCCACTAGTTCAATTGTCCAGTTCAGTTTACTGAAACTACGGCAGAGATGAGTTCCTATACCATTAAATGGGTCAGCTTTAGGTTATTCTCGAACGAGCTTTCGCTGCATTTTCATTGCCAAAAATAATATAAAAATGAAGAGAAAAAAAGTAATGTAAATAATAATAAGAAGCAAAGCAGCCGTTTGAGTTCGATAGTTGACTTACGTACCCGTTATCAGCGTCGCGATAGTACGCTTTCTCCCCACCACCATGAATCACCTGCAATGGAATTAACATTGAAACTGAAATTGATTTTATTTTTTCACTATAATCAAAATCAGTTTATCTGATTCATCTGAGCCACTTGACTCATCATTATTGACGCTTATTATAAATTGCTCCATCTTTTCCGTGATCCTATCCCTTTTTTTTCGGGGGGAAATGCGTAATCGCACCGTACCCGCCGTTGGCTGGACGGCGGGCGTGTGTGGGGCTGGCCCGGCAGAGTGCCAGGCCGACCCACTAAAACCCCCCGGTGTTCTCCGTGCCCTTATGGGCGCGCATGGTAAGGTCCACACTGCGACTACCACTACCAGCGCGCCCGGGCAAGCCCGACCAGGGGTCGGGCTATCGCCAAGGGGGGATTGCTCGAGAACACCAGGGCAATCCCCAGACGGAGGGCCTTGCGGCGGCGTGCACGGGGCCGACCGTGCACGCAGGCCTCCACGGCAGGGTCATTAGACGGGCATTGCTTGTGCAAATGCCCGCCTTCGTCTGCCTGTCCGTCTGCGGCGGATGGGAGCGGCTTGAGGATCATTCTCCCGCTCCCTCTCCGCGGCCTCCTTCTGCGAGATGACGTCCTCGCAAAAGGAGGCGAGAGCCCCCCATTCCGCTTCGCCACGGAGCATGGCCACGATCATGCTCGGCAGCGAGAGGTTTCCGCCTCCCAGCGCAGCGTTGAGTTCGCTGCGCTGGCGTCGCCAGGCCGGGCACACCAACAGGGTGTGCTCGGCAGTGTCGTCGGGAGCGTCGCAGTGATGACACTGCGGCGTTTCCTCCCGACGCGCGACTCGGTGCAGGTAGTGACCAAAACAACCATGTCCGGTCAGTACCTGCACCATACGGAATGAGAGACTGCCCTGCCGGCGCCCTACCCACTCCTCCAACACCGGACGAATCGCGTCGATCGTCCGGTGGCCGGCAGCTGGGAAGGCGAGTGCCTCGCCCCATCGACGCAGAGCCTCCCTCTGCGCCTGGGTACGAACCCGCTCCACTTCCTCAGGAGCGGATCGTTCCCCCCGTTTTTTAATGGCAACCCGATGACGATACACCTCCGCATGGACGCGTGCATCGACATCCCACGGCGTTTGGCCCGCAAGAACGCAGGCCGCGCCGTGGCTGACCGTGCGATAAGCTCGCACGGCCCGGGTTGCTATGACCCTCTGCGGACGTCGCAAGAGGGCCACCGTTCGGGGAGAGAGGCACTCCGCCCATACCGGGGCTCCGTAGAGTGCCATCGACCGTATCACGCCGTGATACAGACGACGGCACACCGATCCCGGCCCTCCCACATTAGGGAGGACCCGTCCGAGTGCGGCTGCGGCAGCACACAGCCGTGGAGTGAGGAGCTTGAAGTGCTCCTCGCAACTCCATCGGGGGTCCAGAACCAGGCCGAGGTACTTGAAGTGGGCCTCGACCGGTATACGGACCCCCTCCACTCGGACTCGTAGCCCCGGTGGGATTCTGCGACGGGGGGCGTGGAAACTCATGGCCCTCGTTTTGTCGAGGGCCACGTCCAGGCCCAGGAGGCGGATGCGACGGACAACCAAAGAGGCGCAGACCGACGCAAGGTGGGCCGCCTCCTCCCCCGTTTTGGCTCTCGCCGCAACAAGCGTGTCGTCGGCGAAGCAGACGACCTCCGTTCGTGGCAGGAGGCCGCCTCACAGAACCCAATTGTACCCCAGGTTCCATAGTAGAGGACCTAGTACGGAACCCTGGGGTACACCTGCCGCCATTGCCCACGTATGGACGCGACCATCCGGTCCCTCGTAGAGAACTGACCTGCCTTCCAGGTAGCTCTCCACGAGAGCGCGGAGGTACGGAGGCACCCGGTGGAAGCGGAGTGCCTCCTTTATACACTCGTGGGGCAGGCTGTTGAAAGCGTTGCGGATGTCAAGAGACACCGCCCCATCAGTCTCCCCACGAGCTGTGGCCCCCTCAGTCCACCTCTTGAGGAGGGCCACCGCGTCCATCTCCGTGATCCTATCCCTGCTCTTATACTGATTTTAATTATTGTGAAACACAAGATCTGCATTTTCTTCCAATCCACCGCTATAATGCTATGAAAAGCTTATTTTAATAATCTCTTCTACACTCGCGAGCAAAAGTTTGGAATCAGTTACTTGAAATTGGTTCCGCGTGATCTTGCTTACTAAATAAATTTTTAATAATCATAAAAATGACATCATGTTAAAGGTGCAACTGTCCACTTTAAATCAATATAAAATTAATTAATATCGAGCCGGTAATTGTGGAGTTATCCCGGATTAAATGAAGTAGGTAAGAAAACAAGGAAATAGGGAAAATAATGAATGAATAAAACAACAAAAATTATTAAATAAAAATGTTATTTATCTTTAAAAATAAGTGTCAATATTTTAATAACTACTCCAAGACGATTCTTCATAGACCTGATCAGCTTCTGAATTGATTCTTGTGGAATACCTTCCTACTCCTCAATCAACGCTGATTTCAGCTCATTCAGACATGAAGGAGCAGGAGTTCTGGAACGAACCTTCCTCTTCAGTTCATCCCACACGTGCTCAATGGGATTCAAGTCAGGGCTGAGCCAGACCCCCGTCACTCGCGCAATGCAGCGTTATAAATACCTACCGCTAAGTAGCGCGCCGGCGCTCCGACCGGCAGAGGGCCGCCGCGCCGCACGCGAGACTTTTATTATTATTATCGAATCTTGTTTTTTTTTCATAAATTTGTTTTTTATTATTTTGTTTTTTATTGGTTTCTTTTTGTTTATTTTATTGCTTTTTTGTTTATTATATTAATTTGATTTTTATTTTCTTTTTTTATCAATAATTTTTTATTTATAAATTTCTTTTCAGAACTAAAAACGGGAATTTTATACCTAAATCGAATAATTTTTCGAAAATTTTCGGTTAAATCTTGATTCGAAAAAAGTTCTACTTGCATTGTGGTTTATAAAACCACACAATAATTTTAATTTAATCAATTTATTTAACCATACGAAGGTACATTACTGTGAAGCTATTGTAAGTTATTAAAAGACAAAAAAAAAGTATTTTTTTTTCATAGTCGAAATTCGAAGTAATTCGAACTAATAAGACAGTGATTCGATGCCATAGTAACAATCTTCAGTCCTCAGCAACATCGTCACTTAACATCGGCTGAGATGAAAACCAAGAATTTGTATTTTTTTTTGTAATTTTTAAATGTAAAGTGACGTGACGTGACGAATGTTTTGACGATAAAATAATATTCTATTCTCTTATTTTTTGACATGTACTAAGAATTTTAAAATTTTCAATATTTGCGCACTGCCAATTTAGAAGTAGATTATGAGGACTAATGTATATAATTTAACACCAATCATGTATTTTACCATATTCTTGCAAATAAAGTACTATTGTTATTATCATTTTATAAAATTAAAGCACATTTGAGTGGGGCTTTCCTCGCAATCAATTTATTTCATTAATCCTACGTATACCATTTTGTTTATGTTCTTTGTACAACCCTTATGTTTTCGCTAGATGACTCAATCACGCGGTGTACGCGGGAATCTCGATTCTCGGCTCGCGTTTATAGAGTCCTTTTCTTCTTGCAGCGACTTTTGTTTGTCGGTTTTGGCTATTATTATTACAGCGATTCGAGCGTTTCTATGGGAGTGATGTATCTGTTACGTAGTAACTATTAACTAATCTGTGGCTGAGCGCTGGCCAGTCCAATGTGGCAATACCGACTTCTTCGAGGTATTCCGTTGTTACACGGGCAGTGTGACAACGAGCGTTATCGTGCATAAGGAGGAAGTCATCACCGATGTATCCCGCATAGGGAACGACATGTTCCAGGAGAATATCAGAAATGTACCGGTCCGAAGTTAGACCGCCTCCTCGTCCCCCGCCAGGCACGAAAACAAGCTCGGTTTTACCATCGAAGGAAATGCCGGCCCACATCATACAAAAGCCGCCCCCATAAGCCACTGTTTCAGCGACACAGCACTGTGTAAATCGCTCCCCAGGCCGCTTTTAGCCCCGTCCTCTTCTGTCGCTACCGTGCAAACACATCCTGCTTTCGTCGGAGAACAGGACTTGCCTCCATTGCTCAATCTCCCAATCAAGATGGGTGCGAGCAAACTGAAGGCGTGCTTGTCGGTGAGCTGCCGTGAGTTTCGGTCCTGTGGCAGGCCTTTTTGGAGTCAGATTCGCTTGCTTGAGTCGTCGACGAACTGTCCACTCGCTGGCTGCTACCCCACGAACATCTCGGAGCTCCTGTTGGACGTCGACACCAGACAAATGACGATTTCGGAGAGGTTGACACGATAAAACGGTCATCCCTCTCCGATGCACACCGGCGCCGTCCAGATCTTGGTCTCGGGATAAAGCCACCAGTCTCCCGAAAGCGTTTATAAACTTTCGAAACACAGGATTGGCTTATGTGGAGCCGACGAGCGACAACCCGCTGGCTGAGCCCTTCTTGCAATAGGGCTACGATTTGTGGTGCTTCTGTAGGTGTTGTCTCCATTGTCGTACAAGGTAAAGGGTCAAAAGTGGCGGAGATGTGTATCGGTCAACGTGTGAAAGTCGACTGATAAAGAAAATCCGATAACAGGTGCTTTTATAGGGGGTCAATAGGTCGCAACTCGTGACGTATCAAACAATTGAAACACGTCTTTTTCGATACACCTTCACTTAATGCGGAATGGCTCCATAAATACTGGCTTGTTTTGAATGAATTCGGTATCAGTTTAAAAGTAAAGAGTTGAACCTTTAAAATGATGTCATTTTTACGATTATTAAAAAAGTATTAACTACTTAAGATAACGCGCAACCAATTTCAAGTAACTGATTCCAAACTTTTGCTCGCGAGTGTAGTTTCGATGCTAACACAGAAATGTTTTTGCTTGCCACTATGCGCTATCCTTAAATCCATATTGAGCTCTATAGGGCTAAGATCACAATGGTATGGAAGTCTCAATACCTCATGACCATGCGCCCTTAATCCGCTATGACGCATGCTCTTGTGGGCACTCCGATACCCGAGCGAGTATTAGTGTAATGCAATTATTGACCGTTTGTCCAAGACGTTACGGTTTAACGTTAACGTTAATCTCTCTCTGGTATATACCATAAGTGCTTTATAAAAGATCGTGGTTATATCAAGTCGCACTTTGCCTATATTTTCGGTAACTTATATGGTACGCGAGCGATTATGGCTGCGGTCCGAAACAAATCAGGAACAATCATTCACAGTGCTAACGTTTGTAATCATTCGGTCCGAATTTAAAAACGCACTAAAAGTGCTAACAGCGCAATCAGCTTGCTTACGATTTCGAACCAAAGTTTAAGCGTATCAGCTTGTCAAACTAAATGTCAAGCTAAAATTTGGTACGGTTAGGTCATTTTGTTTTCGGTTGCCTCTTAGTACTTTTGTTTTATAAGCTTTTAATTACAACATTATTTCACGGTTGCAACCAGAACAGATTCACAGATCGCTTACAGTAATTTCACTCCAGAACATTAGTGCTGTAAGTCCGATATGACGTAAACGATGACGTCATGACGTCTCCATGCCGGCTAACGTTAGCGCGCTTACGGCATTTCGGTATGCGATTTGAACGCGCTAATACCGCTGATAGTGAATATGACTGGTTTTAGGACCGTAGCCTATATGTGCGTATTCGTATTTGTGTAATGTTAGGGCTCCACCTGGTTTAATTTAGTATGAATGCCAGAATCGTAATACGCTTTACTGTACGCGTTCAAATACCGCTTAAAGCAGTGGCTACGTCTGCCGAGTTTCCTACAAAAGTTACTGACATCTTACGTCATTAACAATGCCACACACCATTTAACGCTTCGAGAATCGAGAGGTAGGCCAAATATGTGTGATGTCAAAGCTATCGCGTTTGTTAATGCGTTAGGGCGCAGGTGGAGCCGTAGCATAAGTGAATACGTGGGTGTGTATGCGCTCACATTGGCGATGGCGGAGGGCGGCTGATGAGCGGCGAAGCGGCCCACCGCCGCCGGCGCCGACGGCGTACTAGCGCCCGAACCCCTGCAAATTATTGGTAACTTTGACACTTATCATCATTAAGGAGCCAGGGATAGATATGCTAACCCAATGCATGTATTCAGTGTATATTTGGTCATGTATCCACTGCCATAGGCGGCGCAACACGCACGTCCACTATTATCATTTTACTGTTGAAGCAAAATGTTATACACCTTTTTATAATATCTTTTTTTTATTTATTAAGGAAACAAACAGCATGAATTATTACATGTGATCTTATAAAATACAAAATAACTTATACACTAGCCTAATTAGTTTCCACGGATAGGTATCGAATTAGTTACGCTATAAATAAAGCAATAACTGAACTGATTTAACTGAACAATGCTTACATTCATTTAAAGAAATAAATAAAATAAAGAAAAAAAACACTTTGGCAAACAAACACTGCTTAAAAAGCTATTATGCAGGTATTTGTTCCTTCAAACACCGACGAAATTGGCCTAATTTCGCATGAAATATATCAATGTCACTATATGTGGTATTATATTTTTTAATAGCTCTAATAAGAGAAAACTACTACTACTTTATTGGCACATTAGATGATGAAAGAAGATCATAGTCTTGGACAATATAAGAAACCGCTGATTAATATCTAAATTAGTACATCGGAGAAAAACATTATCCGCTTAGCCCAAACAGTTGATTTGTAATACTGACTAGTGACTAGTATGTTGTGATGATGGCTGGCAAGGTTTGTCACGTGTTTAAAGAGTTGTACATAAACAGAGATCGATACAATGATCCCGCGCCGCAAGCATTAATACCTGACGTCCTCGGTGGTGTCGAAGAAGTCCGGCGCGACAGCGAAGTTGTTATTCTGACGCAGCATCCGCGTCACGCCATAGTTGGACGCCAGGAACCGCTCCATCTTGGCCGACGGGCCGTCCACTGCCAACTCCTGCGCGCGCACCTGCGAGTCCTGTCACAAAATGACTCTTCATTAAATTGTACGAGTTACACAGAATCACACAATCACAATCACACCAATACATTTAATAAATGAAAAAATAGAATTAAGGGCTGTTCATACATGTTTGTATGTGACGGATTGTCACATGCATAGTTTGTACGTGATGCAGTTTGTCGCTACCGCCTATTATTCATCTAAAAACTAAAAGTACAGCGTCGAGTTGGCGACGCAACTGCTCCACCTCCTTTAGTAGCGGACGACCGGTTGTTAGTTCGGTTGCCGAACTAGCGCAACTTTTTTTAGCAATAGTTCAGTTAGTTCAACAAAGCACCGAACTGTTCCTAACGTTTAGTAACAAATTACTGTTGCTAAACGGTAGGAAAAGTTGTTTTACAATATTAATTTTTGTTTTATAACCTAACTACTGCTACCAATCCCTTCCACACTCTCCCTCTCCTAATCCTAATCCTCCCTCTCATCAATTAGTAAACAACCCACCACTCTCTCATACCCCATTAAAGAACAGGAAAAAGAATGTATCAAATCGCATTAACTACTGCTACCATAAAGTTGCGCCATTTCGGCAAGCGAACTGAGTGCCTACTGCTACAAAGGCTCCACTTCGCTAACACTGACGCTCACTCACACGTACCTGCAGCATGTGGTCGAAGAGGCGGCGTCCGTGACCCAGGCGGCGGCGGGACCGCTCGACGTAAAAGTCGAGCACGCACAGCGGCTCCACTTCACGCAGGCGGCCGCGCTCATCGAACAAGAACAGGTGCTTGCGGCCCACCTTCAGCAGCCCGATCACCTCGCCGCGCCCGCTGCAACAACACCGCATGGTTGAATGAACACCACTGGAGATTTACCTTTTTATGCTGCAGCTGCGTCATAATTTTGACATCGCACATGTGAACAGCGGCTTAGCGCGTTAATTCGCATTATATGACATTGTTAGAAAGAAGCACGCTGACATTAATTACTTTTGTTGCAAACTCCGCATATGTAGGTAGATAGATATTGTTTTTAAGCATTATTTTTAACTCCTTCAATAATTCGTTTTATGATGCAGGCGTTAACACTTATATGAACGCAGATGGAGCCTTAGCACAATAATAGAATGCCGTTTGACCAGGTTATCTTAAAGTACGTACGCTGATCTAGTGACAATGCGCAAGTGACCTCTCTGGTAAATGATGAAATGATAGGTTTCTTTAACAAGACGCCGGAGCTGCACCGGCGCCAGACCGCATGTTTATGTTGACGAATAGAAATCGCGCATGCGCCGCGCCGCACCTTCATCGTCCCGGCGGCGGCGCGCGGGCGGTGGCACGGCGCTGGAGCGCGTTCAGAGCCTTCGCGCGATGTACAAATTTTCGCTCTAACCCTGTTCAATGACTTCGAGCGTCTCGCGCGGGTGAAACAACCGGCCCGTTCAAGACCTTAGAGTGTCAGAGAGAGTTACAACTGAACAACCGTCGAATTTGATGGTTGTAAAACGCTCTGACGTGTATTACTGAAATACTCTTACGTAATTGGATGATATTGGAGGTCATAATCTAAAATGTCATCTTATAGAAAGAGAGAGAAATAAAAATTCATGTGAAAGAGGGAGATAAAAGATTTGGTTGCTACAATGCGTTCAACGCCTCTGGGCGAGTTAAAAAACAACCGGACAACTACACCCAGAGGCTCTGAACGCGCTCCTGCGTATGCATCTCATAAGTAAATAAGTACACGCAGCAAACACGCCCGACTTTACACGTTGACCTTGACACCGCTCTTATGCCGCTCGTAATAGCGACGCTGTTGCTGACTGTACAAGAAACTTGTACCGTCATTTTCCCATTGTGATGATACGGCGTCGGCAACACTGATATAATATTCTACCGATAGACGAAAACGTTTGAGTAACAACTGTGTGCAAATACTGTTGAATGTTAGAACTTACATCAGCTAGAGGCGCTAAAACTACATGTCTCGTCTAACCATACTCAATTATTATTTATGCCCAGATTCACACTTTAAACACGGTTTCGTAGAATTTATTGCCGACCCGTGAGCCCTCGGCCCTCACACTGCGTGAATGGCGATGACACACCAAAGTGAGGTGTACTACGTGCAGTACAGTTCACTGGAACATAGTGTTCGGGCGGGCATATCTAGTACGTAGTACATAATTATATATCGATGGTCGGCAATGGCATCGGAAGGGCTGCCGGCGAAGGAAATCACACTTTTTCACTCGCTTGCGCCAGCAAAGGCGTGTCTGGCCGGGCCATGGGCAAACGATCATTGGCTAGTTTTCAAAAGCATACATTATTACTCTACCTGGAGCGGTGACCGGTTTACAGTGGAAAAATGTCAACGATTGTGGCTTTCAGTTTAATTCCTTAACTATTTTCTTTACACAAATGCATTCATAATCTTTTCTTTTTTGCCTTCTGCCACTTTGAGTTCGCCCGTCAAATGGAATCTGTCAGTTTTTATTCTAAGTATAGTGAAAACAAGAATACATTTACATAATAACATATATTTCTATTATAAAATCATCTTAATATTTCAAGACAATGCGACACTGAGATTTCTCCATTCATAAGTATCATTAAAAACATTTTGGATGTTAACAGATTTTAAGTCGAAGATCTCATCATAGACCAATCTTGACCGATATGAAGAGGTGAAATTAAAGTTCTCATGTTTTTTGTGTAATGCGATAAAACTTGGGACGAAAATATTTGAAGCGATGTAAAAAGTTTCACTTTAAAAAAAAAGTAAAGATGTAGGTAGGCATAACTGCAATAATACCCTATTGCAGTAATGCCTACATCTATGCAATCATACTTACATCTGAATAAATATTTATTATTATTGGTCTGGACGAATTTCTTTGATTTCACTTTTAAGCTCTACTCTACTATTTGTATCAAAAACTAGCGTGGCCAAAAAGTTTGAATAGCCAGTATAACAATTTGGAATAATTTTGCTCAAATAGTTCAATAGTCGAACTACTGGTAGGACTAGATGGAATAAACCGCATAATCGTGACCTGCGCATGAACCATTAAATAGTCATTGTAAAAAACTCAACGACCTAACGGGCATTCGCCGCAGCGCGACGGATCAACCGTTATAATGACAATAGCGGCACAGACTAAGGGCGTTACTTACAATGAAAATTCACGTAAAATTACAAGGAATGATATTTCAGTAACTAAAACTACTTCACCACCTGCGTCGTAATCGTAACGCGTTAATTATGACATTACACAATTGTTACCAGCAGTTTAACACACTAATTGGCATGTAACTAAGAATCTCTCTCTGCAGATGTAGCCACTATTGTAGGATATTATTTTTAACGCGTAAAACGAGGAGTTGACAGTTTACATCTTCTTTTAAAGAGGGGTTAGGGCTCCGGCCCTCAGAATGCGGGTCGCGTTGTGTTCTGTTTTCTTACACACGCAGTCGCACAGGTCACGCCACAGCTTATGTGCCTGCTTGTGTAGGAGAGCATAGAATCATGTGTTTTGCCTTATTTCTTTCAAATAACAATAAGCAGGCTCAAACTGTAAACAAATTTTGAGGTATATACTATTCTCATCATCTTCAGCGTGTTTCTGAAGTTATTCATTAACAATACAGTATATCGTAAAACTACTTAATCGTATTCTTTCAAATTAATTTGGTGAGCTGGTATTAAATTCACTAAAAAGATAAAAAGTTTAAATAAATACCATTTCCAAACACAACATCACATTTTAACCGACTTCAAAAAAGGAGGAGGTTCTATGTTCGACTGTAGGTATCTATTTTTTTATGTATGTTCACCGATTACTCCGCCATTTGTGGACCGATTTTTAAAAATATTTTTGTAATCGATAGAGTACACTCCCGAGGTGGCCCCATTGTCACCATGTCATGACCTGATGATGGATTCCCGGGCAAATCGAGGGGAACCCTTAAATTTCATAGGTACCTAAATATCTCAAGAAAGACATGAAACACGCTGGAGTGTTTCATGTCTTTCTTAAGATACTCAGGTACTTGCGTCTGGTAGTCATCATGTCGTGTTACTGAGCTGATGATGGAAGGTTTCTGGTAGATTAGGAGTTCGGGAATATTCTTTCAAAGCTACTTACAGAGAAAGACGTTTTATTTTAAGTTATTCTAGTGTTTGCCTTGGCTCAATTTCCAATACGCATATACTCATATTAACTTAACTAAAAAGACTAAAAAATTTACAAAAAAGAAATAAAACCGACTTCAAAAACACCAAAAAGTCATAAATAATATAAGAATACATACATCACAGTTTTATATTGAAATCGGTGCCAAGCAATGATCACCTTGAAAGTCTTAAAAAATATAGGAACAGTTAATATAGTTACTTAAAATTTGGCACCGACTGCAATATAAAACTGTGATGAGGTATGTATTCTCATATTATTTATGACTTTTTGGTATTTATGACGTCGGCTTTATTTTTTTGTAAAAAAAAATATATTGAAGTCGGTGCCAACTTGCCAAGCCATGATCTCCTTTTTTCGTGGGGCAATGCGTTGGTCACGCATTGCCCCCCGAAAAAAAGGAGATCATGACAATAAATAATAGCACTAAAGTACAGAAGGATCACTCTTGAAGAAAAGCCAAATTTAGGTATGAAAATTTACCTACTCTTACGACCTTCATCTGACTGCACGGGAAATTGAAATTTATTGCATGGCACGAGTGTTCAGATACCGTTACGCGTCGCTGACCCGATACCGATTTGGCGATAAGAGCGCAGGGTTCCCACTCACCGATATGCAATAGGCTAGTTGACCCTTTTTTAAAGTAGGGCTTAAAATGTTCATAATTGTTGTATTAGACCATAGCACATGAATATTATTTTTTTCGATGGCTAAAAAGTGTCTTAAAAATCTTAATTTAAAATCTATTTTAAATTAAGATTTTCAATTTTGGACCGAAAACACGGTCAGCCATGATAGTCTGTTCATTATCTGTGGCAATGACATCAGTCTTATAGTAAACAAAGCACGGGGGCGAAATAACCTCACAAAAACAATGCTTTCTATTAAATATCACAAAATATAGTAAAACTGTATATGGAACGGGACAATAGAACAGTAATATAGAAATACCTCTTCAAAGACTCCAGGAAATCTGTGGATTAGACGTACCCAGTGATATAGACATGCGAAATATTTGGTTAACACTCGCTTAAAGAAATCCTGTAACTATCTACTGAAACTCAAATGTATTTTTGCGAAAATCACATTAATGTAAGTACTATAACTGAATAACTCAATCTGTGTAGGTACTTCAGTTTCAACTTAAACAAAATAGAAGTTTTTAGACAGAGACAATGCGCAAAAGTCGTAAGTAATAGAATAATGACTTTTATTCTTGTTATAACATGTCAAAGAGTGATTAAAAGTTTTCGCTTTAATTAAGGTAATTTATGCATCTGGCTTATGATCGAGCCGGATTATATTAATAATCGATTTATAATGTCCGTTAGATTTTTAGTTTTATAAGTTTTTCTACTAAAACGTTCACTGTTACATCTAAAATCCTTTTTCCTGCTTTCCTGGCCTTCTGCTCTTCGTTGACCGATCTGTAATATTGCCTGGTTAATGATTTCAAGGCCATAAATTAATATTTTATAGAAAGTTGGAATCCTTGGTATCCATTTATACAGATTTACGTATAGAAAAGATGTTTCGAGGAAATAATTGGATGTTATTGGCATTTATTTTAAATCCACTCGATATAGTCTGTAGTCCTTACTAATATTATAAACGCGTAAGTTTGTGAGTTTGGATGGATGTATGGATGTTTGTTACTCTTTCACGCAAAAACTACTGAATGGATTTGGATGAAATAGACGGATTACGACAGAGATTAACATACATATAGGCTACTTATTATCCCGGAAAAGAAAGTAGTTCCCGCGGGAAAGTAGATTTACAGCTTTTTCTTTGAACTTTTAAGGCGAAACATAGTTCGCGGGCACAGCTAGTATTACATAAAACCGTTTTAGAAGTTGTAAGCACGGGTTGTAATTTGTATTGGTTCTGCAGACTTGACAAAATTTTGGAAAAAGTACCTGCGATATTTGCCGTCATTGCAATTGCCAAACGCCCTTTACAACTCTCGCTTCATTCAATAAAATTTAAATTGGATAAATTGTCAATTTCTCCCTATCCTTGTCTTTTTAGATTCAAATAATCTTTCTTTTGCGACTTTTATGGAGATTACATTTGTTTAAAAATTGTTGCTTAAAATTACGTATCCTCGGAAACAAGATCAGTTTCGCACTCAGCAAATTTACTGAACAAGTTATATTTCATGCTAGAAAATCTATAACATCTTCATTATTTCGCTCAAAATACTTATATTTGCTCTTAAAAATACATGCAACAAAAAATATATTGATTTTGGACGACAAATCTAACAACCATCAGAGAAACATTAACGCTTTACAAAACCGTAAAAGCAATTTTTATGAAAATTTTTAATTTGCACAAAGCTCTTTCACTTCTGGGTATAGTTTTGTGTTAAGAAAGGTTTTGTTTTTATAAAACAGGAATTTTTTGCAAAATAGCTTTGTGCAAAACTTTGAAATACCCATTTGAAAATAACATTTAAAAAAAGAGTACACAGGTACTTTATCAACATATTTAGTTAATTAAATTTCCATTTAACATTGTACTAACATTGAACTTCAATTACCAGTATTTACTTTTTATATAACTGTCACCTATCTCAAGTAAGAACACTTTGATTGCGTAAATTAAATTATTGTAAATGCACATGATGAACTTTAGAGCGGTATGATAGCAAAACGGTAGCCTTATAATAGATATGTTTGGTGCTAACTAACGTGAAATATGTTGGAAATTGATGATTTGTCACATTTTTAGTGAATTACCCACATTTTTAAAATCCTATTTTGCGCATCGCCTTCATATACCTAACCCCAGTGTGCGACGCGGCCAGCGCGCGAGCCGAGCGGCAACCTTTAACCATACACCGGCCCGGCCGGTGCGCTGGCCAAACGTACCTAAACTGAGGAGTGAAACCCCCCTGACCGACCACACTGTACCCGCCGTTGGCTTAACGGCGGGCGTGTGTGAGGCTCTCCCGGCAGAGTGCCAGATATACCCACTAAATCCCCCCGGTGTTCTCCCTGCCCTTTAGGGCGCGTGTGGTAAGGTCCACAATGCGACACCACTACTCACGCGCCCGAAACCATGATCTTCTAAAATGTTTGAAAATTTGGCACTGACTTCAAAATAAAAATGTGATGTGTATATTCTTATATTACTTTTGATTTGACTTTTCAGTCGTTTGAAGTCATTTTTTTACATATGCCATCATCTTAGCACTCATCTCACCTAATGGTGATTGAAGATAAGGCCAAAAGTTGAAACTAGCTTTACCTGGACTACTCAACAACTAAGAAACTGGCTATCTTACCTCTTATTCTAGGAATATGTTATTAAGACCTTATAATAGCATATTCCTACTATAGGCTAGATGACTAAACATTTTTTTTGCTTTAATAAAAGCTCATTCATATAATAAACAGAAAGAAAAAAACGATTTTCGAATAACTATAAAAACAACCAAGATATAAGATATTATTAAGGCGCATAGTAACGTCAATCATAAAAAATCACTGCAGAAAAAACCGGTTCTCTTCATAAATATTGAATAAAAAAATCTTTAAAAAAGATATGTTATTATTCAACGCATTCTTTAGAGGATGGTCTTTTTAATTTTTTGATAAATTAATTAAAACTTGGTTAAAATGTGACCCAAACATGCCTCGATTTTAAAACTATAAACCTAATCGCTTCGTAAATATTAGGTTAAATCACATACTTTCAATTTCTGTAAATAAAGTGAACAATATTCTAGGGGATGGTCTTTTTAGATTTTTCTTATTCGCCTTTATAAATTTTTTATTGAAATAATTCATCTTACGAGTAAAGGTTTGCTTGAATATTCCCCTCACTCTCACTCACTCACTCCTATGTAATCAGTGCAGGACGATCGACGCAAGGTCATTGGGAATACTATGCGCCTTAAAGATTTTTCTCCATATCTTTCTAGCAAAACGGCAATTTACGAGGAGTTTATATGGCCGTACTCAACAATGACGTCACGGTTGATGTCGGATCTCTCTGTCTAATCGCCTTCAAATTAACAACTTAACAACAAATTAACAACAAATGCTTGTATCTAATGTATTTCTAAGCCGATTTCAATTCTAATTTCACAGGACTGCATCTTTTTCCACGGTATATTAATATTTAAACGACGAGATGTAAAAATTAGAATTCAGTCATCATCCCAATTAGAAGTTGGGGCCAACGTGTGGAGCTGGCCGGCTCCACACGTTGGCGCCAACGCCACTAGTCCAACGTGTAGATCTAGAAAATGGTATTGACTCCAACATTGGGGCGAGCGTTGGTAGTTGGTACTAGGGTTGGGACCCATGTCTGGAGCCGGCGCCAAGGCGTTGGGGCCAACGTGTAGAGCCAGCGTAAACATTGTTATTATGGCGAGAAATTTAGGTAAGTCGATGGTCGCTAGCCAGGCGGGCTCAGAAGCCCTGCAATCTACCATACCAAGTAGCAAAATTTCAGTCTCCATGGGGAATCGAACCTCCTAATCAACACCCGGTGGTCTCAACAAATAGACATGCAGGCGGTTTAAATTAAATTAAGCTGTGGGTTTAATCAGTCTTATATGAAACAATCAAAATGAATTACAAAATTTACCTTGCAATATAATATGAATTAAAATCTTATTAGTATATACCACATTATTGCGCAGAAATTCGTGTCACATTTTCGCAAT
Source organism: Schoenobius gigantellus (assembly GCA_963935595.1). Classification (NCBI taxonomy): domain Eukaryota; kingdom Metazoa; phylum Arthropoda; class Insecta; order Lepidoptera; family Crambidae; genus Schoenobius; species Schoenobius gigantellus. Next base: position 47,807,169 of record OZ012542.1, on the reverse strand, counting down.
AGAACTTCTGACAAAATTGTACTATTAATAACATCAACTCAATTGTAATATGGCAAAATGTTTATTAATCTTCATTTTGCGCCAGCCCAAACGTTTACGTTATTGTGATAGTGGTGTGACAGTATTGTGATGCTGGTGACGACACTTGCGAGCCCCTACCTCAGCGGTCAGCAACAGGCGGACCGCGGTCCGTCCCACTTAAAACTACTTGCCGACCCCTGCCCTACCTGTTGGCAGTGGCGTCCTTGAGCAGGTAGAGCGTGTGCGCGGGTGAGCTACGCAGCTTCTCGGCGGTGGTGATGACCTTGCTGAGGCCCTGCGCCGCCGCCGACTGCTCGCCAAGCGCATCGATCAGCTTCGACAGGCTCTCTTGCATCACCCTGCCATTCCATCAGAACCAAATTAACATCATTATAGCCAGATAAGTTAATTTTTCGCAAATAATTATTGTAATGATTTTGCCACTCGACTTAGTATTTAAGTATCCCAAAAAAAAATGCCATTTTTTTATTATTCACTCGATTAACAATAAATTCCTGTTTATGTTATTTGAGAATATGCATGTTAGTAAACTAAACATAAAACTTAAACAGTTTTGGCAATTTCAAGCTAAATATCTAGTGAGTTTCCGTGAGGCAGTAGTTATAACGAATTCGATGTAGTCTCTGGGGTTCAGATCATAGCGAATGTTCATTCCGAGCAAGGTGATGTTGCTCTGCATGTGAAGGGTTGTTACCTGAAGAGAAGGAAGGGGGAGGAAAGGTGACCTTTTCGCCGAGAACGCACACACCGTTGTTTTCTTAGCATTGAACTCAACAAGATTGTTGGAACCCCATTCGGAGACGAGGTCCAGCGTCCTGTTAAGCCCAATGATAAGATTCTGCCTTACCCTACCAATATCCCACCCTACCACGAGCAGCCCCTGAGCTTCCGTGATATCCCCCATGCACTGTACTGTCGTCTGCATAGCAATGTATACTTCTCAAGGAAAGCATGTCATTGATATGCAGAAGAAACAATGCTGGGGATAGAACAGAGACTTGTGGAACGCGTTCACTGCAACGAACCGCGAAGCGCAGGCGTCAACGACAACGCGAATTCTACACTCGTGGAGGAAGCTAGCAATCCACGTACAGAAATGCGCGGGTAATTCGTATGCCGGAAGCTTGAAAAGGAGAGCCTTGTGCCAGACTCTATCGAAAGCTTTGGCGATGTCGAGACTAATAGCCACCGACTCGCCGCGCTTATCGACAGATTCACCCCATTTGCGTAAAAGAAACACTAGAGGGTCACCTGTTTACAGTTTAGGACGAAACCCATACTGACGGTCATTAAACAACGAGTGACCTTCGAGTAACGGATTAGCTGGGTATTAAGGATCCTCTCCATGATTTTACACAAAATGTAAGTGACGGCTATAGGGCTGTAGTTAGCCGGATCTGCAGGCCAATTATGGATCTTTCATCGTATGACATGGTATAAATTTGCAAAACCATGAGATCGGTAATAGGCCCTCAGAACGATCTCTCTTTTTGGGAACCGGCTGGACATTGGCCTCTTTCCAAGATTTCGGCACACCAGCAGCAGCAGAGTACGACAGACGGTATAGACGCGTCAGGACCGGAGTCAACTCCGCCACACACTTCTTAAGAACGATCGCAGAAAAGCCGTCTGGTCCACTTGCTTTCCAAATATCGATCGATTGTAGCTCCGCCCGCACATCATGCTGGCTGATGCGGATAACGGGCATGGTGCTGCCACAATGTGACAGTATCAGAAGTTGTGCACCACAATCATCGACACGGGAATGAGCCGCGAAGAGTTTTGCCAGGAGGTCGGCTTTCTCCTACGGCTGATGAGCAAGTGAGCTATCGGCATGTCTCAGCGGTGACAGCGAGGGTTGGTAGAAGTTTTTTTTATCTATTATTTTAGGAGGCTTAAGTCACTCATGGTAACCATGTCAGCCTCATAGGGGCTCTCCGGATCGTTACTCAGCCCAATGATTGAGAAGTTTGTCATAATTCACAATTTCGCTCCTTGAATGATGATTGTCTTATATATAAACCTATATATCTGGGCCGCTGTACCACCTACACATTCCCGCAATATAAGACTCACTTGTGCTATATGCTGAGCATCCGCTCTAATGTAAGCCCACTTACACAACTTGGTGGCATTATTGTAGGCTGTTTTCAGTAGGCAAGTATTGGGATCCCTTGAAGCTCGACCTCTGATCCAAGCGCAGTAAGCCAGCTGTTTGTTTTCAACAGCAGTGGCGCACTCGCGATTGAACCAGAGGTTACGTCTGCCTCTACTGACGAGATTGGAATGCGGAATATAATATTCCATTCCTAGTATGATCTCGCCAGCAACAGAGGTAGCGCAGGAGTTCGGGTCGTTCCCACTGAAACAGGGCTGCCACCAAGGGACAAATGCGTAATAATCCTGCATACCGTCCCAATCTGCTGACGCATAGTGACACAGACGGCGTGCTGCAAAAGGCGACGGTCGCGACGCCTGAGGCACTGAGACGGATACCAGGCAGTGATCCGAAGATCCTAGTGAAGCTCGAATCACCACCTGATATCCGTCAGGGCGATTTTTCAGCAGAAGGTCTAAAAAAGAGGGCGTTTGACCGATAATATCTGGTACCCTGGTGTGGACATGCGCGTCGCGCCGGCGTTACCGCGCCGCCGCACAGTGGTCCGGATTTTCAAAAAGGTGGACATAGGATCGAAAATGCTTATTTAACTTAACAAAAAATTGTTTCGTATAGGAAATTTAACGCTGATTAATACTTATTTCTACAACTTTTCAAAAAAACTGCTCCTTCACGTCAAAAAAAAATATTGAAAATAAAAATGTATGGGAGAAAATCTATTTTATTTTTTTTCTCCGTTCAGTATCAAAGTATAGCAAGCAAACCTTATATTCTGGTAAGTACTTATTGTCCTTAATACGACGACATATAAATTGCTTGCGTATCCCTGCGGCCTTGGCGCCTACGATGCTATAAAGTTTAAAATTTTTATGTTGAATTATCTTATTATTATTAACGAGTTTTTCTATTAAAATTAATCCAAAATATATTTTTTAATAAAACAAGCCCCCCGCGTGCCCCATCCTTTTATTAGGCTCGCCCCCTATTACTTGGGACTTCAATATAACTGGCGAAATTACAGTGTACTATAGTGTAGTATACACCTTTGCCTTCGGGGAATATAAAACGTGACGTTATGATAACATAAGCATTTTTGCTTATTTTTGTTTTAAATAATCTTCTGTTGATTATTCTTTCATCTGTTGATATTTCCTATTGATAAATCATGGTTGATATTGGTGGTTATACTACTAGTGTGACTTATCTTGAAAGAAACAATTAGAAATAGATTTAGCCCTGAAAAGGGCTTTTTCTGAAGTCTTGAAAATGACTATTTTAAGTCATCATCATCATCCGAGCGTTATCCCGGTTGCGACCTTACGGGCCGGGCGGACCCCGGGCCCGTAAGGTCGCAACCGGGATAACTTGTCTTCCAGTCTAACCGGATACGGCTGAATATCACGACCCTTTGACTATTTTAAGTAGTCCTGAGAAGGACCACAACTTAACTACTACTACTAACAAACTCAATTCTAACAATTACAACATCACTAAATCTGTCACGTTTACATTAATGGATCATGTTCAGACTGCAACTCCTGTAGATCCATATTTTCGGTTTCTTCTGTTACTACCTCAGGCAACAACAAAAGCTCTTTAACATCTGGAAAAAATCGATTTGCTTTGAGTTGCTGTATTTTGGTCGAATATGGGATAAATATGGGTCTGAACTAATTAAAAAATTATGAAGCAAGTCCTCGTTGGTCTTTATCCTGTTAAATTTTCTTGTGTGAGACTCACGAACTCTTCGAAATTCTTTATTTCTTGCTTCTCCAGCTTCTTCGGAAAGAATGCCAATTGGTAGGAGGCCAAAGTGATGACAAATGTCTGCACCGTGTATGAGTAGCTTGTGCACACTTGCGGGCATATAAAACCATGGGTATAGATGAACAAAGATCTCAGCTGTTTCTCTGCAATAAGTCCTGAATTTTTCAATATTTATGGCACATCCTGATGAAATCGTTTGAAGAATAACCGCAAAATGCTTCAGCAGGTCTTTGTCAACATTGGTTATTTCGGCAGATTTCTCATAATCTCTAAAAAACCTTCTGGCTGTGTTTCCGTCGTTTGTGGTTCCAAAGCCTTGCTTCACAAAATCCACAAGTATTCCCATTTGCTGTTTGAATTCTTCTTGTGTCAAATGTTTCTTCGCAGCTTTTAGTTGCTTGTTAGCACCTCGTGCAGTCCACATCTCAAAGTTCATGTTGTAAGATATGTGTAGAATACACTCCATACAACGAATCCACATATGAAGAGTAGAAAGTCCATATTTATAAACATCTTCTCGAACAGGTCTTGTAAATACTTCTGACAGCTTGTTCATCTCAGTTGGCTTAGCAAGGCAAATATTGCAGGCAGATGCAGACGAAGTATCCGTTATAATAGTGGCCACTTTTCCGTCGATCATTGTCATATGAAGCTTGTGACTAATCTCTAGCCCTGCCCATTTTGTAGAATCGATGTTTTTTATTTCTTCCTTCAATGCAGCTTCTTCTTGCTTGATGTATTCTGCTGTCTCTTTACAAAACTCGAACTTAATGGGCCTGCAATAATGTGTTGAAGAAGGTGTTGGGTTTTCCCATATGGTGCTATTATTAGAAACTAATTTAAGAGGGACAAGACTTGACATGAAAACCGATGAATCACTGAAGTCTACATCTTCACTCCTTTGCTTGTAGGTACTTTGTGAAGAAGCACCATCAAAACCCCATTTACTAATTAACTTCAATCCTTCAGTTGACGAATCAATCTGGGTACCAGTAATTTGAAGAATCTTCTGGACTGTCAGATCCAATAGGGCTTGAAGCTTCACTCTGGCTCCTCTCTCAGTAATTTCTAAATCATGAGGATAGCATCTATTTTTAGCTTCAAGGAGTTTGTGATACGATGGTAACACTGGAACTTCACAATCTAACAGCGCTTTCCTTAAACACAAGTATTTCCATTTTGACAGGTTCAATGATGTATAAAGACCAAGAGCATAATCTCCATCAAAAGTTTTTTTCGTATTTTTCTTAAACAATGTGGCTTGAACGATAGCAACACTATCAGGGTTCTTCGTTATATGGTCAATAACACGAGCTAAGTCATTCTTCTTGTCTATCCTGTCTTTCGACTAATGCAAAAGTAAGTTCTTCCGGCGAATAGTCCAAGAGAGACTCTGAACGTCTTTTCTTCTGTTTGTTGCTGAGGTCAACAAAAGGCTTCCTAATCTGAACTTCGGTAGATGTGCCCACAGTTGTTGTACTAGATGTCGACGGAATCACAGCTGTTGTAGTATCGATGTCAAATGAAGTATTGTCTGACGATATGTTTTCGATAACTTCATCTTGGGCTTGAAAAATCTCGGATAAATTAACAGTAGTGCAATTTGGCCAACTAATATTTGATTGTAACCACGCAGCATGTCTATTCATGAAAGTTTTCTGATTTCTAGAAGCACTTGTCCATCTGCGATTAATATTACTGACGTAGTTCTTCAAAAAGGTCTTGATTATTTCTAAATCTTGTGAACATGTTTCAACTGGGATATGTAGAATAATAGCTTCATAGAGTCGTGCCCAATTTTTCATATCTCCTTCAACACGGAGGAACATAAAGATGTCCAAGTTTGTTACAAATGCAGCCATAACGAAACTCACTAAACTTTCACACAGCACGGATAATTAGATATGTTGCTTCCTCAAGGGTTGAGAAACAAGTGCCTTTAATTGTTTCATGCACAGATATTTATAACAAACACACGCGCGCAAGTAGTGACTGACAAAATTAGTACCACATCTTCAACAGCCAATCAGCGTCGTCGATGTCTCCGGTGGTGTGGGTAAATGATTCTTATATCACAGGAGTCGTTTCAGTCAGTTACAAATAGGCAACGAATCAGCACGTGACTGTTGTTGAAGACTTTTATTACTATTTTTTATTAAAATAAAATGAAACAAATGCTGGAATGCGTATGTTTTAATTCTTATATAATTAAGAAATTATATTTTAAATTCAGCATAATTGAAAAACTCGATAATAATTTTAAAAAAAACCAATTGAAATTTTAAACTTTGAATCGTCGTAGGCGTCAAGGCCGCAGGGATACGCACGCAATTTATATGTCGTCGTATTAAGAACAATAGGTACTTACCAGAATATAAGGTTTGCTTGCTATACTTTAATACTGAACGGAGAAAAAAAATAAAATAGATTTTCTCCCATACATTTTTATTTTCAATATTTTTTTGTGACGTGAAGGAGCAGTTTTTTTGAAAAGTTGTAGTAATAAGTATTAATCAGCGTTAAATTTCCTATACGAAACAATTTTTTGTTAAGTTAAATATGCATTTTCGATCCTACGTCCACCTTTTTGAAAATCCGGACCACTGTGCGCCGCCGCCATGAAATCCGCTAGACGCGCCGAGCGCTACCAATACGCCTCACGAGCACGTTTTCTAAATCAGTAACCGCTAAACGATAAAGACAGCCCAGTACGCGTACTCGTGAATAAAATGATATATTTTTATTAAATTACACTTATTATACTCCGTGCAAAAAGCATATTTTTAAACACATCATTTTCACTTAATCGGGTTATAAACTCACTCGGTCAGAGATTTCTGATGAAGTTGAAGGCAAGAGGCTCGAGAATCAAACTGTATAAAGAATATTTATTAAAACTGTTCATATAAACTCGCGCGAATGGTGCCACCTATGCGAAATCAGCGTTGCAACCATCTTTTGAATAAAACCAAACACGCCAATATTCTCATTGTTTGCTGAATTTTCTTGACTTCGATGCGAAAATGTGGACACGCCGGCGCGGCATCGCCACGCCGAACATGTGTCGGCGCGTCGCCGCCGTGAAATTCTTGCCCGGCGCGCATGTCTACCCTAGTGTGCTGGGTAACCAATTGTGCCAGGTTGTGCGTGAGAGCGAATGCGTGGGCAATCCTACCCGCATGAACTTAACCGAGGGAACTTAACCACACACTCGTGGTAAGCATTGAAATCCCCTAAAAACATCAGCTCGGCGGAAGGAAATCGCTCTTGCACGTCATCTGCAATCCGACTTAGACGTTTTTTTTTAATCTTATTTTTAAAGAGGTTTTAGTACACTCTAGGTGACTATTAGGGATGGGCCGAATATTCGTTTCATGTTCGGTATTCGGCATATTCGGCAGGTTTACCGAACATTCGTATTCGGCCGAATATTAGGAAGAGTTAAAGATTTTAATGGCAGTTACTCTATTGTAAGCTGTATTAGAATGAGAATGATTGATTGAAGGATGCATGTAGTTACATATTATAGGTAGTTAAATATTATTCCGAAGTACCTAACCTAAGTAAATTACTGTGTAGCTTTATACTTTCGTGACTATGTAGCTGTATTTTTCTTTATAACAGTAGATGAAAATATGATAAGTGAACAAAATAAGGTACAGCTTCTTTTTGGATCAAGATACAGTAATTCGAGACCTTATTTATTGTAAAAATTTAATCAGGTGTTTTATTTGCTGTAAGAAATAAAATATATTATTTGTATTCAAAATTGTAATAGGTAACTGTTTATTGTTATTAAGAAATAGAGATTTATTATAATAAAATAACATTGCTATGGCGAACATTTTATAAAATTTGCTTCAAACATTTAACTAAAGAGTAGCTTTTCAGAAAAAAAGAGAGATGAATCAAACAAACGTAACTACACAAACTTACAAATTAGCTATCACTCAAAGGTTTTGAATTTTTGTCCTTTTTTATGACTGTGTGGTCAAATTCAATAGGAAATTTACATTTTGAATTATGTTCTGTAAACCTTTCAACCTTGACTTACGTACCTACATAGAACACATTTTTTTTATTAACTGTAAAAGGCAAATTCCCAGCGCTCCAAAATTTCCGTACCAGCGACTCCACGCCAACTATTAAAATTCCATGCAAGTGTTCCCAGCGGCTCCACGAAAATTATAAAGAATTACAGTGGTCAGCAGATTATGGTTGACATAAATTTTTGCCATTAATTAAATGTTTTCTAAGCTAAAAATTAGAGTTTTTTTCTATGTCCGTTACACAGACTGTGTTTTAATCCATAAACCGAATATTTTTTTAACTATATTTTTTTATCCGTCCTTATTTATAACTTGTTCAGTATACCCGGATCTCCTGTGATTATTACATTTTAGTCATAAGATTTATTAACCGATATAAAAAAAAATATCTGCAGCCTACTGTACTTAAAAACTCGCGGAGCCGTTGAAACTAATTTTCAATTTCCGTGGACCCGCCTGGGAATAGTCGTATGGGCGGTATTTTTTTGAGATCACAGGATTTGTGGAGCGCTGGGAATTTGCCCTGTAAAATAATCATAACAAAACAATTGACCTTGAAAACAAAAAACTAAAATACTGTAAAGCATGTAACTCTCACTTAGTATTTAAAGTTCAAAAGAGGTAAGTTGTGGCGCAAATGGACTAACTGCTCTGCTTTAAAGGGCAAAGTTTGTTCCGTTTTTGCTCATAAACGTTGCCTGCTTCAGAAAACAAATGTTCACTGTAAACAGAGCTGCCTTCGCAATGGATGATGCAATAATAATGACAAGTGTACAGCGGGGGAAGCGGGGGGAGCGTAAACACGTACAGACTTTAGTTTGTGGTACAGACCTGCTCCGGTAGACCGAATATTCGGTTCGGTGAAAGTTTAACCGAATATTCGGCCGAATGTTCGTATTCGGTGAAATACATGTACGGCCCATCATTAGTGAAGTGACTATACCAGCCTCATAGGGAAAATCAAAACCCAAACTTCAACAGTTAAACCAACTAACGTTCATTGAAAGAGTGTTTTATGAAGATGAATAATTGTTTAGCATGGCTTGAAAGTGGTTGCTGCAAAATTAAATTAATACCCCCATCGTACAAATTTACTGCCCTAAGATATTATATCTATTCTGTAACATTGTTTCACATTCCACCAAAAAATAATAAACATCTTCTATTGTATTACATTTTTCACACAATGGAGTTGAAATATTAGGTCCTTACATATGAAATTGGCGTTTTGCCGTACTGGCCACTTTGATGTCAAATATCTCCTCTATGGTTAGGAATTCCAAATTTAAATTTATACAGCTATTTACTCATGTCTTTGTGTTTCGAAAATCAAATTCACTTGTTTTTTCTTCAATTGTCTTTTTTTTCTTTGCGTCACTCAGTTTACAAAATGGAAAACTTGAAATATCGCGTTATTTACGAGTACGAGTTCCACCGTGGCACCAGTGCTGAAGAAAAGGCGACAACATCCTGAGGATGCCACGTGGAGTGGCGAAACGCGTCGAATCTAAAGTATTTGCATGTTGGTGTGGTACTAATTATTGATATTCCTTTGTCGCATGCGATTGAGGGAGGGCAGGCGGTGCACCATTGGCCTGCGTAGTTAGTACTCGTACCAACTACCGACATTTTTTGTCGGAAGTTTTGCTATATACCTACTCTTTAACAATTAACGGCTCGAAGGATTAATGATGTGTATGGCGGTGCCGCAAAAGAAAACAGTGCGTTTTTGGTTCCAAATTTTTCGTTGTGGAAATTTCGACCTGCAGAACAAGCCCCGTGAACGGCCGAGACCAAAGTTGATAATGAAGAATTGAAGGCTATTGTGGAAGCGGATCCATCGCAAACCACGTCCGAGTTAGCTGCAGGCTGCGGTGTTAGTGATAAAACTGTTTTAATCCACTTGAAGCAAATTGGGAAGGTGTAAAAGCTTGAAAGGTGGATACCTCATGAATTGAGTGAAGCAAATTAAGAAACGCGCGTTGACTGCTGTGTTGCCTTACACAACCGGCACAATAATGAAGGGATTTTAAATCGAATCATTACTTGAGATGAAAAGTGGGTCCTGTACGATAATCAGAAGCGCTTATCGCAATGGCTGAACCCTGTCGAACCAGCCAAACCATGCCCCAAGCGAAAATTGACTCCAAAAAAGTTACTTGTGAGCGTTTGGTGGACTAGTGCTGGTGTCATTCACTACAGCTTTCTTAAATCTGGCCAGACGATTACAGCAGATGTCTATTGTCAGCAACTGTAAACCATGATGGAAAAGCTAGCTGCTGAACAACCGAGGCTGGTCAATCGCTCTAGGCCACTGCTGCTTCATGATAAGAGTCAATATCAAAATTATTGTACATTTGATAAAATCTCGATGACCCATAACTTATACGAGTGTAAAAAAATCTATAGTGAATAAATAAAGCAAATTTTTTAATAAGGCGCTAAAATAACCATGCGTTGGGATGATAGATACCAAACCAAGTGAATTAAACTAAAGAAATACAATGAAAAACAAATCTATTGATATCAAGTTTTTTTTTGTCATACTAAAAAAGAGTGTCTTCACATGCCAATGCTAGATGAAAAATTAATTCCTTTTTTAACCAGAAAACTCACACATATTTTTTTTAGTAAGTGTACTTGGGAAACAATCATTATACATGAGCAAACTTTTTATTTTATTAGAAATGTTATAATAAATGAGAAAACCGAAGTTAAAATGATGTCTCCATATTTTGTTTGTTTGTGTGACGATGGTTGTGTGACGAAATTACCTGTCGTTTCAAACACATTCTGAACGTATTCGTATTTTTATTACATCTGGTAACATTCCATTGTACTACCAACCTTACAAAACAAAACATTGGCCCTTTACTTTTGATGTAATAATGTCAAGAACTATGAAAAACGTTTTGTAGCTCGAAAAATTTTAAACTTGTGTGACGCTTAATTTCATATGAGTTTAATTATTTTATTACACTATTATTATCATAAGATATTATTTGTAATAAGTAACACTTGCAATAGACAAGAATTGTAATTTATTTTTTACATTTTTTGTTATCTGCGGTTTCGTGTCTTTAAAGATTATATTTTCCTTCCATTGTGTGACATTTTGTGACGTCACACATAAAAGCAGGGTACATACACATTGGTCATTTTTAAACGGTTTTATTTAGTTTTGTTTATTTGCTTGGGTCAAATTTAGAAGAAGTTGAAATTTTCCCCCTTCCTGTTGTCAGATTGTCCTTTAATTCTGATTCCATTCAATTTAATATAATCAGTACTGTAAATCCAAGAATCATCCAAAATTCAAGATGGCCGCCGCTACAAAATGGCGGATTACATATTTTTTACAACCCCCTCAATATGGGTATCAAATGAAAGGTAATTTTTGTCTGGATTAATGACTTAAAATTAAGCACCGACTTTTCAAAATAAATAAAATGTGATATTGTGTGTATTCTCATATTATTTTTTACTTTTAACTATTTTGAAGTACATTTTTATTTTTTTATGCATCAAAAGTGCATTTATGTGTATGTAAGTATACAGAGTTGCTTTTTTATCACCCCGAAAAATTTAAGGGACACCTCAGGACATATCCATTATTATATTATAGTATTTTATGATTTTTTAGAAAATAGGTGTTATAACGCTGCACAACAGACGGCTACCAAATTAGAGGAGCTTCAATTGGAATGTCTAAGACATCCACCGTACATTCCGGACCCTGCTCCAACAGATTACCATTTTTTTCGAAATTTGGATAACTTCTTGAAAGGGAAAAAATTCAACTCCGATGGGGCAGTCCAAACCGCCTTCAAAGAATTTATTAATTCCCGTCCGAATGGTTTTTTTTAGTAAAGAGATCGATGAACTACCTATGAGATAGCAAAAGTGCATAGATAGCAATGGTACTATCGCGAGCACTTCCGCCTGACCATTTAAAAATTTATTCGCTTGAATCCCTATTAAAAAAGAAATACTCTTTCTCTCTCTAATCGACGTTGGGGGGTTCCTCGGGGCTCGGCGGCAGGCCGAAGAAGAATGTTTTATTTCATTATTCCATGTCTATTCGAGGTCGACGGGGTGGGGCTAGAGAGCGCTAGTGCAAACGAAAATGAGTGTAGCGGTGATCAGGGGGAACTGCGCGCGATAGTACATACTTTAATTGAATAAATATGTTATATTTTAAAAAATCGACTTTATGTTCCTAACATACAAAACGCCAATTTCATAATGTAATAGGTATCAGGTAATAATAGGTATCATGTGTAATTATTAATAAAAATTTATTTAGTGGAATATGACCCGAATCATAAGAATAACTAATAATACGAGTATAGAAGCGAAACTCCCGGCCGTCGAGCGCTCAATGCCACGTTATTTACCTACCGTTTGATTTCCGTTGAACGGAATCGCCAGTCAAGGCGCGCACCGTGTGTTTCAGGTACCTTGTGAATGTTTTCCTATTGATTACCTGATTAAGCTTTTTATAAGAATGCGTATATATTACGTGCTGAAGTTTAATAACCGAAACTTCAAATCATCTACAAAAACGCCATCTTTTATAAATATCAGACATTTGTAAATATTTCTGTTGAATTGAAACCTTTTAAATAAAAATGATTGAATACTTTAAAATTATTTTTATTATACCTACCCTAGATACAGATACCGTTTTATTCATAATATTCATTACAAGTCAAAGCAATATAATGTATCGAGTTTCTAAAGCTGTCATTGTAGTGCAATTTTGAAACTCTGTAAGTATGGGATTTTTTTTGTCAAGTCGGGAATAATTTGAATTATGAGAAACTTTGGTACTGCTATATATATTTTTATCGACCTTTGTCACTGTTCCATAAAAAATTAAAATACAATCGACGACACGACGACTCGACGACACGGTTAGCGCAGAGTTCAAGTGATCACCTACTGTGCAACGGGTCGCGGGTTCGATTCCCGCATGGGACAGATATTTTGTATGGCCTACAGAAATTTGTTCCGGTCTGGGCGTATGTGCATGTGATATTCTATGTTTGTAACTGCACCCACGACACAGGAGAAAATCCTAGTGTGGGGCGACGTTTTTAAAAAAAGAAAAAAAATCAATAAGTACTTGATTAAAATTATGAAACAACAGATTTTTTTTCAAGTGAAAATGTTGGTCTGATAGTAAAAAGTGAGCTAAGGTTTTATCCATTAGTACATTCATAACTTCAACTCTTGGACTATAAACGTAGGTACGATACCTAAATTACAAACCATTTTTGTACATCGAAATTCGAAACATTTTAATGATTTTGTTCTCGAAGTGTAGGGATTAAGCTCAATTAATCAAAAATAGGCAGGTTCTTATAACTACGGAATCAAAAAAACTAAAAATGTGCGTACTATTGCTAAAGATAGTCGCTCGCTCGCTACACTTGAAGTACAAAATCAATAAGACTCGGTGTATGCTCAGTTTCGCATTTAATGTAAAATATGCAGGTACCTATATAAAAAACATTGTAGTGGTAACCATACCACAGATTAGATAATAGTTACTACGTAACAGATACTTCACTCCCATAGAAACACTCGAATCGCTGTAATAATAATAGCCAGACTGACAAAAGTCGCTGCAAGAAGAAAAGGTCTGGACGAACGCGCGCCGAGAATCGAGATTCCCTCGTATGTACACCGCGTGTGTCATCGAGCGAAAACTTAAGGGTTGATGTACAAAGAACATAAACAAAATGTTCAAAGTAAAACTTTAATGTTATCATTTTATTGATATAGGATTATAATGAAATAAAGTGATTGTGAGGAAAGCCCCTGACTGAAAATTGTGCTTTATTTTTTTTAAATGTTAATAATAATGGTACTTTATTTGCAAGAATATAGTAAAATACATGATTGGTGTTAAATTATATAATTATTCCTCATAATCTACTTCTAAAATGGCAGTGCGCAAAAATTAAAACAATTAAAATAGTACTTACATGTCAAAAAAATAAGAGAATAGAATATTTATTTATTGTCATTAATACATAAAAAAAATTATAAAATACAAATTATTAAAAAATTACCAATCCCGCCCGAGACGAATTTTTTTCTTTATTGGTTTTATTCATTTGTCAAATTACAAATGATTAAAAAAATTAAGAATTATTATGAAAATACATGATTGATGTTTTTTTTCATATATATTTGAACTCACGGTTATTCAATTTTACTAACGAAAATATCCTGAATCGTATGAATATCAATCAATGAAATTAGCTTCACAATCAATGAAACAACGACATCTTCACAGTAATTAACTACCGTATTTTTAATCAAGTTTATTAAATTAAAAAATATTAAAATTATTGTGAGGTTCTATAAAACCACAATGCAAGTGAAACTTTTTTTGAATTAACATTTAATTGAAAATTTCCGGAAAATTATTTGACTAGGTAGGTATAAAAATCCCGTTTTCAGTACTGAAAAGAAAATTTAAATAAAAAAAATAATTGATAAAAACAAAAAGAAATTAAAAACCAAATTAATAAAATAAACAAAAAAGCAATAAAATAAAGAGAAAAAAACCATTAAAAAAGAAACAATAAAAAATAATTTATTAAAAAAAGTATAAGATTCATTAATAATAATAATAAGTCTTGCGTGCCGCGCGGAAGCCCTCTGCCGGTCGGCGCGCCGGCGCGCTACTTAGCGGTAGGTATTTATAACTCTGCATTGCGCGAGTGACGGGGGCCTGACCATACGTCCATGTGGTGACCCTAGCGGCGTCCGCAGACTACTGCAGGGCGTTACAGGGGGAAGGGCGCTGTAGGTATGCAAATAGCGGCATTTGGCGCACCCACAAAGGAGATTCGCGTCTATACTGTATTAGTTATTCTTATGCCCGAATGTACTCCAAATTCCCTGGAGAGGCACATTCAAACCAGGTTGTTTTAAAAATTTTGTTACTAATGGAACCCTATGACAGATTAGATAATAGTTACTACGTAACAGATCACTCCCACAAAAATGCTTGAATCGCTGTAATAATAATAGCCAAAACCAACAGACCAAGGCTGCTGCAAGAAGAAAAGTTCTCTAGTAACGGGCGCCAGGAATCGAGATTCCCGCATACATCGCGTAATTGAGCGAAAACTTAGGGGTTGTACAAAGAACATAAACAAAATGGTCAAAGTAAAACTTAAATGTTATTATTTTATTGATATAACTGAAGCCCCTGACTCAAATGTGCTTTAATTTTATAAAATGACAATAAAACTAGTATTTTATTTGCAAGAATATGGTAAAATACATGGTTGGTGTTAAATTATACATTTTATATTATGTGAAACTGTTTGTTTTCAATAAAAGAAAAAAAATCTACTTCTAAATGGGCTGTGCGCAAATATTGAAAAGTTTAAAATAGTACATGTTAAAAAAATTAGAGAATAGAATATTATTTTATCATCATTTATACATTTAAAAATTATAAAACATACAAATTATTAAAAAATTACCAATCCCGCCCGAGACAAAATTTCATTTGTAAAATTACAAATTAATGATTTAAAAAATTATCAATTATTATGAAAAAACATGATTGGTTTTTTTTCATATTTGAACTTACGGTTATTCAATTAACTAACGAAAATATCCTGAATCGTATGAATAATTGTGATAAATAGGCATTTTTTTAAAACAGGAGTAAGATGGAATAATTTTTTTTTAAGTAATCAAATAGTGTTTGCGGCCGGTTCATCAAGACTATATTTTTTTTTATACAATTAACTAGGCAATCAAGCAGGCTTCCTAATTTTTTTATACAAGCAACAGGGAAGCTCTTGGCGTTCATCTGAGCCGATGATAAGTGACGAAAATGTCTAAGATGAAACAAGCTCCACCAACTGAACTAGAAGGATTGCTGCCTGATTTTTTAATTGCAAGCAAAATCTTTGTATGTCGACCAAATTATCTAAATGCTGTTTTTTTTGTGGGTCACCAAATTTTATCATTGCTAAACATTAAATTACTTCTCTATTTTAATATTATTTTATCAATTGTTTCTCAGAACAGGGGGAATGTTTGTGTCTCCAACTTATATGGATAGGTACAGGTTCTATAATCCAATTGATTATAAAACGTAAACATGTATTTTTGATGCAATGCGGAGTAACTTTACGTAGGAATTTTCTTACCTCACACTTCTAACATCACCTTGAAAGCCAGGAGGGATCAAGGTGTAGTTCAATTTTGTGATGTCATCCTTAAGCATATCGTTAACAGGAACCGTCCAATCCATTTCAAATGTTAGTTATTTTATTTAGGTAATAAACAAAAATACAGAATTTAATAGGTATGCATAGATTTTCACGAAAATAATAAATGAGATTGGGACCAATTCAATTCAATTATAAATTGTAGATTGTAAGTGGCTTCTGTCAGATTTGACAAAACTCAAATCGCACAGTCACAGACTAATTGTAAGAAATGTATCGGTGGGCGATTATGAGATATACTAATGAAATCATTCGATTATGAATATAATTCGAGATATTTCGATTATAACATGTATGTAGTTACTAATTTAGTTAATTGCGGTCGCAAGTCGACGCAAAACCAAAAAAACTGCTGGCGCGGCCGCTCGCCGTGAGCGTGGGGATGGAAGGGAAAGAGACAACACTGTGCATCATTAATAATATTGTATTTGACTTTTTCAAATTATTACCACATATTACTCCAACTATGGTTATGAAAAAATATTTTACCCATATTTATGTAAACACTAACCCTGGTGAGTATTATTTAGTACTCTTCACATCTCTAGCAAGAAAGAATTTTGTCACGTCACACGGGAACAACACAAAACAGAGGTTAGTTCCACTCAAAATAATAGTAACTAATTTCATAATCGATTATTAACATTAGTATTTCAAAGTAATTCGATTATACGAATCATTCATAATCGCCCACCGCTCAAATGTCAAAAAAGCACAGACGAACGAGCCCTACCCCTTAGACTATAGATACCAAAGGACATGCAACATCTACGAAAAAAGCGTGGGTTTAGGAATGTGCACAGCGAGACCGGGTATTTGGTACAATAAAAAAAGAAATGTTCTACAGTTCCTTCATCCAGACCGCATTCACACGTGAGGTGTCCTTCACCCTAATTTTTGCCAGAAAGACTGCTGTACTTGCATGCCCTAGACGTAACCGACATAAAGTGGATATGCATGTTTTTGAGTCTTGCTTAAATTTAAAAAACCTAGGTTTGGGCGGAATCTCGTTCTGAATATTTGCTTAATGCTTTCCCACCTCACCACTACCCCTCCTCCATTGAGCAACCCAAGTGAATCTCATATCTCGTCCCGCCAGTGCTATCAGGGGCCTTACCATGAGCTTTTATAAAACCATCCATAATCCGTGCAGTTCTTAAGCAGGCCTTAAACAGGATTGCTTAAAATCGTACTATGAGCCCTGTTTAGGTGAACGGCTTATAGATTGCTTGAGTCGTAAGGTGAACGGTTATTTGTCTCTGGTCTGCCTTAATGTTAAAACGAGATAGCGCTATACAACTGTTGTATCTGACATCTCTTTTCTTCGGAAGCGTTGGAAAACCATTGAAAGATTAAAAACCGGTTGAACCGGTAAAAGAGAATATCTCAACATATTTATTATTTTTGTTGTTCGTTTTAACGTTTTTTATTCTTAAGATATGAGTTATTATATTTTATAGTTGTCTTTATTTTATTACATCTTTATTCTACATTCTCCAAGAATTTTCCAAGCTATTGATAGTGGAAGGAAATGTTCATAGCTTGTTATGAACGTACTTAACTTATGTACGTAAGTACATTAATTTTTAAAGGTGGCAGAAAATTTTAAAGAATTTAAAGATCTTCGAAGTTTTGTATAAAATACACCTACCCATTGTTATTTCACGATCCATGTCAAGAAAGCAGTCTTACAAGGGCATTACCATCCTTCTGAAAAACGAAAACAGCAAAAATCTCGATTCTGGGGAAATCCAAAAGGGAAACACCACCAAACAAAAAAGAATTTTAGACAACGACCAATTGTATTTTCTTCTTTAAACAATCGATAGAAAAGTATTTCGGCAGTTTATTGTGTTGATTCTTCATTGTACAAAGTGTTTGCAAGTAATTTACATCGTCGTGCTTTGTACAGCGATAAGAACTAAGAATATCTACCTATAACTTCCAGAGATTTCTCTGATTACATCTGAATGAAATCAACTCGAATGGTATCTGGGTTCGTCAATGTTATAGATATTTTTTCGATGTTTGCATGACTTAGGAGACGTCTGGTAAAATACATATAACCAGTATATAGGTTTTAATAAGTCTGCACAAGCGAGAAGTGAAAAAAGATATGGAAAGCATTGCACAATTTATATTTAGTAAATGAATAATAATTATGATGTTACTCTTCAACACCCACCAGCTTTAGTTATCTCATTACCATGAATACTGAAAAGCAATCCATATGTGGGGCTAAATTATTGAAATGTTTAAAACCAAATAGGTATATGCAAATAAATCCAAAAAGTGTAAATTAATTTGAACGTGTAGTACTCAATGCGAATAAAAGACAGTTATTGTGAAGAAATAAATGTTTTATTATAAGTTGAATCTTAAAAACCTGAATTTTGTTTGCTTTATTGAAGAAACTCACTTAGAGACAGCTAAATTGGAAGAAGTACCTATATTTGTCATAGGATATCTGGTGAACAACCCTGAAGCGAACAACAAATTTCATTCTTGACTGCTGCTTCATGTCTGCCACACTAGATGGATCTTGCACTGCAGTAGACGTTTGCTTAAATGCTTCTTGGATTAATCAAGATTAGCTTCATTGCATAGTGTGAATACAGAGGCGAAAATCTGGGCGAAGAAAGATTGGGAATAACCTGAAATGATTGTTTTAAGACTAACATTGTAGTATTTTTTGTTTCTTGTTTGATTTCATTGTTTTGAGCCTAACTTTAGAAAAATGTTATTTATTATATTTTGGAAAAATGTTATTCGTTTTATTTTTACCAGTAATAATAAAGCTTTATTATCTAGTGTATTTAAATTTTCTAAATGAGGGGATGATTCGTCCAAGTAAATGATTCGTGATTAGACCCTAGATGATTTGCATCAACACATACATTGTTGTGATGTTGCAGTTAAGCATTTTTTTGCCCGAGCATTTCTCACGAGTTTATTTCTTTCTCTCAATAGATCATCAGTTGACTCTGGTGAGGTTAACTGTTGATCGACAAGACTAAGCACACACCCTTGTAGGTAGCATAAGAAACCTAATAAGTGTTTATTATAAACGTCTTTATGGTGAAATGATATATCCACTTTCAAGAATTGAAAGCTTAATTCACTGAATGCCCTCCTTTCTGTGTCTTATTGAGTGTGAACATTATATGCTAACAACAATGTGCATATACTTAGATCTGTCTGCAATGCACATCTGAAATAAATTTTTTTATTTAATAATTATGTAAGTTTTTTTCTATTTGAAGTTGTAATTTAAAGCTGTAATTTAGAGTTGGAATTTAATATTTCTATCTATCTATAGTATATAAGAAAGGATTCCGGCATGATTGCCACACTATTAGTAATAATATAAAAAGTGCATGTTGTGCGCAGTTGTCATCGAGGTACAAATTTAAAGTTATTTTACTTGTTTCACATTTTGTTAATCGTCACTAATTTATATTTTGTTACTGTGCCATAAATAAATATGTAAGCATAGAAAGCTCTCACTTCAAGTTTTATATTATTTATATCATTTCCCATAGCACAAAAATTGTCGAGAAGGTATAAATGAACCGTCATATTAATTATTTTTTAAACTGAGTTTTAACCATTTATTACTATTTTTCAACTTTAGGAAGTAGTAGGTACAATTATTATTTTTTTGCCACAAAATAAAATTCACATCTGCAGAAAGAAATTTTGTTTGTGGAACAAGAAGTGCCTTTTTGCCTAAAACTCACTTTCGCATTTATAAAATTAGTTAGGATGGTAAGATATTATGTGTAGGTTTGGTAAAAGCTATAGAAGCATTTTGCAAAGTTAATGCTTATCCTTAATAATTTGGTGTAATGCCACCACCACTTCAACTCACCGCTGGGCACAGGTTTCTCCACAGATGAGGAGGAATGAACCTACTACACAATTATGGGAACATAGTAGGTAAGGTAGTAAGTTCACAATTTGAATCTTATTAGCCTTTATTATACACATTACATTCTTTTAGCATATTTTTGGAAACCATTATTTGCACGTTGTTAATAGCATCAATTTCTTGTGATAAAACCGGAAACCTGTCTGTTGAGCAACATTTTGGAGTTCTCCAGTTGAATTTTGGTATGATCCATGTGCATAAAGATAAACAGCTGTTAAAACCCTGTAACAGAAAAGGTTGTTTTTGCTAAGCTGTGAATTAAAGGTTGCTACAAAAAATGGTCCGAAGTAACCTTTGTTTCTAAATTTTTGTCATTTGTACTTAATTTTCACTATCAGTTGAAAGTATAGTAAAAATTCCTAACCAACTCTGGAGGTAACCAAACATGGTTAGAATGAAAAATGTTACCTACATTATGCTTAACATTAGATAAAGTAGAACAAAATAAAATTAATGTAAGTAAAGGCAAGGGTTTTTAATATAATCAATAAACAACTAACATCTATCTATCTACTGGAGGGAGACTCTGTACCAGGGTCGTCTGCTTAGGTACCTCTGTCTTACCTATTTCTGCCGCAAAGCATCAGTGCTTGCATTGCTGTGTTCCGGTTTGAAGGGTATGATATGGCAGTGAAATTACTGGGTACTGTGACTTTACACCTTGTGTCACAAGTTGGCAACATACACTGTGGTTCTTGTGGGGGTTGCAGTTTTGCTGCGAATCTCACAAGAGCCACATGTATTATAGGTGACTGTTACCACTTACCATTAGGTGGGCAGTTTGCTTGTTTGCCAACTTTCTGCAATAAAAAAAATATAGTATAACACAAAGTTGCTCTCTCTGTTTGTACGCTTAAATCTTTAAACTACGCAAAGGATTTCAATGCAGTTTTCAGCAATAGATCACCCTATCTATTCAAGAGGAAGGTTTGTATGTAATATACATATAATATCACTTCAAACTGCCCCACATTAGTATCTACATTGCACCCGTGCGAAGCCGGGGCGGGCGGCGGGTGTGCTTAATAAATTCATTTTTACAGAGTAGGCACTTTTTTATACTGAAATTCGGTATTGATTGTTCTAAGGGTATCATTAGCTTCTCTCGATGTCCCACATTAGTATCTACATTGCACCCGTATCATTAGCTTCTCTTGATGTCCCACATTAGTATCTACATTGCACCCGTGCGAAGCCGGGGCGGGTCGCTAGTTGCTTAATAAATTCATTTTTACAGAGTAGGCACTTTTTTATACTGAAATTCATTTTCCTCTGAATCAAAGGTAGGTATTGATTGTTCTAAGGGTATCATTAGCTTCTCTCGATGTCACTTGTTTTAACTCCGTGCGGTGTATACTCTCCAAAAATTCAAATATTTCATTATCGTCTCATCACATCTCAAGCAATATCTCAACTTTCAAGAGTAATAAACACTTGAAAACTATATAAAAATTAAAAACACTCGGCGTGACTCGGCTTTTAATTATACGAAAATTAGGGAGTTAAAATTAGAGAAAAAGTCACTACAGCCGTTTGATAACATCTTAAATAAAGTTAGTTTTAACAATTATCTTATGAAAATTCCACCAAATTGGGCCAAATCCACTTAACAATCTTGTTACAGCCGCTGAAGAGCAACTTTTTAATGATTGCTTTATTTGACATATAAGACGTTCAAAAGTAGTTTTCAAACTGTCAAATGGGCGGTCATGGTACGAAAGTTCATACATAAAAAAAGGTGAACGGTTTCGTGACGTCATTTTAAGCAGGCCTGCAAACGCGCTGCTTTAAGCCGGTCATGGTACGGAAATAGACAGCAATACTGTTTAAGGCCTGCGATAAGAGCTCATGGTAAGGCCCCAGATCATGTGAATAACTTCTAAAGTGATCGATGGCACCGTTCCTAGGTAGCATCCTTTGCAATAATATCTACAGTCTCACTGTCCCTTATACCCGAAGGTATCCAGATCAATGTTACCTTAATACCCTGAAGATGGCATCTGTGAAGGGCTTTTCTAATATTATAGATTAAAGGGAACCTATTCTTACTGCCAAAGGGGTTCATTAAGATTGCCTGTAAGCAGCTTTTCGAGTCTGTGAGTATTAGAGTTTTGTGAAGTCTATGTACAAAATAAGGCCTGCGGGTATATTATAAGTACAAAATAAGGCCTGCGGTTAGAGCTCATGGTAAGGCCCTTGATATCTTTCGTAGTATCTCTATGTAGTCTGTGATATCCTTGAAGATTCCTCTCCCTGGGTCAGGCCGACAATTTTGCCACATACTGACATAAAATGTTACATAGAATAAATTCAAATTCAAATTCAATATCCTTCAAATTCAATATCCTTTATTCAATTGGGATTTTACAATCACTTTTGAACATCAAAGAAGCTACGCCATTGGTTCACAAGTCTACGGCGGGAGACCTTGTACTGGAAAGAACCAGCAAGAAAACCAGCAAGGGCTATTTTTTTCTCCCTGTATTGTTACAGAGTCGTCAATTGGAAGCAGAACTCAAAAGTAAAGATTGTGTTCAACTTCCATTACAAGATTAGATGTGTCAGTGTACATTATACATTTAAATCTATAAATTAAGTCTACAATTAAGACCAAGCATTGACATCATTCAGATAATCATTGACTTTATAATATCCTTTACTCATTAGAGTCTTTTTTACATGCGCTTTAAACTTATGAAAAGGTAAGTCAGTAACACTCTGTGGAACTTTATTGTAAAAAGATATACATTTCCCCATAAATGAGCCTCTAGTTTTTTGGAGCCTGTACGTTGGAACGGCAAGTTTATTTTTATTTCTTGTATTTAAGTTATGAAATTTAAAATTGGTATCGAATGTGTTATAATTTTTATAAACATAAATCAAATTTTCATAAATATACTGTCCTGCTAAAGTCAATATATTAATTTCTTTAAATAAATCACGTAGAGAATCCCTTGTTCGTAAATTATAAATAGCCCGCACGGCTCTTTTTTGAAGTACAAAAATACTTTCTATACTAGCGGCTGATCCCCAAAGTAATAGCCCATATGACATGACACTGTGAAAATAACTAAAGTAAATCAGTCTTGCCGTTTCAACATCAGTAAGTTGTCTCATTTTTTTTACAGCATATGCCGCAGAACTGAGTCTGTTTGCTAAAGACGCAATATGTGGATCCCACTGCAAAGTCGAATCTAGTGTTATACCCAAAAATTTAGTAAAATCGACGAATTCAACAGTATGATTATTCATTTCCACAATATTGTCCACTTTCCTAACATTTGGCAATGAAAACTTAATACATTTAGTTTTACTCGAGTTTAATGATAAATTATTCACAGTGAACCAATGCAATACTTTAGAAAGAGTACTATTTACAACGTCAGTATTTCCGTTTCCTCTGTCAATCTTAAATATTAAAGAAGTGTCATCTGCAAATAGTACTGTATCGCACAGATTATTGGTGAAGTGTGGGAGGTCATTAATATAAATTAAGAAGAGCAGAGGTCCCAGTATTGATCCTTGAGGCACACCCATAATGATAGGTGCACCAGAAGACTCAGTTCTGTTAATTACAACTTTTTGGACCCTATTGGACAAATAAGACTCAATAAGCTTAATTGCCTCTTCAGACACACCATAATGCTTGAGCTTATTTAGAAGAGTCTGATGATCAACGCAGTCAAAAGCCTTTGACAGGTCACAAAATATACCGATCACATCCTGTTTACACTCCCAGGCGGCAAAAATGTGTTTGAGAAGTGCAACTCCAGCCTCTGTAGTGCAACGACCCTTAGTAAAGCCAAATTGGTTCATATGTAGGATTTTATTGATTGTGAAATAATCTGACAGCTGATTAGAAATAATTTTTTCAAATATTTTGCTAAGTGCTGGTAGAATCGAAATTGGTCTATAATTTGCAGGATCATTTTTATTTCCAGATTTAAATAAAGGTATTAACTTGCTGTATTTCATTAGATCAGGAAAGATACCTTCATCAATACATTTGTTGAAAATGAACGCTAGTTGCGGAGCAAGTTCTTTTATTATAGATTTGATTAAGTGGGTCGAAATACCCCAAAGATCTTCAGTTTTTTTGGTACTGATCATGCGGAATGTTTTTAGAATAGTGTCGGCGTCAATGTGACCAAAGTTGAAGCCTATGCTGCACTTCTCTACACTTTGTTCTAAGAGGGCTACAGCCGCATTGGGGCACGAGTTGAGACTACTTGTAGTTTCTATAGGTATATGGTAGAAGAAATCTTCAAACGCATTTGCAACTGCAATATCTGATTTTATTGCTTTATTATTAACTTCTAGTGAGAAAGAATTTACACGGCTTTTGGGTTTCCCTGTTTCCTGGTTAATGATGTTCCAGGTGGTCTTTACTTTGTTTTTAGATAAGCTAATTTTATTACTTATGTACATCGCTTTTGCAGACATGCACACTTTCTTAAATGTTTTAGAATAATTTCTTACATAATCTATGAAAGCGGGATCACTGGAGTTTACTTTTAAAGCATAAAGTTCAAATAATTTCCTACGGCTTTTGTATATGCCTGGCGTCGCCCAATCACTAAATTTCTTTCTCT
The DNA here is from genome assembly GCA_963935595.1 of Schoenobius gigantellus. Taxonomy (NCBI): domain Eukaryota; kingdom Metazoa; phylum Arthropoda; class Insecta; order Lepidoptera; family Crambidae; genus Schoenobius; species Schoenobius gigantellus. The sequence goes on along the minus strand of OZ012542.1, from coordinate 47,782,402 downwards.
CATGTTTGATTTTAATTACTTTTTTTTTAAATATATTGTTACATTCATCTTTAACTACATTAAATAAATTATTATAAAGATTATTCGCGTTGCTCCTCTCGGTTGATGAATCTGCAATTTGATTAACAACATTTCTTTTAAATTTTTCTATACCGCGTTTTGTTATGGGTCTACAAGTAATCTCACGTTCAGAACAAACATGATGGTGTTCAAACGAAGCTAATTGCCCACTATGGTCAGAGTTTATACAATTAATAATAAATTTATCTTGTACATCACAGTTACAGAAAATGTTGTCTAAACAAGTAGCGGATGTAGCTGTAATTCGGGTTGGCTCTTGAAAAACATGATTCAGATTAAATGATTTAAATAAGTTAATAAATCTACTACATAATTGTGATTCCACTAAAATATTTATATTAAAATCACCACAGACAACAATTTTTTTAGTTTTCCTAGATACTATTCTTAGTGCGTCTTCCATAGCAGACTCAAACTCTGAATAGTTTCCAGAGGGGGGCCTGTATACACATATTACAATGAAATTATCAAGTTCCACGCATGATAACTCAATTATTCGTTCGACTGAAAGAGAAACTATGTCTTTTCTGTTAAGGTTGCATATCTATCATAGATTTACACTGGCTGTCAACAGTTGTTATTTTATAGATCTAGTTGTCATATAAATAATGTAATGTCGAGTTGTTGAATGTGTGTTTATAATGATTATTTAATAAATAACGATTTACGGAAGAACCTCTGGTATATATTTAACATGGTAGCAGCGCTGGAATACGGATTTTTAGAAAAGTAAGTCGAAAATGAATAATAATATTGCGATACCGATTTTTGACGGGACGGATTACGCAAATTGGAAAATTAGACTATTGAAATATTTACAATTTAAAAAATGTAAAGATGTAGCAATACGAGTTAAAACAGATAAAGATGATGCGACAAAATGGGAAGAGATGGATGTACAGGCCACAAATTATATATACAGCGCAATCACGAACCGACAGTTAGAATATATTTGTGAAATAGAGTCAGCATATAAAATAATGATGAAATTCGACGAAATGTATTTAAAAAAATCGACCGCATTACAAATTGTATGTAGAAACAATTTAGAAAATATAAAATTAGCGAAATATTCGGATATTAATATTTTCTTTCACGAATTCGAACGATGTATCAATGATTTAAAAAATGCCGGCGCCATGGTAACAGAAAATGAAAAATTGAATTATATGTTAAAAGCATTGCCCGTAAATTACAGTTACATAGGAGATTTAATAGATGTTTTACCGGAAAAAGAAAAAACTGTCGAATATTTGAAAAGTAAAATACAAATGAAAAATTTACAAAAAGTAGACGAAGAAGTGCCTGAACGATCAAATGCTTTTAAAGTAGAGTCAGAAAATAAACCTAAATGTTTCACCTGTGGAAAGTTTGGACACATACAAAAGGATTGTTGGCATGGAAACCGTAGTCGTGGACGGGGACATTATGGTCGAACTAGAGGATATGGTCGAGGCAATTATATTTATGGACAGAATAGAGGTAGAGGAAATTATTCCAACTTAGATAATTATAGAAAGAGTTTTCACACGTTAATTGTCAACAATTCAACTATGACAGAAGTTCCTAACAAGGCAGGACAGATAAATTGGCTTTTAGATAGTGGATGTACAGATCATATTATAAATACCGACGAATATTTCGAAAAATTTGTGACTCTGAAAGAACCAATCAATGTTAAGGTTGGAGATGGAAGAATTTTGAAAGCCACAAAGGTTGGCAGCATCACGACATATTTTCCTGTATATGCAAATAGAAATAAAATTATTATAGACAACGTATTTTATGTAAAAGAGATGAAAGCTAACTTATTGAGTTACTCGAAGATTACGGACAATCATACTATAATTTCGACAGGATATACAACAAAGATATATAACATGGATAGAAAATTGATTGCGATGGCGAAGAAAGATGAGAGATTGTATAAAATAACTAGTTTTGTCTGTAAAGAGATTGGTGTAAATACAGTGAATAGCGAAATGACAATGAAAGAGAAACTTCACAGAACATTTGGTCATATAAACTTCAAATACTTAGATATAATGTGCAAAAACCAAGTTTTAGAGGGGATGCCTAAGGAATTAGAAAGAGATTTTATGAAATGTGCTATTTGCATTGAAAATAAAATGCACAATTTACCCTTTGAAAATAACAGGACTCGAGCGAGAGATATATTGGATATTGTACACACAGACGTTAATGGGCCACACAGAACGACAGGTTATAAAGGCGAAAAATATTTTTTAACATTTATAGACGACTACAGCAAGTTGGCAAGAGTATATTGTATTCAATCAAAAGAACAAGTTTATGAATGTTTCGTTGAGTATGTTAATGGCGTACAGAATATGACCGGAAAAATGATAAAGGAAATAAGATGCGACAATGGTAAAGAATACATGAATAACAGAATTTTTAACTTTGTGAGAGAGAACGGAATAATGATAAAGCCTTGCCCTGCATACGTGCATGAGCTTAATGGTATGGCAGAAAGGTTTAATCGATCGATAATGGATATGGCAAGATGCCTTATGTCCGAAGCTAAAGTTGATAGATGTTACTGGCCGGAAGCTATTAAGACTGCAGCTTATTTAAAGAATCGTATTATGACAAATACGCCAGAAAGGAAAACGCCTTATGAAATATTCTTTGAGGAGAAGCCAACGGCAAAATATTTGAAAATGTATGGCAGTAAAGTTTATGTGAGAATTCCGGAAGAGAGACGATCATCGAAATGGAACAAAAAAGCCGAGATGGGCATTTTACTGGGATATACTGACGTTGGGTATAGAGTATTGATTAATAACAGAGTAATCGTGGCGAGACACGTTGATGTAATTGAAGAGGATGTAAAGCTAATTGGTTCTCATGACAATGAAGATGAAAACAAAAAAGAAAATAAAAATGATGAAGATGAGGAAACGTGGGAAGATACTATAGATGAAATTGAGCCAGAAAATAATAATAATAATGAAGAGGAAATAAATAATGAGCAGAGAAAGTCTAAAAGACAAATCAAAGCACCAGTCCGTTTTGACGAAGAATTTGGCTACTACTGTATAACTGTTAACTATTGTGATGCGATGATTCCAGATACCTTTCAGGAGGCGACTACATGTGACGAGGCCGATAAATGGAGTGAGGCTATGGATCGCGAAATGAATAGTCTTGTAAAGAATGATACTTGGACCTTGGTAAATGCGCCGCCGGAGAAAAAGGTATTAGATGTAAAATGGGTGTACAAGAAGAAGTCCGACGCACTCTATAAAGCCAGGTTAGTGGTTAGAGGTTTTCAGCAAATAGACAATGTTGAAGACACGTATTCACCCGTTGCAAGGATGCAAACTTTGAAATTACTTTTATCGTACTGCTGTCAATTTAATTTACATGTGCATCAAATGGATGTAGAAACTGCTTTTTTGAATGGCAAAGTCTTATCAGAAGTGTATGTTAAACAGCCACTTGGCTACGAAGATGGAACTGACAAAGTGTATAAACTATATAAGTCGCTATACGGTTTAAAGGAAAGCCCTCGTGCATGGTACGAATGTTTTAATGACTTTGTGACAACTATTGGCTTTAGGCGAAGTAAATATGACTATTGTTTGTATGTTAAGACTGATAATAACCAAACTATTTATATATTAGTCTATGTAGATGATTTATTGATTGCGTGCAAAGATCAAAAAACGGTTACGGCTATTAAAAGAAAACTGAGTAATTATTTCAAAATGAAGGATATGGGAAAAGTTAAAAACTATATAGGTATTGATGTTGAGTATGATTACGAAAGAGCTAATATGTTGACATTAAGTCAGGAAAAATATATAGAGTCGTTAGCCAAAAAATACAAAATCGAGAACTCTAAACTGTATAAAACACCGATGGAGATTAACGTCAAACTTGAGAAACGCGAAGTAAATGAGGATATTAAATACCGAAATTTGATAGGAGCTTTACTTTACATTAGTTCTGGTACACGACCAGATATAGTATTTTGTGTTAATTATTTAAGTAGGTTTCAGAACTGCTATGATGAGACGCATTTTAAATATGCCTTAAGAATTTTAAAATACTTGTATTTAACAAAGAGTCTTAAACTCACATATTATCAGAATTTAAAAGTAAACATTTTGGATTGTTTTGTTGATGCCGATTGGGCAGGAGATGTCGTAGACCGTAAGTCTACCACTGGTTTTGTTATTCGTTTGTTTGGTAACGCCGTGTATTGGAAGTCAAAGAAACAAAACAGCGTCACAAAATCTTCCACTTTTGCTGAATATATTGCGTTGTCAGATGCTGTCACTGAGATAAGTTTGTTACGTAGTATTTTAGATGATGTCTTTATAAAGTTTGATAAACCTGTAAATGTTTACGAAGATAATTCAGGTGCTGTTGCTATTGCGAAGTATGGTAATTTCACAAAGAATTCTAAGCACATTGAAGTACACTATTACTATGTTCATGAGAGTGTAAAAAATGGAACCATTGATATAATAAAAGTAGACTCGGAAGATAATGTTGCAGATATTCTAACAAAGTCGTTAGGCAGCATAAAGTTCTTTAAATTCAGACTGATGTTAAATATACTTTAATGTGGTGTTACCATACTTGAAATGTTTTTGTTTGTTAATTTAATATTGTGGTTATGTGTTGCCATATAAATCTAAGGAGGCGTGTTAAGGTTGCTTATCTATCATAGATTTACACTGGCTGTCAACAGTTGTTATTTTATAGATCTAGTTGTCATATAAATAATGTAATGTCGAGTTGTTGAATGTGTGTTTATAATGATTATTTAATAAATAACGATTTACGGAAGAACCTCTGGTATATATTTAACATTTTCGTTCCTTAAACTGTATGTCATTATGTAAAATTATAAGGGATCCGCCTCTAATAGCACTTTTCCTGGTGAATGAACTCGCAATTTTATAGTTATCTAAACTTGTTGACAATTCATAATTTTTGAGCCAATGCTCAGTGACACAAAATACATCAATCTTTTCATAATCTAAATATAGGCTAATTTCTAAATCTTTCCCAGAAAAGCCTTGAATATTTTGATGAACAATCCGCAAATACTTAGGCTTTCCTTTGGTCAATACCCGGCAAGAGGCTACCTCTATTGTCTTATTATTTAATTTAAATTACTTGGAACTTGTTCCAAAACATTACATTGAGTATGTTGCTCAATAGAAGCATTGTCAATGTGAGAATTAATAGCCAAGTTTTTGGCTAAATTAGAAAAATAAAAGCTTAGCGATACAGCTAATTGTTTTTTTGAATATGTTGATAGATTTAATCTATCTTTTGTCAAGTATGACTTATTAGAAATGCATGTCAACTTGTTTATGTCAATAATATGAAATTTATTAGAATAACATGTCAATATGTCTAGAGTCAAATTAAATTTATATCTCATGCCATTCTCATATTCAGACAATTTATGGTGGTAAGGAAATGTGTACATAATTATTTTATTTACATCCAAATATTCCAACTTTGAATAAAAAGTTTTTAATTCAAATTTGCTTAAGTTACCTCTATTACCCATAAGTATTATAAGATTATCTTCATTGTTAAACTTATAATTACAAATTTTAGCAATCACATCTTCATAACTAGAGCCAGGCATACAGTGATTTATAACACTTAGTCCCAATTGGTTGGATAATAAGTGACCCATATCTTTGCCTATTTCATCACAAAAAACAATACATTTAGATACAGATGGCCTTGTCTTGTCAGCCACTAGTGACTGGCAAACCACATTGAGCGCAGAAGATGTGTGACTGGGTACATATTCTATACTATCAATATTATGAATTATGTTACTATCCAATGTTAAATTATTATGACCATTATCTATAGACTGCTTATCCAGAAGGGATTGATAACGGTCTTCATTAAATTGGCAGAGTGAGGCTAACTCTGTCACTGATTTGATGTGCTCCTTGATTTGGTTTTGAGCACTATTATAGTTTTCTGTCATATTTGCCAATGAACTTTGTAATTTACTAATGTTATTATTTAGTTCTTTTATGTCCCTGTCATACTTACTTCTGCTCTCTTTCAGTTTTTTATCAAAAATTTCTAATGATTCAAATGGACAAGCACGCTCTTTTCGCAACTTAATGTTAGATTTAAATGCGTTATTCTTTTTAATAAGGTATTGATTTTTTTTAATCAATTTACAAATTTTCCGATATTTCCGAAGTTTCTTTTTACTTTGGAAATGATTTGGCAAAAGGTTCTCTGTTGCAGTTGAAAAGGGCTGTGCAAGATTTTGGCAACTAGGAGATTGCATAAGTTCCTCATATAAACTATGTGTGTGTGTGTTTTCCATGTCCCGCTTTAATTGTTCGAGTTGAATAATTTTTTGGCTTGCATCACTCAATTCACATTCTAGTTCTGTGATCTTATTCAGAGCTGTTTCATACAAATCATGACATTGAACAAGACTGTTGACATTGTCTAGTAATTGGTGACGCTCCTCAAGCACTTCCTGATACTTTATATCCAACACAGTGAGTTTATTTTTGAGCACTGTATTCCTGTCAATAATTTATTTAATCTCCTCCTCACTCTCCTCACGTTCATGAAGCAGTTGATCACGAGTATCCTTCAATATCTTGATTTCATTAACGGCTTGCCTGAGTTTTACCTCAGTGTTTTGGGCAGCAGCCTTACGTGTCAACATTTTGATTTCTCAGGTTCCAAATGCAATCTAAAAAAGTCAAAATCCTTTTAATAGAGAGTATAAACTGGCAAACAAAATTAGAATCCAAGGTTTCATAGAAAACTGAAAAGAAATAGGTATTTGAAAGAGAAAGAGAACATTTTCAATAAGGAGCAAAGTTAAAAGAGAAAAAAAAAAAGATACTAGAATTTACATATAGCGAATAAAACGAGAGGAAAAAAAAATAGTTTATACTTTAACGATGTCACTATGAAATACAACTAATTTGACACTATTTACAATTTAAGAAACTACTAAGCGCCTCCCTATTTGTCACAAACAACTGCGCCATACAACCATGAGAAAAAGAAAAACAAAAAATAGTACTATTTACTCAATAAACAATAAAGAAACACATGGATCAATGACCGGTCCCCGTTGGCAGCACCTGTTCACAGGTTGACGCATGAATCAGCCATCGCTTCGCTCAACCATATTTTAGGGAACGTAACGACCCGACGCACAACGCCACCACCACGCAAACCTTCCAGTGAGCATTAGATCCCAGTGTTCCAACAGAGCAGAACTTTGAAGGAACTATAAAGGTCAACTGCAGGACACAGTTACAGTGAGAGATCAAGAAGCGCTAAATGATTAAGCTTCAATTAATGTTTAAGCATAAATGATTAAGAAATAGCCTTAGTTTAAGTGAAATAAAAATACAAATTAATGCATCACATTGGAATAACAAGTTAAATTGTCAATTTTATTTTATAACTTAATTAATATAGATGTAGGTAATAATTGAACTGCAATCTCTCTGCTTTGGTAGTCAGATCAAAATGCATTTACTTAAATAAATATTGGCATATAAATATGAAATTGGTATACAATTATGTTTTATTTCTTATGCACAGAAAAAGTCAAGAATCAAAATTAAGAAATGACACACTTTCAGTGTGTCACTCATTGGGCTTATCATATCAATTATTGATCTTATTTCATATACATAATCAAATATATGTAACAATAACATAAACGTTACATAAAAACGTTACCTATAATTCTAAAGCTGGTAACTCATTTCCAGATGTTTATTAAAAAAACAAAATATACCAATAGGTACCAATCACTTTATTATTAACAATTAATTTTTGATATAACTAAGTATCAAACCACAACCCCAGCCCCCCTAGCACGTCCACCAAAACACGATATGATAAAGCGGTTTATCGCGGCGAACAGTCAAAATACAATAGGGTTTCGACGTATTTTGACAGTTCACCGCGATAAATCGCTTTATCATATCGTGTTTTGGTGGACGTGCTACGGGGGCAGAGGAGTTACAAGTGCGTTGCCGGCTTTTGAGGAAGGAATACGCTCTTTTTTTGAAAGTTTGAAGGTCGTATCGTTCCGGAAATACCGCAGGCGACAATTCGTTCCAAAGTTTGACTGTGCGAGGCAGGAAACTTCGAGAGAAACGCACAGTTGTGGACTGCCAACCATCTAAGTGATGGGCATGGATTTTTTGCCGCGTGGAGCGATGGCGGAAAGAGGCGGCAGGTATAAGTCCGAACAATTGGGATGATGACTGAATTCTAATTTTTACGTTTCGTCATTAAATATTAAAATACCGTGAAAAAAGATGAAGTCCTGTGAAATTAGAATTAAAATCGGCTTAGAAATACATTAGATACAAGCATTTTAAGTTGTTAATTTGGAAGCGATTAGACAGAGAGATCCGACATGAACAGTGACGTCACTGTTTAGTACGGCCATATAAACTCCATGTAAATTGCCGTTTTGCTAGAAAGAGATGGAGAAAAATATTTAATACCTTATATCTTGGTTGTTTTTTTAGTTATTCGAAAACCGTTTTTTTCTTTTAGTTTATTATATGAATGAGCTTCTATTAGAGCAAAAAAATTTTTTTGTCATCTAGCCTATTCCTCGGAGCATTTCCCGTGATAAATGCGATAGAAGATGCATAGCAAGGCGACATCTCTACGCAGCGCCAAAGTATCAAGCCTATTTGATATTTACAGGCAGTCGACGATTCGAGTCGCTCTCCGTTGAATGCGGTCCAGTGGGAGAAGCTGGTATTGGGGTGCCCCAGCCCAAAGATGAGAACAGTATTCCATATGAGGCGGAACCTGTGCCTTGTAAAGCTGAAGGCGGTGCGCCGGAGTGAAATACTGTCTCGGTCTATTGAGTAAACCAGGGTGATTCACCCACCGGATGGTGAGGGGGAAGTTTAAATCTTCCGCTCCGCCTACCTCCGCTATGGACAGAGGGCTGCTGAATCGGGTGCTGGGGACTCTGTTTCCCGATCCCAGTCCCTTCCAGCCTCCCAGAATGGTCCCCCGGACACTCCTCCGGTGGAAGTGGTTGCCGCCATCCCTCCCGTGTCGAACGTGGAATTCGACATGGTAAGGGAACGGTTCCGGCACAAAAAGAAGGCGCCGGGACCGGACGGTGTCCCAAGCAGGGTTCTGGCCCTCGCCCTGGGACACCTCAAAGAGCGGTTCCGGGCGGTGCTCAATTTAAGCATCGCCTCGGGCCGCTTCCCCAGTCGTTGGAAAGCGGGCAGGCTCTGCCTGTTAAGGAAGGAGAGCCGCCCCGCTGATTCCCCGACTGGGTATCGGCCGGTGGTGCTGCTCGATGAAGCCGGGAAGTTTTTCGAGAAGATTCTCGCTTCCCGCATCATCGAGCACCTAGAGGACCAGGGGCCGGACTTGGCTAACAACCAGTTCGGCTTCCGCACCGGCCGATCCACGATGGACGCGGTGGCCTTACTCAAGAAGTGGACTGAGGAGGCCACAGCTCGTGGGGAGACTGTTGTTGCGGTGTCTCTTGACATCCGCAACGCTTTTAACTGCCTGCCCCACGAGTGCATAAAGGAGGCATTTCGCTTCCACCGAGTGCCTCCGTACCTCCGCGCCCTCGTGGAGGATTACCTGCAAGGCAGATCCATCCTCTACGAGGGGCCGGATGGGCGCGTCCACACGTGGACAATGGCGGCGGGTGTACCCCAGGGTTCCATACTAGGTCCTCTGTTATGGAAACTGGGGTACAACTGGGTCCTGCGAGGCGACCTTCCGCCCCGAACGAAGGTCGTCTGCTTCGCCGACGACACGCTCGTCGCGGCGAGGGCGAAAACGGGGGAGGAGGCGGCTCACCTTGCGTCGGTCGGCACCTCACTAGTCGTCCGACGCATCCGCCTCTTGGGCCTAGACGTGGCCCTCGACAAAACGAGGGCCATGCTTTTCCACGCCCCCTGTCGCAGGATCCTACCGGGGCTCCGCGTCCGAGTGAAGGGGGTCCGTATACCGGTCGAGGCGCATCTCAAGTACCTCGGCTTGGTTCTGGACCCCCGATGGGGTTTCGGGGAGCATTTTAAGCTCCTCGCTCCACGGCTGTGCGCCGCTGCAGCCGCACTCGGACGGGTCTAATGTGGGAGGACCAGGATCGGCGTGCCGTCGACTGTATCGATTTTTTTTTGTTCTTTTCATTTAAATTTAATTGGTCAATGGATAGAGGAGTGAAAATTGATTTAAAAAATAAAGAGGGGTATTACACATTATATAACAAAAGTTATTTGATTATGAAATTCTGCTATCCAAGGAAATTAGGAAAATACCAAGGAAATTATAAAACCGCTCCAAGGAAATTATGAGTTTGCCATGGAAATTACACATATACTTAATCATTTCTTATTTACTTACTTATAAAATTATAACAAAATATTTTGGCCTTAATACAGTAAAATACAAATCAGTTATTATTCTTAACTAAGTAAAACACAGTAAATAACGTTACGGAAAACAACGAAATAAAAATATGAAGATTATTTAATATGAAAAATCATATCTGCCAAGTGCCAACCTGCAAATTAAAAATGTCACTACAAAAAAAAAATCTCTAAGCTTGCACATTTAACAAACATAAAATAACCTCTTATTCGGTGTTAAGAACAATAAAAAAAATCTTTATGTTGATTCGAATAATAAATTCAAATTCAATATATAGTATATTCAAGTCATAACGTACATAATCACTTTTCCACGTCAAAGAAGCTACGCCAATGGTTCACAAGTCTACGGACGGCCCGGAGATCTTGTACTGGAAAGAACCAGAAAAAAAACCCAGCAGGGACTATATTTTTTCCATGTATTGTTACAGTAGTCAATTGAAAGCTGACTCTAATGTTTTAATTATTTTTGTTTTTCTTTTATATAGGTACTTCCAAAAAGTTGATTTTGACACTGTTAAAGAAATACTATGACAAGAAGCTGGCGCAGTATCGTTATTCCTTAAGGCAAAGCTCGACTCCATCATACTCGAGGGCAAAACGCCTAAAATATGGCACGGGTGCGTGGTGGCACTTTTCTTCAAAAAGGGCGGCAAGGCTCAATTGAAAAACTATAGACCCATCACGCTCCTGAGTCTGAGTCTCGCACGCAGGTTTGACGACTTCCAGCCTCCCGAACAAGCCGGATTCCGAAAAGACCACATCATACGCTGCGGCAGGTTATACAGAAGGCCGAGAAGCATAATTTGCCACTATGCTTGGCGTTTGTGAAATATGAGAAAGGCTCCGATTCTGTCGAGACCTAGGCAGTACTTAGTTCACTCCAGAGGTGCCAAATAGACTATCGGTACAACCAAATGTTGCAGTCATTGTACGAAAACGCCACCATGTCAGTCAGCCTTCAGGACCAAAGCTCGAAACCAATACAACTTCAGCGCGGTGTGAGACAGAGTGACATTATATCGCCGAAACTGTTTACAGCTGCGTTGGAAGATGTACCTATTTAAGCCTTTGGACTGAAGAGGACTCGGCATCAACATAAACAGCGAGTACAGAATTCACCTTCGTTTTGCAAATGATATCGTAGTTATGGCTCAGACCGTGAAAGATCTTGGCACAGTGCTCGAAGACCTCTGTAGAGTTTCCCCAAAAGTGGGTCTTGAAGACTTGAAATAAACATGGACAAGACTAAAATTATGTCGAATTCCCATGTAACCCCAATCCCGTGAATGTTGGAGGCTCTAACACTGGAAGTTGTTGACGAATATGTTTACCTGGGGCAAATCGTCCAGCTCGCTAAGCCCAACTTCCAGAAAGAGGTAAATCGACGAATGCAACTTGGCTGGGCAGCATTCGGGAAGCTACACAGCATATTCTCGGCCCATCTACCGCAGTGTCTTAGGACGAAAGAAGGACGAAAGTCTTCCATTCGTGCGTGTTGCCAGTGATGTCATACGGAGCTGAGACGTGCCCGTTTACAATGTGTCTCATCAAAAGGCTCAATGTCACTCAAAGGGCAATGGAGAGGGCTATGCTCGGGGTTTCTCTACGCGACAGCATCAGAAATGTTGAGATCCGTAGAAGAATAGTGTCACCGACATATCTCAAAGTATTACAAACCTTAAGTGGCAGTGGGCAGGACACATAGCTCGCAGGACTGAAAACCGTTGGGGCGGAAAGATCCTTGAGTGGCGGCCGCGTACCGGGAGACGCAGCGTTAGTAGGCCCCCCATAAAGTGGACCGACGATCTGCAGGCCTATTCGCTAACTACGGTTGTTAACTAGAACTGTCATTTTTGAAAGGAACTTTATATCCATTACTGGTTTAATGATCTTATGCGTTACGGAGGCGTTCATGATAGCAGTAATGGGTGTAAAGTTCCTTTCAAAAATGACAGTTCTAGTGAGCAACCGAAGTTAGTGAATAGGCCGGCTGGTGAAGATCGCGGAAAGCCGCAGGATGCGGGAGGCGAAGGACCGATCCTTTTGGAGATCCCTGGGGGAGGCCTATGTCCAACAGTGGGCGTCTCTTGGCTGAAATGATGATGTGTGTAACGTCCATTTATATATTTAAAAAAAACTGACGCATTGGCTTGACATTACCTTAAAAAAAGTTTGTTTAGTATTCTTTATAATTTCCATGGCATTACTTAATTTCCTTGGCTAGTTTTGACCAAGGGACTACAAGGAAATAAGGACCAAGGAAATTAGATTTAAGCCTAAAAAACACCAGAGACAGGTAAATATTAACCTTATTTATATGCGATTCAAATTGAGAGTTCAATCCTATGTATACTCCTTTTGTATTAATAAATGATTAAATGAATCCATTCCACAACTACGCAAAAGTGGCAAAGGAAATTAACTTTTCAATAAACCAAAACCCAAGGAGGCAACTATTTACGCGACTAGCGCGAAAACGATGAACAGCACACAAATAGCTGTCTCGACGGCCCAAAGAGAATAGTATAGTACGGGAACGACGGCCCCTCGGGGCGGAATGGATGAATAAATCGGTGCAGAGCGCTAAGTTCAAACGCTTTGCGTTTTGTTACTACAACGTTCGAAATATCGACCCAAGGAAATTATGATTTTATGGCGCCTCTTCACAATGGCCCATGATGGCCAAGTATACACAATCACGATTGTGTAGAGGGCATGATTGTCTATGATCGGCCATCATCGCCGGTAATTGTGAGCAATCGGCGAATTGTCGGTACATCAAAGGAATGATGGCCCATGATGGCATACGCGTCCACACAATCGCCGATTACTCAGTACGTATTTGTCTCAAGTACAGTGTGGACTTCTCGGTAAATAAATTTTACTCTATGAAGTTGCTTTTTTCACGCACATTATTTAGATGATTATAAGAGCTAAGTAAAAATATTGCCGCTGCCGCGATAATCTCTTCGATGTCCATTTTTAACTGACTTTAAAATCGAGGAAAACCCTTAAATTTTAAGGTTTGTCCAACGTGTTTTGGACACATTACTCGACCAATTGTGGACCGATTTTCATTTTTTTGTATTTGATAGTGTCCTCGGGTGATTACAAGGTCATCAAAATCAGGATCTGATCATGGAATCCCAAGAAAATCGAGGAAAACGCAAATTTACCTAAAATTAGCGTTTTCCTCGATTTTTTAAATTAGGGTTTCTTTCACTAAAAAGATTGCATTCACTAAAAAATAAAAAATATTTTACAAAAAATAAAAACCGACTTCAAAAACACTGAAAAGTTAAAAATAATATAAGAATAGGTCACGGTGACTATAAGACTTTCTAGGAGATCATCGTTTGGCACCGACTTCAATATATAAGTGTGATGTTGTTTGTACCTATTCTTATATTATTTTTAACTTTTCAGTGTTTTTGAAGTCGGTTTTTAGTTTTTGTAAAATATTTTTGATAGACGTCTTATCATAACTGTACAAACAGTTAGTAAATAATGTTCACTATTGTGTGGAGAGTTGCCCGATCATGGCGGCATTGATGGACGATCATTTGCCCTGCGTTCCGTAAAACGATAAAAGTGATAATATCGCGAATCCGACCAAAGTCACAACATAACCTACTGATTCAATAGCCCTTATATTTTGTGACGATTTAATTTGGTCGGATTCGCGATATTATCGCTTTTATCGCAATTCGGAACGCACGGTTGATGGGCCATCATGGGCCATTGTGAAGAGGCGCATCGATCATGGCGGCAATGATGGACGATCATTTGATGGGCCATCATTGGCCATTGTGAAGAGGCGCCATTAAAGCGGACAAAAACAAATCTTCACTTCAGTCTTATCCTTCAACTGTAAAATATGAAAAGTTATACTTTTTTAATAGCTGTATGTTTCTTTAACATAAAATAAGTCATATTGGAGTTAAATATCGTAGCATTTTAGATGATATGTATCTACATCAATAAATATGGTAATGGACATACCAAGGAAATTAGACAATCAGGTTTTGATGAAGTTTTTTGTATATTTTAATAAAACTTTTTCATATGATACAGCCAAAAACAAATCAATTTTAAGATATACTATGCGAAAAAAAAATGATATGAGTATGAAAACATTAAAAATATACCGTTCACCTGCCCGGACATAAAAATGCATCATTTTTGCGAAATACCCACCAAGTTTCTTAGAAGCTAATTTAGCCTTACCCTCTACGGAACTGGACTTCGCTCGTTATGTCGACATCTAGGATCTCAATATTGGCTGAGGTAGTTAGGGGGATGCTCTGAAAGCGAGAAGATACGACAAATTGCATTTTCTTTGCGGTGAACGCGCAAACCTGTGTCTTTGTAGGGTTGAAATGAACCAAATTAAGTCGACCCCAGTTAGAGACTTTCTCTAATGAAGATTCAATTTCGGACACAAGTTTATTCCGGCACTCAATGACGTTTTCCCGAGAAATGTTCGCACGGCCGTTATAGAACGTGTCTTTCGTGCTGTCGTCTGCATAACAATGAATGCCGCTGATTTGCAGCATATCATTGATATGCAGAAGGAATAGTGTAGGTGATAGCACACATCCTTGGGGGACACCAGTATTTACAGACAGTGAGTCTGAGCATTCGCCATCAATTAAGACCTTGATGCTTCTGTCTGCTAAAAAGCTAGTGACCCATCTACATAATTTCTCGGGAAGCCCATATGAAAGAAGTTTTGAGAGAAGCGCTTTGTGCCACACCCGATCAAAGGCCTTCGCGATGTCCAAACTAACTCTCAGTGCCTCCCCCTTCGTTTCAATTGCCTCTGCCCAATGATGAGTCAAGTAAATTAGAAGATCACCAGTAGAGCGACCCCTACGGAAGCCGTATTGTTGGTCACTGAGCAGCTGGTGATCCTCTAGGTACCAAAAGAGCTGACGGTTGATAATTGATTCCATTATCTTTGAAAATAAAGAGGTTATACCTATCGGCCTGTATTTGGACGGATTCGAGTGGTCACTTTCCTTAGGGATCGGATGCACTAAAGCTGTCTTCCACGAGGTTGGGACTACGCTAGATGAATAAGAGAGCCGAAATAGACGCGTTAAAACCGGTGCCAACTCTGGAGCGCACGTCTTTAGCACGATAGGAGGGATACCATCGGGCCCACTCGACTTATGGATATCCAGCAGGCATATTCGCTAGCTAAGGTTGGTAACTAGAACTGTCATTTTTAAAGACATTTTATATCCATTACTAGTTAAGTGATCTTATGTCTTACGGCAGCGTTCATGATAGCAGTAATGGATGATAAGTTCCTTTAAAAAATGACAGTACTAGTTAGCAACCGAAGTTAGAGAATAGGCCTGCGGGGCGAATAGTCCTCTCCCTCCTGATCTCAGACTAAGTACACCAATGGACTCGCAATGTTTTAATATACTGTCTCGAATATTGCGTCCAGTCCAGACCCCCTAGACAAGATGCCTTTCGATAATCGCTAACGCAATCGCTAGAAGGAAAATGTATGCGATTTGACATAAGCCCTCGTTTAGCTTTCGAGCGCAATTGTCAAATCTCATACATTATCCATTTAGCGATTCCGTTTGCGATTATCGAAAGGCATCTTGTCTAGGGGGTCAGGGGCAGAAGTCTCGACATATATAACGATCGTAAACTTTGCGATTTTTGTCGATAAGTTGTAGTGTCTTTTCTAGCTAATTTATCAAAATATGATAAGAATTTAAAATTGGGAAAAGATAACAAAATTATTTGTTATTAGTACAACAATATGCTTTATTCAGTTACATATAACGACATTTACTTAGCCATAAATGCAATTCTCGACATGAAAATTAACGCAAACCAATCGATTTTTATCGCTAACTTATCGAAAAAACTGTCAAATTAACGATTTCATAGCGAGCCTTTTTGATATCTCGCAAAGCATTACAATGTTCGTCGCTAACTGGCATAGGCTGTACGAGTTGTACAACAAAAGCTCGTGCCATTAATAACATTTACTTATAAAATTTAATATTTTTTATGATGGCGGAAGCATATTTAGCTTGGAATCTGTTTGCTCTTGAGCACCGAACATGGTATTTCTAGCGACGAACAGTCGCTAGAAATCGGCGTAGTCGGCAAAATCCTCTCCATCTCCAATCATGTTACTGATGAAGCATATTGTACTAATATAATAAATAATTTTGTTTTCATTTCCCAATTTTAAATTCTTTCCATATTTTGATAGATTAGCTAGAAAAGACACTACAACTGTTCGATAAAAGATAACGATCGTTATCTATGTCGAGCGACTAAGCACCGTGTTTGTTGTTGTGCTAAAATATCAGTCAGTGAGCATTATTTGTGAGTGCATTTTACAGTTCTATGTTTTTCATTGATTTTTTTAATGAATTGTATAAAGAAAAAAACATAATAAGTGTGGAATCTTGGATGCGGCGTCCCAAGTTTTTTCCGCCATCTTAGAGCACCAACACAAATGTCACGCTTTTTTCGTAGGTATTTCATGTCCTTTGGTATCCATAGTCTAAGCTCCTGCTTTGCTTAGTCTGTGTTTATTAAGGCTCTGTGCTCATGTAAAATTTATCAAAGTAACCAAGATTTTGGTCAATTTTCATCAAAATAATTTAGTCCTTTTTTACATATTTCTTGTGGAAACGTGTTTTTTTTACTCATAAAGTAACAATAAAACACAATAAAAAAAACAAAAATTTTATAATATTTACTTACACCTGTCATAAATAGCTTATAGCAATCGAAACAGTCCAGGCGCTTTCTAAATTTTCGCTGTAAGATTTAGGTAAATATTTCCTTATTTTCTTAATGTGCATAGTGATTTATTAAATTAATTTAAATAATAATATAGTTTTGATGTCGTATAATAAATATAACCAATCCACGATTCACGCAGTACAATATTGATAGGTTTATCATGTACCAACTCAAATTTGTCCAATATTTACTATAGATCACCTAATTATATTAAGGTCTGGATGCACTGCATAATATACATTATGTGGTTCATTAGCAAATGGTAAAATTGTCAATCTGATATAGGACGCACCCATTAACGTCTATCGTAGATTGTCTAGTTTAATTCACCTAAAGATCACACGAGCCTAACTTCCCTGGGGCCTAATTATTTTGCTAGTGTTAATGCATTAATAATTGTGGCATGTCAAAAGCGCTTTGATATCATTACCTTTTGAGACAGTTATTATTGGTTAACTGATAACTAACTAAAACATTTGTCACTATTGACTTATCAAGAAACTGTAGAAAAAATAAGCTGCATGAAAATTGTATAAAAGTGACAAAAACAGTTTTATTGAAATGTTATCAAGACACAATAACAAATTTTGTGATAAGCAGTATTTAGGTCCAGCCCCCTAACCACAATCGCCCAGAACAATATTACAACCGCACTGAGAGCGGGATGGCACTATACGTAGCAAGAGTGGTGTCTCTGTTTCAGTATTGTTTAAGCCTTGCTATAAGCGATCATGTTACAGCCCCTGGTTTCGCTAACAAAATTGATTTTTTTACATAAATAATAACAAGCATTTATTTCAACAGATTAGGGGATATATTAATACTAAAAGTAATGTAATTAAAATGAACACAACTTTTGACAAAAATGTGAAAACAAAACTTCTGTCTAAATAATACCCACTAACATATATGCACATGTAGAAATTCCATATTTTGTAAAATAACTCATTTTCACAATTTTTTTTAAGATAATAAAATGGCACGTGGACAGCAGAAAATTCAATCCCAAGCTAAAGCCGCTGAGAAAATGTCAAAGATGAAGAAACAGCAAGGCCATAGTGCAACAGACCAAAAGAAAGCAGCACAAAAAGCACTAGTACATGTTTGCGCTGTATGCAAGGTGAGGTTACTAACACTTGTACATGTTTGTGTTGTATGCAAGGTGAGGACACTTGGCTTAGATCTTCGATCCTCTGATAGCACCTCCAACAGAGATAATATCTGGAATTTACACTTCTAAAATAATTTGAGTACTCTTGTCCCCATGAGCGCCACTAGGATTACTTTCAGGGATGTACATCTGCATCTACACATACTATCTATAATTAACCAATACAAAATTATTGAATTATACATGTATATGAATAAAGCAATATCAAAAAGTAACTTTATTCACCAATAGGTTTAGGGTTATTTATTTCATTTTTACAAATGATTGTTATAAAATTTTATTACAACATTTACAGAAAGTATGTAAAAATGATTGTCAAATATCAAACATTAATAATAAATTAAATGTTGAAAAGAATAATGATTTCTTTACATATTATCTTAAATGTTAACATAGAAGAAATAGGTATTTTTCAACAAAGGATTTCAATATACTAATCATCATTTCAAATAGTTTAAAATGGTCAAATACAATGTATAAAATAAAATGTCAAAAAAGTCAATAAATAAAAATAGTACAAACAAAAATGTCAAATAGAATTGTATAGTTGTATTACACAGTGTTATAAGATTGAGTACATAGGCGTATATAGAGGGGGGGCCCGGGTGGCCGTGCCCACCCCAGAATGGTCCAGTGCCCACCCCAGGATGTTAGGCTACCGTTTCAAAATTCTATAATGGTCGCCTAAGTGATAACTTCAAACAAAAATCAAGGGCCAGGCCCACCCCAGAAAAGAACTAGATACACCAATGATTGAGTATAAAAATATAATATAGAATATTCTTTCAAAAATGTCAATGAAAAGAAACGTCATGTATTAAAGTATAACACAAAGTGTAAAAAAAATTGTAATCTATTTGCCACATAAAATAGACTTTTTTGATTTCGCATGAAAATGATATAGCCTATGTCACTCTCACGGTTTTCACCAATCTAATGACATGTTCTTTGCTGAAATCCATCAAGCCCTTTGGGCTGTAGCACATGCTATCAAAATAGTCTTACATGCAACCTACACTGGAAAACATTACCCTCACATTAGTATAGGGTAAAAAATATGTAATTTTTTCTATTTTCTTTCCTGACATGGAGTTGCAAGTGAACCCATTTGCAGCCCCCTCCCGACGCTCATGCTTGTCCCCTTTTCAGCCTTTACACCATATCTAATATTGCATTTCATTAGCTATTGACATTAATACTGAGTGCTAACTATATGCATTCTTTTAAAAAATAACCATATTTTTGCATCAGGTTTCATTTGTGAAAAATATCTTGCTTAAAGGTGTTAACAATAAAGAAATGCTAATATGTTTATCATCAAATACCATTGGCACTGCCTTATACTGATTTTTATGTACCATAATCTAAACACGTTGATTGCAGTCTAGTCTAGTTAACTATTGTTAATATTTAACTGTATATACTGCTAAAATATATGTATATTGCAAATGTACAGCACGAAGTATATGTATGTATATGTAACATATTTTTTACTTGAGTGAGTTTGAATTTTTTATATTTGACCCAATCTTCTTTTTGTGTATTTAATTTTGTAATTACACCTCCCTCCCTCTATTCATGGCATGAATAACTAACCAAGTAACAATATCATGATGCTGAGTCGTCATCTATGAAAGGTTACATTGTGAATCAAAACTATCAATTCTTTTTTAATTTCAGGCTCAAATGCCCGACCCTAAGACGTACAAGCAACATTTTGAAAATAAACATCCGAAGAATGATTTACCTGAAGATCTTAAGTCTGTCTAACATTTTATATTTAGTAGATTCAAATAATTATTTAACTTCTAAAAAAGTCTCTTTGTACTCACTATCTGGACGGCATACATGCATTTTTACATCTACTTCAAATTGTACTAGATTTTGTATTCCAAGAACTGTTTTTTAATTGTTTGTACTACTAAATTGGAAAAGTCACAATATTTTTATATTGTAACAATTTGTTTCAATTGGCCAACTGAATAAACACATTTGTCACTTGAATTACAAATGGTAATATCAAAACAATGTCATAGTATCTTGACTAGTTAAATTTGTATACTGTACATGAATGAATGAAAGATTGTAAATCCTAGGATCCCAGACTAGTCTTTTATGTAAAGACTGTAGGACTGGCATCGCATTTGCTGATTTCTAATCAAGAAACTTTACTTTTATTTAACATATGTACATATTGTTTATTGTAATAAGTAATTATTTTTAGTTTTAATACTAGCCATTTGAAATAAAGTGGAGCCCCTAGGCATATTATAATTATTGTTATATGACACTAAAGACAAAGGAACAAGGCACTAGAAACATTACATTTATTTTATTTATCCAGATATAATCCTGGCTCTTATCTCACTACCACTTAGTCTATGGAATGAAATATAAGATTTTTATGCATCTCAAAAATAAAGAATACAAAATGTTACTATTGAAACAAAATGTACTCTGCTAAAAATATTGTGTGTTTATTTCATTCTCATTTTGATATACATTTGATGAGTTCAATACTTGAACCAGGAAATCACAGCAAATGACAATATTATTTCTTTTTGTGTTTTTAAATTGCAGTATTTTTTTATATTAATCCTATTCTTAATAAAATCGTATAATAATAATTAGATTCATGTGTAACTTTTGTTAAAGTATGCAATTGAAATGTTTCATCATCAGACATACATAATATCATATGCATTGCCAAATTCTGAGATCTGGTGAGAGGTCACGAAAGTCTGCATCAATGTGTGTGCCATCTGTATGTTCACTGACCATTAACCTTGTGTAGTTTTACGATCATTGTGCAAATGTGTAATCTAATAATTGTATAAATTGAATTAAAATTTGCATTTACTTTGCTATTCACTGTCAGTGTACTACGCAGGTATGCTTAACATTTTGCATTTGTCTGTTAACTGCTGAAAAAAAACCATTTCAGAATGGTTTGAGTTATTTTCATACAATTTGTATAGTATTAAAATATTTTTCACCAACTTGGACTTACAACTACATAAGAATCTGTTGTTAAAAACAAATTATTGTGCAACTTTTTTTATATATTGGGTTCTTTGTACGTTAAAATAAAAAAAATCGTATCAATCTTTTGAACAAGCTAACCATTGGACTTATATGATAAGGTAAATAACAGAGCTTGCATTATTAATCAAAGAAGGTTTATTTATCCAAACACTTCTATGTATTCTACTAGACAAGCTGTCGTGAACTAAACTATGTCACACCATACCATACA
Source organism: Schoenobius gigantellus (assembly GCA_963935595.1). Taxonomy (NCBI): domain Eukaryota; kingdom Metazoa; phylum Arthropoda; class Insecta; order Lepidoptera; family Crambidae; genus Schoenobius; species Schoenobius gigantellus. Next base: position 47,760,666 of record OZ012542.1, on the reverse strand, counting down.
GCGTTGGCTGTGGCACCGACGCAGTGAGGTATAGGAATCGGTGGTACTCACTCAGCTTAGCTTTCCATAGCCAAGCAAAGGCTATGGAAATATAGGATGCATGTAGCGGTTGTATTCATCCGCGCGGAAAATATATTTTTGTATCATTAATTGACTTTGACACAAATAAAATACCTTTGATACAGATAAAACACGTAAATTACGATAATGTTTCACTTGTCTGTCTGTCGGCTGTAACAATATTTTTCCTTTCCTTCAGGATTGGATCGCCCATTTGAGCGCTTTGTAGTACATAATATATTGTTTGATCTTTCCGTATCCAATTTACCGTATATTATCAGCTGACATGACCCTGGCAAAATGTTTTTTTTTATAAAAAAACATAAAAATACTTACTTCTTTAACCCTTACTCAAGCGGCGACCGGCACATTCTAAATCCATTCATGAGGTGCTGACATAGACGAAATTTTCGTCAGCAAATCTCAGCACTGAAAAGCGCGTCTAGCGGTATACATAGTAGACTTGGCATTTATTTGTTTTTTACACTCGATAAAACGCACTGATTATAGGCAACAAATTAAATTTTTGTTATAATTATAAATTGTAGGCGTGGTTATGGTTAACTTGTTCAAGACTGCCCCTGAAGTCTCGGGATTCAGAATATCATGAAATGCGCGTGGTTCGGGGAGGACGTCGTTCAGAAGTCGGATACTTTCGACATGTAATTGGTACTTTAAAAATACTTGATGTGGTTCACGGAGTGAGTGTACGACTACCCTACTGTACATTTCCTATCAATTTAAATGCATTTGTTTTAACGTGAAAGAAATTGCATTTTATTGTTATGACCTAAAATCCCGATGTAGGCCCGTGGTTTCGTCAATTTGATCTACTGGTAGATCCACGGTATACCTACCACTTTGTAAGTTTGTACTCTATGGGACTACGGGCAATTAATAGTATCTATATTTAAAGACTTCAACAACCAGTTTCTGAAAGGCTGATCAAAATATTGTTCAACTAACATCCGTCATTTTAACAGCAGTGTCAAATCAATTTGAGTTTCCGAAACGTTGGTTAGCCAAAATTTACTAATCTATACTTGCTAATATTATAAAGCTGAACAGTTTGTTTGTTTGGTTGAACGCGCTAATCTCAGGAACTACTGATTCAAATTGAATAATTATTTTTGTGTTGGATAGTTCATTTACCGAGGAAGGTAAATGAACTATCCAACACAAAAATAATTATTCAATTTAGGCTATATAACATCATGCTACGGCTACGACTAATAGGAGCTCAGCATCAATGAAATTTTTTGCAAAAACGGGCAAAAAATATATGGCGAAACGTAGTTCGCGGGCACAGCTATCTTTAATAATTAGATTTCTCATGAGAAATATTTTTAGACAGGGTCACATTGCTGAAATCATATATTTTGTTTTGTTCAATGTATTTTGGAAGCCGCAAAATGGGTCTTTCCTTAACAATTTTGAAATAAATTTAACAGCTGTGTCAACTGACACAGTGATAAGTTGATTTAGCTTTCAGCAACTCAATTCACAGTTAGTATCAGATTTTAATTTTATCGCTGAACAGCCTTTCAGAAATTGGGCGTAAATTTACCGATTTCAGCTGTTGTAGTACATATTAATAATGTAGAATAGCAAGCATGGTTGACTAAGGCCTAAATATCCTAATTAATTATTGACTTGAATAGAGAAAAAAAATCGCCCAAATTTAAAAAGGACAGACAAATATAAATACTATCCCCCCCGGTTTATAAAGACTATAGTAACAGAGTGGTATACCATGGCCCAACAAGAAAGACAAATCGGTGGGACCATGGAAGATTCACCGAAATTCCACAAAACCGCAATAAAATATAGTCTGCCACAAACTACAAAATACTTCTTTTTAAATTAGGTACAACAGTGATTCTGAATTTCGAAGGCAGTAAATCCATAGAAACAGTAGTTCACGTTCATTACCTTGGTTCAAGGACATAACTCGGTGGTATTAGATGATTCACACTAGTTCAGTTGACTGGTCACGGTAACACTTTTTTTTGTAGGTTCAGTTAATGAACCTCGGGTTTCATCTTTATTTAATTGTATGAAATTTTGTTCAACTTAAATGTGGGTGGTGCTATAAATAAAAAAGACATTCAGGAAAATGTGCTAGGGCAGCAGATATTCTTCTGCTGCTTAACTGAAACTTTCGGCTTACTAGTCCTTGGTACTGAGACTAGGCACAGTAAGCTCCCTATCAAGCTATACTGTTTGACTTTTGGGCCGTTCTTATGTCGCTCGTAATAATGGCGGTTTTCGTAGTGTAAATGTATAGCTTGAATGGGAGCTTATACTGTACGAGGTTCTGAGAGAAGGTACTTAAAATCGAGACACGTAAGAAACAAACACAACACATCATAATCAGTTCGGTATTCGTCCACTGCTGGAAATAAACCTTTCCTGCAGTACGCCACTCATCCTCATCCAACCGCCACCAGCCACTTTACCATATGTCATCTCTCCATCTTGCCAGAAGGCGTCCTACGCTACGTTTGCCAAGACGCAATCGCCAATCTAAAACACGCTATACTCCATCGGTCGATGGCTCTGCGACAAATGTGACCAGCCCATTGCCACTCCAACTTGGTAGTGCGGTGGGCTATGTCAATAACTTTTGTTCTTTGCCGGATCATCTGGTTCTGAATGCGATCCTTCAAAGAAACTCTAATCCACGTAAAGCCCATTCCATAGCTCAATGAATGACCTTAAGCTAATGGGACTAGTCCCACGGTAAGCGTCCAGGCCTTGGCTCCGTTAATCATGGTATTCCTACCATGACACGCTGATTATAAACTAGCTTTGAAGCTCAGAGGTATGGGCGGCGAAGAGTGTATTTTTCTAAATGCTGCACAGTCAAGCGTATCCATCCAAATAATCACTTGGATATGAAACACGTTGCCGCTTAGTCCCAAAAGACCTGAATTTTCTCCAAAAACGCAATAAATGTTGCTGAGGACATGCCAGATCGAGTCAATGCCGACCCAACATTAATGAAATGCACTGTTACTGGTGACGAGACTTGGGTTTATAAGTTTGACATACAAACTGAACCGAAACCGAAAAAAACACGCCAAAATCGAGCGAGTGATGTTGATTGTTTTCTTTTTTTACTAACGCGGTTGTGCACGCTGTTGTGCACTCGGAAATCTTGCCAGAAGACAAATGGTAAATAAAGAATATTATTAGCGTTTTGCGGCGTTGAGAGCAAAGTCAACGAAAAAGGGCATTTCTGGAAAGAAAATTCTTGGATATTGCACCACAATAAATTCGAATTTTTGACCAAAAACTCAACAGATACCATTTTTCCTAAACTCAAATACCTAACTACCTTGTGCATCCGTTTTCATTCGGTAAAAGACTTAGGTATAGGAGAATTCGCGGCGAGAACTGAACTCAATTCAGGCAAAAGCGTTTAAAAAGTGTTTTAATGATTGAATTATTCGTTAAGAGTAATGCAAGGGCGGATCCAGGATGTACATCAGGGGGCCCCCCCTGGTTTAAATGGTGTATTGAAAGTAACAAAAATTGCAAAAGAATGATATTGAAATTGTAAATAATAAACAAAACGTCATTTAATTCTATTTGTGTATAGGCTCTAGGAGGGGAGGGGGTAATTCTGCTCCCCCTCCCCTTGTATCCGCCCTTGGTGTATAGTTTCTAAAGGAGCCTACTTTGAAGGCGATAAAATAAATTTGGATGAATAACTAATATTTTGTGTATTATTTGATCTTTTCCCGATAATTTCATCCAATATAATCCATAATGAATCAAATGTAAAACAGATATCTCACAGGACGCAACGTGACAAGCAACAAAGGTAACTGTGATTTATTTTAGGCGCGTTCCACCTAAGCACAGATTGGCAGCATTTTAACATCATAGCGATTCATTAGCTTTTGACCATCATCATCGAGCGACGTGCGATAACGCAATGCGCTACATTTCAAAAAATATCTGGTATTATGGGCAAGATTCATAGGAAGAAGGGGGATGGTAGTCGAGCGAAATTTTTTGTAATGTTCCTGTTGTTGTAGGCCATGCTACAGAGAAACCGCCCGCGGAAGCGGTGTGGTGCCAGTAACTCGCATACCGCAGTTTCGCTTCCGCCTCTGTGTAGAGCGCTATAAAAAGCTAAGAATGGACGTGAGGACGAAAATCTATATACCCAGCTTCTAATCGGCCTAAATGAGAACACTTCCAGCTACTAAGGGGCCGATCGAAAACCCGTGAAGTTTTCACTCGGTAAAAAAGAAAAGGATAGATATATTGCGAGAAAGAGAAGTTTAACTGGTTTTCAAACGCTAGCGAGCGATTTTCGCACTTCACGAGTTGTCAAACGGGTTCTGTCAGTTAAAAACGAAAAGAAGAGTTCTTGTGTTTTGCAACGCAAACTAGCTTTATTTTACAACTGCACAAAGCTTTACTTAACATTTGTAAACTTTAACTTCAACTTACAAACGAAATCAGTAGCCACAGATCACAGAACAGTCAACTGTCAATGTCAGGTAAAATTTAACGCTGACTGGGGGCCGTGACAAATTCACTCCTGTCAGGCGAAAATTACTCTGCACTAATGCGTTCAGAAATACAAGCGGAGTAATTCGTCGGTTAACCTCGGTTTCACTCGGGTGGTTCTCGAACGCTATCGGGTGAATTTCGCTCTACCCCGAGTAAATATTACTCGTTTTCAAACACACCCTTAATAATATGTAACAATTGAGAATTAGTCCAGCACGCGTAGCACAATGATCGCGAGAATACTTTCTCGGCCTGTTTTTCTACATCGAAATGTCACTCATGACAGTGGCGAATGAGATAGCTGTCTAATAGAGAATCCGTCCAATTCGTAATCTTGTCTAAATGGTAATATTTATGGTTTATTCCATCTAGTCCTACTAGTAGTTCGACTATCGAACTATTTGAACAAAATTATTCCAAATTGTTATACTGGCTATTCAAACTTTTCGGCCACGCTAGTTTTTGATACAAACAGTACAGTAGAGCTTAAAAGTGAAATCAAAGAAATTCGTCCAGACCAATACATGTAATAAATATTTATTCAGATATAAGTTTGTATGATTGCATAGTGCGTAAAGATGTAGCCATAACTACAATAGGGTATTATTGCAGTTATGCCTACATCTTTGCTTTATTTTTTCTTAAAGTGTAACTTTTTACATCGCCTCAAATATTTACGTCTCAAGATGTGTCGCATTATAGACTAGGCTTTTTTGATGTCATAAGTTTCAAAAATTCTAAAGTTGTTTATTTTTTGCATGTCGATGCAGTCGTACCTATGAAGCTTATTATTGCGTTTTGTGTCACATCTGGTACTTGCATTTTCAGTAATTCGATGATTTGTGATTGATTATTTATATTCGAATTAAAACTGGCAAAATTTATTTAAAGTTAAAAATAATTATGGTACCATATCTAGGAGAGCCTGCGGAGTGTGCAAACCCAGTTTGTGTCATCTTCATCCAGAGCAAACTGACATAAAGTCAGTATTTAAGTACACTACGAAAAAAAAATTACAGTTAATGAAATAACTATTTTCTATCTCAGATCACTTACATATGCCTATTTAATAAATTTGTGCCAATTTGGATCACGCAATTTTAAGATTATTAATTATTTTCCTTTTCCAAGCTATAAACGCTTCAAAAAAATATTAAAATAATTAGAGTTTACACTTTTAATATCATAAATGCATGAAAAGTCGACATTGTAAATTTGTGTCATTTTCATGCACGATAAACATAGAATGAATAATACACAAAAACAATGGTTACGGTCGAAGCGGGTCGACGCGCGGCGCGACGCGGGCGAGCGGCGGCGGGTGACGCTCGCCGTACGCACTGTTCACCTTCGTTTGGTAATCACATCTAATTCCATTCAGCCGTTAAAGCATGATTGATTAACAAACATACAAACACACGCGTAGCACTAGGAACTCGAGAAACATTTTGTCTACTCCGTAATGTTATTTTTCTCTCGTAGACTAATCTTCTCGTGTACTTTGTGTTACTAGTGCAATGTACTATACTTTGTGTTACTAGCAAGTGCAGGTATAGCCTCTAGATAGAATAATCGTTTCTTACTATAACTCGAAGAACATCCAGTAACTTCCTTTCTTTTTCATTTCATTTTTCCCGCTTCAATACATTTCGGATTTCTATATCGCACACCTAGATCTAAGCTGAGTCAATTCAAAAATTCGTGATTTTTTAGTTATCCTTGTATTCGAATGCTCGCTGATCATATACATCTATCCGGCATAACAGTTTCGGTCAAAGCTTAAACCAGTCGTCGTTAGATAGAAATAGCTTACCTTGCTGAATCAACGCATGTCAGGTCAGTTGACCTCCGCTTGTTATTTTTTGTTTTCTTTAAAAAAAAAAACGTCGTCCCACACTAAAATTTTCTCCTGGGTCATGGGTGCAGTCACAAACGTAGAATATCACATCCACATATGCCCAGACCGGAACTAATTTCTGTAAGCTATACAAAATATTTGTCCTGTACGAGAACCGAACCCGCGACCCGATGTGCAGTAGGCGATCACTCGACCTCTGCGCTAACCGTGCCGTCGTTGTTTTGGAGAGTACGTATTAGCATAAACGAGAACACGGTTATTTGGATTTGTTGCAGTTTTGATGAAGAAATATATGTGAGTTCATTTGAGTTGTTACAGTGTTGATAAATTTTCTGTCATATTAGTTCGGGATGTTTCTACTTGCTTCAGTATTATTTGCTAAGGTATGTAAATTTATTTTGTTACTATCTTGATTTGACTTTGATTTGGTGGAACAACTTGTAAATTTCTAGTTCACCTAGTTTTGTTAAAACAATTTTTCTTTAATATTTTTGTCACAAATCATGTCATTTTGAATATGTTGACTAAATGTTTATTTAAGGTATTATAGCGTCTATTTGAAATGTATATTGTTTTAATCAAATTATCTACCACTTTGTTTTAAAAGGAGATGTTTTGAGTTAATGAATAAGTAAAACTTGCTATACCTACTTTTTTCTAGAGATAAATGAAGCAAGGCCGTTTTCTTGTCAACATTGTAAAAGAACGGTATTAGGAGAACCCACTAACAGTAAGAGGCGAAGAGTCTAAAAAGTCTGTAAATGTATAAGCAGAAGAGAATAAACAAAATAGGGCAACAAACACAGCCGTGGTGACCAAACCATGCCATTGTGAGAAATTAAAAATGACTTTTATAGTACGTCATGTGATGAAAGTTTAATAAATGACTCTGAAAGAGATCCAAGCTGTGTCCGGCATGTATGATATTTTCTTAATTTCAATTGTTGATCAAGTATAATAAGATAAAAGTGCCATATCAAGTACAAGTATCATGAGAAGTTTGTAAAAGAATTTATTTTTAATTAGCACTTAATAATTTTTAGATGTTTCTATTTTTAATTACACAACATTAAATATCTTCAATTTTGTTTGGAAATGTTTACTCTCTTACTGTTGGTTTTTATACTTCGATTTTTTGTGCTTATTCATTCGATATTGCTATTCGAATACTTTGAATAATACGAATATATCGAACTTTTACTGGAGAGAGACCTTGTACCAGAGTCATGTGCATGGGTACTCCCGTCTTACCTATTTCTGCCGCAAAGCAGCAGTGCTTGCGTTGCTGTGTTCCGGTACATCTTAAGTCACAAGTTGACAACGTACACTGTGGTTCTTGTGGGGGTTGCAGTTTTGCTGCAAATCTCACAGGATTCACTGACTGTTACCACTTACCATCAGGTGGGCAGTTTGCTTGTTTGCCAACTTATTTGCAATAAAAAAAACTTATTTATTTATAGCATAAATAAATGACACCACATTTTTAGTTACTAGTAATAAGTTATAAAATATCAAAATTAATATTAAAATAATAAATCACAAAATATCAATCTCAAAGTCTTCGAGACTAATATTTTGTGATTTATTAATAGCACCACATTTTTTTATATTTAAGTCTTATCTGTTAAAGATTAAGATAGTTTTTGTGAAGTAATAACAGAAAAATGTCTCATTTTTTGTTCCCAATTAGTTCAGAGACAATTATTTTTGATTTGTTAGAAGTCTTCAATTCGTGCGTGTTGCCAGTGATGACATACGGAACTGAGACGTGGCCGCTTACAATGGATCTCATAACAAGGCTCAAAGTCACCCAAAGGGCAATGTAGAGGGCTATGCTCGGGGCTTCTCTACGTGATCACATCAGAAATGATGAGATCCGTAGAAGAACTAGAATTACTGACATTGCGAATTGCAAACCTTAAGTGGCAGTAGGCAGGACACATCGCTCGTAGGACTGACGGCCGTTGGGGCGGAAAGGTCCTCGAGTGGCGGCCGCGTACCGGGAGACGCAATGTTGGTAGGCCCCCCACAAGGTGGACCGACGATCTGGTGAAGGTCGCGGGAAGCCGCTGGATGCGGGAGGCGCAGGACCGATCGGTATGGAGATCCTTGGAGAGGCCTATGTCCAACAGTGGGCGTCTCTTGGCTGATATGATGATGATGATTAAAAATATAACAGAATAATTCACTCAATTATACCTATGTGAATGTATATTTTTTTTTGAGGGCCCGACAAATGACATCCTCCCGCCTGATGTTAAGCGGTGAAAGTGGCCCAAATGAGTTGACAGATAAAGGAGGGACGACATCCACTATCCTACCTGCCCGCCCCTTGCCGGCCTAAAATATGCTTTTTCACGCCTCTTTTGAAGGAACCCATGTTGAAGGATTGAGGAAACACGTGCGCAGGTAGAGAATCCCAAGTATGGGATGAACAACAGAAGAAGGAATCTTGGAATTTCTTAGTGCGGTGTGAAAAGGTGGATACAGTGTAAGGATGACTCCGAAGGCCCTTACGCGTGTTTCTGTTAAGGAATGGAGAGGGACGGATAAGGTTTAAGAGCTCCTCAGAGCATTCCCCATGGAACATTCGCTAAAAGACGCTAACAGAGGCGATGTCACAACGAAGTTGTAAAGGCTCGATGGTATTATGCGAATAGCGCGACACTGCAATCTATCCAGAGCATCGAGGAGGTACTAAGTGGGGCTGTCCCAAAGGTGCGAGCAATATTCTACGCAAGACCTAACTTGAGTTTTATACAACAGGCATAGTTGGTACGGCGCAAAATACCTACGCAACTTGTTCAGGACACCGAGATTCCGTGAGGCGTGTGAAGGTTTGTGCCCTGAAAATAAGGAAGGGGGAGGAAAGGTGACCATTGAGAACGCGCACACCTGTGTTTTCCTAGCATTCGTTCTTGAAGTCTCTAGGGTTCAGATCGCAGCGAATGTTCATTCCGAGCAAAGCGATATTGCTTTGCGTGTGATAGGTTGTGCCCTAAAGAGAAGGAAGGGGGAGGAAAGGTAACCTTTTCACCGAGAACGCGCACACCTGTGTTTTCTTAGCATTGAACTCAACAAGATTGTTGGAACTCCATTCGGAGACGAGGCCCAGCGTCCTGTTGGGCTCAATGATAAGATTCTGCCTCTCCCTACCAATATCACCATGAGCAGCCCCTGACCTTCCGTGATATCCCCCATGCACAGTACTGTCGTCTGCATAGCAATGTATACTTCCCAAGGAAAGCATGTCATTGATATGCAGAAGAAACAATGTTGGGGATAGAACGGAGCCTTGTGGAACTCCAGCGTTCACTGCCATGAACTGCGAAGCGCAGCCGTCAACGACAACACGAATTCTATGCTCGTGGAGGAAGCTGGCAATCCACGTACAGAACTGCGCAGGTAATCCGTATGCCGGTAGCTTGAAAAGGAGAGCCTTGTGGCAAACTATCTACTAAAAGCTTTGGCGATGTCGAGACTAATAGCCACCGACTCGCCGCGCTTATCGATAGATTCACCCCATTTGTGTAAAAGGAACGCTAGAAGGTCACGCTAGGACGAAACCCATACTGACGGTCATTAAGCAACGAGTGACCTTCCAGGTAATGGATCAGCTGGGTATTAAGGATCCTCCAAGATTTTACACAAAATGGAAGTGGCGGCTATAGGGCGATAGTTTGATCTCGCTTTTTGGGAACGGGCTAGACATTGAATGAATGAATAAACACTTTATTTCACATTAAACACAGGACATTACAATACACATTATATTGGCAATAGGCGGCCTTATTGCTAAGGTAGCAATTTCTACCCGGCAACCTTAGGGCTAGGAAAGTAGCTACGTATTCAAGATACAGGATAGTGCACTAAAAAGAAGAAAAAAAAACTAAGTAGAATAAATTAACAATTAAAATTGATACCTATACATATAACTAAATATATAAATACAATACATACAAGACATTGGCCTCTTTCCAAGATTTCGGCACACAACCAACAAAGAACGACAAATAGTATAGACGCGTCAAGACAGGAGTCAACTACGCTGCACACTTCTTAAGAACAATCACAGAAATGCCGTCTGGTCCATTTGCTTTTCGAATATCGATCGACTGTAGCTCCGTCCTGTAGCTGTAGCACATAACGCTGTCTGATGCGGATATCGGGTATGGTGCTGCCACAATATGACAGTGTCGGAGGTTGTGCACCACAGTCATCGACACGGGAATGAGCCGCGAAGAGTTTTGCCAGGAGGTCAGCTTTCTTCTGCGGCTGATAAGCAAGTGAGCCATCGGTATGTCTCAGGGGTGGCAGCGAGGGTTGGCAGAAGTTTGATTGAAAGATCGGCTACCCGTAGGGTGCGCTAGCAGTTCCTTCTGATCCACTTGTGCAACACGCTGAGCATCCGCTCTAATGTAAGCCCTCTTACACAGCTTGGTGGCATTATTGTAGGCTGTTTTCAGTAGGCTTGTGTTGGGATCCCTTTTTTTTTTTTTTTTTTTTTACGAGGGGAATGCGTTTGCGCACCGTCCAAGCCCCCACAGGGGCAAGGGTGTGTGGGACTCCGCAGCGAGCGACTAGTGTTGGGATCCCTGGAAGCTCGACCTCTGATCCAAGCGCGGTAAGCCAGCTGTTTGTTTTTTAAACAGCAGAGGCGCAATCGCGATTGAACCAGAGGTTACATCTGTGACTACTGACGAAATTGAAATGCAGAATATAATATTCCATTCCTAGTATGATTTCGTCAGCAACAGAGGTAGCGCAGGAGTTCGGGTCCATCTCACTGAAACAGCGCTGCCACCAAGGTAATAATCCCGCATACCATCCCAATCTGCTGACGCATAAGCTACAGACGGCGTGCTGCAACTACAGGTGACCGCCGCGACACCTGAGGCACTGAGACGGATACCAGGCAGTGATCCGAAGATCCTAGTGGAACTCGAATCACCACCTGATATCCGTCAGGAAGATTTGTCAGAAGGTCCAACAAAGAGGGTACTTGACCGATAATATCTGGTACCTAGTGTGCTGGGTAACCAATTGTGTCAGGTGGTACGTGAGAGCGAATGCGTAGGCAGTCCTACCCGCATGGTCAATTTTAGAGGAACTTAACCACAATTCGTGGTGAGCATTGAAGTCCCCCAAAACACTAGCTCGGCGGAAGGAAATCGCTCCTGCACGTCATCTGCCACCCGACTTAGATGTTAAAAAAGTCAGTTGTCTCCAAGTCACCTCGATGTTAACGGTAGACGCAGACTTAAGACACTGCAATGAGTGCCAAAATCGACGTGTATCGCAAGAAGGGAAACGGAAGGTTCTTCCAAACAAACGTTCTTCCAAAACGCAGGTGACGACAACAAACGTCCGCCCGGACGAACAAGCAAACACCTGCCTTCGCCTTGAACAACTCCTTAAGAGCGTAATAATAATAATATTTTATTTGCCAGAATATTGTAACAATTGGTAGCCGGGGTAATTAAGGTAGCTTGTCGTTCGGGCAGATAAGATAATGCGTCTCCATCAAAAACAGCATTGCTGGACGGGGTGTCATGAAATTGTTGGGACAGCTAAGAGGTTAGAATGGAGCCCGCGGATGTTAGCGAGCCCCACCTCGAATAGTGGTGTTTTGATGGGATAGTGCACCGATGTACGACCAGTCCTAATATAGTGCGCTGACATATTTGTTGGTGAGAGAGGCGTTAAATTACGGTGTCGTTGCAGCCCGTTAACTATTAACGGGCGTAGGCCTATTTCGCCAGGGAACTGCCGATAGCTGATTTGCGCTGACCCTCCGCACGGAAGGGCTCCCGAACCCCCCCGGAAGTGGCCGCCGGGACCCACCGTCCGGTCACCAACCGGCACGACGGACCACCCCGAGATTATGCGATGCATGGTGGGGCAGCCTCAAGGGCTGGTTAGGTCCGCTTGGGCCCTTGTATTTTACCACGGGCGGCCAGCGGAACAGCCGTTTCTTCAGATCTTCCTAGACGGAGGGTCAACGCAGTCAACCTGGCATTGGGTCGACGGAAGCCCACACGAATCGCAGCAACGACCCCTCAAGCTCTGGCTGTGCGCTGACTGATCTCGAAACGTGGACAAGAAATAGCCTTTTTACGGGTTGACGTGTTTTACGTCATGCGCACGCTGGTCGCTAGCCAGTCCGGTTTCTCAAGCGCTCCCACCAGAAGTTGGTCACTCCATCAGCACCACCCGAGGATCACGTGTAGGGTCTCGAGGTTCAAACCTACGGACGCGAGCGACTCCAATCCCCTATTATACATTTATATTTAATTTTTCATATTTTTTTAAATATTTCATTTCATGTTAATGTTTTATTATTAATTTTATATTTAAAACAAAGTTTAACAAATTATTTATTTAAATTTTGTTGTAGACTAAGTTCAACTCAAAATGGTTCAATAAAACTGATTCACGTCTAAATGTAGTTTATTTTTTGTACAAAGCCACCACCCTAAAGTGTAACAACTCAAAATAATCAATTATCTGTAAAAAGGATTGATTCTTAGCCGAATTTTATAAAAACAGTGATATTTTACAACCTATTACGATTTTAAATTTTATAGGGTTTCATAAGCTCCCTCACAAACAAATCTCCTGAAAAATAAAATTTTTTGAATTATCTCAGTTTAGTTCTAGCTGTGCGATATATATTTCGGGAAGTTTTGTGTAGTTTTATTTCAGCACGGTCCTTGAAACAATCTGTTTTTCCGTCATCCCTAACAGTAACAATGCTTGATTCTACGAACTTTAATCGTCAACTTTCTTTGACAATTACCATATTAACGTCTAGTATGACACCATATATAATACATTTATTTTCAATCTCCATTTTAGTCTTCATAATGTTAAATCTCAGAATAACGCACGCACTCGTTTGTCGCAACTTGGAAAGATCGAAAGTGCCTAAACAATCAGCTCAGCACGTGCCACGCGCGCGTGTGACTGGCCGGTGCCCGCCGCCTGCGCGCTTCCCCGCGCTCGGCGTTCGTGCAAAGAAGTTGGTATTTTTTGAAATAAAAGGATTTCGTGGATGAAAACAACACAAATTATGAATAGTGTTTTGTTACAAAATAATAATTAGAAACACGTGAACTCTAATAACTTGCATTTTATTTTGAGGATTTTACAGGGTGTTGTAGTAAAATAATAAAATATCTATACATCTCGTGGATGAATTTGACACAAAATAGTTTAAACAACAGATACTAGTATTCTAAAAAGCATAACACCTATTTTACCAATTGTAATATTCTTTCAGAGCTAGTTGGGCGTCATGTTAGCCACTGGTTAAAAATTAAGATTCTCGTGGACAGAGATGACACAAAATGCCTATGCACATCAGATACTACTTCGTTATTATGATGAAAGTAAAATTTTCATCTCTAATTTTGTTTTCGTCCAATACTGATTGAAACGACAAATACCTAAATTTCTACCTATGCAAGTACCTAGAATGACACAAAATATTTTTTTAGGTTGGGCAAATGGTCTGGAAACTATATGCGAAAAACAAACAACTTTAATATTTTTGAAACTTAAAAACCTAGCGCTACGGGTCTATTACACAAAAACATGAGATCTTTAATTTCACCTCTTCATATAGGTCAAGATTGGTCTATGCGTTAGATCGTCGACTGAAAATCTGTTAACATCCAAAATGTTTTAATTTAATGATATGTCGAGGATCAAACCTTCACCCTCGACATGCATCGCTCGGAGACCACACACTCGCGAGCCTGGCTGAGTCATCGACGCAAGCGGAGCGCGTGACGCGGTGCGGCTGTCCAACACCACTCGCCTTTTATCGGGACCACCGCGAACACGCGTGCGACGACATTTATTTGCAACCTTAATAAACCAGCACAAATACAGTCCACTTTTAACTATATTCGACCCGAACAGTATGGTCCTTCGAGCCGGATATAATTAAGAGAAGGGACTGTATTTATGCTGGTTTAATTAAGGTTGCAAATAAACGTCGTCGCACGCGTGTTCGCGGTGGTCCCGATAAAAGGCGAGTGGTGTTGGACAGATATGTAGGCATTTCTATTCTATTACAATTTTCCATTGTTGTGGGTGAGCAGTTGGGCGAGGTAGATTAAAAATAAAATCGTTATTCGAACAATTACTTCACTTTAATTTGAATCACACACTAATTTTACAAAAAGAAAGTAACTTCAACGAGATGCAATTGGATTAAACTAAAAGTTAGCGATCCGTCGTAATAGTCCGTCGTTCGCGGCGCACGATACGATTCTAAAGTGTGCCTCGAACGGCCGGGCTGACCGGGCTGTATGTGAGGACGTTTCGGTAGAGCGGAAGTAACCTAACTCTCGCCGGAAACAGTTGGTTTATCTTAATTTAAATAGATGGCGCTTCTGATGCGCCGTCAGATACATAAGTATCATAAAAAAATTTTGGATGGAGAGATCTCAGTTTCGAATTGTCTTGAAATATTTAGATGATTTTATAATAGAAATATATTTTATTATGTAAATGTGTTTTCGTTTCCACTATACTTAGAATAAAAACTAGCCAGTATAACAGTTTGGAATAATTTTGTTCAAATAGTTCGATAGTCGAACTACTGGTAGAACTACATGTAATAAACGATATTTATTAACTACTGCCATTATATACCTGCCTTTACTAAAAAATAAAAGTTTGTTCAGGAAAAGAATAACAAATTCTGTGAAATTGATTCAACCCGTATATTTCCAAAGTAAATGTTGAAAAATCAGTCTTGAGTTTACATTTATTTGATTCTTCAATATTGTATTGATTATGCGTTTTTATAAAATCTTTTTTATAATTAAGAAAAGACGTCGTTACCAGCACTCGCCTGACATATGATGTTTGATGATTCAAATACTTTGATGGCAAAATGCAAAATAGAATTACAACAAAATAGGAAAAGTTAAAAGGCTTTTTATTGTTAGGCACTTATTTATTTTATTAACTATCTGTTCCGATGGACGTTCTGTAAAAAGTTTTTGTTTCACAGCGGAACAGTTTGAAAATAATGAAAAACACATTCTTTTCTTTTTGTTTTTGTTGCTTCTTTTCCAATTTCCATTTGAAGAGAATCTTATCCGTAATCAAACTAATACTTAAATAAGAATAAATTAATTGCATCGGTCCATGGGGCTGCTTCTCGCACAATTCGTAAAAAAAGTTCGAATTCAAGATTTTCCTCGAGCGGCAATCATAGTTCAGCCAATCAGAACACAAGACATGTCAAGTGCTTGGAGGTAATCGAGAGGTCAAACTTGATTTTTTGTTTTTATTTCTTTTCTTTTTTATAACGTACGTTGGCGTAAGAACGGATCGGGAAAACATAGAATGATTCAAATAGCTCCTAAACGCGGCAAAATTTTTAATGCTGGCAACATAATATAAACACCATTTTGTGCTTCTCAAAATGTATGCGACTAAAGGACTCTGTATCCATGTCATGAATAAAGATTATTAAAAAAAACATTTTGTTCTGCCCCTCCCTTCAGTCTGCCGTTATTGCTCCTATAGTGCGTGTTTATTAAGCACAAAACTAAACCATTATTTTTTCGTGTCACTATTAATGATCCGACCTCGCAGACTACATTTTGCCAAACTACTTGTTCTTTTAGATATTCCTTTAGAATAATTTCAAATCAAACTACTTATTATTTTAGATATTCCATTGGAATATTTCTAAAAGAGATAAAATCGGATATTTCTTTAATGAAAAACTTATATTTTAAGTCACACAGTAGCTTTTAAAAGGTAGTCTGGACTTACCCCGCTATGGTCCGGTCTTTACCTGGAATTTGGGTTTCGATCTAGTATGATCACAAAGTTATAACGTGGCAACGGTTTATACACGGTTATTTTTTTATCACCCTGGAAAATTTAAGGGACGCTTCACGACATGGTAATAGAATGACATAAATATGAATTAAAAAAATAACTCACTTAATTTTATATAAATTTTCTAAAAAATCCAAAATTCATTTTTATTACGAAATAGTGAAAAAATTTATTTTTAAGTAATCAGTTATCAATATGGCTGAAGGGCATTTTTAGAGATTTTTTATATTATATTTGAAAAACTATGTGTATAAATGAGGAAAAAATATTTGCTGCCAGCTCTTCAACTAACCGAAAAACAGTCCGGCCTTACCTCAACGTACCTTATATTTTCAAAATTAATTTGAAATAACATTAAATATATATTTTCATCCATTTTTACATAAATTTGACAAGTAAACTAAAAAGCCATATTATTATCAATCGAAGAAGTATAACTAAAACACTGCTATTTCATATACATATTAATATTTTAAAGTTTACTTCTTACTCATCACACCTGTAATGTCACTGGTAATATACACTCGCGAGCAAAAGTTTGGAATCAGTTACTTGAAATTGGTTGCGCGTTATCTTGAGTAGTTAATACTTTTTTAATAATCGTAAAAATGACATCATTTTAAAGGTTCAACTCTTTACTTTTAAACTGATACCGAATTCTTTAAAAACAAGCCAGTATTTATGGAGCCATTCCGCATTAAGTGAAGGTGTATCGAAAAAGACGTGTTTCAATTGTTTGATACGTCACGAGTTGCGACCTATTGACCCCCTATAAAAGCACCTTTTATCGGATTTTCTTTATCAGTCGATTTTCACACGTTGACCGTTACACATCTCCGCCATTTTTGACCCTTTACCTTGTACGACAATGGAGACAACACCTACAGAAGCAGCACAAATCGTAGCCCTATTGCAAGAAGGGCTCAGCCAGCGGGTTGTCGCTCGTCGGCTCCACATAAGCCAATCCTGTGTTTCGAAAGTTTATAAGCGCTTTCGGGAGACTGGTGGCTTTATCCCGAGACCAAGATCTGGACGGCGCCGGTGCACATCGGAGAGGGATGACCGTTTTATCGTGTCAACCTCTCTCCGAAATCGGTATTTGACTGGTGTCGACGTCCAACAGGAGCTCCGAGATGTTCGTGGGGTAGCAGCCAGCGAGTGGACAGTTCGTCGACGACTCAAGCAAGCGAATCTGACTCCAAAAAGGCCTGCCACAGGCCCGAAACTCACGGCAGCTCACCGACAAGCACGCCTTCAGTTTGCTCGCACCCATCTTGATTGGGAGGTTGAGCAATGGAGGCAAGTCCTGTTCTCCGACGAAAGCAGGATGTGTTTGCACGGTAGCGACAGAAGAGGACGGGTCTACAGGCGGCCTGGGGAGCGATTTGCACAGTGCTGTGTCGCTGAAACAGTGGCTTATGGGGGCGGCTGTTGTATGATGTGGGCCGGCATTTCCTTCGATGGTAAAACCAAGCTTGTTTTCGTGCCTGGCGGGGAACGAGGAGGCGGTCTAACTTCGGACCGGTACATTTTCGATATTCTCCTGGAACATGTCGTTCCCTAAGCGGGATACATCGGTGATGACTTCCTCCTTATGCACGATAACGCTCGTTGTCACACTGCCCGTGCAACAACGGAATACCTCTAAGAAGTCCGTATTGCCACATTGGACTGGCCAGCGCTCAGCCCTGACTTGAATCCCATTGAGCATGTGTGGGATGAACTGAAGAGGAAGGTTGGTTCCAGAACTCCTGCTCCTTCATGTCTGAATGAGCTGAAATCAGCGTTGATTGAGGAGTGGGAAGGTATTCCACAAGAATCAATTCAGAAGCTGATCAGGTCTATGAAGAATCGTATTGGAGCAGTTATTAGGGCGAGGGGAGGGAACACAAAATATTGACACTTATTTTTAAAGTTAATAAAATTTTTATTTAATAATTTTTGTTGTTTTATTCATTCATTATTTTTCCCTATTTCCTTGTTTTCCTACCTCCTTCACTTAATCCGGGATAACTCCACAATTACGGGCTCGATATGAATTAATTTTATATCGATTTAAAGTGGACAGTTGCACCTTTAACATGATGTCATTTTTATGATTATTAAAAATTTATTTAGTAAGCAAGATCACGCGGAACCAATTTCAAGTAACTGATTCCAAACTTTTGCTCGCGAGTGTATTCTAAAAAATTACTAATAATATCTTCGACAAATGACAATCTGACTTTACATAGTCCAACAAAACCATGCAATTTGTGGCTGCAAGCAAAAATGGAAGTGACATTGTAGCGTTGCCATTTAGTTCAGATAGTAAACAATGTATATAGATCCGCTTGTGACAATGTACATATCAACAGCTTACATTATTTCTCATACATTAGTATATCTTCCGGCCAGCAGAAGTGCACACCTTAAAAGGCTGACAACTCTGAGCTGAGCTAATCGAGCCCCACTTAAAACTTTTTTTTAGCAAATTCTGTTTAATATACAGTAGTAAAAAAATATATATGTTACTCTTGAGAATATTCCTGAGAATATCCATGTCCCCAAAACAAAATTTAATCAAAATTTCTCGATAAAAAAATTGCCAAAAACAGCTTCCAGAAGAAAATCCCCGTTATTTAACAAAGGTTATTTAATGATTTTCAGGGAATTAACTCGTTACACTTAATTTGATAATATTGATGTTTCATATCTTCAAATAAGTTACTAAATAGTTTTTTTTTTTGATATTTTGATTTTTCGCTCATTTTCAATAGCGCACCGCACCCGTAATCCAGTACAAAACTCTGTCTCAAGGTCGTTGGCGTTACTCAGCCTCTTAATAACATCAATATGTTGTCTAGATCCGCCGGATACGTCGGTTTCCAACGGACAATCCGGCAAAAAGTGGTGGTGTATAGCCGCCGAGGTGTCGCGGCTCAGGAGACGCATTTTTGAAACGACAGAAATCAAATTCGCATTCGAAATTGTAAAATTCGCATACGAATATCCAAATTCACTATTTTTGAATATTCATTCCGTGAATTTTGCAACGAGTTTCATTTGTTTTATACTTCGGCTTACTGAAATCGTCAGATTATTCCCGTTTTTTTTTCTTTAAAATAAAAATTAATTTAACTGCTATCATTATTACCTCAGTGATTTTTTTCCAATTTTTGGTTTATAACTTTGTGACTCTTATACTCCCTTGTGACAGATTCGAATCGTCAGATTTAAGCACATGTATACTTTTTAGCGTTAACGTGACACGTTAAACCATTTTTATGTGTCCCCTATTTTTACTTGAAATCTTTGAAACCCCTGGCCGCCTTCCCCGCCAATGAAATGAAAAATATTATATAACATTTTTTGGTCCCTGCAACCTTATCTTCAAAGTGCAATGAGTCCCAAACACGCTCGAGTGACTACAAATTTAGCATTCTGGCCTCCCCTACTATAATAGGTAATTGATTCGCGAACACCGTATGGAGTGTCCGGGGTGTGGCTACGCTACATCTTCTCGTATGTCTGCACGAGGCCGCACACGCTGCATGTGCGCTCGTACTCGTCGCCGCCGAGCGCGCGCTCGTCGCCGAACTCGTGCTCGTGTGCGGCGTCGGCGGCGGCGCGGGCGGCGGGCCGCAGCGCGCGGCGCAGCGCCCGCACGCGCCGCCTCGCAGCGCCCGCCGCTCGGGTGGACGCCGCCGCCACACGCCTCTCGCGCTCCGCCTCCAACTCCGCCTGAGCACATCGCAACCTTACATGTTAGGTGCTTTTGAAAATTCCGAACTAAATAAAGGATCAATTTCTCAAAAATAATAGTGGGAAAAAAAATCGTTGCGGGTTAGGATTTGAAGCTGCGTCATGCGTCAACATGTGCATATGGATTGAGTGGTAAAAAATTGCAATTTTGGATACCCACTGAGATTGTATCCAAAATTGTAATTTTTTACTACGAATCTGCTTACGAAGTATACGTATTAAGTAGCTAGATATAGGTCGAAATATGGATCACTCGGACGGCATATTGTGGAAATAATAAAGGTTAATTTCTTTCCTGTAAGAGTGGGGTGTAAGGTATTTCCAAGCAATATTCGAGGCCCAACCTCCCCTGCCACGTGGCGAATCCTGCTGACCAACAGACGAAGCTCTGACGATCGGCCGATAGCGAGATAACCATCACGACTCAAGCGTAGCTACTGCTACTACTACCAAGTGCGATTAGCTAGGCACTGCGATTGCCAACCCGCATGCCCAGCGTGGCAATTATGGGCAATCCCTCAATGAAAATATTGGCGTGTTTAGTTTTATTCAAAAGATGGTTGCAACGTGTCGATGACTTCGCATATTCGCATGTCGTGGCACCGTCCGCGTCGTGCGAGTTTATATGAACAGTTTTAATAAATATTCTTTATACAGCTTAATTCTGGAGCCGCTCGCTGCGCCCCCCCTTGGTTCACTCTACGCCCCCCAAGTGGGGCGCGCCTCACTGGTTGGGAAAACCTGCTCAAGATGGATACACAGAACGGACCGCGGCCCCCAGTTCCCGGCCGCCCTGCTATTTCTGATCAAGGCGGCGGTTACGGTAACGGTAGGGCAGGAGGTGCGAAGAATCCCCGGGTTACCGAAGGCCGCCATTAGCCATGGACGTACGTTACGGCTTGACGAGCACCTAGCGCAACTCGAAGAGTAGCTCAGAAAAATAAGGAGGCATATTCTTGGTGTCGTGGACAGCAAAGGAAAAGGCGGATGGAATGGAGAAACAGGTGTATTTCGGAGTTATTAAAAGAATTACAAAATAAAAGTATATAAAACTGAAACCGAAACAAATACCGAGAATAAAAACTACTTTGACATATAACAGAGCAAAGAGTGTCAGTATAGATTGATAGACGAGATAGGAGGTCTATCCGTGACACATGGCTTATATGAAGTCCGAAGACAGCCATGTTCTTTGAATCCGGTCACTTATTCTATTTCCGAGAGGGACACCAGTAATCCCAGGGTGGCGTAGGAGTCCTGGTATCCTTGGGGCGGCCTTGTAAGCTTTTAGCCCCTTGTTGGAATTCACAATCCTTTTTAATGCTCCTCTCACCAAAATGTATAAAAACCAATCCATTTTATAACTACATATTTAATTATCTCAATAATTGTGTTTTGAGTTAAAATGTGGGCTTCTGTCTCATTATACCCGTCAGAATTAGGTATATTCACTTTTACAGTATCGCTACTGAAGTGCCCATAACTAAGCTCCGATATTACTTATGGCAAAACTTCTTTGTTGAATATGTTCACTTAAATAAGGGCTACAAATTAGTATAAAATTAAAAGGATAGGGAACATATATTTTTGCCCCGATTTGCCCGCGGGACCATAACCATATGCAGTAGATGCCTCGTAGCATTGTCAACGAAACTTGATATTAATTTTATATTTTAATTTCAGATACTAAAGTCAAATGTTCTTTTTCAAGGAGGCATTTATTTGAACTGTGGTGTTCGCAAGAACCTTCAGATTGTAAAAAATATATTTTAGAAGCTTTTATAACGTTTTTTTAACGTATATCAAATCAAATTGTTAGTTTATGTAGAAGTCTTGACAAATTCTAGGATAAGTCAGCACGTACCAAAAACAGTTTTAAATAATTATTCAAATTAGTTGGACAAAACGAATGTATAGATCTAACAAGAAGTGTTGAACAGGGCCGTACACAGGAGGAACAATCGGGTCCGCCTGGGGGGGACGGCCGGCCCAGCAGACTTTTCCGATTTTAGTTTGCGGTCAAAGTGTAGACGATTAACAAAACTATCACAAGTGGATCCCTCTGTAGTAGATACATTGACAGGTGTAATACTATGTGACATATAAATAAATGGGATATTTACTGTGGTGGTGGGTTTTCCTCTGTGGTAAAGACAGCTGCTGCGTCTTTTTCTATCAGCCTTTTCCTCGCTGCCTTCTTGTCTACCCAGGTCTGGTGGTTCCGCCTTTTTCCTTTCTTTTCCTCTGTTTTCACTCAGCCAACCATTTTCTGAAGGAGCAGATCCGGAACGAGGTAAACCGGCAGAGAATGAAGGTTATCGACATAGCTCACCAGGTAAGCAAGCTGAAGTGGCAATGGACTGGCCGCATCAACCACAGAACCGACAACAGTTTGGGGAAATTACTGATAGAGTGTACACCATACCAGGCCCCCGTCACTCGCCTAATGCAGCGTTATAAATACCTACCGCTAAGTAGCGCGCCGGCGCTCCGACCGGCCGAGGGCCGCTGCGCCGCCACCCGCCGCGCCGCACGCGAGACTTTTATTATTATTATCGAATCTTGTAACTTGTTTTTTTTTCATAAATTTGTTTTTTATTATTTTGTTTTTTATTGGTTTCTTTTTGTTTATTTTATTGCTTTTTTGTTTATTATATTAATTTGATTTTTATTTTCTTTTTTTTATCAATAATTTTTTATTTATAAATTTCTTTTCAGAACTAAAAACGGGATTTTTATACCTAAATCGAATAATTTTTCGAAAATTTTCGGTTAAATGTTGATTCGAAAAAAGTTCTACTTGCATTGTGGTTTATAAAACCACACAATAATTTTAATTTAATCAATTTATTTAACCATACGGTGGTACATTACTGTGAAGCTATTGTAAGTTGTTAAAAGACAAAAAAAAAGTATTTTTTTTTCATAGTCGAAATTCGAAGTAATTCGAACTAATAAGACAGTAATTCGTTGCCATAGTAACAATCTTCAGTCCTCAGCAACATCGTCACTTAACATCGGCTGAGATGAAAACCAAGAATTTGTATTTTTTTATAATTTTTAAATGTATTAATGACGATAAAATAATATTCTATTTTCTTATTTTTTGACATGTACTAAGTATTTTAAAATTTTCAATATTTGCGCACTGCCAATTTAGAAGTAGATTATGAGGAATAATGTATATAATTTAACACCAATCATGTATTTTACCATATTCTTGCAAATAAAGTACTATTGTTATTATCATTTTATAAAATTAAAGCACATTTGAGTGGGGCTTTCCTCGCAATCAATTTATTTCATTAATCCTACGTATACCATTTTGTTTATGTTCTTTGTACAACCCTTATGTTTTCGCTCGATGACGCAATCACGCGGTGTACGCGGGAATCTCGATTCTCGGCTCGCGTTTATAGAGACCTTTTCTTCTTGCAGCGACTTTTGTTTGTCGGTTTTGGCTATTATTATTACAGCGATTCGAGCGTTTCTATGGGAGTGATGTATCTGTTACGTAGTAACTATTAACTAATCTGTGACCATACGTCGGCAAAGTCGGCAAGCGAAGTGTAGGACGCCCGGACTCAAACTAAAATCCGTTTTTTTTAACAACCGAGTACCAAAGATTTTGACTGCGTTGCTATTAGTCCACGTAATCAACATAAAGCCCATTTTACACAAACGCTGTGATTCCATGCACACTTAGTCGAGTCATCGACTACCTTCGCGTCGCACGTTTTAGTGAGTGATCCAGAAGGTATTGGTTGTGCGTGAATAATGGCGGATATGTTTCCTGTAGTTAACCTTACTAAGCGCCTTTTGCAATTTACAGAAAAACAAATTATAGACAAATATATATTTATGAAAATATGTCATCATAATATAGTTGCAATTTGACTATACCGAACAAAAAATTTTGTTAAAATAAAAAATAAAAAATTATCTAGTTTTTAATGTGTTAATAACAAGAAATTATCTAGTTTTCATTATAATTTCAAAACAAGAACAAAGGGTTGGCCCCGCTCCTAACAATGAATGGGTCATTGTTCCAATACTGGAAATGTGCGAGACACACTCAGTACCTACTCTTTTGTTAAAAAACGGACTATAGGTGGAGCGACAATGGTCGCAAGGTGGCTGGCAAAAGCTGGAAGAGAGTAACCGCGGAACATGCTCAGTGACGTGGCAAAATAACAAAGCCACTAATGTGACCAATTGACCATAGCATATACGCGATAACTTTGAACGAACAAAACGTACGAAGCTTCGGCAGGTGCGGCCGTAGCATTACCAGTATAACGAAGTTACTTTGAAATACCGGTAGGTATCTACTTATACCGACACTTATTTCAGGAATTTACGTTATTAAGCCCTGAATAGAAATGCAATGGATAGAATTTTTGTACAATTTGAAGCACCACTTACGAATGTCCCGAGAACTAATTTGGACAATCTCTTTTGTGTATTTTAGGTGATTTCTGTATGTATAAATATGGGAAAACAACGCTGAAATGTTGCAAATGGTACAAAAACACGTTGACGGCAGTTAGGCCAATGTCAATAATATAGTGACTCAGCCAGGAGACGCATTAGTATACGAATTTCAAAATTCACTATTTCTGAATATTCATTCCGTGAATTCCGCAACGAGTGGTCCTACCCACTCGTTTTTGATTTCTACTAGTAGAATATTTATGCAACCTATATAGTTCGTTCTGTTTTACATGCGATTCATCGCTGGTTTTTTAAATTAAGAAGTTATTGCCATGTTATTGCGTACCTACCGGATTTTGAATTTTCTGCGTTTCTAATATAGAATTTGTTTTTAATACAGACAATACTGAATTCGAGTAATTCAACAATCTTTGAAATTGGGAACAGTAGAAAATAATTTCGCACGTGATTTGTATTCGTGTTCGAATTCAAGATTCATTTCTAATGATTCAAAAATGCACCTCCAGGTGCCGGCACTCACCTCACTGCCCCACACAAGTAGCGCGCGTCGCTGCAGCTGCGCCCGCACGTAGAGCCGCATGTCGTGCCCGCCGGGGTGCGGGTTGCGCCGCCGCAGCGCGGGCAGCGGCGGCTCTCTCGCGTCCAGATCGCAGTCCTTCAGCAGAAACTCCGCCTTGGCCTCCGTGCGAGTCATAAGCGCGTGTTCGCCCTCTGGATCTCTGCATATGACATTGCTCCAATTTTTAATCTATATATATAAAAGGAGATGTTCCCGTCTATAGACGCACGCACAGCCGTAACCGCTAATGGTAGAAACGTGAAATTTGGACTGTTGTTTTAATTCAAAATGCGGACACACACTAAGAAGGGATTTTAAAAAATTTTAACCCTAAAGGGATGAAATAGGGGTTGCAAGTTTGTATGGATTTTTTTTAAATTGGCAACGATTTTGATAAAACTTGAGATTCATGCTCTTAAAAATATTTCATTGAACACGTGTTTCATGGTTTATTTTAATTCACCCCCTTAGGGTGCAAAATAGGGGTTGAAAGTTTCTATGGAAAATATTTAAAATCTGCTCCAATTTCTACGAAATTTATTATCCGAGCTCCTAAATATAAATAACAGAAAATATAAAATTCCCACGGGAAAACTATAATAACGCGGGCGAAGCTGCGAGCAGAAAGCTAGTTTATTTTTTTTATTTTTTTTTAAGCAGCTCTTTACATGTATGCTCAACATTGTTAAAAATAATTATTGTAAAACTTAACTACAATATAAACGCCGAAGATGCCAAAATTATGATTGCCGAATCTCTCCTTCCTTTTCTCGGCTACGCCATTTGTAACCTTGACGTCACAGAGGAATTAAGCAAACTTGAACGCCTCCATAACTTAGCTACCTATACGATTCATCTTCGGTTTACAAAAATATGACTTTAACCACCTCCATGATCTAATGGTTGAAACTAGGGTTGTTACGGATGCGGGTCAGATGATTATTAGAGGTTCACATCCGCGAATGTTGATATCAGTATTTTTTTAAAATACTTATATCAATTTCAAGTACCCAAATAAATTAAAATCGAAAAATTAGGGTTAAAACGCCAATATTATCATCTACAATCTTATGAAGACGTATTCACGAAAATATTGATCTCGTATTTCGGTAATGATGCAAACAAAAATTAGTGTTGTATAAGAACAATTGTGGGCAGGAATTTATTATTATTGTAATGTCAGCTTCAAGAGCTTACAATAAAAGGATAATAAAGAAAGTAACTTGCTTAAGATATACAAATTCGATTACAATCGCTTTAAAGTATACTTAAGTTATGCCTCGTACAATAACTTGTTAAGTAATTGTAAGCGATGTGTAGGGTTAAATAGGTTTGAAGATAAATAGGTTTGTGAGGTGGGCACCTGCAATCGTCGCAGACGTCAAGCTGGAAGGTGTCGTAGAGGTAGGAATGTGGGAAGCGCGTGCCGCAAAGCTCGCAGCGCGGTTGCCGTGTAGGGTCCACCTCCGGCGCAGGCGGACACTTGGCGGGAGCTAGCGTTTCTCCCACTCCTCCCTCCTCCGCCTCCAGAAGGAACCCACCCCCGGAATCCACCAGCCGCTCGACCGCTTCCACGTTCGCGCCACCCCTGCCGCACGACACACTTGACACACTACCCTATACACGGTAATTTTTTTATCACCCTGGAAAATTTTAGGGACGCTTCGGGACACATCAATTATTATATAGAAATAAATGAAATAAAAAATTTAAAAAAATAAAAAATCTCTAAAAGTGCTGCTCTCAAGTAGTGCAGCATTTTTTGGATATTTTAGAAAATTAATATAAAATTAAGCAAGTGAGTTATTTTTTTATTCATATTTAAATCATTCTAATACTACTATGTTGTGGAGCGTCCCTTAAATTTTCCAGGGTGATATTGCAAAGCAAATATTTCTGTGGTCATTTAAGGCATTCCCGGTCGTATATGTAAAAAACTCATCAAGAAGCAGTGTGACCATATGTGACAGGTTACTATTTTAGCCTCTAGCATTATCGGTTGACATTTTATAAAACCTGTTTGCGGCAGTGTTTTGCAGTATTCGGCTACTTTGTTCCTAATCTTGATGATGAAAATCAAATTAGCAAATTGATGATGAGTACCAACAATTTAAGATTGACAAAGATGTAAGTGATTTTTTGGAATCGCGTGGTAGCAGTAAATATTGCAAACTTCGTACAGGGAGCAAGCCCCTTTACGAAATTTGCAATATTTTAAATTACCATTAAAATTTCACATTGTGCCGACAAATGCTTACCAATTTCCAACGCTGCATGCGAAATAATATTCTCTGAAATAAATTTAATTAAGACAAAAACACGAAACAGATTTATACTCAAATATGTATTGTCTATCTTGCACATTAATCCAAGGCACTGGTGAGCATGGTGACAGCAATGCATTCAAACCAAATAAATATAGGTATTATGTTAAGCCAAATGAGTAAATCCATTGCGGCACTAGGTAGGTAGATGACCAGCCCTCCGCAGGTAGAAAGGTAGGGGTTCGAAATAAAAGGATTATTTTGTTAGAAAATAACCTTTTATTAAGCCTTTAAATTTTCCGTGGCCGCCGTCACGCCTCGATATTAGTGGTAGGTAAGGTGAACGGACAGTGGCCTGAACCGTGGTGTAGCGGTGCAGCTCCCCACAAGTAGAAATGCTTCCCTTCAGCAAGTAATAAAATCGGAGTCGCAATAGATCGACCCACGATCTCGACCGAAGGTGGTTACTCAGTACAGTAGTAGGTACTGAGTTTCTTGCAAAATCGCTTGTAGCAAAGTAGGTGCTGAATTCCTGGAAGCCCAGAAGAACAGTTGCTTAAGATCGGCTCAGCAAACGCGTAGCACGGTCCAAACGTCAGTGTTGGAAAGTGAAAGCGGACAGTAGCGTCAAATAGTGCAAAAGAACAAAATAGAACACTATTACAAATTTATAATAAGGCACTACTAATAAAATATATAGAAACTCACCCCAGCGGGATTTCAGCACAATTTTAGAATATGTAGTTCAAAAGATCGAAATAGTTTTACTTTGGATCGATGGACACAGCCGTCCCGTGATGCGTTCAAATAGTCTGACCGTTGGAAATTCCGATGGCTGCCGAGCGCCTGCTCCGCGGAGATGGTCGCCGCGTCGGCTGTTTTCGCCAATATTTGGGATGCGCAAGCGCATCATCGCGAACCTTTGCAACCGCCCGTACTTGAAGGCTCCGTAGACTTATATTTTTATTTAAGAAAATATTTAATTTAATTTAAGGTTTTAGGTATTTGACATGATATGTTGTTAAGAAATAGCTTTAATGTTTGTTCTTTAAGTTAATTAATAATTTAGTTTAATAAAAATGGTGATTATGTAGTTTTTTATAATATTTTTATATACGTTTATTTATTTATTAATTTATTTATTAAATAAGTACATTGACAGCCGAAGCCAATTAAATGTACATTAAACATCGCAAACATAAATGCTAAAACAAAGATGCTAAAGGTAACATTATTAAAGTTAAAGATAGGAGTAGGCAAGTGCCAATAATAGTGAGATGTGTGTATGCATAGTATGTGTGAGTGTGTGTGTGTGTGTATATGTGTGTGTGTGGGTATGTTTGAGCCTGCATGACAAAGCCATATATATACACTCTGCATTAGATATTTTGAACAAAATATATATTTTAATCAAAACACATTGAAATGAGTTATTATAAAGCATTAATATGTTATGTTACTATCTTTGCTGGTTGAGAGAAGTGCTAACTTAACTTTATTTTTGAAAAGAGGTTTTGAATCAAGAAATATATCAAATTCCGAAAATTTGCTATTGTACAATTTAGAAAGGCGTGTCAATATGGAGTTGCTACCATAATTTGTGCAATGTAGTGGTACATGAAAGAGGCCAGTGTGGCGAGTTCGGTAGCCAGGCACGTTAAACAACAAGTCACCTAGAAGCTCTGGACAATCAATGCGACCACGAACGAGATCCCACAAAAACCCCATGTCCAATAAGTGACGTCGTTCCTCTAAGGTTAATAAGTTAAAATTGCGGCAAGTTTCAACATAGTTAATTAGTAGTGAAGTATTATTAAATTTATAATTTAGGTGTTTAATAAATTTATTTTGAATTTTTTCAATTTTGTCTATATATATATTATAGAGTGGACACCATATAGGACTAGCATATTCCAATATGCTGCGGACATAAGCGTCATAAACAGTTTTTATACTAATAAGAGATCTAAAAGGCTTACAAGACCTCAAAACGAACCCTAAATTTCTATATGCTCTATTGACAATCGCATCAACGTGTTGTGACATAAGTAACTTACTATCCAGAAGAATGCCAAGATCCCTTACCACTTCAACCCTTTCAATGACAGAATTATTAAATTTATATAAAAACTTGATCGGATTCTTTTTTCGGCTAAAACTAATAACATTGCATTTGTTTATACTCAAAGTGATTTTATTTTTAATGTAATATTCAACAAGGTTATCTAGGTCCCTTTGTAGTCGCTTGCAGTCGTCAACAGAGCAGATACGCATGAAATTTTTTTTATCATCTGCGTAAAGTAAATGTGAGGCATCAAAAATGCTGTCTGAGATATCAAAAATGTATGTGTTGTAAAAGAGGGGCCCAAGGTGAGAGCCTTGTGGAACACCCGATGGAACAATAATGTAGTCCGAGCGAAACCCTCCTACAACCACTGCCTGTGATCGATTAGACAGGTACGATATGATCCACCTCAACAAGTCTCCATGCACACCGAGCTGCTCAAGTTTGTTAACAAGAATGGAGTGATCTACACGATCGAAAGCCTTTTCAAAATCGGTGTAGACCACATCCACCTGTCCACCGCCTTCCATATTATTGAGTACAAAGTTTGTAAAACAAGCTAAGTTTGTTGTTGTGGACCGACCCTTTAGAAATCCGTGTTGTTTATTAGAAATTCCGTTCATAATTACTGGATATATCTGCGTATAGATCAATTTCTCCAAAACTTTACCAAGTGCATTTAATATAGAGATTGGACGGTTATTTTTTACGTCCTTCTTACTACCTTTTTTGTGAATAGGAACGATTTGAGCCTTCTTCCAGGTTTGAGGGAAGCAACATTCATCTAGCGATCGCTGAAAGAGAATTTTGACAGGCTTAGCAAGACTTTTGGCGCAAAGACATAGAAAATATGGGGGAACACCGTCACAGCCCGGGCCTTTCGACTTGTCAAGGGATTTCAGCGACTTGTAAACCATATCTTCGGTAATCGTAACTTTAGAGATTGTTATGGTACTTGTGTGGCTGGTTACAGTAGCAGAACCGTGACTGGAAGAGGGTTGTAAAAAGACGCTTTCAAAGTATTCATTAAATGCATTACAAATATCGGGCCCTGTGTCATAAGTGCCACCGTCAAAATTGAATTGCTTCGGATAAGGAGAGGTGCCACGCTTGGCTTTGATGAATTTCCAGAAGTGACGTGCATTATTTTTAATATTAAATTCTGCGTTGTCTACGAAGTTATTGAAACAGCTAGCCTGAACACGTTTTTGCCTAGCTCGGATAAGGGAAAACTCGTCGTAATCACGACTATTACCATACTTTTTCCACCTTTTGTGTATTTTATGTTTCTGTTTAATAATCTTAATTAGAGCGGGACTGTACCATACAGGATATTTATGACTTTTATTGCCAAACTTAATTAAAGGGAGATGTAACGCAAAACATTCCTGCAGTAATTTATAAAACACTTCAAGTGCTGACTCAAGTGTAGCTTCTTTACTCAGTTCTGTATCCCAGTCTATACTACTAAGATGACTATTAATTTTAGCATAATCGCCTTTATGAAAGTTAAACTTCATAGTATGTGATTCTTGAAAAGGCCTAACGTCCAAATCCAACACGTCTAATGAAATAGCAGGATGATATAAATCCTCATTAACCAAAGGCTGGCAGGTATTTATTGACAATGGCAGGTTACAAAAGCATAGGTCCAATATTTTATTATTAATGTTACGAACACAATTGTATTGTGTCAACCCTAGAAACGTGAGATCGTTTAAAAAGTTAGATGCAGCATTCTGAATTGCAGAGGTTTTGTTATGCAGTATATTAAATCCGCTCGGGTTCCACTCAACACAGCTTAAATTGAAATCTCCTACCAATAGGTAGTGATCTGAGGGATGTTGCTGCATTAACAGAGCAAGATTATCTTTTATAGACGTAATTCTGTCAGGTAAGATTGAACCGTCAGGAGGTACATAGGCAACGACAATATGGAGAGAGGAATCTCCGCCTAATACACTCGCAGGCACATTAACGCCAAGCACCTCTGCCTGTGAACGCAACCATAAGTCGCGTACACTGGCGCAAAGCTCGCGACGCACGCAGATCATTACACCTCCGCCAGTCTTTTTATTACACTGTTGAAGATCGCGATCGCGACGAAACACCTCATACCAGAGTTGCGTTCCGAGGGTCAGAGTAATGCAACCGAGAGTGTTTTTCACACTCGCTCCGAGGTTCAGAACGGGTCGGTTGCTATCTTTTTTTTTAGTTTGTATCTTGCCGATCATGATCAAGCAAAGGGCAAAATATTACTAATCCTTACTATGAAATTAACAGTCAATATCCATTTTTCTGCTTATAAATAATTACAACACATAGAAATCACTATATTTCCCTAGTATTAGGCTTAAAAGAGTTCAAATTAGTATTATTTAATTAAATAATAAATAATTAGCGTATTTTTGACATCGACATTGACATAAAATCTGTCAGAGTGTTTTTCACCCTACGCTCGAGTTGGTTGTTTGGTTGCATCACTCGAAGCTTCTGAACGGGCACAGAGTGTACTAACCGCCTGTCAGAGCGTTTTTTACCCCGAGGCTCTGAACGGGTTGGTTGCTGTCAGAGTGCACTCGGAGTGCACTCGAGCGTAGGTTCTGAACGCAGCTCTGTCATCACACAATTCAGAGTCCAATATGTCATCCTGGAGCCAGGTTTCAGTAAATAACAAAATATCGAAGTCCTGAGAAAGTATATTGCTATACAAATCCAGACTCTTTGTTCGCAAACCACGCGTGTTTTGGTAATAAATATTTAGTTGATGATTTGTATAATTAAAAGTAGCCATGACAATGGTTACAAATGTTTATAAATATCACGTTAATTATTGAGAATAATAAAGTAATTATAATCTGCGTATTTAAATGTGGTTTAATTTTTTTATCGTACTTTAGAATTGTATATATGATGGCGATGACAGGCAGTATACATAACACAAATATATTTGAATGAAACATACAAGATTGAAAACAATCCATAGATATGAAGTCATAAAATATGAACAAATCCATATTGAAATGCGTTATTATGAATAGTAGTGCGATTATGTGCGTAGGTAATTTGATATAATAATAAAATAACAATAATTTCAAAAATAACATTACTACTACAATTATTGAGTGCACATTAAAATAATTATAAAGCAAGATAATTGCAAGTGTATAATTGAAATAAGTATTGTGTGTATGTAGATTGAACTTATCATAATTAACAAAAATCACCCCTACCATGCCGCGGGTGAGCTGCAGGTAAAAGACATAAAAGTAATTAGCAGTAAAATAACAACGACAGTGTGCAAGTAAACTTAAACAATACACTGTGAGTGTTAAAATTGACCAAATGTGTACTCAAAAAAAAAAAAAAAGCTGATAAATAAGATAAAGACACTATTTTAAAGATTGCGATTTTAGATTGTCTAGGAATTCACTATTTTTCACCAGGATCGCTACAGACGTGTCATTCTTTCGAAGGTATACTTGGCCATTAGTTACCCAGCAGAATTTGAATTCATTGTTTTTAGCGAGCTGTCTACTAGCCGCATATAACTGTTTCACTTCAGGGGACAGATGTTCACAGATGAAAATTGAACATTTATCACCAGCAATACCAGCATGTGAAGAGTTCAGTCTTTCGTCACGGTGATCTTTATTATAGCGACGAGCGGCGGAAATCAGTTCGTTGCGAATTCTCGGGGATGACAATGTGAAAACAATATTACGGGGTCGTTCTTTAGTGCGATCCATCTTGGCCACGCGACGGTAACTGTGAATATCCGAGTCTAAGACGGGATAGTTGATTTTTGAACAAATATTCTTAAATATCAGTAATAGGTTTTCATTGCGTGATTCCGGGGCCGCTTGGATCTCAATATTTCGGTCACGTGAGATTTTCTCAAAAATTAAAAGACGCCCGCGTAGCTCTCCAACTTCTTTTTGCAACTGCGTGTTTCCGTTGCACAAAGTTTTAATTGTGCCGGCCTGCTCGGCGACCTTCATCTTCAGATCTTTTACCTCCTCCATGATAAAATCGGTTGTTCTGGTGAAATCCTCCCGCAAATCATTTGCTATCCTACTTATTTCAGAATTGATTATGCATTTAACATCTTGAATTAAAGCTTCCCGTATGTTCTTCATCATGTTAGATGTTGGGGATAATTTTTGGTCAAGTAAAGCACCAATGCTCTCAATGGTACGTGGTTCGGAAGAACTTTGACGGGGCCTCACTAGACAAGGGCTTTGCGCGAGTTTCGAGGGTGTGTTATCGTCACGTACTCTCCGAGATACATTCACGCAAGCTGGGCATTTTAAAGACGCTAATTGAGTTGATGTTATATCTGAGATATTGGTAGTAGATGTTATATTCAAACATTCGAGACAGTAGTGAGACTTGCAGGCGTTGCATTTCAGACAATTGTTATTATTTGTTGTCTGGTTACATCCAGCGCAATTCATTATTTAGCCTCTTACAGTCGAAACTGCCACTTATGTATTATCAAATAATCTTTGATCGATTATTGCACCGGCTCCCACAGCGACAAAAACACAATGATTCAAGCAAAAATGTCCCGAACTCAGTTAACTTAATGGCGAAGTTCGTTTGTATGCTAATTTACACTCAACAAATAGTTTACGGGTGGATGTAAAAATATATGGTAAGTTCTTAATATGTTCTTGTAAATACTTTCTTTTATACACTAAATCACTATTTCACTTTGTTATGAATAACAATAAGCATAAAGTTGTGCACCACTAACAGGATTAAGCAATAAAACTGTACGTAAATAGCTTTGAACTGTGAAAACTAGTATAATAAACGGGAGCTCCGAATACTGCGTGTTTGCACCTTTGCGGGCGGTACTTTTTTTTTTTACGTTGTTTAATTAGAACGTTACACCATGTAATAATGATAAAGAAAATGAATAAATTTTGCATTTGGATATGTATTTTCCTTCTCTTGTTTATTTGTACACCGGCAAATAAAGCTGGGAATATTTTGTCATTTTTACAAGTGACTTCGGCAGGATTTGGCAGGTTTTTAAACAAAGTAAGGCAGGATAAAGAGGGTCACACTGTCAAGAAGTAAGCAAAGCAAGATTTACTTGTGTGGAAGCGCAACGAGCCGCGCGTCCCTTAGAGCCCGTGCCCGCTGTCGCTGCCGTTCAGCTCGCGCGCGCTGCGCCGCCGACAGTGGCTGCCCGCTTGACCTTTCATCACCCGCCAACAGTGTGGCACCGCCCGCAGATGCCACCTCCGTCATACTGCCCTGTCTGCTCTCTGGCTGTAATATACGACACACATCACCTCACAGGCGACTGCAAACAAAACGACGACGTAGGTAGAGCACTAGCTATTAGGTAGGTACTAAGTGATGAGACTGAAACGCATACTTTCGATTGTCATAATTTCGATTGGCATACATCGTATGGCATAAAAATCAAAAAGCATAACAATACTTGATACTTGGCATAACATTTCAATAGGCATATAAACATTATAATGCAGAATTATCGAAAGGTATATTATTAAAAATCATAACCTTTAGATTTCTAATTTGGTTTGGCATTATTTCATTAAGTATACTTTAAAACGCATAATTTTACTACGCATAATTGTTAATATCCCTAATACATTTGTTTGACATAATTTTACTATGCATAACTCAAAAAATACAGTTTTATAAAGTATGATAACTGTAAATAGGTATCCGTAAATCTTCTTTGACATATGGGCAATGTATTTTTCTCCATACGAGGATTACAAATTATTAAAAAAGCTAGTACTTTTTAAAACCAACTCAGTCAACCCCGACTCCATGTAGTCTTGTCTGCCCTACCCCTAGATTGTTATTCAGAACCACGAAGGCACGGAGGGGTGAGGCGGCCCGGTGGCTATGAGCGAGCCGCCGCGGCTGGGGCTGGCCGGCGTTCGCCGGCCCATCAAGCCGAGGCTGCGGTGGTGAGCGAAAGCCATCTGTGACGATTAGCATGTGTGGGACCGCCAGAACTCTGCAGTGCCGGAGTTATGATAGAAGCCTTGCATGCCAGCTTGCGTGCCTGCATGCATGCT
Organism: Schoenobius gigantellus; assembly: GCA_963935595.1. Lineage (NCBI taxonomy): Eukaryota > Metazoa > Arthropoda > Insecta > Lepidoptera > Crambidae > Schoenobius > Schoenobius gigantellus. Next base: position 47,725,190 of record OZ012542.1, on the reverse strand, counting down.
GCACGCCTGCATGCTAGCTGCATGCTTGCTGCATGTCTGCATGCATGCAAATTGATATAAAATATTAATATTATGACGTCATTTCTTTACACTGATAGTAAATTAGAGCTTTATATTTAGTAAAAAAAAAACTATTTCTTAATAAATAAGGTTCAATAACAAACAAAAACAAAAGTAAATAAATAAAACATAAGAAAATAAATTTAATCTGTTATGCATAGCAAGTATTTGCTTTTTGAAATTATGGTGAATGAGTTTGTTATGAGTTTATGGATTTTGTCAGTTATGCTTTTCAAATATAATATATGTTTTGAATATGAAATATTATGGCAAACATAAATTATGCCTTTTGTTACTTATGCTTATTCAAATTATGCCTTTTCATGATTATGCCTTACATGTTTCGGAGTTATAATATTTTTCGTCATTACCTAAAAATGCATAATGTTAATAGCCATAATCATCACTTGCCATAAGTCTGTATATCATAACTTCATAACGCATAATATTATAAGGCCGAAATATGTAAGGCATAACCATGAAAAAGCATAATTTGATTAAGCATAAGTAACAAAAGGCATAATTTATGTTTGCCATAATATTTCAAAGGCATAATATTCAAAAGACATACTTTTGAAAAGCATAACTGACAAAATCCATAAATCCATAGGGAACTCATTCACCATAAGCAAACACTATACATAACAGATTATGATACTACTGATATATGACACTATACATAATAGATTAGCACACACTATACATAACAGATTATGATACTACTGATATATGACACTATACATAATAGATTAGCTATGCATAACAGATTAAATTAATTGTGTTATTTACTATTGTTCTTTTTTGTTTTTGAAATTTATTTTCACGTAATAATATGAATATATTATATCTCAAAAATTATGGGCAACTTACGGAAACAACAATTTACTAAATATTTTCCAAGATATCAAATAGCAGACACCAGGTGTCCATCGCGGCCTTCGAAAACGTTTTTCTAATGTGGGGGCCGCGCGGGTCTACGCTATCGGGTCCCCCCCGCGCTACGCATAATATTCTTTTATTTACATATTTCAGGCCTATGTCCAACAGTGGGTGTCTCTTGGCTGATATAATGATGATGATGATTTACATATTTGTTAAACATTTGCATCAATGGATAAGTGGGTACTATACCATCGTGAATTCAGGATCAGATATTTAGTGTCTGATTTAGGAAAATAAATTCAGTTGCTGAAGCTCCTGATTACACGTTGACTGATTCAGGGCTCTGAATCAGACTTAAAGGACGAGCGACAAGTGACGGACATGTCGAGAGGAAAGTATGACAAAATGCCAGAAATATTGAAAAACCAGAAAATTGGTATTGCCATTGCCCTAGCGGTTGGCTCCATACATATAAAAAAAATGAAAAATAGAATGAGATGTTTCACCCATTTTCGTTTGTGCACCTTATCCGGGAACACACTGTATATGCATTGTGTCGATCTCCAATGTTTTGTTTTTGAAATATTTCATAATAAATGCACTGTAATGCTTTTTTCTAATGCTTTCTTGTAACATACAGTTTTTGTCGGCTAGCCCCGTCTCCACATCGTCCCCTACAGATTTCCTTCCAAAAATTACTTTAACATAAAAATGGCACATGAAGTGTTTTAAGGGGGCGACAGTTACAATAGTGCCTAGGGGCAAAAAATTTATAAATCCGTCCCTGTTGCTAGGTAAACTTGTGAATAGAGACGTTCCGGTCAGCTACCAATTAGCTACTGCAGACAGTACAGTTATAATAAACAGGCACATAGGTCCTCTAATTGAAAAGCATAAGGCAAAGGTAGAACAAGAAAACAGAGGAAGAAAGGGTAGAGGGAGAGAATGAGGGAGTAAGCATGGATAGAGAACAGACAGAAATGATGGATGATGGTTCTTCAGAACTGGATCAAGAAGAAATAATTACTATACTGAGTCTGGACCAGTGGGCTGAGATCTTAAGAATACCAGTGGAACTTTTTCCAGGTTTCTCGGGTGGTAAAGTAAAACATAAAACTTCCATAGTCTTTAGGATAGGATAAGGTGTTTCAATCATTAGTTATAAGTTGTTAATGAGTAGATATAAATGTTAATGCAATATAAGTAACATGTTGGTTTAACCTAGGTGTCTATTTGTGTTCAAACTTAGAGGAAAGGTATGATGTATTTTAATGTGGGTAACTTTGCTTACTAATTCTTAATTGTTAAAATAAGTTTAGGTAAGTGAGAGTAGTTGCTATTTTTTGTTGTGTTACTTGATGTTTTGCTCCTGAGCTCAATTATATGTGGTGTAATTGAAACAGTGTTTTATTTGAACTTAACAAAAATCTGCATGATGCATCTGATGCAGTTTTAGTTTTTGCTAAAATTAGCCTTGAGTATTTATCAATATCTGTAATAGTTTTCAATTTGGCCATCCAGCAAGTTAAAAAATTTACCCTGAACTACAATGAAGGGTGAAATATAAAGGATGGAAGTCCAACCCTGGTAACTGGTGGGAAAGCCTAAAGGATTTTAGTCAAACGTAACATTCTTTCAGTTTCAAAATATAATTCAAATCTTTCCATTAAAACACTTACCTGAACCAGGAATCAGATGAAGTCAATGAAAATAGAAATAGATAAATAATAATCTTGGATATTGGTTGAAAGCACGATGAAAACAATCACGTTACAATCCACTTTCCACTAATGCGGTATGCACACCTTTTTACTAAAATCACTAGGTGGGTATCTAAGTACATAATTATAATAATATACTCATGGAATGGAATTAAAACTGTTCAGTTTTTATTTACAAGCACAATCAAATAATTTCATTTCAAGCAGTAAATAACGATACGATATATCGACGTAATCGACGCCTAAATATATCGATATTTATTGATACCGACAATACGCCGATATCGATATATCAGTATCGAAAAAAACTCGATATTGTGAAGAAATATCAAAAACCCAAAATAAAATACCCCACAAAACACACTAAAGTCTAAATAATTATTCTGTTCTCGACTATAATCTATTGTTCTAATCTGTGGTGCGTAGAGAATGTGTGTCAAAGAGATACACTGTTGAGTCAACACAACAGTGTACAGCGAATGGTCATCCATCATGTAGGTAGACCTAATTAAGGAAATTTCCGAATTTCTCTCTAAAACTATCAGATTAATGTACAGCGAATGGTCACTATCATAGCCCATCGTGTAGAGGGGCTATAAAACTACATTACATTTTAATAAGCTTATAAAAAAGGAGAAATATCGATATAATATCAATATATCGGCGTACTAGACCGATATATCAATATATTAGTATCGACTTAATTCGATATATATCGATATCGATATATCGATTTTTTTAAACTTTGCATCCCTTCCTATCCCATCGTAACCAGCCTTTTATGAAACGAATAAAGCGTCCAGTCCGTCATTACTACACCCAGATAGTGGTGGGTCGGTACGCGTTTTTGCAATACCGAAACTATGTATTGGTTTAGTTTGTAATAACGGTTTTTGAAACTATTTATTTTAATAACTAGTTATTGAATGGGTATCGGGTATCGTAAGTGTCGACTGAGGGCTCGGTTTCGGTTCGAAGGAAAATCATGTTTTATTGAATAAATGATTTTATTCGGCAACTATCTATCCACTGGAACGTCCGTGGGGACTATAGTCCCCAAAATCTCGATCTTCTCGATCGACCTGGGTACTATGGTACCCAGTTCCCTTTGCGTAAAACCGCGCGGTGTGATAAAAAAATCGCGAAAAATAAAATATTTTCTCTATGGCTTTATTCCTTTGTCAATAGTCTCTTTCATAAGTTGACAGGTCATGTCCAATTTATTTTTAGTCTTAGATTGAAATAAATTTGTCATAGTCTGCGGTTTAACTTACTTGGCCGTATCCATACGTTTCTTACTCCATGACCGATGAGATTTATTGCGTACTTACTTAGTCTGTATTAGTATTTTCGTAGAGTGTTCTATATCAAAATAAACTAGAAGAATTGGGCTACATTATTATGTATGGTTTATGATAGTTTATAGTGTTATTGCTGCTAATAAATAGTTTCAATAACTGTTTACGGTTTATAACGCCCATAACTACACCCAGAGGCTCTGAACGCGCTCCAGAGCCTCTGGGTGTAGTTGTCGGGTTGTTTAAATTGTGAATATAAGTTACGGATATTAATCAACGCAAAACTTTACTCCAACAACTGAAACTGCAAAGAATCAAAAAATGACAGAAAGGGCAAGGGCAAGGAACAAGGGGGGCAGGGTAGCTGTCATTTTCAATATGTGAACCATAGATTTACGGTCATATTTTTTGTATGAAGACTACCTGCCGTGATATAAACTAAAAATCTCAGCCTCAGCTACAAACAACAAATTCTTTATTAAAACATTTTTTTGGGAGCACAACAAGAACAACAGAGGCGCGTTCAGAGCCTTCGCGCGAAGTACAACTTTTCGCTCTAACCCCGTTCAATGCCTTTGAGCGTGACAAACCGGGTGAAGCAACCGCCCGTTCAAGACCTTAGAGTGTTAGCGCGAGTTACAACCGAACAACCATTGAATTTGATGGTTGTAAAACGCTCTGACGTTTATTACTGAAATACTCTTACGTGATTCGATGATATTGGCGGCCATATTCTATAATGTCATCTACTAGAAAGAGAGAGAATTAAAAAATCATGTGAAAGAAGGAGATAAAAGATTTGGTTGCTGCAATCCGTTCAACGCCTCTGAGCGAGTTAAAAAAACAACCGGACAACTACACCCAGAGGCTCTGGAGCGCGTTCAGAGCCTCTGGGTGTAGTAATGGCGGACTGGACGCAAATTTATTCGTGCCTTATAAGGCTGGTTACGATGAGATAGAAAGGGATGCAAAGTTTAAAAAAATCGATATATCGATATATATCGAATTAAGTCGATACTAATATATTGACATATCGGTCTAGTACGCCGATATATTGATATTATATCGATATTTCTCCTTTTTTTTATAAGCTTAGTAGTTTTATAGCCCCTCTACACGATGGGCTATGATAGTGACCATTCGCTGTACATTCCTCTGGTAGTTTTAGGGGGAATATTTAATATATATTCTTAAGCACAGTAACTTATGCTATCCACCTTCTGAATTTTAAATTCATAATACTGTGGAATCACTTATCTTGATTCCCTTTCAATTGGAAATGAAATCTTTATTTTATGTGACGCAATATCAATGCATCAACAACCTCCAAGGGGCTGATTCTGGTGCTCAGATGCAACAACTTTTTGTATGGGACCAACATCGAAATCGCAAAAAAAAATCCACTTTCCCATACTAAAGTCTCGATCAGCTAACCTAGTTTGTATGGGAAAGTGGACTTTTTTTTTGCGATTTCGATCGTTTTTATACAGTTCGCTTATAGCGAAACTTTGTTTAAATGTGAAATTACTTAGAAATTAAGTAGGTACCTACTATCATAGTTTGTAAGTTTTATTGTTATTATCACTGTGGACTGTAGTTGTCTGAATTTGAAATAAAATTATAAATTGTTAACTAAATCACAGTAAGAGCTGTGGATACATGGTAATATTTAAAGTAAACTATTGTTTGTAGCCATGTTCTTTTTCTGTTGCAGCTCACTATGCGGATGGAACACCTGTGAGTCCTACTTCAAAGAATACATCTGAAATAGTGTCATTTTTTGACCAGTTATTTGACTCAGTGAATGGAGCCACACTTTACTCCAAAAAAAAATAAAGGCAAACTATTGCGGCACGCTGTGACAGAGAAGTCTCCAAATCACCAGTTTTGGAAGGAATCTATACAAAAACTGGAAAAAATTCAATTTATTGATCAAAATGGCAAAAAAACATCGGTACATTCTAAAAAAAAAAATTATTACTACTTTAAAAAGCTTACAAAGATTGTGGCAGTTTTTTAAATCAAGAAATATAAAGAGTATGCGCCCGCGGTATTTCAATTCTGACCCTATTGAAAATTTTTTGGGCAAGTGCATAATTTTAGAAATAATGATCCAAACTGCCACAATTTTAAAAGTACATTTAGATCATTGTTAATTACTAGATTCATAAAATTTCATTTCGAAAGCTACAACTGTGAAGAGGATTCAGGGAAACAATTATTAAAATTGAAAAATTTATTTGATAATAGTAGTGAAGGCCCTAACAATGACCTACTCGGAATTTGTGTATTTTAGTCAACTATCGCGTCATTTAGTGATATAATAACAATATTATATCATTATTTCCTTTATAATCACCTTCATATTCTCGTAATGAGCAAACAATGAAACGGAAAAAGTAATTTTGTATGGAAAAGTAGCGATTTTTTATTTTGTATGTTTTTATGTGTAATAATAAATTAAATATATAAAGATTCTAGTATCATTTCATAGCTTATATATTGGAGATCCTGTATGCAAAATTTTGTATCCGTAGGTGTAGTAGAAAAAAAATTGCAGATTTTTGAAACGCAACTCACGCTTTCATCCCATAGTGCGGCGTGCGGCGGCGGCGGATAGTGTCAACTAACGTCACAGCCTGTCCGTAGGCAGCGCCGGATTTAATAAAATCAGTTGATGCAAATTGGTTTATAACTTTACATCGGATAGACCGATTTTGGTGATTTAAAAAACATATTTATTGTGATACAATGAGGAATGTTACTATGTATGTTGTATTATGAAAAGCCATACCATTAAGAGCGTCGGTGGCGCAGTGGACTCGGCACTTGCCTTCCAATCGGGGGGTCGGGGTTCGAGACCCGCCATGTACCAATGTGTTTTTCGTTTCGAATTTCATATGTACATTTGTCTGACGCTCCTACGGTGAAGGAAAACATCGTGAGGCAACCTGCATACATCTGCGAAGAAATTCAATGATGTATGTGAAGTCGACCAATCCGCACTGGGCCAGCGTGGTTGACTAAGGCCTAATCACCCTAATATAGGGTAGGCTCGAGCCCCTCGGTGGGGACGTATATGGGCTGTGATGATGATGATGATGATACCATTACGGGACCTCATTTGGACGAATATTCTCTCTCTAATAAAAAAAAAACTGTTAAAGTCTATAAGTGAGGAGCACAGACCTATAGGTCTGTGGTGAGGAGGGAAGGCTATTTTTCTATCACGAGAGTAGGTATAATGGCGGCTGTACACTCTCGCCGAGACACCCCGAGACAGGCCGATTGCGAGAGTGTACATGGTAGCTCTCGCCTCGCCTCGGGGTGTCTCGTGCTTACTCGCCCGCTCTCGCTCCGGTGTCGTGTCGGTGTCGGTTTTTTGTGCCCGAGTCAAAGGGTCTTGGCACGTCTCGCGAGGAACGGCGAGAGCATTGATGTACACTCTCGCCAGTGCAGTGCACAGCCAGCAACCGCTCTGAACACACGTGTCTGCAAGTTGTCAGCAACGAATCAAATATGTGGAACATGACTGACTTACCTCGTCCTGTTTCGAATGTTTGAAAGTATTGAATTGAATCGTACTAATCATAATATTTCACATCGGAATAAGTATTTGCACGTCGAAAAATGACAAAATATGTTGGATTAGCTTTATAAAATCATCTCTGTAACCATATTTTTATCCGACTTCAAAAAAGGAGGAGGTTCTCAATTCGATACGTATGTTTTTTTGTGTGTTTGTTACGCGATTACGCCGCCAAGCGTATATAAACCCCATGGGTGGTCCCATGGTCACCAAAGTCAGGATCTGATCATGGGATCCTATGAAAATCGAGGTAAACGCTAATTTGATACCAGCTCACTGAAGGTGAGCTGGTATTAAATTCGGGTTTCTTTCACTAAAAAGATTGCATTCACTAAAAAGTAAAAAATAAAAAGTATTATATAGAAAATAAAAACCGACTTGAAAAATACTGAAAAGTTAAAAATAATATAAGAATAGGTACAGACAACATCTCACTTCTATATTGAAGTCGATGCCAAACGATGATCTCCTAGAAAGTGTTAAAATTTGCCACCGATTTTAATATAGAAGTGTGATGTTGTCTGCACCTATTCTTATATTATTTTTAACTTTTCAGTGTTTTTGAAGTCGGTTTTTAATTTTTATAAAATATTTATTATTGCAAATAAAATGATTTATTATTATTATTCGATGCATAGCAACCATCCACCATCTTCTTTTACGCCACTCTTTTTGAATTTTTTTGTATGATATTCGTGTACATACATATGTCGAAGCATTCGATTATTTCACATTTGATTAATCCTAAGACTAAACTAAACTCTTAGAGGGTAAGCTTAACCCCTTACTGCATTTTGGTCCAAATATGAACCACACTGTTCTTAGATAGTTTTTTCAAACAACTGTTAGAGAAATGATGGTTTTCTGCATGATAGATCATAAATGGTACGTACGCTTCCATATGAAATACTAACCGCGCCATCTCTGTGCACGCTTCGTAACTAAAACCTAGTTAGAAGTTAGTCCAACAGGTTTCGACCGGTGCACGGTGCAACAGCAATTTGAAAATTCGTTAAAATATAGTTGGTGCCCCAATTCCGTACCAAAAAAATACGTTTTGCATAGGAAATACCCTCATTCATCGGGAAAAGGTAAGTTCTTTTTTAATTTTGTGGCTTTACTTACATAAAATTATATTTTTAGGTATGGACCAAATTTGTGCCAGTATGCAGAAATATACATTTCACTCTTGGACCATATTTGGCACATCATGCATCAGAATGATATGTAATACCTACTTTGTTGGCCAATTAGAGACTGGGTTTATGGGTTCGTTTCCCGAATAGGGAACGTTTTTACGATCTTTAAGTCTTTGATCCTGGAGTCGCGATGTTATGTTACCCTTTTTGAAAGCTTAATTTTTTTAGATATGGATTCAAGAAGGTTTTACGGAGGTATATATACTAATATCACCGATTTTTCTGTTGGTAGTACTGACGATGATCTGTCTGATGATGAATCTTACAGAAGATTAGCGCGAAACCGACCGCCCGTAATAGTACCTGAATCAGAGGAGTCTGAATCGGAACCAGAAGATGATATTCCTTTATCAGATATTGGCCGCACGAGTTGACATGCAGCAAGAAGCGCAAAACCTAGATGGAGGGATGGTTCACTACATACATCAGAATCCGCCATAGAATTTTCTGGCGATACAAACTTACCTGCTGATATCATGGAATTGGAAACACCTGTGCAATTTTTTAAGTTCTTGTTTACTGACAGCATGTTTGGATACAACAAAAAAGAAAACGAGTATGAAGCTGTTCCCTGTCCACAAGCTGTCATCACATATAACAAGCATATGGGGGGTTGATGATCTTTCAGATGCACTCTTTGGTTACTACAGGATTCAGATAAGATCTCGTAAGCTTCACAATCGCATTTTCTTTCATCTTATAGATATGACGACAGTCAATGCATGGCTTCTGTATAGACGCAATAATGCTGATGCCGATGCATGGTTACCGCTATGCGACTTCAAGGTAGCAGTGGCTGAAGCCTTGATAATATCTAATAAGCCTAGTACAAGTGCAAAACGTGGACGGACATCCCCCAATTTCATAGAAAGTGCGATATAAGAAAAAAAATCTAGAGGAGATATTACAGTAATTCCTTCACAGGATGTACGTCTGGATCAAATGGACCACTTGCCTGTCTGGGCATCCAGACAACGTTGTAAAGTGCCAGACTGTACCAGAAGATCCTATGTAGAATACAGAAAATGCAAGGCCAACCTATCTCTGAATAATAATAATAATGATAGTAGAAATTGCTTCTTATTGTTAGAAATTGCTTCTTCATACCAATTTATATATGTTTTTTTAAATTAATTATGTAAAACAGACACAGAAATAACCAATTACTGTAGCTCGTACTCGACTTTTCAAATGTCGATTGCTATCTACCACTCGTGACATGTCGAACGCTAGGCATAGACATATCTCTAACGTGACATTTTGAGAATACGGAAACTGAGAAATATTCGACATCCGCCATTTAATTTAGACATATGTCGAATTCGACATTATCTCTATGGCTTGAGAATCGGGTCCCAGGGCCTTCGCGCGAAGTACAACTTTTCGCTCTAACCCCGTTCAATGCCTTCGAGCGTGACAACCGGGTGAAACAACCGGCCCGTTCAAGACCTTTGAGTGTCGGCGCGAGTTACAACCGAACAACCATCGAATTTGATGGTTGTAAACATTGATTTACTACCAAACGTAGATAGAGCACTTCATACAAAAACGCGCTGAAATCTGTCACCTAATCGACTGTACATTTGTACGCTGTTAAATAGGTAGTTGAATATGCACACCCGAATTAAAATTACCATAAAGAAAGTACCGTGTTTATCGAATTCAACCTTATTCTTTATTATTTCGGCAACTATTTGAAGTACAACCGTGTGCAGTTACATCATTTCATACCTAGCCACATTAAATTTGACGTTTTAGTAATTGCTACAAGAAAATATCAACTTTATACTCTCAAACATAATGCTCAAAATTGCTTATCCAACGCATGGAAAAGAACTGCACGAGGCCCGATTGGGCAGTTCTTCACCGGCCCACTTTTCGAACGTTCATGCGTTATCTACGTTTGGTAGTAAATCAATGGTTGTAAAACGCTCTGACGTTTATGACTGAAATACTCTTACGCGATTGGATGATATTGGCGGCCATATTCTATAATGTCATCTACTAGAAAGAGAGAAATAAAAAATCATGTGGGTCTGAACGTCTTGAAGGTCTTGAACGGGCCGGTTGTTTCACCCGGTTGACACGCTCGAAGGCATTGAACGGGGTTAGAGCGAAAAGTTGTACTTCGCGAAAAGGCTCTGAACGCGCCTCTGGTGAACCTTTCTACGGTGAACAAGTTCAGCTGACTCCACAGATTACAATGCTGCACAGACTTCATAGAGATACTCAATGCTACCCTGCGAGTATGGAACTCTCGCCCTGCGTTCCGTAAAACGATAAAAGTGATAATATCGGGAATCCGACCAAAGTCACAACTTAACCTACTGATTCAATGGGGGTAATTCTGAAGTTACCTGCACTAAAACTAAAACTAAAATTAAACATATAATTTTAAATTAGTTTTAGGTAATTCGTATTCTGAAACGCCGGACTCTCTTAATTTAAACTGTACTTGACAATTTCTTAAATTGAATACACAGATTATAAATACACCTAGTGCTGTAGAAAAACGGGATAATTTAGAAACATTAAAAACAGCTATATTCTACTAACTTTACTATCAGAAATTATTAATTTAAGATTTGATCGTATTTGTAAATAACAGAAAAAATTATTTATCATTCATTTTATCACAAAAGAAAAATTATTCGACATTTATTCTGCGATTGTGATGGCTTCGCGCCTATGCTATGAAATAAAAAAAATAGTCTGTAGTTGTATAGATAGGTACTTCGTGACTTCCTCTGAATTTTAAAATTGCGTATTTTGTTTCATTAGTAATTTTTGTTTTCTTTTCATAATAACCGCTGTTATTTATTGACAAATAATAGTAATTGCTAGGCAACAAATCTTAGATAGGCATACTTCTATCTGCATATAGAACATTAATTTCTGTTGTAAGAGTAAATACATACATACATAGCCTACCTATCATCTAAATGTCAGTACTATTAGACTACTTGGGAACAAACAAATTACAACTCACGACTTGGCAATTGATGCTATAAAAGCCTTTCCTATTGAATAATAAGTTTCCTGGTGCTGTAGGGTGTGTCAGTGGTGGAGCAACAATACCAATATGTGTACCATTTTTTTTAACGTTGGGAAATGCGTTACGCATACCTCGCGCTTGGGTAGGCGCGAGGTTATGTCGGACTCTCCGCGGTCACTGGGGGCAGAGCGCCAGCCAGAAACCGCGGCCTACCGACTAAAACCCAACGATGCCCCCTCACAAACGCCTTGGCACGAGAACGTCCATCACCGCCGCATCCTCCCCGTCATCTGACGAAGAGGATACGTCGGGGAGGGACGCCCCGTCGCCGGACAAGGCCATGGGAACCCTTTCGGACACATCCATGACCTCGTCAGCGTCTGCTCGCCTATGGCGAGCCCCTCTCACCTCCCTAAAATGGGAAAGCCGGCGATGCTCCTGGGCATTAGGAGTATCGACGACTGGCGGTGACCTGTGCAATGCAGGACTCGGGCTTCCCGGGCCCACGTCCCGCTGGTCACCGTCAGGAGGAAGAAGGCGGGCGAACTGCCGTCTCCTCCGCCCCGTTCTTCTGCGGCGGCAGGGATCTGCCGCTGGGTCATCTTCTCTGGCCCGTTCTGCCACCTCCTTCTGTGTGATTACCTCCACTGAGAAGGAGTTTGCTGCATTCCAGGCCTCGACCAATATGTGTACCATCAACAGCTCCAAGTGTGTTTGGCATTCCATATATTTGTAGAAACCTAAATAGAAAAAGGACGGAGAATGTTAATGTATTTCTTAATAATTATTTCAAAATATTTCATTACTATGTAAGTAGGTGCTCGCTCACTCTGCCTTGACAAGGTCCTTTTCTATTGCTGTTTTAGGAAATTAATTTTTTTTGTGTAGTTAATTTACGCAATATTAAATCAGTGACAACAGTGACAGCTCTGCATGACCAAAGGCTGGCTAAAACCTTTAAATGTTCCGGTAAGGAGCCAATCTGTACTTCAGTGCAGTCTATAGCTTCTATCAAGTTGCGAGCGGATTGGCGAGGAAAACGAAATATTTTTCTAAATTTACGTTCGGGCATAGTAAATGGGTCTGATTTGTCCCTCAACTTCCTCAATTTTACTTTTTCTTCTCCTATTCTATAACATAAATAAGTCGATACTTTACAAATATATTTTAAAATCATAGTTTTATTTTATGTTAATCACAGTTTTATTACAGCAGGTATTTATCTATTTTTTTATATAAAACAAATATTTTACCTTTCTGAAGACTCTATTAATGCCATAAAAACAAATTATGCATCCATTTGGCAAGTTGCATGAAAAAAAATGCCTTCGGTAATGTTAAAAAATCGTTAAAAAGTAACAAGATAAATTTAGACGGCACCTAAAAGTTCACCTCCTAAAATTAGTTTGACATATTTAAAATTATAGGAAAAATTAGATTGAGGAAGCATGTCAGAATACGAAAATAACATCTAACACTAAATTGAGTAGTTTAGTAACGTCACTCTTAATTTTAGAGTTAACTTGTGAGTTCTGAATACCAAACGGTGATTGACATTTCTATCTCTAATTTTATTTAGTTATAGTTTTAGGTGATCGCTTCAGAATCTCCCCCAATAGCCCTTATATTTTGTGACGATTTAATTTGGTCGGATTCGTGATATTATCGCTTTTATCGCAATTCGGAACGCGCCTTCGATAAACAAAATTTGACAGCTAAGATCGACATACTCGACAAAAATCGATAAGGACAGATATTCCTAAGGAGTGAAAAGGACACAAGTCCATGGTAGTTTTCCAATTACAGAGCATAATGCGACTCAGTGGCGCACAATGCCGAATTATGCTGATGCTTAATTGGAACGTGAATTAGTTTTCAAATGCACCAGCAGAGTGCGCTAAGTTCAGTGTTGAAAAAAAGAAATATTCATAGAGTTACATAGCATTTTAGCAATAACCTCATTAATGTGTAAATAATGTGGTATACATAATAATTGGTTGAAAACTATTTACGGTTATTTTAAGTAATTTGGATTTTGATTATTTCATTAACATTTTTTTGTTTTGAGTAATTTTTGTACCTTCATCCATACTTATATTTATTTTTTTAACAGTTTGAATTAACTTTGATTATTTCAAAAAAACTACAATGAAACGAAAGCTTTAAAAATTTTTCAACAATAAATAATATTACTAACGATCATATATAAATAAAACATTTCGATCAATGCCAAATTAAAGAAAAAACACTTGTTAATTTTCTGTCACTGAGTTGGTATCGATTGCACGCATCACACGAAAACATTACTTTTGAGAGTGCTCGATTGTGCGAAGTGTTGCTGTAGTTGAAACATTCAACGTTAAGCATTATGCCGCATAATGCGCTCTAGTGCTGTAATTGGAAAACTACCCATGCTCGCAGGGCTGACTCGTCTCTCGTGCAAAGAGTATTATGGCGGCTGTACACTCTCGACGAGTGCTCTCGTCAAGTCTCGCCGAGAGGTCTCGCCCGAGAGACCTGTCAGCGAGTGCTTACCATGTACACTCTCGTCTATTCACTTGCGGTTTTAATCACCGAGAGGATGGACGCGTTAGAAGTCGCTTCCGCTGTTTCGCTATGCACTATTAGTTATTATATGTGACGGCGAGGCCTCGCGCCGGTCATAAGAATGCTCTTGATTATCCATGAAGAGTTGCAGCGATCGTTAAAATAACAACGCGTATGGATGAAGGATAGACTCCTTTATTATTTAAAACCACTTGCAGTCTAAAATCACAAATGATGCACGAGATTTCGATGGATGAAAAACGTGGTGATCCCCGAGACGGCGTGACAACCTCCTTGCGCGGCGGTCCAACGAAAAGGTAACGTTCCCGCTCGGTCTACACTATGAAGTAAACGTTAAACCCTTATAGCGTGCTAATGGTCACTTTAAACTAGCCGTTTCACGCTTATAGCATGCTAACTAAACGTTTTACACTTATAGCACGCTGACAGTCTGTGCTTCTCAAAAGTCATCTCATGTCGCATTTACACATGCGTGTTCGCCATTCGACGAAACATTCGACGAAATATTCGACGAAACATTCGACGAAACATTCGACGAAACATTCGTGTGGCGTTTACACATTCGTGTTCGCTATTCGCCTCGTCATTCGACGAAACATTCGTACCTACGAGTGCCACCGCGAACTACTGTTCACACATTCGCGGGTGATTCATTTTGATATTAGCACACGAACACGGAGGACGTGAAAATAATGGCGGCATGCGTGCTACATTTTAGTTTTTAATAATTTAAGCTTTAATGTTACAAACATATGGCGGACTTAGCGATAAACATCGCTCTCTACCAGTCAACCATTAGGCTAAGGAGAGAAAGTAAATGACGGCATAAGAAAATAAATGTAATAAATGACAATAATTGTTATATTCAAATAATATGATATTAAGAAAAAAACATACATACACGCACATAACACTCACATATACATATTGTATATGTGTGTGTGTAAGTGTTATGTAAGTAATGTGTATGAATGTGTTTATATATACACATACATACTTGCATATACAGCGCGCGACAGAGCGTCGGTGGCGCAGTGGACTCGGCACTTGCCTTCCAATCGGGGGGTCGGGGTTCGAGACCCGCCATGTACCAATGTGTTTTTCGTTTCGAATTTCATTTGTCTGACGCTCCTACGGTGAAGGAAAACATCGTGAGGCAACCTGCATACATCTGCGAAGAAGTTCAATGATGTATGTGAAGTCGACCAATCCGCACTGGGCCAGCGTGGTTGACTAAGGCCTAATCACCCTAATATAGGGTAGGCTCGAGCCCCTCGGTGGGGACGTATATGGGCTGTGATGATGATGATGATGATGATATTGAAGTCGGTACGAAACGATGATCTCTTATAAAGTCTTAAAATTGACACCGACTTCAAAATAGAAGTGTGATGTTGTCAGTACCTATTCTTATATTATTTTTACCTTTTCAGTGTTTTTGAAGTCGGTTTTTATTTTTAACCGACTTCAAAAAGGGAGGAGGTTCTTAATTCGATGCGAATGTTTTTTTTGTGTGTATGTTATGCGATTACGCCGCCAATTGTGGGCTGATTTTCAACATTCTTTTTGTATTCTCTGATAATGGGATCTCATGAAAATCGATGGAAACGCTAATGAAATACCAGCTCACTGATGAGCTGGTATTAAATTAGGGTTTTTGTTTTTACTAAAAAGATTTCATTCACTAAAAAGTTAAAAATAAAAAATATTTTACAAAAAATAAAAACCGACTTCAAAAACGCTGAAAAGTTTAAAATAATATAAGAATAGGTACAGACAACATCACACTTCTATATTGAAGTCGGTGACAAATTTTAAGACTTTCGAGGAGATATCGTTTGGCACCGACTTCAATATAGAAGTGTGATGTTGTCTGTACCTATTTCTTATATTATTTTTAACTTTTCAGTGTTTTTGAAGTCGGTTTTTATTTTTTGTAAAATATTTTTTATGTGTAATTATGATTGCGATGTTTTGGGTTCCAAATGAGCTCTTCTCTATAATAAAGTTCTAGGAATTCTAAAATTCGCACTTTACTCCACTGTAATTTGTCTACACGTTCGGTTGGGTCGGGCGCTAGCAGTCAACTAAATGCATGCGAATGTGTAAACAGTAAGTTCGTGTTCGCCATTAGTGCCCTTTGATTCGCGTCCAAAAAACCGCTCCCGACGCGAACTCACGAATCGCGAGGCGAATGGCGAGGCGAATAGCGAACTTACTGTTTACACATGCGTGTTCGTTATTCGCCTCGCGATTCGCGCGAATGTGTAAACGCGCTATTTCGCGCGAATCTCGAGGCGAATTGCTAGGCGAATAGCGAGGCGAATAACGAACACGCATGTGTAAACAGCTAGTTCGTTATTCGCCTCGCTATTCGCCTCGCGATTCGCGCGAATGTGTAAACGCGGTGTCACAAACGTTTAGTGTTGCCAACTTGCAACGCCTCTTTAAAGTCACGCCATCTAGAATTTCACCCAAGTACTAACCTGGAAAAGGCGGGAAACGTTCAACTTGGCGGGCGCGTTTTTCACTTAATTGATTTAAATATTTGTTTTTTATCTTAATAGGTGATCAGTATAGTATAATTTAAGTGTATTTTTAATAGTATAGTGTTTAGTATATTATTTAGTAGACAGTTAGCTGTAATTTCGGTAAGTTATTAATTTTCATAATAATTATAGGTACTTGTAAGTAATGGAGGAGCCTCCTGATCCGGGGGGCACTGCACCCCCGGCAGGTAACTTTGTCACTATTTCTACCATGTCACATGAATCGGGAATGGAAACCGATAACTCTACATCAGGTCGATCCTTAAAACGAAGCCGGTTACATGTATGTAAGCACTGCAATAAAAGAAGACGCAAACATAACGATGATTCGCGTAATTCTGAATCTAATTGTCATTGTATGGATCAAATTTCACCTAAGAAACAGACACCACTAGAGAAAGAATTATTAAAAAAACCTAATCCTGCGGTTCGAAATGATTTGCATATTTCTCAGAATCAGTCCGTTCCCACACCAATAGGTCGTAAATTGTACAATGAAAATGACATCTCTCCGTTTATCGTCCATATTCAAAGGGTACAATCTACTCCTAGTGATAGCGTTTCCTTGCATCCAGTTACATTTGGAAAATTTTTAAAGAAAAATTCTTTCCAAAATATTGTAAACGGAAGTGTGAAGCAAATAGGTAGGAATAAAATAGCAATGAGCTTTTCAAACTATTCTTCTGCAAATTCATTTATCACAGATAAAATTTTAGATGCTTATAATTTCAAAGCTTTTATCCCAACATTTAGTGTCACTCGAATGGGTCTCGTAAGAGGCGTTCCGGCAGAGTGGACACCAGAAGAAATTATAGAAAACATAACAGTTCCGTTTGGTTGTGGTAAGATAATTAAAGTGAGGAGGGTTAATTATAAAGTGTTTTTAGATGGTACTCCATCATGGAAACCGTCTCAAAGTGTTGTAATAACTTTTGATGGACAAATCTTGCCTAAAAGAATATTCATGTGTTACAATGCCTTGCCTGTAGATTTATATATATATCCCACCATACAGTGCTATAACTGCTGTCGTTTCGGACATACTAAAATTCAATGTAGATCTAAGCCAAGATGTTTCAAGTGTGGTCAAAATCATGTAGGAGACTCATGTCAAATTGATGAGAATGATTCAGTCTGCTGTTTGTGTACAGAAAATCACTTTGCTACCAACAAATATTGTCCAGAATATATCCGTCAAAAAGAAATAAAGCAATATATGGCTCATAATTGTACTTCATATACAGAGGCATCAAAAATAGTTCCTAAAGTAACAAAATCATATGCTGCTGTTGCTTCATCTAATCCCACCAACAATATTCAATCAAAATCTGAACAATCTGTCCAGCCTCACACATCATATAAAAAAACAATATTTATTAAGCCTAAAACACAAATTACAAATACACATGGTTATGATACAGTCGCTCATAATGCTATAGTCAATGATTTTCAAATTCCTACACCTGCAAATGGTTGTGGTTTTAATAAAACTTCTGTTAACTCTAATACACAGATGACAATATCAGAAATATTGTCAGCCCTATTGAATCTAATTACACATATTAATCAAAACCCACAGTCCAACGCTGCTTCAGTTTTGACAAATCTTACACATGCTTTTAAAAATGGCCAACTTGGCGAAAATAATACAGTGGAACTGTCGTAGCATTCATAATAAAAAAAGTGATCTTATTTATCTTCTTAATAAATTTGAACCATTTGTCTTTGCACTATCCGAAACATGGCTTAAGTCAAATCAGATATTCAGAATTAATGGCTATAACATAGTACGTGAAGATAGATCTGATGGGTATGGTGGTGTGGCCCTACTCATCCAAAATTCTGTTCCATTCATCCCTGTAAATTTACCATCCCACAATAATGACATTTCTATTGTAGCTGTAAATGTAAATAAAATATGTATTGTTTCTATATACATTTCACATCCTTCGCTAACAATACTTAGTGAAGTTAATCAAATTTTGTCTAGAATTCCTAAACCTTTCTTAGTTTTAGGTGATTTTAATTGCCAACATCAATCATGGGGAAGTTCATTAACAAATTATTTAGGAGAAGAACTAATAGACATTATTGATTTGCATAATATATGTATTTTAAATTCCGGTGCAAGAACTAGATGTACTAGGCCCAATGAACATAGTAGTGTTGTTGATTTATCTTTGTGCTCTCCAACCTTAGCAGCATCATTGTCTTGGAACACTCTTGGTTCCACGTATGGTAGTGACCATTATCCAATATTAATAACATTTCCAAACCAAAAACCATCATGTTTTCAGTACAAGTCCTTTTTAAAACATAAAATCGCTGATAAAAGCAGTAGTGATTGGGAAAAATATAAACTGTCAGTTCAATCCAAATTAACTAGTCTTCCAGCCATTGGTAGTGTTACTGAAGCACAATCTGCTAAAATATTGTCAAACATTTTAATAGAGGCTGCAAACGACGTCTTTCCAAAGAAAAAATCAGCAGCACAGAAAATTCCATCCCCTCCCTGGTGGGACCAAGAGTGTAGTGAGGCTGTAAAGAAAAGAAAGGAGGCTGAGAAAAATTATAGAACATGTATGACCAATTCTAATTATGATAATCTATCTGAAATTACAGCTGAAACTAGGAAATTGTTTACAAAAAGAAGTTTGAAAGTTGGCGCAACTTTTGTCATTCAATTTCACCTGACACTCACCCAACTTTAGTTTGGCATAATATCAAACGTTTTAAAAGTGCATTCAACACTACAAATACATCTTTTCTACCAGATCATTTAGGCAATGAGTTCCTTAATAAGCTTGCTCCTCCATGGGTTCCACAGTATATCAATAAGTCTATCTCCACCTGCTGTTTACAAGAAGGATCAAGTAAATTGACTTCGCCTTTTTTGTTACCTGAATTAAAAGGAATATTGCAGGATATCAAGGACTCTGCACCAGGTGAAGATAGTATAACGTATTCGCTTTTAAGTAACTCTGGTGATGGGACTCTAATTTATTATTTGGATTTATTAAACACCATTATGATTTCGGGAGAAATTCCTCAAGCATGGAAAAGTCAAACAGTGCTGCCATTTCTTAAGCCAAATAAATTACCATCTAATGCTACCTCCTACCGTCCCATTGCATTGTCTTCGGTCCTAATGAAAATAATGGAACATTTAATAAAAAATCGGTTAGAATGGTTCATGGAGAGCAAAGGGCTGTTATCTAAAACCCAATTTGGTTTTCGAAAAGGCAAATCTACGCTCGATAATATAGCAATACTTACTTCAGACATACGTTTATCCTTTTCAAAAAATACTTCCACAATAGCCGTATTTTTAGACGTTAATGCTGCATACGACAATGTGCTTTTAGATGTATTACAAAAGAAACTTGAAGTCTTATCTGTACCTCCTATATTAATCAATTTAATTATGAAAATATTATCAAATCGTATCATTAATCTTTCCCTAACAAAATGTAGTTTCAGTAGAATTGTTTCTAAAGGCTTACCGCAAGGATCGGTACTTAGTCCTATTTTATATAATATATACACTTACGATTTGCAGTCTGAGGTATGCAATAACATTGATGTTAAAATGTTACAATACGCTGACGATCTTTTATTATACACCTGTGTTGAGCCACTTAACAACGCAATTTTAGTCCTATCACAGTCATTACTTAAACTAAAAATATGGATGGATAGCAATGGATTAGACTTATCACCATCAAAAAGTGTAGTTGTTATTTTTACACGTAAGCGCATACACCCTCATATCGAGTTATACTACAATAACATTATCATACCAGTACAAGATCACATTAAATTCCTGGGAGTTATACTGGATAGTAAGCTATCTGGAGCTATGTATTGCGACTACATTGTAAATAAATGTGAAAGATTATTAAATATGTTAAGATGTTTATCTGGCGTATGGTGGGGTGCACATCCATATTCATTAAAACTTATTTATAACGCTTTAATAAGAAGTGTTTTAGACTATGGTACATTTCTTTTAGAGCCTGGTAATACCACAGCTTTTAAGAAACTTGATAAAATGCAATACAAAGCCCTAAGAATAATAACAGGGGCAATGAAGTCCAGTCCAACTAACGCTTTGCAAATTGAATGTTCAGAACCTCCTTTGCAATTAAGACGGCAATTACTTAGTGATCGATATTTATTCCGTATTTTACAATTTTCTAATCACCCACTTCTTAAAATCTTGTATAAAGTGAACGAGCAATTATCAACTTCGAGTTATTGGAGTAATAAGTCACCTCCATGTCTACTTATTAGCTATAGAAAATACCTGGATATTACCTCTCCTATACATCAATCCACTTTTCTCCCCATGTTTCATGTTAACTATGATTGCTTAGTGCTAAATCCAGTGGTTCACTTAGATTTATTGAAAAAAGACAGTAATAAAAGTAATGTACTTGTCAACTTTACACATATTTTAGAATCAAAATTTTTTGACTACCAATACATATTCTGTGATGCCTCTAAACAGTCTTCTGAGCAGTGTGTGGGTGTCGGAGTATATCACCCTCAATATAATATAGTTCAAAAAATAAAACTCCCACCCGAGTCATCGGTACATTCTGGTGAAAATCTAGGTCTATTAAAAGCTGTAGAATACATTAATTTATTAAAACTTAAAAAAACTGTAATTTTCTCTGATTCTAAAAGTTCTCTTCAGTCATTGTTGAAATTTTCTTTTAAACTAAAGCCATATTCTCCTTTAATTTTTAATATAAGAAGTGAAATATATAAATGTAACTTGAGAGGTTGCATAGTCGAATTTGTTTGGATTCCAAGTCATTCAGGCATCAAAGGTAATGTAACTGCGGACAGATTAGCTAGTGAGGCGGTCTCCAGTGGTGATGTTTATCCATTTTTAAATTATAGTCAAGATTTATTAGCCCTTCCCAAATTATCCTTACAAACAGCTTGGAATGAAGTATGGCATACTGAACAGCAAACTAGGGGTAGATTCTACTCTTTAATACAAACTGATATTCCATTAAAACCTTGGTTTTGGTCTCTAAGGCTAGGTAAAAAAGAAACAACTATAATTACTAGGTTAAGATTAGGTCATACATGTTCACCTGTTCACCTTGCAAAGCTAGGCATAATTGATAGTCCAATGTGTGGATGCGGACTGGATACGGGAAATATTAATCATATTTTCTTTTCTTGCCCTAAATACCAAAGAGATACATTCCTTAACGACCTTTTATCCTTAAAAATTCCGTTCCCGATCAGTATAGTTTCTCTATTACACGGCAAAAATACCAGCGTTTATAAATGTATTTCTTCATTTATTCTTTTAAATGATATAAAATTATAATAAAATAGTATATATTACATAAATAATATTATCATTTAATATCAACAAATATCAGTTATTTGTCCATTTTATATATATCAATAAAAACAGAATACTTTACTGATCTCCTCAACACATTTCCTATTCCGAAATCCGAAGTAAATTCCTAAATTCTCGTTTCCCAAATTTTTACCGCTTCCTACCAAATGTATTAAAATTCGAACTCGACATTGGCTAAAATGCACAAACCGTGCGAAGCCAGAAGGAAGAAAAAAAAAAAAAAAAAAAAAAAAAAAGTACTAACCTGACTTTTTCCATTTGATAAAATCATGCCATTGTTATAGAGATAATAATTTCAATTATAAATAAGAATTTGATTTTTTCCAAATTGCAACTAGCTTTCAGAACGGTGAATGAAATAAAGTTATTTATAATAAAAATCGTAATACAATCTTTCATTCTCGGGTCATGAGTTTGTAAAAACAAATAATATTAATTCCGTTATAGATCACCGATGGGTTAATGTCGATTTATATTTGTTTAACACATACAAAGTACAAAAGAAGTGCACCGGGAATTGATAACCTCTACAACAGATTCTGTTGAAAATGCTGAAACAGTGGATATGGTGTCGGGCACGACTCGGGCTAGCGACGGTGCCTATGAAGGTGCAACGACGGATGAAAAGATCCTCGTCGGGATCCGAGGCCAGTCCTTTGCGGCGGTTGTTGAAGGATTCCAGTGAGTTTGGGGAGCTGGGTCAAGCAGGGGAGCTGCGCTGGGCCACGGAACCGTATGCAGCACGACCCCCTGAAGAATCACAATCGCAGCCGCAGCGAGAGCAGACAGATCCCGGTGAAACAGCAGTGCTGCTGTTTCCCGGGCAAGGCTCGCAGTTTGTAGGAATGGGCCGCCAGCTGGACGCCTTTCCCGCCGCTAGAGAACTCTACGACTTGGCTTCTAGTGTTGTTGGGTAAGTTGCAATTTTTTTGGGTTTAGATTGGACATCTTTCCTGCCACTAAATTGCAATTTAAGGCCTGATACCAGATATTAAAAAAAAATCACATCTTTCCAGCTGCCCCAGATTTTGTCTGACGAAAAGGGGGGGTTCGCATATAGCGCAGCCTTCGTTTGCAAGGTGTTTTTGTTTCATTGAAAAAATGTGAAGTATAGTAATTAAAGCAATAAATTGTTGTGAAATTTCACCTTTAACTTGGAAAAACCACTACTAAAAAGTACAGCATCTCAGTGTTAGATCATCCACCATTAGGCAATTTTCCATTTCTCTTGAATCAATTCCAATTGATCGACATTGAGATTGTGATTTTTTGTAAGCTTGAGTTTCCACATTGGTGCCAAATTGGACCCATATTGCACAGATTTTGAGTGAAGCAAACTCAGTGTTATTTGTTTGATCCAATTTTTCACTAGTGTTGCTAAATAAGAGTATGAAAAATCACAATCTCAATGACGATCAATCAGAATTGATTCAAGAGTATGCCTACATATTACTGGATTTTGCACAATGCTACTTTGTCCCTATAAGCTATAAAAATAAAAGCGCCTCACGCTGTGAACATTTCCAGCATGGAGCTACAACTCAGATAGAGGAGGGGTATGGGTTATTCTAAGTTAAGAGGTAATTCGTTGTATGAAGTGGCGGCACAACTTTTTTTTATATATTTTTACTGAAGTATACATTTTTTTATATATAATGCTAAGTTGAAAACTTTTACAAAGTGGCCAGACAATTTGTTGGTTTTATCTCATTTTATAAGTGACCAGGGGAAATATTCAGTACAGGGGAGAGACAAGATGCACAGGGGAGGATACTTTATGAACAGGGAAGAGATAAACATATAAAAAAACAAGGCGATTTTTAAAAATCAACTTTATTTACTAATTTTTATTTTAATAATAAATTATTTATAATCAGACTTCATTTCTTAGCAGGGTCTGTTTATAAAAATAAATGTTACATTAAAAAATTTTTACTTTTCCTGTCCATCAAAACAAAAAAATATATAACTTTACTATTAATACACTATTGCTTACGCTCACCCTTTTTCGTTATAAAGTCTTTTTTCCTGCACAAAGTCTACTGCTTGAATCATCTTCCATAAATTTGACTATGCTCATTTTCAAATTCTCAATATTTTCTTGAGCTGTGATTTTTGTCTATCAGTCTTAACTCCTTGCCTATTTTACTCAAAGGTGTCATTTTCATTTGTTTCGATAAAATATTGTATTTTTTTTTTACTATTTTACCGCTTAACACTCTCCTGAAGACTTTTTTCTTGGTCAGTGGCGAGATTTGAAAAATTGTCATTAAGTTGTTGAGTAATAACTTCACTGAAAAGCAGTTGCTTTTTATAGTTTCTTTGTCTCCTGCACCTACGGCTCTTATAAGTGAATCAACTTAGATAGATAGATAGATATTTATTACAATTATCCATCACAGACATGCATCACAATCACAACTTAAAATAAAAATACAACAATAAAATAATAGAAATACCTACATATGTATGTATACCGTGGCAATATATATATGTGTGCTGCAAAAGTGCAAAAGGTCATGGCTCAGTAATCGCTATTGTCCATATCAAAAATGTGTACAAAAAATATTAAAATACTGGGAGTAAACGAAAAGCCATACGATAAATAAAATAAATACCTAGTAGAATTTCGGCAGTGTTTGTGTGTGTGTGTGGTAGCATTCATGTACACTCCAACCATGTACCTACCAGACTGTGAGCGAAACAATCACCAAAATCGCCATTCTAGATGACAAAGTCCGCCACCAAATAAGGGTGTCCCAGAAGCCGACGTCAAGCCGAAAGCTGACGGTAGACTAACTCATATGTTATCAGAAAAATATAAAAAAAAATCTAAGTCACCTATTTAAATAAAAATCTAACATTTAAAAAAATCGATATAATTTACACCCTGTGACGGTTTTTTCACTCTTGTTGCTACAAATGTTGACTTTTCTAAACATTTTCTTTTGTTTTGTAATCCTGAATAATGTTTCTGTATACTCTAATCTAAAATTTAAAGCCAGCTGCTCCAAATTAGAAAAATATGCCATTTTTATCTAAATTAAATATTCAAAATTAATTTTTCGCATAGCTTTAACAAGCTGTACTGAAAAAAAAATGTACTATGCGAGTTTGGCAAGTAACTGCAAAAGTTGGCGCATTCAATAAGGATTCCAAAATGGTATGATACTTGGTAGATAATTTCTACGATTGCAGACAATATTTTTTTTTCCAAAAACAGGCAGTTTTGAACAAATTTTTCTTACATACTTAAAATTTATTCTTATGTACCCATGGTTGCTTTAAGGCTGTAACTTTAACATTCTAGTTTGAGTGAGACCGGGAGAGTCATATTACGAAGTGTGAGAGAGACAGATAGTGATGCTAACGTGACAGAGACGGCGAGTCTCACATCCACTTCGTAAAATGACTATTTTACGAAGTGGAAGTGAGACAGATAGTGACGCCAATTATTCGCTAACGCACAAACAATACACATCAGTACGTTTCGCTCCTTCGCTTACTGCGCATCTTTCTGTATTCGTTCGTGTTGGTTTCATGCTTACCACTTTCTGCTTCGTTTATTGGACTTGATTGCTTGTGATTTGGATTCGGACTGTTTAGTTTCTCTACCGACGACCTTTGCTTTGCTCCGGACTACTTATCCTACTTATCGTTGATTGTGTAATTGTGTAGTGCCACCATGTCTGCGTACACGACACAAGAATACGCCAACATGCATTTAATTTATGGGGAATGTAGATGCAATGCCAACGCTGCAGCTAGACTTTAGGGACCGAACCAAGTACATAGTGAAAGAAGATTTCGTCCCCCTTACGAGGACGTTGTACTAGACATTGTCGAAGAAGATCGGAGTATTTCTGTACGTGGAATAGAGAGAAGCACAGGAGTACCCAAAAGTACAGCCCATCGGATTTTGCAAAGAAATCAGCTACACCCGTACCACGTACAGTGAGTACAAACTCTACTACCCGAGACCATCGACCCCGTGTTGCTTTTTGTCAAACAATGCTACAAAAACACAGAGAAGATCCGCGATTCTTCGAAAAAAATTTGTGGTCAGATGAGTCAACATTTAAAAAAGATGGTTACATGAACCTACACAACTTACAGGAGTGGCATATCGAAAATCCTCATTTGATGAGGCAAGATAGATCACAATATCGATTTAAAGTGAATATGTGGACCGGAATTTTAAATGGACAAATAATAGGTCCTTTTGAGCTGCCAGACGCTTTGACTGGTAAAGTTTATTTACATTTTTTACAAAATGATTTACCAAATCTACTGGAAGATGTGCCACTTAACATTCTAAGAGATATGTGGTTTCAACAAGATGGTTGCCCAGCTCACTATGCCAGCTCAGTAAGAGAATATCTCGATGAGGAATACCCAGGCAGATGGATAGGACGATCTGGTACTATCTCGTGGCCAGCCCGTTCCCCAGGTTTAAATCCATTAGATTTCTTTTACTGGGGAGCGGTGAAAGAAAAAGTTTACGCAAAGCCAATCGAAACTGTGACTGACCTACGGCAAAGAATAATAGAAGCAAATGTTTTTGTTAATAATGGAAGATTCGCCCGCTTGATAGCCCGATCTTTTTTAAGAAGATGTCGAGCCTGCATTAGAGCTGAAAGAAGACAGTTTGAACACCTGTTGTAAATCTTGACATTTAAATAAATTATGTTAAACAATTTTTGTGTATTTAATTTATTTCACTATCTGTCTCTCTCACACTTCGTAAAATGACTCTCCAGGTCTCACTCAAACTAGAATGTTAAAGTTACGGCCTAAAAAGCAAACCATGGGTACATTAGAATAAATTTTAAGTACGTAAGAAAAATTTGTTCAAAACTGCCTCTTTTTGGAAAAAAAAATATTGTCTGCAATTGTAGAAATTATCTACCAAGTATCATACCATTTTGGAATCCTTATTGAATGCGCCAACTTTTGCAATTACTTGCCAAACTCGCATAGTACATTTTTTTTCAGTACAGCTTGTTAAAGCTATGCGAAAAATTAATTTTGAATATTTAATTTAGATAAAAATGGCATATTCTTCTAATTTGGAGCAGCTGGCTTTAAATTTTAGATTAGAGTATACAGAAACATTATTCAGGATTACAAAACAAAAGAAAATGTTTAGAAAAGTCAAGAATTGTAGCAACAACAGTGAAAAAACCGTCACTACCGTTACTTAACGGATCTAGGTCGACTTTTCCTGTTACCCTGTATAAGCCTCTTTATTTACAGGCAGCCTACTCCCATTGCAAATTTCTTTTACAATAGGTTTTTTTTTGTTTTTTGATGGTATTGGTGTTTGGTTTTGCTTATTAGTTTTTTCCCAATCATATTCTTAACTCATTGGCACACTTTTAATTTTCTTTCCTTTGAATTTGTGTTTTATTAAACTGACACAATAGACAATGGTAATTTTATGATATTAAAAAATAAATATTGTAGTAATATCTACACGGACCTAGTCTTATTTTAGGTCTGAGAATCTCTAAGAACTTATTGTCCTTAATCAATTTAAATAATCGATTGAAGCTGCTGTGGGCTTGACGATAAAATATTTTTGAATATAATGACATTAATTTTAATTTTTCTTAATGAGGTCCCTGCAGACTCATCTTAGCAAATGCAGCCATTTGCTGAGATGAGTCTGCAGGGACCTCATAGAGATTCATTTAGGAATCGTTATATGTAATTCTTCCTTGCATACATATTTTCATGGCACAAAAAAAGGTAGCTGCAAAAAGGCGCACTCATCTCTGATAGAGATCTTTCCGGCCAGCTCAAGCGTTATTGTAAAAGGGAGTTTACAACAGGAAGAATTTATTGTTTACGACATTTATGTGTAATAATAATAAAACAAGATTGAACCCAATGCGTACGTGCAGGTGGGACGTGGCGCGCGTGTGCCGCGAGGGCCCCGAGGAGGAGTTGCATCGGCGCTGCCAGACGTGCGTCGTGGTGACGGCGCTGGCGGCGCTGGAGCGCGCGCGCGACGAGCGGCCCGCCGCCCTGGAGCGCGTGCGCGTCGCCGCCGGCTTCTCGCTGGGCGAGATCGCGGCGCTCGTGTGGGCCGGCGCGCTGCCGCTGGAGGGCGCGCTGCGGCTGGTGGAGGTGCGCGCGGCGGCGATGCGGGCCGCCGCCGCCGACCGGCCCGGCGGGCTGCTCACCGTGTGGCTGGCGGCGGACGCGGACCTGCCGCGGCTGCTGCGCCGCGCGGAGGAGCGCGCGCTCGAGGCGGGCGTCGCGGAGCCCGTGTGCCGCGTGGCCAACTACCTGTACGCCGGGTGCCGCGTGGTGGGCGGCGACGAGGCGGCGCTGCGCGCGGTGGAGCGCGAGGGCGGCGCGCTGGGCGTGCGGCGGGCGGTGCGCGTGCGCGCGGAGGGCGCGTTCCACACGCCGCTGATGGCGCGGGCGGCGGAGGCGGTGGCGGCGGCGGCGCGCGCGGTGGGCGCCCGGCGGCCGAGGGTGCGCGTCGTGTCGGCGGTGGACGGCCGCGATTACAGGCACGGAATATATAATAGTACTCCATACACAACGGCCACTCACCTCCCCGCACTCGTTTCAAATACCTCACCCCACTCCGCAGTTCGTTGTAGACATCACTGACACTTATGCCTGTAGCACACCTCCGCTGCGAAACTAACAAGGCGAAACTGCGCAAGAGCGAATCGAACGCGGAGGTGTAGATGAGCAGATCGGGCAGATGCGCGTGCGACAGAGACAGCGCTATAATTAAATATTCGCTTTAGAGCAGGCAAGCTCACTAGAGCTGGCGCGCCGTGCAAACGACAACGCGGGAGAATCGTTTAGCGGTTTCGGTACTACAGTTTCGCGGCGGAGGTGTGCTACTGGCATTAACAAGGGCGCGCGCGATCGCTCGGGCGCGACGTATTTTCACGTTCGCCGAGTAGACGCGAGCGCCGGCCGATAACAGAGATAGCGCTATGCGGATAAAAGAGAAGGCAGTCGCTCCACTTCTCGCGTCATTTTGATTGATGACCGCGCACTCGGCCCTACTAAATTCCACGCACACATTTGCGCGTATACTAACGTCATTTGCTTAAGTAGTAAATAGTAATAGGTAAGAGCTCTTACACATCTGCGGCGACAGCTGTCGCGCGACCGCCGGCGACTGCTCGGGACCGCAGCGATATCAGTATAGTAGTCCGGTTTCTAATGAATGTAGTATGGGAGCTAAGGTTTCAAAAAATGGATTTTGAGGAAGAAGTGTACGAAATATCGACATAATTCCTTTCCGCAAAAATGAACGACATGGACATCGATTTATTATTATCGATTAATAACTGAATATCTTAAAATATTTATTAATTCGTTAAACAACGCTATAGAAGTTCTAAAGTTATTAAAGAATTTCATCTCATCTTGTTATAAAAGGGTAAAATAATGTGACGTAGAAAAATTACTGTCATGTTCCCTGTGTATGTCAATATTTCGTGCACCAATATAGTTCGACGTTTCCCTTTTCGTTTTCGTCTTTTGAGTAATAGCAAAAGAAGAACTTCTTGCTCAAAATCCATTTCTGAAACCTAAGCTCCCATACTACATTTATTAGAAACCGAACTACTGTACCGATATCGCTGCGGTCGCGAGCAGTCGCCCGCGGCTGCGCGACAGCCGGCGGCAGTCGCGGGCGGTCGCGCGACAGCGGTCGGCGTCTGCTCGCGACGGCAAGCTGTCCGCAGATGAGTAAGAACTCTAATTGGGATGATGACTGAATTCAAATTTTTACGTCTCGTCATTAAATATTAAAATACCGTGGAAAAAGATGCAGTCCTGTGAAATTAGAATTAAAATCGGCTCAGTAATACATTAGATACAAGCATTTAAAGTTGTTAATTTGAAGGCGATTAGACAGAGAGATCCGACATCAACCGTGACGTCATTGTTGAGTACGGCCATATTAACTCCTTGTAAATTGCCGTTTTGCTAGAAAGAGACGGAGAAAAATCTTTAATACCTTATATCTTGGTTGTTTATATAGTTATTCAAAAACCGATTTTTTCTTTCTGTTCATTATATGAAAAAGCTTCTATTAAAGCAAAAAAATTTTTTTAGTCATCTAGCCAATTGATTTGCGAACATTGTATGCGAGTGTCGGGCGTGTGGTGCAGGGACGGCGCGCAGGTCGCGCGGCAGCTGGGCCGGCACGTGGTGGCGCCGGTGCGCTGGGAGCAGACGCTGCACGCGCTGTACGCGCGGCCGCACGGCGCGCGGTTCCCGCTGACGCTGGCGCTGGGCCCGGGCGGCGCGCTGCGCTCCACGCTGCGGCAGGTCAACGCGCGCGCATGGGACTGCTCGCTGCAGGTGCACGTGTAGCTTGTGTGGTGATTCGATACGTGGAAAGACTAAGCACCGCTAGTGGTGAACTGTAGTAGACTTATTATCGTGCGGTGCCTCGATCCGCGGTAACACTAAGTGCACCGCTAGCGGTGAACTGTGGTAGACTTATTATCGTGCGGTGCCTCGATCCGTGGTAACACTAAGTGCACCGCTAGTGGTGAACTGTAGTAGACTTATCGTGCGGTGCCTCGATCCGTGGTAACACTAAGTGCACCGCTAGTGGTGAACTGTAGTAGACTTATCGTGCGGTGCCTCGATCCGTGGTAACACTAAGTGCACCGCTAGCGGTGAACTGTAGTAAACTTATTATCGTGGTGATTGATTGCGTAAATAAAGTGTAAATAGTGTGAATGTTTATTAATTAAGAGAAAAGTGATTTGTTAGTGTAAATATTAAATTTTTTACTAATAAAATGTTTCTTGACTTTGATATATTATAATTTATTTTTGTAGTCTACAGTGCGCCACATAAAATCTGTCTTCTCTTTTATATATGATTATGATAATGATCAAGTGGGTTGCCCATCTGATGGTCAGTAACTAAATATGTCACCTGTGTGACTGAGCCCAGCTGGGCCACAAAAAAAAATGGAAAATAGATTGTTTGAGTATATGCCGCTATAATGTCTAGAGTTTGTCGTTTGCGCGTTTCAAAGAGATATGTGTGGCTCAGCGGGGGTAACGTTACCCCAGCCCGGCCACACGGATCTCGAAAACGAAAAACAGCGAAATTCTGTTTGCTGATATAGATAGGTAGCAATTTGTCGAAGTATGTCCGACATGTTTAGGGCTCGACAAACTTAAAGGTTAATGTGTGACATAAGATGTAAAGTTACAGTACCCAGTAATTTCACTGCCTCCCTTTATATCATAATACAGCAATGGAAACACCAGCTTTACGACAAAAATAGATATGATAGAGGCGTGTATTATGATATTTAAATTCAAGCTAGTTATCTGAATTGCTATCAATCCCTTTCTTTTATTCGTTATACAAAGAGAAAGAAATGGCATTATAACAATTCAT
Source organism: Schoenobius gigantellus (assembly GCA_963935595.1). Classification (NCBI taxonomy): domain Eukaryota; kingdom Metazoa; phylum Arthropoda; class Insecta; order Lepidoptera; family Crambidae; genus Schoenobius; species Schoenobius gigantellus. The sequence continues at coordinate 47,693,532 of OZ012542.1, read as the reverse complement.
AAAACTGCCTGGAATTAAGACGTTATAATATACCCACTGAGCTCCCTTACTGAGTACGCCACCATTATTAATGCGCCTCATGGGCACATTTAAACGCCTTTAATTTTGTATATTGTTAAACCATTGGGATTATAGTGGATGCACTAGTTCAACCGTTAAATTATTCAGTTGAACTAGTGGGACTGAGGGCTGATATAGTTATTCCATTAACTGTAACTCATAATGAGTGATATGGTCAAAGAAATAAACCAATAAGTAATAAAAATATAATTTAATACCTATCAATATAACAATATTCTTATTAACACTAAGTAAGCGCATGGCGAGTGCGCTGGATTCGAATTGTGCTAAGTTTTGGATAAATACATCAAGGTAACACGTTGAAGTGATTGAACGGCGTTGCCCACGTTCTATGGATTATACGTTGATGTGTTGAGTTAAATGTTCCGCCGAGGGATTTTTTATGGCCATCTGCCAAGGGGGTTAAACGGGGCGGGATTCTCAGCCTCATTCGCTTAACAACGTGTTAATTAAATTGCGCAAAACCTGCATATAGTTCGTTAAAAATCAAGAGGAGAATCGATTCCACCAACAAAAAATAAGGATCAGAATTGATCCTTAAATACATTTTCAACTCCACCGTCTTTACCTCTTACCGGGGCGGCGCGACGGCTAAGCTGCAACATCGTATTTGCAGGCGTTCGACCACAGACTTTCAAATTCGCAAGATATGCAACAAAACAAAAAGATGCGTTATAATTTCATAAATAATCCGCGAGAATATTATATAAAGCTGGATTATCACCGCTGGGGTGCGTTGAGGTTTTGGGTTATTTAATTAACACGAACATTATAATGTTGAGGGGCTGCCGAGACGGCCGCGAAGTGGTGATCGGGGTCAGATATTGAGGGGGTTGGAGCTGGGCTGGCCGCCGGCGGCGGCGACGTCTTGCCCGAGCCGTTGGAGGGCGGCGAAGCTCGACTCGCGGCGCGGCGCGGCGGCCGCGAGCAGCGCCGGCACGCGACCCAGCGCGTCGTCCGCCCACGCTTCCGCCAGCCGGACCTACCGTCGACATTATACACGGTTATTTTTTATCACCCTGGAAAATTTAAGAGACGCTTCACGACATGGCATTAGAATGATTTAAGGCCCCGTTCCGTTTCGAGATTACACTACTCACAGTACTCAGACTGCTCACGCCCGGGCCGAATCAATAGACGCAATAATGATGCCAATGGCATGCTATCATTTCGGAACGATCCTGAACGCGCTTATGTCAATAATATCAACCTCAAAAATAACCTCAAAAAGAATTTAACTCGTAATTTCAATTGTATTCTATGATAACCAAGATTTAGCAGTTTTTCTTTGCCTTGTACCTACCTTTACCGTCTTTTCTGACCTTTTAGCGTCTTCATGAGACAGTTTGAGATAAACTATTTTGTTTTCTTCTTCAACAAAAACTGGTAATTCTAATGTCGTCATACTTTCCTTATATTTAATTCAATGTTTTGGAATATTTGGCTTATTTTTGCCTTCAATTCAAATACAGAGTACATTTCAACCATCGAACTAGCGAACTAAAACAAAATGTCAACTTGGCAATGACATTTGACTCACGGTGCTGACCTGAGCACTGTAAACGTTTGTGACACAATCAATGACGTCATCGCATCCAACCGACGTGAACGCTGTTGTCGCGAAACGGGCCGCCTGTTAGCGCGCTCACAGTGCTGATGGTCACTATAATCGCGAAACGGAACGTAAATAATTTACTATTATAATATGTTTGTTTGTTAATTACGTTAACTTTATAGATAAAGTTATTGAATTATTTTGTTCATGTTTGGTTTTGCGGCGCCAACGTCGCCAACTTAGGGGAATCGCCACTGCAGACCTGTATGAAACAGTTTATTGCGCAGACTTAAATTCGGCGTATCTATTTAATTATGTCATATAAATAAAGTGACAGCTCTGATGAGTGTTTATATTGTTTGTTATTACTGTGGTTGGTTACCGACCTCGTACTCCGTGGCCTTGGGTCTCGCGGCGCGCGACAGTACGGCGGCGGACGTGTACGCGGCGATGCAGGCGTCCGCGATGCGACTCAGCTGGCACTGCTGCTCCACCACCTAGCGTTATGTTCAATTCCATGAGATGTGATCTTTTGACCTATATAAATATTGGTTTCATTTTTAGCATTAATAATAATGCAAACAGTTGGGAATAATTGTCATTGGGTCTAAATATTGATTAAATATGTATGGTTTAGTTAGTAACTCCAAAAATATAATTTGAATGAATAAACTCTATAAATCTTATAAATTGTTAATGTCTAGTATATGTATATATTTTTTAATTTTATAGAGTCTACACCTGAGCAGTTTTTTGTTGTGAGTGCCGATTGACAGTACTAATTAGAATTAACTCAGGCCTAGCTAGAATAAACTGTAGTTAAATTTTCTCTTACTCGAGTTTGGAATGGCGTGGTAAATAAACGAATTAATAGAGTTGACACGACACGATTGACGCGTCTTCATTTCAGTTTAACTAATTTAAATTGTCCCAACACCTACATAATAATATTTATTACAAATCTAGTTCGATTTTTTTTTAAATTGTTGCGAAGCCTAGTCACAAAATTGGCAAAAACAAAACAAATCATTCATTCATTCATTTATCCGTGTTTCCATCAAGGTGACACATCTCAATTATACTTATTTGAGAGGTATAAAACTGACAACATTCAAGATCAAAAAAACAACAATAATGGAACCAAAATCACGACATCGGGTCTTATAAGCATGGTCTAAGCCTAGTCTTGGTTTAAACCTGACGCTGTCTCTATCTACCTACCCTTATTAACACAGGTGAAGGAGCATTAGGTTTAAACCGTGACCACAGATTACTTAATAGTTACTACTTAACCGTGACTAAGTTTAGACCTCATTTTATAATTGAACTAGCTTTCCGCTCGCGGCTTCTCTCGCGATATTATTGTTTTCCCATGGGAATTTATATCTTCCCGTAGAAAAAATAAATTTGTATCTATTTAAGCACGGATAATAAATTTCATAGAAATTGGAGCAGCTTTTAAATATTTTCCATAGAAACTTTCAACCCCTATTTTGCACCGTAAGGGGGGTGAATTCCAATAAACCATGAAACAAGTGTTCAATGAAATATTTTTAAGAGTATGAATCTCAAGTTTTATCAAAATCGTTGCTAATTTAAAGATTTTTCCATACATACTTGCAGCCCCTATTTCAACGCTTTAAGGTTGATTTTTTTTAAAATCCCTTCTTAGTGTGCGTCCGCATTTTGAATTAAAACAACAAAGTCCAAATTTCACGTTTGTACCATTAGTGGTTACCGCTGTGCGTGCGTCTATAGATGGGAACATCTCCTTTTATATATACAGGGTAAATTTTGAGGTACCGGCAACCTCGCAGGATTAGATAGCTAACATCATTAACTATCTAATCCTGCGAGGTTGCCGGTACCTCAAAATTTACCCTGTATAGATAGAAAAATAGAACCGACTTCAAAAACACTGAAATCTTAAGAATAATCTTCTTCTATATTGAAGTCGGCGCCAAACGATGATCTCCTAGAAAGTGTTAAAATTTGTCACCGACTTCAATATAGAATAAGATTATTTTTAAGTTTTCAGTGTTTTTGAAGTCGGTTCTATTTTTTGTAAAAAAAAATAAATATTTTTAACTTTTTAGTGAAAGAAAACCCGAATTAGTGTTTTCCTCGATTTTCTATGGGATCTCATCATCCGATCGTGACTTTGGTGACCATGGGACCACCCTTGCAGTATACTCTATCAAATACAAAAAGAATTTTGGAAATCGGTTTAAAAATGACGGAGTTATGAGGTAACAAACATAAAAAAAAACAATACAACCGAATTGATAACCTCCTCCTTTTTTGAAGTCGGTTAATAAACGTGGAAGCGCCCACAACACGCACCTGCTTCCCGTGCTTGGTGAGCATCGCCTCGGTGGCCTCGCCGATGGCGGCCGCCTGCGTGGCCAGCTCCTGCCCGAGCGGCCGCAGCTGCGCGGGCAGCACGCTGTCCAGCCCGGCGCTGGGCCGCAGCCCCACCGCGCGCCCCGCCCGCCGCCCCGCCTCGCTGAAGATCAGCCCCAGGTTGGCGGCGGGGTTCTTGAACGCGCGCTGCAGCTCCTTCAGGTGCGAGCCCGCGTACTGCATGCCCGTGAGCGCGACGAACAGTCGGAGGATGTCGTTAGTTCCCTCGAAGATGCGGAAGATGCGCAAATCGCGCAGCACTCGCTCCAGCCCCGTGGCCTTCATGTAGCCCATGCCGCCCAGGATCTGGATGGCTTCGTCCACCGCCCACCATGCAGACTCCGATGCGAACACCTTGGAGACGGCCGCCTCGAGGTGGTAGTCCTGCGCGCCGTCGTCCATGTTGCCGCTGACCATGTACGCGAGCGACTCGGTGGCGTACTGCGCGGCCGCCATGCGCGCCAGCTTCTCCTGCACGTAGGGTTGAAACGATACGAGTAAATACAAGTACATACTCGATACTTTTCTCCGAAACCAAGTACTTTTAGTATCGCTACTTTGAAATTAAGTATCGAGTAGGTATCGGTCAAAGTACTCATATCAGTATGCCACATACTTAGACATAGGATCTCGCTTTGAAGTTAATAACACTATTTCATTTTAACATTGATTAAGAAAAATTCATATCTTAAATTGATGGTTTTGTACGCATACTAGTCTAAGTTTTGTGTAGTTGGCAAGCTTGTTTGTTTGTTACAAAAACATAGGTACTTTTTTTCATAAATTCTTATAATTTTGTACTTATTAATAAAGAATACTTGTTACGGTTTTTACTGTACATTCCCAAAAACGATTCGATACTAGTGAGTATCGATACCTTTCAATTGATACCGAGTAAACATCGATTTATGACGACCGATACTGTATCGAGTAAAAGTATCGATACCGCAATGGTATCGTCTCATGTTTCATCCCTACCTGCACGGCGGGGAAGGCGGCGAGCGTGCGGCCGAACTGCAGCCGCGTGGCCGCGTGCGCCGCGGCCGCCGCGAGCGCCGCGCGCTGCGTGCCGCCCAGCGCGGCCGCCATGCCGAACCGCCCGTTGTTCAGTATGTTCATGGCCACCTTGAACCCGTTGCCCAGACCGCCCAGCACGCAGCGCTTTGGCACGCGCACGTCCTCGAAGTACACCTGCGTCACACCCCGGACACTCCGTACAACGTTCGCAAATCAATTACCTATTACTACTGCTTAAGCAAATGACGTGTGTACACGCGCAAATGTGTGCGTGGAATCTAGTAGGGCTGAGTGCGTGGTTATCAATCAAAATGACGCGAGAAGTGCAGCGACTGCCTTCTCTTTTACCCGCATATCGCTATCTCTGTTATCGGCCGGCGCTCGCGTCTACTCGGTGAACGTGTTAACGTGAAGTGTCACCACGCCCGAGCGATCGCGCGCACCCTAGTTTAAGTGTCTACAATGAAGTGCGGGGTGGGGTGAGTGAAATAAGTGCGGGGAAGTGAGTGGCCGTTCTGTACGGAGTACTATTATATCTTCTATGCCTGCGTGCGACACGCAAATGCAGAAATACATTATTAAATAAAACATAACCTAAATCTCATAAAAACATATCTAGTGAGTGAAGGTGTATGTGACTATAAGGTCTAAATTGCCTTAGTTTTAAAAAATGAAATTCCTTCAAGCATAAAAAGCCATTCAATGCAACTTTCTCTCGACATAAAAAAACAACTTTACGAGCATGACAAATGAAAACTGCAATACCCTAACAGGGTGTCATTATGTACTGTGATATTTTTGTTAACATCTTGTAAACTATGACAGGCAATGAAGAATAAATAAATAAATAAATAAATAAACATTAGCAGTGTCATACAACGTGTTCACAAAGTTTTCTAAAGCTACACTGAACTCAATATCACATACTCGTATTGGTTGGTAACCAGGTACCAATTATTTACTTATCATTTTTTGCACTGAGCTACGTACGATAGATCGATCGATAAGGCGCGGAAGATTTTCGTTGCACACAAGGACGTGCGACGCACGTGCTTCAAAGCCGCCGACTGCCGGTCGGCCGTAGGAAGAAATATAGGTCAAGTTCAAAGGTGCTTCAAGTGTTTCAATAATCAGCCTTTTTATTTAAGCTATTGTGGTCTTTTCATAGAAAAATTAAAAAATAACTTTTTTTTTCTAACAAACTTTCTTACTAAAAAGTAAAAATAGGAATTATAAAATAAATATTTCCTTTTTTTCATAACAAGAAGTATAAAAACTCGAGCTCTCGTGGGGTGTCATGAGCACCCTACGCAACCTTTGACCCGTCCTCACGTAGCCAGGGCTCGGGCCACAGTGTCCTTCCCATTTTATTTTGACGCTTTTATGGGTCATTTCAAGCTACAAAGACGCACGAGATCATAAACAAAGATTTTGGTATTCATTTTTACGTTCAAACATCTCTGGGGTGCTGACAGCACCCCGCGCGAGTGATCGAGGGTGAAAGTTGTGTTTTGAAGCAGTGATTTACAGTAATTAAAAAGGGGGAATGCATCATACCTCAGCGGTGTTGGAGCACTTGATGCCCATCTTGTTTTCTGGCGGGCCGGAGGACACACCCCCGAAGGAGCGCTCCACGATGAAGGCGGTGACCTTGTCCACAGTGCGGCCGTCCTTCTCCACCGGCGTCTGCGCGAACACCGTCATGATCTCCGCAATACCGCCGTTGCTGATCCAGATCTTGGACCCATTCAGGATGAAATTCTCGCCGTCCGGCGCAAGCTCTGCGCGCGTTCTGCACATACCACGTCACACATTACCTCATCATCATCATCATCTGAACCACAAATAAGCCCATTGCTGGTCATGGGCCTCTCCTATAAAAGGGGATTTGGAGCCTCTCCCACAACACTGGGTGCAACAGTGCGGGTTGGTATTTAAGGCCAAAATCTCGTTCGATGGTTGGCAAGGCAAATATTACATTGTAGATTAAGGAGAGCTGAGGGCTCAGTATGAATTTGTAATCAACATAGTGTATAGTCTAATGCTTGAAACTACGTGGGCTATATCTGGACTGGAGGTCCATGATTGGGGGCAGAAGCTGTTCTGTTTGGTTTATTTAGGTTTGTGGTAGGATTTTGAACCTACCTATCTATATCTACCACTGATTTGTCTAAATTAACAATTAATAGTTGCGTCCCGACAGTTACAGATTAGATACATATTTGAGAGCAGCGTTCATCGCTCTAATCGGAACCTCACAAAAGAACTATAGCGAAACAATGTGATGCTCAAATTCTAATTCAAAATTCAAAAATCTTTATTCAACATAGGCCTTTACAGGCACTTATTGACGTCAAAACAGAGCAAAACAATCTAATTTAAAGAAATTATATTAACCTTGTATGTGCATACATCCTAAATATACTCAAGATGTCTGCAAATACAAGTAGGAATGAAAAAAAAAAGTTGACTCTACACCTGTTCGGAAATTGGGAGAGCCTTCTCGAGAAGAACAGGCAAGAAACTCGAAAGGTCTAAATTTTTTATCTCCTCTTTTAAATCGCCATTTACAATTTTGGTTTGTTACAGAGTCGTCAATTGGAAGCTGACCTCAAAGCAAAAGTTTGAGCTCAACTTCCATTACAAGAATAGATGTGTTAATTCACATTATATAAGCTATCTCTGAGAGAAGTGCGTGAACTTAGCTTATAAATTGCTCTCACTGAACGTTTCTTTGAAACAAAACGCAATACATTGTTAAATATTAGAATTGAGAGTTCAAACCCAAGCTTTTTTGTCCGTCATGTAATCAGACACTTTATAATATGCTTTTTTAATAAGTACATCTTTGATTGCAACTTTAAATTTGTTTAAGCTAAGTTCTGTGCTGTGTTCTTGCATATAATTGCGTTTGCATTGTGGAGTACACTATAACTACCTTTGTGCAGGCGGCGTTGGGTTTTAGGTCGCAAGCATTTATAGCCAGTGTTAAAAATTTATAGTTGTAGTTTAAAAGATTTGATAGTTCCACTGTGGTTGAGGAATCCAGATATAACTTCTCCCTGCTTCAGCCTTATTTATTATCACGTGCCATCGGATGAATGCTTAGTTCCCCTGTTGTGGATAGTAAGACGTACTTGATAGATCCGGCGTCGGAGCCGGAGGAGGGCTCGGTGAGGCAGAAGGCGGCGTACTCGCCAGCTGTGACGCGCGGCAAGTACCGCTGCCGCTGCTCTTCATTCCCGAACAGCAGGATGCCCTTGAACCCGATCGACTGGTGCGCTCCTAGCGTGATGCCCACGCCTAGATCGTGAGCACCCACTACCTGTCGCCAACAAATACCTATGCTTTATCTAGACCGCATAATGTAACTCATTTACACTAAGCGTGCACAGTAAGTGTGTAAATGTGTATGCGTGTGTGTGTGTGTGTATGCATATACACGGTTATTTTTTTATCACCCTGGAAAATTTAAGGGACGCTTCACGACATGGTATTAGAATGATTTAAATAAAAATTAAAAAAATAACCCCCCTCCTTAATTTTATATTAATTTTTTTAAAAATACAAAAAATGCTGCACTAGTTGAGAGCAGCATTTTTAGAGATTTTTTTTATATTTTTTTTTTTTTTTATTTCATTTTTTTTATTTTTTATATAATATTGGATGTGTCCTGAAGCGTCCCTAAAATTTTCCAGGGTGATAAAAAAATAACCGTGTATATGCATGTGTATGTGCACAGGCATACATTTCATCTACCTTATATTATATTTAAGTTTTATATGTTTAAATGTAAATTTCAAAAAAAAAAATAATAATAATAGAATAACAGTGTCCTTTATTCTTGTTTTGTAATGTTATTGTAGGGGACCCCACGATACAGGCTTGCCTAGTGTGGGGAACGGGGTTATTTATAATATTGGGATGGTGTTGTAGCAAATAAACTTTTTTCATTTTCATTTTTTTTTCAATATACAGGTTTACTTTTGAAATATCCAAATTTTGTGAGCATTGCATCTAGGTCCAGTGGATGTTGCACATTTGTATGGAACAGCCATTGATGTATACGTAACCTAGACAAGCTGTTGCGAAGAAAATTGTGTCACGCACAACGCGGGGCAGCGCTGGGTGCGGCGTAGACGGTAGAGTACTCGCTCGCTCGTATAAGAGTAAAAGATACAGCAAAACCACGGTAATACTATATACAGTAGACCGACTTCATAGAAACGGTCGAAACACGCGCTATGCCTACATCGAACTGGGATCGCACTCGGATCGCATAGCTACAAGGGCAGTCACGAATGCAGTTCGCCGCAGGGCATACGCACGAGTAAAACGGTGCGCGCGGTCGGTCGCGAGCAGCCCTTTTTTTCGGGGGGAAATGCGTAACCGCACCGTATCCGCCGTTGACTAGACGGCAGGCGTGTGTGGGGCTGGCCCGGCAGAGTTCCAGGCCGACCCACTAAAACCCCCCGGTGTTCTCCCTGCCCTTGTGGGCGCGCATGGTAAGGTCCACACTGCGACTACCACTACCAGCGAGCCAGGGCAAGCCCGACCAAGTTGGTCGGGCTATCGCCAAGGGGGGATTGCGCGAGAACACAGGAGCAATCCCCAGACGGAGGGCCTTACGGCGGCGTGCACGGGGCCAACCATGCACGCAAGCCTCCACGGCAGGGTCATTAGACGGGCAATGCTTGCGCGAATGCCCGCCTTCGCCTGCAATCGCGAGCAGCCCTATCGCGGGTCACGCACCAAGCGATGCCGAGCGTAGATGCCGTAGGTATAAAATTTCAAATAGGGGCCGAGTCGACATACTGTATAATATACTGTCCGTGGCAAAACTAAGGCCATAAGGTGGCGGTCGAGCGTAGATCGCAGTTCAGAAACCATTTTTATTTGTTTTAATCAAGATATATATAATTACTCAGTAATACACACACACCTTAAGTACAAAACCAATATTCACATTTTGGCGTGCGGGTAGTGATATTTTTGGCCCTGGGGAGGCAGTTGGGCTGGACAACTGTCGACATCAAATGCCAGGTAATGCCACGCGTAGGCCGAGGGAGTGTGGGCCTGAGGTCAAAGACGCAACTACCAAGTCCTCATAGTACGTCCTCGCCGCTGTAGATCTGCCGCCGCGGACCTGTCGCTGCGGTCGTGCACGCTGGTAATGCTCTAGTCCAACGAGTGCCCACTCATTGCCATCCTCCTCGGGACTAGAGTAGCCAATCTATGAAGGGCGCAGGCGAACCACCGGCGCCTTAACCGGTCCCCTCCAGCAACCCCCTTTACTGCAGCCCATGGTGACTTTGTGGGTGCGGGCCCGCCATTATCACAGTAGCGACGATGACGAGCAGGGGAAGTAAGTCACCCGCGTGTTTGTGCCGTGCGTGGAGACCCGTGCGGAGGGATGAAGGAGTCCTGGTGGTTGAGCTGAATGCAGGCGGGTCAGTACCTGCAGTAAGCAACACACCTCTTTGGTCTGGATTTCCTCCTAAACGGGAGGCTCAAGGCTAGCCACCTTGGGTCAATCGGCTGCGACATCCCGTAAGAGGGCTGTCTGGCGAGGTTCCCAAATTGATGGAGGACGGAGCGGCGCGGTAAGGGTTCCGGCGCGACCTTGTAGGGTTTCCCTTCCCTATCGGGACTATCGTGTCGGTAATTCCGTATTGTTTGCTCAGCTCGTTCTCTGTTGAGGAGGGGTCCTATATCCTTGGGTGCAATTCTGGCGTCTGTACACGTTTGGTGTGCAGCGTCCCCAGTGAGGGCTCCGTGGCGGGCGGAAAGCCCCGAGGATGAAGATATTACCGTGCCCCCTATGGAATCTAAAAAGGGTCCTTTTAAAACTACCATGGCAGCCTCCACTGAGGCGCCAAAACAACAACAGATCAGTGCACCTACTGGAGCATTTAAGGTCCAGACCGCGCCACAGGCTGCGCTCACCAGCGCGCCAAGGGCTGCAACAACCATTGATTTGACGCACCTAAGAGACGCTATGCCCGGGACTATTCCGAAAGGTGGTCCAATATGGCAAACCGTCATTAAGGAGAGGAAGGTTAACAAACCTCGTAACCCCAAACCTTCCCAACCTAACGCGAAACCCAAAACCCAACAACGAGCGAAGACGAAGCCGCCTAGTAAGCCTGGCGCGCTCGCAAACTGGCCATGGAGGGGAGTAAGCAGCCGACGGTTGCTGAAGGGTCTGTTACGACCCACGATGTTCCAGCGAGTGCTCAGCCAATCCAACGCGCGGACTCACAGTCTGCTGCAGGAGAGGTTGTTTCTCAACAGGCACCCCAAACTGACCAGCAAGCGGGCGATGCGAAGACGGAAAACCGTCAACGCAACACTCGTCCTCGTGGCAAGCGTGGTGGCAAAGCCAGAAACGCCGCTGCTATCGGGAAGGCCGATGATGACCAACCCCAGTCCGCGAAGAGGACCCGTCCGGATGACACCTTGTCACCCAAGGACGGTAGCAAGCTTGCAAAAATTTGATAAATGTGATATTTGCGAATTATTCTCTGACTTTTTTCAGTCCACATTTCTTCAAAAGTCTTCCAATTCCAACGACAATACTCAAGAGTTAACTGCTCACTCGGTTTGTAGTGCGCATTTGAGTACAATTATTATAGATACATCTGTAATATTAGAACACTTAAAATCGCTTGATTTAACTAAATCAGCGGGTCCTGATGGGATTCCAGCGGTGTTCTTGACAAGATGTGCACATGTATTAGCTGACCCTGTAGCACTGCTTTTTAAACGATCACTGACTGAAGGCATAGTCCCAAGCTTATGGAAATCGGCATTTATTACGCCTATTCACAAGAAAGGCCCAAGGGACATGGTGGAAAACTATAGACCCATTTCTAAGCTGTGTCTTTTGGCAAAAGTTTTCGAGCGCGTTATCTATAATCAGTTATACAATAGTCTTTCTAGTAAATTTTGTGAGCAACAACATGGGTTCCTCAGAGGTAGATCTACTGTATCCAATTTGATTTTGTTTACTGATTTTATCACGGGGTGTATGGATGATGGAACTCAGGTTGACGCTATTTATACTGATTATAGCAAGGCATTTGATCGGGTTGATCATGTCATCCTATTAAAAAAGCTTTCAATGTTGGGCATAAAGGGAGATCTTTTTAGATGGTTCTCATCATATGTTCAGAATCGAAGTCAAGCGGTGGTGCTTAATGGGTTTACATCTTCTTGGACTAATATTCCCTCTGGAGTTCCGCAGGGATCTTTGTTAGGACCTCTGCTGTTTGTCCTTTTCATCAACGACATCAGCTCATGTTTTCATCATTCACATTTTTTACTATTTGCTGACGATATGAAGATTTATAGAAAGATCAATGATGCGACTGATGCCCATCTTCTTCAGGACGATCTAACGAGAGTTGTAGCCTACTGTAAGCACAACAATTTAGATCTTAACATTAATAAGTGTCTGGTTATAACTTTTACGCGTAAAAAGATTTCACTTGAATTTAACTATTCCATTGATAACACCCCATTAGAACGTTCAACCAATACTAAAGATCTTGGAGTTTACCTTGATAGCCAGCTCACGTACGAGCTTCATATTGACGCAATAGCGAAAAAAGCTTCTTCGGCTCTTGGTTTCATTATTCGTAACAGTGGGATGTTTACCAGCATGAAGCCGCTTAAAATATTGTATGCCGCATTTGTCAGAAGCCACCTAGAGTATGCTAGCCAAGTATGGAACCCAAATTATATGGTACACTCATCAAGACTTGAAAGAATTCAGCGAAAGTTCACAAGATTTCTTTGCTATAAGTTCAGAATTCCATATCTTGATTATTCCCATCGCTGTGCCCAATTTCATCTTCTTCCATTAGAGACTCGCAGAAAAATTAGCGATATTCGTTTTCTGCTGAAAATAGCCCAATCAAAGATTGACTGCCCTTCACTGTTGTCAAAATTATATATTAATGTCCCGCCCCGCCACTGTCGCCCTAGGAATATGCTTCATGTTCCACACGTGCGTACTGTGTATCGTGGTAATTCTTATCTGGTAAGAGTTTTTAAAGATTTTAATGTAATAAGCAAGAAACATATGGATAAGATAGATCTTTTTTGTAGTAGGCTGGCGAGCATAACTAAGTTGATGACCGATGACTTAGCGAACTTATTATAAAATTGTTTAGAATACAAATAGGTTAGAATTAGAGCAATACTTTAAGTAATTGAATCATAATAATGTATACTAGTTCATTACTATATGTGGAGGCTTGTTATTGGTTTCCTGTTATATATTTATGTGTTAAGTAGTTTTTATACTGTAAGCCCCCCAAATAAAATAAAATAAAATAAAATAAAATAAAATAAAAATAGGCGCAAGCCCCGCTACCAAGAAGAGACAAACCGGGCAGGCCAGTTACGCAGACGCAATGAGGTCTAATGATCTTTGCATCGCGATCACAACTGAGCCTACCATATACATGAACGAAACTCAAACAGCGGCCATAGATACTGCTATCGAACAACTGATAGACGAGGAAATCTATGGTCCAATGTACTCGGAGGCTGAGTTTCGTTCACCATCATTCCGCGGCAAAGCCTTCCATAGTGATGGAGTTTTAAAACTGTGGTGTGAGGACGACTTCTCACTGGAATGGCTGCGCCGAAACACCAACCGCTTACCACCGCCATGCGAGGGAGTCAGGCTCGTTGTAAAACGACAGTCTGAACTTCCTCGCAAAGTCAAAGGTTGCATCTTCGTGCCTAAGTTTGCAGACGCATCGACGGAAAATCTGCGTCGCAGACTTAAGAGCCAAAACCCGTGGTACGATGTCAACTCGTGGTGCCTCTACAGCGCCGAGCGCCAACCTGAAAAGGAAGGCATTTTCTTGGTGCTTGGCATCCCCCAACCGGAGGTTGTCAAAATAAAAAAGAGGGATCGACGAGTTGCCTATAAAACCGGGTCCATCTACGTCCGCTTTGAGGAGACGGAGCAGGGCGAGCCGTCAGGTCAGCCACTGCAACCGTCGGAGACAGCACCAACCGTCCTGCCGAACCAAGTCCAACCAGACATGGAGATCACTGAGGATCCAGGCAAGACGAAGGATCAGTCCCTCCTCGTGCCGCGGTACTCTAGCCCTGTAACGGGGCAGGAGGACCGAGGCGCCCCATCGTTGGCTGTGGATACTCCTAAGAGGCATCCTCCAGTCGACTGGTGGGAACGAGGGGCCACAGAAGCGGACGAAGAGAAGCTGCTAGGTAGCGATGGCTCCCTCAGCTCCCCAACCCGCCCACACTAACGTCGTACAAACCAACCTCCAGCACAGCCAAACTGCAACGGCTACTTTACGGAGAGTGCTGGAGGTAAATACCGAGACCGTAGCCCTAATCCAAGAGCCTTGGATCAGGAAAGGCCAAATTTGCGGTCTGTCAAACATTGGAGGCAAGCTCCACCTCAACACCACCGTAAGTAATCCACGTACATGTATTTTTACCCCTAAACATGTAACCTCCATACTAATGACCGAGTTCTGTTCCAGAGACCTGACGGCTATCAGGCTCTCTGATGACCCGTCCAACACCCTACCCAGCGCAGTACTTGCATCCGCATACCTGCCAGGTGACGCGCCAATACCGACTCCGGAGCTTGTAGCGCTAGTCACCCATTGCGAAAGGGAAGGACTGCAACTCATCATCTTGGCTGATAGCAACGCGCACCACAACATCTGGGGCAGCGTGCAATCGAACACCCGAGGTGAGGAATTTCTAACATATCTATTTTCAACAAACCTTCGCATTATCAACGTGGGTTCGGATCCGACTTATGTTACGAGACGAGCCCAAACGATTATCGATCTTACCTTAGCGACTGAACAGATTTCAGAACACATCTCCGACTGGCATGTATCTGATGAATTATCATGTTCCGATCACAGGTGGATAAGGTATAAACTAGCTATAAAGGTCAACCCGGCAATACCACGGCGAAACCTACGTAAACTGGATCGCCACACATACAGAGCATTGACAGGACAAAGTCTTAACGACATAAACGTACCTTCAGACTTTAATGACACCACCGCCATTGACAACCATGTCAATGTCATCACCGCAATTTTAAACGTAAGCTACGAACAATCATGTCCGCTTGTGATACCCCAAACAAAAATCAAAAAAAGCTACCACTGGTGGGGACCAGAATTGAGTAAGCTTCGTCACAAGGTCAGGAAACTCTTCAATAGAG
Organism: Schoenobius gigantellus; assembly: GCA_963935595.1. Taxonomy (NCBI): domain Eukaryota; kingdom Metazoa; phylum Arthropoda; class Insecta; order Lepidoptera; family Crambidae; genus Schoenobius; species Schoenobius gigantellus. The sequence goes on along the minus strand of OZ012542.1, from coordinate 47,678,242 downwards.
CAAAAAACATGAACACAGAACATGATTGGGATAAATATAAAGAAGCCCAATACAATTATAAAAAGCAGATCCGCATTATGAAAGCAGAATGTTGGAGACGCTTCTGTACCAACATTGAATCTAACAACCAGGCAACAAGAATTAAAAACATTCTTTGCAGTGAACCCGAGCGTTGCCTAGGGTATCTGAAAAAACCAGACAATACGTACACCAAATCTGATGTTGAAACTTCGGAGCTACTGCTAAGAACCCATTTTCCGGAATGTCAAATCACAGATGTTCCGACGTGGGATGAACCGGCAGTAGCAGAACCAAAGAACTCGGATTGGACAACAGCCCATAGAACAATTGATGGAAATAAAGTAAAATGGGCAATCAACAGCTTCCTTCCCTACAAATCAGCAGGCCTGGATGGAATTTTCCCGGGACTACTGATATGGTGCGATGAGCGATTAATTAATCATCTAGTGGCTATTTACAGGGCCTGCATTGCATATCGTTACGTTCCACACAAATGGAGGGAAGTTAAAGTAGTATTTATACCAAAACCAGGCAAAAGCGACTACACACAACCCAAATCCTTCAGACCGATCAGTCTGACATCATTTCTACTCAAAGGGCTAGAAAGGCTCTGCGACAGGGAAATTAGGGACAAGTGTTTAAAGTGTGTACCACTTCATGCCAACCAACATGCCTATAGTATGGGCAAATCTACCGAATCCGCACTACATGATGTAGTATCCTGCATTGAAAGCGGTCTATCTAAGAAACAATCAACGCTAGGTGTTTTCATCGACATTGAAGGCGCCTTCGATAAAACAAAATTTAACAGCATAGCAACTGCTCTGACTAAGCATGGTGTTGATCCTACAATTGCAGGATGGATTGATAGCATGCTGAGATACAGGGCTATACAATTTACCGTCAATACCACAACAAGAGCTGTGGTAGCCAGGGGTTGTCCGCAGGGGGGAGTGTTATCACCACTTCTCTGGAATATTGTTGTGGATGAACTCTTGTGCAGACTAAACAATAAAGGTCTGTATACGGTGGGCTATGCTGATGACTTAACTATCTTAGTATCCGGGCCTTTCGAGAGCATCCAATGTGATCTTATGAGGTCTGCTCTAAGAATAGTGGAACAGTGGTGCACTGACCATGAATTAACAGTGAACCCCTCCAAAACGGAGCTTATTATGTTCACAAACGAACGAAACATAGGAAACCTAAGGTTACCTAAACTGTTTGGAACCGAGCTTTCCCTTACATATGAAGTCAAGTACTTGGGCGTTATACTTGACAGTAAACTGTTATGGAATAAGCATCTAGACTACAAATTAAACAAAGCCTGCACAATCTTCTGGCAATGCAAGAGACTACTTGGAAAAACATGGGGTCTTTCGCCGAAGATCATACTATGGCTATATACTTCTGTTATACGACCGATTGTGACATACGGTGCAATAGTATGGTGGCCCAGGACCGAACTCAGTACCGTCATCAAAAAATTGCAATCTTTCCAGAGGCTAGCCTGCTCAGCAGTTACTGGCTGTATGCAGACTACTCCAACCGCCGGTACAGAAGTGATACTGGGATTGCCCCCTCTTGATTTGTACATCCAACAAGAGGCATCAATGGCAGCTATCAGATTAAAACACTTAGGAATGTGGCATCACCAAATGGGGATTCACACCATGTTATGGAATAGGATGATCGACTATCAGCCCCTAATAGCGGCACCATGTGATAGGATCCCCAAAAGGCATGTATTCGACCGGAAATACAATATACAGCTCTCAGAGCACAAACAAGATCAATCCGGAATCGACGAAGTCCGTATATACACGGATGGCTCGAAAACTGAGAAGGGCACAGGCGTAGGGGTATTCTCGATGGATCTTAACATCAACATATCAATAGCTCTGGGCGATGGAAACTCAATATTCCAATGTGAGACTGTCGCTATAACGCAAGCTGCCAACGCAGTCATGAGAAGAAGTATAACGAATTATAACATTCGAATTATTACGGATAGCATGGCTGTACTACAAGCGCTGGGAAGTGGCATCATCACATCCCGGCTTATAAACGAATGCCATGAAGCACTGGAGCATACGGCTTCACACAACAAAATTACGCTTCAGTGGATTAAAGGACACAGTGGGTCGTTGGGTAATGATGCTGCGGACATGCTGGCCAAAAGAGGTTCAGAAAGCATAGTGACTGGTCCTGTACCACAGCTGCCGATTCCTTTTAGCCAGCTGAAAACATGGACACGGCAATATACCCAAAACAAACACAATGCCCGTTGGGCAAATACCTCAACATGTAGACAGTCCAAAGAAGCGATACCTGCACTTACACCGCGACTGACAAATAGACTGCTCTACTTAAACCGACTAGAACTAAGAATAGTGGTAGGCTCTCTAACAGGACATATTACACTCAACAAACATTTATATCTACTAGGCGTAACTGACAGTCCCTTGTGCAGAGGATGTCTAGACGCTGAAGAATCAGCTGCCCATGTAATCCTGGAATGCATGGGAGTAGCCACACAACGGGCAGAAATCCTTGGCAATCCGAGGTCACTCCTAGAAGCCTGTGAACGTCCCAGGAGACTTCTGTGCTTCTGGAAGGAGCTGGGCTGGTTAGAATAACTGGTCATCCCACACGCATAATGGACCGAATAAGAGTCTAAATGCGGAAAAGGGAGCCCACTACAATACAATACAATACAACCAATATTCACACGTACTGACAACAGTGTTTTCAATTGTCACATACATATTTTACGCAAAATTTACGACGTAATCGTCACAGCAGCTCGGCTACCTATCACGATCGCCCGCGATGGACTAAGCGTACTGTTGCCAATTGGCACCAGTTAAGTGAATAATTTCTATGTACCGGACAGCGCGTCTAGGTTACGTATACGTCAATGGGAACAGCAAATCTATTTTCGTGATTTCTGGATTGGTCCCATCATAAAAGTTGCCCATTTGCTTGTCTGGACAAGCACACAAAATTTGACTCCTGCTTTAAAAGTATAATACATATAATAAAAACCTTGTAAAAAACTACTAACCTAACTAACTAACACTCTTGGCAAATACTCGTATTTATTAATTAAGTAGTGGTAATCTTAAGATACTCATCACAACTTGATGAAGTATTGATAATATCGAACTAATAGAATCATGACTAATTTAAGCTTGTTTTTTTTAAATGTAACCCTTCAACAACTAGCATGCAGCTAGTAAAAATAAAACTTAACAGTTTTGACGAATCAAAGCAAATTATTAAGCAATGGATCGTAATTTGCTAATTGAACATACTATGAGAGAATTCTATGAGCAATATTGCTCATAGGGGAATAAACTTGTATGTGGTAGTGCTGTGTAGATGCAGACCTCGACGAGGCGCGCGTACTGCGTGTTGTTGAGACCAAGTCCACCCAGGTCAGCGGGCACCTGCAGCCCGAAGGCGCCGAGATCCCAGAGTCCCGCCAGAGTGTTCGCCTCGATCTGTGCATCGCTGTCGTTCTTGGCTGGGTCGTTCACCTGTCACAAATGAGACACATTTTTTTCATATTACCTATACAGGCACGCGTTCATAGCCTTCGCGCTAGGTACAACTTCGCTCTACCCCATTCAATACCTTAGATCAGACACGATCACGGGCCAATACAAATCACTGTATAGATTAGACTCTAATCTATACAGTGATTTGTATTGGCCATTATTCTGATTCACACGAAAGAAAAGTATAAAAATATAGTGGATAAGAAAAAACTAATTCACCAAAATCACCAAACATGTTTTCTAAAGTTTATTCTACGACCCATCAATGATTAGAGGGCTTTTCTTTCATGTGAATCATAATAATGTCGTTTAATATTGTACTCTTTATTCACAGACAAAACTTGCGTACATAAATCATAGATCATACACTGAATTTTTTTATTATTGTTGCTTTTCATTGATTTAATTTTCATCACTTACTTTTCGCTTCATTGCAGACATAATGTTTGTTATTATATAAAAAATAGGAATACCTATGTAATTAAACTACTCAATTCAATTTTTTTAAATGGCTTCTGTCAGGTTTGATAATTCGCCAATGTCGAGTAGCGAAAATACGTATTTATGGTTTTTATATGGTAAAATTTTATAGTCTAGAAAATACTTAGCCGGTTGGGCTACCTGTGGACAAGCTAAAGCAGACATTAAAACGCTAGTAGAAACCTTATTTATAATTTAATTTGGTATTTTTCTATATATTTAAAAAAGGTATTGAGGAATGGGGTATTTGTTTGCTCCGCCCCGCTGCGGTCCGTCACAGTGAGCGCGAACCTTTAATGTAATTTCATTCCACTTATTTTACTACTCCGAGATCCTGAACGCATTTGTAATTTGACATTGAATGACATTACGGACCGCACCATTTTGACTTGACATCAAATGACATCAATTGGAGAGTTACTAGTTTTTTACTTGCCAATTATGACAAAAATAAATAAGTCCAGATATTTTCTTAAATAAAGGCTGTCAGAAACTACAAATAATATAAAAACGTTTTAAAGGCTCGGCAACAACAAACATAGATACCTGTCTTTAACAGGTTGTAATAGTAATAGGTTACCTTTTTATTATCTTGCCCCCCATTCTCATAATGACAACTTACCTAGCCTAATGCATTTGATGAAAAGCTATTTATAAATTAAACAATAATCTCGAGTGATGGATAGATAAGATACTCTAGGTAGGCTTTTGGGAACAAAAAAAACCAAACGACTGGTCTGGGTACCTAATCTATTGTGAATCCTGTTTGTCTGTCGCGAATGTGGGTGTGGATGAACTCTGAGTTCTATTTAGTTGATATTGATAACAGGACCAGTTGATAATGCTTTGTCATTATCAAAAGAAGAGTCAGCAAGTACAATCGATTTCTTCTCCTTATATTATTTGCAAAATTGATTCCTGTCAATCAACAACAATAGGGTATTACCCTTTTTTCATCTGCAACCGATCTCATTAGGTGAACCAACGTATTGGCCGACAGATCCTCGAAAAACTCCAGATCTCCTTGACTTTTTTGTGACGAAAAATATTTCACATTTGTACTCCACAATTGAAGGTAGCCTGGATGGTTCTTCAGATCACACTCCTGTTATCCTCACTGTTAGTACGGTTGTTATCAAAAATGATTATTTCAAAAGGACCCTGTACAACCACAAAACCGACTGGGACTCATTCCGGGACTACTTAGAATCGCAAGTTGATCTCAACATACTGTTGAGGAGTCCAGAGGACATTGATCATGCATGCACGAGTTTTTCTCACCTATTACAAATTGCTGCTTGGAAAAGTACCCCAGATGTTCAGAATCACCCAAAAACATCCCCACTCACAAGTGAAGTTAAATATAAAATCGCCGAAAAACGTAGACTTCGAAGAATTTGGCACCAGACTCATCTTGCATCTGACAAAACTCGATTAAATAAGGCCACAAAAGAACTCCAGCAACTATTAAAAACTTGTGCAAATGAATCCCTTCAAGATAAGCTTCAGCAAATAACACCTTCCGGCAAGGGAGAGTATTCTCTGTGGAAAGCTACAAAAAACATAAACAAGCCTCAGCAATCATTCCCACCTATCAGAACTGGATCAACTTGGGCACGAACTGACAGCGAGAAAGCTGAAACATTTGCAGCATATCTGTACTCAGTATTCCAACCTAACAAGCCCAATGATGACCAAGATGATACAGAATTCGATGATGTGCTGGCCCAAGACTTGCAACTTTGTCTTCCACTCAGACCTACTACGCCAAAGGAACTTGCTGCGGAGATAAATGGGATGGAATCCAAAAAGGCACCTGGTTATGATTACATTTCTCCGAAGATTCTGAAGGAAATGCCTAAGAAATGCCTAGTCTTCCTGACATCACTTTTTAACGTTATTCTGAGAGTTGGCTATTTCCCATCATCATGGAAAATATCACAAATAATGATGATTCATAAACCAGGAAAGCCAGGTAACGAATGCACCTCCTATCGCCCTATAAGTCTTACCCCTGTTGTTTCGAAACTCTGGGAACGAATATTTCTTTCTCGAATAAAAGTATGTCTTGAAGAAGCAAATTTAATACCCACTCACCAATTCGGGTTCCGTAGTAGCCATTCAACAGTGCACCAAGTCCACAGAGTTTATCACATCATCAGACAGGCTTTCGAGAACAAGGAATTCTGCTCTGCTGCTTTTATTGATGTACAGCAAGCATTTGATCGTGTCTGGCATAAGGGATTACTTTGTAAAATCAAGACATATCTTCCATATTCACTGTATCCCTTGATTAAATCTTACCTGGAAGATCGAATATTTCAGGTGCTACATGGAGATGCAACTTCGCAGTTTTATGGCTGCCTTGCTGGTGTTCCCCAGGGGTCTGTTCTCGGTCCAATCCTGTACAACATATTCACCTGTGACTTGCCACAATCACCTAACATAGAAGTAGCCACCTTCGCTGATGACGCAGCATTCCTTTCATGTAGTCGCATGTAGCTGACTGGCTTGAGAAATGGAGAATCAAAGCAAGCGCGACCAAGTCTCAACATATTACATTTACCCTCAGGCAGGGAGACTGCCCAGCTGTTAGACTTGGACCAACTATATTGCCACAAGCATCCGTAGTAAAATACCTGGGATTTCATCTTGACCGCCGAATGTCTTGGAAAGAGCACATAAAATGTAAAAGAGATGAAATAAACAAGAAGTTTAAGAGCTTGCTTTGACTCTTGGAAGGCAGTCCAAGCTATCCTTGTGCAACAAACTCACAATTTACTGTACAATACTCAAACCAATATGGCTCTATGGTATACAGCTGTGGTCAACTGCATCAAAGACAAATATTCAATGCCTTCAACGTGTCCAAAATAGTATACTCAGAACTATCAGTGGCTCAGCTTGGTTCACAAAAAACTCGGAAATCCATGAGTACTTAGAAATACCGTACATAGATGCAGTGATTGAACACTATAAGACTTCACATCGAGGAAGCTTGGAAAGTCATCCAAACCCACTTGCAAGAGAACTTCTAAGTGGATGTAAAATATTATGTATTAAAGGTATTAAATTATAAGAGCTCATATAGTCGAAATCATTATTTATTTATCAATGACACAAGCCGTTGCTAAGAGACACGTCATAAAACAAGTAGGCTGAAGAGAAAGAATATTCTCAGCGACTAATGGATAATTAGGCAATGGCTTAATTACTCTGAAACGCCACAATACACATAACTCATCAGATAAAAGTCTAGCGACTGATGGCAGATGCAACTAGAGAAAAAAAAAACCTTTTTTGGAAACTATTTTAAATCAATTTTGAGGTTGTAATGAACCTGTATAAATTTTATTTTAATTTTATAAAAACAACAAATGACTTAAAAACAATGTTTTATTTATGATTTTGAATTTTTGCGCGGAAACGCTAGCCAGCATGCTATTTTGATTCGGTGACGTCACCCCGTTAGTAAAGAAACAATAGGCACGACCAACATTGGTATAACCACGGGTATTACTCTCTGTGAGAACGATTTTGCGAAAGACCAAGTAAATTTTTTTTTTTAAATAATGGCTTATATATTATATAATCTATATCCAGGGACCAGAAAACCCGTTCATTTGCTTAAGACGTTCACAAGGGTAACCCATTCGTATGGTAACCCAGTGGGCTCGGTAAGCCGTTCAACAGGTTTCCCAACAATAACGATAACCCGTAAAATAGGGGTTACCACCCACAATAATAATTTACCGCTTACCTAATCTTAAAGGTTTTTAGTGTTTATGCGCTTAACCGCTTACTGTTCGGGTTAGGGTAACCCTTTCCCTCACGCACACCGAGCGATTGAAATAGCACTGCGGGCGCAATAACGCCAGAGTTCGGTCGCGACCTTCGGCAAATATGCGGTGCAAAAGCAATCTACACGCGATATACCTAAGGTCTAAAATATTTTTTACAAATTAATCAGCGTTTAGAACGGTAACCCATTTGGGGGGGTTTTTGATATCGGTTAGCGGTAACTCGAATTAATTCAATCGAAGGGATTAATGTGTAAACCGGTAAGCCGTTTGAAAGCTTACCGTAAGGCAAAGGGTTTAAAAACCCAGCATTATAAAATACCCCATCAAAACCCTAAGGTTACCGGCTATAACGGTAACCGGGTCCGGTCCCTGTCTATATCATTAGTGTGTTGTGTCTGAATGCAAGCATACGAGATTAAAAACGCCACAAAAATTGCCAATCGTGGGTTCCTGTGCCAAATGATATCGAAACACTTGACTGACACGATCTCGCACCCACTCATAAGTAGGGCCGTATATTTATATTTCTTCTTACATGGTGTGAAATTGTACTTTATTTTGACAGCCACTTAGAGCCTTTGCACACGACGTTTATTTTATGCGCTGAAAACGCGCGTTGAACGCAATTAAGACGCCTAGCAAACGCAGGGCCGTCGACGCATTGTGACCTTTGTACACGATGCTCGCGCTTGTATTGATACAAAAGCGCAGGTAACGCGTTTGATATAAGCTGTGAACACGCGTTTGCCGCGATACTAACGAGCAGATGCCTTTATAATTATATTTGTCGAAAGCTATGTAAAGGCGTAATTAAGATAATTTGGATTAAATAACTCGTAAGGAAAAGTTAAATTAAATATGTACTAACTTACCAGCTATTATTTTCCTTATTTGTATTTTCCTCAAAATCTGTATTTAAAATTTTGCATACTTCTTTCCAAGCGTTTTTCTTTACAACTTTGTTAGAATAATCCTGCAAACGTGAATTCTATATTGGCGGACGATTTTGTATTTCTGATATAAAGATATCTACATAAAATGGCTCCATTTTTCGTTTGCAAATCACGTGTCTCGCTCACAACTAGTTATAATGGGGACGTTGACATGAATCGCAAATATATAGAAAGTTTTGTTTATACCATAGAAGGGAATATTAAAATGCTGAAAATCATATTTTGCAAGTGTAAATATGTGTTATAAAGGACATGTTCAATTTCGCCATACTTCTTGGTATTAAAATAAATAGTGCGTTTAGCAGTATTTTGGTATATAACGCTTAAGACAGGAAATATTTTAGAATATAATTACCTTTAAAAAAATTAACAACCCTCCATTTTGTTTTAAAAATCTTTCAAAAATCCGATGGTAGAAATAATAAAAACACGCTGGCAACACTAAAAATATATTGGCATTTGGCAACACGTGTATTTGAGACGTGGTTTCTATAGTGATGTAAAATATAATGTAAAAACGGTTTTACCGGTTTTTGTTCACAATTGTTCCACAAGTGTTATGGGACGCTCGACATGATGAACGATTTTACAAATGACGATACGTCAACGTTGACTTTTGACAATATCATTATTGACATGAACGTAACCTTACACCGCACTGTGTCGTTCAGCGATATCCCTACTCATACAATAGTATGAAACTATTTATATCATATCATGCTATTACCCTCTTATTACGTTACGTTTTAATGTTCCGTTTAGCAAAGCGCAGGCATTGTGAGGCGTGATATAGATTTGATAATAGATTATAATAATGATAGATTTCCAAGCCTCCGGTGTTCCCTGCGGAGCGGAGTTAAAACGCATTAATACGGCTGCTAACTGCTATACATTTACATTGAAACCGCATTCATTTAAACGCGTAGTAGACACTTAAAGCAGCACTCGGATCATCTCTAGGTATTTTTATGACTGATCCAAACGACTTGCGTAGTCGCAGTCACAAAGGCAGTGCAATCGATCCGGAAGAAGTGCAGGCGTGCTACGTACATGATTTGTACGGTAAAATGGCGGTGTTTTGTTCAAGCGACGATGAGATTCTGATAGAAAGGATTAGTTTCTAGAAACACTTTTTTGTACGATGTGATCTTCAACGACATAAATAAGGATTATGTTATGCATCCGTTCACAGTAATAATCAAGTTTATTTTGGCACCTTTGGAAGGTAAACGAAAATCAATCCAATTTCTAAAGCTTTAAGGTTCTCAGTATAAATCTAACCTCGAGATCACTCACTTCAATCGGAGTTATTTGTTGAAACGGTCTATAGCTTATGAAACAATGACGTTTTCTTCACATATATACACGGTTATTTTTTTATCACCCTGGAAAATTTTAGGGACGCTTCAGGACACATCCAATATTAATAAAAAAAAAAATAAAAAAAATAAATAAAAAAAATGAAATAAAAAAATTAAAAAAAATATTTAAAAAAATAAAAAATCTCTAAAAATGCTGCTCTCAACTAGTGCAGCATTTTTGTATTTTTTTAAAAATTAATATAAAATTAAGGAGGGGGGGTTATTTTTTTTATTTATATTTAAATCATTCTAATACCATGTCGTGAAGCGTCCCTTAAATTTTCCAGGGTGATAAAAAAATAACCGTGTATAGAATGAAAAAAAGGTTACAACAATAATTTTTGCTTTGAAAAAAAAATATGTAAGTATAACAGCAATCAAAGAAGTAAAATAGAAAGTAAAACTGTAATAGACAATAAAAGTAATATTCCACAGTGTTTTCCGTATGCAGGAATGCGATTTTAGCGGTTTAGTGATATCGGTTTTTAAAACTCACATCGTGATTGATCAAAATGTCTTATCTGTCATTGTCAATATGTCATTACTGTCATTTGACTTTTCTTTTTTTAATGTTGTCATCGTCAAAAATTCTACTATTAATATCAAACGAACTTTTGATGAGAAAAAGTGACAGAAAGTCAAAAAAATAAATCATTTAAATTGAAAAATATATAAAATACCATCCATTTAATGCTTAATATCATAGAAAAAAAACTGTTTCATTCGTTTCATTGACCTCATGAAAGCAATAATTTAATTTATTTTTTATAAAATATCGGGGGGTTTTAAAATAAAAATAATAATACAGTGTTGCTGGGCATGTAATCAGCTATTCCCTAATATGTGAATTATGTCTGCTAAAAAATATGTTGAATATTATACCACTTTTGAACATCTCCTTTATTAAAACTAATTAAAAATGTTTAAAAAAATGCCCAATGATTGCAAAAGTTTATTTACTAAGAACAAAGATTTTTGTGTAGCAGAGTTTACAAACGTGAAAACATATTTAAATATAATGAATAAATATTTTTTCGTAATAATTACAAGCATATCTATAAAATGAAAACAGTCCTGAAAATAAATTTGTCAACATCCCTATTGCAATTATTGAAGTATGTTGCGGGAATCTCGGCTGGCGTGTGCGCGCTCCTCGCCCGCACCCCTTTCTCCGCGGCTTCGCTGTTCGAAACGCGTTCCACGCGCGTTTGTATAGATACAAACGCATACAATCTGCTAATACGCGCTGATAACGCGCAGAGAACGTGCTGATCAAAAACGGGCGTTGTCGGCGCATAAGAAAAACGTCGTGTGTAAAGGCTCTTATGGTCCGACTCCGAGCTAATTTTATCAGTATTATTAAAACCTGAATATATCTTTAACTTGGGGTTTAAATAATTATTAGGTGAAAATCACTCTATGAAAGTGATTATTGTTCGTTAGGTAATTTTGAAACATGCCGTGGGCCGTGAGTTGGACAGCCCTGCCTAAGCGTAAGTTTTGGGTGAAACAACTGGCCTGTTCAAGACCTTAGATAGTTTAGAGCAAGTTATACCATCGAATTTGATGGTTGAAAAACGCTTTGACTTTTATCATACACTAGCTGTGCCAGCGAACTACGTTTCGCCATATATTTTTTACCCGTTTTTGCAACATTTGTCATTGATGCTCAGCTCCTATTAGTCGTAGCGTGATGTTATATCGCCTAAAGCCTTCCTCGATAAATGGACTATCCAACACAAAAATAATTTTTCAATTTGAATCAGTAGTTCCTGAGATTAGCGCGTTCAAGCAAACAAACAAACAAACTCTTCAGCTTTATAATATTAGTATAGATGTTTGAATGATTTTGCGGCCATAATCTATTACGTCATCTGCCACAAAGAGAGAGAAATAAAAAAATCATGTGAAAGATGGAGACAAAAGATATTATTGTTGCAACATGGACATATGCGCTTCTCTGTTTTTTAAGAGGTCACTTATATTAAAGGGTGAAGTTAAAAACAAATATTTTTCTAATACAAGTATATTTGTAACATTCTAAACTACTTTTTATTTAAATAAAACTCCACTTTCTGGAGCGTCGGTGGCGCTGTGGACTCGGCACTTGCCTTCCAATCGGGAGGTCTGGGGTTCGATACCGCCATGCACCAATGTGTTTTTTGTTTTTCTAATTTCATAATATTTACATTTGTCTGACGCTCCTACGGTGAAGGAAAATATTGTGAGGCAACATGCATACATCTGTGAAGAAATTCAAAGGTGTATGTGAAGTGGACCAATCCGCACTGGGTCAACGTAGTTGACAAGGCCTAAAACACCCTAACATAGGGTAGGCTCGAGCCCCTCGTCACTTTTCGGTTTCACTCACGCATATTTAGCCTTTGTACATTTTAATTATTTAGCTCCGTTTCGAACGCTTAATATGTCCTTAAAGTAATATTTAGCATTCATCACATATCACTTATTTACGCACCAAGAAATGACTAACATTTTGCTCACTTGGTAGCAGTTTCTTCACAAAACCATTTAAGTATATTTGTTAGTTACAGGTGCTTCAGCTTATGGTTCCGAAATTTTTGCATGACGTGTCGTGAATCTTTGGAAAAATGAACATTTGTCAAACAAACAAAAATCTTAACTACGCTTTATTAAACACAAAATATTGTGTCAAATTGTCAGCAGCGGTGTTTTACCTCCTGGAAGAACTTCTCAACTGGCGGCACGAGCTCTTGCAGCATCTGGCGCTGGTCATCAGCAAGAGGATCTGGGAACGGGAACACCTGCGCTGTCTCCACGCGGCCGCGGAATAGGTTTAGCACAAAAGAGGCACTCTCCCGTGGCGGAGGACGCGACTTCTTGGCCTCACTCGCTGTCCCACGTGAGCTACAACCAAGTTATTTACTGTAGCCCACTATCCAACACTCTAACTGATTTATGAAAAGTATGTAATCTTATTGATGTGAACAAGAAGGATGACTAAATAATCATCCACATTTATTAACAAAAAACAGCTCAATTATAAAAGGCATAAGATATGCAGCAAATTTTATTTCATAATAGATAGCTACAAATACATATAGTAACAGTAGTCCAGATAATTAAGTCTACTGTATACTGTATTCAGTAAAATGAAATAAACAATAAGGCATGTTTATAATTAAATCCTTATAAAATTTTATTTGCATATGATAAAAATAAGATACATTTGAAGTTCCTGTATAAGATACATTTGAAGTTTTATAGTAAGTTTTCTGATAAAATTATTTTTATTTAATTTTCTTTTAATTTCACCTGGCTAAAGTTTTTACGTTTACATAAATTTTATCAAATTACTAGCTGTGCCCGCGACTTCGTCCGCGTGGAATAGTAACTTTTGTTGAAGTTGATAAAAAGTAGCCATGTTATACCTTATATAATTAGCTATCTATTAGTGAAAGTCCCGACAAAATCGGTCCAGCCGTACCGAAGATCAGCGGGAACACACAGACAGACAAAAATTTTTCAAATTGTGTTTTTGTTATTGGTACCCGATATACATTCATATCCATTTACAAAAACTTCAAACCTCCTTTAAAAATACCAGAAATTTATAGAGGCCTAGGATAGGGTTCAAAATTACGAAAAGTCGCTATTTTGATTTTGTAGTATTCAGCCCTACCATACTCATACAAAAAACTACCAAAAATGATAATTTCTCTCATTTGGCAATACCTCATTTTTTACTCCAACTTGAGAAAAGTTATCGCTTTTTGTATGAAAATTCACAAAAGCTTCACAATCCTCTTAATGGAGATTATAAACATTCAAGGCTTTTTTAGTATTATTTTCAGATCAAAACTCAAAAGAGTGATTAAGTATTATACCACCTTTGCGAAATTGTGATTTACAAAATCTGCATAAAATGCCAATGAATAGAGCATAGTTGGCAAAGTATATTTACAAAGTTTTATTGTTTTTTCAATTGCATATTAAACTTTCTATGCCTCATTGACATTTTTCTACCCTTTCCCCCTTGATATTTTTTTACTTTCAATAAGTTTTTTAGTTAGTTTGAGAATTAATTAAGTTTATGTACAGTTTTATACACTGAATAGAAAGTTGACTCATTATGTAGGAAACATAAGAAAATCTTACATGCTGTCATGATATTACAGCTGAATATATTTATTCAGCTAAAATAAAAGCATGTAAAAATTAATGGTAATTCTTTTTTAAACAAGCTTTTATTATTGCATTGTCACATGATATACATATGCATGCAAAATTTCAGCTCAATCGGAAACCGGAAAGTGGGTCAAATTTAGCTTGCAAAATTTCATTAGAGACATGGGACAGGTGAAAGGAAATAACTTTCAGCATTTTAAGAATCCTCAGTCATGCAAATATTTCACAATTTTTTTTCAATGTAAACATTCTATATTAAAACCAATAGATTATGACTATATAAGTATATAATAAATGTGTAACTGAACACACTAAGCAGAAAATATTATCTCATCTGAAACATCAGTATTTGTTTCCAGCAAATATAATGACAGTCAACAATCAAACCACAATTAAAATTTAATTAGTATTATTTTTTGCCAAGGAGTAGTAGCAAACAAACTAATGTTTTATTGAATAACTTGTCATACAGATTTTTAAATATTTCAAAATAAATTACATTCCAGTGATAAATAATGGAATCTCTAATTTATTATAAATGTTCTGTAAAAAAGGTGCACTTTTTTTGATAACATTTGACATTCTGGCATCTCTTTTATCAATAAAACAATTTACAGATAATTGGATCAATTTCATTGCACATTAATGATATTCCTGCGAGTCCAAGGTTTTGGTGCAAAGTCCAAGGCAAACGTTAACAGGGCGTTTGGGAGCGCGCCATGGCGATCGAACCGTAAATAGTGTCTCCTAATGTATGAAACTAGCTCAAGGCTCACCTGAACGAGGGTGTAAGTCTTCCAGATATGCAGCGGTTGGCACACAGCACCAGTTTGCTGCCCTTCATCTTGACGATTAGATAAATTTAAGATATGGATAAAAATAATAAATACAAAAATACTAAAAAGGATCTTTTAGTTAGTTTTGCTGCTATCTAAAAGTTCATTGTAAAAAGCAATTAATTATCTAAGCTAAACACACCAACAGAACTAAGACATAAATAGAAATTATTGAAATTTTGTCAATGATGTGTCACCTAATACGCTTATTGGATAATAAACATGTTTGATTTTCGGAGGATTTTCGATTGTTGATGACAATGACAAAATTGACAAATGGCAACTGTCATGTTAACAGCTAGAAGTGGAAAAAACGGCTTAAAATTTTAAAACGTTTAAACGTTGTACTTTTTTAAATAAGCGCGTTTGTAAATAAGCTTTTCGTTTAAACGCTTATTGTTTATTGCGTATAATTATGTTTGCAAAAACGTTTAAGTACAACGTATGCACCGTTCTAAACACTATAGGGATAGCTTTATACTATTTAAACGAAAAAAACTGTTCTCATATCAATCACATGAAATATTTTTATTGATGGAAATATTAATATACTTATTTTTTTATTTAATAAACAATGTTTCTACAAATATTGCATCACGCGACTTAATTGACCAAGTTCCTTTCAAAAAAGTCCCACTTTACATTATTACCACCTCTCGACACTAAAACTATCAAATTATATATTTATAAACTTTATTTAATCGCACTTTATACACACACGCATAACAAACGTAAATACAATGTTTATTTATACACGTATTTAAAAAAATAAAACGAAAGCGTACGTAAAAGCAGCCAGCCACAACACAACAAACGCGTACTTATCTCTCGACAGTGAAAAGCTTACTACTTTTTTAAACGAAAAGCGTGGTAAGCCATCTAATCTTGCGATGCGTTTTGGTCGCTTTATAACTCCAACAGGCAGTATAATGCCATCTAGCGGCGAACGTTCTATTTCCGATGCATGTATACAGAGCATGCTTTCAAAGTAGGTAATTTTATTGCTGGAATACAGATGGCGGGACTAATGTATATTCGTAAAAAGCATAAGTAAAAAGCGTAATGTTTTGATTAGAGAAAGTCTGCTTTTGTACTTTTGCTCAAAAGCAAACTTTTTTAAGTGCTTTTCGTTTAAACGTCCACCTCTATTAACAGCACAGAACACTACCAACTGTAAGCGCGTTCCATCTACGCACAGATTTACACTCAGGGCTACGTTCCAAAACATCACCCGAGTGCACTCGGTCACCCGAAGTATGTCCTAAAATATTTCGGGTACACTCGAGAGTGTTGGAGTGGCGTGTCCTAAAATGCTACGGAGTGCACTTGATCGAGTAGAATCTCACCCGCATAATATAGCAAGGTGTAATTTCACTCGATTGGATTTGGCGGGAAATTGTGTGGATTTTAAAGTTGTGTGTGATTGTGATTACAAAGATTTCATATTCACACACAATTTGTGCATCTCGGAGAGCGAGGATGCGCTTCGTAACGTCGACAATAAGTTAATTTTAAATTCCAAAGACTATAGGTATCGTAAGTGACACGATTGTAAAATTGGCCTTCATTTCCGCTGAAGCTAGCTTAGGCCGCGATTTAACAGAATTCATATCCTGTTGGTTTTAGCATTTTCGTAGATGAAACAGAGGAATGTAATCCATGCATTAAAGCGAACGGACGCGCCGATGAATTATATATTTTCTTATTTTTGTATATTTGGTTAAGTAAACAAAGCAGACAACACTCTTGCCGTTCTAAAACAACCAACACTCCGACCACCCTAACCGGCCACTCTCCCCCCACCACCTACTCACTCCGGGTGATGTTTTGGAACGTAGCCCAGAGTAAGGATCCCATTGAGAGAGTAATAAGACGTTGACGTTAGGGCTTTAAATACCGTTAGAAACGTGGTATCTTACCGCTGTCAAATTCAGATATCGTTAAAATATAAATACCATTAAGTAGATACACGTTAATTTGTCGATGTGTGTGCACTTCCTTATTGTAAACTAATATTTTCAATGTTTTCGTAAACATAAGAACAACGTATCTGTAATTGAATTCTGGATTATCGTAGTGTGCCATGCGTCTTTATCTCGCCTCCCGTCAAATGTGTCAGAAAAATGTAAACTGCGATTTGTTGCGTACCATCTCCATAAGGTAAATGCTCTAAGCCCATGGTAGCGAAAGCGATATGCTCTTTCCGTGGATTCTATCCCTGCGTTCAGTTAAACAATAAAATTAATTTTAGCGCCCACAAATGTGGTCCGTAGAAGAACCGTTACCATCATCGTCATCGTTTACATTTCCACCGCCGCCATCATTGCGCTTACAACGCCCATGCTACCGAGCATGGTCACTGTAAACGATCTGTCAAAATTGACAAATGACGGAAAATTCGAACCAATTTGAATTTCCCGCCATTAACAGAAAAGAAGAAGACGTATCTCTAAAGTAGCCTGTGAAGAAAACTGATAATTTTTTTAAAAGTAAAACGCTATTTATTTATTACATTATTACAAAAAACTTGTTCTCTACTTAGTCTGTGATATAAAATAACAGAAATGGCACCTTTGACCATTAGAGTTGAAGATAGAAATGAAGATATCATAGGAATCTGAGTGTTGTAAAGGGGCAATAAAAAAAACATCTATGAGTTAGCCTTTATTAAAATGATTAGTCTGTAATGTGAGCTGTCACTTGTCTTTGCCTCTGACGTCTATTTTCTTCTTGGTGTGCTCTGCTATGGCGACGAAAACCTGTGTATTAAAATAAATTATGTTCTGGATGATGTTATCAATAAAGACTTTAAAATATTAAATAGCTTGTCCTTTCTGCTCTGACAACCCATAATCCTAACACTGAGTCAAGTGAATATAAAAGGGTTTGCAATAGTTGCTGATCCATTTTATTTTACAAATATTCCACGAACGAACAAAAATAAAAAAAAACGCCAAAACACGTAAAGGTTATGTTTTTATTTGAGTGACGTGAGTGTGTCTATTTGCCGTTCTGATATCTGTTATATATCTGTCAATGGTGGCAATTCTGTTGGCACTAATTACATTAAACTAAACTAAATTTAGTTTTAGTGCTGTCAAATTGTGTTTTGAGTTAAAATTTTCGAACAAAAAACACGATTTGATTGCACTAAAACTAAATATAGTTTAGTCTAATCCAACTAATGCCAACAGAATTGACACCAATATCGCGCTAAAATTAAATCGGACCGGCAGCGGCTGTGAGCGCTCTGAGTGCTCATGACGCTATTATTGTTCAACGGAACGCACCCTAGTTTTATAGTGACTGATGTTAAGTCAGCTGAGGCGCGTTCAGGGCCTTCGCGCGAAGTACAACTTTTCGCTCTAACCCCGTTCAATGCCTTCGAGCGTGACAACCGGGTGAAACAACCGGCCCGTTCAAGACCTTTGAGTGTCGGCGCGAGTTACAACCGAACAACCATCGAATTTGATGGTTGTAAAACGCTCTGACGTTTATGACTGAAATACTATTACGTGATTGGATGATATTGGCGGCCATATTCTATAATGTCATCTACTAGAAAGAGAGAGAAATAAAAAATCATGTGAAAGAGGGAGATAAAAGATTTGGTTGCTGCAATCCGTTCAACGCCTTTGAGCGAGTTAAAAAACAACCGGACAACTACACCCAGAGGCGCTGAACGCGCCTCAGGCCTATTCGCTAACTACGGTTGGTAACTGGAACTGTCATTTTTGAAAGACACTTTATATACATTACTGGTTTAGTGATCTGATGTGTTACGGGAGCGTTCATCATAGCAGCAATGGAAGTTAAGTTCCTTTCAAAAATGACAGTATTAGTTAGCAACCGAAGTTACAGAATAGGCCTGCTGGCCATTTTATTTATAGTCTGTGGTTACATAAATAAGTAGTCTGTGCAGGGATAAAACAAAAGACGCACAAAAGGCCTAGAAGCCAAGCCAAAAATATTATTAAAAAAAAAGACGCACAAAAGACGTATCTGGTAGTTTTCCAATTACAGAGCATAATGCGACTCAGTGGCGCACAATGCCGAATTATGCTGATGCTTAATTGGAACGTGAATTAGTTTTCAAATGCACCAGCAGGTAGTTTTCCACTTACAGCACTAGAGCGCATTATGCGGCATAATGCTTAACGTTGAATGTTTCAACTACAGCAACACTTCGCACAATCGAGCACTCTCAAAAGTAATGTTTTCGTGTGATGCGTGCAATCGATACCAACTCAGTGACAGAAAATTAGCAAGTGTTTTTTCTTTAAGTTGGCATTGATCAAAATATTTTATTTATATATAATCGTTAGTAATATTATTTATCGTTGAAAAAATTTTAAAGCTTTCGTTTCATTCTAGTTTTTTTTAAATAATCAAAGTTAATTCAAACTGTGTTAAAAAATAAATATAAGTATGGATGAAGGTACAAAAATTACTCAAAACAAAAAAATGTTAATGAAATAATCAAAATCCAAATTACTTAAAATAACCGTAAATAGTTTTCAACCAATTATTATGTATACCACATTATTTACACATTAATGAGGTTATTGCTAACTCTATGAATATTTCTTTTTTTCAACACTGAACTTAGCGCACTCTGCTGGTGCATTTGAAAACTAATTCACGTTCCAATTAAGCATCAGCATAATTCGGCATTGTGCGCCACTGAGTCGCATTATGCTCTGTAATTGGAAAACTACCGCAGAGTGCGCTAAGTTCAGTGTTGAAAAAAAGAAATATTCATAGAGTTAGCAATAACCTCATTAATGTGTAAATAATGTGGTATACATAATAATTGGTTGAAAACTATTTACGGTTATTTTAAGTAATTTGGATTTTGATTATTTCATTACCATTTTTTTGTTTTGAGTAATTTTTGTACCTTCATCCATACTTATATTTATTTTTTAACACAGTTTGAATTAACTTTGATTATTTCAAAAAAACTACAATGAAACGAAAGCTTTAAAAATTTTTCAACAAAAAATGATATTACTAACGATTATATATAAATAAAACATTTCGATCAATGCCAACTTAAAGAAAAAACACTTGTTAATTTTCTGTCACTGAGTTGGTATCGATTGCACGCATCACACGAAAACATTGCTTTTGAGAGTGCTCGATTGTGCGAAGTGTTGCTGTAGTTGGAACATTCAACGTTAAGCATTATGCCGCATAATGCGCTCTAGTGCGGTAATTGGAAAACTACCTATATCTCCATCATAGATATAGAATGGAATAGATGGGCTATAAAAGCCGTCAAACATGAGGAAAAGAGATAAACTTATACACATTGCCAAAGGAAAGAAGAAGACGGCCTCATTTTTTTTGTCTTTGTCACCGTATAAAGGTGAAACTGGTAGTGGGGATTGTTTATCACCAGCGTCTGGTGCTAAACAAATACGTGTATGAAATTTGTTGTGTGAAGTATAGCTCACTGTGCAATTATTTAACAGTTTAATTAGTGTAATATTGAACTATTTGAACATTTAAATCATGGTGCACTGCTCCGCTTTAGGTTGTAATAGTGATAGTGCTAGAAAACAGGAAAATATAACCTTTACAGGTAAGACCTAAATTGTGTCAATATTAAGCGCCAAAACTATTTTTTAAATTATAAATACAAGTTATATTGCAATATTTTATCCTTCTACTATGGTTCTCAATCATATTATGGGATTAAACATGAAATTTCAAACTAAGTAGTAAGGTTACTGTTAACCTAACAAGCTAGGAATGTCGCCATACAATATGGCCACGTATACAGCCAACGCGTATAACATTTTGCCGGGTTATAATGATACTAGTTACGCTACGACTATTTTTCCTTGATTCGTAGGTAATTTTTTACGTGAAAGGGAACTCACATGTTAGTTTCTGTGTAACATTAATATTGACATATTTAAGTATAAAATTTTGAGCATTTTAGATAACAAAGGTAATTCTTTTGAAGTGAGACTTTCCATTTGCTTGTTTGTCTGTATTTAACAGATTTCCTTCGGAGATAACTACTCGAAAAAAGTTGGGTTAAAGCTACTGGTCGATTGAATTGGCAGCCAACCAAGCATACCCGAATGTGTTCTAAGCATTTTGAACAACAGTGGATTCAGAAAAACAAAAAAGGCACTTTTCTTAGGAGTGGTGCTATTCCTAAACTTTGTTACAGGTCAGTAACTTATACATATTATATCTACAAGGTACATACCCTATCAAGCCAAAACCTCAATTTATTTTTCACAAACCCAACTATTTTTATGGGGGATTTCGAAATTTATTTTACAGTTATGGATTAACATGGGTAGGGTAGGTACCAAATCCTTTTCTACTATTTTGATATGGCCAAACATATTATTAATGGTTTGATTTTGGTCATTTTCTATTAATATAACAAGTCTGACCATTAGTACAGATACAGTTTAAAAATTTATTAATTAATATTTTTAATGTTGTAAAATTAGAACCTGCTTTTATTTTTAACCTGTATACATATTGTTTCAGGACAGGACGCATCGGTGTTGGATTTCGGTTCAAATTTGAATACGCCCCGAAAGAGAAAAATTCGGCTTCAAATGTTGGGTTTGAAACAATCAGCGAGGTCATCAAATAAAAAACTACGGCCAGTGCGTCAATCGCTTAGACGATTGGGAAAAAAAGTAGTCACACTCGAAAATGTGTAAAGTGATTTGAAGTGTAAGTTAATCATGCAAAATTAGTAGTTGGACATTTTAAATACTGTAGGAGGAACCAATAGAGATTTTCTGAAAAGATTTTTAGGAGTTGACAAAAGAAAGTATTCTGAACCTTTAAGGAAATTCGCCACCCATTCACCCAGCCCAAGTGAATTTTTACCTGTATTGTAGTGAATTTTATCTCTGTAAGCCGAAGTCCTTTATTCGATGACAATAACGGTGCTATTGAAATCTAATTTTAGAAAATGTTTATTTAAAATTAAATATTATACATTTTCTAAATCTTCACAAAGATTTAGTAAATGTGTAAATATTGAATTTGAAATAAACTGCAGAGATAAAGAAAAAACAATGATTATTGCCCGCTGTATTCTTAATCGACCGACGATCTTCGCAAGGTACTTAGCTGGCAAAAGCTGGAAGCGAGTGGTCGCGGATCGTGCTTAGTGGCGAGCACTTGGAGAGGCCTATGTCCAGCAGTGGACGCGTGTGGATGATGATTCCTAATATTTTTTCTTATATTTGTAAAGATGTTTACATAATAGCTTAAATAAATAATTAAGTAAAATGTTTTAAAAGAAATATACTCGAGTAAATCCGAAGTGTAGTTTTATTTAAAAGTGTAAATAACTTCAGACTGCGGCGAAGGTTGAATGAAGAATTCAATAAAAAAAAATCGCAACTTCCTCCCACTTTTATTTTTTGAGACATATTATTGAGCGAGGGGCGCTCATTAAAATGTCTCAAAAAAAATACGTAGATCAATCAACCCTACTTTATGTTTGTAGTGGTAAAAGCCAATATAAACATAAAGTAGGGTAAAACTTAAAGCAAAATTGGTATACCCATCTACTTTAGGCAAGTATGACGTCATCTATGTCTGTCCCTTACGGGTATACGGTCACGTCCTATCTATTCATTCTTTATCTAAGATCTCCATGGAATTATTACTCAAACAGGAATGAGCTCTTCAAAATATTGTTGTTCAAATTTGGACTTTATTTCTATGTAAGTAAAGACTAAACGCTTGAAAGTGCAAAAGTGTGCCGAGAGAGATAGCAATAACTGTACCTTTTATCCCTTTCCCACAGTGTTGCTACTGTTGTATATTTTATAATTTAGTAGTTATGTAACAACTATTGGTAGTTGAAGATTTTTTACTATTGTTTACTTTCATTACTTTTAACGCCCAAAATAACTAAATTGTTTTTTTTTGTAATAATTATAACATAAAATAAATTAAATTACCATGTTAGCCTACTATTAATAATTATAATACTATGATTTTACGTCCAGGAAATATTCTAGTGGTAATATTCAAAAAATGTTATATTGCAACAACGATTCTTTGTCAATATCAGTAATTTTCGTTGTCATTGTAGTAGGGTGACCACATGGTATCTACCTAACCTAAATATTATCGCAATGTTTAACATTTTTTAATAAAAGTAATTTATATTAGTTATTTATTGTTTAGCTTACACGATGCGATGTTAAGTTATTAGAAAAAAGAATTGGCATTAACATTCTGTTCAAGATATTGGCGAAACCACAAAAGTTTTAAATATTGTTTAAACAGTTCGACCCACACTGATGTGTTTTTAATTCTTTTCTTCTTAAAATATTACTCATTCTTTTACTAGGTATGTATTTAAATATCACAGAGAGATTTTAGTGTTGACTCATTTGTGACATATTTGATTATCTATTATGTGGCGGTGGGTTCAACATAATATACCGATTGGAAAGACATATTATCTGTGGAAAGACCCATCTATTGAAAGACAATCATTGACATTCATTATTTTTGAAATAATTATTATATTAATAAAAACCTATCTTGTATTGAAAAGTATTCATAAATTTCTTTTGCGCAACCCATTTTGAAATAATAGAATAGAATATAATATTTCTTTGTGTACAACACCAACCTTAACACTAATTGTACAAAGGGCAACCTTGTCGCTAAAAGCTATCTCTTCCTTAACAATCGTGATTATTAAGCATATTATGATTTTCAAAGCATCTTTCAGGTTGAATGTTATTGTTTTTAAGAAAAAATCCCTATTTTATAAAAGTGGTCACAAAATTACGAAAAAGACAAATGGTACAGTTATTTATCTCTCTCTCGGCACACTTTTTCAAGCAAGAGCTCATTCCTGTTTGAGTAATAATTCCATGTTTATCTCCTCCTACTTAGTCTGTGAACTTAGTCGTATCTATTTAGTTTGTGCTTAGTCTGTAAAGAATTATGAATGAGTCTAAGTTCCTTTTATTTATTTAATTTTATGTTATAATTGTTTTTTGTACCTATAGTTTTTCATTATTTTATTAATATTATGTTTAGTTTCAATAATTTTATCTTTGATTTAAGCCTTAGTACGGTGCTGGTGGTTATATCCTTGATTTTATTTTATATAACCTACTATTTACTGGAAGTTGTCAAGGTAATTCCTATGTATATTGCAGTTTTACCGAAGTAATTTCACATAGTAGATATCTATTCAAAGATGTTCAGATCTGTATCCATGGGGATTTTCATTTTGGGCAGATCTTGAAAGCATCTATTTAATTGCTTTAATTGGTATGTTCATCACAATATTTATTTATTTGAGTAAATGCAGTATTTATTAATACAGTAAATTTAGTACTAGTAAATACAGCATTGCTAACTAATATTATTAAATCCCATGAAAACAAAGTTTTCAAAAATTTCATTCTTGGCACATTGTATTGCAGAAAGTTATATTTCCTAATTTATTGAACCAAGTGAAGCACTCATTGTTATAGGTAATTTGATATATCATAAGCTACTAACTCATTGACTATCTGAATGTTGTTATATGAGATATCACAAACTTTATAATATGCTAAAACAATTAAAAAATATGCATAGAAAGTAATGCAATATTTTCATGATTATATTCAAAATCAAATGAATACTGCTAAGTGATAGATAACACAAGATTAAACCATTAATATTACTGAAATTAAATATTTCTACCTTTGTTGCATGAAGAAACACAGTAGTATTTTAAATTTTTTACTTCATTATAAGGTGCTAATTAATAAACTATTGGAATGTTAAAAATATGACAAAAAGTATAAACAATAATGTATGAAAATTATTTGATAACTGCATTTTCTATGTAAGTACAGATACTACAACTTAAATCTTTATAATTATATTCAAATCACACAAATATTGCTAATTGATAGCACAAAATTAAAGAATCACATTTAAAGATAGATTTTCATAACTATACATGTTCTGTTTTTAGTAAAGGCTTATTAAACTGATGCTAATAAAAGAATAAAAAGTAAATACAGCAGTGCAAGTCAAAATATGTTGTTAAGTTGGTTTGACTAAGGCCTAATCGCCCTAACATAACTAGTTAGGGTAGGCTCGTGCCCCTCGGTGGGGATGTATATGAGCTGTGATGATGATGAAGAAACTGATGCGAAATTTCTACTGTAGTTTCAATAAGCCTGTCAGCAGTTGTCATGATGACCTAAGGTTAGGACAACCATGGGAAGACTTAAGAAAGTTAAGGTCTCGCAGATCTGAAGTATATTACTGATCTCATGGTTTTACAAATGATATATGTTATCATAGTGCAAAACGAAAAATATGATTTCTGGTCAGATTTTTGATCATTTGTTCATTATTTAATGATGACATCATTGAAATTATGCCATAGTGATGATATCATTGAAGATGGGTAATACGAAATGCAGCAAGCATTTCATAACTTATTTTTCTCAAATTTATACCATGTCATACGATGAAAGATCCATAATTGGCCTGCTGGATCTTGGACTGTAATGAATAAATAATCTATATATGTCTGCAGATTTACATTTTTTTGATGGTAAGTGATGATAAGGCCAAAGATGGAAGCGAGCTTTAACTGGACTCCTCAGTAACTGAGGAACTGACTATCTTACCTTACATTTTTAAAATTCACTACTTAATTTATTGTTTGGCAAATACTTTTATATTCTTTGCATCACCAAATGAGAATAAATACCGGGTGTAACAGATACCAAAATAATTTTTAAGGTTGTTGATTAACAAAAAAAAATGTTTTATGACTATACTTATTTTTAATATGCTTAACTGTTAAGCGTATTAAATCGAAAGTAGGCATATAATAAAAATACAAAGAATAGTCATAAAGCATTTTTTTTGTTAATCAACAACCTTAAATATTATTTCGGTATTCCGTTACACCCGGTATAAACTAAGTATATTTCAACTTGAGTATGTGAATTTTTAAAGTATTATCATTTCAGTTGAAGTAGATTGAAGTATCAGAGTTTCAAATCATTTGGCTTTTTCAGTTCTGCCTCCAGTCATTCATTCCAGTACTTTTTTATTTTTTCTTATCAAACGTCACTTGTTCAGGAACCATGAAATTGCCCTTTTAAAATGGTTCAATGATACATTTTATTAAATAAGCTAAATTGAATGGTAGCAGTTAAATTAGGGCATTAGTGGAGGTGTGCTTGACCTTATGCTTATGTTTGAGAGTGCATGTTTGGTGTGGATGAGGGGGAGTGTAGGGTGATCTATTACCCCGTGTGTGGGTGGTCAAGTCACCCCAGGTGTGTCAAGTCAAGTATATTGAATTGAAATTAATAAGGTCAATCCATACGGGACGTTGGTAAAGACGACTTAGGCATTTTTTTTATAAATATAATTTGGGCTCTGTCTTTGTAGACAATTCCGCCAACGTCGAATTCGAAAAAGACACGTTTATTTATTAAGTATGTAAGTGTTTTGTTTTGGGTGTCGGTAAAGGAAACGACTTGACCAGTTGTGTTACCTGGGGACAATGCAAATTATTTTGTTAGTATAGCTATACATCACATTTGGTGGGTATTTTTGTTTGTTATTAGTTAGTGTTAGTAAATTACCAGGAAGTATCCATGTGTATTTAAATATCTACATACTTAAATAAAATGTTTAGATATATTTTTTTTTTTGTTATTTCTGTCTAAAGTTTTATGTTAAATTTTTTAATATATTTAGCTAGTTTATCTATGACTTATATTTATCTTGAATTCATACCATATAGTAATGAGTTCATATTGATTGGACGAGGAATTTTATTTGGTAACCAGTTATAAAACGAACAGTTATTTTTAGAATAATTAAAAAGAAATTGTGATCTAGGGTACCTTCATCTAGTCCACATTCACATATGGAGCTATCCCGTATGTGTAGTTTAGCTAGGAAAACTGGAGAGCAGTTATGTCCTAAGCGTAATCGAATTATGACACTGGTGGCGCGTTTATCAATAGATCTACTTTTGAAAAACCATGGTTTAACAGGGATTGTTGGTTGTATTTTATCATAATGCCTACCCTTCGTAAGATGAATTGAGTTCCACTCTGTTTGCCAATGGCGTTTGAGAGATGTTTCAGCATTTGCTCGAATATCTTGGGCAAAACACTTTACATAGCTACCATGACCATTGGATATTGCTTCTTTTGCAAGAAGACCTAGATCAAATCGGAGAAGTCCAAATCAAGTTTAGTATCCTAACCTGACGAATGTCTATACCCCATTACTTTTTTATCACCCTGGGTAATTTTAGGGATGCTTCAGGACACGGTAATAGAATGATTCAAAGATTAATAATAAGATTTACTCACCTATTTAATTTGATATTAATTTGCTAAAATATCCAAAAAATACTGCATTAATATGGACACTGAGTGAATTTATTTGTAGGCAAAACATTGAATGAATGCAAATGACTGAATGAATTGATAACAATTTCTCCTTCCTACTTTATTGGCTTAGGACGCAAACAAGATACTCGAAGAAGTAAATACCTACAATTTAGAGAAAACAAAACAAACAGTACTAGGTACAGTAAGGGGAGTAATTTAATAATTGTTCAAAGTGTCCTCCTTGATTCAAACATTGTCGTGATTGTTTTAAACTGTTCTGTTTGAGGGACCACCTGACCACAATACTTTGGCGTTAAATGTCCCTAAATGCTGGTTCGATACGTCGCTTCAATCTGACGCTTGTGGGCTCACTTGCGTACACCAAACACTTAATTTCACTGCACAAGTAAAAGTCTACCGGAGTAAGGTTTGTGTATTCGCGAGATGTGTACTAACTCTGAAACTAAAATTCTGAACGCGCACGGTTGCCGCGCGTCGGATGCGGGAAGTTATATTGAAATAAGCCGGTGCGGCCGGCCGGTTAAATTTTAAATGCTACACAAACTAAGAATACCTGGACCCCCTTAACAACGACTTTTGGTAGTAAACAACGGATATGGAAAGGATGCTGGAATGTCAGAACCATGGCTCTACCTAAACGGCTGCCTCGGGTAGCCAAAGTCATGAGTGACTACCGTATCCATCCTCCTCGGTTGAGCGAGACGTGATGGAATGGGTTTGGTGAAAAGACTACAGACCATAACACCATACTACTGTACAGCGGCAAGGAAGACGAGGGTGCAATTCGGGAATACGGAATGGGTCTTCTCAGCCGCTGTGCCAAGAAAAGCTTGTTGGACTGGAGACCAGTATCGGAGCGCATTATCACCGCGCGCTTCGATTCCCGAGTTAGAAAAATTACCATAGTTCAGTGTTATGTTCCGACAAACTCAGCCTCAGATGAAGCTAAGTTGGCCTTTTATTATTATTATTAATTAATCAGGCAAGCAGTTATTTCAACTGATAATGGCCTGTATCCAATTTACATAAATTATATTCTCATATCATTTTTTTAAAATGTTCATCCAACTTATTTTTGAAGGCGGAGACTATCTTTTCTGAAAGTTTGTTCTATGCTGCAACCACTCTATTTGACAGAAAATGTTTGTGAGCATTAAGATTAGATGGTTGTTGCTTAAGCTTGGAGGTGTGACCTCTGAGACGGGTGTTTGGGTCTCGTTTAAATAGTGTGTCGAAATTGCAGATGTTGTAATGTCCGTTTAGAATTTTAAATGTCTCAATAAGATCGCCTCTTTCTCTACGCACTTCCAGTGTGCTTAAATCCAATGTCGTTAGTCTGTCTTCATAAGTTTTGTTTAAGACGCTTTGGTATTTTGGTGAAACTTTGCTGTACCTTTTCCAGGTTATTTATGTCCTTGGCGAAATACGGATTCCAAACTTGTTATACATATTCAAGCAGTGGTCTTACGTATGTAACGTATATAAATCCTTAGCATCATCTCTAGTGTTAGGTGCCCGAAGGATTTTAAGATGAATTAGATGAATAAAACTTTTGCTTTCTTTGTTATTTTGGTCACATGTTCTTCCCATTTGAGATTCTCTGTAATAGTTACACCTAGGTCTGTTTGTGCCTTGACTGGTTGGAGAGAGATACCATTTAGCTTGTATTCCAGTTTAGGATTATGATTGCCTATGTGCAGCACAGTACATTTTGCGGAGTTAAGACTTATGAGTTATGAGCCAGGTCTTTGACCAATTTGCGATCATATCCTGCAGGCCTATTCTGTAACTTCGGTTGCTAACTAGAACTGTCATTTTTGAAAGGAACTTAACATTCATTACTGCTATCATGAACACTGCCCTAACACATAAGATCACTAAACCAGTAATTGATATAAAGCGTCTTTCAAAAATGTCACTTCTAGTTACCAACCGTAGTTAGTGAATAGGCCTGCAGGTCATTCTGTAGTCGGTTGTAATTTGCTAATGGGTTTGCGAATATTTTTGTGTCATCGTCATTACAGCTTAAGTAGTGAGGCAGGTCAAAAGTATATGTTATGTACAACACAGACCCAAACACTGACCCCTGTGGTACACCGCTATGTATTTCTCTTTCTTCAGATGATGTATCACCTACTCTCACACGAAACGTTCTACCGCGCAGGAAAGCTTCTATCCAGCACAACAGTTTGCCACGTATCCCAACAAGTTCAAGCTTCTGCAAAAGTCTTGTTGTCGGAACCTTGTCGAAAGCTTTCTCGTAGTCGAGGTATACAACATCTACTGGTTCTCGATTGTTAAAACTATTTGTCCAAGATGATAAGCATGACAGCAAATATGATACTGTTGAGCGACGCCCACCCCCCTATATATACGCCTATGATTATAGTTAAGTCTTCCGTCGCAGAAGAATACATGCATTATCCGCATTGTTCGTGCTTTGTACGAGGTTCGCCCAACTCAAACCTGTAGTTTAGTTGGTATTGCTCTTCGCCTGTGAAACCTGGAGAGTGACAAAAAGACTGACGAACAAATTGCAAGTCTTCGTCAATAAGTCCCTAAGGTCGGTCCGCATTTATTGGCCGAAAACAATACGAAACGAAACGAATATCTATGGAACCTCTGCCAGCAATTACCTATCGGCGAAGAAATAGCGCTGTGGAAATGGAGATGGATAGGCCACACACTTCGGAGAGGGACGACAAGCAATGCCAACATTGCTTTTGAGTGGCAACCATCGAACAATCGGCGAGCCCACGTATGTCCCGTGCAGACGTGGTGCTGGAGCGTGGTTTGCGAGCTATGAGCAGTGGGACTGAGCTGGAGTAAGGCCAAGAAAGTCACAGCGGAGAGAAAGGCGTGGCGGAACCTTTGAAGGACCTATGCACCTCTGGGGTGTCTTCTTGTCTTATCGTAGGGCGTGGGATGGTTCAAGCGATGAGCCTTCGCACTTCGACTCACTATGAATCTTTTGTGCTTCCCCTGGTTATTAGTCCCTAAAGCCATCTCCACTAACGGTTCAATCCACCATGCCTATGAGCTTGATGATGTCCTTTGGTGGCATGGCCCTATAGTCTTCCGGTTTTAGGTTACCAATTCCCGTCAGCCTTAATCTCCTGCAAGCTAGAGCGTCGCAGTGACATAGTATATGCTCCATGCTTTTTTCCATTTCCATGCAGGCCCTGCAGATTTTGGAATCAGCAAGTCCCATTCTAGTTAGCATTTTCTTAGTGCTAAAATGTCCGGTCAGAGCATCGAGCATTAAACAAGTCTGGGATCTGCTAGAGCTCAAAGCAAACTTGAGCCAATTGTCCATGCCCATGAAGAGCTTGGCGTGCTTCATCCCTTTTTAGTTGGGCCATTCTTCCTGGTGCCTCCTTACCGATTGAGCTCTTAGGCTTGTGCTGACTGTTTTAGCAGTGATTCCGACAAATGGTTCCGGTCCCACCAATTGTTTCTGATCCCCTCCTTGCCAGACTGTCAGCCTTTTCGTTTCCATCGAAATTCATGTGACCTGGTATCCAAACTAGACGTACCGTGTTTACCTTACCCAGTTTATTTAACACTTCAATTATATTAAGCACTAGTTTGGATTCCACTTTCTATGACAAAAGCGCTTCAAGAGTCGCTTGGCTGTCACTGAGAATGTAGATGTCCAGGCTTTGCTACCTCTGTCTAGATTCTCCTGCGCACAGGCAAGAATGGCGTACGTTTCAGCTTGAAACACAGTGGCCAATTTGTCCATGCTGATTGATATTTCAGTTTTATTGCAGAATATTCCTGCTTCCGTACTAGATTTCATTTTTGATTCATCTGTGTACCATATCATGCTGTTGCCCCTTGAGTGCCAGCCTTTTATCCCATTTCTCCCTTGTCGGAATGTGTACTTCAACGAGACGTCTAAAAATGTATTTTGTACGTGTGAATGTGTTTGCGTTCCACTGTCCTAGAGTTCTTAATCTGTGGAGTGCTCTCGTGGCCTCTCTCTGCATAGCATAATGTAGTGGTTCGAGATTTAAGAATCTTTTCAGGGCTGCTGAGGGAGTAGTTGTAAAAGCCCCAGTTATGGCCATACAGACCAGTATCTGGAATCTACTTAGTTCATGGCCACGAGATGATACTACCATAAGTTATGACCGGCAGTATCATTGTGTTGTTAATCCAATACAGTATCTTCGGTTTTAAACCCCAGGATTTACCAAAATCATACCGATACATATTGAAAGTCCTAATGGATTTTTCAATAGTAAGCCCTACGTGTTCCTTCCACGTTAGTTCTTTAACTAGAGTGACCCCTAGATATTTAACCTTTGTGGACCATGGTATCACATTGCCGTAATGTTTCACGCATTTCATGTTGTTGAGATTCCTTTTTTTTCGTGAACGGTATGATAACTGTTTTTTTCTGGGGTGTCTTAGGAATAGCAGCAGCAGCAGCAAGCCCGGCCGTGTCGACAGCAAGCAACAAGACGTCGCCGACGGCGCTTGGCGCCGGCGTTGACTGTCTCTATCCTTCGCTATTGTAGTGTCTAGGTAGTGCAATTATTTCAAACGTGTTGTAGATGCCCTAAGCCTGTAATAGTAAATGCTTTATTCATTCATAATCTTAACTTATCGTGTAGTTAACAAGAACAATATCTGTAATTCAATGTAATAGGCGTATAAAATGAAAATAATGCAACCACATGTTTTTTTATTGATATTAGTCGTATACCGTCTACCGAGCTACCCCTGAAATTTACCGGGATGATAAAAAAATTACTGTGCATAAGCAAGTAAGAATTGAGGAAGCTAGAGATGCATGTGTAAGTATGTATGTGAGCCACTAATAAATATGTTGTGTTTTGGGGTAGAAGCCAGTGCTAATATGTGGCCCTGGACCGTTCCGGGAGTTGCTGGAGTGCTCTGTGCCAGTACTGGAGGAGCACTACTGGCCGCCGTGGTGGTGCGTGCAGGCTCATCTGCACACTACCGTAGCTACACTGTTGCGAGCGCGATTGCTACCGCAGCTTCACTATCAAAGACAGGTACCGTTCTAAAAAATAAAAAGCATAATCGGCACCAACTTCACACAGATCTAATTAAGTTTTCTGCTTATTGCTTTTGTCCTTCGAATGAATTTGAATGTTCCGAAGTAATTAAGTTTACACTTTTTAGTGCTTTTTAGCTTTTGCTTAATGGTTATTTGTCTGTTTATTTTATCAATTTTCCATTTTTTGTGTAATTATTTATAAGTTGACGGTTGACTGGTAGAGAATGTTTTAAGGCATTAAGTTCGCTAATTGTACTATTTTTCTTGTGCAATAAATAAATAAGTACAACAAATTCATGCAATAACAGTTACTTTATTGAAAAAAAAAAATATTTAGTAGTACTAACCCATACAAATTGCTCAAGAAACGCTCAAGAGCACTGCGTGAAATGCATAAAAAAGAGGTTCTATATTCAACTAATAGCTTTCCAGTGCATGACGAAAAAACCCAAGTAATTTGAAAGAATGATACAGTACTTAAAATATTGCTCCCTACTTTCCGTTACCAGCTCATCGAGGTAACTTTAAAGACTATTATATTATATTTATAAAGAAACAATTTCTAAAAATCTCGTCCGTTGTTATGTGGATGTCGCAGCCATATCTCATAATAACACGCCGTATTACAGGTCGACGTTCCGTATTCAAATACGTCGCCGTAATGTAATGCGACTACCTCACATTTAGCCGGATTGTGGTGGCGATACGTTCTACACAGACACTTTTGCATTGTACTATCCATATGCACGGATGGTTGGTCCCTGTTGACATTCGCCGCGCGTGACCGAATATTGCTTAGGAATTATGTACATAAGCTATAAATGACAGAACCTAATACAGACATTATTGTGATGCTAGTTTAAGAAGTCAGTATCAAATTTTATATTTCCGATTTTGTTGAAAAATTTAATCTTGCGTGAGATGAGATTTTTCTCATATTAATTTATTCATTTTTATAGCAGTATCACATGTCTAGAGCACAGTATTGATACACATGCAGGTGCTGCGTCTGTCTGACGGCGGTCAGCTAGCGCTGGACTGGGTGAAGGAGGAAGGGGAGGGGAGCGGTGGTTACCGCGGCGCGATGGTGGTGGTGCCGGGGCTGGCGGGAGACTCCCGCGCGGACTACGCGCGCTGCCTGGCCGCTGCCGCCAAGCAGCTGCGCCTGCGCTGCGTTGTCGTCAACTATCGCGGTCTCGGCGGCCTGCCGCTTACCGTTAGTGTATATTAATCGTATTCATACGTTAATTGCTAGTTATGTATGTAAGCGATATAACCTTAGTACTTATAAAGACTTTCTTAACTGATATCAGGAAAGAATGTAGGTAAGTAATTTAACATTCTTTCAAGCAATTTTATATCACAGTTTATGATTATGTGACCATGAAAATTTTTGTGTGATAATTGAGTTTAATTTACATATGTAATTTATCACACTGAGCACACACACCCTCCTGTGTGAACATAGATGGCATTAATTTTTTTGCAAAAAACTTTATGTATGAAAACTCGAATGTATTCCATGTCTTCTTTGTAATGTTCGATCGATGTTTGATCGACGACTCGACGTCGATCGAATGGTGTGGTATTGATCGATGGATACCTTTCCATAAAGCGATTGCCGTCGATCGATGCCATCGATCAACGTTGATCAATTAACCACGTCGTTCGGCTATATTCCATCAGTTTCTTTCGAAATGTATTCAGAACAGGGCGCGTTATTGTTGGCTAGTACGATGTTGCTCGTACTGTTAATACGGAGACGCAACAAGCGCAGAAGGCTCTGGCTGCGACCGTTTTAAATGATTTCTTTCAAATTTCTCGGATAATAAAGCAGCTCGATCGATGTCGACTAGTCTATTCTACCATCGATCGACGATCGACTGGTCGATGACCGAACGTTCCACTATCGATCGACGTCGACTAATCGATTCTACCATCGATCGACGATCGATCAAACGGTCTGGTAACTAACACCCTGAAGTTAGTCGACCGGGGCTCGCATTGGTTGCAGACGTCTCGCATGTACAGCGCGGTGAGCGAGGGCGACCTGCGCGAGGCGGTGTCCGCGGTGAAGGCGGCGACGGCGGGCCCGGTGGTGGCGGCGGGCGTGTCGCTGGGCGCGCTGCTGGTGGCGCGGCTGCTGACCGGCGACAGCGCCTGCCCGCTGCGGGGCGCGCTCGCCGTGTCGCCGCCGCTCTGCGTCACCGGCGCCGCCGACGCCCTCGACCGTGGTCAGTTTTGTTTGATGTTCCACTCTGAGTATCTAGAAATTGGTCCTTCGAGCCGGTTGTACAGTCTTTTGTGATCGCCGCGTAGTGAGTGACCAGTGCCGCCGACGCCCACGACCGTGGTCAGTTTTGATGTTCTGCGCTTGAGTATGTATCTAGAAATCGGTCCTTCGAGCCGGATGTACAGGCTTTTGTGATCGCCGTTCTGAGTGAGCAGTGCCGCCGACGCCCTCGACCGTGGTCAGTCTTGATGTTCTACGCCGAGTATCTAGAAATTGGTCCTTCGAACCGGATGTACAGGCTTTTGTGATCGTCGTTCTGAGTGACTAGTGCCGCCGACGCTCTCGACCGTGGTCAGTTTTGATGTTCTATGCAGTGTATCTAGAAATTGGTCCTTCGAGCCAGATGTACATGCTTTTGTGTTTGCCGCTCTGCGTGACCAGTGCCGCCTAGGCGCTCATCAGTGGTCAGTTTTGATGTTCTAAACAGAGTATCTAGAAATCGGTCCCTTGAGCCAGATGTACAGTCTTTTGTGTTCGCTGCTCTGAATGACCAGTACCGCCTACGCGCTCGACAGTGGTCAATTTTAATGTTCTTATCTGAGTATCTAGAAATTGATCCTTCGAACCAGAAGTACATGCTTTTGTGATCGCCGCTCTGAGTGACCAGTGCCGCTAACGCCCTCGACCGTGATTAGTTTTGATGTTCTGTGCAGAGTATCTGGAAAATGGTCCTTCGAGCCAGATGTACATGTTTTTGTGTTCGTCGCGCGGCGTGGCCTGTGCCGCTTACGTGCTCGACCGTGGTCAGTTTTGATCTTTTACGCTGGTTATCTAGGAATTAGCCCTTCGAGCCAGATGTACATGCTTTTGTGTTCACCGTTCTGCGTGACCAGTGCCGCCTAGGCGCTTGTCAGAAGTCAGTTTTGATGTTCTAACCCCCGAGTATCTAGAAATCGGTCCTTCGAGCCAGATGTACAGTCTTTTGTGTTCGCTGCTCTGAGTGACCAGTGCCGCCGACGCTCTCGACTGTGGTCAGTTTTGATACTTTTGATGTTCTCCGCTTAGTGTCTAGAAATTTGTCCTTCGAGTCAGATGTACATTATTGCTTTTGTGTTATTAATGGTTCATTAACAATGCATTTCTTGCACAGGTCTAGCGAACGCAGCGCTGCAGCGCGCGATGACGCGTAGGTTAGTGAGCGCGGTGCACACGGCGCTACGACCGCAGTACCCCACCTCAGCGGACTGGGCGGCGCTAGAGAAGTGCCGCACGGTGCGCGCGTTCGACGGCGCATTTACAGCACCCCGTGCCGGGTTCGCGTCCGCCGACGAGTACTACGCCGCGGCCACGCTCAGGGGACGACTTCGTCGCGCCAAAGCTCCGCTGTTGTGCCTGTGCGCCGCCGATGATCCTCTCCAGCCGGCGGAGGCCCTCCCCATCGACGACGTCACCGCTCCCAACAGTCTAGCGGCCATTGTAGTGACGGCCCGCGGGGGACACATCGCGTTCCTCGAAGGCTGGCGAGCGCACCGCCCCGCCCACGACCAGTACATCGCCCGCGTGGCACAACAGTACTTTAGCGCGGTGCTCGACAACCCACACCTACTGAATCAGGACAGCTGTGAAGCCCCTTAACCTCTTATTGGGCTGCAAGCTTTTACCAGCCGCTAGGTACTCGAGCAATCTGGAATGGCAGTTGAAAAGCTGATACAAAGTGTAAGTGCCTCAGTCTCAGTCGTAATTCAATGCAGACATATCATATCCATGTTTTTTACACTTAATCAATGAAACGAAACGCGCATTCCCGAACGAATTTCACAATAATTTGTCTAATATTTATTATTTAAAATTAAACTACTCAAGATGTAAACGTCATGATTAGCAAAATGACAATAATTTGAAAATCTAAATTTTAATAGATTCCCTAATTTTACAAAAAAAAAAGTCTAGTTGTACTATATGTATACATTTAATGTTCTACTTTGCATGGGTAATTTATTTAAATAAGCAAGTTATTTGAAAATAAACAGCAATTCAGATAGTGATTGGTATATGGTTGGTTCTGATTATATGATTTGATAATAATCTAATGATTATATCTAATCTAATTTGGCAGATATAGGTGTTCGTGAAAATAGGGGGTTTTCCTCCGTGATTAATTTTTTGACGTCCACATGCTCAAATTATAATTCATATCGACGTCATCACATCCTTATCTTCCGCATGCGACTCTCGTCATGTCAACCCATGGCAAATCATACACAAAAATAAGTAACGTTTTTGACTTATCGGTGTAGCATTTAAAGTAATATATTTATATTATTACATTATATTTTATACGTGTTGAGTATTTTAAATATTTATGCAAATCTATGCACGCTTTGGGACGCTGCAGGGATCTAGTTGTAGTGTTACTAACATATACCAGGTGTATATAAGTGACGGTGTCCCATTTCTTTCAACAGTGAGTTCAGACCAATGTTAGTATTTGTTTACCGAATTTATGAATTTATGAAAGTAAGTGAGTAATTTTTTTTATTTATATTTAAATCATTCTAATACCATGTCGTGAAGCATCCCTAAAATTTTCCAGGGTGATTAAAAAAATAACCGTGTATAATAATAAAAAAAAAATCGTAAAATTTATGAATTTTCCGGGACTAAATTTCAGTTATTTTCATTTAAGAATCATGATCTGAACTCCTGTTAAAAAACGGGACACCGTCACTCATACCTGGTAATATTAATAATTTGTTATTTCTGTGACAGATTTTATATTAAGTTGATTATCTTAAAGAACTAGGGTAGAATGCAATTGAATGCATACAGTCAGCGTCTAAATACGTTTTCGCTTGCAAAGACAATTTCGATATGAAATGTTCGAAACTACTTAAGGCGCTGAACGTAATTCGCATCAAGCAAGTTTATTATTACCTAACCCCAGTGTATCATTTCGTAAAATACGATAAAATCGTTGCCTATCAGATAACACCAACATAGAAGCTTTACTTACTAACTTAGAACTGTTATCATCAATTTCATTATACACCGAATTTATATTAGTTAAGTGACTGTTTTTGAGAGCTTTACTATTAAGTTGTTTGTTGCACTTGCAGCCAATTATAGGCACCACTGCCACTAGGCGATTCTGAGAACAATTATTTACAATTAACCTTAATTAACGAAATAATTTAATGCGATATAATTGCAGTTATACTATAGTGATTGTTATTGTTTGTTAAATGTTTTGAAAGTATATCGTAAAAAATTAATAATCTTAAGTATAAATGAAGCATTTTTGACAATTCCAGTGACATATATATAACTCTGTCAGTGTATTGCTACACAGCTTACGTAGAGAATAAATTTGGTATTTGAAGTGCCTTAAAATGTTTTAGAATTAAGATATATAATGAAGTGACAGTGTCTTAATATGCCACGATAAGTTTTTTCACTTCAATCTATTAATATACAATGGTAATTTGCCTTTAATTCATTTAATTCTCAAGTAAAATTATAATTTGGGTTAGACAGTACAGATTGTAGATGTCATATTTAAAGCTACATAAAGATATACTTACCCATTATAGAAAACAATTTTTCCTTTTTTTTAAAGATGTGATGAACAATATACACATGACACTATGATGTTCCTAAAGACTATCTGTCCAAAGTGATGAAGGTACAAGAATGTTGTATTTAAGGTATAACGCTTATACAAGCGCGAGTGACGCAATCGCTGTGATAATAATATGTAGTTCGTTGTTGGTCCTTCGAAAGAGGCTCGCTGCCCCTCGCCGACTCCATGTTTAGATGTGTAATGGGAATGTGCTTCCGTAATGAAATAAATTCGTTAAATATATATTAGTGTAATACATTAAATGGCATACTGTACGTGAACGCAGGTTACTTTGATCAATTAAAAAGAAGAAGAATTAATTGAAAGCTGGAATCTATAATTTGTTTATAATGAAATATGAAGTTTTTTTAATCTGAGAAAATTAAAGGAATGTTTGCGAGAAAAAATCAAGACTAGACCAAATAAAGTTGAACGAGTTACTTTTATATTTATAGAAATACAAAGTCAACTAGTGGGTTTGTGAATAGTAATTAGAGAAACTTGAAAGTGTTGGTGCTAATTTGATAAATAATAAGTCTGATGAATATGGATAAAATCATTTAAAATATTAATAAGCATTTTAAATATACATACATGAACTATCTTTTTTAAACAAAACAGTTTCTCGAAAAGCGTGAATGATGTCGCGATTTCACTAGCTGTCAGTGCAGCCAATCACGAAAAAACATATTGTAAGATATGTTACATTACCACCCAGATTATGATTGTCTGGAGAGGAAGTTGTTATCAAAGTCGGGAGACTTATTGTGATTCAAAGTAACCTCAGTTTACCAGTATTTTGCAACAGCCAGTATTATATTTTTATTTTATTATGGTGTAGAATTTGATGAGATGTATTTTCTTGGTTAAAAATCTAATCCAGACTTGCCTGTGACAATAATGTTTTCATATTGCTCATTTATTTTTTCATGTAAGTACATTTTGTGTACTAAGGCGGATTTAATGCCTGGGCATCTGCCAGTCAACCTTTTGGTACTGCACCCAGACAGCATGCACGCACAGTGGTAATTTGCTTCATTTGGTTGGTATTATACAGTCACAGATTTGAATGTTTAGCAGGTTAACATCTCTTGATTTTGTCGTATTGTTAAAACAAATGAGCGTTATGGCGTTATTACAAACTGTCAATAAATCGGTAGTTGGTTTTTTTTTGTATTATATGACTAAATACAAATAATCGTCAACTTGATGACACAAAACATTTAAATTCTTCTACTGTACATATTTATTTACCAAATATGAATAGGTGTTTGAACGTATTGTCTATTCCTGGAGTCAAAAGGAGTTAGTGGATTATAGTATAAACTGCTTTAATTATTTCATTTCTAGTTATTATAGTAAGGATGATTCCTAACATCAGACTAATTTACTAATCTGTAAGATTTAATATCGTTAGGACAACAAAATTTTCTGTGTTATTAATGTTATAAGCCCTTATGACTCTTTTATGTGTATTGGTAAAGTATGTAAGATATTTGGGTAAAGAATTTTATAGTATCTTTATAGTGTAGGTGATGGGGTGGCGGTCTGGCCAGTAATTGTATCATGCTCGTTCGAGTGACAATATTATAATTTTGTTATTCTTATTAACCAAGCTTAAAGTTCATTTCATCCAAGCTATGTTGCACAACTGGATTCCAGAAATACAATTTTCAGTGCTTTGTTGAATACCTACTAGAAAAGTTATTTTTTGTTGTAAGAGTAGGGACCGCTTCAACTGAAGCAACTTTAGCTATGTAAGATTCCAACTAAAAGCACAAAAACACCA
This sequence comes from Schoenobius gigantellus, assembly GCA_963935595.1. Classification (NCBI taxonomy): domain Eukaryota; kingdom Metazoa; phylum Arthropoda; class Insecta; order Lepidoptera; family Crambidae; genus Schoenobius; species Schoenobius gigantellus. Next base: position 47,637,972 of record OZ012542.1, on the reverse strand, counting down.
AAATGTATGACAAATTAATAAAATAAAAATTTTAACATATTTCATGTTTATTTATTTAACAATTCATTAATAACCTACAACACATGTTATAGTAAATTAAGGGGTCGTTCGTAATCTCGTGAGGTTTTCACTCAGTAAAAAAGAAATATTGCGAGAAAGAGAAATATAAGTGGTTTTGAAACGCCAGCTAGTGAATTTCGCAATTCAGGAGTTGTCAAACGGCTCTGAGAGTTAAAAACGAAGAGTTCCTTGTCAAAATACCAGCAAGCTTTGCTTTACGGTCAGTTCACACCGAGACGTGAAGCGACGCGACGGCCGGCGGCGGCGCGCACATTTTAAGATGTGTTTAACTACGCACACGAAAACATAACTATTTTCTACACAAAAAGATACATCGCTGCGCATCCTGAAGCCGCGTGTTGCAGCGCGACGTCGCGAGGAGCAGCCTGAAGCCGTCGTGGCGACTTGTCTCTACCATTTCAGTTCAAACTTCTATATAGAGTTGACCTTTGCTTACTTCAGTCCTCGAGTGATAATGATACACTGGGATCTTGTTATAATCGGACTTCTTGCAGAAGAGGAAGAATACAAAAATAAAATTAAAAAGAAAACATACATGAGTACATGGGTACATAATTTATGGAGAAACAGAAGAATTCATGGTTAATTTCATACTTTGATGATAACATTGTCATTTATCTAGACATATAAAAAATCCTTTTTAGTCGTTACTGACGCACGTAAAAGTTTATTAAATAGTACAAGAGTGAAACTTTATTATAATGTAGAAAATATAGATGAATTACACTAAGAATGTATTTCTTTCATATCAACAAAGTGTAATTTTTAAGAATGTCTATTTCTGTTCGCTTCAATACTTTAAAATTATTTTATTTCCAAAATTTGTGGTAATAGTTATAAGGAATACATGTCTAAAAAGCCCATTGTATGTAGATTTTAAAGTAATTAGGTGTTGCAGGTTTTATGATTATACTTCTATGGAAAAAAATACAATAACAGAGGGGGAAAGAAGACAACTTTATCGAGTTGACAGTTACCATTGTCTCCCGGTGCTTTACATTTAATGTTGTTTTGTAGTGATATTCATAAATAAAATGTATAAAATCAGATGCGGATACGTGCGGTTTCTAAACTTATCGCAAAAAGTATGATACAAGTCGGGAAATAAAAAACCCTCTATCTAATGTCGAGCTATTTAAATGATTAGTTTGCGGTATATTTTGATTAAACATTAGTTATTTATTCATCGTCTCTTTCGTATGTTTTCCCGCACGCAGGACATTTAACCGTGTTCTCGCCATTGTCGTTAGAAGAATCGATCTGTGGACAGTTCTTCCGCCGCCCCTCTCGGTCTGTCCCAGGGGTATTTTTCTTGTTTGGACTTTTAGCGTTTAAAGAATACTGAATAAAGGTCCAATTAGAATTCGCCATATAACAATTTTGTGTTAACCACAAAAACTATGGAATAATTTTCACAACAAGAAATAACATATCATTTAAATATATTTGTTATGAAACTGGATATATTGTTTGTGTCAGTCAGTGGTAGTTCGGGTGCTTTATAGGTTATTGTCTGTTATCATTTCACATTCAGATGCACTAGATTCGAAATGTTCAGGATCAGCGTGCAGAGGGTCCAAGTGCGTGACAGAATGCTGCCACCAGCGCCTCGGCGCGCGCCAGTCTCTCCGCGCGTGTTGCCGCCCATCTCCCCTCATCTGCCTCTCCCTCTCTCTCCCCGCGGAGAGCGCGCGCCGCCGTGGCCGCTCCGGCTAACGACCGCAGTGCGTTCGCGTACGCTTCCGCGCACTCTTCCCCGTCGCCCTCTCCGTCGTCGCTCTCCGCCGCCTGCCACGACGACCACGACTCGCCTGAGGAATCGTCGCAATCTGAGGAACAAGTTGAACAAGAGATGTACAAGTTTTGTCAGAGTTTGCTACGTTAAAGACGCGACTGAGAATGGCTGCCAAACAAACCTCTTGTCTGGCAACATATATCCATCAAAATAGTAGGTAACAATGCAAATTATATGTGTAGGTGATTGAATCAAACATAAATAATATTGAAGAAGATCATATCTTCTTCAATCCTTACTAATATTATAAACGCGAAAGTTTGTGAGTATGGATGGATGTATGGATGTTTGTTTAATCTTTCACGCAAAAACTACTGACTGGATTTGGATGAAGTTTTGTAGGTAGACGGATTATTTCATGAATTAACATATAGGCGCCTTATTATCCCGGAAAAGTAAGTAGTTCCAGCGGGAAAGGATATTTACACTTTATTCTTTGAACTTTTATTTTTATAGTTCGCATGTTACCTGATCCCAGATCGTCGTCGGGCGCCAGGTGTGGACGCAGCAGCCGCGCAGAAGGCCACACATGTGCCTGCAACGCCTCGCGTATGCGACCAGCGCCCCACTCACCGTCTGCTTCTTCGCCATCTGTCAAACACATCTCGATTATTCTTAAGATATTATTCATAAATATAAGGCATTACGAAACTGCGATACAAAAAATACTGTTATTTAATGAAATACGCTGGCGCCGTTAAAAATAAAACAAATCTTAAATTATTATTTTTTTAATAGATATAATTTTGATTTGCATGTGATTCTTATGTTTTATTTTATGTATAATTTTGCATGTACATGCAGTTGAATTGTTTACCAAAAAAATAATCGCATTCATAAAAAGTACGAGAATTTTTTAGTAAAACATAACATTGAACTACGAAATGCACTGGAATAATTTTTATTGTTATAAATAAGCTGAAATTTAAGATATCGCCGATTAGGCAAATTTCCGAATATTCCCATCCGGTAACACCCCTTACTGTCACACTGTTACTGGTTGGGAAAAATTCATTCACATCGGGTAACACTGTTACTCGATGAAACATTTTATTACCATCCAGAAACACTTGCTCATTGTATGTAATCTTGTATAGAGGTCAGTGTATGTATGTTATGTATCTATATGTTGCTGGTTAGGATGAAAACTACCTATGCCATTTATCTCTGTTTGAAGTGATTTTTCATTTGAAATACGTTCTGAAGTTCACTTGATATTATCGCTACGTAATTGATCTCGAATCATAATAGGACAAGACCTCGTTCAAGATTGACAGGACGGGATTGTACCGCAGTTGTCAGCGATGGTACACGCGTTCACTCGGTGTACGAGCCAATCAATAAATCTAGCCAAAAAATTTATAGGTATTATAAAGTAAAGCAGTGCGTTGCTAGGACCTTTATTGACCTCTCGCTCAGTTCCGTTTTCACTGATGAAGAACATGCTGTTTTGTCGATTTCGAAAACACATGCCAGCTAGTGAAACCAGCTTTTGAGATGCCGTTTTATCGAAAGGCATTCTCACATTTTTTATTCATTTTCAAAATCACCTCTAGAACTAGACTTTTTCCGCGATTGACAGTGCTTTTTATTGTTTTTGTTGATTCCTAAAAATACGGGTAAAAAGTGAATTGTATCAAAGAAGGTTTTTATCGCTTTTTAGTCATTTGTAGTTATATTTCCAAATACTTATTTTCTCCAAAATCATACGAGATCTCGAATTTGTTATCTCGAGTCGACATTGCATTCCCTAGCTACAGCAACGTCAAAAATTGTATAGCGCACTTGCTTCTCCTTCCTCGACTATAAATAATAACAATATTATAATATATTACCCTTTTATAATAAAATAGCTCTTTATTATTATTCTCGCATTGAACGATAGATGAAAGAGGAAGACAATCAGCTACCGAACACACATGACAAAAAACTTTTATAATGCAATGTCTTACTGCACTGAATTTGAGTTTTTCAAACGAGTCGTAAAAAGAAACAAGTACCGAAGTCTTTGTCAATTAAGTATATTGATGTGAAATGTAATGAACTACACTTGTACTATATTAAAAAAATAATAATTCATTTATTTTAGATATCACAGAAATTAAATAAAATGTAATTTTTCCAAAAAATACCAAAGGAAAACTGGAGTACTTGTAGACTAGAAACATGTCGCGGGCCGCGGTTTGGACAGCCCTGCTCTACAACAATGACTGAACAACGTTTGGGTCACCATTCAAGAGCAAAGGCCTTAAAAAATTAGTCACCATCTGCAGGGCATTGCAGCGACACCAACTCAGTGTGGGATGCGACAGCAGCTGCCTGGAGCTGCACCATCTCTTTGCTCTCGGTCACCAGCAGTCGTACAGCTACGCCTGCGCATTCAGATGATGCACGGCACCGTTCCTCCACCAGTGACATGCATTGCACATCATCTACCTACAACCACCTAATTACTATAATTAAATGATTAACCACCCAGAGGCATCTCTATCTCCTAAATCATCAATACTCAATCTTTTTTTTATAGAGGCTACAAACAGGTTTCAGTCATGGTGTCATGGGCCGCAAACAAAAATTATTTGATTAGTAAAAACCGAAATTTTATATGCAATGCACCCTGGTAGGTTATCTAGCAAGAAGCGAGTTTGTGTAGGTCACGCCACCAACATCAGTCGAATTTGTTTAGGTCTCATTCATGAGTACAGTAACTTTGTTATTTAAAATGTTTTTATGAAGTGGGGCGATACTTAGCAAATGAGGGCTGCAACAATACATATTTGTTTTCAGAAGCAAAAAGCACTGAATGTGGAAGTATATCTTCTGTACCAGCTTCGGTTTCGTTATTTAACCTTAAATAATACTAATTCTTTTCTACCTACAGAGGATAGAACCCTTAGTATAGAACGAATGAAGTCACAGCAGCAACAAATATATGTTTGTTTTTTTTTATATCCAGTATCCGGCGGCCTGATAGGCCTTCTTAAACGGCCTATGTGGCTGGATTCTGGATAGTTATTGGATATCCGTTTCATCTCTAGTATTTAGCTTTCTTTGATGTCAATTTATTGCAACCAGCTTGCTAGCCTTAGTAACAACATATAAATAAGCTGAATCAGCTATTTATTCATAAATACTTTTATGTTTGGTTTGGCAAATCTTAGTCTTATTTTTACTTATAAAACTTAACATATTAGAAAAAGAAAAATTTAATTAAATAAACTAAACCCAAGTTTGAATATAATATTACATGCTTATGGATATTTTTTTCATAGTTCAGCCAGTTCAATACCCGGTTAAGGCAAGTGACAGTGTGATCCCGGGAGCTGTTCGACGCCTGTTTTCGTGTCGGACAGTTCCCAAAGACGTGGAAGGACGGCACATTGTGCCTCCTACGAAAGGCGGGTAGGCCCGCAGACGAGTCGTCTGCCTATCGGCCAATTGTCCTGCTGAATGAGGTTGGCAAGGTTTTCGAGAAAATCATAGCCTGCCGCCTCATTCAGCACTTATCTGAAGTCGGTCCCGATCTCTCGGACTCGCAGTTCGGGTTCCGAGTAGGTCGGTCAACTATCGACGCCCTCACCGTTCTCAGGGAGATGGTGAGTGAGGCGACGGAAAAAGGGGAAAGGGTGTTGGCGGTGTCACTAGACATCGCCAACGCATTTAATAGCCTACCGTTTGGTGCCATATTGGAGGGGCTGCGCTACCATGGGGTCCCCCAGTACCTCCTTAACATTATCCAGAATTACCTGGAGGATAGGGAGGTACTCTTCGCTGGACGGGGTGATTTGGCCGGCCGCCACGCGATGTCACGCGGTGTCCCACAGGGGTCCGTCCTTGGGCCCCTCCTTTGGAATGTGGGCTATAACTACGTTCTCCGTGGCGCCCTCCCCCACCGGGTGCGTCTGCTTTGTTATGCAGACGACACACTAGTTACCATCCGGGGGAGGGAATTAGATGAGCTTTTGCGGCTGGCCTCGGTGTTCACTACCCTGGTCGTCCAGCGAATAGAGTCCCTGAGCCTCAGGGTAGCGCTGCACAAGACCGAGGCCATGGTCTTTCATGGGCCTCGGAGAGGTGTTTCTGCAGGTGCGGAGATTGTGGTAGCTGGCACAAAAGTGCCACTTAAGCGGCATTTTAAATACTTGGGGCTAATAATTGACGGGCGGTGGGGGTCGAATGAACACTTCCGCCGCCTCGAACCTCGCCTCCTCAATGCCGCTGACGCGCTTGGGCGATTGCTCCCCAATGTGGGGGGCCCGAGCGCCAGTGTACGGCGCCTGTACGCAGGCGTCGTACGTAGTATGGCCCTATATGGGGCGCCTGTCTGGGTCGATGCCCTTAGCCCACGTGCTGTCGCGTGCCTGCACAGGGCGCAGCGCGCCATGGCGCTAAGGGCAATAAGGGGATACAGAACTATATCCCACACGGCGGCCTGCCTTATCGCAGGGACTCCCCCGTGGGAGCTCACAGCCCACGTTCTTGCGGCGGCTTACCGCGTCCGCGTAGACGCTCGGGACGGCGACCGGCGTTTGGCGCCGAGAGAGAGGGCCTCCGCCTTGGAGGAGGCCACAGTGGAGGCATTTCGCCTGTGGTTTGAGGAGCTCGAGGAGCTAACGGGTTCGGCCTCGGTCTCGGACACTCTGTCCAGGACCATCGAAGCCATGCACCCGTTCCTCACCACATGGACGAACCGGCACCACGGGTCGCTCTCGTACCACTTGGTGCAGATTCTTAGCAACCATGGTTGCTTTGGACGCTATCTGCACCGCATCGGACGGGAAGCGACCGCCGAGTGCCACCACTGTGGCGCTGAAGAGGACACCGCGCAGCACACCTTAGCGGTGTGCCCTGCTTTCTCTTCGGAGCGCCGTGAGCTAACCGCCGTTATCGGCGATAACCTCTCCCTCCAGAACGTGGTCTGTGCCATGCTGGTGGGAGAGAGGACGTGGGACGCGGTAAACTCCTTCTGCGTGGACGTGATGACGCAGAAGGAGTCCGCGGAGAGAGCCAGGGAGGAGGATCCCATGGCCGATCCGTGCCGCCGTAGAAGGACGGGGCGGAGGAGGCGGAATTACGCCCGCCTTCTTCCTCCTGATGGTAACCAGCGGGGCCCTGGGTCGGGAAGCCCGGGCCCTGCATTGCATCGGTTGCCGCCAGTCGCTGATCCCCTGGATGCCCCGGGGGATCACCGGCCTCCCCCTTTTGGGGGGGTGAGAGGGGCTCGCCCTAGGCGAGCAGACGCCGACGAGGTCGTGGATGTGTTCACCCGAGTTCCCATGACCTTGTCCGACAGCGACATGGCCCTCCTCGGCGTGTCCTCTTCGTCCGATGACGAGGAGGATGCGGCGATGATGGCCGTGCTCGCATCAAGGCGTATGTGAGGGGCATCGGTGGGTTTTAGTCGGTAGGCCGCGGTTCCTGGCGGCACTCTGCCCCCAGGGGCCGGGGAGAGTCCGACATAACCCCGCGCCTTCCCAAGCGCGGGGTATGCGTAATGCATTTCCCACCGTAAAAAAAAAAAAAAAAAAAAAAAAAAAAGTGACAGTGTGATGATTTTTAAGATATAAACAATTACCTCATCTGCCATAAGAAAAATTATGTGTGCTTCTACGAGATCCTTCAGTCCAGGTTCAATTTGTTGCCCATCTATTAATGAATGTACTTGAACATTTGCAGTGTAGTACTTATTTATTAACTTCCAAACATTATCATTATCAGCGGTACCATCTTTTATTATAGAATCATTGTCAATGAGTTCTAAAACATATCAGTTATATTTTATCATACTTCATAATGACTGAAAAAAAATATTCAAAAATAAACAATGCTTGCATTAGCATGTAAAACATGTGTGCCAGTCAACACATGCCAACAAAAGAAACCCATACCAACACATTATTACTTGAAGTATACAATTTATACATTTTTAGAAACTTTTAGTTATTTTACTATATTTGTTTGCTCCCATCAAACAATTGCCTTTTCTCTCACTCAAACACCGTCTTCAATTTTGCCACATTCTTACTGGTTGACTGGTAGAGAATGCCTCGGGCGTTAAGTCCGCCTTTTGTACTTATCTTTTATGTTGTACAATGAAGATTAAATAAATAAATAATTTTCGAAATAAAAACGCAGCTATGTGCCAAGGAATCAGAATGCATTATTGCACTAACACAATCTATATTATCGACCTATTAAATGCACCTGTGTACAAGCACCTATTTGTAAAAAGCATTTTTACTGTAATAATGCAGTATAAATTGTTTAAATTTTTTTTTTGCAAGCACTGTGATCTACTGTCAATATTATAATAATAATTCTATATGTATATAAAATTGAGGAATTATTTTATTCGCACTTGGATCTTTATTTAAAAATAGATATAACCTGATATTAATACAGCTGCTGATGGTTCATTTCGCGCACTTATTAAAATGATTGGCAAATTCTCCATAATTCAAACGACATACGATCAAGTACTTTTAACAAAAAGACAAGTGGGTATAAAATAATAATTGATATTTAAATAATTTATTTATGTGAGGAAACATTCTCGTGTAACATTTCAATTGATTTTTTTTTTTTTTTTGTTAATGGCTCCGCACGGCTTGTGCATTAGCCACGACAAAAGTTTGGGAAACGTTTAAATAGGAAAAAGAACACGGAATCGGAATGGGATAATAGGATCAAGATAAAAAAGGGTAAAAAGGGGTCTCCAAAAATGATATATAAGAATAAATATATTATTATGCTATCTACATCAAAATAAACTATGTATAGGTCAAAATTTAATATTGTTTGTACATAAAAAAGAGGAAATAGATTTATATATATTTATGTTATTTTGAGCCATAAGAACCGGAACTGAAGTCGGGAAAGGAACATGAAGGGATGATAAGGATTCAAACAACATAGAGTGATCGTAGGAAGGGCAGGAAAAGATAATGTGATTTACATCTCCTACAGCAGAACCACAATCACATAAATCAGAATTAATAATTTTAAACTTAGCCAAGTGAGCAGGGGTAGAAGTGTGTCCAATCCGTAATCTTATAATGATTGATGTTGCTGTTTTACATAAAACCATACTAGTAAACCATGGCCTTATAGGAATAAGAGGTTGAATGGATTTATAGTATCTACCTTTAAGTTCTGAGCTTTTATTCCAATCTTCTTCCCAAGAAGTTCTAAGTGAAAGTTTTGCTCGGGCTGTCAGATCGCAACAGTAATTTTTATAAGGTAATGGATCTCCACAGGTAGAAGCAAGGTTAGCTAATGTATCTGCTTTTTCATTACCGGCTATATTACGATGTCCAGGAATCCACGCAAACTCTACGTGGAAACCACGAGAGAAGCATTGGTAAAGTAATTTACGGCAATCTATAATGATAGGGTGTATACAATTAGTTTTAAAAGGAAATTTACACAGAGCTTCCAGAGCACTTTTAGAATCCGAAAATATAATCGTCTTTTTTAATTTAGCTAATAGAATATACTCTAAGCATTTAAAAATACCAAAGCATTCTCCGGAAAACACTGAAGACTCAGGGGGAAGTTTAACTTGTTGTATGATATTGTATTGGGTGTGATAAGTACCTACACCCACGTTACTAGACGGAGAAGTCTTTGACGCATCACAATACATATGATGCCAATCTTTCCAAGTGTCATGTAGTAAGGCCAAAAAACTGAACTTCACATTTTTATCACATTTCCGAATATCAGAAACGAAGTGAATTACGGGGTTAAGGATAAGAGTTTCATAGCTGCAAGAAAAAAGAGGGAGAAAATTGGATCGGTGCATTGGGGCTTGAAGTGAAACAAATTTTCGAAAACTGATAATAATACATGGAAGGGATTTATGTGACCAGTATGAGGATGAATTTATTAGTTCAGATAGTAGGGAAAGCTTTGTGTAAAGAGGATGGTTTAAAGACTGAAAGGCACGGAAAATATATCTATCAGATAAGTATTGGCGGCGGAATTTTAACGGAGGTTCACCACATTCTACCTGAAGAGCGTTAATGGGACTGGATTTCATAGCGCCAGTAATTAATCGCAAGGACTTGGATTGGACTCCGTCTAATTTTTTTAAGCCTAGTAAGCTACACGGTTCCAAAAAATATGTACCATAGTCCAACACACTCCGTATTAATGCATTATAGATTAATTTCAATGAAGCAGGATGAGCTCCCCACCAAACTCCTGATAAACATCTTATTATGTTAAATATCCGTTCACATCTAGCTGCTACATAATAACAGTGAGATAGACCAGACATTTTACTGTCAAAAATAACTCCTAAAAATTTTACCTCACTATTAGTGGGTAAACGCATATTATCATACATAACATTAATAGCAGGAGGAAATCTTAATCTAGAAAATAAAACTAAAGAACTTTTTGAAACAGACAATGTGAGACCGTTATTATCTAACCAACTTTTAAGCATATTTAAAGAAGCAGTTAATGAAAAACATAGTTGATTAATATCTTTACCACTTAAATACAAAAGCAAGTCATCTGCGTATTGTAATACATTAATATTCCCAAGGGAAGAATCTAAATCATGTGTATAAATATTATATAGTAAAGGGCTCAATACAGAACCCTGAGGTAAGCCCTTCCAAATTACTCTTGATTGAGTATTATTATTTTGAGTAATATTTACTGATCTCTCTGACAACAAATTCATAATGAAATTAATAAAAATTTTTGGTACTAATAGTTGGACAAGTTTACTCTTCAGAATACTCAAAACAACATTATCATAAGCAGCGGAAATATCAATAAAAGCAGCTAAAAGGGATTCGTTATGAGAAAAAGCTAGGCGAATGTCTGTTGTGAATATGGCTAGACTATCCATAGTGCTTTTACCTTTTCTAAACCCATATTGGGTCGAGCTTAATAATCCCTGAGTTTCAACATACCACTCTAATCGATTTTTGACAAGATGTTCTGCTATTTTTGTCAAAACAGATGAAAGAGCAATTGGTCTATAGGATGTTGATTCATTAGAGGGTTTGTTAGGTTTTAAAATAGGAATGATATCTTGCTTTTTCCATGAAATAGGAATATTACCATTTTCCATTATGGAGTTAATAAGGGAAAGAATATAATTTAGACTAGAATCACTCAAATTACTGATAAATGAGTAAGGTATTCCATCATGACCAGGAGATGAATCCTTAGTATAAGATAAAATACCTTTCAATTCGGAAATACTAAAAGGAGAACAGATACCGTTTTCTTCGGAAAATGAAATTTTTTCACAGTCGGGTCTGAGAGGGACAAAAGGGGGAGCAAGATTATCAAGAAACTCGCCAACAATTGGATTAGGAATGAAAGGCGATATTGATTCTTTGAATGCACAACGGAATCGACGAATATTATTCCAAACGAGAGAGACCGGTGTATCAGGTGAAATCGATGAACAAAATTTTCTCCAACTCTCCCATTTCTTTTGTTTGAACAGTTTTCTAGTACTTTTAATTAGTGTAGAAAGGATGTTATAGTTTTCATCAGTTGAATTATTCTTGTAAGCCTTTTCTGCTTCTTTCCTTTTTTTTATTTGTATCGAACACTCATGGTCCCACCAGGGAGGGGAGGGGATTCGACAGCTGTCAATGTCACCTGATTTTTTTGGGAATACTTCGTCAGCTGATTTGATCAACAAAGAAGCTAAAGCCGAAGATACTTCCTTATGATTGTTGTGAATGAATATTAGGAAGAGTAGTTATTAATTCATCAACTTTTTCTTTAAATAAACTCCATTGGTCTCTAAATAATTTATGCTTTAAGCGAGGTTGACGTTTATGTGGGCGAGTACTCGTTATAAGTGGAAAATTTATAATTACAGGGAAATGATCGCTACCAAAAGAAGATGATAATGTGGACCAATTTAAAGAAGAAGCAAAACTTGGAGAAGAAATTGTTAAGTCAGGGACACTATTACCTTCATGTGGTTGAGTTCTACGAGTAATGTTACCGGTGTTTAATAAACATAAATTATTGCTATCAAGAATGTCAAGGACTCTTTGACCATAGTAGTTAGATACAGAGCTTCCCCAAGACACATGTTGTGCGTTAAAATCGCCCATGATCAAAAGGGGGCGAGGGAGAGAAGAAAATATAGAATCTAGTTCGTCATATATATCAGAAGACGGATGAGGGACATAAACTGACACAAAACAAATATTTTGCACTGAGATTGCAATTATAGAATATTCATTATTGTGTTGGTTGATTGAAATGTGAGAAAATGTTACACAATGATTCACAAGGAGTGCAACACCCCCATATCCATCCGATCTGTCCTCTCGGATACATGAAAAACCTGGAATTCTAAAGTTTAAATTAGGCCGAAGCCATGTCTCTTGAAGAGCAATAATAATAGGATTGTAATTGTTAATTAAAAATATGAGGTCACTTTTTTTGTTACATATACTTCTACAATTCCACTGGAGAATTTGATCCATTATTTACAACTGTATTATTTTGAATAATCTTATTTAAATCGGCAGCGTTGGACGGTACAGAAAAAAAATTATTTTGCACCAAAGAAGAAATTAAAGCTATAATTAATTCTTTGGTTGAAAGTTCAGATAAATTCATATTTTGATTAATATTTAATGCACACCCATCTGCGGGTGTGGGTAACTTAAATTCACTCAATAGATCCCGATGATAAGTTTTATCATAACCTCTACTAGTTTTAGGAATATTATCTCTAGAGGTCGGTTTTAAGAAAACTGTTTTTCTGTAGGAAGTATTATTATTTGTTTGTCTGTTGATGGATAGGTTAGGACTATGTTGTTGTTGGGAATGACTATAATTTAATGGAGATGGAGAGGTAAGAACATCAGAATACAACTTAGTAATTGGTGGATGTAATTTTATTGCCTCAGCATATGACATGCAGTTTTTCGCCATAGTTTCCTTGATGCCTTTTTGTCTAGAGAACTCTGGACATTTTTTACTGTTGGCCATATGAGAACCCGAACATAAACAACAATTGTAAAATTCTTCGTCTACAGAACAACTGTCTCCTGAATGATTGGCCGCGCACTTAAAACATCTGGGAGTAGACCTGCAATTACTTTTAATATGACCGTATCTGCAGCAATTGAAACATTGTATTGTAGGAAAAATGTAAAGATCGACTGAAAGAGCATTGTAGCATAGAAAAACACGTTTCGGAAGTACTTGACCATCAAAAGTAAGTACAACAGTCTCAATAGGAAGGAACTCAATTTTGCCATTAATAGGGACTCTTCTTTTTAATCGCCTTATTTTAATAATATTACCACATCCTATTGGAACTGTCATATTACTCATCACTTCCTCGTCTGTCCACTCCGAAGGCACACCCCTTACTATACCCATCCGAGTAACATTAAAAGATGGAATAAAAGCTTTGTAGTTTTTGCTCTTTAAAATATCATTAGACAGAAAATTGTTCGCATCTTCAAAATTTGAGAATGAGATAGCTATTCTGTTTCGACCAATTTTCTTAAGGCTACCATTAATAATATTTTTAAATGAGTTCCGCTTCAAAAAATGACCAAATGTTACTGGATGTATGGTATTATGTTCATTTGCAACCTGCTCTTTTTGAACATGAATAACATAAGGTGCAGAGTCAGACATGTGATATAACACTCTTCCTATTGGTTGGAAAGGCTTAGGTAATTCTGATCTATCTGAGGCGGCTACTTGCTGTGATTGTGAAGATGGTATATCAAGTTTTTTTTGGGTATTGTGACTATGTAGCAATTCATTGTCAATTATTTGTGAGTTGCAACGACAATCTGTATCCGTAGAGTTGACTATGGACTGTTTGTTCTGATTACTTCGCTTCTTTTTGTTACAATTTTTACAGATTTTCCTTACATATGCCCTTTTGCGTTTAGCATTATAGGAAGTTGTATCAGAACAGTCAGTGAAAACAGATCCTTCAGTGTCCATTCCCTCGACATTTTCGGCATTATTAATTGTAACATAATGAGACACCTGAGGGCATGTGCCCCCAGGGTCGTCTGGTTCATTCATAAGCCTAGACTACTATTAAAATTGTGATCACTTACCAAATAACAGGAACTACACTACAATAACAATATATGTATACACTAATAATAAAAATAAACTATTTAAATACTTATCAAGATCCTATTTGTTAAATTACTTTATATTTTAATAAAATTGAAAAAAGACCACCCGCCAATTTCGACGTTTCCCGCGCTTTTTTCTTCAATTGATTTTAATAAAAAAAATCTTTTAACACTCCACAAAATGCTTTCGGAAGAAAACAAAACGCAAAATCAGCCCCAAAAGTTTGACACAATTCTCTTTCTATTCTTGGTTTGACACTTTGATAATAAATTTTTTTAATTTATTAAGGCTTTGGCTACAAGGCCATTAGCCTACACTTTGATAATAATGTGTTTGACATTGACAGGTTGTGTTTTTTTTGGGCTACTTTAGTGGCCTGGATCCAAGTTCTTTAGGCCATGTGAGCTCAGAACAATAACTTATATTCTTCTGGGGTACGTTCAGTTTCATCGCCGTGTGATCGCACGACGACACACTTGCCGTTCAATAAGTTCGAGTGACACACACGGCGAACGCACTGTATCGTTCAATAAGCTGGTAATTATCGTCGGGCGAACGCACTAATCACACCGTAAAATAGGAGGGTGAAAGTCGCACTTTGACAAGTTTGACAGCTACCGAGTAGTAGGTACCGAAAATTATTAATTTTTAAATTCACTCTAAAGCAGCTCTATGGGTGATAAAGATTACTTTTGTGACGAAAGTGGTCAGTTGATAAGAGGAGACAATAACACAATACTTTGTTAAAGATATGCAGGGTAAGTAATTTCTTAAGTTTCTTGTATTTTTGTTTACATGATATAGTTAACTTGTGTTTTTATTTTGTGTATTAGACACATAACTTTAGAATTTGCAGCAATGCAGAATGCGCGTGCGAACGAACGATACGTTCAGTTTTAAAACCGTTCAATAAGACCGGTGATCGCCAGGCAAAAGATACACGGCGATAATCACACCCAAAATGAACGTAACCCTGAGGTCCTTTGGTATCCATAATCTAAGGCGTATGCTAGTTGTTCAGTATTTATCACGATATTTGGATCATGATCCAGGATCGCGATATTTATTGATCGTGTAGTCTATTTTATTGATGGATCGCGATACGGATCACAGAATTTCTAGATATTTTGAAATCCAACTCCTTGGTGTGTATCGCGATATTTATTGATTGTGTAGCCCGGTTGTCAATATTTATCGCGATCCCGCATTTTCCACTTAATCGTCACCATTTTTTCACGCTAATATCCAATGTTAACCATGTTTTGCTTTTCTTCTAAGAAATATGAACATTTTTAGCCACGATATTTTTCACAAAGAGAACCTAACCTCAAAATGGAACGCATTACGTTAACATTACGAACAACTTACGCGATGATGCCAAAAATGTTGAAAATGCTGCAAATTTGTGCTTAAGTGGAACACGTCTTACGTATATTTTCTGTATCTACACATCCACAGATTAGAGAGATACTGACAGTCTTAGATAAAGAATGAATAGATAGGACGTGACCGTATACCCGTAAGGGACAGACATAGATGACGTCATACCTGCCTAAAGTAGATGGGTATACCAGTGTTGCTTTAAGTTTTACCCTACTTGATTGATCTACGTATTTTTTTCTTCATTCAACCTTCGCCGTAGTATAAAGTTATTTACACTTTTAAATAAAACTACACTTTTCGGATTTACTCGAGTATATTTCGTTTTAAAACATTTTACTATTATTTATTTAAGCTATTATGTAAACATCTTTACAAATATAAGAAAAAATGTTAGGAATCATCATCCACACGCGTCCACTGCTAGACATAGGCCTCTCCAAGTGCTCGCCACTGAGCACGATCCGCGACCATTCGCTTCCAGCTTTTGCCAGCTAGGTACCTTGCGAAGATCGTTGCTCGATTAAGAATACAGCGGGCAATAATCATTGTTTTTTCTTTATCTCTGCAGTTTATTTAAAATCCAATATTTACACATTTACTAAATATTTGTGAAGATTTAGAAAATGTATAATATTAAATTTTAAATAAACATTTTCTAAAATTAGACTACTTTTTTTCCCAATCGTCTAAGCGGTTGACGCACTGGCCGTAGTTTTTTATTTGATGACCTCGCTGATTGTTTCAAACCCAGCATTTGAAGCCGCATTTTTCTCTTTCGGGGCGTATTCAAATTTGAACCGAAATCCAACACCGATGCGTCTTGAAACAATATGTATACAGGTTAAAAATAAAAGGAGGTTCCCCGAAGGAAATCTGTTAAATACAGACAAACAAGCAAATGGAAAGTCTCACTTCAAAAGAATTACCTTTGTTATCAAAAATGCTCAAAATTTTATACTTAAATATGTCAATATTAATGTAACACAGAAACTAATATGTGAGTTCCCTTTCACGTAACAAATTACATACGAATCAAGGAAAAATAGTCGTAGCGTAACTGGTATCATTATAACCCGGCAAAATGTTATACGCGTTGGCTGTATACGTGGCCATATTGTATGGCGACATTCCTAGCTTGTTAGGTTAACAATAACCTTACTACTTAGTTTGAAATTTCATGTTTAATCCCATAATATGATTGACAACCATAGTAGAAGGATAAAATATTGCAATATAACTTGTATCTATAATTTAAAAAATAGTTTTGGCGCTTTTTATTGACACAATTTAGGTCTTACCTGTAAAAGGTTATATTTTCCTGTTTTATAGCACTATCACTATTACAACCTAAAACGTGTAGTGCTTTTTCTTGCTGAATTGTTGAAATATAGGGAAATCTTAGTTGAAAGAAAAAAAACAAACTTATTCCTTTAGTCCGATACAAAATGAAAAGCTTTATTGTTGTAGGGACATAATTATAATTCACTTATGCATATGTTACTGAAGTACAAAAATCCCTCAATGCAAAGCACTTAACTTAATGTTTAATTAATACAAGCCAAGGGCAGGATGGTTCAGGTCTGTTTGATCAATCTCGGCAGGTAAAAATCAGGTACAAATTGGGTACAAAACTACAAAATGAGGGGCAATAAAGTACACCAACAAATAGTTATAGGTTTCCTTTTTTTTTAAGAAATTAGTAGCCTTCCCCGGAGCGGTTGTTAGTGGATCGTACCTTCTATGCTAAGTCTTGCAATCACGGGTCAGAGATATGATATTCCAGTTTCTTAACTTATTCTTTCTGTATATATATTTATTACTGGTGTAATTCCACAGAATTCCTCCTTGATATCGGGTTATTTTGTTATGCTAAGCAGCGGAGCCCTATGGCCTCCGGGAACTGCCCTGGAGATTCATAGCACAGTGTTATGTTAAAAATATAATTAAATATGCCTATATGCATATAATCTTAGGGTCAGTGGGTCTAACACTGAGTTCTGAAGGAATCCCAGTCAATACATTTGAATTTCATGTAATAAACATTGCAAGTTAATTCCAAACACAATTTTCAATGAATTGTCAAAGTTTCTTATTGGTTTTTTTTTTTTTTTTTTTTTTATGGATGTCCCGGCAAATGACCTCCTCCCGCCTGATGTTAAGCGGTGAAAGAGGCCCAAATGAGTTGACAGATAGAGTAGGGACGACATCCACTCTCCTACCTGCCCGCCCCTTGCCGACCCAAAAGATGCTTTTTCACGCCTCTTTTGAAGGAACCCATGTTGTAGGATGGAGGAAACAAGTGCGCAGGTAGAGAATTCCAAGTGTGGGATGAACGACAGAAGAAGGAATCTTGGAATTTCTTGGTACGGTGTGAAAAGGAGGACACAGTGTACGGATGACTCCGAAGGCCCTTACGCGTGTTTCTGTTAAGGAATGGAGAGGGAGGGATAAGGTTAAAGAGCTCCTCAGAGCATTCCCCATGGAACATTCGGTAAAAGGCGCTAAGAGAGGCGATGTCACGACGAAGTTGTAGAGGCTCGAGGGTGTTAGTTGCCTCTACATCGCCAATTATGCGAATAGCGCGACGCTGCAATCTGTCCAGAGCATCGAGGAGGTACTGAGCGGAGCCGTCCCAAAGGTGCGAGCAATATTCCACGCAAGACCTAACCTGAGTTTTATACAACAAGCATAGTTGGTCCGGCGCAAAATACCTACGCACCTTGTTCAAGACACCGAGTTTCCGTGAGGCAGTAGTTATGACGGATTCGATGTAGTCTCTGGGGTTCAGATCGCAGCGAATGTTCATTCCGAGCAAGGTGATGTTGCTCTGTGTGTGAAGGGTTGTGCCCTGAAGAGAAGGAAGGGGGAGGAAAGGTGACCTTTTCGCCGAGAACACGCACACCTGTGTTTTCTTAGCATTGAACTCAACAAGATTGTTGGAGCCCCATTCGGAGACGAGGTCCAGCGTCCTGTTGAGCTCAATTATAAGATTCTGCCTTTCCCTACCAATATCACCACGAGCAGCCCCCGAGGCTCCGTGATATCCCCCATGCACTGTACTGTCGTCTGCATAGCAATGTATAGCTCCCAAGGAAAGCATATCATTGATATGCAGAAGAAACAATGTGGGGGATAGAACGGAGCCTTGCGGAACACCAGCGTTCACTGCCACGAACCGCGAAGCGCAGCCGTCAACGACAACGCGAATTCTACGCTCGTGGAGGAAGCTGGCAATCCACGTACAGAACTGCGCGGGTAATCCGTATGCCGGAAGCTTGGAAAGAAGAGCCTTGTGCCAGACTCTATCAAAAGCTTTGGCGATGTCGAGACTAATAGCCACCGATTCGCCGCGCTTATCGATAGATTCACCCCATTTGTGCAAAAGGAACGCTAGAAGGTCACCTGTTGACCGTTTAGGACGAAACCCATACTGTCGGTCATTAAGTAACGAGTGACCTTCCAGGTAACGGATCAGCTGTGTATTAAGGATCCTCTCCATGATTTTACACAAAATGGAAGTGACGGCTATAGGGCGATAGTTAGCCGGATCAGAACGATCTCCCTTTTTGGGAACCGGCTGGACATTGGCCTCTTTCCAAGATTTCGGTACACAACCAGCAGAGAACGACAGACGGTATAGACGCGTAAGGACCGGAGTTAACTCCGCTGCACACTTCTTAAGAACAATCGCAGGAATGCCGTCTGGTCCACTTGCTTTTCGAGTATCGATCGACTGGAGCTCCGCCCGCACATCACGCTGTCTGATACGGATATCGGGCATGGTGCTGCCACAATGGGACAGTTTCGGAGGTTGTGTACCACAGTCATCGACACGGGAATGAGCCGCAAAGAGTTTTGCCAGGAGGTCGGCTTTCTCCTGCGGCTGATGAGCAAGTGAGCCATCGGCAAGTCTCAGCGGTGGCAGCGAGGGTTGGCAGAAGTTTGATTGCACAGCTTTGGCCAGGCGCCAAAAAGAACGGCTACCCGTAGGGTGCGATAGCAGTTCCTGGCCCACTTGTGCAATGCGCTGAGCATCCGCTCTAATGTAAGCCCTCTTACATAACTTGGTGGCATTATTGTAGGCTGTTTTCAGTAGGCTTGTATTGGGATCCTTAGATGCTCGGCCTCTGATCCAAGCGCGGTAAGCCAGCTGTTTGTTTTCAACAGCAGAGGAGCACTCGCGATTGAACCAGAGGTTACGTCTGCCTCTACTGACGAGATTGGAATGCGGAATATAATATTCCATTCCTAGTATGATCTCGTCAGCAACAGAGGTAGCGCAGGAGTCCGGATCCATCCTATTGAAACAGCGCTGCCACCAAGGAACAGATGCGTAATAATCCCGCATACCGTCCCAATCTGCTGACGCATAGTGCCACAGACGGCGTGCTGCAACCACAGGCGACGGTCGTGACGCCTGAGGCACTGAGACGGATACCAGGCAGTGATCCGAAGATCCTAGTGGAGCTCGAACCACCACCTGATATCCGTCAGGGCGATTTGTCAACAGAAGGTCCAATAAAGAGGGCGCTTGACCGATAATATCTGGTACCCTGGTGTTCTGGGTGACCAATTGTGTCAGGTCGTGCGTGAGAGCGAATGCGTGGGCAGTCCTACCCGCATGGTCAGTTTTAGAGGAACTTAACCACAACTCGTGGTGAGCATTGAAGTCCCCTAAAAACACCAGCTCGGCGGAAGGAAATCGCTCCTGCGCGACATCTGCCACCCGACTTAGATGTTCAAAAAGTCGAGTTGTCTCCAAGTCACCACGATGGGAACGGTAGACGCAGACGTAGACACGGCAATGAGTGCCAAAATCGACGTGTACCGCAAGGAAGGAAAAGGAAGGTTCCTCCAAACAGCGCAGGCGACGACAGCAAACGTCCGCCCGGACGAACAAGCAAACACCAGCCTTCGCCTTGAAGGACTCCTCAAGAGCGTAGCCGGGGTAATTAAGGTAGCTTGTATCGGCCGGGCAGATAATTTGCGTCTCCGTCAAAAACAGCATTGCTGGACGGGCTGTCTCGAGATGGTGGTGGACAGCTAAGAGGTTAGAGTGGAGCCCGCGGATGTTAGCGAGCCCCACCTCGAATAATGGTGTTTTGGTGGGATAATGCACCGCTGTACGACCAGTCTTAATATTTTGCGCTGCCATAATTATTGGAGTGAGAGGCGTGAAACTGAGGTGTCCTTGCTGCGCTTCGCATAGTTAATGTGTGTAGGCCTGTTTCGCCAGGGAACAGCCGACAGCTGATTTGCGCTGACCCTCCGCACGGAAGGGCCCCCGAACCCCCCCGGAAGTGGCCGCCGGGACCCACCGTCCGGTCACCAACCGGCACGACGGACCACCCCGAGATTATGCGTGGCATGGTGGGGCAGCCTCACGGACTGGTTAGGTCCGCTTGGGCCCCTGTACTATACCACGGGCGGCCAGCGGAACAGCCGTTTCTTCGGGTCTTCCTGGGCGGAGGGTCAACGCAGTCAACCTGGCACTGGGTCGACGGAAGCCCGCACAAACCATACGAATCGCAGCAACGACCCCTCAAGCTCTGGCTGTGCGCAGACTGATCCCGAAACGCGGACAAAAATGGCCACTTGACGGGTTTTACATCATGCGCACGGTGGTCGCTAGCCAGTCGGGTTTTTCAAGCCCTACCACCAGAAGTTGGTCACTCGATTAGCACCACCCGGGGATCACGTGTAGGGTCTCGAGGGTAAAACCTACGGACGTGAGCGACTCCAATCCCCAAAATTAAAGGTTAGTTAATAAAAGGACATATAGAGGGGAGAGCACCTATTTTGTGTATAATTATTGCTATTAATAAAAAGAAAACAGCTTAATTTGTGAGTTATCTGCCAAAGAAGGATGTGAAACTTAATATTGTGAAAATTTAGAATTTAACATGAAATTCGCAAGTGTTACTCAATATATGCCTTAATCCCACTAAGATGCCGTTTACTATCAGGGTTTTTAATGAAATAGGGGATGAAAAAGGCGAATTTTGGAAATGTAATATGTTTGATTTAATAATCAATTTACCCACAAATAAAAATAAAATTAACAAAATCTGTTTTAAATCATGAAATATAATAAGTTAATTAGATACCTTATTGTGGGCGGAGTATTATCTATCGATATAATTTATTTATTCAACTAATTCAATGAATCGCGCGCCGGCGATTATAAATATGATTGAGCTTTTACTCTTCAAGCTGAAAACAAAAATAACTGACTTTGGAAATAGCTTTTCAAATTAAATTCACACGGAAAACGAGAGAAATACCTATGGATTTTCTTCGCAGAAATTAAGATAATGTAGAAATTAAGATTTCGCAAGAAATCAATATTAAATTACTTCGGTCGATGTCTCACAGACTAATCATAACATAGACGATAGACGCGTTCAAAGACTAAGGTGAAAAATGGGCGCGTTCCATCTACGCGCATACTAGAATCGAGGTCCGTTCACCGAATGTTAAGCGTCGTATTGGCGACGGAACCTTCCCTAAAACCAAATTCATTTCATAGCATGTGTGTCATGATGTGTCAAGTCAACATACGGATCTATCGGAATTCTACAATATGCTATAAGTATTTCCAGCCAAAGTTATAAGCTTGGTTGAAAAACGAAACGTAATAAAAAATTAACCATAAACAAACTGTGAATGCTTTCCAGATTCTATTCGACGAAACTATAATTATATGATCTATAAGTTTAAGTGTATTTTATTAAAATATGTCTATAGAAATGAGCAAAACAAACGGTCTAAATGTCAAATTCCGAATTTTGAGAAAATCAACCCACCTAAATGGAAGCACGGGATTTTGGGCGAAAAAAAACTATCTTTGTAAATAAGGCCAGGATAAACGCGAGATTTATTTTGTTTATGCAAAAATTGAATAATGACCAAAGATAATTGCAAATGTCACTGACGTGACGTGAAATGACGTTGACGTTGACACTTGACATTGATATTGTGAAATTAATTGACAAAGTTATTGTAATTATGATTTTAGTTGTGAAAGTTGTGTTAAAACTACAGTGAAACCAAAATGTTTTTGCAAAATTAGTGTTTTATGAAATTTTAAGAAAAAACGGTGTTACAAACGGAGCAGTGCACCATGATTTAAATGTTCAAATAGTTCACAATTACACTAATTAAAGTGTTAAATAATTACACAGTAAGCTATAATTCACACAACAAATTTCTTCCACGTATTTGTTTAGCACCAGACGCTGGTGATAAACAATCCCCACTACCAGTTTCACCTATATACGGTAACAAGGACAAAAAAAATGATGCCATCTTCTTCTTTCCTTTGGCAATGTGTATAAGTTTATCCCTTTTCCTCATGTTTGACGGCTTTTATAGCCCATCTATTTCATTCTATATCTATGCTGACAGTGATAATGTACTCTGTGATACTGACGCGATCCGTATTGAACATGGAATTATAACTCAAACAGGAATGAGCTCTTGCTTAAAAAAGCGTGCCGAGCGAGAGATAAATAACTGTACCGTTTGTCTCTTTCGTAAATTTGTGACCACAAATTCCACAAAATAGGGATTTTTTCTTAAAAACAATAACATTCAACCTGAAAGATGCTTTTGAAAATCATAATATGCTTAATAATCACGATTGTTAAGGAAGAGACCGCTTTTAGCGACAAGGTCGCCCTTTGTACAATTAGTGTTAAGTGATTAATCGAACCTACGGTGACTTTCACTATAAGGCATTCAAAACGTCAAACGTTAGACACTGGGGGTAATTCTGAAGTTACCTGCACTAAAATTAAAACTAAAATTAAACATATAATTTTAAATTAGTTTTAGGTAATTCGTATTCTGAAACGCCGGACTCTCTTAATTTAAACTGTATTTGACAATTTCTTAAATTGAATACACAGATTATAAATACACCTAGTGCTGTAGAAAAACGGTATAATTTAGAAACATTAAAAACAGCTATATTCTGCTAATTTTACTATCAGAAATTATTAATTTAAGATTTGATCGTATATTTGTAAATAACAGAAAAGAAATTTTATTATTTATCATTCATTTTATCACAAAAGAAAAATTATTCGACATTTATTCTGCGATTGTGATGGCTTCGCGCCTATGCCATGAAATAAACAAAATTACGTGGTAGTCTGTAGTTGTATAGATAGGTACTTCGTGACTTCCTCTGAATTTTAAAATTGCGTATTTTGTTTCATTTGTAATTTTTGTTTTCTTTTCATAATAACCGCTGTTATTTATTGACAAATAATAGTAATTGCTAGGCAACAAATTTTAGATAGGCATACTTCTATCTGCAGATAGTATATTAATTTCTGTTGTAAGAGTAAATACATACATACATAACCTACCATCTAAATGTCAGTACTATTAGACTACTTGGGAACAAACAAATTACAACTCACGACTTGGCAATTGATGCTTCCTTTCCTTATAAATGCCATAACAACCAATACATCATCCATTTGGCAAGTTGCACAAAAAAAATTGACTTCGGTAATGTTAGAAAATCGTTAAAAAGTAACAAGATAAATTTAGACGGCACCTAAAAGTTCACCTCCTAAAATTAGTTTGACATATTTAAAATTATAGAAAAAATTACATTTAGGAAGCATGTCAGAATACGAAAATAACATCTAACACTAAATTGAGTAGTTTAGTAAAGTCACTCTTAATTTTAGAGTTAACTTGTGAGTTCTGAATACCAAACGGTGATTGACATTTCTATCTCTAATTTTATTTAGTTATAGTTTTAGGTGGTCGCTTCAGAATCACCCCCACTGAGGACACTGAACGATACAGAATACCAATTAGGTGAAATATCGATGAAAATTGTCGTTCGGTGATTATCAATACAACCCTAATGATTAACAGTGAGCCTAGTGATTTTTCGTTAGACACCCCAAGTAACATTAAGTGATGTAATTAAAAAATATGTTGCTTAGTAATGATATATAAACTCTATAACCATTTTTATTTTACATTTCAATGATGTAACGAAACTTTTTACGCTATTAAGTAATATAAGCCATAAGGTCTATAAGCAAAATAACCAAATATTTAGTGACATACTGGTATCGATTCTGGCATGATTCTCTAAACCTAAAACTAAATTTGACAACAGTCTCTCCTTGTCATTTTGTATAGAGTATGACAAGGATAGACTGTTGTCAAATTTAGTTTTAGGTTTAGAGAATCATGCCAGAATCGATGACCGAAGACCACTGTCGTAAATCACTTAATTTATGACGGTTTTAACGCTGTGATTAAAATGTTTTTCAGTTATACTCTTCAATTAGTGTTTAGTACTATATAAGCAGTCTAGGTACATTGTTATATGTCTAAATAAAAATAATACTTTAATTATGTAACTGTTATAGTTTAGCACCAAAATGGAGGCGATGCGGAGCAGTTTAGAGCTATATCTGGCGATCACGTCATTTTATGTTCCTAATTTAACCTTTAATATTCCCTGGTTCATTTTATAGCAAAGCTGTGCAGTCGATAATGTGCTGAGTTCGAATGAAGAGGTTAATATATTTCAAGAATTTGCTGGGTCTCAAAGGATGTAAATTGTGTTATGAAAATTAAGACGGAAACTTTATAATAATCACTTTAGTTTTATTTACCTTAACACATAATCACAGATAATCCGCAAATTGTTAGGTATGTAGGTAATGATAATCGTACAATACAATACCTACTTACATTTTTTGCATTTCTTTGGCAAATAAAAATTGGACCGTTCTCTTACACATTAAACAACTTACACTTAGTATTGGATATTTCCCATAAAATATTACCTCTACGTAGGTAGGTATCTAAGTATTTAACTCAGACAAAATCGTTATAAATATTAAAACGATAGAAATTTTCAGGTCTTACTACATAACTAACAAAGGCCAGTAAAAATACACGATCGAAAACGATCTAATATAATAGTTTGTTATATGGCATTAGTCACCTAATAAAAATAAATATAAACGTGGTATAACCGACAGGTAAGGCAAATATTGAAAGAAAAAGCTACGACCATTATTCTAATTTAAAACCAGTGAAATTTTTTCACTAAAAATGTTCACTGATAACATGTCCACAACCAACACAAGTTTTGGAAAGTGTAAAATGAGTTACTTTCCACGGCCACTCCAACAAATTAAGAGTTAGATGAGCCTTCGTTAAAAAACAATCATCATCCAAGTGTATTGGCATTTTTGTACTAGTTGGCCTGAAAATACAAATGCAACGTTAGAAAAGTAAAAATGTATGACAATGAAAAATAAAATTATTAATAGTGCCTACCTACTGCGTTTCACCCTTCAGCCCTAATTCCGAAAACGCCATTTTTATCGCAACCACCAATGTGAGAAAGCAGTAACGTCTTGCACCAATTAGTGACGTAAGGTTTCCGTTGATAAAATTATTTTTTTTAAATAATATATTTAGTTAGTAAATGACATCAAAATAGAGGCGCATTAAAAATGTTGACTAAACAACCTACTTGTTATACAGTAAAATTTACACCGCATGTCAAACCATCGTATACTCTTAGGGTCTGTTTCACAATCAATAAGTAAGTTTTGAGCTTACTTGACAGATTCTTTGACATATTTTTCATATAACAACCGTCAAATCATCTGTCAAGTAAGCTATTCAATATTTACTTTTCGATTGTGAAACAAGCCCTTAGAATCACATGACTTTTTTATTTATCACTATATTCATCGTTTACTGTTAGCCATAATAATATGTAAAAACAAAACATTAATTACCTATGGTACCTGTGTTTGTACTGTACCAATTCTTTTCGTTCTCGATGCGTCAGACAGATTCGGTTGTGTGTGACACGACATGTTTTCGACGCCGATACAGAGCCAAGCAGCACTATAATGCGACACTATTGCCTAGTACAGCGCTAAACACTGACATAAAGACAAAATAATCGCTATTTTATTACAGAATAGTGCAAACCTGAATCTATTTATCACTATTATAAACCTAGTTGAAACCAACAGAGCTATTACATCACCACTGCAACATAACACAGAAGCTACAAACTTGCGCCTATTCCTCGGGGTAAAAGCGCTTACAGTATTGATATGGAGCTATTTCGTACTCCATTTAGAGGCACCGAATCGCTTATAAAGCTTTTATAAACATAAAACATATTTTTGTTACTTGGGACCGGTGTTAGTGAAAACCAAAAAAGGCTTTTGGTAAGCCACAGATAAAAAACGTCATGTTTATAGATCACTTCACTCCACTTCTTTGTTGCCGATGGTTAATAGTCATTTCCACTTGTCAGTTGAGTTAGTGAATAAGCCTGCTGAACGCTTCCCTACATGTTAATTGACATAGCCTAAAAGACTTGAATTCAGGGCCATTAAAGCAGCCCAAAAAAAAATTAATTGACACTAGTTGTCAAGTGGTTGTCAATGTCAATGTTAAAAGTTGTGCTCAGAAAATGGCTCATCTGATGAAAATGTTAAATACTTTTGTAAAGTCGTAAAATCTATTACTTTAATGAACCAGTGCGTTTTCTTTAGATAGATCATAACACAACAATTGCATTTAGCTAGTAATGTTAATATTACAAAGTTTTCTAGTGATTTGAAAATAATCATGGATAACATAAGATCTTGGACTGCAGAAGACGAGGCCATCATAGCTACCAATACTGATGCATCAGAATGCAAGCGATGCGCGATTGAGTTGGGTTATTGGAAAGATGATTACCTATCATATTTTGTCAAACATGTTGATAGAAAAGCTCCAGAGATCAACCGTGGATATTATGCCAGAGTTCGAGGAATGGAGATGTTTATACACCAGTTTTTAGAGGTAAGTAGGTTACAATATTTTTTACTATATTTGACACAAATGATATTCAATTATATCATTGAGAAAGCGTCATGTCGTCGATGAAGTGTAATGGCCTCCTATCTGAAAAAGGGCGATTTTTTGATTTTTGATCGTCATAGGATTCTTTTATTTATGATTTTTATATGCAAAAATCGTATTTTAAATCCATTAAAAATAAGAATCATAAAAAAGTCAAAATATCAGTTAGGAGGTTATTACACTTTGTTGTCGATATGTCGAACGTCTAGTTTTTAGTCACGTAACTACTGAAATCAAAAGTAAATAGTGATGAGTTTTATTTTTTATGTGGTGCTTATTGTTCACTCAGAATCTAAGCAGAATACTTAAAGTTGGTGGAATCCTAAAGGACAGCACCACCAAGCAAAGAATAGAAAGTTGTAGCAAACCATATGTATTCATTAAAGAGTATTGAGTATGTTGCTCGATTCAAAGTACTGAATTGTTACTATTGATTTTATTTTGATACTTGCATATTCAGTATAGGAGAATGATTTTAATGAACACACATTTTGTTGTGCAATGCGACTACAATGCTAAGGCATTAATAATAATTTTACAATGCTTATATAGGTGATTTAAACTTGAGTTTCAGTTCCTTTATTTTACCATGAGTGACTAAAGCCTCTTAAAATAATAGATTAAAAAAAAGTTCCTTTATTTCTTTATACAAATATTTTTTTTATATTTAAAATTAAACAGCTAAGCAACAAATAGCTGTCAGTTTGAGATCCTACAAAATCAGAATGTTAAAACATCCTAACTCACTTGCCCAACACTTAATGAACCTCCTGCTCAGCCTCGCCGCTGCGGAGACTGATACAACAAGATCTGTTCTATCTAATAGTTAACTAATGGAAACAGATGTGTCAATGAATATGTACCATTCATGCCAAATTAGTCTCACAAACTAATTGCTGAATGTCACTTCAAACAAATTGCAAATAAAAAGATAAATAAAATATTGTAAATAGGTTAATAATTTTAATTCCTGTTAATTAATACTCATTAGGTTCGTAGGATGTTTTATTCTGATTAAACACAATGACAAACATACTCTATTAGTTCCATCATTAGTCAATAATAAGTAATATACATACAAGTAACAAAACTTTATTACAGTACAATAATAAAAAGTGTAGGATATGAGGCACACTAATTCTTCACAATATTCAGTAGTAACAAGTAATACTTTTGTAATGAGTACTCAGTTGTTTAGTAATGAATACATATAGCTGTAAATCTTTTCCTTACTTTTACAATACTATTCACACTCTTACTAACAACTACTTAGCAAACATGTATAATCCTGGGAGTGGAGGTGAACTAAGCATGGAAATGATTGCTGTTTTTCATTTATGTTCATATGAAATGATGATTTATCTTTTCATATTTTACAAGCAATGATTTTTTTGACAGTTGTCTGGTTTTACAGTTGCTTTCTATTTGTTTCTAGTATGAAATATGAATTTGATGAATAATTGCTAATATGTTACCTATAACATGAAATGTAATATATTTGTTGTTTGATTTTTGCACTGTGTGTTTACTTGAACTGATGTAAAAATTATGGACATCTTTGAAAACATCTGAGTGTCTTTATCTAACACAATATTCCTACTTGCTTGCTTGCAGTCAAGGACTTCCCTTGCCCACCTTATCACATTCAGCTATGAAATGAATTTCCAATGAAGTATGATTTCACAGAAATCAAATTGCAATCAAATTGTGAATTATAGCAACTGTAGTGAAAGTAGCAGGTGTGCAAAATAATGAAAATAATTTCATATGCCAAACGATGATCTCCTAAAAGTCTTTAAATTTGGCACCGACTTCAATATAGAAGTGTTATGTTGTTTGTACCTATTCTTATATTATTTTTAACTTTTCAGTGTTTTTGAAGTCGGTTTTTATTTTTTGTTAAATAATTTTTTATTAGTCAAAGGTAGTTTGCAGGCCAGCAAGTACTTCAATAAAAGTTCCTTCTAATCTAGGAGTAAAATTGGAAATCAATTTACATCAGTAATCAGCATTGGCAGATTTTTGTTTTGGCAAGTCGTGATTTTGAAACTTTATGAGGTAAAAAAGCGGGATTCTTTTGTCGAAAGCGGGACGTAGTAAAAAAACGTATATAATCAGATGTTTTTAAATATTTATTTTTTATTTGAGTTATAAATTACGTTTATATATCAATAGATAGCAAAAAAACCCATAGAAAATGTGTTTTAATAAAAATACACTTGTCTGTGCCACCCGGCCGTGCTTTCTTAGCACGCTGCACGCACGGCAGAGTTATCCTCAAAAAGCGAGACTGAGCCTGTCCCGCGCGGCGCGGGACATTGAATTTTGATTTAAAAATCGGGATGTCCCGCCAAAGTCGGGACGTCTGGCAACGCTGTCAGTAATATACAAATTATTTCAGAGATTGGAGAATTATTATGATGTAATTCATAATAGGGTTGATAAGGATGTTAAAATTTTGACATCCGCAGATGCGGGTTTCAGTAGTATTTAAGATATCCTAATTATAAGTACACAAATATATGAAAATCAATTTAATTTCAATGTTTTATCATAGTTTGAGATCAAAATTAAAATAGTTTTTACAACAGCAAACACACGTAATGCACTTGCCACTCTGGTCCAGCCCACTTTCTTAACATGTTACTTGTTGTAAAACTAATGTAAAAGCTCGGCATTAATTTATGCGGATGCAGATGTCTGAATTATTGCGAATATTCCACATTTGTGGATGCGGTGCGAATATCCATAACACCCCTGATTTATAACACTCAAATATGTACAGCCCGCTTCAAAAGTAGATAAGCATTTTTAAGCAGATTTAGTTCCATGTCACACCAACTATTCCTTTTGTTTAGTATGGTTACACCTATATTGCATTGTTAATAGTTGGTGTGACACTAAAATGGTAAACTTATTCCTGGACATAATATTAAACTTGAGATGAAAATTGTTACTGAAAACTTTTCAATTCTTTCAGCGCTGTGATACAAAGTGTCAAATAATTAATCTTGGTTGTGGGTTTGACACATTGTTCTGGAGGTTAAAGGACACTACCCAAGCAGTGGGAAACTTTATTGAGCTGGACTTTCCAGCCGTGACAGCTAAAAAGGCTCACATTATCAAGCGTAATAAACAACTTCTTGAGAAGATATGCAATGAAGGTATGTAATATCGTGTTATACTACAAGTACAGGGAAAAATCTGAAAACATTTGTAATTAAAATCATATAAAAATATAGTCTTTATTTTAAGTATGTAATCAATCATTCTTAAATTTTAGTGTGGGCGACGTTTCTTAAAAAAAATCATTTGAGGTTGAAGTGGGTATTATACCATCCTGAATTCAGGATCCGATATTCAGTGTCCGATTTAGGACACTAAATTCAGTCGCTGCAGCTCCTGATTACACGTTCACTGATTCAGGGCTCTGAATCAGACTTAAAGGAAGAGCGACAAGTGACGTGTCGCGTCGCGTGTCGAGCGTGTCGAGTGAAAAGTGTAACATAAATATTTGCTACTAGCTTTCCGCTCGCGACTTTTCCCGCGTTATTTTTGTTTTCCCGTGGGAATTTTTTATTTTCTCGTAGGAAAAATACGCTATGTCCTTCCCCTGGTCTCGAAACAATCAAATCTTTCCTCTTTATAATATTAGTATAGATTGCGTCAAAAGCTAGCAAGTATGAACATTATGGGTGTGTTAGAACCTAGTAACACACTGTACCCGTCGTTTCTGATAGTTTTATTCATATAGTTTGGATCACTTTTGTTCCAAAGGCATGTCCTTATATAATTCCAAGATATTTTGAATCACCTCCTTTTCTGTAGTCATTTTGTTTTGCGTGCGCACGCAATAGATGGAGCAAAAACAAAACGTGTGCTCACGACGGTAGGCGAGCCGCAACTGAGCATCCTAAATCCGAAATGTGATTACACCCATTTCATTTACTATCCGATTTAGTATTTAGAGCGTCGGAAATCATCCTTCTCCTAAAGCGGATGCTACCTATCCTAAATGCGATTTAACTTCTCTGAATTCAGGAACGACTAAATATCCGACTAAATATCCGTTTCTGAATTTAGGATGGTATAATACCCACTTAAGTTACCTAACTAATTTAGGTATTAGTATAACAACAATTTCATTTATAAAACACAAGTAGGTAATTATAGGTTTTAGAAACTGAATTTCGGGCAAAGCTCGGAAAAACTGTGAGACTCGATTCCCGAACTATTATTACATTTCAAATTTGTAGGGAATCCTTGGTGGGCGAGTCTGACTCGCACTTGTCAGGTTTTTTATAGTTATTGGCCTAAAACAAATATTTCATCTTTACAAACAATGATCTTCGATTCCAACTTCTGTGACTTATTTTACCCCCCTGAGCTTTAATAATGGATGTGCTGAATTTTCTGCACTTGGTTTTATAAGTTGCTCAGAGATGATAAATTATAAAGTATTCTGAACCTGGGATGTTGGGCTTATTATCAGATGGGGAGGTGGTGATACGCGAGGGTGACCTGCATTCGGATGGGTACCACCTGTTGGGCTGCGATCTGCGCTGCCTGGGTGAGGTACGGCGCAAGCTAGCAGCAGGTGGCGTAGCAACAGGCCCTGGTGCCGCTCCAGCGCTGGTACTGGCCGAGTGTGTGTTGGTGTATCTTCGGCCCGACGCAGCTGACGCACTGCTGCGGCTACTCGCGGAATCTTTCCCGCGCGCTGCGCTGGTTATTTACGAGCAGTGCAACCTCGATGACAAGTTTGGCGAGGTAAGTTCATCTGCAGATTTTGTGTGTTGTATACCACGTTTTGTGTGTTGTACGCTACGGTAGCGGCTACGGTAACGGTAGGGCAGGGGGTGCGAAGAATCCCCGGGTAAGATCCGGCTACCATCTACGATGACTTGACCTAGCAACCTACAACACGCGTACACTGAGGACGGACGCGAAGTTAACGGAGTTGGAAGAAGCTATCAGTAAGCTACGCTGGGATATCATTGGTTTATCTGAAGTTCGAAGAGAGGGGGAGGACTCGATAATCCTCAATTCCGGCAACTGGCTGTACTACCGGGTGGCCGACCAACAGTCTCAAGGTTGTGTCAGGTTCATCGTCCATAAGTCCCTCGTCAACAACGTAATAACCATCGGGAGTGTGTCGACCAGGGTAGCATATCTGATACTCAGAATATCGAAACGATATTCGTTGAATGTCATACAGGTTTACGCTCCGACCTCGACACACCCAGATGACGAAGTGGAGGCTATGTATGAGGAGATCTCTGAAGCCATACGTAGCCACAATACCCACTACACGGTTGTGATGGGGGATTTTAACGCTAGGTTGGGGAAACGTTGCGGCGATGAGTTGAGAATGGGGCAATTTATATTTGGGCACCGGAACAACAGAGGCCAGATGCTAGCGGACTTCATGGAGAAAGAGAACCTCTATATGATGAACTCCTTCTTCAGGAAGTGTGAAAGCCGAAAATGGACCTGGATGAGTCCGGACGGTAATGTCAAAAACGAGATAAATTTTATCATGTCGACGAAAAGGCACATATTCAATGTCTCTGTGATCAATGCCGTTAATACGGGGAGTGATCACAGACTGGTACATTGAATATCAATATTAAGCTGGAAAGATCTCGACTGATAAAGTCTACGCTCCGACCAGTACCTGCGCAAATCCAAAACCCCGAAAGGTTTCAACTCGAGCTCCAGAACCGCTTCGAAGCCCTTGAGAACAGCTTAAATGTGGACGATCTAAACAACATGGTGGTGGATACTGTCCGTACGGTAGGGTCTAAGTTCTTTAAAACCCGTCGTCCCAGAACAAAGAAACTCTTCGACAAAACGCTCCAACTTATGGATCTCGAGACACGAAATGAGGCTGCAGAACTCAACGGATGCTAGTCTTTACCGGGAGCTTAATAGGCAGATATCGAAGTCATTGACATGCGACCTTCGCTGATTCAATACGGCTAGTATTGAAGAGGCTATCGAGCGAAATAAAGCCTCCAAAGTATTTGCGAGATATCTGTCTATTAGGCAAAGTCAACTGACGCAGCTGAAAATTGACGATGGTAGCCTCATTTCGTCGAAGCCAGATCCTAAGGGAGATTGAGAGTTTCTATGGACAGTTTTACTCCACGCAAGCACCTGTTGAAAGCGAGGCTAGAGACCCCAGAGCCAAGCTTACCCGACACTATACTGAAGATATCCCGGACGTCAGCCTGATTAGTATGGTTCTCAAACAACTAAAAAACAACAAGGCGGCGGGTGATGACGGAATCACTACAGAGCTTCTGAGAGCGGGCGGTAAGCCGATACCTTAACCTACAGAGGCTCTTTAATTCCGTTATTCTCGAGGGCAGAACGCCTAAAGCATGGAGTGAGAGTGAGGTCATCCTGTTTTTCAAAAAGGGTGATAAAACACTCTTGAAGAACTATAGGCCGATCTCACTCCTGAGTCATGTTTATAAGTTGTTTTCGAGAGTCATTACGAATCGTCTCGCTCGCAGGTTTGACGACTTCCAACCTCCCGAATAAACCGGTTTCCGAAAAGGCTATAGTACCATAGACCACATCCATACGCTGCGGCAGGTTATACAGAAGACCGAGGAGTATAATCTGCCACTTTGCTTGGGCGTTTGTGGACTATAAGAAAGCCTTCGATTCGATCGAGACATGGGCGGTGCTGCAGTCTGTCCAAAGGTGCCAAGTGGACTACAGGTACATAGAGGTGCTTAGGTACCTATACGGATGCCACTATATCGGTTCGACTCCAGAACCAGAGCTCTACTCCCATCCAATTGCAGCGAGGTGTAAGACAGGGAGACGTTACGAGTATCTCTCCAAAACTCTACCGCTGCATTGGAGGATATTTTCAAGCTTCTGGATTGGAAAGGATACGGCATTAACATTAATGGCGAGTGCCTAACACACCTCCGTTTTGCCGATGATGTAGTTCTAATGGCTGAGATCTTGGAAGACCTGAACACCATGCTTGGAGATCTCAGTAGTGCTTCCCAAAGAGTGGGTCTTAAAATGAACATGGATAAGACAAAAATCATGTCGAATGCCCATGTTGTACCCACTCCATTTAATATTGGGAACACTACACTTGAAGTTGTAGACAGCTATGTATACCTGGGACAGACAGTCCAGTTAGGTAAGTCCAACTTCGAGATCTCTCGTCGAATCCAGCTCGGATGGGCAGCGTTCGGGAAGTTACGAAAAATCTTCGCGTCCAAATTACCTCAATGTCTCAAGACGAAAGTCTTTGACCAGTGTGTGTTGCCAGTGATGACCTACGGAAGCGAATCGTGGCCATTCACTATGGGTCTCGTTCGAAGGCTCAAGGTCGCTCAGCGGGCAATGGAGAGAGCAATGCTTGGGGTCTCCCTGCGTGATCGGATCCGAAATGGAGAGATCCGCAGGAGAACTAAAGTAACCGACATTGCTCGAAGGACTGCTCAGCTGAAGTGGTAGTGGGAAGGACACATAGCGAGAAGAACTGATGGTCGTT
Organism: Schoenobius gigantellus; assembly: GCA_963935595.1. Classification (NCBI taxonomy): domain Eukaryota; kingdom Metazoa; phylum Arthropoda; class Insecta; order Lepidoptera; family Crambidae; genus Schoenobius; species Schoenobius gigantellus. The sequence goes on along the minus strand of OZ012542.1, from coordinate 47,603,149 downwards.
GGGGCCGAACGGTTCTTGAGTGGCGACCATGATCCGGGCGACGCTCAGTGAGTAGGCCCCCAACCAGGTGGACCGACGATCTGGCAAAGGTCGCGGGAAGCCGCTGGATGCGGGCAGCACAGGACCGATCTTTGTGGAGATCCATGGGGAAGGCCTATGCCCAGCAGTGGGCGTCGTTCGGCTGAGATGATGATGATGATGATGATGATGATACCACAAGAAGACCTCTTGTGATGGAAGTTTATTTTTTATTTCTTCTCAGTGTGTCTCATGGTGAGCATGTTAATCTCAAAGGACCTTCATTCAACCCAATGATTAATGTATTCTTTAAATATTTAAAACTAGCTGTGCCCGCGACTTCATCCGCGTGGAATAGTAACTTTTGGCAGTATTTTGATTTTTGTAGGCAATTTTTTTTAAGATCTTGATAAAAAGTAGCCTATGTTATTATACCTTATATAATTAGCTATCTATTAGTAAAAGTCCCGTCAAAATCGGTCCAGCTGTTCCGGAGATTAGCGGGAACAAACAGACAGACAGGCAGACAGACAAAAATTTTTTTAATTGTGTTTTTATTATTGGTACCCAATATACATTCATACCCATTTAGTAAAAACTTGTTATTTTGACATTACAAACAGACACTTCAATTTTATTTGTATAGAGTATAGATATGTAAGGAATTTATTTTACAATTCCCATTCTGTAAAGGATTGTCTAACTTGTCTGGCTTCACCACTGAGTCACTCCCCCAGCCTCAGATCTGTTCCATCACTGTTCAGATCTAAACTTGACGAATATTTTTTTTTGTTTTCCTTTTTACATAATTCCATCAAAAGTTTAAAGTAATGGAAATTAAAATGATTACATTTCAAATATTATGATGACCTGTAAAAAAAGTTGTTTTGCATCAATGAAAAAATGCCCGATGCGTGCGCTCCCCACGGGTTATGCTGCACAACCTGTGACCTTTATAAAAAGCTCTTTTGTGTCAATGAAATGAAATGTCCGATGCGTGCGGTCCCCGCCACAGGTCATGCTGCACAACCTGAGCCTGCGCGGGTGCGGCCTGGCGGGCGCGGCGGCGGCGGCGGCGGCGGCGCGCGGGCCCCCCTCGCGGCAGGCGGCCCGGCTGCAGGCCGCGGGCTGGGAGCGCGCCGCCGCCTGGGACATGGCGGCCGTGTGGACCGCGCTGCCCGAGGGCGAGCGCGAGCGCGCCGCCGCCCGCGAGATGCTCGACGAGGCGGAGCTGCTGCAGCAGCTGCACCACCACTACGCGCTCGCCGTCGCCACCAAGGGCGACATCTTCGCGGACATGGACCTCTACGCCTGAACCCCGCGCCGCCCTAAAGGCTGGACCAAACCAACGCGTGCGGCGGTGGCGATCAGTTGTTGTGTACGAACTCGTAGCGACGTGTTCACATTGATGAGGACGTAGCAATGTGAACAGTCCGCTACAAGTTCGTACACAACAACTGATCGCCACCGGGCACGCCACCGTTGCACGCGTTGGTTTCGTCCAGCCTTAAAGCCGCAGTCTAGTCGAAGTCGCCTCAACGTAGTTGGTGCGTTGACGCAGATAGATCAGCGATGTACAGAGGAATAACATAATGGATCTTGATACAAATTTGATAGGCGTTGAAACTTCTAGGGTCAACTAAGCTACGAGTTAATTCACTAATAAACTCGTACTACTACTCATAATACATTGGTAAGTTTATGTTGGCGCGAGTTAAAAAGCTGGTTAAGTAATTTCTTTGTGAAAGGTAATAACTTACAATCAGGTGGGTAGCCTACTTTTTTAGGAATGTTGTATAAAAATATCATCCATCCACTGTCACAAACTGTCGAGGTTATAATAATAAGTAGATTAAACATTTGCACTTACTGAAGGATATTATACACATTTTCAACACACTTGCTCATAAAGTGGATCTAATCTCATCAGTTTTAGATACGTAAAACACGCGTGTGTTATAACGTAAATAATGCGGTTATAGAACTATAACCGCACATTCGCGGTTCGCACATTAAACGAACTACATCGATTTACCGTAGGAATGTGGATACCTTATCTATCGAAAAAGTGTTCGAAAAAATTTATCGGGTAAAATTTAATCTGCAGACTTGTCTTAAAAATAGTAGGTAAATATTTTTGTTAATAAATAAACTCGTATTACTTAAAGTATAATAAATAAACGTTTATTTTCATACTATTATTTAGTTTTGTCTACAAATTAACAATGATTTGTTATTTCATCAAAAAATTCCGTCTTTGAGGTATTTTTCCACACAAGTGTGTTGAAAAACGTCGTACGCTATACGTGCGTATATTGGTTATACACACTCGGCTCTATTACGCTCTCGCCTTATAACCACCATAACGCACTTATATCGTAACGTACTCTAACAACATTTTTGTATTCCAGTAACTGAAGGTGAGACGTAAGATAATTAGTTTCACTGTACTTTAGAATTTCTGGAGAAGCTTACTTCCATCTTCAGCTATATTATCAGTTACCATCAGATGACATGTAAAGCCATCATAGCTTCCCTGTTGTTTATAAAAAGGGAAAACAGTATTGCCATACATCCATTCTATTTGTTTGCATTGGCAAATGCAATATTGCGACTTTGGCTAGATAAAGCTTATACAGACTGGAGTAATAGTGTGTTATGGTTCTGTATTAGTATTTGTTTAGTAATCCTATTTTGCATAATTTGGTAAAAGAGATGTGATCTAAAAAAAATAGCAATGTGTGATTAGGAATAACATTTTCTCACATAATTCAATAAACCAATAATAAATATCGATGTCAGTGATATCCATTCCATTCTTGATGAAATTGTCGGCTCCTCAACATTGCTGCTCGATCTCATTCATTTACTATTTTAAAACTTGTTTACTGACAGACAAATATCTTTGTTCCAAAAGAATAATTTTGGGTGACCCCAGAATATCTATCAATTTGCAAATCTTGATTGATTTCACTTGATTCCTTAATTGAAAAATTACTCATACAACTACTTACTTCCAAAATAATATTCATTGTCAGTATTAATGATCATTATCATGGAAACATATTTTTTGTGTAATTGTTTTTATAGTTGTTTGGAAATGTTCCTTATTTTTGAATGTGATTAGAAGTTGTTTATTTTTTTAATGTTTAGTATGCAAATAAGCTAATTAAAAACTCGTTTATTAAAATATGTTGCCATGAGTGTAACTCCATTGTAGAGAGTATCTGCAACACTTGTGTAATCTAGTTGTAGTTTTAACGTATTTTCCATTCTATTTCATTGACCTTATTGTCCCAACACACACTACATTGTCCTTTTCTGTAGCGCATTTAATGCTATAATATTAACAGCTTATAATGTTATGTATACTTTTTCAAAGGTTCATAAATTGATTTTTATTTGCTCAAATGTTTCTAAATCGGCCTCTGCTTCTTTTAACGTTGAACTTGTAGATGGAAATGAAAATGTAAGCCAGCTTATGCTGGTGTTTAGTTTTTGAGGGACTTGTACCACTAGGTAATAATATATTTATTATACTACCTATATGTAAGTGTAAGGTTATTAATGGTGTCCGTCAGACGCCCGTGTTACTGATCCTAGAGCGTAACTTGATACTTTAGGGTAAGAAGAGTTTGAAGAGTCATTATAGGTTGCATGATCTAAAAGTTTCTATTTTTGTTAAACATATTTTTAAATTCAAACAGTTATATTATGATGTTGAAAATTCATTTTATTTATTTCTTAAATGCTAATCAATCACATTTTCCTGTTATGTCATAATGCCTGCCAGCCTGATGCGCGAACATTCGTCATCTCGTATGCACTTAGATCTGTAACAAAAGCCAATTAAATATTTGTTAATAGAGATGGTATTGTTATTGTGTGTTCAGGCAATGTTGGTGTTCAAAAATATCTTGTAATGTTACCATAATATTGCTCTATTCCCTCAAGACTATATGTGTGAGTAAATTTTTTAATAATTTTGTGCAGCTATTAGCCATGATTTACTATACTCAACACTTCCTGTATATTTTATGCCTACTGCAAAATATAATCGTAATGGTTTGGGTCGTAGATTTCACAATATGTATGTGGTAATCTCAGGCTTGGATTTCAGAAATAGTTTAATTAGTTTATTTCTTTTTGAAGGTCAATAAACAATGCGACGGAAGGAAAGCGAGATGATTGCTAGGTTCAAAATCTGACATAGTATTTTGGACTTTGTTTCCAACCCGTAAGGTGCTAAAAAGTCACGATGCAAATCTCCTTATCACCGCCGCAATGTGACATTCTGATTCGCCTCTCCGTACATATCTATATCTGTGTATTTACAAACCACGTTAATGAATGTTGTCGATGTTGGAGCACTCGCTTGTGCGGTGATGCTGTGTTATTTATGAGTAAGAAACGTGTTCCAGCATCCTACTGTAGTCATAATTACTTATTATCTAAACATAAACGTTGTCTGTAGTGTATAAAATCTTACGACTTCAATAATACTGTCACGAAATAAATTATGAATAATTGGAATTTGTCTTTTATTTATGTTTTCGATTTCGATATAATTAATAATTATGTTTTTTTAGTGCGTGAATACAAATATAGCGGTAATTACTCAATTGCATGTTTGACTACAGAGTAACAACAAAAAATACGTAAATGTCGTGCAAAACGTGGCACTTTCGACCTTTTGGTCGCTAGAAAATAGGTAACATACTACAAAAAGCGATCCAGCTGAGCTGAGTTTGAATCGTTTGGAAAGACGAAGTATCGTTTTAGTTATTGACGTAGTCAACTAAGAAGCACGACTTTTGCAGCAGGCTTGATATTGCATTTCATTATTTACTTATTTTAAAAAGTAATCGAATTTGCTTCGAAAATAATATTTTCTTTTAAATTAGCATTGAGTAATAACGTTTTCATCACACTTGCTCGTAAAGGGTGTTACCTCCCGCGGGAGTTATGGATTTTTAGAATTCCTGAGGTTTAATTTTAAAAATGTAGAACCCACTCGTACAATAAACTCCTAATCAAGCTATACTGTTTGACCTTTGGACCGTTCTTATGTCGCTCGTAATAGTGGCGGTTTTCGTAGTAAAAATGTAAAGCTTGAATGGGAGCTTACTGTACGTCATGTAAGACAAAAGAGGTTTAAAATCAGCTAAGGTTTATTTCCTAGCTTCAAAACTTTGCTACAAACCAGTTTTACTTTATATAAAACTTATACGGTACATTTAACTGTATTATATTGATATTTTATTTTTATATCGGAGACATTTATTGGGATGATGACTCAATTCTAATTTTCACGTCTCGTCATAAAATATTAAAATACCGTAGAAAAAGATGCAATCATATGAAACTAGAATTAAAATCGGCTTAGAAATACATTATATAAAAGCAGGTAATTTGGAAGCGATAAGACAGAGATCCGACATCAACCGTGACGTCATTGTTTAGTACGGCCATAGAAACTCCATGTAAATTGCCGTTTTGCTAGAAAGAGATAGAGAAAAATCTTAAATATCTTATATCTTGGTTGTTTTATAGATATTCAAAAACCGCTTTATTTCTTTCTGTTAAAGCAATACTTTTTTTCATTAATCTAGCCTAATCATTTTGAAAATCGGTATAATCTGGCAGTATGGCCTCTCAAGTTTTAAAACTAAACGCAGTTTTTATCATTATCTGTGGAAGACTATAATTGAAAATAGACTATAGTTGACAATCTCTTCGCGCGCGAGATGAGTGCCATTCATTTGTTAGATTGTTGTTTTCGAAGCGTATTTTGTTTAATTCAGGCACGAAAAAACAAACTAAATGTGACTTCATTATCGGAAGAATCCGAGTTAGAAGAATCTGTAGTGACATCAACATCACCGGTTTAATTAAATGCCGCTCAACTACTCAATTTTTTTTTTATTTCTTCGCAAATGTGATAAAAAACATTTGAGGACCTTTCCGCCCCAAATGCCGCCAGTTTTGCGAGCTATATGCCCTGCCCACTCCCACTTAAGGTTCGCATTTCTTCGGGCTATGTCGGTGACTTTAGTTACTTTAGTCGAGTACTTTAGAGAAACCCTGAATTTAGCTTTCTCCATTGCCTTTTTAGTGATTTTGATCCTTTAACCAACATAGGCCCAAAACAAAGCAAAAAAAATTGTTACCAAAAATTACATACAGTTTGTTGGGGGATTTCTCTCATTAAGTTCTTCTAAAACCTTTATTGAGAAGATTTCGCTCTTCAGTATTCTATTGCAATATATTGAAGAACGAGGACCATTGTAAGCGGCCACGTCTCAGTTCCGTAGTTTTCTTGTTTTCCTTTAAGTTAGCACGCCACAGAACTTGCAGTGTATCTTCCAGTTACTCAGTAGAAAAATACCCATTTTTGTCTATGGGGACATTCAAGTATTACGTAGCGCAATTTTGAAATATTTTTGACACACCATACCATTTTGAATAGCTTGCAAATCAGTATGAAGTCTCATTAACAACAAAACAACTAATAACGTACAATACTGCCGAGGGATTCTCCGTAACCGTAAAGTTTTACAAGAAAGGCTGGCGTTACGTAATATTTGAACGGCCCCTAGAGGCGCGTTCGGGTAGCCTATGGTGTCGTTTTTAGCATTATCAAAATTAGCGTTGATGTAAAGCGTTCGGTTAGAAGGTTATGAAATATTTGCCATTTTTGCTCCACACCCTACCCTAACCGAACGCATGTAGCGTTCAATATGTCAATGTCAAGCTATTTTATAACCTAAATTTATTTTCAGTTTCCAGATTCTGGATGTATTATGACGTAATAAGCTCGTTTCATCTCGTTTATTGGCTAACGATTTTCCGTAACTAATGAAAATAATTTTTTTTTCGTTAAAACTAATCGTTTGAAAAATTTTACGTAAACGTCAAAAACATCCACGTTTGTTTGCTTGAGGCGCGTTCGGGTAGCCTGTGGTGGCGTTTTTAGCATTATCAAAATTGGCGTTGATGGAAAGCGTTCGGTAAGTTAGGTTATTAAAGAATATTGGCCACTTTGGACCTGATGATGTCTAGAAATGAAACTTATTTTAATATCAAGGTGATTTTATAGTGTATCGATTCCGCTAACAGCTATACTTTTAAATCATCTACGAAAGAAGATACGAGGGTCTATTGAAAAGTAATGCCTCCACCTCTATAACTTCGGAACGGGTGGGGATAGCGAGTCGTACGACGGCATCGACGACGACGTACGGCATCGTGTTCAGCAAACAATTCTGAACCATTATACGAAGTTTCGTTGCGATCGGCGCACGCGTTCGATTTTTACAGCCGAAATATGGTAGGCGGATTTTCATCAAGGTTGAAGCAACGCGCGGTTATCGAATTCCTGACGTGCGAAGGTTGCAAACCGAAAGAGATTTACGATCGTTTAAAGGCGGTGTACGGGGATGAAACCATCGACATTAGCAATGTTAGACGGTGGATTTCGTTGGCCAAACAGAGTGATTCCGGTAAATTAAGAATTTCTGACGAATTTCGATCGGGACGTCCAAAAACAGCCACCACAGATGAGAAGATTTCGAAGGTTGAGACATTAATCCGCGAAAATCGAAGAATAACCCAAAATGAGATCGCCAGCATGCTTGATATTTCGCAGGAAAGAGTGAGTAACATTATTCAAACCCTCGGTTTCAAAAAGGTTTGCGCCAGGTGGGTTCCTCGCATGCTAACAGACGAAATGAAACAACAAAGGGTGGATTCCTGTAACGAATTTCTGAGACGATATCGGCGCGAAAAAAAAAAAGGTTTCTTCACAACATTGTTACGGGAGACGAAACATGGGTTTTTCATTATGATCCAGAAAACAAAAGGCAATCGATGGAATATCGCCATCCTTTTTCTCCGCGCGTCAGAAAGTTCAAAACCGCAAAATCCGCCGGCAAGATCATGATGACCGTTTTCTGGGATACCCAAGGCATTGTCCACCATGAATTCGCCCCCAAAGGCACCACAATTAATTCTAACAGTTACTGTGACACCTTGGGGAAGTTGAAAACCCGAATTCGTCGCGTTCGACCGAAACGCAAGCGATTTCTGCTGCACCACGACAACGCGCGACCCCACTGCAGCCGACAGACAAATGCCAAGATCGAGCGCCTGAACTTCGAATGCATTTTACACCCTCCCTACAGCCCAGATTTAGCCCCCTCGGATTTCTACTTGTTCCCACTGATGAAGGAAGACCTGAAAGGCATTCATTTCGATTCGGACGATGCCGTGAAGAATTTTATTCAAGATTGGATTCGAAAAAAAAGTCCAGAATTTTACGCTAACGCGTTTGAAAAATGGATTTCACGAATGGAGAAATGTATTAGTGTTAACGGCGACTATGTTGAAAAATGATTATTCCATTGTATTCAATACACTTTTTTCTACATTTTGATGTGTTTCATTCACTTCTGTCGGCTATAACCGGTTTTAGAGGGGTGGAGGCATTACTTTTCAATAGACCCTCGTATTTAAGAAAAAATATAAGATAATAAGAGTTTTAAAACTCCTGAACGCATCCGGATAGTGATTTTTCTCTCCATAAATCGCTATTTAGTCTGTGGCGAGGACATACTTTTTGAAAAACGTTCCGTTTCACGTTTAGTTGAAATAAAGTTGTTATCGATCAAGTTGACATATTGAGCAAAGCTAAATGATATTATACATTATATCAAAACCTTTTTGCTCTTAGGTTAAAATAATTCAACCAATTGATATATTTTTTGAAAATTATTCTTTCTTTTATGTACAACAACAACATTTCACATGCTAGTAACAGAACGTTTTTGACGTATTATCGGTGACAATCAGCGTCAGCCGATACTTCAAATTGCTGTCTGCTCTTTTCATGTGTTTGCGTTTTGTTGTGATACTACCTACTTGTGATCCTACTTACTGTGCGATTATTTCCGTGATATCTGTTTATAGTGGCCCTACTTTCCCCTGAACTTATCCTACCCTACTTTCCCGTTATCTTTTTAAGGCACATGTCAAGAAAAGTATAATTATCTATATTGGAATACTGATGTTTTGTATGGTCGCCGATCGCCGGACCATAGGTTGTTGTGCCCATGTTATGGTGTGTTACCTAACGTGGGCTTGATATGAAGAGAATGTCTGTACTCCAGCTGCATTACTTTTTTTTTTTTTTCTTTAAAAAAACGTCGCCCCACACTAGGATTTTCTCCTGTGTCGTGGGTGCAGTTACAAACATAGAATATCACATGCACATACGCCCAGACCGGAACAAATTTCTGTAGGCCATACAAAATATCTGTCCCGAGCGGGAATCGAACCCGCGACCCGTTGCGCAGTAGGCGATCACTCGACCTCTGCGCTAACCGTGTCGTCAACTTGATGAAGTTGTCTTGAGAGATGATGATGAATAAAGAAACATTTATTTACTACCCACTGGATTTTTGTTTTTATTATCTATCAATAAATCTGTGTAACAATAAAATGAGTGGTATTAGTAGTATTTTATGTGTAACTATTTTTGTGTGAAATTGTTTAACACAAAAAACTAATATTAATTTATTTTGTTCACAAAAAATACTTCCAACTTATCAATAAATAAATCGAAATACAAGTTATAACCTCAAAATGAATTTCCATGTATTACGAAATTCCTAGGCCTCTATTATGAAATCTATCTTTACAACATAATTTCTTTACCATAGAGGTACTTGTTTTCATACAATTTATATTTAGACATGATACTTCATTTTCAGGTTCTCCAATGTATGGAAAGTGGCCATTGTTCTTTTTGCCATTTTTGCTCCACACCTTAACCGAATGCTACATTATCAATAATATTGATTTTCATTATTTATGGAAATTAATGATCGTTAATCATGAAGCGAGCTTATTACGTCATAATACATCCAGAATCTGGAAACAGAAAATAAATTTAGGTTATAATAACTTATAACATTGAAATATTATGTCAATGTTATACGTTATTATAACCTAAATTTATGTATGCCATTTTTGACATTTTTTGACGGTTGATGTAAACAGATAAAAATGCAACTTTTGTTCACGTTTCTTCAAACCGAACGCTTCTTGTGTCAATTTTGTCATTTATTTTATAGCAACAGTTATTTTTGACATCGCGATGCTAACCGAACGCGCCTTATAAGTCTGCTGTAGCTGCGTCACACGTTACCTTGTCCGCAGTGACGTCACACCCGCCGTAACGCGCGGTGCAGCGCCCGCCGCAGCGCTTGCCGCACGGGAGCCGCGCCGGGGCAGAACACGTGCGTTGCTCGGGGCTCCACCTGTACGCGACAGATACCGAATAAAGTACCTAACCTTGGACAAAATCTGGGAAACGATAACTTATATTAATCTAACAAGATACTAATTCTGAAACCTACGCCAACGAAAGAGTGAACCGAGCCAAGTTTTGAAATTGTTCAATATGGAAGCCCTCTGGCAGCACTTTGATTATTATCAATAGGGTTAACACTTACAGACCTGGGGCCTTATTATTCTGAAAGAGAATTATTGGGGTCCATTATGAATAAACAAAGTCGGTGTTGCACAAATCACGAAAATAACACTTGCACAAATCACGGATGCAGAAAAACAAAGCGAATGACATGACATTTTTTTCTCGTTTTCGTATTAGTGTTAGCCACGTGTCAAAAATATTACAATCATAATCAGAAACAGTTCATATTTATATTAATTCATACCTGGTCTATTTTTGTATTACTGATTTAAACTGAAAAATATTATTACTTTATTTATTTCCACTTAACAGATACGGGGGTGGCGGCTGTAATTATGGTGATTTTAGGGGTTTACAACCCACCTGCACTAGCGTGTCGTGCCTGGGCAGGTGCACGATGTCTCCGTCGAGCGCGGCGCCGGGCAGCCCCTCGCGGGCCAGCGCCGCCACGAAGGCGCCCACGTCGAGCGCGCCGTAGTGCACGGCGCCGGCGCCGTCCTCGTCCCCGCTGTTGTTGCCGCTACCGCTCCCGCTTGCGCCTGTATCATCATAATCATCGCCGGTATCATATGATGTTAAAATGAGTGTTGGTTTTTTTTTAAATGTGTCCTTTACCTATTCAAATGCGCCGCCGATAACAAAGTGTATGTTCGGCTCCCTTCGTTATGACGCCGAGAGTTGCGAGACGTGTTGCCGCAGTGCGAATAAGAACTTATAGTTCAGTAGTGGAAGAAGTTTCAGTTATGAAATTCTTAAAGTTTCCAAATTTTTGATATTTTATGTAATACATATTTAAGAGTTATTTTGCAAAAAGTTAGAAAATTTTAATGGCTGCTTTAGGTAAAATTTAGGTATTTATATAATTCGTAAAAAAATCTGTGATTATAAAATTTAAGTGGAAGAAATATACAGGATCTAGTATGAAATAATGATATCATAATACTATTAAGTTTTTAGAAATTTTATGTACCTGCTTCATACCGAAACTAAAAAATGCTTATAACTTTGTCAATATAAAATTTAAGTTTCTGATATTGGGAAAATAGTAATAAAACTTACTACCGAATTTCCTTATGAAAGATTAGAAATCTAGAATTTAAGCTTTCTTAGTAATTCAGTTTTTTTGTCATATTTGGTCTAATATTGTATTTAAGTTTTTAAAGATAATACCACTTCATCACAATAATGCTATTTATAACTACGCAAAAAATTAGAAGTGTAACATCTTTGCAAAATAAATTATAACAGATATTAAGTTATACGAATAAAGTGCCCTACAAGCGAGCGCGGCACCGCGCGCAGGCACAAATAGCGCACGCACCGCTCCGCGCAACAAAAAACTATCGAATGTCCGCGTAAGCTACGTTTTAGCGTGCACAAATGCATAGGCTAGCCTCACATTGCATTATCGGAGACGCATTTTTGAAATAATAGAATTCAAATTCGAAATCGTAATATTGGAATACAAATTCACTATTTTTGAATATTCAATACGTGCATTCTGTATCGAGTGGGTACTACTCACTCGTCACAGAATACACGGAATGTGGGAAACTTCGAAACTACGAGTACTTAACCGATTTTGAAGAAATTTGGCTGACTGCATGTAGGTAATTTGGTCCAACCTCTTAATAATTTTTATCTTGATTATTGACGTCAATTTTTATTATTGCGTTAAACCTTATTATGGCGAAACGTGGTTCGCGGGAATTTGTTTTTAATGACAACACTGAATGCGAGTGATTTAAAAATATTTTAAATTGGCAACAGTAGAAAATAATTCGCATATTCTTGTTTGAATTCCAGGTTCACTTCTGTGAATCATTATTCAAAAATGCGTCTCCAGAATTGGAAGCTTGATAGTAACTGTAACAAATAACATCGTCTTATGAAATCAATAATATTGATATCATTTAGATAAAAATTTACATCTGAATTGTATCTAGAGCATACAAAACCGGTCCCGGTTCCAGTTTTTTGAAAACAGAATACACCCCAGAACTGGCAGATATAATTATTATTTTCATTACTATTAATTTCAACCATACACAAATTGAAGGCATAAGATGTTACGACAAGGAACACAAAACACAACTTTTAGGGCGCTTGCGCACTCATACGTATTCGGTTCGTATTCGATTCGTGTTCGGTTTTGATCCGGTTTGGCCGGTCCTAGTGATCGTGTAATAATAATAATAATAAGGTTTTTATTAACATACAGAAATGGGATACATTTCCTTTCTACAATGCTGTATGGACGCTTGAACACTCATACGTATTCGGTTCGTGTTAACCGTCTCAAACACGAATCGAATACGAATAAGTACGCAAACGTTAGGACGTAAATTTCCCGTTCGGTTTTTTCACGTATCGAACACGAACCGAATACGTATAAGTGCGCAAGCGCCCTTACTATAGGACTAATCTTGAAATCGTGAAAAATATCAGCTGTTCCATACAAATGTTCGACATCCACTGAACCTAGATGTACTATTTGACAGTTTCTGAATTTCTTTTTTAAGAACTTTCATCTTTTCGTCGCGAATCGCAATGTTTTCATCTGAATTAGTAATAATGTTACAGTATCTGTCTATCTGCATTCCGAGGGAGGACTTGGGGCGGCCGAAGAGCGTCCCCCAGCGAGCCACTGCGACCTGTACAGATTTTTTTTAAAAGGCCTATGGTCTCTTAATAGGCTCACAGCGGTAAAGTAATCAATAACCCTCTTTGGAGACAGAGCCTTCGTATTGAAGGGTGGCAAACTAGGTCCACCCAGAGCTGCCAGCGCAGCGAACTCAACGCTGCGCTGGGAGGCGGAGACCTCTCCTTCTGCAAAATGACGTCCTCGCAGAAGGAGGCGACATCCCCCCATTTCGCCTCGCCGCGGAGCATGGCCACCATCATGCTCGGTAGCGAGGCGGAATGGAGGGCTGTGAGGACGTCATCTCGCAGAAGGAGGCCGCGAAGAGGAAGCGGGAGGATGATCCTCAAGCCGCTCCGCCGATCCGCTTATTTATATAAATATATATAAATAAATAAAAAAAGCATGGTACTCACAAAGTATGTGAATTGGTGGCTCATCATCCTCGCCTCAGAATCTACAATTAGTCAAGCCCATTCTGTGCAGATGTTTGTTGAGTTTACAATGACCAGTTAAGGTTCTAGTGAGTGCCCTTAGTTGGCTTCTGCTTAGTTGGAGGTTTTGCATTGCAATCCTATATAGGCACTGACCCCACTGGAGACAGGCCTGTGTTTGTACCCACTTCCTGAGGACCCTATTTTTGACACCCCTCGAAACGCCACAAGCTGGTTTTATTTAGTCGGATGAGAGCATTCTCAGAGCCAGCCCTCGTTAGCCTCTCGTCGTCTCCAATTTCATTGCCTTGGACATTGGAGTGACCTGGAACGCAATCGTTACACGAGGTCCTGGTCCCGAATTCATTCTAGGCCTTTGTGCACTTCAAGTTGATTTTGGACTTGAATTCTACAGCAGCAAGTGCCTTTAAAGCAGCCTGGCTCTCCAACAGAATGAGAATGTTTTTACTCTCACTCGAACTGTTCGCGTGAAAACAGTCGATGATGGCATACATTTCTGCTTGAAATATGGTGGCATGTGCGCCCAAGCTCATAGTTCTCCTGTATTTCGCAATAACTCCGAAAACACTTGCACCTATTCTGCCTTCTCTTCTGGAGCCGTCAGTGCCGTCAGTGTACCATATCTAGTTAGTTTTCCTAAAGGGATCAGGGATTTCCTTATCTAATTCATCTCTGTTAGGAATCTAAACTTTGTAGTTCTTCTTGAACTCCAAAGCTTCAACTAAAGTTCTAAAGTTCTAAAGTATACCAAAGAACTCTGAAATCAGAACAGCTCTTAGTAAATGAAGAATGTTAAAGCTCGTATCCAGCGGTTTCTACCCGAGCACAGCTCACTCCATTCCTCTTTGAGTGACCATAAGTCTTCTTTTGAGGTCCTCTGTAAGAGACCAGTCTCAGAGGGCCTATTACCGATATCATGGTTTTGCAAATGATATCATATGATATCATAGTGCAAAACGAAAAATACGATTTCCGGTCAGATTTTTGATAATTTGTTCATTATTTAATGAAGACATCATTGTAATTATGCCATAGTGATGATATCATTGGAGATCAGTAATACAAAATGCAGCATTTCATGACTTCTTTTTCACAAATTTATACCATGTCATACAATGAAAGATCCATAATTGGCCTGCTGGTCCGTAGATCATCACTGGCAGGTGGCAACACGCAAGTATTGAAGAGAACAATCTAGGTAGATTGTTCGAAAATATATATAAGCATATTTTCGATTCGTCGATTAATCTCTTTCTGGAAGTTTAACTTACCGAGCTGGACTATTGCTCCAGGTAAACATATTCGTCAACAACTTTCACAGTAAAACATCCAATATTTACAGGAGTGGGAACTACGAGTACGTGGGAATTCGACATGATTCTAGTCTTGTCCAAGTTAATTTTAAGATCGACTTTTTGGGTAACTCTTCAGAGGTCTTCAGGAATTGTGCCTAGATCTTCCATGGTCTTAGTTATAACTACAGTACCATCAGTGAAACGAAGGTGAGTCATGTAGAAGCCGAGCCCTCTCTAGTACCTACAAAAGCTGAAATACATCCTCTAACGCAGCTGTGAACAGTTTCGGCGATATTACGTCGCCATGTCTCAAAACACGCTGAAGTCGTATTGGTGTCCAGTTTTGGTCCTGAAGGCGAATTGATATAGTACTCTGAGCAATCTAAACGATTTTGCAACTTGAGTTGGAAGCGCTCGCTTGTGAATACCTGTGGGCCTTTACATCATAGAATGGAGAAAGAGATAGGGCCTTATTCGAGATATAAATATCGATGAATTGAACTGGCCTCTCCCTCTTGAGCTAATTGACTTTGAAGCACCACTCTTTCCGCCCGGGTGGTTAGGGCATAATAAGTATCCACCGTTTCCCCTCTTAGGTACAAAGGGTATAGCGATACGGCTGGCCCGCGATGGCTCCATGCTACCACAATAGGAAGATGCACATAGAATTTTTAATTCTATTAAAATTAACTTAGTTCAGTTATTTTATAACATTAAAAGCAAGAAAATTATTAAGGTTTTAAATTACCGGTAGGACAGAGAGATCCGACATGCCGCGTGACCTCAAATGTGGAATTTTCATTTATTTTTTATTGTTATAAGAAGTTTCTTCACAGTTTGTTTTGTTTTTAAATCTTGTATGAAGACTTACTACATCATATAATTGTATTCTGTGCATATTGTCATTCTGTCTAGAATAGAGAATTTAATTTGCTCCTTGAATATTCCGTTGGCTGTTTCAATACACGAAAAGCACAAGTTATAAGATTCGATAACTGACGAGAAGTCAGTTATCGAATCTTATAACTTGTGCATCACGGCGGCTAATCTCGGCAGGGTCAAGAAATAATTTATTACTAATATGGCTCCAGATTAAATTTTACGGTCTACAAGTTTTGGTGCAAATAAATTTTTAGACTTTCATGCAAGAGATTCTTCGCCCCGTCATTTCTCTCACCTCACTGACTGGGGGATACCAAGCGCTCGAAATCTCACACCTTTTTACTTACTTTTCCAAGATGAAGTCCATAAATAAGACATCTCTTTTTTACCCCATATAAAAATCGTATGCTTTATTACTATTACTGATTAAGACTAATATCAGTGCAGCGACTGCAGCGCGTAGCTACTTTCCCGTTTTCGAACAATTTCGTTTTTGATTTGATTACCGCCACAAATATAGACGTAGAGTTCTGAAATTCATATATATGATATTTTTGAACGTATTATCTAAACATTTTTAAAGACATAAACATGATTAATAATATTTCACTCGATACAAAGATCACTCTGTCCATTATTTTAAAACAGCTGTGAATCAGAAAATATGTATAATAAATACATACTTACATAATAATATATGACTGAAAATGTAAAAACACATTTCATAATTTTTAAATCCAGTTTTCCAAAAATTGATAAAACGTATTAAAAAGTAACGTTTTCTTTCGATCACAGCGCGTAAGCGACATTAGAAGCTATGCAATTATCAACTGTACACCCTGCAATAAAGTAACCGTCTCGTGCGTGAGTAGATTTTCTGCAAACCTAGAAGTAATCGAGAACGGACACACGAGTAGGTACGCGGCGAGCGCGAGGCTCGCGCTGGGTTAACCTAGCCGCCTGTCCGCAATTAGGTATTAGAAAATTGCGCGCTTTTATAAATTCTTTGTTTTCTTCTGAAGCCTATAACAAAATTTTCTAATTTTTTGGATTAAAGCTTAACGCGTTGGCATAGAATAGTCAACTCATCTTTAATAACTTTAATACAGTATTAGGCTCACTGCGACATAAAATGTAATTTACAAAGAAAGCTGAACTTTAATTTTTCTAATTTTTTTATTACAATATTATTATATAGTCTTACAGCGTATTCAATGAATTTTAGAAACTTAAATTCAATATCGCTAAAATAAGTAACAATTTTTTACCTAACAGTATAGCAAGTATCTAAAATTTCTAAAAACTATAAAATATACAGCTGCTAACGTATAATGGCAGATGAAATCAAAATATTTCCCTTAAATTTTATATTGCTGATTTTATTAAGAGATGTTGCAAATACCTAAATAATACCTAACGCCGATGTAGAAAAGTTCTAAAAAGTTGCAAAAGTGTCTATAAACATGTCCCTGACGATATATGTTAAAATAAACAACTTTAGAATTATCATAACTTTTGCGTTAAAAACACCGTCCCACTACTGGACTATTACTTATCAAGTAAACTCTGATTACACCTCAACTTTTCAAAAAATAGATAACGATTCTTTCTAATTACTTTGTCTCTAGCAGCTCGACGTATACGCAATAAATAAGCAGCCACAAGCTTATGTTGTCTTGTTCTCAAAAATGCAAATTCAGTATAATGCAAAGACGTATAAGGGGAAACAGACTAAACGTATCGTTTAAAAAACTTTTTAACAAAAAATTGAACCGCCGAAAAAACTAAAAAGCAAAAACACTGAAAAGTTAAAAATAATACAAGAATAGGTACAGACAACATCACACTTCTATATTGAAGTCGGTGCCAAACGATGATCTCCTAGAAAGTGTTAAAATTTGTCATCGACTTCAATATAGAAGTGTGATGTTGTCTGTACCTATTCTTGTATTATTTTTAACTTTTCAGTGTTTTTGCTTTTTAGTTTTTTCGGCGGTTCAATTTTTTGTTAAAAAGTTTTTATTTTATATTTTTTTGTGACTCATCTATTAATTTTACAATCAGTGAGTGAATTATCAATGATCCCCCGTTTTTGTACCTATAGGATTGGAATTGTTTTTCAAATTTATATGGGACCACCCTCGGGATCCCCCTTTCCAATAAAAAAAGAATCATCAAAATCGGATCACTCTGTACGAAGTAATGCGTGGTCATTGATCACAATTAGTGAGTAAATCAACAATAATTTCCAGTTTTCCTAACCGTAGGGTAGGAATTTTTTTTTTCAAATTTAAATGGGACCACCCTCGGGGTATACCCTTTCCAATAAAAAAAGAATCATCAAAATCGGAGTTCTCTGTAAAGAGTAATGCGTGATCATACATAAAAAAAATATACGCGTCGAATTGAGTACCTCCTCCGTTTTTTCGTCGGTAAAAAAGTGCGTGGCAACTTTACCACATGTAAACATTACTCACACACAAACAATATTTATTGTGATTTCTAGTGTTTTATTATATTACGATGCGTTAGAACACTTCGGGGCACAGCACTTTACCATTGTTCTTGTCCGATTAGCAGTTATTTTTATTTATAATCACAAAACATAATATTATATATAACACAATGTCACGACGCCATTTGTCTCTTACTTTGACAAAGCTTAACATGGCGTCCACATGGCGTTTGCCACGGCTTCGAAAATGTTAGGTGTACGTTTGGTATTGCCATAGATGAAAAACAGAAATAGCGATATATCGTGTCACTTTGGAGTGAAAGAAAAAACGATTACTTATGACAAATGTGTGAGTAAAATTATGTTGTCTGCTTCCCTTTATACGTCTGTGTACAATCCAAGCGATTTTTTTAAATTTCTCCAGCGTCTGTGTGCATGTGATTTTTCGCGGATGAGATGGATTAACGGCTTAGAGTACCATGGTGGGATTGGTGGGTATGTATTGCCATTACGTGTGACAACCTTGGGTATATGGCGATAAATCGAAATGTACAATTGCGCGTAAAATTTACCCGAAGCCTCGTCTACAATCTACATCACCTTCGTTTAATACCGCGTGCCAGGAAATGTTGTTTAGGTCCGCGATTAAGCTACCTTTAGTATAAGTATCTATATTTGAGAGTAGACTTAGCTTTCCTTAAGTTGACAGATATATCGATAGCGTCAAATACTATCGCTGGGTGAAAGGTATCTTCGGGAAGCAATGGGAGGTCAGATTTACGCTGCTCAATGAAAAAATTACAAAAAACGAAATCCAAAGTGTTTCCACTAGAATTATAAATTGTGTTGAATGAATCCAAATGTACTTAGAGTATTAACTAAATTAGCTCCTGCCCTCTGCAATTCAACTGAATCACGCTTTAAGAAGATTGGACCACAATTAGTCCACGAAATCCCACTCAAATTTAAATCTAGTAATAAAAAAATAGTTTTGTTATTTATCGTTACCATAATTAATACAGTTTCTAGGTATCTATCTATTTCGTGATAATGATGAATTGTATTGCCGGGAATATATGCACATGAAATATGTAAGTCGGTATTTGATCTAATACTCGTATTTTGCCCAGGAATCGTAATCCAAACGATTTCCATTTTATCCGCCATTTTCTTGCATCAGCCATTTTGGATTTGACGACAATGCAATTATATTTATTACTAGCTGTGCCCGCTAACTACTGTTTCACTTTAAGAGTTCAACACTTGTATGGTTTATACACTCTTTTATGATAGTTGATAGTGATAAATGAAAGTTCTTGATAAATGTAAAAAACTGATATATTGATATACTTAAAAACGACTTAGAACTTAGAATGATATGAGAGTATGAGAGGCTTTGATGAGCGAACATGTACTAACTTAATGAATAACCTAAATTAATGCATGTGGCGTAAAACGCTGATGTGAGAAACTGTACGGCGCTTGCCCGTACAACACTCAAAAATTTCTGGAGAGGATTATAACTCTAGGTGATAAGAGATTTCACCCTTATCACCTAGGATTATAAAAAATAGTCCACGACCTATTCTCAGAGCTACCAAATACATATATACAAAACATTCATAAAAAAGGTCAAGCCGATTCAGAGGAGTTGGATAACAAACACTGTGACTCGAGATTTTTATACATATACTAGCTGTGCCGGCGAACTACGTTTCGCCATAATAAAAAATAGTTAACGACCTATTCTCAGACCTAACGAACATACACAAAAAATTTCATAATGATTGGTCAAGCCGTTTCGGAGGAGTTTGGTAACAAACACTGTGACACGAGAATTTTATATATTAGAAAGAATTATATAATATTACTAGCTGTGCTGGCGAACTACGTTTAGCCGTAATAAAAAATAGTTTACGACCTATTCTCAGACCTACTGAATATACACAAAAAAATTCATAAAGATCGGTCAAGCCGTTTCGGAGGAGTTCGGTAACAAACACTGTGACACAAGAATTTTATATATTAGAAGATATCTATAATATACACGGTTATTTTTTTATCATACTGGAAAATTTTAGAGGCAGCTCGGTAGACGCTAGACGACTCATATCAATAAAAAAAACATGTGGTTATATTTTTTAAATTTTATCCGCCAATAATATTAAATTATAGACATTGTTCTTGTTTACTATAAGATAAGGTAAGATTATGAATGAATAAAGCATTTACTACTACGGGCTTAGGAAAATGCGGCAACGTCGCATTATTAATTCAAGCAAGATCAATCTACAACTCGTTTGAAATAAGAGTTATTATTGCACTAGACACTACAATAGTGAAAGACAGAGACAGTCGGCGCCGGCGCCGAGCGCCGGCGGCGGCGTTTTGTTGTTTGTTGTCGCTTGTCGGCACGAGCCGGCCGGCTTTAGTTCGCCTTTGACCCCAGCGCGTGTGAACGTATAGCGATGTCGCGCCCGCGCCTGACGCGCGGCAATCGGGCGCATTCGGAATTTTAGTTTCAAGTTAACACATCTCGCGAATACACAGACCTTACTCCGGTAGACCGTAGACTTTTACTTGTGAAGTGAAATTAAGTGTTTGGTGTAAGAAAGTGAACCCACAAACGTAAGACTTGGAAGCGAAAACTGCATTTCGAGACGTTAAACACTAACCAAAGTGATATGTTGTTGTGGTCATGTATAGTTTTAAACGTGCACGACTATGTATGAGTTAGAGGACTTCCTTTAAATTTAGAACTCTTTTGTTATTAGAACTAAAGTTGATTTAAATTGTTTCCTAGGTAGGTAAGTATTTAAGGTTGATTCCAATTTTTTAACTATGCCAAAACAACCTACCATAACCGTAATACCTACCTAGTACTGTTTGTTTTCTTTAAAAACTTTGTTTTGCCGGTCCTAAGCCCGTAAAGTAGGAAGGTGAAATTGTGATCAACTCAGTGATGACTTTGAATCGGCGACGTTATTGCCAGTTCGCGTTCATTCAATGTTTTGCCTACAACTTCACTGTGTCCATACCAGTGCAGTATTTTTTGGATATTTTAGATGATAAATATCTAATTAAACAGGTGAGTAAATTTTATTATTAATGGTTAAATAATTCTTCTACCGTGTCCTGAAGCCACCCTTAAAATAACCAGGGTGATAAAAAATAACCGTGTATATAGCTTGGCTAACGGTGTATTCCGAATTTCAGCTCAATCGGTCATCAGCAATGGGTCAAATTTAACCCGAACACGCACACACACATATTATGCAACGCCCGAACATGCAAGTTAAATAAAAGCTGGCGGCACGTACCCGGCAGCGGCGGCGGCGGCGCGAGCTCGAGCCGGTTGTCGCGCAGCTCCAGCGCGGCCTGCAGCGGCGCCAGGCGCAGGTCGGCGGCGGCTGCGGCGGCGGCGGCGCCGGCCGCGGCGCCCGCGGCGGCGGCGGGCGGCGCGCGGGCCGTGCGGGCGGCGCGCGCGGCCAGCGCGTGCGGCAGGTGCGCGCGCGCCGTGCGCCGCCGCACGCCGCACGACCGCGCCGCGCCGCGACGCACCACCACCGTCGGCACGTCCACGCTTATGTGCGCCCTGCACGCCGACCACATCACAGATAACACACGTAATATCTTACTTCAAATGTGAAAAATAAATAACGAATGAATGCTCAATAAATAACGATCGAAGAAAAACGAATTAAGATTGTTATATTGGTAGCATTGCCAAACTTATCGTGCAGCATAACGTATCATAGCATGTGTTAATATTATATCATAAGTGTCGACATAATACGATATCTTTACGATGCGTGATCATGCTCGAAGGGTTGGACCGACAGAGACAGTAACTTAGGCAACCGGCGGTAGTGCTAGGGCCAACAATGGTAGTACTTGAGCCAGCAGCGGTAGTTCCAGGACCAATAGTATACATACCTGGGCGGTGCGAGCGGCGCAGCAGGTGCATATTGTTCGGGTAAAGCCAGTTCCCGTGGCCGTAGCTCGCGCACCAATTTTGCGGCCTGCGAGTAGTTGAGCGACGTGTCGATGGGGCAGTGAAACGCCTTCATGGCCAGTGGCTGGAACGGCGCCAGGGCCTCCGTGTATGGGAAGTCCGGCTCTTGAAAATGATTTTTCAATTTTAGGATTAGGCTTTTTGTTGTTTTATAATAGTAGTTTATGAAATAGTCACATAATAGGGGGTCTTAAAACACTAGTGTGTGTTTAAAATTCGAGGCTTGCCGAGAATTTTAATAGTACCACACGAGTGTTTTAAGACCTAATTATGTGCAATTTCATACACTACTTTATCTACACTCATGCAATCAGTGGTTACCTAAATTAAATAAAAGACACAAAATTAAAACAATATCAAACTCATTTATTGTAATAATTATTTGCATTTTGAACAGTGCAATTATGAAACTAATACAGAAATCTAAAACTACATACATTTATATTATTTATTATTTTTACCAATAACAGCAAAATAATGAATGAAAAATTCAGAGAAATGGCGCCAACACCAACATTCTACCGCGCATGCGCTGTTGCACGCGCCGCCATAGACAATGTACTTGCACAAAAGAAAATTGTGACAAAACCTCCTTGGTCGGGCTTCGTCACTCGAACTGTATTTTATTGGAATTCGAGTTACATTAAAGTACTGGTTTTGTATGGCGAACCTGTATTATAATGTAATTTGTAAAAGGCCAAGGGCTTTAAGTTATGCCTTTAAAATATTAGTGTTGAGTTCTTAATATTAGAATTAGAACATGAGTGTAGATAAATGAAGATTTAGATTTAGTGAACATGACAATATCAGAGAAAAACCTATATTTAGATTTAATTAAGTTGAAAAACCAGCATTAGTGAGACTCACCGGTGAATATGATCGCGTGCGCGGGATTGGAGCCCCACAGGTCCAGCAGGTGGACGGCGGCGCCGAACCGTAGGCTTGGGTGGCCGCAGAACACGACGCACGGTTGCCGGAACTCCGCGCCGAACACGTCGTCGTGCAAGGCGCGGGCCGGTTTCAAGCGGCCAGCTCTAGCGAGGGCCGCGTGCGGGAACGGCTCCTCGGGCAGGTAGACGCGCGCCTGCTTCGAGGAGGACACCCACTCGGCTAGGATGTTGCTGTAGGCCAGGGACGCGTCGGCCACCGGCGATACTACGTAAAGCGGCACGTGAGGCAGGCCTGCGCCGTCGAGATGCGCGGATAGGCACTCGAGCAAATCGTATAGCACGCCGCTCGGGTACACGGGCGCCAGAACGCAGCCGCCGGCTCGCAGCGTGACGGCCGCGTGCACGCAAAGATCGCCCAGCATGTGATCGGGGTTGTGCGCCGGCGTCTGCGTCAGCGCCGCCAGCACCAGCAGGTCGGCGCCGCGCAGCGCCGACTGGTTGATGGGCCGCGGGTGCGTTGTCAACGTCGACGACCCGCTCACGTAGGCCACCTGGCGCACGCACGCAATAATGATACTGATGTAACATGTATATAGGTAGGTATAAAAGTTACAAACATACGGCTGGACAAGAGTCTAGAAATGGAATTCAAATAGCATCATTTTAATAAAATTTCGATATAAAAGTTTAAAGAGTTGCCATTTGTTAAGGGCCATTTGTTAATGGAGCGCGTTCAGAGCGTTGGCGCGAAGTATAACTTTTCGCTCTAACCCTGTTCAATGCCTTCGAGTGTGACGCTCGGGTGAAACAACCAGCCCGTTCAACACTTTAGAGTGTCAGAGCGAGTTACAATACAACCGAACAACCATCGATTTTGATGGTTGTAAAACGCTCTGACGTTAATTACTGAAATACTCTTACGTGATTGAATGATATTGGGGGCCATAATCTAAAATGTCATCTGATAGAGAGAGAAATAAAAATTCATGTAAAAGAGGGAGATAAAAGATTTGGTTGCTGCAATGCGTTCAACGCCTCTGAGCGAGTTAAAAAACAACCGGACAACTACACTCCGAGGCTCTGAACGCGCTCCTGATGATGAGGATCGGCCCGTTCCTTCCTATAGCTTGAATTTAATACAGAAATTTGCATAACGCGAAGAGAGGACTGTCCTGTCAAGTTTCGCCTATGTGCATCCTCAATTATTTCTTGTCTTGTTTGCCAAGTTATATGTCACTAGACAAATGTAATCAATGTGTTGCGGGACACGTAATAATAAATCAAACTGTGAAGATCGCTAGAATCACTACTTTATTGAACATCATTATGACGACATCATTATTACTCAGGCTTACCTTCTCCCTGGGCGAGCGCAGCACCCAGTTGGCGGAGCCGAGGCAGAATCCGGAGCTGACGGGCGTTGCCGTGAGCGCGCCGTACACATCCACGCGTTCGTCGTATCCCACCACACGGACACGTGCCAGCGCCTTGGATAGCGCCTCGCGAGAGAACAATCGCCGCCAGGCGCGAGGCCTTCGACACGTATTCGAAAAATTACATTCACTGTGCCCGTATATATTAATAATTCTTACCGTGCGTTTACACTGAGAAACATAATACATGTAATGTTTTACAGCTTGTTGTGTGATACAAATCTCAAAACTTGTTGTGTATGCTTTTGCGGAACAAATCCTAAGATTCGTTGCAGATTGCGTTAGGATCGCCTCAAAACTTGTTGTCTGTCAACGTTTTTTATGGATTTGTCTACGATTACGTTCGCACTTTCGGCTGTCAAAGTCTTAATACATGTTTTGCAACTTGTTCGAGTGTTGACAATGGAAACGCGTCTATAAACATTGACAGAAACATGTTTAATAAACATGTATTTATGTAGATGTTTCGTCAGTGTAAACGCACGGTTATGCCGACTTTGGATGTATGTAAAAAGGTCTACACTAAATCAATCGAGATACGCGAAAGAAGAAGATGCCAGCTTCGGCCGTATCTTATAGGTTCGTAGGTTCACTCTCGTTCCAGAGCTG
Organism: Schoenobius gigantellus; assembly: GCA_963935595.1. NCBI lineage: Eukaryota > Metazoa > Arthropoda > Insecta > Lepidoptera > Crambidae > Schoenobius > Schoenobius gigantellus. Next base: position 47,577,961 of record OZ012542.1, on the reverse strand, counting down.
ATACATGATGGCTGACCTCCATGCTAGTTCAACACATTCGGACGAGAATAGGCCCATAGTGCGAGGGTCTATAAACTCTTGTGTTAAGTTACAGTTGTGAACTCCGAGGCGATGGATGACGACCTATAGTTTAAAACTATCTCTATTTGATACACAGATCCAAAAAACTGAATTCTGTTTGCACATTGCATATGTTTTGAGCATAAATAGTGTTGTGGTGCAAATTTCCTTACACACAAGCTTTGCGTTGACGCGTTCATACCTAAGAGATGCACTATTATCTGACAGAAATATGGAGCCAAATAACGTCATATCGTTTTCCTGCGCGTGAGTGATAATACGATGCAAGAGCCCAGAAAGCGTGAGGTTTTGGGTCTGCAGCCCGTGACTCCCTTCATAAAGCTTAATTTCAATTTATTTGCATTCCAAAATGTTACATAGGTTATAGTAGCCAGTTAATATTAGGAAGACTATGCTTGTATGCCTGCCTCCATGTTGTATAAAAGAAAACAATATTATTGATACATCTGAAGAAAGTTACTGATGATCAAGTTGTTCTGCAATGAAAACCACTTGTAAATTGCTGGAAGTATTTCATGCGCACCTTACGGCATGAGCTAGCGGCGGCGGTAGGACGTGTAACAGCTCCTTCCATCGTTTCGCTCTTACGCCACCGTTGGCGGCGCCCACCCATTCTGCTAGCTCCTCGAGGTAGAAGCGGCCGATCTGTAGAGTGGGCTCTGTCGCGTACACCTGCCCCTTGAACCCCGTGTTCTCGGTAACGAACGGCAGCGCCAGCATGCACGTATAATTGGAGATTAGGATAACATCAAGCTGCGAGAAGTCCACCACCTTGTCCAGCGGCGGGCAGAACTCAGGCACGCTGTCCACGAACACGCGCCCGCAGCATTCTTTCAATTCCTATGGGAAATCAAACAGCGATTATTCTTGCTAGAACAATTTTTAATACCTTCTTTAATGCATTTAATATTGCTTCTTATTTATTTACAATTTAAATTTTAGTCTATGGTTTCTTACTAGGGCAAGTAGTAGCCCTTATATTAGTAGGGCATAAGGCAAATGATGGAATGGCATCCAGAATCTTCAACAACATATAAACAATGCTGTGAACATTATTATTATGATGACAGGATACTAGTGCTGCGACAATGTTAATCATATACATAAGTTTGTTAGCCAAACCTTCAACAAAGGAGAGTAGGATGCCAATGAACAAAGTCATTATAAGAGAACTGTCTCTCTATTAGTTTTAATGCCTCTGTGGGCTAATGGTTGTCTATCTAATATATAAAATGCTCATGTCACAGTGTTTGTAACAGGACTCCTCCAAAACAGCTTGACTGATTTTTAGGAAATAATTTGTTTATATTCGGTAGGTCTGAGAATAAGGTCGTAAACTATTTTTTATTATGGCGAAACATAGTTCGCCGGCACAGCTAGTATAATAATTAATATAATGATAATCTGCTTCCTACTTTTGATTGTTCAAAAAATGATGTACAGAATGGGATTTTGTATTTAAATTCTAAACCTGTCAGCCACGTGTGTGGCTTTACGCTATGTAATAGTTAAAAATACCCTCACAAAAGGATATTTATAAATTAATTACATTTCTTTTTACAAAGTGAAAAATATACTTTGGTCCTGAAATAAATTTTTTTTGGGACTTTCATTCTCTTGGTAAGGTATGAATCGTTAGTGTAGGATGTTAAATGTGTATTTTGTAAATAACCAGCAACCCACACCTTGGCTAGTGTAGATTTATTAAATAAAACCACCACTGTGTGGAGCAAGGATTGCATCTGTAATAAATTATCTAATTAATGATGAAAACCCATATTAAAATCTTAGCAGACAAAAGGACTGATTGCAGGAAATGACTTGATAGCTATATTCGAAGCATTAAATTACCTTAAAACTTTACCAAATTCACATTTTGTCATTTTAACGGATTCGAGAAGTGCACTCCAGCATCTGGCTCGGTGTAGCTCCGGTGATCGAGGTATGCCGATAGCCTATGATATTGCTGATATGTTGAGTCACTTCCAATCTCATAACATATGTGTTAAACTACAATGGATACCATCTCACATTGGTGTTTGAGGTAATGAACATGTTGACAATCTAGCTAATAGTGCCATACATAGTGGGGAGGAATTTAATTGTAAACCCTATGCTTCAGAGCTGATGTCCATAGCAAGGCAGCAATGCCAAAATAAGTGGCAGATATTATTGGATGAAATATCAAAAACTAAAGGAATATGGTACTACTCCATTAGTAACAAAATTTTTAAAACTTTGATTGTGCCAGCCTCTCCAGGGAATTGCTCATTTCTGCATTTGGAGTACGTTCGGGTCACATTCCACTAAATAAATTTTTACACATGATACATATTATTTTAACACCATTGTGTCAAAAATGTAATACAATAGAAGATGTTTATCATTTTTTGGTGGAATGTGAAACAATGTTACAGAATAGAAATAAATATCTTAGGTCAGTAGATTTATACAATGGGGGTATTAATTAAATTTTGCAGCAACCACTGTCAAGCCATGCTAAACAATTATTCATCTTCATAAAACACTCTTTCAATGAGCGTTAGTTGGTTTAACTGTTAAACTATCTGATGCTCATTGAATGTTTTATTGAACTTTGGGTTTTGATGTTCCCTATGAGGCTGGCATAGTCACCTAGAGTGTACTAAAGCCTCTTTAAAGAATAAGAAAAAAAAAGGAAATGACTTTATTGAATACTATGTATAGATTAATAGCTGTACAGTCGGCTTCAAAAGTAGGTAAGCATTTTAGTATCATGTCACACCAACTATTAACAATGCAGTATAGGTGTAACCATTCTAAATAAAAGGAATAGTTGGTGTGACATGGGACTAAAACATTCATCTACTTCTGAGGCCGACCATACATAAGATTAGTCACCTATGTGGTTAAGTATTAGAATAGGTGGTTCCTGTAAGCTTTATAAATATGCTGCAACTACACAAGTAGTTGTGTACCTTATCAACTTGTGTGATAAGAATAATGAGAGTTTGAACAAATGGTGGGACATTATTAAAAAAAGAAAACATTAAATAAACCTAACTCCTCTTGATTGTGTAACTCAAAATCAATCATGATTGATTTCAATTTCAATAGTCTAAAGTGCGTCTATGTCTCTTTTTAAGTTTTTAAGAATTTATGACTTCTGAAATATTAGGTACATTGATATCCATGGTGTTAGAATGATTTAAAGTATTACTACTAGTACTACTTAAAACTAATTTCTGGTTGTTTGGCAATCAAATAAGTATTTTTCAAGCATTGTTAACACCAACCTACTTACATTAACCTAAAACTTAATGTAAGTAGGTTGGTGTTAACAATGCTTGAAAAATACTTATTTGATCGCCAAACAGTACTAGTATTCCGTATTGAACATAAATATAGAAACAAAAAATTTTACTAACTATGGCTGTGGGATTTTAAATACAATTCATAGTCATTACGTAAAGTAGAACATTACACCATAAAGAGGGCCCTGTCCCTTGGGGCAGTATGATCGTTTTGTCATTCTTTGTAAAAAATTAAATAAGTACCCCTTCAAGTAGTGGATCGTTGATGTGTGGCGGAGTGTAGTTGGGTAGAGAGGCCAGGCGAGTGCTGGGCACCGGTGGCAGCGGCAGGAAATTCAGTACAGAGTGTGCAGACAGCCCGCAGTCGAGCATGATCAGCAACTCTTTGAACGAGAGCACGAAGCAAGGCTTGGACGCGTCGCTGCTCAGAGAATACTGAAAATATGTAATGTTATTTCTCACTGATATTGACAACTAATGTATGACGATGCATGTGCATTTCTAGTCAATGCCAATAAAAAGGAAACATTATTCTATGACGCATAAAATGATTTCACTTAAAATAATTGTTTCATAATGTATAACACCCAAAGAGAAAATTACCAGCTTCATTTTTTACTAATTTTGAGTTGAGACCGGCTAGGTTAAGTCGATTTGATTATGAATTTTCACTCTAGTCTAATATTGAATGGGCGCAGTTATTTCAACTTAATAAAACGTTTCATTTCTCGAAATATTAATGGTATTAAAATTTATATTAAAATCAGATTTTTGGAAATAAACCAGGAAAACTCAACAACTCAACAATAACATAACAATATAACTACCAAAAACTGGATTTGACGTTTGATTTGACGTTAATGACTGACATTTTTTTTTTGGAAAGGCAAAGGAAACTTATTCCTTACAGCCTAGTCTTCAGTAAGATTCAAATTAACGCGAAACAAAATAGAACAAAAACAAACTGAAAGACAAGAAACTTTGTAAAACAAAAAAAACAGACATAGGAAGACAACAAAATATATAACAACCAATAAATATACAAACAAACTAAACAGCACGAAACAATATTCTACGAAACTTTGTACAGTAAGCTCCTTATCAAGCTATACTGATTGACCTTTGGACCGTTCTTATGTCTCTCGTAATAGTGGCGGTTTTTGTAGTGTAAATGTAAAGCTTAAATGGGAGCTTACTGTACAAATAAAACAGCAATAGAACGTTAACCAAAAGGTCCTTACACCAGGTACCTTATACCAGCTTCAAATTAGCTTTTCAGAATTGTTCTGTGATTATATGTCACCAATAGTGGATACAATAAAATTATAAATTGGCTTGAAACAGTCTGAACAGCATAGTAAATTTTGAACGGAGCGCGGGATTGCAGCATGATTTTTAAAAATTTCTAATAGAGAGTTAATCAAAGACAGTCTTTGGAGGCCAAAACTAGAGCAATGAAGAATAATGTGGTCTAAGGTTTGATTTTCATTAGTGTTACAAACTTAGATCATTTAACTCTAAGGTTACAAAAGTTGCATAACGGTGATGACAAAATTTTTATTTTATGTAAATGAGCGTTAAAACGACAATGACCAAATCTAAGTCGTCAGATGATGGTATAAAATTTTCTACCATATAAAGAACCCCTAACAAACCCCCTAACACGTGACTGTGCTATTTTTTGTAGAAACGTCTTTAATTCATCATAATTAATAAAAAATGAATGGCAGCGCTAGTAAACTGATTGTGCCCTCTTATATTTTTCAAAGTCAACATCAAACATTAAAGCTCCTCGCTTGTTTTTTGGCATTGGAGAAGGCAATTTTATGACGATTTCGTCGATATGAACAGAGTAAATGATATTATGAGTATCAGGATAAACAAAGATTTTTTTTTACTCGCTTCAAGTAAGACCTATATTACTGACAAAAAATCACTGTAAGTCTTTTGTTTTGGAACGTAATTTCATGGCATTTTTGTTATGCTTGTATAAGACGATTGTCTTATTATTACCCTAAACCGTGTCTTATATTTTCCCGAAGGCTTGTCTCATATTTTCCCGCAAAATCAATGCATCCGATCGGTGCGCTAGCGAAACGTAGACTTAAACGGCAGGGCGATCGCGAAAATATCGCTCAAGGCGCCGGCGTGCCGCAAGATGGCGCGCGCGCTAGCCTCGCTCTATCTATGCTCGCATGCGAGTGGCAATCGTGAAAGTTCGCTGAACACGACGTAAAATTTTCGCGCCATAATTCTCAGCCGAGAATTGAATCGTTCCTATGAGTTTCAAAACTACAAGATATGATGATATAAATTTTTGACCATATTCATTAACATATAAGGCTCGTTTTTAACTAAAATTAGATTAACGATTCAAGTTTTTTTAAAAATATTTTAGTCTGTCTTATTTTTACCCGAAATGTCAGGTGTCTTATTATTACCCCGACTAGCCCTATAGGAAATACATTCATAATATTATTAATCACTCCAAACTGTCCCACATTAGTATTTACATTGCACCCGTGCCGTGCGAAGCCGGGGCAAGTCGCTAGTTGCTTAATAAATTAATTTTCACAGAGTAGGTACTTTTTTTTATACTAAAATTTAATTTCTTTTGAATCAAAGGTACCTCGGTATCATTAGCTTCTCTCGATGTCACTTGTTTTAAAACTCCGTGCGGTGTTCACTCTCCCAAAATTCAAATATTTCATTATCGTCACATCACATCTCAAGCAATATCTCAAGAGTAATAAACACTGAAAGCTATATAAAAATTAAAAACACTCGGCTATTAGTTATACGAAAATAAGGGAGTTAAAATTAGAGAAAAAGTCAGTACAGCCGTTTGAAAACATCTTAGATAAAGTTAGTTTTAACAATTATCTTACGAAAATTCCACCAAATTGACTGTTACAGCCGCTGAGGAGAAACTTTTTAGAGATTGCTTTAATTGACATTTAATACGTTCAAAAGCAGTTTTCAAACTAACAAATGGGCGGTCATGGTACGAAAGTTCATACATAAAAAAGGTGAACGGTTTCGTGACGTCATTTTAAGCAGGCCAGTAGTGTGATTCTGTAAAACCTCACTTTAAACTTCGAATCTGATTCCGCAGTGAGTTCTTAGATTGGCATTCTCAAAATTCGAATGTAGATTCGAAGTTACTAAAAACTAGTAATCTGTGCTACGTATGAAGTGGCATTCCTTAAAGGGAATTCCTTTATCACTTCGAAGCTCACTTCGCACACGAACTCGAAACAAAGTGTCAAATAAAACGTTGCTATTTTGTGAGTGAAAACAGGCAAAATTTATTATCATAGTTTAAAAATACATTTAAAATTATTTCTGAATGTGATAAAAACTACTTATGAGTTATTTGTTAGAATGTTATCGCTACTAACTCGTGATAATGACTATGTAAGGGTATCTTGTATCTTATGCGAAGTGAGCGTGAATATCGAAGTGAGATGCGAGCTATTGTTCGAATTTTACAGAATCGACATCCTGCAAACGCGCTGCTTTAAGCCGGTCATGGTACGGAAATAGACAGCAATACTGTTTAAGGCCTGCGATAAGTCTTAGGAGGCTTAATCGAGTGGCAGCAGGTAAACGGAGATTAGGCACAGTCAAACACCAGACGACTTGCAAAACAATTTATTAACTCTAATAAAATGTATACAAGCGAATCGGCACTTTAAATAAAATACAAATCTCATTAGCTAAAATAATGCGTCCGGCCAGTCCGATGACAGACAGGAAGAAGGAAATCAAAAAAGGAACAAAGTTGCCAGCATATCAAAAATATGTCTTAGCATAGTCGATTAATATTTAAGGTATACAACACCAATCATCATAGACTATAAATCTAACACTTCCCCTTATACCTTACAATATAGTCAAAAAAAAAGAAAAGTTATTATTATAACATCATAAATAGTGTCATTACTCTACAATGTAGAATCATTAGGTGTCATTCGAATGTTCATATTATCAATAAACCTGTAATGCTTTTGTTTACATAAAGGTTTAGTTAACACGTCTGCTATCATTTCATCTGTAGAAAGGTACTTTACAGAAATAAAGTTCTTTTTAATTAAATCTTTTACAAAATGATATCTTATATCTATATGCTTAGTTTTCTTATGACAAAATTCTTTACATTGCAAAAGTTTTTGTGCACTCTGGTTGTCATTAAAAACTGTACAATTAATTTTCTTAAAAGATAGTTCTAAAAGTAAACTTTTTATGAAAGATAAGTCTTTACATACGTCACTTATAGCAAGGTATTCGGCCTCCGTACTAGACAGTGCCACACACTTCTGTTTTCGTGATTCCCAGTTAATGCAGTTATTCCCCAGCTTTATGACAAAACCAGTATATGATTTTCGGTCACTTATGTCATTACCCCAGTCGGCATCGGTATACGCCAACAAATCCAAATTAACACTTTTTATGAAACATAAAGAGTAATTAATGGTACCGGCTAAATACCGTAAAACTCTTTTGGCCGCTAGCCAATGAGATCTATCAAAGCTACTGTTGAATTGGCTCAACTGGCTACAAACAAAAGATATATCTGGTCTAGTACACACTGACAAGTACATTAAACTACCTATAAGTTGTCTGTAGTGATAAACATTCTCTTCTAATTGTGTGTCTACATTAACAGAGTTCAATTTAGAATTTAACATCATTGGTGTACTGATATATTTACAATTTTCCATATTAAATCGTTTTAACAATTTCTTAATATACTCAGTTTGATCCAAACATAAAGTACCTTGTTCTTTATTTCTTATGACTCTCATGCCTAAACAATTTTTCAATGGACCTAAGTTTTTAACATTAAATTCCTTTTGCAAAATAGTTAACAACTGCATTTTCATTAAACTCTCTTTAGAATAAAATACATAAAAATCATCTACATATAAGGCAACTATGACAATATCATTTTTAACAATATTTGTATAAATACAAGGTTCACATACAGATTGTTTAAAACCATTTTCAGTAAGAATTTTATTTACTTTTTCATTCCACATTTTACTAGCCTGTTTCAAACCATAAATACTTTTCTGTAGTAAACAAACTTGATTAAAACTATCATTATTAAACCCTACAGGTTGTTCCATATAAATGACTTCACGCAAATCTCCATTTAAAAATGCAGTTGTCACATCAAGGTGATCTATCTCCAAGTCCATATCATTAGCCAATGAAAATAAAATTCTCAATGATGAATGACGAACCACAGGAGAAAAAGTGTCATTATAATCAATACCACGTTTTTGGGTGAAGCCCCTAGCAACAAGACGTGCCTTGAATTGATCAAATTTACCATCACAATCATGCTTGACCTTAAATACCCACTTACACTTAACTATGTTTTTGTTAGTAGGTCTATCTACAAGTTTCCATACCTGATTAGCCATCAATGAATCATATTCTCTCTGCATGGCGGCTAACCAATCTTGATGCTGTGGTGAAGTCATAGCTTCATCATATGACTGTGGTTCCTCAAAAGCATGTCGAGTCAACATCGAGTAATCGTATTCTCCATACCTTTGTGGTGGACGTGTAATACGAACAGAGCGACCTGACACCCGCGTCAAAGGTTCCTTCGCAACTGCCATCTCTTCACCGGAAGCTTGGCCAGACGACGTCAAGCGCTTAAGGCCCTCGTCATCGGCAGACTCTTCATCGGAGTCGGGCTCGGGTTCACTGCCTGTGCAGAACTCTCCTTCACTGCCAGCATCTGAAGATTGAGATAAATTATTATTACTATTTATATCATTATTCTCTAAAATATCATTATTCTCATTATTTAAATTGCAATTTGAACTATTAACACTATTTGGAATATTAAAATAATATGAATTATCACAGTCTTTGTTATTTAAATTATTAAAATTGGAAAATTTATTTTCAATAAATATCACAGTCCTAGACAATATCACAGATGTAGGTTTAGATGGCTCAATTAATCTGTAACCCTTGCAGGTTTCACTATATCCAACAAATATAGCCATTTTAGCTCTTGGGTCCAGTTTTTGTCGCTTTTGGGATGGATTGAGATAGTAAGCCAGACATCCAAAGACACGCAAATGAGTAAGATCTACTGATGACCGTGTCCACAGCTCTTCAGGTACACAACCTGACAAGGCTGCAGAGGGAGATCTGTTTTTGAGATATATTGCAGTTTTAACTGCCTCTCCCCAGTACCTCATGCATAGTCCTGACTCTATGAGCATACATCTCACTTTGTCCATCAATGTGCGGTTGAGCCGCTCACTAACACCATTTTGTTGTGGACAATAAGGGATTGTACTTTGATGTACAATGCCTTCCTTTAGTAAATAATCAGAAAATTTTTTACTAAAATATTCACCACCATTATCAGATCTGATAATCTTAATAGATAATCCCAACTGCTTTTCAACACATGATTTAAAGATAATAAAATGGGTCATTACCTCAGATTTTTGCTTCATCAGGTAGCCAAAAGTTTTTCGTGTGTAGTCATCAGTAAAAGTAACAATATATCTTGCCCCACCCCAGCTTGGCTCTGGCATCGGTCCACAGACGTCTGTATGTATCAGTGACAGAGGTTCATTAGCTCGACTTGCCTCCTTGGGATAAGATGCGGCCGACATCTTCCCCTGAACGCAAGGGATGCAGTTCTTCAATTCTTCCTGAAACATAACACCACATGCACCTTCCCGTAACTGTTTCATACCTTTGATGTTCAAATGTCCCAGGCGTCTGTGCCACAGCTCCGTATTTGAGCAAACTGCTACTGCGGCGCTCGGTGATTCCTGACTATCACTCAGGAACAAAGAGTGCTCCATAGGCAAGTCAGTTTTGTTAGTTTTTACACAGACACTCACACTTACTTTATAAAGACCTTTCACACATGCAAAACATGCAATAGGATTACTAGTGGTTTTGCCTCTGTCATAAATTAAACAACCTTTCTTATTGAAATTAACTGAGTAACCTTGTTCAACCAATTTTGAAATTGAAATTAAATTACTAGACAATTGTGGAATGTACATAACATTGGATAAAGATAATGGACTCACCTCACTACTTAGACTCAATTTTAAATTTCCTACTCCTTGACACTTAATGATTTGATTATTGGCAACCTTTACAGATGAACAAGATGGTTTTATTTCATGTAAAAGCTTTTCATCTTTAACCATATGGTTACTTGCACCACTATCCAGGTAGAAGTCCATTTCATTGTGATTTGATGTCAGAAATGCAGATACCAGGTTGCTCTTCTCTTGATTTTTCTTCTGTCGTTTAAGCTTGTAGCATCTTTGCTTTGTGTGTCCCTGCTTCTTGCAAAAATCACATATTATTAAATTTTTCTTTGCTACATAAGAAGTCTCATTGCATAATGTTGACTTTCTAGAAAATTCTTGTAACAGTCTAGACTTGACTAATTCACTAGTGATTTGCTTGGTGACAGTTGCTGTAGCTAAGTTTGACACCAGAGTATCATACTCGGAGGGCAGTCCGCTTAGGAGAATTTCGGCTACTTCTGCATCCTCTATACTCCGTCCTATATCATGCAGCTGCTGCACAAGAGTTGTCACTTCATCAATATATTTTGCCATATTATTAAAATCACAGAACTGTATGCGATGCAGCTTCCGTAAGAGCAGGACACGGCGATATAAGCCGCTGTCTTCGAACACCACAGAAAGATTATTCATCGCCTCCTGAGGAGTCTTCGCATTTCTCACATATTGATAAAGATGAGTCTGAAGAGATAGGCAAATACGGGCTAGGGCGCGCTGCTGGTTGCTGGCATCCTCATCACGGCCTTCTACCGAATTCCACAAACCCTCCAACACTAATAAATTCTTAATGCTGAATTTCCAATTGTAATAATTTGAGCCATCCAACTTTTCAATGTGACCCGCATGAGACGTGGTCGTGACACGGCCCACATGGCCGACCGACTGTTCCGTCGCGGCCATTTTCCAACAATTTTCGCTCTAAATTGGTTACCTCAATCTTCTCAGGTTTATTTCGGCATCCGACGCAATTCTAAGAATTCGATTAAGTATTTCCAAACACTGGCTCTTAATTTTCCGTTTTTGTAACATACCACGTTGCTGGGCCCATAACCTCTTAGGAGGCTTAATCGAGTGGCAGCAGGTAAACGGAGATTAGGCACAGTCAAACACCAGACGACTTGCAAAACAATTTATTAACTCTAATAAAATGTATACAAGCGAATCGGCACTTTAAATAAAATACAAATCTCATTAGCTAAAATAATGCGTCCGGCCAGTCCGATGACAGACAGGAAGAAGGAAATCAAAAAAGGAACAAAGTTGCCAGCATATCAAAAATATGTCTTAGCATAGTCGATTAATATTTAAGGTATACAACACCAATCATCATAGACTATAAATCTAACAATAAGAGCTCATGGCAAGGACCCTGAGCGAGTTAAAAAACAACCGGACAACTACACCCAGAGGCTCTGAACGCGCTGTATGTAACAAACCGTATGTATTCGTTACTGAGTAACGAGTACGCTGTCAAGTACCGAGTAACGAAACGTTACTCACGAAATAATTTCGTTAGTTCGCATTTTTCGTTATTCGTAGTTTGGGTATCTACATTATCAGTTCTCGTAAGTGCCGTTGATGCGTGCATTGAAACGGTTTTCTACAGCCTTAGACAAAAGCCACACGCTTACTTTTCCGCAGTCGTCCCGCGGTAAAAATGTATGGAAATGATATTAGCATGCGACAATCTCTCGCTATTTTTTCTGAGGCGCGCTCAGAGCCATCACGCGAAGTACAACTTTTCGCTCTAATCCCGTTCAATGCCTTCGAGCGTGACAACCGGGTGAAACAACCGGCTCGTTCAAGACCTTAGACCTCGTTAGTGTCGGCGCGAGTTACAACCGAACAACCATCGAATTTGATGGTTGTAAAATGCTCTGACGTTTATTACTGAAATACTTTTACGTGATTGGATGATATTGGCGACCATTATTCTATAATGTCATCTACTAGAAAGAGAGAGAAATAAAAAATCATGTGAAAGAGGGAGATAAAGGATTTGGTTGCTGCAATCCGTTCAACGCCTCTGAGCGAGTTAAAAATCAACCGGACAACTACACCCAGAGGCTCTGAACGCGCCTCTGCACCTAATGTTATCTTCATATTTTTTTTCTGCGGAACGACTGCAGAAAAATTAGCTTGTGGCTTTTGTCTAAGAGGTCTGAGGCCCTAGACAAATGCCACACGCTAACTTTTCCGCAGTCGTTCCACAGAAAAAATGTATGGAAATGACATTAGCTTACGACAATCTCACGCTATTTTTTCCGCAGCTAATGTCATCTCCATAAATTTTTTCTGAGGAACGACTGCGGAAATGTTAGCGTGTGGCATTTGTCTAGGGGGGCTGATCTTGTATTTTGCGCATGTGCGTACTTATTCGGTGAGTTTAAAAACGTAGGTACGTTTTCTGGTGCGGCGGCGGGTCGAAATGCGCCCCCAACGATATTTCCGCCAGTGCTTGGCAGGTCTTTCTCGACCCACCAGCACTAGGGTAGATTAAAATGTTATAACTTTGCGAAAATATAACATATATAATTCTTTTTTGTACTGTTAGAATGACCTTGTATAGTAATAACCCAATAAGTCCTTGTTTATATGGGTTACCGAAAATTCATAAAGAAAACGTGCCGATGCGACCGGTAGTATCTTATATCGGTGCACCGGCATATAAGTTAGCCAAAAATCTTACCTCTATACTAAAAACGAAATCATTATTCCAACCTAGATATTCTCTTTTAAATAGTCTGGATTTAATTAATAAAATCCAGTCTATTTCACTTCCTAGGAATGCAAAGTTGATTTCATTAGATATAGATAGTTTATTTACAAATGTACCTTATAATGAAACTTTAAATATATTACAAAAACACTTAGAGAAACAACGTTTGCATCCAGGTGAAATTAATGATCTTATGTCATTAACAACATTATGCATGAAACAAAATTATTTCCGGTTCAACAATCAATATTTCAAACAAAAGGAAGGATTGGCAATGGGCTCTCCTTTGAGTCCATTGATGGCGGATATATTTATGGATGATTTCGAAAATAAATACTTAGTTAACGATAAGAATATCCTCTATTATCACAGATACGTCGATGATATATTGATTTGTTGGACCGGAACAAACCGTCAATTTAAATAAAATTAATAATTTCCACCCCAAAATTAAGTTTAAACTAGAATTAGAAACCAACAATAGTATCAACTTTTTAGATTTAACAATAACAAGGGTTGAGGATAAACACAGTTTCCAAATCTATCGGAAACCAACTCATACGGACACTGTCATTCATGCATCTTCTTGTCATCCATGGCAACATAAGGTGGCAGCTTTTAATTCATAGATTACTCACAATTCCAATGAATAAATCAAATTATCAAAAAGAATTAAATATACTATACAACGTTGCCATATCAAATGGATACAAGAAATGCATGATTGACAGTCTTATTAACAATAAGACCCGGAAAATCATAACTGGTTTACTGTACTCTGTCCCTAGAGAAAGGGATAAGAAGTATGGTTCTAGTTTGATTTATTTGGGTCCAGTGTCAGAGAGGGTATCAAAAACATTAAGACAGCATGATATAATTACAGCGTTCAACACAAATAATTCTCTAAGAAGGCTTTGTAATGGTAAAGATAAGTTGGATAAACACCAAAAATCTGGTGTTTATAAATTAGATTGTAATGCATGTAACTCTACATATATAGGACAGACCGGCCGTAGTTTCAACACACGTTATAAAGAACATATATCCGCATATCGAAATAATAAACCTGAAAAATCACATTTTGCTAAACATCTATTAGATACAGGACATAGTATTCCTTCCAATCACACATATTCTATTTTACATACGTGTGAAAAAGGTCTAAAACTGTCCGTGTTGGAACAATTAGAAATTTCAAAACACAACATTGCTGAACGAGCAGGTCAGTTTTACTTATTCCCCACTACTTAATATTTTTTCAAATAGATGCGATCATAGCAGCACCCGATAACCACGTGTTTTTAATTTGTAAACAACACCTGCGCCACGTGCGCGCTGTTACAATGGCGGCCACGTGCGCCTATACCGACACAACTCGGACGGTTGTTGTGATCGCTCTATAAAAGGCCGGCTCGTTCACAGCTTGCTCAGTCGTCCGAGCGCAGCGAAGGCGACAACATCCTGATGATGCCACGTGGAGTGGCGAAACGCGTCGAATTTAAGTATTTGCATGTTGGTATGGTACTAATTATTGATATTCCTTTGTCGCATGCAATTGAGGGAGGGCGGGCGGTGCACCATTGTCCTGCGTAGTTAGTACCAACTACCGACATTTTTATCGGAAATTTTGCTATATACCTACTCCTTAACAATTAATAATGGACTTCCGAAAAATAACGCCTGACACCATCAATTATACTAAAAATACTTTCTAGAGCGTGTCAGGTCGATATCGGCCCGCCTCTTTCTCTGGTTTATTTCTCATTTCCTGTTCGGCAGATCCAGGGGCGAATCGAACCTAAGGGAGTTGGGTTCAAGGTCATTCTAACAGTACAAAAAAGAATTATATATGTTATATTTTCGCAAAGTTATAACATTTTAATCTACCCTAGTGCTGGTGGGTCGAGAAAGACCTGCCAAGCACTGGCGGAAATATCGTTGGGGGCGCATTTCGACCCGCCGCCGCACCAGAAAACGTACCTACGTTTTTAAACTCACCGAATAAGTACGCACATGCGCAAAATACAAGATCAGCCCCCCTAGACAAATGCCACACGCTAACTTTTCCGCAGTCGTTCCACAGAAAAAATGTATGGAAATGACATTAGCTTACGACAATCTCACGCTATTTTTTCCGCAGCTAATGTCATCTCCATAAATTTTTTCTGAGGAACGACTGCGGAAATGTTAGCGTGTGGCATTTGTCTAGGGGGGCTGATCTTGTATTTTGCGCATGTGCGTACTTATTCGGTGAGTTTAAAAACGTAGGTACGTTTTCTGGTGCGGCGGCGGGTCGAAATGCGCCCCCAACGATATTTCCGCCAGTGCTTGGCAGGTCTTTCTCGACCCACCAGCACTAGGGTAGATTAAAATGTTATAACTTTGCGAAAATATAACATATATAATTCTTTTTTGTACTGTTAGAATGACCTTGAACCCAACTCCCTTAGGTTCGATTCGCCCCTGGATCTGCCGAACAGGAAATGAGAAATAAACCAGAGAAAGAGGCGGGCCGATATCGACCTGACACGCTCTAGAAAGTATTTTTAGTATAATTGATGGTGTCAGGCGTTATTTTTCGGAAGTCCATTATTAATTGTTAAGGAGTAGGTATATAGCAAAATTTCCGATAAAAATGTCGGTAGTTGGTACTAACTACGCAGGACAATGGTGCACCGCCCGCCCTCCCTCAATTGCATGCGTCAAAGGAATATCAATAATTAGTACCATACCAACATGCAAATACTTAAATTCGACGCGTTTCGCCACTCCACGTGGCATCATCAGGATGTTGTCGCCTTCGCTGCGCTCGGACGACTGAGCAAGCTGTGAACGAGCCGGCCTTTTATAGAGCGATCACAACAACCGTCCGAGTTGTGTCGGTATAGGCGCACGTGGCCGCCATTGTAACAGCGCGCACGTGGCGCAGGTGTTGTTTACAAATTAAAAACACGTGGTTATCGGGTGCTGCTATGATCGCATCTATTTGAAAAAATATTAAGTAGTGGGGAATAAGTAAAACTGACCTGCTCGTTCAGCAATGTTGTGTTTTGAAATTTCTAATTGTTCCAACACGGACAGTTTTAGACCTTTTTCACACGTATGTAAAATAGAATATGTGTGATTGGAAGGAATACTATGTCCTGTATCTAATAGATGTTTAGCAAAATGTGATTTTTCAGGTTTATTATTTCGATATGCGGATATATGTTCTTTATAACGTGTGTTGAAACTACGGCCGGTCTGTCCTATATATGTAGAGTTACATGCATTACAATCTAATTTATAAACACCAGATTTTTGGTGTTTATCCAACTTATCTTTACCATTACAAAGCCTTCTTAGAGAATTATTTGTGTTGAACGCTGTAATTATATCATGCTGTCTTAATGTTTTTGATACCCTCTCTGACACTGGACCCAAATAAATCAAACTAGAACCATACTTCTTATCCCTTTCTCTAGGGACAGAGTACAGTAAACCAGTTATGATTTTCCGGGTCTTATTGTTAATAAGACTGTCAATCATGCATTTCTTGTATCCATTTGATATGGCAACGTTGTATAGTATATTTAATTCTTTTTGATAATTTGATTTATTCATTGGAATTGTGAGTAATCTATGAATTAAAAGCTGCCACCTTATGTTGCCATGGATGACAAGAAGATGCATGAATGACAGTGTCCGTATGAGTTGGTTTCCGATAGATTTGGAAACTGTGTTTATCCTCAACCCTTGTTATTGTTAAATCTAAAAAGTTGATACTATTGTTGGTTTCTAATTCTAGTTTAAACTTAATTTTGGGGTGGAAATTATTAATTTTATTTAAATTGACGGTTTGTTCCGGTCCAACAAATCAATATATCATCGACGTATCTGTGATAATAGAGGATATTCTTATCGTTAACTAAGTATTTATTTTCGAAATCATCCATAAATATATCCGCCATCAATGGACTCAAAGGAGAGCCCATTGCCAATCCTTCCTTTTGTTTGAAATATTGATTGTTGAACCGGAAATAATTTTGTTTCATGCATAATGTTGTTAATGACATAAGATCATTAATTTCACCTGGATGCAAACGTTGTTTCTCTAAGTGTTTTTGTAATATATTTAAAGTTTCATTATAAGGTACATTTGTAAATAAACTATCTATATCTAATGAAATCAACTTTGCATTCCTAGGAAGTGAAATAGACTGGATTTTATTAATTAAATCCAGACTATTTAAAAGAGAATATCTAGGTTGGAATAATGATTTCGTTTTTAGTATAGAGGTAAGATTTTTGGCTAACTTATATGCCGGTGCACCGATATAAGATACTACCGGTCGCATCGGCACGTTTTCTTTATGAATTTTCGGTAACCCATATAAACAAGGACTTATTGGGTTCATTTGTAATACATTATTCTTATTTGATAAATTTGGGAATACAAACTGAGTTGAAGAGACTGCCGTAGTTTCAACACACGTTATAAAGAACATATATCCGCATATCGAAATAATAAACCTGAAAAATCACATTTTGCTAAACATCTATTAGATACAGGACATAGTATTCCTTCCAATCACACATATTCCATTTTACATACGTGTGAAAAAGGTCTAAAACTGTCCGTGTTGGAACAATTAGAAATTTCAAAACACAACAGGGATAGTTCGCTTACATTGCTGAACGAGCAGGTCAGTTTTACTTATTCCCCACTACTTAATATTTTTTCAAATAGATGCGATCATAGCAGCACCCGATAACCACGTGTTTTTAATTTGTAAACAACACCTGCGCCACGTGCGCGCTGTTACAATAGCGGCCACGTGCGCCTATACCGACACAACTCGGACGGTTGTTGTGATCGCTCTATAAAAGGCCGGCTCGTTCACAGCTTGCTCAGTCGTCCGAGCGCAGCGAAGGCGACAACATCCTGATGATGCCACGTGGAGTGGCGAAACGCGTCGAATTTAAGTATTTGCATGTTGGTGTGGTACTAATTATTGATATTCCTTTGTCGCATGCAATTGAGGGAGGGCGGGCGGTGCACCATTGGCCTGCGTAGTTAGTACCAACTACCGACATTTTTATCGGAAGTTTTGCTATATACCTACTCCTTAACAATTAGTATTTTTAGTAATGATGGGGCAGACAAAAAATAAGGGGATATAAAAAATACAACAATTAGAGTAAAAGAAATGAAAAACAGATTTTTATTATTATATTTAATGCCTAGGTATCTTTAAAATATGTCACTCAAAAATTTTCTCAAAAAAATCATACTAAATTTTCTTTTCTATATTACATATTCATAGAAACTATTTTCTTGCTAAATTTTAAGGTGTGGTTTCTTCAAAAACTTATTTTATAAGAATAGCCCATATGACTGCACTTTCGCAGGGGACCGTTAGGGCTGCCATAAGTTCTGAACCATCCACCGGGACATTTTGAATAGAAAAGGGTAAACCGTGAAAATTCAAAAGCTCGGTGAATATTATAAAAAACTTAAATTAATTAAAATTAAAGAAAATCAACAATAAAACAAAAAATCAACATGCTTATTTTCTTAGCGTTACCTCTCTTATTCAATGATCTCGTTCTCGGTGTCATTTTGAACTCCCGACGCAAAAAGAAGGGTGTTTTAACCCCCGACGCAAAAAGAAGGGTGTTTTAACCCCCGACGCAAAAAGAAGGGTGTTTTAACCCCCGACGCAGCAAGCCGCCCACCTAATACGGTCATCATCAATAACTCACCTACCTCCGATGCGCTTTCCACGGCCGAAGCTCTTCTCCAACACTTCTACCCCCCCGACCCCCCTGAGTCCGATCACCTGCCCCGCCACTTTGCCCTCAGGAACTCCTACCATCTCACACCTCCCACAGCCTTAGAGCCCCCATTCCACCCTAATGAAATCGAAGAAGCCCTGAGATCCATTTCCCCCTCCAAAGCCCCTGGACATGACGGGCTTACGTCCGACATCTGCCTTGCCGCCTTTTTCTACACACCCTCCCTTTTCACCGATATCCTAAATAGATGCCTTACCCTAGGACACTTTCCGGACACCTGGAAGGCAGCCGTGGTTAAAATCATCCCGAAACCCGGTAGGGACGACCCCAGAAAATCTCAATTCCCACCGCCCCTTTGGCCTCATCCCGGTGTTTGGCAAGCTCCTGGAAAAACTCCTAATCAACCGAATCACCTACCATTCCGATAAAAATTCCCACTCCAATTCCCATCACTACGGATTCCGAAGAAATATTTCCACCTCTCACGCACTACACGACGCAGTCAGTTTCATAAGACTCTCGCTCCACTGGCAAACTGGTTGTCGCCGTCTCCTTGGACATCAAAGCTGCCTTTGATCGTGACTGGTGGCCCGCTCTCTTACACAGACTTCGAGCCATCAATTGCCCCAGCAACATCTTTCAGATCATGCGTAGCTATCTGGAGAACCGTACTGTTTCCCTCACATACGCCGGCGTTAACGTCACGCGACGAATGGTTAGGGGATGCGTTCAGGGCTCTGCCTGTGGCCCCGCCCTGTGGAACCTCATCTTGGATGAGCTCTTGAACTTCGGCTTACCTGATGGCTGCCGCATACAGGCTTATGCTGACGATGTCCTCCTGCTTGCCGCTGCAGACGACTCCAGTACCCTGGAAAGCATTACCAACACCTCTCTGCAGCTCATCACCGAGTGGGGCCAAGGAGTTAAACTCTCCTTTGGTCCCGAGAAAACATCGGCGCTGGCTTTCTCCCCCAGAGCGGCTCGCGTCAATCTACACGTTTCCGGCACTCATGTCCCATTCAGCACCCATTTCAAATTATTAGGCATTATCATTGATCACCGACTCCACTTTCACCGCCACATTGACTACATTACTAATAAAGCCCAAAAACTTTTTAACCGACTCTCCATTTTCATCCGCCCGTCCTGGGGCATTCATCCCGGAAACGTGGAGATTATTTATAAGCACGTCATCACACCCATCATCACCTACGCAGCCGGCATCTGTGGTTACACTGCCAAAACATACACCTCACGTCAAAAGCTAGCGTCAACTCAGAGAGGATTCGCCATCAGAGCCACCCGCGCTTACCGCACCACATCCACCAACGCTGCACTAGCCCTTGCCCAATTCCCCCCTTAGATCTCCAAATCCTAGCCATTGCCTCAATAGAGAATACTAGATTGAAAGGCACGTCCACCCTGCTCCCTCACGACCTACTCCTTGAAAAACTCTTTCCCTACGCTCAACTCCCACACCCTTCCCTACGCATTTCCCCCCAATACCATTGCGCACACAACCTATCCCACATCGAGGAGGCCTGCCTGGAAGACACCATCCAGATCTTCACAGACGGTAGCAAGCAGAGCGATGGCTCAGTCGAGGCGGCCGTCGTTCGCATCGACCTGGAGTCTAATCCTACCGTCCTGGTCAAGAAATTTAAACTTCACCCTACTTGCTCTGTCTTCCAGGCGGAGCTCTTCGCTATCCTTCAAGCCTGTCACCTGGCACACAAATCCGCATACCTCGATACCCTCATCTTATCCGACTCCCGATCCTCGCTTGATGCCATTCAACAGCTAAGTTCCACACATCCCTTAGTCGCCCAAATCCACTCCATCATCCTCTCCTTACCCAACACCAGGCGCATCCGTTTTTGCTGGGTCAAGGGCCATGCCAACATACCCGGCAACGAACTGGCGGATCAAGCCGCGGGTGAAGCAGCTAAGAGCCACAAAAGACCCGACTATGACGCCTTCCCCATTTCCTACGTCAGGCACTCGGCAAAATCGTCGCTCAGGGAGCTCTGGCAGGATCGTTACGTGAACGCGGAGCAAGGCCAACACACCCGTTCACTCTTCCCACACTTTCCACAATCCAAAAATTCCGCTCACATGTTCCCACGTCCTTCTTCCTCACCCAATTCCTCACTGGTCATGGAGCACACCGTGCGTACCTTAAAAGGTTTCACATTACCAACACGGACTCCTGCCCATGCGATCATCTTACACTTCAAACTCCTACACATCTACTCATCGACTGTCCCATCTTTTCCTCACCACATCACGATCACACTGCACTCTGCCACCTCCACAACATATCCCCATTTTCCATCCCCGAATTGTTAACCAAATCCACCTGCTTAAAATCATACACCGCGTTCATCACCCACATCTACTCCCAACTTCGAAACCATAACTCACCCATTTCCATCTCCCCACCCCTCTCCCTCCCGAATCCCATAGCACCCCCCCAACATGTCGCCGATTCCGGAACATGCCTGACATTGACCATAGGCGGAGGTTCCACTTCTCTCTTCTCTGGCTTTGCTCCACCTTCGCGAATTGATTGTTCTGCCTCCCTTTCGCTTAAATTAATGTGTTCACGTCTCTTAGTGATGACGGTGCCTGTCACCTTGGCACATCACCCAAGGTGACGTGCAGCGCCAACACACCCATGGGAAAGGGTACATCCTCATATTGTATACCGTTCGCAAGACGAGGGTGACCCGTACATCCCTATTTTCCCACGCAAATATATTAGCCAAATTGTCAGTGAATCATTGCCACCACAGTGAACAAAAAAAAAAACCCGACGCAAAAAGAAGGGTGTTATAAGTTTGACCTGTCTGTCTGTGTATGTGTGTGTCTGTCTGTGGCACCGTAGCTCCTAAATGAATGAACCGATTTGAGTGCGGTTTTTTTAATCGAAAGCCTTGTTCATCGTGGTGGTTCTTAAGTATGTTTTATGAAAATCGGATTAGCAGTTCAAGAGCTACAAGCACTTTGCCAAGACGAGGTAGCTATTTTTTATTAGCTGCTTTTCTGTCTGTGGCACCGTAGCTCCTAAATTAATGAACCGATTTGAGTTCGATTTTTTTTAATAGAAAGCCATGTTTTTCACGGTGGTTCTCTTAGGTATGCTTTATGAAAATCGGATTAGCAGATCAAGAGCTACAAGCACTTTGCCAAGACGAGGTAGCTATTTTTTATTACCTGCTTTTCTGTCTGTGGCACCTTAGCTCCTAAATTAATTAATCGATTTGAGTGCGGTTTTTTTAATCAAGCCTTATTCATCGCGGTGGTTCATAGGTATGTTTTATGTTCAAGAGCTACAAGCACTTTGCCAAGACGAGGTAGCTATTTTTATTAGCTGCGTTTTGGATCATTTGGTATCTATTAGAATTAATTAGAAATTCGAAAAGAATAAAATAAATTAAAAAAAAAAACCCCAAACCAAAAAATCACTAAAAAGTAAAAAAATAATATTTATTTACCTCACTTTTATAACTTGATTAAAAGTACCTATTTATATTTTTAAGATGAGAATCACCGCGTCGGGGGACCGTTAAAATTCTTACCTCAATCAAGTATAATATACCCAAAATACAAATAAAGAAATAATTTGAAACCGTTCATTAAACGTAGTAATTGATAGATAATTGATTAATTTTACTTCTTCATTATATATAGCGGTCCGTCGCGGCGATTCTCATCTTTAAGATATAAATAGGTAGGACTTTTAATCAAGTTATAAAAGGGAGCTAAAAAAATTATTTTTCTACTTCTTCTTTACACATTCTTATTATATTTCCAAATATGTTAATCGATATAATTATGTAGGTAATAAACAAAACTTACCGCTTGTACTTGGGATTTCCATGCAGATTTGTTTCTAAATTCTATTTATTTTTCTTAGTGAAAAATATTTCTTCACTGCTGTCACTATCACTATTAAAAAAATAAGTACAGTGCGAATTTGCTCTATTTTACAAAATGTGTACTTTTTAATTGCTTGCCACCGTTGATTATATCGAACGAACGCTACATTAGCTAAACAGCACAACACTAACTGGCGGGCTCGCGCTATGTGTAGCATCAGGTCACCGGGGCGGCCTGTTAGGACGGCGGGCTGAAATAGGTCCACTGCCGCACTGAGCGGATTTTTTTACTGACAGTGCGTGGTAGGCCGAAAAGGGCCTGACGTATTGTTTTGATGTAGAATACCTACAATTTTGACCAAAAACTGAAATATATATTTGTCTCTGTCGAACACTTACAAACACCTGAAATAATCGTTCCGCACCAGCGAGAGGAACATAGATTTCTTCGTCCGCCCGCACCAGCTGAAAGTACCGCGGTGGGCCGATTTAGGCCTGTTCCGCAGTGAAAGTGTTAAATAAGTTTTCGTCAATAAAATTAAGTATATTTTCCCCCATTTTAATATGTGCACATATTAAAAGACACTATATTTTACATCATCATGATTTTTGATAACAATGCCTAATTGAATATTTAACATTATAACATTTTGTAAGTAGGTAGGTAGGTACTTAATGATTAAACGAACATACCTACGAGTATAGGCAAAATTCAATCATAATTTTGCGAAGAGTTTTATCCGAAGAGATTAGATTGCAATTATCAACTTTGTTATGTCTATTTTTTTAATTAGCGAAAAATTACTGGTGACTGAAAATAATGACTCTGCTTCGCTTCGTAGTTCTTAATAGAGACGCGTGAGTATAGCTGCAGGTCATTCCACGAAAACTACTTTTATTTGGTATTTTTCATTCATAGTTTAAATTATACCTTGTTAAAAATGTGTGCACAATATAGAATTAAATAAGAACTACACTTAGGGTTGCCAGATCTAAAAAGCAAAATTTCGGGAAGAAGGTTTCGGAAAAAATCGGGATTACCACTTTTAAGTATGGACATAAAAAACTAGATTTTAGCATAAAAAAGTTCGTGGGCGCTGGGAGGGGCGTGGGGCTGGGAGGGTGGGAGTGACATAGTCTATTGGTATGTGTATGTAGATGCAGATGTACCTCCCTGATCCTGGCGAAAATAATCCTGGCGGCGCCCATGAAGGAGAAGAAGAAGATTTTAACTTTGATTCAACTCCCATATAGCCTATTTTCTAGGTGATCATCTATCTATATAAATAAAAATCAATGTATGTTTGTCCTCTATGAATTCCGAAACCATTCATCGGATTGTAATGAAACTTTAGTAATGTGTTCTGGGGACGCCCGTTAGGGTTCCTTGCAAAAAAATAGCATACATGGCATTGCAACGCATGCCGGGTACAGCTAGTTCAATATAGTTTTTAGCGATAAATCATCATCATCATCATCACAGCTCATATACGGCATCACGGCTCGAGCCCCACCGAGGGGCTCGAGCCTAACGTATATTAGGGTGATTAGGCCTTTTTTTTTTTTTTTTTTTTTTTGGGAGGGGGGAAAATGCATTTACGCATTCCTCGTGGTCGAGCCAAACCACGAGGATATGTGGGACTCCCCAGACCGTACACGGCCCGGGCCTACCCACTAAAAACCCCCCAGCAGCTCCTCCGTCCGTCACAAGACAAGGGGAAGGGGACAACAGCCAGGCCTTATTCCCACTGACCCCCTGCCTGTGACATGTCTTGCCGGACTCTCCATCTGGCTCAGCTACTTTGTGGAGCGGCACAGAATTGCGCCGCTCTACACCCCGGTTGGTTTTTTATTGTGGTTGTCTTCCACGCGGCCCGACGCTCAGTGCGCCGAACCCCCGGCCCGCTCAGTGCGGGTAACGGGTTGCCCGACGGCAGACCCCACTGGATCCACCGCCGCGCTGTGAGCCGAAGCTCAGGGAAAATCCCCATAAGGTGCAAAGCACCATGGCGATAAGAATCGCCTCACCTCCGGCAGCCGAAATCGACTTCCAGCGAAAGCCACACCTCTTCTTAACACAAGAAGAAGGGACTTCGCCCTTCCCCGCATAAGGCGGGTGACCACATGAAGTGGCCCGCCAGGTTGAACCCGGCCATCCCACGCCTCCCCTCCATGGGGGTCCTCTCGTCAGACTATCAGCCCGCGGCAGAGAATCTGCCGGGTTGCCCAGGGTGCACCACAAGGAGGTTGTCTGACATCGCACCCCAGGGTGATTAGGCCTTAGTCAACCACGCTCGCCCACCCCTAGCGATAAATATTCCAAGATAATTCAGCCATAGTATTAATTAAGTCACTGTTTTAATATGGAAAATTTACAAAATTTTGTAATCTGGTCAAAAACCAGGATATTTTGCGTCTCGATAATGGTTAAATCGGGACGTGTCCATATACTTCTTAAAATCGGGACTTCCCGCTTAAATCGGGACACTTGGCAGTCCTACTACGCTATTAGCGAAACGTGCGCGTGAGCATCGTCGCCACATTCGGGTGCGGGTTAGTGGGCCGTCAGTCAACTATCGATCGATCCAAACCAGAATTTAATCACAGTATTACGTCGAGGCCTCGTTAACACGTAAATCGGCCGCAGTCCTCGCTCAGCCACAGCAAGCCAGTCACACGCGCCGCGTTCGCCGCGAAGGTCGCCCGCGCTCACGCAACATGACCGAGCTCAGAAAGTTCACCAAGCAGGAGGTGGCGGAGACGGACGGCAAGTCTTCGCACTACTTCGTCATCGACAACTACGTGTACGACGTCATCAAGTTTCTGGACGAGCATCCTGGTGGCCACGAGGTGCTTGTCAACGTGAGGGGCAGGGACGCCACCGAGGACTTCGAAGATATCGGCCACAGCCTGGACGCCAAGCAGCTGATGAAGAAGTACCGTGTGGGCGAGCTGGCGGAGGGCGAGAAGCGCTCTTCCGAGGCCTCCCGACGGCAGGTTAACTGGCAGACGGAGCCCACCGTCAGCGCGGACTTCGCCAGCGAGGACACTAGTTTCTTCAACTCCTGGAAGTTCCCCGTGGCGCTCGGTCTGATCGTCACCGTGCTTTACTCCTACCTGTTCGGCTAAGGCCGCATTAACCCGTGGGGGCTATTGGACTGACTTGTGTTTAATTGTAGAGGATAAACGTTATGCGGGTGTTCAAATGTTAATACGGAAACTTATTTAAGGTGACTTACACGTTGTGATAGTAAAATATATTAAGTAATAAATTGTTTTGTTAAAAATCATGTGTTCATTTACGTTGGGGCCGGGACCGGTTGCGGTTGCTGTGTCGATTGCACAACGCGACATCGCCATAACCAGTCGCAAGGGCGTTCGTCATCACTTGACATTAAATTAATTCTGGCTGGTATATTCTCGACTACTTACCTGTTTGCTTAGTTGTTTGTTAATAAATGGGGAATAAACTTTTGATATCTCATGAGCCTCTGTCAAATTAAAGTTGTTCAATCATATCTCATCTGGTCGATTGCTATTATAGAATTTATATTTTGTGTAAAAGGAAATCAAATTATCTCAATAACAGTCGCGGCGCTAGAGTACTAGAGTTGCTTTTCAACCAACCGATAAGATAATTTTTTAAATAATTGTGAATGCGATGATAAGGCTGACTTTGGTTGTTATAGTGCTCTTGTAAATCAGAATTAAAAGTATTTTATAAACAGTTTGATATTTCTATGCGCTCCCGAGAAAAAGGATCTTGACGGACAGAGGGACAGAAGTAGAGACGGGCCACGAAGTGATTCAATAAGGGTTCCATTTTTTGCTTTTGAGGTATGAAACCCCGAAAAGGAAAAATATGCGTCCAATATTTTTTTAACCTACATGGTGGACATTAAAACAAAATATTGCCATCGTCTCATTTGCACTACTTAAATGGTTCCCCCTTAATACTGATACAATGCTAGCTTACAGTAATTTGCTATAAAAAGTACATAATATGCATAGCCACTCTCTTAAGCCTTGGCTTTAAGTAATGTATATTTGCGCATTTATTGTTTACAGCCTGTTGGTAAGTATTGAAGAAGATTTTTCCTATAAATTCATCAACATTTGACTATTGGAAATAATTAAAAGGAATCAATAGGTAGATTCTATAGTCGTGCGAAGTTATTTATCATCAGAGTTAGATATTTTAAACGAGCGACAAACGAGCGACCATCTAGAGTAGGCAAGTAGTAGTAATAATGTAGGAATTTCAAGGTTGAAGTTAAATAGTTTATGTGTTAATCTAAATTTCCAACAGATTACTAAGTAAATACTAAGTTTATTGTAATCTGTTATTTTTTATGGGAGAAACAAAGATTCACCCTACTCTAATCGAACACACCGAAACCCGTAAGCTGTATACTTACAAACATTGGACTGGACAGCAAAAATTTGAATTTTTTGCAAGGAAAAGATGTTACAGGATAAAACAGGACAATAGCTAGGTTAGGTTAGGTTAACATTATGACTCCGAGTGGAGGGGGTCCAAGTCCAGGTCGAGAGCTCCATGAAGTATCTCGGTCTGGTGCTGGACCCCCGATGGGATTTCGAGGAGCATTTCAAGCTCCTCGCCCCAAGGCTGTCTGCCGCCGCGGCAGCCCTCGGACGGGTCCTCCCCAACGTGGGGGGACCGGGCGCAGCGTGCCGTCGACTTTATCAGACGGTGATAAAGTCGATGGCGCTGTACGGAGCTCCGATTTGGGCGGAGCGTCTCGCCCCCCGAACGATGGCCCTCCTGCGCAGGCCGCAGAGGGTCATTGCCACCCGGGCCGTGCGGGCCTACCGCACGGTCTCTCACGGGGCGGCCTGCGTTCTAGCGGGCTCGCCTCCGTGGGATGTCGAGGCACGCGTCCTTGCGGCCGTGCACCGACATCGGGTGGCAGCGAGGAGTCGGGGGGAGCGGCCCCTCCCGCAGGAGGTGGCGCGCACGAGGCACCTGGCGCAGAGGGAGGCTCTCCGCCAGTGGGCCGAGACGCTCGCCCACCCAGCTGCCGGCCACTGGACGATCGAGGCCGTTCGTCCAGTGTTGGAGGAGTGGGTTGGGCGCCGGCGAGGCAGCCTCACCTATCGGATGGTGCAGATGATGACCGGGCACGGGTGCTTCGGACATTATCTGCATCATGTCGCACGGAGGGAGCAGACGCCGCAGTGTCACCATTGCGGCGCTCCCGACGACACTGCCGGGCACACCCTCTCGGAGTGCCCGGCCTGGCGACCCCAGCGCGATGCATTAGCCCTCGCGCTGGGCCTAGGTAGGGGTACGCCCGTCGCGCTGGCCAGCGTCGCACGGGAGATGCTGACCAGCGCGGCGGCGTGGGAGGCTGTCGCCTCCTTCTGCGAGGACGTTATCTCGCAGAAGGAGGCTGCGGAGCGGGCGCGAGAGGATGACCCTCTCGCCGCACCGCTCCGGCGCAGGCGGTTGGGGAGGAGGAGGCGTGCGTTCCTCAACGCGCGCCAGCTCCCCTAGCAAGCTGGCGGTTGAAATGGCTCGGCCGGATGACCACCGGCCGAGAGATACTTTTCACCCCTAGCTTGGCCGTCTGGGGGGGTCGAATTTCTCAAGATACTTGTCGACCCCCTCCGTAGAGGTAAGCCCTGGCACCAGGCAACCCTCCAGGGGGCACAATCGGGGAATGGCCAACGCCGATCCCGATTGTGTCCCCACGGAGGTATAAGTATCTAGAGAGTTTTTAGCCGGTAGTGGGTCTTCTACCCGAGTCCTGCATATCCAAGGGGTGGCCTAGTCAGCTCAATTCCCTTGTCGAATACCTTAAAGACTGTATTTTCTCTCTTGTAAAAAAAAAAAGGTTAACATTATGACCACGCACAGCGGAGCGAGCGAAGCATCAAACCGCATGTTGCATGCTGCATGCTTGCTTGCATGCTTTCTGGCTTCTTTGTTAGCATGTTCGGAAACAATACTTCGAACAAATGTTATTTCGGTTAAGCATAACTTCGGTAAAAAAAAATTCGACCAAATGAAACGTTGGAGTAACGAAAAAAATCGAACTGATAATAGGTCAAATGATACATGGCAAACGTAATTTCGACGAAGTAAAAAAAAAAACGAAACGAAAATAGTCGAAAAGTTTTGGTTAAATGAAATTCGGTCAAAAAATGTTCGATTTTATGATAGGTAACCAATTAAATCAATCGAAAATTTCGACGAAAATCAATATTATATTGATATATTCGTCGAAAACAAAATGAAAATTCAATAAAAATCGAACGCAGACGACAACGCTCGACGAGCACTCAGCGCCTGACAAATAATTAAGAAAATAGAGGTTCCATTCTCAAAATATCCTCACAATTTCACTTTCAACAATTGTAGAATATTGTATTTATATATTAAAATAAAAATGAAATGTCTTTGGGTTTTCGTCTGTGCGTTTCTAAACTGATCCCATTGTGATGAAACTTTGGTTCTTCTGTGGACGCCCGCCCCAAGGTGTTCATATTTCAAGGCAGTCCCAGTCCCAACCAAACCTAGAAGATGTTGTTTATTTTGACCATAGTAGGAATGGCAATGTCATTATATATAATATCAATAACACTTGTCACTCATGATGATAATGGTACAGAGTAATGATCGGATACGTAATAAGTTAACGACTGTTTGCCTAGTACAATAAGATAACTTTGTCGCTTGAAGTTGTTACATAATAAATAATGCTACAGTTACTGTAGTATCATATTATCTGTGCTATGGTGCGTAGCCACCAAACAATGAATATCAACAGTACCCAATCTAAGTTCCATGCTGTTATACCGTGTCTTTACACGGTATAACAGCATGGAACAATAAAGTATGAAATCTCTATATTCACATAAAGAGTAAGTACTACTTTTTAAAATCTCTGCTACTTTGTAGTATAAATCAAGCTGGTATGTAATCACACGCCTCCGATTGTGTAACTTAATATCTAAAGCGATCACTTATAATTTTACCTTCATTGCTATGTCGAAACAAGACTCTATGGTGATTGTTTTTATCAAGGAGTGATGGATTCATAATTGTACTGTCAAAATGAAAGCGATGATGGATGTTTTCAGTTACGTTGGGTGTGATTTTGATAAAAGAAAACCCATAAACATTATTAACATAAATAAAAGAGCATTTATCAAATAAGTTAGGAAATTTTTAAGAAAAAAATAACACAAATAGTGTCCCAGTACTCAGTAGGGTTGTTCGTACCCACAACTCAGACCAACAAATACTATCAAGTAGAGATGGTATCTTTTTTGAAAAATATATTAAATTGTAAATTGATTTCATTAGAAATCGGATGAATCGAGTCACAGAAAAACTAAGTCTACAATGTTTTTTTTTTTCAAAAATCGATCTTAAACAAACTGTTCTTTATTTCTAATCAGAGACGAAGAAATCTTGCAAGTTTTTAAAATAATTAAGTGGCGTTTCATTACATTATCAAGGTCAGTTTAAAGTATACCACGTTAAGAAAAATATACAGCAAAATCTTTAGATTTTCTAATCAATTTGTTAAATTGATTCAGTACTCCAAATCGGTTTAAAATCGACGTTTTGATATGTTTTCCGCTTCCAAAATCGTACTAATCTGTGTTACATAAATAAGTAAGTACTGGAACTATTTTAAAAAACTTGATTGCGAGAGCAGTTCGCGTGATACCAGACACGGTTTCGGCAGTGACGTCATTTTTTGCAAGTCATGATGACTCGTTGATCATTTTATGTTTTAATTTTATAAATAAAAACGACTTTGCGGAAATGCGTGTTTCTTTTAAGCATCCACGAATCCTTGTAGTTCTAAATAGTGGACGGAGTGATTTTAGCCAAACGTCCTATCAGCGAAGGATGGTTTGGTAATTCGGTATATCGTACTGAGCTTGGTGGTCAAGGGTGGATTAATTAAAATATCAACAAGTAATGGATGACGTAGAAAATTTGTAGCTGCTATATTTTTTTCCTATATAGTTGTCCTCCTATATTTTTTTTCAGCATTTTAGAGCTCAAGGTAAGAAAAGACAAACTATCTATAAAACAATAAAAATAGTAATGTTTGTTTATAGAATTATAATGTATTTACATTATAACGACCGATAACATAATTTCTGTATCACTTAGGGACGTCAGTTACATAGTAGGTATAACAATTAATCTAAATCTTCATTAAGGTTACTCTATCTTTCAATTCCATTATGGAATAGACGATACATTACTAATTGATGCATTAAACTAATTGACGTCTGAGTTTGTTCGCCAGGCATTTAAAATAATAATGAAGATTGAAGCATACGTTTGCCCAAACAGGAATAAATCGATTGATATGAAGGTGACAATAATGTAATGTTAACATTAATTGTAAAATTTGAGTGTAATATTGGTTCTTTTAAAATTATAATAAGCCGCAGTCAGATTAAATTAGTAATAAGCCTCCGTATACAAGAAAGTTGAAGCCGAAGACAGATGACTTCTTTACCTACAAAACGTTAAAATTGTTATCATATTAGGAAGGAGCATAATTTGAAACTAATGGTCTGACTTCGGTCCAGTAGTTCAATTTGATTGTTGCAACATACTCGTATATCCTCATACTCACTTTCCTCATCATTCATTCGTTTCAGGCAAGAGACGCCTACTGTTGGTCACCCATCACAAGAATGGATACTACATGGGAATTCGACATAATTTTAGTCATGCCCATGTTCATTATTCGCATGAATATTATTTCATTGTGGTAAGAAATGAAATAATACTCATAGTGTAAGAGAGAATTTTTTTTAAATATTAAGAAATGAATAGGCTTTTGGTGAAATGGCAAGTTGTCTGAATCACAGAAAATCTCTTAAAAGATACCATTTTTCTAAAAATTCTAGAGAAACTAAAACTATACAGGTATTAGACTTGTATGATGTTGGAAATAGGACGCCACCGCCATAAGAATGACATCATCACATAAACAATTGTATGCTGTTGCGTAAAATATCTTTGATAAGGATAAGACAGTTATATTTAATCTCCCCTAGTCTCGTGCTGAGAACAATCCCGCATCGGTGAAAAGATCAAGGAGCGAGATCGTTTAAACGAGACAAAAGTCAGTCTTTTGTTCACGAACCTTGAACGTTGATCCCCCGGACGACGACGTGCGCGTGAGTCGCTCGCGCAGTTTAGGACCATAGGTGAGCACAGTTCAAGATTACTACACACAAATATATACATAATCACTAAGAATTTGTTTTTTATATCAATGAACATTAAATTTGCTTAGTGTGTATTTTGAATTAAGAAAACCGGAGACATCAGGGGGCCTAGACAAAGTGACAATCCAAAAACGATAACGAAGTTCGATAACAACAAAATGTATGGGATGGACATATGTTATCGCTAAATAACGTGACGAATCGACCGAAGTCATCGATATGTGAGTTGGTAGACAAATTGATTCGCAACAAATCTCGTAACTTTCATATACAACTCAAAACAACACATTTTTCATTAAAATGAAATGAAAATATTAATTTTAATAAATTTTTTTTACCATTACTTTTCCATTTCTCAGTTTTGAGTACTTAGATAACCAATATGTTGTTTTCTTACAAAAAGAACAATTCGACACAACGATCGCTAATCGTTACGTTGGCTAGGAATTTGTTTTCGTTATCTCAGAGACGATGACGAATTTAGTTATCGTTTCGCTATGAAACTATTGCCACATGTCTAAGCCCCTAGATACTAGTAGGTATCTACAATGATAGGTAGATAGGTAGGCAGCTATGTTGTATTTCTGTGAGAAATTATTTGCGTCAATCGTTTATTGCCGTTTCTTGTGTCTTAACACAACAAACGCGTGTGTGACGTGGAAAGAGGTTTGTGTTGAAAGCGAAGAGTTTTAGGACTGGGACGCGAAAGAGACTCTCGTTGTAAGCGTCTGTATAAATGCATGGTAAACGCATGGATAAATGCATGGCATGGATAATGATTAGTCGTAGACAAGTAAGTAGGTATTTATCGTGTAAGGATTTTTTTGTTGCTAGTCATTCATAGTAATCACGATGATTAGTCTGTGCCAAAGGTATAACCAAAGATAAGATTAAATAGATTTTTTGATTGAAAAACCATAAATGTGCTTTTATATATACAGGGTCATTTTAAATGAACCAACAACCTCCCAGGGGCTGATTCTAGTGCAACAAAAACACTTCTCCATACAAACTAGGTTAGCTGATTGAGACTTTAGTATGGGAAAGTGGATTTTTTTTTGCGATTTCGATGTTGGTCCCATACAAAAAGTTGTTGCATCTGAGCACTAGAATGAGCCCCTGGGAGGTTGTTGGTTCATTCAAAATGATCCTGTATATACGAGTATGTATGCATATTTCGTGCTATTATCGTAATTAAGCAATTTATATAAAAATATAGCACATAAATCACAATACAAAAATACTATGTTCTCATATTGTTTATTTGTTATTTGTTTTTAAATAATTTCTAAGCATCTGGTAGAACCGTTTATTGGAAGGTCGCGGAGTTGAGTCCCGTCTAATTTTGAGGCGGTTGATCCATTCAAAAACCGTTTTTTCTAGGACCATATGCCTTTTTAAAGTTGCCTATAACAATGGCGTCCGTGACACTGCTCCACCACTGCCCGTGCCTGGGCACAGAAATATGCATGAGAAAGTAGTTTTCTTCAAGTATGATTTGAAGTTTATGTCAAAATAGGTTTATGATAACCCAACATCAAAATAGCTGTTAGAGACGATAATACATGCTATAGATAGCAATGATTTGTTTGCAAAGTATTTGTTTCCTTGCCTTATGAACAATTTTTCTGTACTTACATTTTGATTTTTCTACACATTTTGATAAATTGTGCACAAGTGGCACGGCAGCAAGGTAACGGAACGTGCGAAAGGCTGTTGGACTATTCATTGCTGTGATAGGCTTATTATGAATGTTTAGATTTGAACTTTAAAATTTCATCACATATCTGATAGGTGCTTATATGAAGGTTAAACAATTACAAGACTTTTTGTAGGTATTTTTTGTGGCAATTTTCAGATTACTAGTGACGCAGCATTATTTGAAATGACACCACGATAATATGCACAACATAAAGTGCTTAGTCATTGTACCTCGGCAGTAATGTAATGTGCTTATACTTAATTTAAAGACATTAGTCAGTAGCTACTTATTTACAAATGAAATACAATCGCCACAGTGACTGTAATTACTTAAATCGATAAACATATTATTGCTATAAAAATTCATACTTTGCTAATACAAATACTATTTATTACATTTGTCAGTGTGGAGTCAAAATGTACTAAATCGGTTCATAATATTGTCTACTTGATTAACTATTTTTAACCGACTTAGAAAAAGCTTAGAAGACGCTTGTTTTTTTTTGGGTGTTTTATAAAAAAAAGTATAAATTAAAATGATAATTTTATACACCACATTACAGTTTTATCTTGAAGTCGATGCCAAATTTTTAACTAATTACGTCACTTACGTTAGTTTTTATATTTATAAAAATATATACGCGATCATCGCATGACATCGATTTCAATACAAAAATGTGTTTCTTGTAAAACATTTTTTTTAATGTCAATTAATAATTTATTTCTTTCTTAGATTGCATTCTGGTTTAAGAAAATCTTAGTTCTCACAACTTGATGAAAGAAGACCGATATGTTGTGTTTCTGTGTGTGAATAAGAAAATCAATAAATAACATACCTGATGCAGAGGGTAGATTTCTAGACTTAGTCATAAGTAATGTAAATGAAGCATATGCCTCCAAACCCACGGACTTATTAACGAGTTTGGATCCCCACCATCCCAATTTGGTTTTCACCATCCCATCTATTGATGCCTACAATGCTGCTCTTCTTCCTAAGCCGCGTAATGATTTTAATTTTCACAAAGCTGACTATTCTGTAATACTATCTGAATTACTTGAGACTGATTGGAGAGCGACTTTTATCGGGGGTTTATTTTATTTAGGAGGGGGTATCAGTGATGTCAATATAATGGTTTCAGCATTTTATCGAGTTCTTAAAAAAACAATAGAAAAAACTGTCCCCAGGCGCAAACGTATGGTTAAACGTAAAATTAATTAACTAAATCAAGGAAAAGGATAAGATTCGTAATAGGTACATCAAATTTAGAAACCCGAATGATAAATTTGAATACGATATACTGCGCGAGCGTTGTTATAAGTTGTTTAAAATTTGCAATGATGAATATATTAATAAAACAGAATCAAGCATCCGTGAAAACCCTAAGCTATTCTGACATTATATTAAGGATAAACGGGCACAGCGGCGCGAGGGGCAACGACGCAGCAGATGAACTTGCTCGTTGGGGATCGAGCATGGCACCCATTGGACCGGAGCCAATCATCCCAATCCCACTGAGTTGGTTCAAAGGTAAGGTATGCGAACGCACACACTACCTACACGAGCAATATTGGAGCGCCCTGGAGGAGTGCAGACAGGCAAAGCTCGCACTACCCCGAGTTGATCCTCGTCTCTCCAAGGCCTTAATACAGCTGGAAAAACCTCGCTTGCGCCTAATCACGGGTGCATTAACGGGACACAGCAATTTTAACAGGCACCTTTTTAACCTAGGTATCACGGACAGTCCTCTATGCAGAGCATGCATGGAGGCAGAGGAGACAGCTGCCCATGTGCTGCTAGAATGCAGAGAGGTGGCAACTTACCGGGCAAAGTACCTGGGCAGCCCGGGTACCTTCCAGGACGTCCTGGGCAACCTTCGAGAGCTGGGAACTTCCTGGAGGAGCTAGGATGGCTGGAGTGATCCAGCTTTCAACCCTCCGACGCAAAACAGGCGCACAGTTCTCGAGTTGCGGAAAATGCCCGTACGACAAAGAAGAAGAAGAAGAAGAAAGGATAAACGGGGGGAATCCGAAATACCGGCATAAATGTCACTCAATGGAGTTTACCTCTACGGTAGAAGTATTGCAAACCTTTTTTCTGGTCATTTTTCATCTATTTACACGAGCAGTTATGTTTCTGTCACAACCACAAGTATTAGTGCACTTAGTGATTCTTATTTATCAAGTGTTAAGTTCTGTGAGCGGGATGTTCTAAAAAGCTAAGGGCGATCGATTCAGACAAAGGACCGGGTCCTGATAACATACCTCCTCTTTTTGTCAAGCGATGTGCATCAGCACTTGCTTTACCGCTGTGAATAATTTTCAATCGCTCTGTAACTACTGGGCAATTTCCAGAGGAGTGGAAAGCAACCAGCCCCTGTAGCACGTCCACCAAAACACGATATGATAAAGCGATTTATCGCGGTGAACTGTCATATTACGACGAAATCCTATTATATTTTGACGGTTCACCGCGATAAAT
Source organism: Schoenobius gigantellus (assembly GCA_963935595.1). Lineage (NCBI taxonomy): Eukaryota > Metazoa > Arthropoda > Insecta > Lepidoptera > Crambidae > Schoenobius > Schoenobius gigantellus. The sequence continues at coordinate 47,541,704 of OZ012542.1, read as the reverse complement.
CGCTTTATCATATCGTGTTTTGGTGGACGTGCTACGGGGGCAGGATTACTTTTCAAGAAGGGAGATGAAAGTAATATTATGAATTATCGACCAATATCTATTCTTTCTTGTTTTGCAAGTGTTTGAATCCCTCATACACCCTTTACTGTACACACATTTGGATGGATCCATTTCTGACTTCTAGCATGGCTTTCGAAGGGGTAGGTCAGTGGACACAAACCTTGCCTCATTTTTATCTGCAATGGCTCTTGAGGTCGACAAGGGACTTCAAGTAGATACACTCTATACGGATTTTAGCAGTGCTTTTGACCGGGTCAATCATCAAATTTTGCCATCAAAGCTTCGTTTGAGTGGTTTGGGTGAACCACTGCTTGGATGGTTTGAGTCCTGTTTATACAGGTGTTGGCAATCCCAACATTTTAGTTTTAATTTTTTGTATTGGCAACTTTATGGAAGTGTCAGTGGCACTTCCTTTTTGCAACTTATAAGTTTTTTTGTTCTTGTTCGTTCGTGGCCGAATAAAGTCGAGTGTAACAAAGCGCAGTTTTTATTTAATCAGCATCCTAAATCTACAGTCCACTTAGTTATAGCACCGTTCATATGGTCCTTCGAGCCGGATATGCTGCGTCTAAATAATATTTGTTACAAGTTTTGTTGTGCAGTATCGTCATAAAATAGTACCCGCGTCTATATCGTGAAACGTGAAACTTTTATGTAACGCCAGCAAGACTCAAGATCGATCAAGAAAATCGCCAGGATAAAACAAGAATCACAGCCAGCACCACATTTCAAGCAGAGGTTCATAAACAAGTGGCCAATCAACAGGTGCGCCTACACATTTAATTTGGCTATAGCACCGCACCGCCATCTTGTGAGCGTTTTACTTCGCTAATTTGCTGTGCAATTGTACATCATCATTCATTCTACTGTCCTGTACGAAGAAATTACCGCTACCTGCCGCTGCGAACTACAGCGCCAATTTGGGTTCAAGGTTGGTCAAGTTCACGACAGCTGCATCAAAGTTTCTCAAGCCGGCTTTTGACTATAGGATGTAATATAATATTACATGTTCAGCTATATATTACATCCCGGGTTTGCTGTTCTCACTATCAGATATATTTTTTAGAATAGTTCAGCTTCTATGATCATCATATACATCATAACGTCTTTTATTGAAACGGTTGACCTCTCGTTATTAAATGGATAATATGGAAATTGTTTTGCTAGGTACTTTCGATAGTTTATCAGACGAAGATGATGCAGTATTCGATTTACATATCTCATTATTTAGAAAAAATACAATAAACGTCGATTCTGGATATCGAATCTTAATAGACTAAAGGCCTTACTAATAACCATTGTATAAACCTTGTATAGTTAAGTAGTGTTTTGTCTCTTTTGTTCGAATTTGAAATGTCATTCGAGTGAACGTGACAAAACACTGTTTAACCAAATCAGGCGTATGAAATGGTTATTAGTAAGGCCTTAAGAAAAGATTATAGTGAATTTCTCCATGCAGCATCCTTAATTTCATTCATTTTATACTCTTCAAGATTAGTCGTAAACAAGGATATTTCCTAACACTTTCTATAAAATGTTCCATTATAGGGATAAATACGTAAATAGGTAAATACGTGGTAAATACGTAAAGAAAAGATTGCGAACCAAAATACCCAAAAATCATAACACGCGGACAGCTACGAGTATGTAAGTATGTGCGCATGACCGTCACGATTCGAAATGAAGGCGAGGCAGGGGCAGGGGTGCGGTATGCGGGAACGTGAGGTAAAATATATCGCCTTCAAATATAGCTCGGTCGGGCGAAAAAATATTTACAGTTTGGGGTGTAATATATATTATAGCACAGTGAGAACGGTCTCGTAAAAAAGTATGGCAAGCGATAAAATATTATATCTCAAAATGTAATATATATTACATTATATCCCACAGTCAAAAGCCGGCTTCATTGTCGCCGTGAGAGCTATAGTCGCTACATCCGGTGACTGTTGCAACTACTCGACACCAGTGGCGCTAGTTGCAACAATTTTTGACAGTTCCGGACATAGCAGCCAATCACGGAACGACAAAGCTGATTCAACGAAGGCGTGATTCGTCCGTTCGAGTGACGTCAGAAGATTGAAGAACGAAATCGAAGAGATCGATTCGACCCATCGTGTGTCTTCAACACGTCCGTCCTCCGTTTTGTGTTACGTTCTTCATTGATCACATTTTGGTCGTGCGTGTATAAACATTTTAAAATAATTGTAATATTGTCTATTTGTATTGAATTGTTGTAACAGTAATTGCAGTAACGTTAAAATCATGGCTTCGGCAAATTCCGATAAAGAATCTGCATCCAGTGTCAGTGTTAATCCCGAAATAATTGCGTTGGTGAGAAAGCGTTCGGCGATGAAAGGTCTAATCACAAAACATCACAATTACTTCAACAAAAATATTGACGAATTATTAGACCGCCATACACTCCTACTAAAGGAGGAACGGCTGAAAACCATATTTGAGAAATACGAAGAGATTAACCTAGAAATTTGTGCAATTGATCCCTCGGCGGATGACTCCGACACCGTCGGAACTAAAATATCTTGACACGCTTGCTAAAATAAGGAATTTATTAAAATCGGTTCATGCTAGTGACGAAGTTTCAATGCCGAAACCGCTTTCAAAATCAACCAAATTGCCAGAAATATCTGTACCTGTATTTAGTGATAAGTATTCTGAATACCGGCCATTTTGCAATTTGTTCGATGCTCTTGTACATAACAATTGTGATTTGGAAAATGTGCAAAAATTAATTTATCTTCGAAGCTTTCTATGTAACGAACCATTAGATTTAATCAAAAACTTACCCATTGTTAGCGAAAGTTATTCTGAAGCTAAACAAATGTTAAGTGATCGCTATGATAATGCATATAAAATAACAAATGAACATATAAATATTCTGTTGGATATACCTCAAATTTCTAAGTCAACTGCTAGCAACATTAGGTCGTTTGTGTCCACTGTCAAGCAACAAGTAGCCGCATTAAAAAATTTGAAACATAATGTTAGTCAATGGGATCCAATAGTACTTTGCATTTTAACTAGAAAACTGGATTTACTGTGCAATAGGGAGTTTCAATTAAATAAGGATAAGGAACCTACGGTCAACTCTTTAATTGATTTTTTAGAAAAAAGAGCTTTAGCGCTTGAGAATGCTGAGAAGACATTCACATCTCCAGTATCCAAGGCTTCATACATAGCAACTGTCAAGAGTGCTTCAGGAGCAAGCTCGAGGGAGACTGCACCGACACCACAAGTCTGCATATTATGTAAGTTGTCTCACAAACTGTTTATCTGTCCCAAATTCAAATTAATGGCTCCATCAGAGAGGTTAAAATTTGTAACAGATAATAATATTTGTCAAATTTGTCTACACAATCATAATAAAAAATGTAGGTTTCATTTTAAGTGTGACAAATGTAAACAAAATCATAACTCTTTGCTTCACCAGGAAAAAATGACGTCTCCAGTGACATTGTTCATGGAATCTGGAGCAAAGCAAGTATTGTTGCCAACAGCTAGAGTCAAACTCATAGCCAACAATGGTACCGAGGTCCATGTCAGGGTTCTTCTTGACACTGGATCTCAAATTTCATTTATAAGTCAGGAATTAGTCGATCTCCTAAAATTGAAAGGGCAAAAAATAAACACACCTGTGATTGGTATAGGGAACATTAGAAGTGACCTACAATAGAGTGTTACTGTACAATTATTTTCATTAATAAATAGTTTTAGTATTCATGTCACATGTTTCGTTTTAAATAAAATTACTTCCAAATTACCACAGTATGAAATTCCAATCAATAAATTATTACTTCCCTCAAACATCACATTAGCAGACAATAGTTTTAATAAACCGGGTGAGATTCACATGTTATTGGGTGCTGATGTTGTGTTCCAGGCGTTGTTGCTGCCTGATCGTGCTGCCAATCCTGTACCATCTACTTCAGAGACCAGGAATCATTCTGCGTTGCCTATTCTGCAAACACAATTTGGTTGTGTCCTAGCAGGTTCTATCTCTAACACACAATGCTTACCGCAGGTAACATCTTTATTTTGTAAAACCTGTGACAATACATTAAATGATACTATTTCTAAATTTTGGCAAACTGAGTGCATTCCTGAATATTTTACTGAAAAATTACCCGAGCAAGATACATGTGAACATGTTTTTTGTGAAACTTTAAAACTAGATGATGTTAGTAAAAAGTTTGAAGTTGCATTGCCACTTAAATTGCCTTTAGAGTCTATAAATGAAATATTAGGAAATTCTTTTGATTTGGCTTTAAAAAGGTTTCAAAACTTAGAGGTTCGCCTTCACAAAGATGCAAACTTATACAAACTTTATAAAGATTTCATTCATGACTATATCCAACAAGGGCATGGTTCTGTAATAGAAATCAGTCAATATGACTTACAAAAAGATCCTGTTTATTTTCTTAGTCACCATCCTGTTATAAGATTGGACAAAAGGACAACAAAATGTCGTGTTGTTTTTGATGGATCGATGAAAACCAGTAAAAAAGTGTCTTTAAATGACTTGTTATTGAATGGCCCTGTGGTACAAAAAGAATTAGTGGATGTATTGTTATTGTTTAGAATTGATAAATATATGTTTATAACTGACATAAAAAATATGTTCAGACAAATAATGTTGAACCCTAACCATAGATCATTACAAAATATTCTATGGAGGGACAATCCTAATGAAAACATCAAGTGCATACAATTAAATACTGTAACATATGGTTTGAAATGTTCCTCATATTTAGCTACTCGTTGCTTGAAGGAATTAGCCATTAGGTACAAAGCAGAATATCCTTTGGCTGCCACAATTATAGAAAATTATATGTATGTAGACGATGCACTTGTGTCGGAACCCTCATCAAAACTATTAATGGAAGCTAAAAACCAGCTTTGTCAACTTTTAGAAATAGGTGGATTTTGTTTACATAAATGGGTTTCGAATTGTTCTGAATTGCTAAAGCAAATACCTAAATCTCAACAACATTTTGATGAAGTTGAGCTAGAAAAAGAGAGTGTATGTGTTAAAACTCTAGGTTTAAACTATGATATAAATTCAGATAATTTTGTTTTAACAGGCCCTAAAAATATCGACAAAATACCTTCTACAAAACGTGAGATATTGAGTTTCATTGGCAAATTCTATGATCCGCTAGGCTTTGCTGGTCCTATTGTTGTGAGCGCAAAGGTTATTATGCAAAAACTATGGCAAGAAAAATGTGCATGGGATGAGCAGCCAAGCGAAAAACTGTATTTGGCATGGAATGAATTCTGCACTAGCTTGCTTGCCATGGCACCTATTTATATACCACGCTATTTAGGGTTACCTCATATGATCCGCAAACAGATAATCGGCTTTGCTGATGCATCAAGCACGGCATATGGATGTTGTATTTATCTGCGCATTATAGATGAGGCAAATAATGTTAAGGTATCTTTGCTAATGTCAAAATCGCGAATTAATCCATTAAAACAGAACCTTACTATACCCAGGCTAGAATTGAATGCTTCACTTCTCCTTGCAAAGCTTGTCAATAAAATTTATAAGATATTGCAATTAAAAATTAAAATTGACAATGTTATTTTGCATTCAGACTCCAAAATTGTTTTGGGTTGGATTCAAACCAATGTCAACAGACTTAATGCATATATTGCTAATAGAGTTAAGATGATTTTAGAGCTCACTAATAAATTTTCATGGAATTTTGTGTCTTCTGAAAACAATCCAGCAGATTGCTTGAGTAGAGGAGTTTTGCCAGGTGAGTTACAGAATCACCCACTATGGTGGAATGGTGCAGACTTCATCAGATCTAGTGCGTACGAAATTAGTAAGTCAACTAGCTTGCCTATACTCAGTGATTTACCTGAAGTAAAACCAAACTTAGCATTCTCAAGCACTTTAGTCTGTACAATTCACAATGAACAGCCGTTGTGTTTGAATTTTCTTGACAAATATTCAAATATTAATAAAATGCAACGAATATTAGCCTATATTTTACGATTTATTCATAATGCAAAGTCAATGGACACAAAATGTAAAATTAATTATATAACTAGCAAAGAACTTCAGTTCTCATTAATGTTGATAATTAAAAATGAGCAACAAAAATACTTGAAAGATGACATTTATAGTATCAAACATGAACATAATGTCAAAGGTAATTTAAAGCCGTTATGTCCATTTATAGATGACAAAGGTTTGCTTAGAGTCGGTGGCCGTTTGGAAAATGCTTCAATTTCATATTCTCAAAAGCATCCAATCATACTGCCCCGAGAATCTCATATCACTAATTTAATAGTGCAAAGCGAACATATAAAAAACCTTCATGCAGGACCGAGGCTTTTATTATCAGCTATCAATCAAAAATTTTGGATAGTAAATGGTATTCAATACGTTAAAAAGGTTATACACAAATGCATTATCTGTTTTAAGTTAAAGTCAAAAACCTCTCAGCAGATTATGGGTCAATTACCTGCTGATAGGGTAAAGGTTGCAATTAGACCTTTTGAGAGTTTAGGATTAGATTTTGCTGGGCCAATATTAATAAAACAATCTAGAATTAGGAGGTCTATAGAAACCAAGGCCTATGTATGTGTGTTTGTGTGTTTTTCCACAAAGGCCATACATTTAGAATTAGCGTCAGATCTAAAAACTGATACATTTTTGGCTTGTTTAAAAAGACTGATATCACGACGAGGTATACCTACAGATATTTATTGTGATAATGCATCAACTTTTAAATGTGCTAGTAGTCGTTTAAACAAATTGTATAAATTACAAAGTTCATTATCACATCAAAAGGAAATTCATGATTTTTCAGCTAAGAAAGGCATAAAGTTTCACTTTTTACCATGCTACTCGCCTATATTTGCTGGTTTAGCTGAAGCTGGCGTGAAGAGCATGAAGTTCCATTTGAAGCGAGTAGTTCAAAAAAATGTATTTACTTATGAAGAGTTATATACTGTACTCTGTCAAATTGAGTCTATATTGAATAGTAGACCACTTTTACCTCTATCGAGTAATATAAATGATTATTCCTTTCTTACACCAGGCCACTTCCTTATAGGCTCCTCATTAAATACTTACCCCGAACCTTATGTACCTATAAATAATTATATGAAGTTCTGGAAAATTTGTAGTAGCATAAAACATTCATTTTGGAAGGTCTGGAGTAAGCAATACCTGAATATATTACAAACACGTTCTAAGTGGAGAAATGTTTGCCCTAATGTACATGTTGGTTCATTAGTTATATTAAAGGAAGATAATACTCCACCTATGTATTGGCCAATGGCCAGAGTCACACAGGTTTTCCCTGGTAAGGATTCCAAGGTTAGAGTAGTTGAAGTAAAAACTTCTAATGGCAGAACTCACAGGCGATCTATTGTAAAAATTTGCGTTTTACCTATAGAAATATCATAAAAACTTTTTATTTAGTAATATAGAAATATCTTTAAAACCTTTTTTATTTAGTAATATAAATCTTTTAAAGTTAATTATTTACTGTAACTTAAAATAGTTAATAAGCTTAATTGTTAATGTACATCTCCTTATTTTATTGCTATAAACAAACATGGTTATTAAGTAAGATAAAAATAATCTGTTACATATGTATGTTGCATTACCTTTTAAAAATGTTTAGTCTAATATAAAAGGATATACATTACATAACTATAAGATATACATTTAACTGCCTACTTAAAAATTTTTGTACCCTTACATATTTGTCTTACATAATTATGATAGTCAATTAGCGATTGTTTACAAAATAAGAATAGCATTTTTTTTTTAATTCACCGAATATATTTGTAAATCTAGAAGGTGGCAGTATGTTGGCAATCCCAACATTTTAGTTTTAATTTTTTGTATTGGCAACTTTATGGAAGTGTCAGTGGCACTTCCTTTTTGCAACTTATAAGTTTTTTTGTTCTTGTTCGTTCGTGGCCGAATAAAGTCGAGTGTAACAAAGCGCAGTTTTTATTTAATCAGCATCCTAAATCTACAGTCCACTTAGTTATAGCACCGTTCAACAGGCGACCTCAAACTGTTGTTATGAAACTACGTGAACGATCTTATTACGCTGTGTCTGGTGTTCCGCAGGGTTCCCAGTTAGGACCTATCCTATTCCTACTTTTCATTAATGACATTACTTCATACATAAAGCATAGCAAATTCTGTTTATTTGCTGAAGACCTAAAAATTTTCAAAACAGTGCAATGTCAGTCTGATGCAGATCTTCTTCAAGATGACCTTGAAAATTTAGATTCATGGTGTAAAAAGAACGTCATGTTCCTAAATGCTAGAAATGCTTCTAGATCAGTTACACAAGGAATCGTGATCCTCTTGATACTCATTATTCCTTAAACAGTGTGCCTCTGAAGAAAGTTGATGAAATCCGTGACCTTGGTGTTATATTAGATACGAAAGTTAAGTTCACTGCACATGTCGATTTCATTGTTAAAAAATCTGCTCAACTATTGGATTTATGAAGCGAAACACTAGTAAATTCAAACATACCCAAACTAGGTTGATGCTTTATAAATCGTTGGTTCGTAGTAGGTTGGAGTATGTTAGTATTGCTTGGAATCCTGTATACAGTCTATAGTCACAGCGCATAGAGTCTTTATAGCGTGCCTTTACAAAACACTTAGCTTTCGTTTCTCCTGGCATATCACACCGTCATTCGTGTAATGAACGACTTAATTTTTTTAACTTGAAAATTTTACATGATCGCCGCTCTATTTCGGATCTGAAGGGTTACTCTTGAATCATTTCCGATGGATCGTCATTGGGATTGTGATTTTTCATACGCTTGAGTAATAACACTAGCGCCAAATTGGATCCGTATTTTGAGAAAATTAAACAATACTGAGTTTGGTTCACCCAAAAAACGCAAAATACAGGGTCAATTTGGAGCCAATGCGCAAAAATAAGCGTACGTAAAATCACACCCAAGTAACATTTTGGACCTATAACTTAGGATTACATCACAAAAGGGTTGAGTAAACGTCGTATAAAGGTCTTAGCGGTGACTACTCGTTGTATAAAAGCGTTTGGTGACACGTTTTTGCTCTATAAGCTTAAATAGCCAAATTATCCTATTAGCTCTTGATGTAAAGGTTTACATAACCATTTTATAAAGCCATTATAGTCAGGTACTATAAAAATCTCCAATATAGAAAGTACAGAGCAATATTACTGTATAACAGTGTTTGAGAACACTATTATGTATCTAATTTGCGCTTTAAGGTTTCCCTGATAACCGCTATAAATATTGCGTTTTAGCAGTGATGGACACTCAACAATACAAGGATTTTATGATATTGTGGTTCTACAAATCACTGCTATAGTATTGATACCTTAATAGTTATAACAACGCTGAAATAGAGCGGTTTTTGTTTTATAATGGATTTTCAAGACATTTTTATAGCACTAAAAAGTGTTTTAATTGTTTGTGAATCCCTATTATAATCTCATTGCGGCAGTCGTCACTACGACTCTTTTATATGGCTGAAGCTTTCTATAATGGTTTTGGTTGTTCTTTTAAAACACACAGCGCATGTAACTGACTTTTTATATCCTTTAAAGGATAAATAAGGTACATAAAGGTTTGTGTAACCCGGCTAAAGTCTTATGGAACCCTAATTTTACAATGATGGCGGCAAAAACTATGTCATGAGTGCTATAGTTAGCCAATAAGAGCCACGAATTTACTTCTTGGCTGCAAACTAGATACTACGTTGAATTTAATTTTATATTATGAATATATTTTATTTAAAACTCAATAAATCGAGAGCGCATTAAAAATACTCAGTAAACCTAATACTATTCTATCGGTAAAACTTTGATCGCGCGTGATTTTTGCAGTATTGACTGAATTATTCAATGTCTAAATAAGATAAAAAACTTATCATGATACAATTCCTTAACAAAGTAGGTTTGTTTTTATTTTCTTTGAGTGTAATTCACACAGCAAAATCACAATCTTTGCCGAGAAAATGATTAAGAATTGTGTAGTATAGGAAACTCGGACTCTACTATAGAATTAAATAGCGCTATAATGGAATCATGAACGCTACTACAATATAAAAAGAAACTATAATAGCGTTACTGTGCCCCGTATGTCAGTAAATTGTCTAACGAGTCACCATGACATGAACTTTATAGACCTAAAATGTCACAACTAAAACTACTACGGTTCCAATATGGAGATATAACTGCGCCAAATCGACGTTACTCAACCTTCTTTGGTCTTTTATAGGGCCAAAGGTGGTGTTTGAGATACGTTCTATGGACTGCTACAGAACAAGAAAATGTTACAATTTCAATTCCGATCGATCGGATTCGGTTCAAGAGTAACCATACTGCTCTTTCTTTACAAATTGGTTGACGGTTTGGTGTAATGTAATCATCTGCTGGACAAAATCTCTTTAAATGTTCCTTAAGGATATCCACGTCATCGACGCCTAAACTTGTTTCATATACCACATTGTAGAACTAATCTTGGTTTGCACCAACTGTTCTCTAGAATATGTAAATGGTATTAACGCGAATACATCTGATATCGACATTTTTAATGATGACTACAAAACTTTTCGAAGAAAACTGTTGAAACACATTGGATACACAGAGATGTAATTATGATTATTAAATTCAAAAATTCAAATTCAATATCGTTTATTCAAATTGGATTATTACATAATCACTTTTGCACGTCAAAGAAGCTACGCCAATGGTTTATAAGTCTATTAATGCATGTTTAAACTTCCTTATCATAAAAAAATATGTTGTAATAAATGTTGTGTATACCTATCATAGGCATTCATGTAAAGACCATACATTTAGTTAGTGATTTAATATTAGAACGTAGTACATGTTATGCTGTTGGTGTACCTTAATAAAATAAATAAATAAAGTCGAGCGCAGACTATCAAAATAGGCTCCAAAAAAAATAGGGTCTCAACCAGGGATTAGATAGATAGATAAATCATTTATTCATTTACACAGTACAGATACAAGGCTTTTGACATACACATCGTAAAAACTAAGAATACAGAAAAAAACGTATTAGTGACTGCTTGTAGTGCACTGTGCAAGCGAAACGGATCTGACTCAGCATATTGCCGCAGCAAGCTGTGGCGCTGATTATTCTGCCAGAACCGGGAATAAGTCGATGAAAGCATCTACTCTGAGTGTTTTTTAAAGAAAGTTTTTTTGTTTAGTAAATGCATGGGATTTCTTTTGAATTAGGTAGTATGTTATAATTATAATATAAGTAGTTTAAGTTTATAATGTAGGTATACATAGACTTACTGGATTGATAGGTCAATTTAATAGTACTTAGGAAGAATTTTTAAATTAAATTAAAGTAAGGGTAAAATTAAATTAAATTAAGGGTAATGGAGAAGTGATTGTAGTGTATAAGAGTAATACATTTTTTGGAAAGGTAGTGATAGTGACGTGTATAGTGCGTGGTAATAATAGTAAATAAGATAGGTAGTTAATAACGCTTAATTTAATATGACATATTTAGTAAATAAACTTTCAATTGAGTTTTAAAACTGTTGCGGGATTTTAGTTTTCTTATGGGCGGCGGAATGTCGTTCCAAATCTTTGTAGCGTTATACTTGAAACTCCGACGAAACGCGGCAGTTTTATGATGTGGGATTTGTAAGGGTGGCACGCAGCTCCTGACAGCGGCGACACTATTGCGGGGTGATCTCCAGGCGAGCTTTTTGTACAAATACTCCGGATATTTGTTGTTCACAACGCCAAATAGTAAAGTTGCTGTGTGAAGTTTAAGCCTCTCGCTCATTTTTAAAATTTTCGACGATTGCAAAAAAGGTGTTACATGCGCACGAGGCGGAATTTGGAAGCAGTATCTTGCACAGGCATTTTGAACTCGTTGAACCAATTTTTGAGTTTTACTCAAGAGACACGGACCGTATACAGTGATTCCGTAATTTAGCCTAGATAGAACCAGTACATCGCAAAGCGCGATACGGAGAGCCGTACTGATAAAATCACTGATAAAGCACTTTTAGACGGTAAAAGCAATCACGTATTTTTTCCTGCACGTGCCTTTCAAAACGCAAACTCCCATCCATCAGAATACCCAAGTTTCGAGCCTCATCAACCCGCTGTATATTTGTTCCTAATATACTTAATTTGGGATCACGACTTATGATATTCGTGATTTGCTTGTCAGAACCTAAGACAAGAAATTTAGTTTTGGTTGGGTTCAGCACTAAACAATTTCTTGCAGACCATAATGCAATGCGGTCTAGGTCATGATTTAACCGATTAACAGCATTGTTGAAATCCGACCCCCCAACTGGGACACTTATTTGCAGGTCGTCTGCATAGATGTGGTAGTCACAGAACTCGATAGTCTCGGCCAGATCAGCAGTATACAGAATGAACAGGAGTGGACCCAGTATAGAGCCCTGTGGTACACCTCTGCTCACTGCCATTTCTCGGGAAGCCAGAGTCGAGCCATTTATAGTACTAAACTCGACTCTCTGGGAGCGGCCAGTGAGGTAGGACTCAAACCATCTTATAGTGGATACGTGAAAACCATAATGGGCCATTTTGGATAATAACAGAGTTATGTTTATGGAGTCAAAGGCACGTGAGTAGTCAAGGAGTACAAGAATAGTACCATTGCCATTGTCTTGATTGGAAAGTACCCTATCAGTTACGCCAAGTAAAGCTGTACAAGTGCTACGTCCCTTTCTGAAACCTGATTGCAAGTCTGGTAATACACCTCTCATTTCGCAAAATTTTAAAACCTGATTATACACCACCCTCTCCAGAATCTTGGAAAGATACGGAAGAAGGCTAATAGGCCTAAGGTCTTTAATATCGCTAGGGTTATTAGTCTTGGGTATCGGGCGAACCACCGCAGTCTTCCAACTTGCAGGAAACTTGCATGAGACTATGGACTCATTTATTAGTGCTGTTATTATTGGTAGAGTGTGGGGAAGAGTCAATATAATCATATCTCTGCTTAATCTGTCTATTCCCTGGGCATATCCATATTTCGGGCGCGTGGGTAGTGGAGTCGCAGTGTGGACCTTCCTTACCTAGCGCGCCCATAAGGGCAAGGAGAACACCGGGGGGTTTTAGTGGGTAGGCCTGGCTCTCTGCCGCTAGAGCTCGCCGCCGTCTAGTCATCGGCGGTTACGGTGCGGTCATGCATTTCCCTCCGAAAAAATAAGGATTGCATATCCATGTCAAATTTGAAATCCGGATCCTGATCATAAAAATATTAAAATCAAACAAAATTAAGTAAAAAAATTAAACAAGCTTTAATACCATTTCAATTTACTCGAATAACATACCTCCTAAGTACTTTTGTTTAATAATAATTTCTATAATCCAGTGCAATTAGTTTTTTTAAAACAAACAATGTCTCTAAATCTTAAAAGACGGCATTCAACTATTTTTTTAAATTGTTGAATGAGCAATGGTAGAGTTCTCCATAGCCATTAAATCTGTCAGTATAAAACCGTTATATTATTATAAGGTGGTTACGTTGCCACGCACGACATTAAAATACACCTTCTTCGCCTTCCAAAGCATATATCGGTGTAAACTGTAAACATATAATTTGGTGTGAATTGTGATTGTTTTTAGAAGGTCTTATTGTTCACATACATATCGCTAAAGTATGATCTTCGCGTAACAGGTCTAACCTAGTGTGATGATCATAGTAAATTTACTTTGAACTATATTTTTTGGTAAAATAAATTATTCTTATTCTTATTCTCTTACTATAACTTTGCTGATCTTATCGGGACCTTTTCGGGTAGAGATACACTTTATGGGGTGTGTTTATTTTGTTTTCGTTTTTATTCTTTAGTTTGTTTAAACATTTTTTTCCATAATTAGGATACATTACTGTTACCTAACATTGACCGGTTTTTCCATTTATTTCCGTATTTCGATTATTTTCAAAAATCGAGCAGTATAGAGAGAGTAGTTTTTTCACAATCGATAATTAAATATTCTTAGTTTTCGACCCGTTATTTTTCGACCCGAGTACATTTTATGTTTCTCAGGGACGGAGGATCAATGCACCCAGTAATGTACTACTTGGTGAATGAAATGTCCGACAGTGAAATGGCGATATACGATTACACGAGTAGGACCTTCTGCAGAAGACGGCTCATCAATCTTGCGCTTGGGACTCGATACACTTTTTGCGTGCAATTGAGAGTCGATTCAGTTTTTCCCACGCATATCTTGGTGGCTCTACATATCATATTGGTCTGATTACCTATATCTATAAGATATAGGTAATGTCATGTCATGACTGACTGACTCATCATCGCCGAACTGAACTATTAAAGTTGGATAATAATATATATGAAACTGCCAGTAGGTTTTTTCATAAAACGAATCTCAACTAAGAAAGGGTTGCAAGCTTATACTTTCTATGCTTATTTTTGAAGTTCAAATCTTAAAACCTTTGTGTTAAAACAAATAAGTAAACACGTGTTTTAGCTTATTGAAAATTACACCCTCAAAACTATTATTTTAAGTGTTTAATGGGACTTTTTAAGTTTTGTATTAGTAGTTTAAAAAGTGAAGTTAAAATTGTTTTTGCTACAGGGAAACATAGAATATTCACGAGAAGAACGCAAATAATATGGGCGATACTGCGGGTAGAAAGCTAGTCTGTCTATATAGGTATAGATAAAAAATATATAAAAACGAAAGCGTATTGACTGATTTAACAAAGCACAATTCAAACCACTGGATGGATTGGAGTGGAAGAAAAGCATATAGTTAGTTATTATAACATAAGCATACGCTAAGATTTAAAAAAAATATTGAATGAAAGTTCGTACATATGCTAAGTAATATTTTAATGAATGTCTTTGTTTTTTTTTCAAAATTTTTCACATAGATGGTTAGAAGTTTGTTTTTCGTTTGAGTTTCACACCAAACTAATATATTTAAGGTATTTTTAAGGGACTTTTTTGAAACTTTGTAGTCTGAGTTGTTTTTACTGCGGAAAATATTGAGTCCCTACGGGAAATAGTTTTTTTATATTCGTAACCGTTTAAGGCTCAATTTTGTATTAAAAATGTACCACAATCTGATGGCAAATGTGGTGATGAAATTTCTGTAATGAAATTTCTTTATCCTTTAGTTAATCGCGTGAAATTACTAACAGTATAAGTCGCATGGGGTTCATCGGACCCACATATCTATTTTGTGATTTAAACAAATATAATAAACGCCAATTTATATTCAAATATAGAAACTAAGAGCAATAGTTAAGGTAAACTAATACGGTCTTATTACAAAACCTGGTTTAAACCTGGTCTAAAGTAAGTCTTGGTTTAAAAGTAGTGCGCTTTCACTTACATAGAGACAGCGTCAACCTTAGATCATTTAACCTCTCAGGCGTCAACTTGGACATGGACTAAGTTAGTCCTGGTTTTAACCAGGACTAACTTAGTCCATGTTTTTTAATAAGGCGGATAAGCTTCTAAGCATCAAATACACAAAAACTTTTAAAACAGTGTTTAACATTATTAGTAATCACTTGACAAGGAAATCACAGACTTCAGATTGGTATTCATTACAAATAAAAAAATTACATTTACTACACTAACTTGTAGTTTTTCTGTATTTAAGTCTCTCATACAGATGAGATCAGGCCTTGAAATCATTAGAATTGCCTCTTGGTATTGAAGTAGAGAATCGAAGGAAGGATTTGGAGGAAAAATTATGCCACACCATTAGTCGCGTGGAGTCCACTGGACCCTAGGTACCGCCATATGTTTTTCGCCGGTGTTTCGCCGGGGCTGGCGAAACACTGAGGCAGAAGGGTGCATGGGCTAGAAACCTACATGAACGCAGAGTCGCGTACGTCCTATATTTGACGAAATAAAAAATCCATGTCGATTGGGGTCCAGTCCAACAGACCCCACGTGACTAAATTAAAGGGTAATAAACATTAATACCGTAGTTATTTAAAAACAATCTTTATACGTCTATTGTTAATCTATGAATTAATAGTGATCTGAAGAAATTATAGTATGTATATTACTAAATAAAGAAAATAACTTTCTTATTATTAGATATACATTTTCCATCAGATTCTGGTACACCTATAAACACATATATTTAAATCATTAATACTACTACGTCGATGATTTATGGTCGTATAGTTCTATAAATATCTCATGGCAAAATATACAATCAAAATTTGCAATACCCAATGGTAGGTATTACAACAAATTTTGCAGTGCCATGGAAATTATTAGATAGATTATTAGATATAGATTCTGGCAGTCCGATAGTGGGTTCCTTTTAAGAATATTTTCAGAATTGTGTCCCTTAATTACTCTGTTTATGTCTCACAGTCACTCACATTGAAAAATACAATATTTTCTAAATCTTACTCGTTACACAAACCCATGGCCCACACACGTATTGTATTGTACATAAGTATAAGTAAAAATATTTAGTACAATAGGTAATGGCAATTTGCGTGCTATTGTTGTTCAATTCAAGTGTACCTACTCATTCATTTTCGCTGACATTACTACTTTTATTTTGGTCCGATGCGCGTGATCTAATACACATGGAGTCAGCAAACCGGTGCATTACCAATTATCAGTAGTCAGTGCCCACGCGCATATCAACGTGAACATAATTATGCACTTGTAGTGTTACCAGGTATGTTGGAATGATAAACCGGACAAGTTTTAAATTTTTCATTGTTATCGAGTTTTTCTATTCACTATGAACTAACTCACCTTCGGTGAGCTGGTATTAAATTAGGGTTTCCCTCGATTTTCATGGGATTCCATCATCAGATCCTGACTTCGGTGACCTTGGGACCACCCTAGGAGTATACTCTATCGAATACAAAAATAATTTAAAAAATCGGTTCACAATTGGCGGCGTAATCGCGTAACATACACAAGAAAAACATATGCATCGAATTGAGAACCTCCTCCTTTTTTGAAGTCGGTTAAGAAATAACATACTGTCTCGTCGAAATCCGGACATCTGCTAACCCTAGTCACTTGTAAATTTGGTATTTTTGTGAGATACAGTAGACCTTTTATAAGAGAAGCAGTGGAGATCGTTTATACAACGGCAATGATCAGCTATTGGATCTAAATATTATTATCAGCTTTTATATTATGTCTATTGCTGGCCATAGGCATGTCTAAGGGGAGATTTGGGTTGACTCCCAGAACGTTGGCTTAAAGGTAGGTGGGGAGCTTCATCCCATTTTTTTTCCTTAGTCCAGTTGATAGGACAACGAAACCGTACTTCGCACATAAAGTGCCGTTAAGTGGCAGGATCCCTGTGTATTGAGATATAAGTTCTAAAAAACAAGGTTAAATCAAAAAGAATTTAATAATTTTTGAACATTGTCATAGTATTTTGTAGCGACTTCATCACTATTAGACATTTTAATTCAAATAGTTTTTAATATGATGAGGTTCAAGGTAATTTACAAAATCTAGTGAAACAGATTACACACTAATTCTACAAATATCACCAATATAAATGCTTATTTTCCATTATTGACGACACGGTTAGCGCAGAGGTCGAGTGATCGCCTACTGCGCAACGGGTCGCGGGTTCCGTACGGGACAAATATTTTGTATGGTCTACAGAAATTTGTTCTTGTCTGGGGGCACAGAACACCTCTTTCTGTGTTCTGTGTCTGGGCGGGTGTGCATGTGATATTCTATGTTTGTAACTGCACCCATGACACAGGAGAAAATACTAGTATGAGACGACGTTTTTTTTATAAAAAGTATATATGAATTTTAAATATAGAACCGAAATTACACGGTGTCGCATTTTCTGTTAACGACGATTTTTGGTTCTTCGGAGCGAACCTACTGAAACTGTGTAATTTCGGAGTAGGTATACTGTTGATTCACCTCCGGTGAAAGTAGTCCAAATATGGTCACGCACAAATGCTCATTGCTGCGGCGCAACTTCCTGCTGTTTCTTTGTTTCGGTGATGAAACTATAGCTGGTGGCTTCATAATCTCTTATTTATACTACTAGCTACCCCATGTTTTTTATCTGCAAAGGTCCCGCAATAATGAGCTAAAGGTCGCCAAAAGTTCGGTCATAGTACCTACACACGACAGCGAGCCGCGTGTTGACCTCTACGTCTAGTCAGTTGCCAGACTTTAGGATTTGACTTTTGGACCCTTAGTTTTCCCTCAATAACAGCAGTTTTTAGTGCAACATTAATTAGTTTTTTTCGTGAAAGGGTGACAAGCAACATCATTCTTACGAACTGTCGCATACGCCTTTCCAGACTCAAAAGCCGACCTGTGGGTAGCGTAGCGCCAGAGCCGCGTCCTCAAGCAGGGTGTATTCAAATTCAAAAATATTTATTCAATATTAGGCTTTTACAGAAGCTTATTGACGTCAAATAAAATACATACAAAAATCTTATTAGTCAAGACTCTTATTAAAAATCAAATCAACTAAGGCAGTTGCTCATGGCTCTTGACGGAACACAGCAATACTTTTACCGCATACCATTGTCACTATGGTATGCGGTAAAAGTATGATTAGGTCATTCAATAGTTTTAACATAATCAAACAAATTGCACGAATTTTCTAGATCAAAAAAGAGTTTGCTAATGACACTATTTATCTTCAATGTTTAATCTACTCGTGACTAGCGCGGGCTGATAAGATTGAGCTGGCCGCGAAATGTTCTGTTATTGGGCCTAAAGTAGATTTAAAATATTGTAAATCATTGTAAATATTGAGCTGTGATGATGATTGTAAATATGGACATCGCATGGTTTTAACAAAATTAAGGGGAACATACAGTACTTGAAGCTTAATAATGGGCATTCGGCTTACTTCGAGTTTCCGAAGATGACCGACACATCTTGGCAGTCTAATGAGTAAATGATATCTTGTGATTGTAAATGATTTTTAGGGTCAAATTACTTTTTGTCAATTGTCTTTGATAAGTTAGACGATTGCTTCCAATGTTTTCCGATGCCAATTATTACAAGCTTTTATTTACTTTCATATGTCCCGGTGTATGTATTGAAATCTTGCAAGTTAAATTTGATTTACTTCACGGTTTCCGATTGAGCTGGAATTTTGCATGCATATGTATATCGCGTGACAATGTAATATAATGATGACATGGAGCTGATCTTATGCTGGAGCTGAAAGGTGGCCATAGGAACTGCGCAATAAAACGACACAACTGCATCGAGTTTGGGCTCGTTTGATTCGTATTGACGAGTACTAAAAGCTGTTAAAAAGGTTATTGTTCAATAATTTTTATCTTGATTTACTTCGAACCCGATTGACACAATCTATAGTCCTCTATGTTTAATGACAAGTCCTTTATCGTTAAAGCCACTAGACTTTGAAATTCCTTGCCTGGGGTCATAAGACGTGCTCCATCTCATGAGTCATTCAAGAGAGCATTAAAAACACATATACCTACTGTCGCTAGAATTTTAACTTTTTTTCCTTCCTTTATGATAGTATGTAGTTTATGTATTTTGATAGCATATTTATTTACTTATAACATGTGGTAAGTATATGTATTTTATAAGTAATTGGATGTAATTACAGAATTTCACGGACCCATTGTTTATATTCTAAACTAGCTGTGCCCGCGAACTTCGTTTCGCCTTACGATAGATTTCCCGTCATATTTTTCCCGTGGGAAATATAGCTTATGTTACTCACGAAGGATGTAGCTTTCTAATGGTGAAAGAATTTTTAAAATCGGTCCAGTAGTTATCGAATTTTCCCATAGGAAAGAAATATTTTCCCGCGGTAAAAATGATAATATAGCCTATAACCATCAGGGCAATGTAGTATTCTAATGGTAAAAGAGTTTCTCAATTCGAACCAGTAGTTTCTGAGATTTGCGCTTACCAACACATTTTGCGATTCATTTTTTTTTATACCGGGTGTAACGGAATGCCGAAATAATATTTAAGGTTGTTGATTAACAAAAAAAATGTTTTATAACTATTCTTTGTATTTTTACTATATGCCCACTTTCGATTTAATACGCTTAACAGTTAAGTGTATTAAATCCAAAGTTGGCATATAATAAAAATGCAAAGAATAGTCATAAAACAGTTTTTTTGTTAATCAACAACCTTAAATATTATTTATATAAGATTAAACTTTCTTCTACGGTTGCCTGGTAGAGATTACCACTTTGGCAATAAGGCCATCTTTTGTTAAAAGAAAGAGGTTTCAACAAAATTTTTGTACACTATATTATAAAAATAAAGTTATTCAAGGCTGTCTGTTTGTACGAAATCCGCGTTATTTGCTGCGCAGCGCTACGCGATTGAAGATGAGCAGCGTGAAATACGCTGATTAGTTAGACCATAGCCTGACAGTTAAACTGCAGTGTGTGATCTTATCTGTCGGCCAATGTCTGCATAACCCACTCACTAAAGGTCTCACTACACCTTACTGACGCGGAATTGGCTTAAATAATTCAAAAAATTAAGACAAATAAAGACACCGTTCTTGTTGGTTTTACTATGATGAAAATGGTTGCCGGTTGACGGCGAATAGGCGGTTTCCCAATTTTTCCTTCGCATCGGTATTACGGTGATAGGAGTCCAATGCCGAGGTCGGCATGCTCATCTCTCCGATTTTAGAATGTGTGGTCGCCTTTAGATATTATCTACTACTAGCTTTCCGCTCGCAGCTTATTGTTTTCCCGTGGGAATTTTATATTTTCCCGTGAAATAAATTTATAGCCTATTATATAGAAGACTGTTATTTATATTTAGGAGCTCGAATAATACATTTCATAGAAATTGGAGCAGATTTTAAATATTTTCCATAGAAGCTTTCAACCCCTATTTTGCACCCTAAGGGGGTGAACTTCAATAAACCATGAATCACGTGTTCAATGAAATGTTTTTAACAGCATAAATCTCAAGTTTTTTTAAAAGCGTTGCTAATTTAAAAAAAAAATCATACAAACTTGCAACCCATATTTCAGCCCTTCAGGTTTACATTTTTTAAAATCCCTTCTTAGTGTGCGTCCGCATTTTGAATTAAAACAACTGTCCAAATTTCACGTTTCTACCATAAGCGGTACGGCTGTGCGTGCGTCTATAGATGGGAATTTCTACTTTTATATATAAAGATAGATAACAATTCCACGTGTACACAACAGCGGTAATCAGCTTTTGAATCATAAGTACATTAAAGTGTATCGTCATATTTTCTTGTAGTTATTGTAATCTGACTATCTGACTCGTGTTCGGGGTCGCGACGACGGCATTTTTACGATGATTGCGTATTAATTGACTCGTTGTGAAATAGTGGAATAAATGTTTGTATTCCGCATAACAGTTATGACGTGGATTGGATTATAGAGAACGTTGGATTTAGCTTCGTTTATAAGAAACATCATTATTAGGTTCTAATTAGAGTTAAAGAAATCATTAAAGTTTTATATATGTAGAGTCGTGGAGTCTGTGAGAGTCCGTCACGACCAAAAACTGTTACATATCAACATTAGGTACGGCTTTTATATAAAATCCCTGTATGTTCTCTTATTCTTATCATCTTGAAGGAACGAATGAATTATTGTTGATTTATATTACAATAAATTACACTTATAAACAAAAGGCGGCCTATTGACATTGCAACTTTTTGTGCTGCTGTGTACATTAATCTCGATCCCTCGATTTTCCCGGGATCCAATCATCAGATCCTAACTTTGGTGACCATGGGACCACCCTTGGAGTATCCTCTATCGAATACAAAAAGAATCATCAAAATCGGTACATAAACGACGAAGATACCGCGAACAAACATAAAAAAGCATAGATACGGTCGAATTGAAAAACCTCCTCCTTTTTAACCGACTTCAAAAAAGGAGGAGGTTCTCAATTCGATTCCTTTTTTTTTGTGTGTATGTTACGCGATAACGCCGCCAATTGTGGACCGATTTTCAAAATTCTTTTTGTATTCGATAGAGTATACTTCAGGGATGGTCCCGTGGTCACCAAAGCTATTATCCGATGATGGGATCCCATAAAAATCGAGGAAAACCCCTAAACTTTTAGGTGTGTCCAACGTGTTTTGTGTGGACTTAGGGGGCAACTCGTCCGCATCTAAAGCTGGGACCAGGGACCAGTTGCACCCGTTTCAATTTGATAATAGGCAAATGGGCCCACATCGATTCAGGCTTTGGGACGATTTGCACCTTGAATATTTACTACGGGCTTATTGGTCTCGTGGTAGATGACTTGAGTAATGGAAAATTAAACAAACACATGGCGTGACGTAAGAATGAGCGCATTCGTTTTATTACCTACAATCATAACATAAATAACAGTTATTCAGGTCCGTGAACATAGGCTTATTTTACATTTCATAGTAAAAAAATTAAATTCGTGATTAATAATTCAAGTTAAGCATATAAGTGAGTAATCAATTTTCCAAAAATCTTATAATAGGTACACATATAACACCATAATTTAAAAATATTAAAAAATACTGTTCACATCAATAATAAACATCTTAATGAATATTATTAGAAAAAAAATAGTATCCCAATAAAACGAATCCCAAATACTTTAATTTTAATAATTTTTTTAGCTTTTTAACTTTCCTATACAGTTACCTATTCCGGATGTAACGGAATACCGAAATAATATTTAATGATGGAAGGTTTTTGATAGGTTAGGAGTTGATAGGTTAGGAATAATTTTTTCAATACTGTTTAGAGCGAAAGACGTTTTATTTTAAGTTATTCTGGTGTTTGCCTTGGCTCAAATTCTTAAACGCATGTATAAACTATAAAGATAGAAAAATAAAATTTTAACAAATAAATAAAACCGATTTCAAAAACAACAAAAAGTCATAAATAATATACGAATACATAGAACATCACAGTTTTATACTGAAGTCGGTGCCAAACAATGATCACCTGGAAAGTCTTAAAAATTAAAAGAACAATTTAATATAGTTACTTAAAATTTGGCAATAACTTCAATATAAAACTGTGATGTTGTATGTATTATTCTATTATTTATGACTTTTTGGTGTTTTTGAAGTCGGTTATATTTTTTGTCAATTTTTTTATTTTAAAACAGTTCTTGCTTATTTTTGTGCGTTATTGTAACCTTTATTCCATTGCACTGTGTAATAACTTCTATACACGGTTATTTTTTTATCACCCTAGAAAATTTAAGGGACGCTTCACGACATGGTATTAGAATGATTTAAATGTAAATAAAAAAAATAGCACCCCTCCTTAATTTTATATTAATTTAAAAAAAAATACAAAAAATGCTGCACTAGTTGAGAGCAGCATTTTTAGAGATTTTTTATTTTTTATATATATTTTTTTAATTTCTTATTTCATTTTTTTTATAATATTGGATGTGTCCTGAAGCGTCCCTAAAATTTTCCAGGGTGATAAAAAAATAACCGTGTATAGGTTTTTGTATTCCAGTATATTTTTTATTGAAGACATTACTTTATATCCATGACTTCTACTCTTGCCGGGGTATAGAATGATTGATAAATAAAAGACCGCTTGCTGTGGTCAATTGGTCATCGAGTGCTCGCTGATGTGAAACACTGCAAGAAACGGCGTTGCAGGCGCGCGGTCGTTGACGCGGGCTGGGTGCCACTAGTAAGAGGGAATGGGAGGCTGCGGAGGATCTCCTTCTGCGAGAATGTATTCATGCATAAGGAGGCAAGGGAGAGGAAACGGTATAAAGAGACTCTAATGTCGCTCCCCTTCGATGTAGTCACCTTCCATGACCGACCTAGGTGTGGTCTACGCACTAAAGTTGTTCCTACTGCGCGCAATTATAACCCCACCCGCGTCTGGATATTACTCCCATGTTTAGAGTTATTCCCGCAGCTGGCTGGGCTAGTCCGGAGAATTGAGGTCTGAATCGCTCTAAACTCTGGACAAGATGGACAACGAGGCTGGTTAAATGGGTATGTCCCGCACACAGCAGGGGGAGTCCCACACACGTCTATCGATTACCCGTCAACATTTTACGGTGCATTTCACTTTGTAAATGCAAAGGTCAGTTTCATTGTAGGTTGTTTAAGCACTGAATTCGTACTTTTTTAAATTAATGAAGCTTATTTAACGCTGATAGGGATTATTAGGGATTATGTAAGAATAACTGCTTCGTGCGCAAACGTTACTAATTTTTATGACAAGTAAATCTATACAATACAGTAAAGTTATGCTAAGAATACAGTATAGTTGTAAATTTTATTGGTACAAGACTAGTTTATTATTTTCCATTAAGATTTTTCATCACTCGAAATCAACGTTGGTATTGACTCTATAATAATTATTACATTAAGTAGGTTACGTTTGAACGAAGCTGTAATGCTTTGGCATGGTCTCGTTACAAGACTAACGGAGATAATACTGTATTATAATGTATATTGCTGTCCTATTAGTTTTCCTTTGAGAATTCATTTTGTGATTTGCCAAATTGTTACATATTTTCTTAGCCGAATTATATGCCTCTTCTATACTAATATTATAAAGAGGAAAGATTTGATTGTTTGTTTGTATTGAATAGGTTTCGAAACTACTGAACCGATTTTGATGAAAGTTTCTATAGGGATAGTTCGAGACCAGAGGAAGGACATAGGGTAATTTTCCTAAGGGGAAAAAAATTCCCACGGGAAAACAAAAATAACGCGGGCGCAGTCGCGAGCGGAAAGCTAGTCGTATATAAAACTAGCTTTGGACCTTTGGCATGCATGGATTAATGTCTTAAGTAGTGCAATTATTTCAAAGAAACGACAGTTTTTCTTTCATCTCATACATAATTTAGGTGAGGTTGTGCCGTATTGGCAGTGCGAGGCTGGGGATGTGGAGAGTGGGGTGTACGGAGAGGGTGAAAGCACTAATCGTGTCCCGCTGTTTAGAGCGTTTCCGTGTCGCGCGTGAAAAATGGCGACCATTGACGTGACGCCGCCGCTCCCCCACGCATATGGAAAAAAGTCGGCCAAGGAACAAGTCACGACTTCACGAGTAAAAGGATTCGCACGGTGCACCGCTTTAGTACCGGGGAGTAATAAATGTTTTTGCCCCCGTCACCCCGGCCTGTCATTAACCTTTTTAGGACCTTTCATTTATTATGCAGATGGAAAGCTGGGTAGGTACGGATTCAAATGACCAACCGTTCAAAATGACCTATGATTGTTAATTAATATATTGGCAGATACATGAAGATGTATGATGTAACCAATATCTGTAAAAAGGTTACCGGTATATTGCGTACACTTTATAGACTTAAGAATTTACTATATTACTTATTTTGCCTTTAAAACGAAGGCAATGCTCGAAAAAACCTTAATTTTCCCATTAATCTACTATGGCGATGTGTGCTATTTCGACCTGAATGCAGATCTCTTAAATAAATTTGACCGACTTTTGAATTACTGCATTCAGTTCGTTGTCAATCTTCGCAAGTTTGACGACATATCTGCTCATCGTCATCTTCTGAGATGGATGCCTATTCGGCAACGGAGGAAGATGAGGGCGCTAACTACTCTTTTTTCTCTGCTTCATTCCCCACATTCCCCCGCATATTTAAAATCCCATTTCCAGTACTTATGTACCTACTTCTAACGATAGGTATCTTCGCTCTTCTTTTAATCGATTGCTGATGTGTCCCTTTCATCATTCTGATGCCGTCTATTCTTTTGTCTTTGTGCAATCGATTATCTCCTGGAACTCTCTTCCTCCTGACTTAAAAATGTCTGTAGTTTGCATGTATTTAAGAGGAGACTGCGTATTTTTATGTCGGATGACCATCAATGACCTTTGGCTACACGACAATACTACCTCTCTATTTGTGGAATTAGTTTACAGATTCATAAATCTTATATGTATATTTATTATAACATATATACCTATGTAAGCTTATATTTTATTCGTATGTACAGTATAGTGTGTTTTTTGTCTATTATATTTATAGTTTAATATATATTCTTAAGTTAACTAAATTTCTGTTTACATCTACCTTGTGACTCTCAGAATCATCCTAATGTCGGCTGGCAGAAAATGCCTATGGCATTAAGTTCGCTTTTTACACAGATGTACTAAAGAATAAATAAATATATTTGATGTCAACCAGTCTATTGATGAGAGAGCGTTGGTGGCGCTGTGTACTCGGCACTTGCCTTCCAATCGGGAGGTCGGGGTTCGAGACCCGCCATGTACCAATGTGTTTTTCGTTTCGAATTTCATATGTACATTTTCAACTCACTTGCTCGTAAAGTGGGTCTTATTACCTTGCATTTAGACTCGTTATTCAGTATATTAAACACGAGTGCTTTTCACTTTACATAATCGCACAAGTGCGGTAATCTTAACACGACAAATTCTAATTTGTTCAAGATTGCAAAGTAAATGTATGTCCAGTACGCATTCTTAAATTAGTCGCTTAATACTTTTTTTTAACACGACTTTATGGGGCTGCCAATTAGAAACATATGAACAGCCTACTACTGGTTACTTAAATATTAAATTAACAACGACATTTAAACACAAACATTTAAAAACAATGATTAATAACTAAAATAAATTATTAAAAATTCACACAAACGTTTTTTAAAAACTAAAATATTCGGTTTATTTAGTTTTGAATTTTGGCCGTTTGGCCCTTTATTGTTGGCTGTATGAAGAGTTTAGCCGACATTAGCCATGCCCGCGAAAAAAAAGGGCGCGAAAAAAAAGGCGCGCGGCATTTTCCCGCTATTGAAATTTTTCACAACCGATCCGTAGTCACACCGTATTACCACACCAGTGTGACTATGGTTCATTTTATTTATCCGTTGTCACACCGGTGTGATTATGGATAATTTTACTCGATCCATAGTCACCTTGTCCACATCTTATGTGTCCACGTCCACGTCCACCTTACCAAAAAAATAAATACCTACGTCATTAACAATAGAATCTTAAGAAACTGCTTTGGTAACTGTTATAATTTAGAAACTTAATTAAAACTTAAAAGTACCTTTATATATACCCATACCTATACTGAAACAGGTAACACAGGAAAATAAAGAGAAATATGAACCCAAAATTAAAGACAGTTTGGTCAAGATGTGGACAAGGTGACTATGGATCGAGTAAAATTATCCATAATCACACCGGTGTGACAACGGATAAATAAAATGAACCAAAGTCACACTGGTGTGGTAATATGGTGTGACTACGGATCGGTTGTGAAATTTTTTGCCTTTTTGTTGTAATTGATAATTGATTATCTACAAATATGTCGAGTCCAAGTGAAGAAGAATCCATATTATTAACTCCGACGGAAATAATTATGGAGGCGCAAAGCGCGAGATTTTTTTGAGGGACCTATGCTGTTAGCCGCAGATGGCTGTTACAGCTTCACCTTAATTATTTATAAGAAGGCGAGAACTTTGGTGGGTCCTCAAGCCTCGTTTGGCTTACCGAACCTGATGGATTTCTATCTCAGAGAGGCATCACCACAGGGGTGTCCCGCTCTCTGAGTAGAGTCACCAGGCGGGTTATAGCCGGTGCGGGGATCGGCTGCAACTTGAGCGCGCCTCTGAGGCTCGGACGCTCGAGTTCGCCGTGTAGTGGAGGGTGGAGAAAAGCGACCAGGCACATATCTGTACCTGGTATATCGCAAGCTGTGTAGACCGGGCCTTCGCACTCTTGTACTACGAGTGCGGTGTGTGGGACTAGTGCGTGAGTGTGCAGTGTTGGATCGAGAATTGGAAATCGGGGGAAGCGCAAAGCGCGAGTAATAGTTTGTTGCCGCCAAAGTCAAAGGATAATCATATTTGGCGGCATACGATACTTTCATGCAGTGGAAGATTAATAAAAAAGTGCAGTCATTTTCAGAAAAATATTAATACTACAAGATCTTTTATTTTCCTCACAAGTGTGTTGAAAAACGTCGTATGATACCCGCGCGCATTGGTCATTACGTACTCTGCTTTCTTGTCGCGCTCGCCTGCGGCTCGCGCACAATATCGCCTCGTACGCAATGACCGATATAGCGCGCTCGTATCATAATGTACTATTATGATACACGTGCAGAAACTAGGTCTTTACCGAATAAGTGCCACAGTGAAAAACTTTTCAGAGGCACTCATTCGGAAAGACCTTTTATGGTCACGTATCATACAAAATTTTTCAATGCCTTTGCGAGTAAATAAAAGAAGAACTAAAAAACTAGTGGCATAAATTTATTTTAAAACAAATTTCACAAATTCAAAAACTCTAAGAAAATAGTTTCATTTGTTTGAATAAGTGAACAGTGCATACAACCAACTTTTCTGCAACAAAATATAATTTTGTAGAGTAGGTAATTAATGTGTATATTGGACACATGGTATATGCAATAATTAACATTTAATATTATATATATCGTATGGTGTTATTAGCTTTATAACTACGAATCAAAGCGGGTTTATTTGTGAATTAAAAATGTTTCCACCTTATTTCATTCTACTTCATGCTGCATGGACTGCGTGGTGCAACATATAAAAAAACAAAAAAATACTGCACGCGTGAAATAAAGGATTTCCATAGTACATATTTTACCGCACAGGGTAACTTTCGGTTAATATTTATATATACAAAGACATTATTTTATGAGCAACTGCATTGAAAAATATTTGTTTCTGCCTGAATAGAGAAACACTGAAAGAAGTTCTTCGTAATAAATAATAGTTCAAAGTTTATATTAACTTTTATAAGTAAGACAATACCGCATACCTTAATAGTAGAGTGGAGGATAATGTTGTTCGCGAAACATTATACATAGTTCGGAACTAACGCAATTCCATTCTAAAGCGCTATCTCACTCGGCGAGGTGCGTTGCGGCCCACGTTTGGTAGGTACATGCGGGTGTGAGGTGAGCCGAAATTTCAAACTTAATCAGGCGCGAGGATATCACCTTTATTAAACGCTCGAACTGCTGTGATCGAGGGCAGATGTGCTGATTGAATCGATCAAGCCCCGGCAATAAATCACGGTCAACGGAGAGATCTCATTAACAAACTTCGTGGAGCCATCTGCGCTAGCATACACAATCAACACTTGTGAACTTATGATTATGCTGATAAGCAGCGGCAGTTAAGTTAGCGGTCTATATCGAAACTTGCCGACATCGTTGAATGCCTGTTAAGTATTCAAGGAAATGAAGATAGCGACAATGTCGACAACAGAGGAACCAGAGGGAATACTAGTCGTCTCACGCCTGCGTGGGTACCGCTAACTTATATTTGTCTGAATAGCGATGCTTACATTGCTCTAAAGGTATGTTCTAGTTTGTAGGGTATAGGAGTAATGCAGGCGATGTAATTACTGGGTACTTGTGACTAGCTAACTAGACATGTTTGCAACAAACTGCAGATTTGCGAATTTTACAAGAGCAATATGTAGTTACTATAGTTACTGTTTATATTACCGAGGACAATCTCCTTGCTTACTAACTTTGTTTATAAAAACACTCGATAGGTAGAATAGTTGCGAACAAACATTGTTGCATGCATGACACAAACAATATGACATGCAAATGTCCCCTCATAGATGTAGTTAGTTCTCATAAGTACCTAGGACTGGAAATTGATTCAAAATTTAACTGGAGTAATCAAATCGAGCACGTCTGTAACAAGTTGAGGCAATTTTTGGCAAATATTGTTATTGTTAAAAACCGCATTCCGTTCAAAGTCAAACTTATGCTATTCAACTCCCTAGCTGAATCATATATACAATATGGTCTCAGTAGTTACGGTCGTACATATAAATCTTACATCCAACAAATTTACAAACTTCAGTTAAGGGTTCTTAAGAATATTGTATCTGCCAACATCAAAGAAAAATTAAAAAATTACGAGTGCGGTTTATTTAAACACTGCAATGTACTACCCGTCCAAACACAATTTAAATTAATATTGTTGAAAGAGCAGTTTTTCAATGATAGTATATTGAATAAAATCCAACATTCTGTATACATACGGTCCGTGGCACGAAACCAGCTCTGCACTCAAAGTGCTAATAATATACATAGTTCCCCGACTTGTAAACAATCTACCCCCTGATTTGCGAAATATAATAAAGCCATCAAATATCAAATTTAGGCTAGTCTTACTTTCTCCAGAATATGGAAATGTAATAGGCGCACTGCTGGCGCGCAGCCGCGTACCTCAGTCTATAGTGAGTTTTGCGCGGAAGTTTCTTCTCCTTCTTCTTCTCTGCAAATTGGCGAGTTGCACCAGGGCTAACATGTCTTCGTCGTCAGAGGAAGAAATGTTTTTCGATCAAAATCAAACTCTTTAATGGCACCAACGTACTCACTCGCTGGCGCACCGTAGCTTATAACAAGCGCTGTTCGCGCCCAACGGGCGCTCCTGCAGAGCGCTGCGAGTGCGCCACCGGGTGCGACTGATGCGCGCCGCGCCGCCTCTTTCTGGCCTGCGCCTAATAATACTGGGAAATGTTTCTGCCAATTCCATAAAATTAATATACCTACCATTTGTTTTGTTTTTTTTTTATATATTATTATTTCATTGTTTGTCTCTTGTGTTTAACTTGCGTTTTGTTTTTTAGCCATTGAACTGTGTAGACTGTTGTAGCATTTACTACAAACCTTAGTCGTTTTTTTAATGCTATATTATTAATCTGTTAGTTTTTACTGTATATTGGTAAATAAATAATAAAAAAAAGTTACAAAACCATCCAAGTTGAACGAACGCCTGCAGTAGTTCTAAGCAGCAAAGTACTTCGTGACACTGGTAGGTTCATCGTTGCAGTTATGATTATTGAGGTGCGTTAAAGTAAGTTAGTAATTCTCATCGAAAAAAGAAGATTAAAAATTCTTCAAATGTAGATTGTTGTTACATACTTGTATCAAATTTAGTTACTGAAATTTATTTAATAATTAATTTTATATTCTTTGATCTTTTGATCGTATGATCTTTTATACATTTGTAAAACTGTACATAACTGTCGAAATAAATTTCAAATAGTCGACAGCCTATTGACCCCAAATAAAAATAAAAAAGCTGAAGCACCTGGACATTTTTGAATTACTTACTAATATGTTTGAAGTTTTTATAATGTTTTAAGCTTAACTTAAGATAAAATTATGGCGTGACGTGTTCGTGCTTGAGAATAACAAATCTTTTTTTTTGTATTTTATAGTTTTCATGATAATGTGATAATTTTAACCATAGTTATAGTGACAGTGATAATGATAATGTGACAGTGTTTATGATTAAAATTACCACCCAAGTAATTGGTTATAGAGCCCTGAGTTTTATTGAGTCACAGATGGTATGAAAAGTAGAGTATTCACCTCTGGAATAAAGCAGTATCTTTGTCTTAGGCGACTTGAACCCCTGGCTTCATTTAGGACTCTACATAACTCCCTTTTTTAGAGTCCCTCGTTACGCTGGGGGTTCAATATAGCGTCCGTGACGTTAGACACTGCTTTAATCCCTCGGTGCATAATCTACTATTTCCTGTATTGCTTTATTTGTTTATAAATATTCTTAACTATACATATGAATACTCGAATAATAGAACATAACAGACAGAGGTTAAGGACTTGCCAAACATTACATTCATGTATGTACTTTAATAATCATTGAATGGGAAATTATTTTTTAATTTTCTTAATGTATAAAATATGTATGTGGCGATTATGTTAAAATGTACTTAATATAGTAAACTAAAATAAAATAAATCTAAAAAAATTACCCTTGTTTTATGGCATCACGCAGGCGACATTTCCACGCTAAACTGCCAAGCTAATCCTTTGCGTTAGAAAGCATGCAGCTTGCGCAACGGTCACCAGTTGCCTCCCTCAAGCGCAAGTTGCTCAAGTCTCTGTGGAGTCCACGTTCAATGTCCTATTAAACATATATTTATATCTATTGCTAACAAATATGAATTGCAAATCGAACCATTGGCATAGGTTTACCTTTTCGATGGGGGATCAAGATTGAAGACATCATTTTAGCTAGATACAGAAGCAGCTCCTCCCCCCGCTAGGATGGCGGCTTTTCCTAATAGAAATATTGAAAAGAAAAATAGCAAAACATGATTAATGAAGGTACCTAATATCAAACTAGGACAACTTGACAATAGCACGTCTAAATAATCGGTAAGTTCTTTGCAACTTCTAAATTGGTATAACTCAACATTTAACAAATGAAGCCTTTCTCTCTTTGAAATCAGTTCCTTCAAATCTTTCAAATCGTATTGTCGGTATTCTGTTTTTATTTGCTTTTATTTTCTTCTTGGTAAATAGTTCTGTTTTTATTTTTTACTTATTTTGACTTTTTGTCCGGACCCCAATCCCCTTTACCTACGCTAATGAATCGAACATATTGCTTTTTTTACTACTTAGTTGACGTTTCTAATGATTCTTGTCATAATAAACACATAGGCACTCTCGTATAATGTTAAAAAACTTATTTGTTTTTAGTTTATTATGGTATCGTAACACCTCGGCAGTATGGACAAATTTCCATAATATAATTCGCACTGTAGACAACCTCGGCGCAACAGCACCTGTGCGCGGCCAAATTGGACCCCTCTCATTGTACCTTTGTGTTTTACATAATATCATCGAGTCCACAATTCCAGACTGACTCGAGTAAATTTATTGTGGTGTACTGAGAATGAACCGGTCCAGGAGAAAGTCATTTAGTTTCACAGCGCATAGTGCCATCTCGGTAGTGCGGGGTAATAAAAAACGGGATTAGCTGCGGAAATTTCCCAGCGGCAACGATTTTATAAATAATATAATCAGAGCTACAGTGGAACCGTTAAACCTTTGTTTTGGAGTTGGAGCTGATTTATGATAACTTCAATGTAATATGGTAGCAGGAATTTTTTTATTGAAATATCATAAACTTTGACATAATATTTATTTATACATATATCTAAAGTAGAGGACATGGAGGAGAGGTAACATAATATTATACTGTTTTTACTTCAAAACTACACTCACGGACACCTATATCGAGCCATCTTGCTCTTTTGTTTGGATTATATCATCTATAAAATTTAGCAAATATTTGCATAAAACTTTTTGAAAGTTATGGACGGTTTGATCCAAAAATGCAAGGTGGCTCGATTTAGCTGTCCGGCAGTGTATAATATCATTCGAGTATTATTCATGTGATAATTTTAAAAGCAGCTCCGTTAATTTAAGTAAGTTAGACTGGCGTAAAATAAAGTGAGTTATTCAATCTTCAGTAAATCGACGACTAACGAAAGCGTTATTAAATGCAAAAACTATTGTTGATATTTTTATACCACAAAGTGGCAAACAAGCACGCGTGTGCGTTACCTGATGGTAAGCATTCACTACAGCATATGGAAGTTTGCAACATCCTAAGCTGATGGCATGCGACGGTAAAACATGGCCATTGCCAGTAAAACACGCATAATACGGAAAAGTCTCTTTTCAGATTTAAGGTTTTGATGCCGTCTGTAACACTGGGATCGCCTACGCCTAAGAGGTCCAAGCTGCTACTTTGCTGCTCCCGCCCACAGATGATAGCAGTACTTGTGCGTCATACTCGGGACAATTTCTCCAACGTTATCTTTGCTTAGGAAACTCCTAAGTCGTATGCAGGCTCTCCCGGCAGAGTGCCAGGCCTACCTACTAAAACCCCCCGGTGTTCTCCCTGCCCTTTTGGGCGCGCTAGGTAAGGTCCACACTGCGACTCCACTACCCACGTGCCCGGGCAAGCCCGACCAACTGGTCGGGCTATCGCCAAGGGCGGATTATCCGAGAACACCAGGGCAATCCCCAGACGGAGGGCCTTACGGCGGCAGGCACGGGGCCCACCGTGCACGCAGGCCTCCACGGCAGGGTCACTAGACGGGCATCGCTTGTGCAAAATGCCCGCCTTCGCCTGCCTATCCATCTGCGATGGATGGGAGCGGCTTGAGGATCTGCCTCCCGCTCCCTCTCCGCGGCCTCCTTCTGCGAGATTACGTCCTCGCAGAAGGAGGCGACAGCCCCCCATTCCGCCTCGCTGCACAGCATGGCCACGACCATGCTCGACAGCGAGAGGTCTCCACCTCCCAGCGCAGCGTTGAGTTCGCTGCGCTGGCGTCGCCAAGCCGGGCACACCAATAGTGTGTGCTCGGCAGTGTCGTCGGGAGCGTCGCAGTGATGACACGTCGCGTTTCCTCCCGACGGGCGACCCGGTGCAGGTAGTGACCGAAGCAGCCATGCCCGGTCAGTACCTGCACCATGCGGAATGTGAGGCTGCCTTGCCGGTGCCCAACCCACTCCTCCAACACCGGACGGATCGCCTCGATGGTCCGGTGGCCGGCAGCTGGGGAGGCGAGTACCTCACCCCACTGGCGCAGAGCCTCCCTCTGCGCCAGGGTACGAAACCGCTCCACCTCCTGTGGAGCGGATCGTCCCCCCCGTTCTCGAACAGCAACCCGATGCCGATACACCTCCGAATGGACGCGTGCATCGACATCCCACGGCGTTTGGCCCGCAAGAACGCAGGCCGCGCCGTGGCTGACCGTGCGATAAACTCGCACGACCCGGGTTGCTATGACCCTCTGCGGACGTCGCAGCAAGGCCACCGTACGGAGAGAGAGGCACTCCGCCCATACCGGGGCTCCGTATAGTGCCATCGACTTTATTACCCCGTGATAGAGCCGACGGCACGCTGATCCTGGCCCTCCCACATTAGGAAGGACCCGCCCAAGTGCGGCTGCGGCAGCACACAGCCGAGGTGCGAGGAGCTTAAAATGCTCCTCGAAACTCCATCGGGGGTCCAGAACCAGGCCGAGGTATTTGAGATGCGCCTCGACCGGTATACGAACCCCCTCCACTCGGACTCGGAGCCCCGGTGGGATCCTACGACGGGGGGCGTGGAAACTCGTGGCCCTCGTTTTTTCAAGGGCTACATCCAAACCCAGGAGGCGGATGCGTCGGACAACCAAAGACAACATGCCACCTAGAGTATCCTAAGCTAAAACAAGGTTGGTGAAATTGGCCATTAGTCTTTGGGCAGGCCTGAAGTTCCGCTTTGATCTGTACCTCCTTACGAGTTTACACTGTATTTGTTGATTTGAATAGTATATTACTAATGAAACAACGTCAACTTGAGTGTCGGTGGCGCAGGCTCGGATCCAGCCCTCAAAAAAGGTTGGGGTCACAGCAATCCGAGAATCGGCCAAGTGCGATTCGGAGTATGACCTCGCTCATGATCGTATAGTGCATCCCTACAAAGATGTTTCCAAAACATATGACACTGACCAAGATTCATTGTTTTTTAAGACATTGGATATAATTGTCATCAGCCTATCGATCTCAATAGACCACGAAAGTGTAACGTCACAAGTCTATTAGGGTTGTGGGCATGCCTATCGTGCCCACAACGGGAGTCCGCGCTTGCGGTGGCGCTGTGGACTCGGCACTTGCTTTCCAATCAGGAGGTCCGGGATTCGAGATCGTCATGTACCAATGTGTTTTTGGTTTACGAATTCCATATGTCTGACGCTCCTGCGTCGAAGGAAAATATCGTGTGGCAACCTGCATACATCTGCGAAGAGATTCAATGGTGTATGTGAAGTCGACCAACCCGCACTGGGCCAGCGTAGTTGACAAAGGCCTAATCACCCTAACATGGGGTAGGCTCGAGCCCCTCGGTAGGGAAGTATATGTATTATGCTAAGAGAATGATACTGAAACAACGAAGTTTCTCGCAAACGGTGCTTTTATGGACATAATGTTAGCTGACGCTCTTAATTCTATATGTATGTAAATGTTTTATTACTTACTGTGAAAGTATATTTATCTGTTTGTGTTTGGTTAAATTGACAAAATTATTTGTTCTTAATACTTTACACTACCAATTTTTCTAAGATTACACTTAAAATTGTATCGCTAATTGTGCACCAAGGATGTCACAAAAGCTCTCTGTCAAACGCAAGAGTGCTTTGTACTGTCAACGATCAAACGATCTTGGATCCACCGTCCTACAATTTAAAAGTGTGAGAGCGGATTAGCAAGAACATACTCGAGCGCAAGGTTAAATATTTTAATGAAAACGAAATAAAAGCGAATATCTAAAACGACTAAAGTTCCAAGTATAAGTTTCAAATATTCACTTTATTTATTGAAATACATAGCTTATTAATTAACTCAAAATTCATATTAATAAAATTTTCCACATAAAAATTTAAAAATGTTCGGGTTACATAGATCCAGTTGCGAGTATTAAAGAATTTAAAGGACATGTTATATGATAGTTTATATTTTGCATAATATTTTAGAATAAAAACGGTTTCTTCTTGAGTAATTTCCTGTAATTGAAAAAACTAACTAAAGGCGCACCTTTAACAAAGAACGTTTTAAGAGCACAGGTTTTGTGATAGAGGTAGAATAAAAATCATAAGTTACAATACAAACAGTGGGTAACATAAGTGACAATAGCTTGATTTTATTTTTGTGATACGAAAATGAAAAATCTACGGAAAGAATTCCCTGACATACCTATGATATGTATGTTTTGAATACGTCACACTGCACGGGCCTGAAAAGTACACTTAAAGTATCCTGTGGTAATAGGTCAGCGTGTAAACTACATTGAAGAGCAGTGAATCCGGGTCACATAAATGTATCCAAAAATCTCGGGAACTAATAAATAAAACTTGCAATAAACTACTTCTTAAAAAAAGCAATAATACCTTATTTTAAATTAAAATGATCAAAATTGTCCATAGAACAATTTAGTCCACTTGCTAGCTCTCTTAGTTTCTGAGTTTTTCAAGTATTTTTATGCGACCCGGATTTATTGCTTTCAAG
The DNA here is from genome assembly GCA_963935595.1 of Schoenobius gigantellus. NCBI lineage: Eukaryota > Metazoa > Arthropoda > Insecta > Lepidoptera > Crambidae > Schoenobius > Schoenobius gigantellus. The sequence goes on along the minus strand of OZ012542.1, from coordinate 47,504,762 downwards.
TCAATTTTAGGTATGCCTAATTAAATCCAAATCGGTCTGACAGTGTCAGTCTCATGGTGCCTGTCTCATGTTGTCTAGATAGTATTAATAGACATTGTAATGACCATATGATAAAATGACTAGGATAGGACAACTCAAACTATTTTGACTCAGTACTCCAAAAAAAACCTTATGACATATTTAATCAAACGAAATATTTATCATTATTACCTATGCACTTTCGCCATTTTATAGGTAGTTCTTTGATTCCATTGCTCAAAAAATTGCTAAAAAAGAGCAGATTAGACTACTGGAAAACTTGAAACAAAATTACCCATCTACACAAATCTAGTTATTTGGATAAAGTATGTACTACTTTAAATTTATAATTTCATAAGGTTTTTTTGCGTTTTACTTTTTCCACGTAACACGCTAATTTCATAATTATATAAGGACAGAATATTAGTAGGGAGTATAAAATATATAATGTAGAGTCGACTACGTTAAGCTTTAGATTTGTACTACTAAAACAGCCGCCATTACGAGCGATAATATGGATTCTAAGGTCAAATTTTGTTTATTTATTTATTTCCATACTTATCTGGTACGATGGGTATGCATGCATTTGACTGAATTTACACTAACATATTATCTACACTAACATTATTGTTGTCGTGAGTAAAATTTCTGCGTAAAAGATAGAAATATCAAACAACAAATCAAATATTAAATATTTTATTTGAAAACAAACTTATTTGGTTTATGTATACATAAAGTTTCTTGTTTTACATACACAGTGTACGCCGAGGGCAGGCCGCCCGCCCCCGCCTCAGATCAATTTTATTGTAAAATTTCCACTCTATGTTATATTTACAATTTGTATTCTATACAAAACGTATCAGCTTAAGTTGTAATTTACATTATTCCATATATTTATTTATTATTTAGCCTAGTTGTTAAAATAAATGTCCGCACGTCTGCTACTGATACTATTTACTTGGTTGTTTGTATGAGTGCGGGACATCGAGTTACATACATACAATGTACAAAGTGAGTATTTTCACAACTTCGTCAACAAAAATTGATCTAAGAGTTCCCTTTCTAGGATAGTCTCTCATATTACAAAAAATACATTCACGTATTATAGTCACCGGCATTTATTTTCCCTTAAGTAGAAGTTTCCCGAAGTAATTAACAAAATTACCTCGTCACTACGGAGAAATGGCTATCCTAGAAATCCGAACTATGATAACAAATATATATTTCACTTTAAAATATATGTTAATAATAGTATAACAATTGAAATGCAACAATTTAAGACTGCACGATAACAATTAATTTAAAGGATTAATTGCTCATCTGAATAATAATTATTGATACAAAACGTCAAAATCACCAATTACATATCCTTATATATTGTCTGACGATTTGTTTTGTTTTAATGAATTTATTAAACAAGATTAGTAGTTGCTACTTTGTCTCAGAAAAGCGGCTTATAATATTTAAAATGCAATCACAAGGTAAACATGTCAAGGTGCATAGACATTTGCTAGATTTGCTTGAATTTAAACAAGTCATAGGCACCCACTTGTTGTCCCGTTGTCATATGCGATTTTTCATGCATGAAAATGATATGAAAGTGATATTTTGACGGATGTACGAGTATACCAAAAACATGAATCAAACTGTAGACTGTAGGTATCGAAGTGATAGTGGAAAGCTTTTTGTGACATTAATATAATATTTTAATACAAAAAAAGATAACGACAGTTGGTGGTTTATTTTTATCATAATAAACCAGTCAATGGACTCAATTCTGAAGTGGCCGCTAAATTGCTTAATTTTATTTAGGTGCCGCAAAACCATTATCCTATTCTACGGTAACTGTCAAATTCAACTGATATTGCTACTCGTAATGTGACGTTTCTAAGCCGTCCAAACGGTATTCTAGACGTGATTTCACCAATATTTAAACAGGTGGTTAGTTAACTAACAAACAAGTTTTTGACATTTCACTCATACAATAAGTGTCAAAAACGGTTGTTTGTTAACTATAACGGCCTGTTAAATGTTGGTGAAATTCGACCTAAGGCGATTAGTGAGGCGACTAAAATCATCCCGATTAATATTAGAACCTTGCTAAAATCCGCCATTTTTGTAATGAAAAATACAAATCCAAATAACAAATGAAGTAAAAATTTGAATTTTGCCCAAATTGATTGTTTTCGCCTTAAATGAATACGAAAATAAAATATCGAGCTTTATATAGTATAGATTAAGATAAAAATGTACATTAAATGTATTAACTGTTATAAACATAAACCCGTTTTAGTTTCTTTAACAACAAGATCCATCCATTAATTTACTTTTAATATTTTTACGATAGTAACACAAACACAATTAAAACTAATCTTAGACATTTTAGTATTACGCTTGAGCTCTGCCTACATTTTGGTTGGCCTGTCACAGTAGAATAGCACTTGCTTAACCTGCCATTTAAATTAAGTTTAAATTTAGAAATTTTAGTTTTAGGTTATTTACAGAATTGAGTCCAATGAGTGCATATAAGAAGTGGGCGATATGAATCGTATCGGATTTTTGAAACTATATATCGTAGCAATATCGCAAATCGGATATGCGGCTGAAAGGAAAATATATATTTCCAATGTCGATAATTATCATATCATTTGAATCGGGAAGCGCCCAGAATCGCATTGAGATCGCATCGATATCAGGTTCCAGTTCCAATTCACTTACTTATTACTTATTCACCAAGCCAATTTCATTTATCTTGTTTTAGCTTAGGATAATTCTTATAAGTAGTATGTTGTCATTTTTTGTCTTGAATGAAAAGAAATTGACAGCATGGCACTTAAGATTGTCCTAATTAAGCTAAGACGAGGTTAGTGAAATTGGCCATAAGTTACGCATCAAACTGGCATGAATCATAAGTACCTATATAGCTGTTAAGAACGCATTGATTTTAATTAAATAATTTAAGCATAGTTCAGGTACGCAGGAAAGTTTTTTTGGTTATCATTCGTAAAAATAGTCATAGATAAGATATAAAGTCTGCAGTATAACAATAGATATTTTTATTTGTTACACGGGCAAAAATATCCCTACTAAACCGTAATGTGTATCATATCGAATCGTCAAAGTATCATAATGTATAGTTTTAAAATCTGATATCGAACATCGATATATAGTTTCGATATTCGATGACAGAACCGATATTACGCACCTCTAGTGCATATTATGCAACTCATACATAGCAATGAGATGAATGACATGCTATTGTTTGCCTATGCCTTCGGCCACTGTGGACCGTGGACTATAAATCGCTTTCTCGCTAACATATGATTGACGTAGTATTGTTTGTCTGTAGTGTCAGTCGCTTCGGTCAGATCGGCACACTGGCGAAGTGTTCTCTACGTATGAAACATAAAAGTCTATGAATAGAAAATTATAACTCGATGTACATTCAAGGAATATAAATGTTTAACAGGTTGACGATTATTTGTAGTTACTCGTCAAATACCAATACACGAACTACCGATATTTTAACAGTTTCTTGTGTTCAATAGCGCTCATTTGTTTTTATATTACTAGTAAAATAAAAAATCTTTAACCCGCTAAACATTCATTTTTTTCGTTGAGACATCGTTCCCACCTGTTCGTGGCAGTTGTTGTAGACAAAATCAAAAAACCTTTAACCTGCCAAACATTCAAATTCCGTGACTGTAGATACATAACTGCTCTATAAAAAAGACATTGGGCATAAGTTTTTTATTGACGACGCAATAACGACGACTGTCAAATTGAGAACTATTATTATTATAGATGTTGCGTTACACAATACTGGTGCTGATTTAGTACCTCAGGACGATTTGTTCTCTGTACTGAGCTTTATCTACTTATTTTACATATTTTCTTGACCGACTAACCAACTAAGCTTTCTTTTTATTTATCCACAATTCTTTTCGACAAGCCACTAAATGCTCACTCAACGACTCTACACATCGCAGGACCATAAAACCTCACCAATATAGCACATGTCTAAGCACCTTAACGCCCGAAATGGTGTCATTGAAGACTTATTTTACAATTTTGCCTATTTTATGACTCACCAATAAAAATAATCGTGATTCGTGCTGTAAAGATTACGTTACGTTATTTTCATAAAAATCTAATACAATAGCGATCTTTTGCAAAAAGTAAATATTCTATTATATTTCCTGAATTTAACAATGTTCAAAGATCGTCATTGCAGGGTCTCTTCAACGTACAAACATATCATTCAAAATACTCAGTTTTACATGACATCACTGCCTAAATTTGTGATTGCGATTGCAATTATGAGTTAAATAACAACAGCCACGTTCAATAAAATTATTTGTTTTTAGAATACTAATTAGTGGCAAGTCAATCACATCAACAACACATACATAGTAAGTATGCGCGTTCTTCATAAAGTGCTCCCTCAAAATGAGCATTAGCCTGTCATGTAACGTTAGTCGTAAAGGACACTGTAAACGATCCAACATGTTTGTCAAATTTACGTGTTTGACAAACTTGTTTGTTCGTGTAGGGCTGTGTTTGACAAACGATCTACGTGTTTGATGTGTTTGAAAAGTATCTGGATTGACGTCGTGCTTGATGAAAACATGTTTGATCGTTTACAGGGCTCTTAACATTACAGATTTTACCTACATGGGTGAACGAGGGGCACCAAACATATAGGTATTTTTACATGACAATATAGTTACGGAAACAATATAATATCTCCACAATGCAATTAGGAGTACGATATTTAATATTTAAAAAATGACGGTGAAATATAACTTTTAACGAGTTGAAACATTTATGTAGATGCTTTCATTAAAATTAAATCACGTATAATATTCTTCAACCTCGGTCAAGTGTTTCCAAAGTTCTCTTTTATTTAATATTATACGAATAAAATAACATAGATTAATATATTTGAAAAAATGCCTTAGAAGTAACAATATTAACCATTTAGGTAATTGTATAAATATTTGTAACAAATTCCAATTGGCTATTACTGTCAAAACGATAGTTTGTATAAAGAAATTATAAAATAGGTAATGTATTAGTTATTTATCAGGTATTAATTAAATTAAATACATTTTTATAGAATTACGTAATAAAACTAAGTTTATTAATGGATACCTTAGTGGGTTCTGTAAGATTAGAAAATGAGAATTACAGTGGAATGAATTGAGCATTTCATAACAATATTCACAGAAACAGTAAGCACATCGTAATTGCCCGACTGGGGTCAATCTGTATACTTGATGTACGAGTACTCTTTAGTTAAATCTTATATTATAAGTAAAGGTTTGAAGTATTATTTCATCGAGCAACACATATTCAATTTCATCACCCATGGCTAACGAAAAACAGCACATCAGGATTATCAAAACTTTCAGTTATTTTCATTTGATTTATAGCATAGATGATACCTATGTAAATATTGAATTTGAATTAAAAGTAATTGTTGTTTTTATTTTATACAAATAGAGTTTGTGCGGATAGGGGAGCGCTACTGTCCGTAAATAAATTTTACTAGTGGTGCCTTCGAACTACGTTTCGTCATATATTTTTTCCCCGTTTTTGCAACATTTTGTATTGATGATCAGCTCCTATTAGTCGTAGCGTAACTTTATATAGCCTACTAGCTTTTGCCCGCGGCTTCGCTCGCGTTAAATTCGGGGTAACCTTTCCCCTTTCCTGATTTAGAACACAGAAGAGAACTCGGAACAGAATATTATTTTAATACGCTACTGTAGACGACATTATAGGAGAGTCTCACACAAATTTCCATCCCCTATTTTTGGGGGTTAGAAAGAGACAAAAAGCAGCCTATGTCACTCTCCATCCCTTCAACTATCTCCACTTAAAAAATCACGTCAATTCGTAGCTCCGTTTTTTTGCTGTGAAAGACGGACAAACAAACAGACATACACATACACTTTTCCATTTATAATATCAGTATGGATAGCCTTCCTCGATAAATTGACTATCCAACACAAAAATAATTTTGCAATTTCAATCAGTAGTTCTTGAGATTAGCGCGTTCAACCAAACAAACAAACAAACAAACACAAACAAACAAACAATCAAACAAACTCTTCAGCTTTATAATATTAGTAAGTAAGTATAGATACTGCTTGGAAATTCGGAATGTATCTTACTACTTTTTTAATAATGAGATAGAATTGAAAAATGAATAAAATCAACATAAAAAATTTCGCCTCGGATGCGATTTGAACCCGCGTCTACAACATACCAGTGCTGACACCTTCCAACTAGACCACCGAGCTCTTACTAGCCCCGAATCCCGATACAATTTTTAGCTACATTGATCTCCCTTATTCTTTGTTAAGCCGAAGTAGTCTTTATTCACTGTTAATAACTACGTATCAACATCCAATTTAGAAAATCTTTACAGATTTCTTGGAAATTCTTGAAAATGAGACATAGAAAATGTCCTGCTGTCTTATTTTAGTGGAAAACCGTAAAAATATATTGAAAGATTTCATGCGAATGCTTTAAGTTTACTTTCCAATGGTTCTCTATTCGCACATACTCTTCATATGGTCCAGTCCAGTCCACCAGATGATGAACGGTTACCGTTGTTGCTTGTGCCTTGCTTCGCCTACTCGTACTATTGCCAACCAGCAGGCCAATTATGGATCTTTCATCGTATGACATGGTATAAATTTGAGAAAAAGAAGTCATGAAATGCTGCATTTCGTATAACCGATGTCCAATGATATCATCACTATGGCATAATTTCAATGATGTCATCATTAAATAATAAACAAATGATCAAAAATCAGACCGGAAATCGTATTTTTCGTTTTGCACTATGATATCATATGATATCATTTACAAAACCATGAGATCGGTAATAGGCCCTCTGATCTCTGCCCCCTAACCATGATCGCTCAAACAATATTAAAACCGCACTGAGAGCAGGATGGCGCTATACGCAGCAAGAGCGGTGTGAGTCTATCTGGCTGGCCCCAACGAGATTTTTTTTTCACTGCTTCGTCGCAATTTGTTCGTAATCACACACAATTTGTTTTCCACTATTTTTGTTAATGTAAACGTGTTTTAATACAATTAATTACCCAAATTCAGTGCAATTTTATTTTCGTCGTGTACAACGCAAGAGCGGTGTCTCTGTTTCAATATTGTTTTAAACTCACTATAAGTGATCATGGTTAGGCCCCTGATTGCCTTTTTTGAGGCGGAGGCAATTCCCCAGTTGGGCTGGGGCCTAATTCTGCTAATCTCAACGTGGTTATCGTGTCTCGATAGCGTTTCAATAAAACTGCTTTTGTCTCTTTTATATGCTTTTCGCTTCAATTTATTCCTACTACAATTTCTTGATGTTCTATTGACAAATGTTATACTTAGTTATCGGATAATCAACAAAAAATCTCTCAAAAAGCAATGTTATCGGAGCGTCACTGACTTGCTATAAATGCATTAACGCTAGCAGAATAAGGCCCCTGGTCACACTTGAAACAAAATATGTTTAATGGGTGTGCTTGGGGTCAAAAATGTTGGTCTCACTTGACCAATGGGCATCTCGAGACGAAAACGTTAGCAACACTTGTTCCATGGGGCAAAATAGTCTCAACTGTCCCCTCATGACCTCGGTGATACTGACTCGCAATACCTTCCATAAGTCATCCTGATGTGCCATCAATACTTATTGCCTATAAGTGCAAGATGTAGTCGTGTAGCTTCTCTTTGGTGTGCTTACAAACAGCCAATGGCGCCGAAGTACGCTGTAGTCAACATCGATCACCATCACTTTAGGCTTGACAGTCTGTTGATGTACAATAGACGACATGCCAAACTTTACACTTGCTCCACGAAAAATCCGCGATTTCGACAAGGTTTTCGACAAGAAAATAAGGTTTCGACATAAAGACGGCACAATGACTGTCAATTTAAAGGTGATGATGATTAATTTTGGGTGATACATTAGGAGGGCAGGTATTTTAATTACAAAAACTTTTAGAAAGATGATGTTCTCTTAACATACGGTACACGTCACTATACACTATATCGGAACTTATCCTCGTTTCATAAAACATTAACATTAATTTATCTACGTATTTACAGTCTTAGATACAGCGTCCAAAGATGACTAACGTTTCGTTATTATAACGCACTTGACCGGAAACAAACGATTAGCGATTGAACTATAACGCATTATTTTAGTTTCAATATTTTCCTAATGAAATTTCAATAAATGAAGAGTTGATATTTAACTTTAGTGCTCTGTAGGGACATGACGTCAATATTATTACTCCACTTTATATTAAACTGTAAAATTCTATTTTGTACACATCAATAAGCACAGCTCATGGCATTAATCTCACTACATAAGTGGCGATAAGCCCGCGATGGCCATGGATGCCAGAAAATGCTAAGCCATAACTGCCCATGATTACTGCAATGTTATGGATGTTTATGAGTAAGCTAATTGATATTATCGGTCGAAACATGTCAAACAAAAAAAAAAGTGTCTTTATGTATTTTTATGAACTACATGTATGTATGTATTCATTCAGTGCAATGACTACAAAATAACTTTGTACAAGTGACGTGGTAGAGGAAAGGGTGCTTGCAAACAGAATTATATTAACGGTCTATCTAATTATTATATTCACAAAGGCTGCTGCTGCATCGTTCGTTTCCGAGACTGCGTCGTCGGCGCCGCCGCAGGGCGGAGCGGTGAGGTACAGTCGACAGCACACCACACTTGACACTGAACTCGTTCGCCCGTCGTACGCGCGGTACAAGCGCAGTGAAGACTTAACAAACCTATGTCAACTGATTGGTGTGCTTTCGTCGGTACATCTTGTGCTGTGCCGCGGACTAACCGTGCAGTGGTTTATAGCACAATATTAAATACTTCTCTTAAGCAAGTGAGTTAAGATATCCCGAAGGATTATTCATTGACATATATATGTCAATAGGATTATTATATAAATTGATGCCTTTTCTTCTTTTTTCAAAGCACACGAACAAGACAAAAATTTTAATGGTGTTGCTCAGAAAGAAGCATAGCCCATAATCACCAATATTTTTACTAACGTATAATTAAAATAGAATTTTGGAAGTCTATGAATATGTATCACAAATACATACATTTAAATAGTGATCCGAAAATTCAATAAAAAACAATAACTTTGCCAACTAACCAACGTTCGATTGCACCACGGCACAGCGATTACAATTTTACACTAATACACTCTCCAATAAAAATCTTACGTTTAATACTATTATATCATCGTCATTAAATAATCTCTTTTATTTCACTTAATAATAGGTCGAAAACTAAGTTTTCACGTAGAATTTATTTAGACGAGAAACTGTCGTAACATTCATTAAACATCTGCTATGTGCTCCAGAGTCTTGTCAATTTAGTTCAATTTCAAAACTTCACTTTTCGACGCGTGCGCAGCTTTGCGCGTTCTCACTGGTGCGCAACCGCACGTATTTGTCGAATGAATCGATCGCACGCACGCACATTTAAATTAAGTATTATAAGTATACCCGTGGAATTATAACAAACAGGACCGACAGAAAACAACATCCTATTTCGAAGTATTTTTTGGACTATCTTTGTACTACGTATGATGAACTTTATAATAGTATACATACCTATAATACACATAATGTCATGGGTCATACTTTGTTTCTTGGATTAAATCTTTTTATTCATTTGATATTGGATTCAAATAGGTGAAAGTAGGTGGGTATTGCGACACAGGTCATAAGAGCTCTTGTACATAATGAAAATTTGTTGGTTCTACGTAATAATTCCTATGAAAATTGGAAATGTATGCAGATATTTTTTCATGTTTTTTTGAGCTATACGTGGTTGTGAATCTAACTACACAGTTCGTGTGCAGAAGCAACGAGAATTCCTGCGTATGTCCGGCGACATTTCCTAGCGTGTTTAAGAGCTTAACACAATCTTGCTTTTGATGTCATAAAAAACGGACACTTAAAAATTGCAATAAATTGTCAGAAAAAACTTAAATCAACAATTTTTTCACAGATTCTTGCCTCGTAGTCTAAATTACAATACAGCAACTTTCAAACTATTTGCAACGTTTACTTAATATCCAATTATATCATTTGGCTTTTCAGTTACTAGAACAGATTTTGTGTTTTTTTTATATATCTGTGACGATTTCAAAACGTGTGACCTGCAGTCTACTGGTCTGTAGTAGTGGTCACTGGTCTGTCCTGCTGTGCTAAGTCCACGGGTGCGTAGGGCTAGCTAGCGAACGTGCGTCACCGGCGAGATCGCGATCGGGGTTGTTGACCCGCGGTGAGTGCGTTCAGCGCGATCAGCTGGCGAGCAGCGCGCGGAGTAGCCGTGCGTGCAGCGCGCCCGCCGCCAGCAGCGCTGCAATGCAGCGCGAGCTGTTCGACAGCCCCGCAGACCCCGTCTGCATGGCCGCCGGCCTCTCGCCTGCAACACACACGACATGTTGTCTTATTCATTGATCCAGGCAAAATTATCAACATTACGCCGAATCCACACTCTTGCTGAACCTCGACATGCCTTTGCAACTTCAAATGTGTGGTTAGTAGTGTCTATTTACAGCTCACAAGCGCTTTTTTCAGGAATGTGTCTATGTTTGTGTGTAATCAATCTCGTTTGTGCACTAACTTAGCAAACTCAGCAAATCCTAAACACGTTACATACACATATTATATTTACTGTAGTTTCATAATAAAGACGTTAGTGTTTATCCGTTATATATAATAGTTCTTGTTTTATTTGAGTTTCCGAGTCATGTGCCACATAATTGGGCCACGTAATGTTGGCCGGTTGAAAATGCTTCAGGCAGTAAGTCCGCAACTGTACAAATTTATATTAGGAGTTATTGAATAAATAAAGAGTAGTAACTTACAATCAGGCCTTTATACGTACTTATCGATGCCAGCAGGAATAAATGCAAAATATTATCCTGGGTTCTTATCAAGCAATTTGCCGGCTTGCTGCAAAAATGTCATTAATAGTTCTTTGACTTCGAAGAATGGCGAAAGTATAGTATGCAGAAATTGGTGACTTATGTCCATGATAACAGTGTCATTTGCAGGTTATGCACAATTTAATAAAGCACTTGGTGACTTGTTAACACTTGATTACTTTTTGCAGTAAGCCTATCAATTAACTGTGTGGTAGCACTGACCGTTGAGCACGTGAACGCGGACAGTGGCCACCTCCGCGTTGGACGGCGAGCAGGAGTAGCGGCCGGAGTCGGCGGGCGCGGCGTCCTGCACCAGCAGGTACGACGTCGTGGCCGCGCCCTTCTCCGTCACCACCGACACGCCGCCGCGCGACGAGTCGTACGATATCACCTGCTTTTGACACACCCGCACCAGTTACGCAGCAACTCATAACTTAACTATGCTATAACTATTGGTGGGATTCCGGGCAACGCGGCTTCGGCGTCAGTGACGCCTCGTCAGTAACGCCGTGACAGAGCGATAGTACAGTAAGCTCCTTGTTAAGCTATACTGTTTGACCTCTGGACCATTCTTATAAAATTATATCGCTCGTAATTGTGGCGGTTTCCGTAGTGCAAGTGTATTAAGCTTGAATGGGAACTTATTGTATAAGGTTCTATAAAATTGTATGACATGGTGTACGAACACAGCGATACTGACGCTGCATCACTACCTCAGCGCCACTGACGCTGCGGCGACAGCGGCTGAGTCCCGCCGCATTCAATCAGTACACAACAATATAATACTAGTAGTACTACACTATAACTGTATGGATGCTTACAAGCACACAGCTCATTTGCTGTTAAGCAAGTTCCGTAGCCTAATCCGTATTCCGCAGTCTATTGCCGATTGAAAAACTCCATATTGTCAGCACTTTGACTAAGTAACGAAATTCACTTCGATGAGGTCCGGCGTCCTCACTCATATAGAAATACAACATGACGTTATTTGCCTATGGTCTTCTGTGAGGATTCTTCAGTCGGGTTGTTCCTATACTTCTCTAGTTGAAATCTCGAGAATGGGAAGTCACTTGACTTCCCATTCAGTAATTTTAAGTGATGATAACATTAGATATAGATAAATAGGTTCAGATTTCTCAGCTTGGAAACAGCTATTTCACCGCTTATTCTCAGGAATACCTATGCTTGTTAACATTAAGGGCTCATATACGGTACGATTAGAGGTTTCGATAAATATGAAGTAAATCATATCGAAAAATTGTTGTTCCATTTTTGTGAGCGAGTAAAATTCAAAAATTTGCAAACTCAACATTGGCATCCTCAAGCACTTTTTGATGTCAAAAAAAAAGAACATTCTTATTAAAAGGACATTATTTAATCTTAAATGCTATGCATAGATGCTAACCATGATCAAGATGAAATTGGGAGAGCCTTTACCAGAAGAATAGGTAATATAAACTTGTTCTATTTCTGTATGCTCTTTTTACAGAGTTGGGTTTTCACATGAATTATTCATTACTAGCTGTGCCCGCGAACTACGTTTCGCCATCAAAATACTTAACACAGTGTTTAGTTTTTTCCTCCATTTTATTCCATAATGATTCATCTTTATTCTGCCTTTCTTGAGCATCGGCCATTTAGAAATTAGGACAATTTTCGTAGGTTCGTAATGTTTTTTTTCTAACAGTCCACAAAATTAAATACATTACATATTACTATAAACACTAAGTATTATTATTGTTTTAGAGACATTATTGATATTAATAAATTCTTCTTCAGTAGAAAGAACTACACAGTTGCAAGAATAATCTTTATCGTATTCATGTTTCGAATTAAAATAAACAATTGTTAATAAATTAGAACTGTATACGAATAAAGTTTAGATTTTATAATGGGTGTTGGTAACACCAACAAAAAATATTTTTTGGATATGACAACTTGGCCAATTTTGATTGGTCGTACAGTAAGCTCCTTGTCAGGCTATACAGTTTGACCTTTGAACCGTTCTTATGTCGCTCGTAATACTGGCGGTTTTCGTAGAGTTAATGTATAGCATGAATGGGGGGGTTACTGTACAAATACGTTTTCCGTATTCGATATCCGATCACGGAATACAGACACGGAGTTTCGTGAACGTAGCGCAGACGTTCGTTTCTTCTCATTCGGGATTTCTACCATTTTACCTAAACGTACGTACAGAACGTGTTCCGTTTGTAATAAAAACGAACGTGTGCGGCAGTCAATGAGTATTTTGTATAGATTTGATGCATTCGGATGCCCGCATTCAGAAAACGAATGCGAAAAAACGTATTTATGCGGTTAGCTTTAAAATGTATTGAGACTTCCGTTTTTGTAACGTGTACTGTGCGATATAGTGTTGCTGGCATAGTTCGGTTAGCAAACTCGCCGTGATGACATAACATCCAACACACAAACTTGGAGTTATCGTTAGTTAGTTCACGATCGTTGCATTATCACGGTCTCGAAGGACACTAAACACAGGTAACATCTAAAATCGAACATCCAATAGGCCCCGAAGCGGTTCTCAAACTTTTTTGGTGACGGAACCCTTTTGGAAAGCGAAATACTTGACGGAACCCTAAAATGATACTCGACTCCCGATGATACTGCCGAGCACACCTTGTTGGTGTGCCCGGCCTGGCGACCCCAGCGCAGCGAACTTAACGCTGCGCTGGGAGGCGGAGACCTCTCGCTGCCGAGCATGGTCGTGGCCATGCTCCGCGGCGAGGCGGAATGGGAGGCTGTGGCCTCCTTCTGCGAAGAAGTAATTTCGCAGAAGGAGGCTGCGGAGAGGGAGCGGAAGGAAGATCCCCAAGCCGCTCCCCTCCGCCGCAGACGGATAGGCAGGCGAAGGCGGGCATTCGCACAAGCGATGCCCGTCTAATGACCCTGCCGTGGAGGCCTGCGTGCACGGTTGGCCCCGTGCACGCCGCCGTAAGGCCCTCCGTCTGGGGATTGCCCTGGTGTTCTCGGGCAATCCCCCCTTGGCGATAGCCTGACCAGGTGGTCAGGCTTGCCCGGGCGCGTGGGTAGTGGAGTCGCAGTGTGGACCTTACCATGCGCGCCCACAAGGGCAGGGAGAACACCGGGGGGTTTTAGTGGGTCGGCCTGGAACTTCGCCGGGCCAGCCCCACACACGCCTGCCGTCTAGCCAACGGCGGGTACGGTGCGCTTACGCATTTCCCCCCGACAAAAAAAAAAAAAAAAAGGTTTGGAAACGAAATTTTATCCACCTTTTTTGAGCGGTGGCCATGTCGAATTTACGTCAATATTGCTAGATCAATAGTGCTCTACTCTTGAAGACCTTTCATTTGATACCTATATTGCTAGATTAGAAAACGAACTTTTATCCACCTTTATTGAGCGGCGGCCATGATGAATTTATTTATGTGTTGCTAGGTTCATAGTGCTCTACTCATCAAGGCCTGTCATTTGGTATCCACATTGCTCGGTTTGAAAACGAACATTTATCCTTTTTTTGAGCGGCGGCCATGTTGAATTTAGGTAGATTTTCGTAGGTACCTAATGCTCTACTCTTCAAGGCCTTTCATTTGATACCCATATTGCTAGGTTTGGAAACTAACTTTTATCCACCTTTTTTGAGCGGCGGCCATGTTGAATTTATAGCAATTTTCCTAAGTTCATAATGCTCTACTGTTTTAGGCTTTTCATTTGATACCCATATTGCTAGATTTGGAAACGAACTTTTATCCTTTTTTTTTTGAGCGGCGGCCATGTTGAATTTAGGTCGATTTTGCTAGGTTCCTAATGCTCTACTCTTCAAGGTCTTTCATTTGATACCCATATTGCTAGGTTTGGAAACGAACTTTTATCTATCTTTATTGAGCGGCGGCCATGATGAATTTATTTATGTGTTGCTAGGTTCATAGTACTCTACTTATCAAAGCCTTTTATTTGATACCCATATTGCTGGGTTTGAAAACGAACTTTTATCCATTTGTTGAGCGGCGGCCATATTGAATTTAGGGCAATTTTCCTTAGTTCATAATGCTCTACTCTTTTAGACCTTTCAGTTGATACCCATATTGCTAGGTTTGGAAACGAACTATTATTCTTCTTTTTAGAGCGGCGGCTATGTTGAATTTATATCAATGTTGCTAGGTTCATAGTGCTCTACTCATCAGGGCCTTTCATTTGATACTCATATTGCTGGGTTTGAAAACGAACTTTTATCCTTTTTTTTGAGCGGCGGCCATGTTGAATTTAGGTCGATTTTCCTAGGTACCTAATGCTCTACTCTTCAAGGCCTTTCATTTGATACCCATATTGCTAGGCTTGGAAACTAACTTTTATCCACCTTTTTTGAGCGGCGGCCATGTTAAATTTATGTCAATGTTGCTAAGTTCATAGTGCTCTACTCTTCAAGGCCTTTCATTTGATACCCATATTGCTAGGTTCGGAAACTAACTTTTATCCACCTTTTTTGAGGGGCGGCCATGTTGAATTTATGTCAATGTTGCTAGGTTCATAGTGCTCTACTCATCAATGCCTTTCATTTGATACCCATATTGCTAGGTTTGGAAACCAACTTTTATCTACCTTTTTTGAGCGGCGGCCATGTTGAATTTATGTCAATGTTGCTAGGTTCATAGTGCTCTACTCATCAATGCCTTTCATTTGATACCCATATTGCTGGGTTTGGAAACAAACTTTTATCCGTTTTATTTGAGCGGCGGCCATGTTGAATTTAGGGCGGTTTTCCTATGTTCATAGTGCTCTACTCATAAAGGCCTTTCATTTGATATGCATATCGCTGGGTTTGGAAACGAACTTTATCGGCAGTCATGTCAAATTAAGTCAACGTGGCTAGGTTCAATGTGTTCTACTCTTAAGGTTCTTCGTTCGATATCCATGTTCCTTGGGTGGATCCAAAAAAATGTGATCCGTCATTTTAGACATTAGGATTAAGATTCCCGTCCCGTCCCTCTACGCGTAACCCAGAACATTGCAGTCAGATATTTTTTTTAATTATCAATTATAATCTATTACTTTTAATAGTTTTAAATGGATGAAAGAGTTTGATTCCTTAGTCCTAATGTAAAAACATATAACACCTTTCAAAATACCTTGAAAAGAGTATCTTCATTTTTCAACATTTTAAATAATTCAAAAATTGTACCGATTTTGTGAAAATTAGTCAAGAATTAAACCAATCTACAAATTTTATGGCCACTCGATAAGTATTATCATAAAAAATGCTTTATACATTGATTGTATGGCTTGATCTTTTTGCCTTACCACCACGGTACGACATAACAAAAAGACAATTTGTTTGGCGAAATCCAGTTGGGTACAGCCATTAACAGAAAATATTAAATTTTATTTCTACTATGTGAAACACTTCATTCCTGCCTTTCAATTTTCGAAATCCAATTACTTAAGATCAGGCTGTATGGCGTAGTTCCATTGCCTTTCCTTCGTGGAAGAAAATACCTTCTCTCTGTACTATGTGACAGACTTGTCAAAATAATTTCATGTGCGCCATGTTGTTTTTCTACCTAAAGCCAATTCGAAAATTTTATATGGTATTTTTTCACTAAAAATAAAAAGTGAATTTAAACAAACGAAATTATGCCTAAATGTTCTTCCGGAAAATTCTAAGCATTGTGGTGTAAGCCATATCAAATTCTGTCCAGTAGTTTCGGAAATCTTTCCGGACAAGCAGACAAAAAAAAACAAACAAACAAACAAACAAACAAACCAACAAACAAACAAACAAACATTTTTTTTTTAACTATTCTATCGTGTTCTGCTAATGATTTTAAGGCGACCTGTGTATTTTTTTTCTTAATATTTCGCAATTACAGATTTTTGTACCCCTACGATTTTATTATATATAGAGATTACAAAACGAGAACATTATAGAATTAATGATGTGGTAACCAAACACGACATATAATAAATCTAGTTCCAATTTCACATTTTATTATAACCTAACCTTTACTAATGAGAGTAATTTTGACGTGGCAAATCAATAACCCTGTAGGAGCTTATTAAAAACTCTATAAATTTCCGAACGACTCACTAGTAATGGCGCCCGTACATTAAGGCGCTACATCGAAAATGAATCAAACAATGGGAGGCGTGGTCTATACGTGAACGCGGGGCGCCCCCCGTGCTCAAGCAGCTAGTCTTTCCCTGCGTTCCAGATAAAGCACTGCTACTTTCTGAGGCTAACATCTGATGTTAGCCTCGTTTTTCGTTTCTTTTAAGAAATGTTGACATTTTTAGCCGCGCTAATTGTTACAAATGAAACGCAAGGTACTGATTTTTCGTGCTGAATTTTGACACCTCACTTAATTAGTCCAGCCACTTAAAATTTTTTATAATATAAATCAGAATTGGCTAATACTACAAATATCTTTCAATATTTTTTTTAAATCCGCTGAAAATCCTTTTTGATTCATGAAAAAAAGATTCCAAATGTCAAATTTGAAAGCTGTCAAAAAGTGGTATCAGAGGACCCATCTATTAGCATGGGTATTTGATGCTAGCATTTCGTGTTAAAAATGCTTAAATGAAACGCATGACAACCAGCAAGAAAAACTAGCATCACCGGCTAATGGAACGCAGAGATGCTAAAAATGTTGGTATTTATGGCTAAAAATGCTTATCTGGAACGGGCCGTTTATATCTATGTCAACAAAGTCGTGAATGCGTTGCGCCCGCATGCAATCAGATCGTTTAGAAATTATCGACGTAAGCGACAAAATACAAATTGTTTTATTAAAAAATAACTATAATGATTAGAAAAAAATGCTTCTGTACGATTCTAGATACTGATGATGGCTACCTATTTAAGGAACTTTTTAATGAATACCTAACACCGTTTACTAGTAATCCTGAATATTCATATATTAAAGAGGTAATTTCAAAAATAAAAAGTATCGAGGCAAAATCTTTAAATCGCGTTTTCGGTTCTGTACGTGACTAGCTAAAGATATGAAGAAACACATATTTGACTTTCAGATCTGTAAGATCTCTCAGTTACCTATGACATTACATTAAAAATAACCAATATTTTCGATATAGCGCCTTTTTATTTATTGTGTTCATATTACGAAAATATATGTAAGTATATACAAAAGTGTATATAAACTAATTCGTCATAAATATATTGACCATGAAATGTCAAACTATTAATTTCTTGGAATAATATTCTCCAAACGAGTTGCTTACCCGTTAAATTGTAGATTTGTAATCGAAAAATTAATTCAATATGAGTCGCAGATACCCGTAACAATGCCTAATCTATGTGGCATTATACTGTGAAAATAATACTGACACAAATTAATCTTGCCGTTTCAACATTGGTTAAAACCATTTTCTACCTTACTGCTTACGCCGATGTGAGTCCCATTGTAACTGTGAATAGAATGTAATGCCTAAGAAATTCGTGTGATGAGTCCTGCTTTACATTTGACAAAGAGAATTGTATACATTTCGTTTACTTAGGTTTTTAGAATTATTGATTGTCTTATCATTGTTTCCCTTTGTCAATTTTAAATAATAAAGATGTACCATCTGAAAATAATAATAATAAAAAATAAAAAAAAGTAGAGGACCCAATATTGATCCGATTTTATGTGTTCTATTTAATTATGAAACGAGTGAAAAACTGTCTGCAGATGATATTTTTCAAGAATAAATTCCGAGCACTTTCTCTTATTAATAAGGTTTCAAATCGCCTCAATTCAATTATTAAACATAATTATTTTATTGGATATTAAATATAATTAAAAGATTATAGATCTTTTACTGACCTACAAATTGTTTCAAAAGTTTTCGATTGTCATCTTATAAATTACGAGCTTCTGCCCGCGACTTCGTCTGCGTGGACTTCAGAATTGGGTCTAAAGCTTCGCTCGTTAACAATTTTTAATCTTCCCACGAGAACTATTTGAGAGATCATTAAGGAATATAAAGTACATGTCCTTTTCCATAGCATAGGTGACATGCATACCAAATTTCAAAGCTGTCTGCCCGCGGCTTAGCTCGTAAACAATTTTCAATTTACCCTCGGGAACTACTTAAGAAATCGGGATAAAAGGTAGCCTATGTTCTTTTCCGTGTCAAAGGCTACATGTATGCCAAATTTCATCCAAATCCGTTCAGCGATTTTTGTGTGATTGAGTAACAAACATCCAAACATTTATAATATTAGGTCCTTACATATGAAATTGGCGTTTTGCCGTACTGGCCACTTTGATCTCAAATATCTCCTCTATGGTTAGGAATTCCAAATTCAAATTTATACAGTTATTTACTCATGTATTTGTGTTTCGAAAATTATAATTCACTTGTTTTTTTCTCAATTTTTTGGACTTTTCAATCAATTGTTTTGTTTTCAACTTTTTTGGAGTCAATTTTCGCTTGGGGCATGGTTTGGCTGGTTCGGCAGGGTTCAGCCATTGTGATGAGCGCTTCCGATCATCATACAGGACCCACTAATCATCACAAGTAATGATTCGATTTAAAATCCCTTCATTATTGTGCCGGTTGAGTGCAACGCAGCAGTCAACGCGCGTTTGTTGATTTGCTTCACTCAATTCGTGAGGTACCCACCTTTCAAGCTTTTTCACCTTCCCAATTTGCTTCAAGTGGATTAAAACAGTTTTATTACTAACACCGCAGCCTGCAGCTAACTCAGACGTGGTTTGCGATGGATCCGCTTCCACAATAGCCTTCAATTCTTCATTATCAACTTTCGTCTCCGGCCGTCCACGGGGCTTGTTCTGCAGGTCGAAAATTCCAGAACGAAAACGTTGGAACCGAAAACGCACAGTGTTTTCTTTTGCGGCACCGTCGCCATACACATCATTAATCCTTCGAGCCGTTTCTGCAGCACTGGTGCTACGGTGGAACTCGTACTCGTAAATAACGCGATATTTTAAGTTTTCCATTGTGTAAACTGAGTGACGCAAAGAAAAAAAAACAATTGAGGAAAAAACAAGTGAATTATAATTTTCGAAACACAAATACATGAGTAAATAGCTGTATAAATTTGAATTTGGAATTCCTAACCATAGAGAAGATATTTGAGATCAAAGTGGCCAGTACGGCAAAACGCCAATTTCATAGGAAAGGACCTAATATTAGTAGGATAATAAAAACAAACTGATCGTTACGAGCGATCATTTACTTAATTGGAAATTGTATTACAATTCAAAACGTGCTCTATTTAAAAAATCGGCCAAGTGCGAGTCCGACTCGCGCCCCGAGGGTTTCGTGCTCTCATCTTAGCATATAAGTTGCTATCTACATATTTACACTTTCAAACTTTTTCATTAACATGTATTGTAAGAAATTGCTTCTTACCAAATTTTACGATTCTAGGTCAGGGGGAAGAAACGTACACTTAGATTTGATTCCCTTGTCCAATCGCAAAATATGTGAAAATAGCGACATAAACGGTCATTACCTTTTGAACGCATTGATGTAGCCGACTTCAAAGTAGATAACCATTTTAGATCCATGTCACACCAACTATTAACAATGCAATATAGGTGTAACCATACTAAATAAAAGGAATAGTTGGTGTGACATGGTAATAAATCTGCCAAAAATGCTTATCTACTTTTGAAGCCGGCTGTACAAGTATGATTTTTTCAAAGCTAAAAGAGACCGCAGTCCCGAATGTTTGATATTTTCAGTTTGATATCTCTATGCAATTCCGGGAAAACGGGTCTTGACAGACGGACAACGAAGTGATCCTACAAGAACCCTAAAATAAAATCGTCTATTGTAATGAGACACTGTTGATTTATCGTTAAGATATTAATGTATGCATGGCGTTTATGTCGTCTTCGATCTGGACATAAACAATCGATCCGTCGTCGAATACCGTATATGAGCTCCTAGCCCCGAGTGTAAGTTCTCACACAGAAAAAACGTTACTGTCATGTTTACGTTTCGAGCAACATTTGTATGAGAAAAGAACAGCGCCCCGAATCGCCGGAAAGGATGAATCAATTCACGCGAGTGTATGATGAACTCAATACGCCTGTCGATGCGTTTTCAAACGTATCACCGCGTTCATCGGTACTTAGGCAGGCTTTACTCAGTTGTCAAGTGAAACTAGAAAAAGACTCAGACGTGCGGGCCGACTCCAAAAAAAAAATTACGATTTTTTAAAAATTGTCAGTCAATGTAGTACGTACATAAAGAAGTGAATTCCATTTTTAAATACATTGCCGGTCGCTCAAGCACGGCACGTCGGTTAAGAAATTGCTGGCCGATGTCTGGTCTAGTACTTTCCCAATATATAAAATTTTGTCGTATATCGTATTTATTTGCTTGCATGTTTGAGAAAAGTTAGGCGTCATCGAGTCCGCAATGACGGCCCAATTGCAAACGATTGTTATCATTATACATGTTGAGTTACACAATTAGGGGGTGTGGTCATTATTACTTTTAAAAGTAATATCATGTTGTAGTTAATTATTTTTTTAAGATTGACGATACCTCAGGATTGAGGGAAGCTATTACCAACTTGTTGCCACTGTCCCCTGCATTCAGAAATTTGTTTTATACCTTCGTTAGCATTTTCTAATTCATCTCGCGGTAAAACTTTTTTAATTCCACTTGTTAAATATTCATACAAAGCAAACAACGCGTCGATCCCGGCGCCCGCAAGCGTGAGCCACATCTCCCGTCCAAAGTCCTTGATTATACAAATGATCATTCATAAAATATTCTAAAATTTAACATATTTATGAAACATTTTAAATTTGAATCTCATTATGCCGCATAGTAATTACGCCTCCTTCAAAAAAATGAGCTCGTTTTGCGCGTCGCGGGAGCGACGACTCTGTCGAAGCTCTAGGTAAAGTCAAAATACATTATTGCTACGAGTAGCTAACAAATAGAATTGAAATGACATTGAGCGACCCCAGAGCTAATTTCCATGCATTGATTGATGTTCTATGCTTTTGTGTTAGCACGACTGAACCTCTGTTAGCTGCAGCTTATTTTACTGAGAAATTTTATTTGCTTGATTTCTGCATTTGTCATTGTTTCTGTGTTATTTATTTATTTATTTATAACGGCACAATAACAGACATCAGGCAAAATAATACATTTTAAAAAGGCATGTTAAAAAGTGCATGCCTGTGCCCAATTACAATTGTGCACAGCATTTGCAGTGATGACAGTAACTAATCATCTACAAGTTAACAAGTTATATGTGCAAAGTTGATGTACTTACCAACCTGTTCAAGATTGATGTCAAGGATTTGCTTATGCATTTGCTTCATTTAATTAAATTAGTAATATTTGATTTGTTCGAATCTTATCTTATAATGGGGGGCCCCCAGGGGGCCCTGCACTTCAACCCTTAAGGATCCTTTGTACTTTCCCAATTTCTACATTCATTGATTTCTATCACCATTTATGGACCAATTGAGTTCACTCATGAGTCTCACAATTGGTCCAGGTGGGATAGCCTTGAAGTCTTCGGGTTTGGGATATCCGATCCCGAAGAGACTCATTCTCCTACGAGAAAGGGAATCGCAGTGGTACAAAATGTGTTCCATGCTTTCCTCTCCCTCATTGCAGGCCTTACAGGTCTCTGTGTTGCTCAGACCCATTTTTGCAAGCATACGATTAGTGCCAAAGTGGCCAGTCAGAGCACCGAACAAGAGTCGGATTTGCATTCTACCTGAATTCATTGTGAATTTGTTAAAGTTATTCAGGCCCATGAACCGCTTGGTGTGCCTCATTCCTTTCTGAGCGACCCATTCATTTTGGTGTCTTCTCTTTGCTTGATCTCTGATGACAGAGTTCACTGAACAGTGTGCCAGACTCGCAAAAGGTTCCGGACCCACAAAGTTGGTTTCCGATCCTTGTCTCGCGAGACTATCGGCCTTCTCGTTTCCATAGAAACCCTCATGTCCTGGAATCCATATCAGATGTACTGTATTTTTCTTCGCAAGCTTGTTTAGTACATTGATGGTATTCTGGACCAGTTTAGAATGCACTTTATATGACATCAGTGCCTTTAGCGCAGCTTGACTATCGCCTAAGATGTATATGTTGAGTCCATTGCGCCTTTTATCAATGTTTTCTTGCGCACAGGCAAGGATTGCATACATTTCTGCTTGAAAAACTGTAGCAAGCTTGCCCATGCTAATACTAGCTTCAAAGCCTTTGGAATAAATTTCTGCACCTGTACCAGTGTCCATTTTGGAACCGTCTGTGTACCAAATCAAGCTATTCCTATCAGGAGGCGCTAGTCCTTTGTTCCAGTCCTCCCTTGTTGGGAGTTGTATACTGAATGACCTCCTAAAGATGTACCTGGGTATCATCCTGTCAGCGACTATTTCCAGTAGCCAATCCCCTTCTTTTTTGCCAAGTGCTGTGTGTCTCGTGTGGGGCTTAGTTGCATTCCACAGATGTACAGTCTGTAGTCTGTGGAGCGCTTTCTTTGCTTCACTACGTATGACAATGTGCAGCGGTGTGAGATCCAAAAATCTTTCCATGGCTGCCGTTGGAGTGGTTCTGAAAGCACCAGTGATTGCCATACAGGCAAGTCTCTGAATCTTATTTAGTGCCGTTTTGCATGTGGTTAGGTTTGTCCTTGGCCACCAGACAATACTTCCATATGTTTTAATGGGAAGTACCATGATTTTATATATCTAGTAAAGTATCCTCGGTTTAAGACCCCAGGTTCTCGCGAAGGTAGATCGACACATATTAAAGACTCTTTGTGCCTTTATTAGAGTATCTTCTACATGCTTTCTCCACGTAAGCTCTTTATCAAGTACTACTTCCAGATATTTGGACCATGGTAGTTCTTTACCGTACAGAAAAAGGTTCCTCATATCACTGAGTTTCCTTTTCCTCGTGAATGGTATAACCATCGTTTTGTTGGGATTAATGATAATTAATTTTGTTGGGTTTTGTTGGGGTTAGATGTGTTTCCTCACACCATCTCTCTACCTTGCGCAGTGCTTCCTGCATTAAGCCGGATACTACACTCGCTACTTTCCATTAATCAAGATGGCCAAGTCATCCGCATAGCCTACTGTGCGAAATGGCCCTTCATTCAGTTGTGAGATCAATGAATCCACCACTAGGCTCCACAATAGTGGTGAGAGCACGCCTCCTTGCGGGCATGCTCTTCTTACCCTGGCACTCATTGTCTCACCCATGACGTCAGCAGTGATAGTTCTGCCTTTAAGCATATAGTCTACCCATCTAGTGATGGTTTTGTGATTTGTTCGAAAGTCCATAATATGTTCTAAACGATTTTCTCAAAACTGAAACACTTTGCTGAAAATTGATGGCACGTATTATTAAAAAAATTACTATAAATTCACAATAATTCTGGTCTGAACAGAGTCGGAATAGGGATTATTAAGTTCAAAGTTTGTATAAAAGATTTTAAGTCGAATTAGACTTGCCAGGAAGGAACAGATAGTTAATTAACATATGGCCTTATTAGGCATCCCGTACGTGTGGCAATTAGTCGCGCGACAAACTTGCGCCAGCGTCGCACGACATCTTGAATTCGTTAGCACCAACAGCCAAGGCCGCGCCCACTCGTAACCTAACTCTTTAATGGATCGTAATGTGCATTAATATTCAGCGCGGACGAACGCCGCCATTACTTGCGCGCGTCACGCTCAGATTGGTCTAGTTGCAGACTAATTAGGCTGAGCACACACGACGCGATGCGCGACCACAAATTTGCTTATTAAATTCTCAGGGTTGCCGAGACTCCGGTTATTAACATGTAATTGGTAACGTAATTTGCTTAGATGTGATTTATGTTGTATTGTGACCGTGATGTTGTTGTGTGAAAGTTATAACAATAACAGTTAATAATAACGATGAGGCTATACCAATGCGGTTATTAAGAAAGAGATTGTTTTACACTGACGATATAGCTACTGCCGTGTATGTACGGTTTGTTAAAAGTTGCGTTAGAATTGTCTAAAACGAATGGTAATAGTTATTATAATCCAAGTCAAGTCGATCGGTTGCTTTTTTCGTTTCTGGCAGTTTCTTTCAAAAGAATCATCGCAAAGAAATGAAAACTCAAAAATAAATAATAGGTCAAAAAATTAAATATTTATTGAAAAGTATCATTTCTTTTAATAATACCGTTTAACTTAAATATAATATTGTTACGTTTGTGAGGTGGGTGTTCAATAGAAAATTCGCGAAACACCGACGATTTGGAGATTTTTGGAGGATTTAATTAAGCACTAATTAGGTCACTTCACTTAACACTGAAAACCGCTATAAGCACTACGGACACACAACACTTCACTGTAAAACGTTACTAAGCACTGAACACACAGAATTCTTCACTATGAAGCGCTTCCAAGTCACTTTGTATCGCTTGATCCGCTCGGTTTGCTCTCTTGGAAAGAACTGTCCGTCCGCATTCGCCCACGCGCTTATACAAGGTTATTTTTTAGTTATGACTAAAATTTTGTGTGCTTGTTCAGACAAGCAAACTGAACAACTTTCACTATGGCACCAACTTTAAAAACGCAAAAAAAAATCAGCTGTTCCATACATTTAGGTTCAGTGAATGTTGAACATTTGTATGGAACAGCTGATTTTTTTTTTGCGATTTCGAAGTTGGTCCCATAGTGAAAGTTGTTCAGTTTGCTTGTCTGAACAAGCACACAAAATTTTTGTCATAACTAAAAAATAAACTTGTATAGTAGGGCCGGCGAATATTCGGGACATCCGAGAATGTTCTATTCTCGAATATTTTGTACCCAATCGATTGTCTGTCTTTCCTTCTCGAAAGTTCCGTGGTACCGCCTTCGCGCTTCTACAGTAGGACCGGTGAACATTCGAGGCATTCGAGAAGGTTCTATTCTAGAACATTCCATACCCGATCGATTGTTTGTCTTTCTAGAAAGTTCCATCGCGTTCTCGATTATGTTTTTCTGTGAGCATGTTTTATCTCTGTCAGTCAGCACGTTTAGAAGTTTCTAGATGCATCTCGATCTATCTTTTATCTCTGGAAGGTGCTCACTATTTTTGTCTTTCTTATCGTGCTATCTCACTCACTCCTATTGAAAATTTAGTCATATATCAAAGTGTTCTTCAAAGGCCTATAAAGGGTCCTGAAAACGGGTTTTCAGGTTATGGTGTGGTTCGATAAAGGGTAGCCTGAAACGGACTGAAAACATGTTTCAGGCGCCTAAAAACAACGGCAACTTGGGTAAAATTTCGATATTCTATTATGTGATAGAGCACCTCCTGAAACGCGCTGAACTGCGTTTTCAGGCTGCTGAAAACGCTTCTAAGGGTGAAGATATAAAGAAGCGGGTATTCCGGTACGGACTTGTCGGTATGGGTCGGTACGGATCGGTGCAGGGTATCCTACATAAAGAAACAGGTCAATTTGTCTTTATTGACCATCATGATTTCGAGTTCGTCGGACGACGATTTTCTTCTGGAAAGTGTTTACTTAAAATGTAGAAAAAGAAGGAGACTTAAAATGTAGGCTATGAAAACCACGCCGGAAGTTTCTTATACCATCGGCGTAACAATATAATATTTTATTTCATTCATTAATTTTTTTATGCATTTTTATTTAAATAAATCTTCTAACACATAAAATTCTCGTGTCACAGTGTTTGTAACCGAACTTCTCCGAAACGGCGTGACCGATTTTTATGTTTTTTTGTGTATTTTCGGTAGGTCTGAGAATTGGGGTTACAGACCCCGGATCACCCAACTATGGACAAGAAGAACATCGAGGTTGGTTTAGTGGGTATGCCCCGCAAGGTACGGTTATAAGCCATCGGCAGGTACGGTGCGCAACAGCATTCCACCTCGTAAAAAAAAAAGGTCTGAGAATAGGTCGTAAATTTTTTTATATCTCTAGGTGATAAGGTATTTTTTCTACAATTATTATGGCGAAACGTAGTTCGCGGGCACAGCTACTCTAAATATATAAAATTCTCGGGTCACAGTGTTTGTAACTGAAATCCTCCGAAGCGGCTTAACCGATTTTTATGAAATATTTTGTATATATTCGGTAGGTCTGAGAATAGGGCTAACTGATTAGTGTTTTTTTTTTGAAAATTATTATGGCGAAACGCAGTTTGCGTGCGGGCACAGTACACATTAAAAATTTCAATCCGGGTAGGTACTCTGGGTAGGATTCAAACCGTGTCTTTAACTACGTGTAGACGTCATGAGCACTTTACCCAACCCAAGTGACTTTTAACCCTATTGATCTCTTCCTTCATTGTTTAGCTAAAGTAGACTAACTCACTACTTATACCCACATATCAACATCCAATTTCGATATCTTTACAGATTTCGTGAAAATCGGTTTAGATTTTTTTTTAGTTTATTTAAAACTCCAATTCCTTCTGAATTCTTGGGTACAATATTATGTGATCTATAAAACGCTTAATACTAACTAGCTAGGGTGAGTTGCGCATTAACAATTTTATAGTTGCCTATATAAAAATAATCTAATATTAATAAAATAATAATAATTTGCAATAAAGTGTATTATTATTATTATAATCTATGTATTATTATTTTCGTACGTGCATTATTATACTAACTATATAATACTATTCGTATGTTACAATCTACTGATAGGACTAGTTCCGGATAGGGTTCGGGATGATATATCGGTTTAGATTTATTCCTCACTAATATTCGAAAACTTACAAATTTCGTTCGGTGTGGGTAAGTCAAAATAAGTTAAGGTGGTCTAAGTAAAAATAATTTATTTAGTGTCCAAGCGGTCGGTCATAGCATGGCGTCAATCAACAAGGTATGTTGAAGACGCAGATTAGAATCCTGCCCGCTGTGAAATATTATTCTTCCATTGATTTATTTTGCAAACATTAATAAAAATAAAATATCATTTATTTCTGAGAAACTTTTAAATCCAATACACTTTATGCACTGCTCTCATATATGGTCACCCTGTATTATGAGAGTCAGGCTCCTCTTATAACAAATGTTTTATCAATAGAAAAAAATTTTCTCTACCTAGTTAGAAAGTGAATAGTAGTTATTGTTTTTTGTGGTTTAGTCTATCTGTGTGTGTTTGTGTGTGTGTGTGCGTGTATGTGTGTCTGAGTGTGTAATTGTGTATATCTATGAGCACTCGTAAATCAGTAATATGAGGTATGTGCATGTGCATGCATGGTTGTGTGTACGTATATGACTATGATGATGTAATTGTACTGATCCAACCATTTTGATACCAAACTTTTAAATTTATTAGATTTGTATTGGGTAAGGTTTTTATTTTTTAATAAAATTTTGTTATACAGAGTCGATGCAACATTGTATTGCTTGATGTTATAAGTAGCAGTAGTTACAGCGTAGCGGATCGGATGTCGAATACAATACTGTGCGGAGAGAGATCAACCTTTGTTTGGGAGTGTGTCAACATCATCGAGGGCGCTCTCGCATTGTCTGTGTGCCGCAGCCTCTGTTCTTCGGCAATTTTAAATGGATTATACGAACAACGTGACGCTTATTTGAATTTCTATTGTTTTAAATGAGTCCTGATTCAA
Source organism: Schoenobius gigantellus (assembly GCA_963935595.1). Classification (NCBI taxonomy): domain Eukaryota; kingdom Metazoa; phylum Arthropoda; class Insecta; order Lepidoptera; family Crambidae; genus Schoenobius; species Schoenobius gigantellus. The sequence goes on along the minus strand of OZ012542.1, from coordinate 47,476,183 downwards.
TGGATCCCGTGTCTCCCGCGACTCCCATCCGTGCCGCCTGACCTCGATAACATCGCTTGTTCGAGCGAGTCTGTGGATACGTCGCAAAGTATATTTCTGTATGTACAGCCAGCATCAAAAGTAGATAAACATTTTAGTGCCATGTCATACCAACTATTAACAATGCAATATAGGTGTAACCATACTAAATAAAAGGAATAGTATGTGTGACATGGTACTAAATCTGCTTAAAATGCTTATCTACTTTTGAACCCGGATGTACAGTATGCTCCTTGTCAAGCTATACTGTTTGCCCTTTGGACGGTTCTTATGTCGCTCATAATAGTGGCGGTTTTCGTAGTGTACATGTAAAGCTTCAATGGGAGGTTACTATACAGCTGACAAATATATTTTAAGGTTTTTCACGATCAGTCCATCGCGTTAAACGACGCGAGATACAGTCCGAACTTGACCTTAAATGGAAAAAAACTAGCGGAGTGATAAAAATAAAATAATGGCTATCAAAGTTGGGATTGTTCCATTTTAGAGTAACGACAAACGATTGATCATCAATGTAGACCTAAGGAGTAATCGCACTACATGGACTTAATCATCATCATCATCATTACAGCCCATATACGTCCCCACCGAGGGGCTCGAGCCTACCCTATATTAGGGTGATTAGGCCTTAGTCAACCACGCTGGCCCAGTGCGGATTGGTCGACTTCACATACATCATTGAATTTCTTCGCAGATGTATGCAGGTTGCCTCACGATGTTTTCCTTCACCGTATTGACTTAATAACGCATGGACTTAATAATTCGCACTATTTAATAACGTTTTAACCGAAACCAAATTGTTACCGTTCCCATATATTTGACATCTGACAGCTGTCAAGGTTTTGTGAAAATGTATGGGAACGAAAATTCCGATTTGGTTTAAACGTTGTAAATAGTGCAATTTCCCCTCTGTTTTTAAATTCGATGTGTGTTTTTTTCGATAATTGATGTTTTGATTGTAAGCGAGTTACAGCCTACAATCCTAATATTGTGAGAATATTTGTGAAAATAGATCTCAAAGTATATACCACTAAAGGCGCCATTATTTGGCAAACATTCTGCCACAAACAGATAGGAACGATGTCTCAACGGAATAAATGAATGTTTAGCAGGTAAAAGAGCGAGAAGGTCGATGAGCTAGCAAGGGCTGGGGCTCAAAGACTACAGTTTGGCCCGAGCCTTTGTGTGGTATCTTAAAGAACCAGGCTATGTAGTACTTAAAAATCCATATTCTCCAATAGGCAAAAGCGGACTGGCAAAAAACGCCTGGGTTAACACATTCAGAAGCACTAATCGAACCATACTCACTTATTGACGAGCTATCGAAGCTCAACAGGGGCAATATAAATGTGATGATTATATAGGGCCACGCGACCAGGAGCTTGAAACTTGACACACTCTCGACTCAGATGATATCAAAACAATATAAGCTGGGAATACCCTATTATTTTAGACAGTGCCCAGTCTTATAAGTCACACAATAGATCTTTATAGGTCGCAGTAACATAAATAGCCACGAAATAATAAAGCCTTACATTAGAAGATGGACAGAATTCGATTGAACTTGAATTCGAAGAATAAAACAAAAGCTATTATTAATTAGATTACAGGTTTCTAAGACATTTTGAGCGTACAGTTCCCGGCGTTGATGACGTAATACTTATTCATGTACTTCCGAGCGGGTCTTTCCTCCCGCAACCGTGGCGGAGGCAGCCCTGGTCATTAATATCGTAGGGACAAATAATTGGTCGCCTTGCGCCGCGCCCCGCGCCGCCGGATTAAATCTCCGTCAAGGATTCAATTAAAGAAAACAAAGCGCGATTTATAAGCGCGATATCTGATTTGAAGCCGGCTGTCCCCGACAATGGCGTGCAGATGTACCGCCCAGATGTCACCAAACGAGGCGCGAGTGGATGTATTAAGAGAATAAGCGTTCGAACTAAAGTCGTGTACGAAAAGGAAATGTCTCACAATTACTATCTATGGCATCAAATATCTATTTGTTTTAGAATCTGGCGGATGTTGTATAGCTTATTTCTTATTAAAACAGTAGGCGTCGAGCTTTATATATTATGAATGAATATGATTCCCTGATTTCATCTCTTATATTTTCTCCCCAAATGACTAGACTAGAGGTGTATTTCTAAATATCTAACAAGAGATAGGTCCTACATTAAAGAAGATGAGCAAGTTGTTTGGCCACTAGACCGACGTGGCAGTGTTCTAGCACACAGAAAAGTGGTTAGATAGCGATTTGTAGGAAAACCACACTCACAGCATCCGTCGCCATTACATCTGCACACGTTTATTGGGTACCAACTTATAAACACATCAAACATGCTGAAGATGGTGCGATCAAAGCTAGATCTGCACATATGGCGCGCACAAGGTCTTTCTAATTTCTTTCAGTACTTTCTGGTAAGCAGAGCTTAACAGATGCAATATCTAGAAAACTAAAATAATTAATAAAAATGATCGAATTATATTAAGTAATTTTTTTATGGAAACATTCGGATTCGATTATTTTATTTAGAATATATTTTAAACTCATTGTTGTTAATTTTGTTAATTAGGTAATTTTATCAAAACAGGAGGCAAAAGCGTTCCCTACAGATATAAGAATAATTGAATTCGAATTTAAAAATCCGCTTAACACAATTCGATCGTGTTAAAATTCTGCACCCGCTTCGCACAACAAAACAGCAAACACAACCGTTTGCCACTTTGCCGCGAGGTCGGTCGCTGCGACACTTGTGCTGTCGCCTGATTGACGCGATTTTAAACAATTCTGAGTACTTTAAGTATCAGTCAAACAGATTAGGCCTACTGTCAACGGAGGCGTAGCTTCATAGACGTGTATTCGTCATTATACGTTTACTGTACGCCTTCTTGCAACTTACATACAAAACTATGAAACTCTCTCAACGAAGCGACAGCGTAGTGCTCGCGTCGCTACACGCAAGCTTCATGACGCCTGCCATACTGCATGTTATACGCCGGGGCGTACGACGAGTAGATACATGTATTTAGTTTTGCAAAAATGGCGGGAACGACGGTCAATTTTTTTCAAATTGTGTTTGTACAACAATAATTTAGGTGAATATGCTAGAAAAGATATTGCTGAAAAGGCTTGGAGTGAGGTGGCGTATGAAAACCATATGGCCGTACGCGTGCAATACGCCTCGTGGACAGAGTTCAGTACGCCGGGATGCACAAGCTATACGGCGTATTTTGAAGCATCTATACTACGCCTCCGCGGACAGTTAGCGTAATAGTTGTTGAATACTAGCACTCGTATACAGGGTAGAAGTGAATAGTGATCTCTTGCGATTATTTCTTAACTATAGGTATAACATTTCGGAAACCCAATTACTGATCCTGAACTGAAAGCACTGAAAGTGTTGTCACTTATCGTTTCCGGCCTGTATATATTCAGTGAAACAGAACTACATGAATATTATCACACCGTCAAAAAATTACATTAGTGTGAGAGCATTGCGATATGCGAGGCAAATCATAATCGCATTACATTTCTGCCGTTATTTTTAACCGGAGGGCATTAATGCAGGCAGCATTAGTACCAGATAACACAATATAGGGTAATTTGAAATAAGGAGCCAGATTTGAAATAAAACTCTAACATCCACTACTGCACTGTCTTCATAAAGTATTGTTTCCGATACCGGTTACTTTGGAATATCATGTGTTTTATATTATCCATAAAAAAGCCGAAGGGGGCTTTTTTGTGCGTTATACTCAGTGAGTGGTCATTACGCAGTTAGCTAGGCTGTCCGTATCTCAGCATATTTTTATACGCATATTTTTTAATAAAATTTGAGAAAAGAATTTATTTCAATTTATGTAAATTGCCCATGTTATTAATACTGAGTATCATCTGTATATTTGGTTGCTTATGTTTGTACTATTTTGATAATGTTGCACTCTTCATGACTCATCACACGTTAGAGCACAAGATTACAGAAAGATTAGAGCAAAATCATATGGACTCCAATATGAAAAGGGGACGAAAAAGGTTAGGCTACTTTTTGCAGCGAAAATTCCCTTTTCGTACTGACTCTACCTACAAACGAGTAATTTATGATACCTACATATTATAAATTCGAAACTAACTCTGTCTGTCTGTCAGCTACGCGTTCACACCTAAACCGCTGAACCAATTTTAATAAAATTCTGTACAGCTTAGTCTCTCTTTTAGGCTACTTCTTTCCGAATTTTAATGAGTTCCGTAAGCAACGCGTTACAAAATAACCCGTAAAAATAGAATAAATTATCAAAACCAAAAACATTGTCAACCCTAGTAAGCTGTCGAATCAGAAAACTGGAGTACCGTACTTGTCATTCTGCGTAATCCTCTTTAAATCCTCTTTAATTTTATTGTAATAGGGTTTGCACATTAATGGAATTTTTTTTGGCGGCATATTATTCTGTGATACTGGTTTTCAAATATTGTAAATGGACTCTTTATAAGGGACTATTTAACCCACTTTTCGCTTTACTGGTATTTTCGTAACACTGTTATAATAATAATAAAATTCTTTATTTCAAGGCAACATAACCCATAATTATACAACAATAAGAAATAAAATAAAATCCAAAGAAAAAATCTAAAATATATGTTACACAATTAAGTTGCATCATTTTCTGTTCTCGCTCTGGTGAGCGAATATCCAGAATCGATATATAGGACTTTGTATATCCTCGGACAGGCACTGCAGTATAGCATTATTCGATTTTCGTATTCCTTCCCAGAAAGAAGCAATACGGGATCGAATAACCGCAAAGAAATCGTGAACCCGTGCATCAGAAAACATGCCCGATGCGCTGCAATGGCTTCTGCATAAGGATACGAAATGCGTCATTATATTGCACCCTTATGGCATGATAGGCACTTCTGGTATACTCTGTCCAAAGCTGGCAGGTGTATAGGCACATGCAATAAGCCTTGAACAGAGTGACCTTCACCTCATCTGTGCACTTTTGCAAACCTTCGCGCGAGCATATTGCATCTGATGGACAGGTTCCTTCTCTCCCGTTCCATATCCAGGTCATCCTTCATAGTGTAGGTCATTATATGTCCTAGATACCTGAATTGCCTCACAACCTTCACCGGCGAACCCAACAAGTACATATTAGGTAGTCTCCGGACCCTTGCCAGCGCGGAAAACGAGCATCTCTGTTTTGGTTACATTATATTTAAGGCCGTGTCTAGTAGCGTAGCTCTCGCAGATCACCAGTAGCTTCCTTAAACCGCTGATTGAGGGGCTGAGAAGCACCATATCGTCAGCGTAACTAAGGTTATTGACGCATACGTTACCGGATATGACATCCGATTTTGGTGCTTCTCATCTCCACAATCAGGTCATTAACATAGAAGTTAAAAAGGTCCGGAGACGTAAGCCCCCCTTGACGTACTCCGCAGTCCAACCTGTATTCGCTGGATGTCGTGTCGCCCCATTTCACTATATTGGTTTGGCCTCCGTACCAGTATTTAAATATCTTTAGGACTTCTGTCGGAACCTGAGTCGAGGAAAGTGTGTCCCAGAGAACTTCATAGTTCACCAGATCAAAAGCCGACTCAGGTCCAGGAAGCAGGCATACACAGAAGTATCACGTGAACGGTAGTAATTCACCGTGTGCTTCAGACTAAAAATAGCTAAATCCGTCGATAGCGCTGGACGGAAACCAAACTGCACATCGTCTATACGTAGATTATTCACCAGTAAAGGCCGCAAAAGCCGCTCAAATATCTTTCCAATTATAGTACCTAAGGAAATAGGTCTGTAGTTGGCTGAACTAGCAACATTACCGGTCTTTTTCTTTACAATCGGTACTACAACGGTCTTCATAAGATTCTCGGGCAAGAAAGAGTATTTTAGGCACAGATTATAAAATTCACATAATTTGGCATAAATCGTATTACCAGCGCTGTAGATATGCTCGAGACTTAGGCCGTCATGACCCGGCGACCTCTTTTCATACTTCGCACAGCCTTCGCCACATCTCTAGCACTAAATAAATCATTATTAGCACTACAGATACGGGCCGTAGGTGGAGTCTCGGGCACATCTACAGGTGGGTCAGACTTTATCTTAAACCTCTTAACGAACAGTTCAGTAATATCTTTCGGGTTGTGAACACCATCGACAGCCACTGGAAGAGCTTTCTTCTGATTAAGATTTTTAGTTGAGTTCCAAAATTTTATGAAATTTTTGTTTCTTCTATGTGTAGCTAGTATATCCATCTTTATCTTTTCTTCGTTAGACTGACACTGTCAACGTTTCAAGGCCCGCAATTCTTATTGTCTAATGAAATCACTTTTCCTGCGGAACCTGATCCTGGTATCCCTAATGTAGTTTTAGAAGATACTTTAGTTATAGGGCCTATGAATATTGTTCCTCGTTATGTAAATATTGTAGCTAATTGTACTAGATTTAGTTCTTGTTTGCGACTACTACGTGCCACTGCTAGAGCACATCAATATTTGCGATTGTTACGCGAGAGAAATTCTCACACATGCTCAAGCCACGTAGGAGGTCTGCACCCTCTTCTTTGTAAAGATATTAGAAGCGCAGAATTGCACCTGTTTAGGCATTGCCAAGAGGGTATGAACGAAGCCAGTTTGAAGAATGTTTGCACCCAAATGGACGAGAGCGGTCTATTGCGTGTTGATGGTCGAATTTCTGCTGCTGACGACATCCCAGAAGGAGCCAAACATCCGATCATTTTGAATGGTCGACACCATATAGCTCGCCTTATTGTCGCACACTATCATGTTTGGGCTGGTCATGCAGGACGCGAAACCGTAGTCAATGAAGTACGCCAACGTTTTTGGATTACACGTTTGCGACCGACGGTACGTGCCATTGCTGCGTCATGTCAGGTGTGCCGAAACAGAAAAGCAATGCCATCTGTTCCACCGATAGCGGATCTACCAGGCGATAGACTTATACACCATCATCGCCCCTTTTCAATTGTTGGACTGGACTACTTCGGGCCAGTTGAAGTCTCTGTTGGCCGCCGTAGAGAAAAACGGTGGGTTGCCCTCTTTACGTGTTTTTCGACAAGAGCGATACACCTTGAAGTGGTAGGGAGCTTAACAGCAGATTCCGCAATCATGGCCTTACGCCGATTTATTGCGAGGCGTGGTTGTCCCCACAAAATATTTTCCGACAACGGAACTGCTTTCGTCGGTGCAAGCCGCGAAATTAAAAGAGAATGGCAATCGATTCGACCCGAAATTGTTGATTTTGCAGTTAACAAGAGTATCGAGTGGCACTTTCTACCACCATCTGCGCCATCAATGGGAGGTGTTTGGGAGCGTCTAGTTGGTTGCGTCAAGCGCACCCTTTCTGCAACATTAAAACAAAGAGCTCCACGAGAAGAAGTTCTGTCTACGCTTCTTCATGAAGCGGAGAGTATTGTTAACTCCCGCCCACTTACTTATGTCTCGGTAGATGAGGAAGATGCTCCAGCATTAACGCCCAATCATTTTTTGATCGGCCAGTCATCGACTTTGCCAGTTCCTTTGGACTTAACGGACGATGATCTTTTGAGAAGAGCCAATTGGAGGAAGGCTGTAAGATTAGCAGACCATTTCTGGAATCGGTGGGTCCATGAGTATCTACCAGTTTTGACCCGTCGAACAAATGATGCTGGGCCCCCGTCTCGAAATATGGTAGTTGGAGATGTCGTTCTTATTTGTGACTCGAACTTGCCCCGTGGCATGTGGCTAAAAGGTAGAGTGATCCAAGTTTTCCCAGGACGGGATGGAATAGTGAGAGTGGCTGATGTGCAGACAGCTGGAGGAATTTTGAGACGGCCAATTCGCAAATTAATTAAGTTAGAAGTAGGTTTCAGCGCATAAAATATTTTGTTTTATATGTATAAATAACGCGTTTTTTATTTTTGTTGTTTTGTTGGTTACAGTTGCCTCGTTTATTTATAAGGGTTAGAATTAATTGTTTGTTTTGTTGCTTTGTACTTTATAACTCACATATATTTATACATAGATGTTACTTATAACCGTGTACAGAGGTCAGTCCTTGCTTCGTTGTATTTGTAAACATTCGTTTACGAGGAGGGCCATGTCAAGGACAGACCTCCGTACAATCATACTCTTTTATATATATGTATTTCTATAAATCTATGGGCTTAAGCTTTTCTCTATTCTTGTCAGTGTTCAACTATTTTTGCACTTCTTTTTATACAGTTTCGGTTTTTATATGTTTATTGTCCAAACTCCAAAATAAACCTGTTTTCCCATTCCATCCGCCTTTTCCTTTGCTGTCCACGACAGACACCATTTCAACTTGTTTTTAAATTCACTACGCGACTTAGACATATTAGTATACAACTCTCCAGTGGACGGTCTCCTGGCAAGCACTCAACATTTAAAATGTAGTCTGGCCTTATCATGAGTCGTTTTGACATGGTAATTCCACCCGGTTACCTGGTTATTCTGCCGTCGCCCACCAGAACGAAAACAGGCACTCTTCTTAGCTGCATTTTGTAAAATCTTAACAATATCAGTATAAATGCATGTGGTGCTTTCCTTTACTAGTTGGTGCATCTAGCAAATAAAGTAATTAACATGATTGTATTTTGAGTGTTGATGTAACCAACTATGGAGAGCCATTTATAAATAAATAAATAAATAAATAAATAAATAAATAGTACTTATAAAATGTAAATGATTATTAAAATTCAAACATATGTTGCCATTATTACAATCGAAACATTCAATACGAATCTTAATACTATGTAGATTATTAAGACATTCTTGGGAATACATTTTTATTTGACTAGAATTGCGAGAGCCCCATAGTATACCTTGTAAAGGTTTAGCCTCTGTGCACACATTTATCTTACTACTTATGTCATCTATATCACAGGTAATTACTAACGGAAAATGGTCCGACCATAGAACATCATGCATAACATTAATTGAGCGGATCGAGTCCCTATCTATCGAGTCCCTACCTAGCGGATAGAGCTATAGCCCCATCTAATGTAATAACCGAGTTTCGAGCAGACGAAGTCGCAATATCTCTATAAATCTTTTTTAGCTGGCAAATTGTTCGACATAATCACATTAGTGTAACATATAAAATTTAATAATAACGTTGCAGTTTCTCGGCGATCACGGGTGGGTGGGTGGTATAAGGTAACCGATCCTCTTTCGTTAAACGCACCGTCTGAATAATATGTATTAATTACCAAAACTTTTAGGATGAATTTCGGCAAATTAAACCGGTTATAAATTTCGACGGGCGTGTTGAGTCTAACTTGGAGGGTTATTGTATTGTTTTGATTACGTTGCGGAGGGCCGCGAGCTATTTCGCCGAAACCCGTTGATGCTAATAGTTTAATTGATATTGCGGACCGCTCAAAACCGTATTTAATTCGGTGGCCGTATCGATCAAATTATTGACCAAGTACATTACGAGTCAATCGGCCTGTTTTGGCTTGGATATTCGCCTCGTATCAGGGGTGAAACAACTCCGTGAACATTATGCATTGACCCTTAGTGAGGTACTCGACATATAAATGGAGTGCGCAACACTGGAGCAGGCTTCGCGATAGAAATGAAATCATTTTTGAAAGGTGACTTTTTTGTAAAAAAAAAAAACGTCGCCCCATTCTACACTTTCAGGGAGTACCTGATGGTGGCCAGAATGAGGAACGCTACCCGTGCTGACACACTACGGACTTCCACAACGCTGCTAACGAGGTCTTTATTGACCAGAAAACCGACACCACCCTGGGAGAGCTTATCGTCTTCTCGGAAGTAGAAAAGGTTACCAGACTCTAGGGTTACCGTATCCTCTCCCTGTCTTCGGATTTCGGATAACCCCAGTATCTGCCATTTGATGTAGCCCAATTCTACCTCGAGTTCGGCTAGGTGTTTGTCCAGCCGTAACTGCGTCCATTATACGTTGCCAAGGTCAGATTCTTAAGATAGCCTGCCGTAGCCCGGGGATTCTTCGTACTCCCCGTCCCGCCGTTACCGCGGCCGCTACCGTAGCTGGGAATAGCGGGACCACCGGGAACTGGGGGCAGTTTATTGTGTAGCGCTATCATAAGAGGTGAGAGGTATTTGTCCATAGTCACCACACTGGGCTTGCGGGTTGGTGACCGCAGGGTCAGACCTTTTTGTTCCAACTTCGCTGCTGCCCGTCGTTGGCCAGGGAGATTTAAGTCTGACAAATTTGGTTGGTTATACCGCCAACATTCGGTAGCCAGCGCCTCGTCAGTCTAGGCAGGGGGTACCACGAGCAGGTGAGGTTGGTATTGGGGAGCTGTGGATGTAGTGTGTCCCCCTTACACGGGTGCAGTTACAAACATAGAATATCACATGCGCATACGCCCAGACCGGAACGAATTTCTGTATGCCATACAAAACATTTGTTCCGTACGGAAATCAAACCCGCGACCCGTTGCGCAGAAAGCGATCACTCGACCTCTGCGCTAACCGTGTCGTCAATTGAATATGCAGAATATTAGTAATAATTAACTAGCAAAAAAGACCTATAATGAAAATTATAGGACTGTTAAGACTCATACAACTCTTATACCAGCACTGGCAAAGACTTCCATTCTTATAATAGCATTCGACAAGCTTTGATATACTCAAGATTTCTTGTTTTATAAAACTAAGGCTTATAATACACTACAGGATTAAGTTATAAATCTTGCTATACTTACTCAAGATAACTTGATTTTATGACTAGGTTACTTCAAAACTAAGTTATAACACTGTTATAGGACGTATGCGCATGTAGCAAGACTAGATTTTATTACATATTTAGGGGAGACCTTAATAAGATTGTGAACATATAGTCTTGATCAGAATTATTATAAAAGTAAATGTAAGATGGAGGCGAAAAGTTCTTATTAAAATTAAAATAAGCGCTTTTTTATGCTTATAATAGTCCTAACATCACGCTCTCAAGCAAAAACATTTTAAATATGGCAAATTTTAGATAAATAATATTTTTTATAAATTTATTTAAACAATTGTGTAACATTCGATTTTTACGGGCACATTAAAAAAAAGTATAAACATAGCATATATCAACATTGAATATTACTTCCCAACGATTTCACTCCCGATATCTATTGACATTCTCACAAACTATGCTGTTATGAATAGTAATATTTAAAAGTTATGTTAAATGAATCCTGTACTTAATTTAATTTCAATTTCAATGATCGCATATGGTGTTAAATATAAACGCATAAGACAAATTTTAGAAAATATACTTATTATAACCAACAGAGAAGTATATTAATAGCACATTTTAAATAAGATTTGTTTAGTAAAGCTTATAGAAGTTATCATATATATAAAGGATGCGTATTTATAATTATATTAGACTCATTATATTTCTCTAATGCTAATACAAGTACACAGAACTTAATAACATTCTGTAAGTTGATTATACGATTGTTATAAAAGCAAAATGTTCCTATAAGTGTGCCCAAATCCAGGTTTGTAACAAACTATAAGTATCTTATCAGCTTAAGAAGTAGTATTATGATAAGCAAAATCGCATATATTTTGCTAGTTGGGTAATTTATCTGTTTACTCCTTAGCCAAAAACATTAGGCAGGTGGGTACAACAAGTACCTATGCAGTACTATAAATTATTATACAGCACTAAGACGGAACAAACGAAAATGGTTTTGAGCCTATACTTGTTACCTCGAGGTTCCCTCAATACAAGGTAAAGTCTCTCATTCTTTCAGTTGCCGTCTACCGTGAGAAATGTCCTATCTATGGATATAACATATATAAATAACTTTAAATCTGTTTCTTTTTACCCATCTACGGTGAAAGTAAAAAGGAAGGCTACCAATGTGCCCGATAACATCTAAGGTATTAAGTAACGTAATTGTTTAACAAATAAGGTACGAGTATCGATGGAAGCGTCTTGCTGGTTATATAGGCTATATGGCATTACATTAAACTGTACATATAATATCAAGAGGACATAAAGTCATGAACTAAAATATATTTTTCAAAGATGGCGTTATATCATTTGAAAGGGTTCAATTAGCACATTTCAAAATTATAATCGTATTGCAAGCTGCTGCTTCTAACTTTGCTTGCATACAACCGATAATTGGGAATAATGTCTAAAATGGCGTCTAAAATATCTCACATTTTAGACGTCATTTCAGAATCATAAACAATTTTATCAACAACTAGCTGTGCCCGCGAACTACGTTGCGCCTTAATTTATTTTTTCCCGACATCTTCAACAAATATCGTTAATGTACACAGAAATAAATACAAAAACTTAACAAATTATATAGGTACTAAAACCTTCCTCAAGAATCACGCTATCGAGTGGTGAAAACCGCTTGAAAATCGGTGCAGTATAGTTTTGAGTTTATCGTGAACAGACAGACAGACAGACGCGGCGGGGGACTTTGTTTTATAATATGTAAGGATTTAAATAAAGTAGCTCCGCAAATACTTTGACAAAAAATCTAACCCGCAAATATGAATAAAAGTAAGATCTAAAAAGTATGAAACAACATTTTTTTACACTCAATATTTGCGATATGGCAGTGTAATTACTAGGTACCGTGACTTTAAATGTGGTCCTGGGGATTGAATAGTTTTTATTAATAAACCAAAATTCAGAAATTGTAGTAAACTAGCCAATTCAAATACATCCCAAGTGAAATAAATGCATTGTGTAAATAATTGTCTGTAAATTCTTAGTCTGAACTTGGCACCCATATAGATATCAATTCTTTTGTCGGCGAAGTCAACAATAACTCATATCCTTTATATTGAACTTGGCTTTACTTTCACATTTATGTTTTTGATGGGATATCATTACTTATTGTGCAGAAATGATTCATCAGTATTCATCAGATAATCGCACAGCAGCGCTCGCACTTATAAGCGCGACTGTCTTTTTTATTACTTACACCTATAAGTGAAAATAATTGATACTTACTCTGAACATATAGAGTAAGTATCAATTATTTTCACTTATATACGCCTAATAGTCTACCTCGATGCCAAATCTAAAGTTCCTATCCCAGGTCATCTGGAAGCGGGTTAGGTCTTTCATTACCAAGTTAGTGATTCAGTCATTAAAATGCCTGTTTTTAAACGTAAATGTATCAATAACTGATGGAGCTACATTTATAAAATTCTAGATTCTAGACAAGTGTCAAAATTCATGGATGTAAAATTTAATAGGTTTCGAGTGGTGAAGGGGTCAAAAGTAGCTTGAAATGGTTCATGTAATATTATTATATTAGTTTATTGATATTAACTCATCTTTACAGCTCTTATACGTCCCCACAGAGAGGCACGAGCCTACCCTAACTAGTTAGGGCGATTAGGCCTTAGTCAAACCACGCTAGCCCAGTGCGGATTGGTTGACTTCACATACACCTTTGAATTACTTCGCAGTTGAATGCAGGTTTCCTCACGATGTTTTCCTTCACCGTAGGAGCATCAGGTAAATGTACATATGAAATTCGTGAAACGAAAAACATATTGGTACATGGCAGGATCGATCGCGGGCCTCCCGATTCTACTCGAACTCGGAGCACAGTCCAGTGCCGAGGCCACAGCGCCACCGACGCTCTGTTATTAATTATTTATCGCGCGATATTAATTATTTATCAATTATTTTCAGTCTTCAGATTTTTTCTTTATAAACGCGTAATAGTCTTCCTTGATGCCAAATATCAAGTTTCTAGGTCATTTAGAAGTGGGTTAGGATTTTAACCGACATTGAAAAAAATATTTTGCAAAAAATAAAAACCGACTTCAAAAACACTGAAAAGTTAAAAATAATATAAGAATAGGTACAGACAGTATCACACTTCTATATTGAAGTCGGTGCGAAACGATAATCTTCTAGAAAATCTTAAAATATGATAAAGCAGTGTATGTAACTTTTTTTTCTTTTTTAATAACGTCGCCCCACACTAGGTTTTTCTCCTGTGTCGTGAATGCAGTTACAAACATAGAATATCACATGCACATAAGCTCAGACCGGAACAAAATTCTGTGGGCCATACAAAATATTTGTCCCGTACGGAAATCGAACCCGTGACCCGTTGCGCAGTAGGCGATCACTCGACCTCTGCGCTACCACGGTAATAGTATATAACTATTACCGTGGCGCTACCGTATGTAACTGCACATAACTTGCCACTAACACACTGGCGTGATAATAATAACAACTACTATTCAGCTGTGGGCCCACGGACAAGTAGCATTTTCTACGACCGCCATTAAATATTAAATGGCAAAATCTTGTCTCATACTTTTTAGGGCGTGATTGTTCAGTAGTTGGGTTTAAGTTTTTGAACTTCCTTTTTATTTCACAATATAAGATAAACGCTACAATCGGCCCCCTTATTGTATATGTGACTCTTAGGCGCGACGCCCACACGAGAGTCGAGTCAAGGCGCGGGCGCGTCGAGGCGCAGTTGCGGCGTGCGGAGTCGAAGCGCAGGCATTCTTTACACAGTCAACCTCATTAAACATGTCGTTGTTCGAGGATGAAGACCTGCTTGCACTTGATAGATTCGAGGAATTTTAAGATGATATAAATATATAAAAACAAAGATTTATAAGATAAAATAATTTATTGATTTGTGTCAGAATGAGATTAATTGCAAAAGAACCAAACTAATCAATTGTTACATTGTTTGATTGTTGATTGTTGACATCTGTATCAACTAATCGGGTATATGAATTTCTAATTTTCTATTTCATAAGTTATCCTAATTGATTTTAATAGCTTAAACAAAATATAATATTAGTTGTGTTTAATGTAAGTAACAAATTCATATTATGGTTATTTAAATAACAATTGCAAATATATACTATTATAGGTATATTTTATTACCATAATTTATATATGATTATTTAAGATATGATAGGGTTCTGCTTATCCCTTTCCAGTGATACTTATAACCATGTGGTTTTTGTTATCCTCTTAAAATACGTCTTGTAGTAACTAAATGAATGAATTTAGTTACTACAATTTAGTTACTGTTTTTAATACATCATAAAGTGGTTATTACTTATCATATTTTTGGATACATGTTGTTGTAAAACTTGTACTTTTATATATTTGCCATGTGGTTATTTTTCGTGTCACAATATTGTATTGTAAATTAATATTGTATTTTATAAATGATGTTTGAAGTATTTAAAGAAATTATGAAAATAAATTACAGTATGAAACTCATTTATTATAAAGTTACAAGCCTATTTCCGGTAGATGCATAGCAAACTTGTTCCCGCCATTTTGTGTTGCTATAAAAGGCTTCGGTTTCGCCGCCAATGGATCATTAGTTTTTCAACAATTCGACCGTGTTGGCGGTAGCCACTGTCTTCGGGAACAAGTTTGTCTTGCTGCAAGGTTGCTACTGTACGAAGCTAAGTATTCTTTAGGATATTCTATTTCTCTGTCTTGTTAGAAACTTTGACTTTTGTCCTTAAATGTCTAACTGTGTAATTGCTATGTCTAATTTTTAATCACTCGTTCTTTTGTTGTATGTTATGATAAATGTAATATAACTTTGTAACTTTTATTTGAAAAGAGCAACCCCCGAGTTTCTCGCTAGCTCTTCTCGGGGAAGTCTGCATTCCGAGCTAGTGGTCGAGTCATTTTTAATAAAAATAATAGTCCAATTTATATTGTCGTTTATACTTACATTACCTATTTACCTTACTTAAATATTGAAAGTTATTTATTACCTTCACTATATATATATATATATATATTAAAATTTAGCTTTCCCTTTTTTAAACCATTTAACACACTCGTATAGGCATTAAATTCAAATAAAAGAAGATTTTGGGTTCACCCATATTTGAGATTTGAGGAATTGCGCCAAATGGGGTTTATTCAAAGCTGCACGTGACCTGCGATACTATCCTGATAAGTTTCATGAGTTTTTTGGTCCTATTTGTTTCTATTGCTATAGTCGGAGCGTGTGTGGTCATAAAGACACGGGTTACAACGAACAAGTTCGATGATTTTTAATTTTTATGTCGTCAGACATTTCACTTCAATTAATAGGTACGCGTACGTAATACACGTCTAAACACAGCCACGACCGAAATGCAAGGAAAAAATGGCGGTAGAGTCGCGGCGCAGCGTCCCCACCTCGACTCGCCGCTAGAGATGGTCGTTATTACGATAGCAGATAATATAATGCATTATATCAACGTAACGAATAACACATTATTGAGCAACGGATTATCCTGCTATCATTATAAACTGCTGTTGATGTTGTAGCGCAATGACTGACGTTCCACCCACCGCGCTGTTGCCGATAACGTAACGCGAGAGCTTAGAGCATTGTCTAAGCGCGAGTGTGAAGCAAAGAGCGAGAGCGCAATAGATGTGTACGGGAGATAGCAATATAAACTGCACGAGTCACGACACGATAATCGCAAACCACTAATTTTTGTGCTATCTCACATTGACGTAAAGTTCACTTTAAAATGTTTGATGATCGCAACGATTTGAAATAACAGGTGAATAATAATTATTCGTTATACTGCTGTTTTGAATGAGATTCATCATCATCATCATTTCAGCCAAGAGACGCCCACTGCTGGACATAGGCCTCCCCCAGAGATCTCCAAACCGATCGGTCCTGCGCCTCCCGCATCCAGCGGCTTCCCGCGACCTTCACCAGATCGTCGGTCCACCTTGTGGGGGGCCTACCAACGCTGCGTCTCCCGGTACGCGGCCGCCACTCGAGGACCTTTCCGCCCCAACGGCCGTCAGTCCTGCGAGCTATGTGTCCTGCCCACTGCCACTTAAGGTTTGCAATTCTTTGGGCTATGTCGGCGACTCTAGTTCTTCTACGGATCTCTTCATTTCTGATGCGATCGCGTAGAGAAACCCCGAGCATAGCCCTCTCCATTGCCCTTTGAGTGACATTGAGTCTTCTGATGAGACTCATTGTAACGGCCACGTCTCAGTTCCGTACGTCATCACTGGCAACACGCACGAATTGAAGACTTTCGTCTTAAGACACTGCGGTAAATTGGCCGAGAATATGCTGCGTAGCTTCCCGAACGCTGCCCAGCCGAGTTGGATTCGTCGATTTATCTCTTTCTGGAAGTTGGACTTACCGAGCTGGACTATTTGTCCCAGGTAAACATATTCGTCAACAACTTCCAGTGTAGAGCCGCGAACCTTCACAGGAGTGGGTACTACATGGGAATTCACCATAATTTTGGTCTTGTCCATGTCCGAATGAATGAATTTGAATGAGATTGCTGTTTAAAATTTTATTGTTCGTTCAATTCTGTTCAGTTCAGCAACAGATCCAATTAGAGAAATTGTGATTATTTTTTGTTACGATTTAATTATTTCAGTGTGTAAGTGCGTAATTAAAAGTTAGCGTAAGTGTAAATAATAATTGTTTTATAGTTAGTGTTCAGTAGTTTTAAATATTAAAAATGCCGAGAATAAGAGCCCCGATCGCTCCTATTTGGAACTATTTCGATGTTATTAACAGTGTAAATACACTGTTGTTCATTGTGCAAAACAGCTGTATAACAGGATAATGAACAGCAGTTTACAATAACAGCTATATGGAAATAACACAGCACTGTTATTCGTTATTTGGAAACAGTCGTTACTCTCATCTCTACTCGCCGCGCCTCGACACGACTCCACGCCGCGACTCCAGTATATGTGCGCACTGTCATTTATTTCTTAAGGAATCCTAGAGGCGGCGCACCGCTTAGGCGCCCGCGCCTCGACTCGATTCTCATGTGGGCGTCGTGCCTTAGATCTGCCACGAACGCCTTCAATTTGACAGTCATAGCGGCGTCAAAACAAGGCTCTGTGACGATTGTCTTAAAAGGCAGTGTTGGATGCACATTGTCTGTTGAACAGTTGAACTGAAGACTATCGTGATAAACTTTGAGTAACATAATAACGGGTTACTAGTTTTTTTTTTGTTCATTTTCAATTATAAGTAGATTGTTAACTGTAAGTTATATCCATATTTGCATATGGCAAATAATGGCATCATTTTCTTCTGTATACTTTTATTTACATCTAAAATATCTAGCGAAATTCAATTAATTTAACTGTATCGTATCATTTGCCCACTATATGTCAAATAATGTGTACATTAATAAAAATTAAAGTGTTGAAAATGTTGACAGTTAATTTAATTAAGGAATTGAATAATAATTGAATTTCACTAACGGCCATAGGCGCATACAGTCGCAATCCGCAGTGTTACTTCAATTTCGCTTCGACATATTTTGATCGTACATAGAACCAGTGCAAAACTATTTTTTCTTAGCATAGTAAAAACAAGGTACGCGCCCGTGGTCTAGGTATTTATTATACTATAAGTAAGTAAAATAGATAATGAAGTTGTGAATAATTACTTTTTGGCCGCTCACCTCGTCCTCGTGGTACCAGAAGATGTAGGCGGGCGGCTCGGGGCTGAACTGGATGAGGCAGGTGAGGTTGATAGTGGAGCCGATGTCCACGTGGAGATCGGGCCCGCCCAGGATTCGCGCTGACGGCACTGTAATAATATGCTTCAAATATACGGGCCGTTTTACATAATAATATAAACGTAGTCCTCTGTTTCCTTCCCGAATAATGACAATTATTATAAAAAAATCAATGGCCACTATAAGCATATTTCTATGTTCTCCTTTTATTATTAAATTAGTTATTAAAAGAGATTTAAGCCTTCAAAAACTTAAAAATTTGGCTGGATTTTCTGCTGTATTCAAACATCCAGCAAACAAATTTGACGAGATTATAATATGAGAAAAGCAAAACATAGAAACACAGCCAAGACCTTTCTTTAAATTTTAATGCAAAATTAATTAAATCGGTCTAGTTTTAGAGGAGAAGACAGGGGACTACGCAACGTATATTTTTTGTACTTTTCATTCAGTTGTCTCTATCGCGCTCAGTTCTGTTGTTTGGGCAGACAGCGTGACAGCAATACATTTTACACATAATATTTATTTTTGAAATCTCTCGATCTAAGTGTTTCCTCATAAATAACACAAACGCACGCAGCAGGTAGAATTGTTATTAATAAATAAGATAACACATTGCAATTGTTAATAGAAGAAGAATAGTAGCATTCATCGGAAGGAAGCTGTCAAAGCACTACTTAGGCTATGATTTCTTTATTTATAGTGAATTTCTTTATAGTGATAATGGAACAACCCTGACAGCGGGGACTTTTAGCTTTGACGATCCGCCCTTGCTGTGTCCTAAGGTCTCCGACAGGGCCAATTAATCGTTTCGTGAATATGTGAGTAAGCAATCATAGAGTGTATACATGTTAACACTTCGTAGGATATTCCGCAATCTCGTTTCATTGTCTGTAGTGACCGTGAATCAGAATCTTCAATTGCATAGAACATCTATCCGGATTACTTTTTAACTAACTTCACAAAAAGGAGGAGGTCGATCAATTCAATTGTATGTTTTTTTTTTATGTTTGTTACTGGTCATTCATTAATTCAACTCTGTCATTCATTAACCAATTTGGAAAATTCTTTTATTGTTTGAGAGGGTATACTTTCTGATTGTCTCCAAAGCCAGGATCTGGTGACAGGATCCAACAAAAATCGAGGGAAACCCTTATTTATGTTTGTTACTACATAACTCTGTAATTTATAAACCGATTTGGAAAATTATTTTTTTGTTGAGAGAGTATATTTCCGATTGGTCCCATTGTCACCCAAATCAGAATCTGGTGATGGGATACCACGAAAATCTAGGGAACCCCTTCATTTTATAGGCACTTTCAACTTGTATCATGTTTTTTTCTGAAGCTATTCAGGTATTTGCGTCCAGTAGTCATGTGACAAGATGATGATGGAAGGATCCTTGACATTAGAAGTTAAGGAGATGTTAGTTTTTTAATACAATATGCACGTATTGATCCTCTCTGTATCTGTTGTATTCTTTTAAGTTACTTCGTTGAGATGGTATGAGATTCACAAATACCAATATAACATTTTTTATTTTGAAGTCTGTGCCAAATTTTAACTCATGATTATCCATCATCTGCAACGACTTCAAAATAAAAATGTGATGTTGGTATTCTTACATTATTTTGGACTTTTTTGTGTTTTTGAAGTGGGTGTTTATTTTTTGTTAAAAATATTTTTTCACGACCGACCTGTCCTCACTTCGCACGGGTAGTTGGTAAATCAGTAACAATGTCAAGCGCAGAATATATGCATCATTCATTCATTAGTCTTTTGTACCTGTGGGAAACTCTGTGTCAGAGTCGTCTGCATCACATCACCTATATCTTACCTATTTCTGTTTTGGTTTGAAGGGTAAGATACTCGTAGACAGTGAAAGTCCTGAGCGCTGTGACTTGAGATCTTATGTCACAAGATATCAACGTACATACGTCTACATCGGCGTTCTTCTATCTAGGGTTTGTAGATTAGCAAGTCTTATAGAAGCCACGTGTAAGTTAGGCGATTGTAGCCACTTACCACCAGTATGCCTGTTTGCCATCTTAGTATTTTTTTTATAGAACTAATTAAGCAAACAAGTAAACTGCCCACCTAATGGTAAATGCTAATAGTCACCTACAGTACATGTGGTTGTTGTAAGATTCGCAGCAAATCTGCAATCCCCACGGGAACCACAGTGTACGTTATTTATAATTATGCTATGACCCACTGATTTAATTATTGATAGGAACTTTTTCACCATACACTATTTTTGCGTAACTTTTACAATAGCACAGCGCACTTGTCAAAACCTTTCAAAAGAGAATTTTATATCTCAACAATACATTACTGTTTTTTTCATCATGTCTATAAATCGTAGCCTATCTCGACAAATAAGCTGATGAAGACTACCGTATGAAAGCCCCGGTTATAGCGCAGAGTTCGTCTCGAACGCGAAGACCACCGGCTCGCTACCTCTCGCCCAAACTTTGGTTTCTACCAAAAGTCCTCTCACATCTATGTAACCTTTTTAGTTAAGTCACTTTATAATAGTTTTACTTTTATATAATGATTGACAAAATGACGGTTTGTCATTCTAACTGGTAATTTTGCTAACACATTTGCTCGTTACATCGAATCCGAGTTTATTTCCTAAATACAATATAAGAGCGCCCTACGCTAGACGGTTGAAGTTTATGATATTTGCCCGAAAAACACGAATTCAACACTTAATTTACATTAATGAACCATAGTAAGTAGTCACTTGCATAATGTAGCAACTTCTGAGGCACACAGATATATTGTAGGCATAATGTAGTAACTTCTGAAATACACAGGACAGCTTCTTGATGAAATTTCAATTGTAATTTTGAGCAGATTCCTTGTGCCGAAGAAAAAGACAATAAACAAAAACACTTAGACGAGGAGACAGTTTTTATAGCTTATAAAAGCATTGTAGGATTATAGTAATTAAAATTAATAATAATTAAAATAAAATAATCTTTAATAAATTTCATTGAATATAGACAAATTAAAGCATTTAAAAATCATAGCTACAATGAATAGCAATAATATAACGTACCTATAGCTTTTTATTATAACAATATCATCATCAATACTTATGTTAGATGCCATAGTATTTAATCTACAACAAACAATATTGATTGCGTTTGTGGTGCTAGATGTTGTAACATAATTATTTAATTAAGTCGTATCGGAGTATTCCTGTACGTGTTGTTCCGGTGAAATTAATTATTAGCGTTTGAAACGCTCCGCCAAGGTCGGCAATGTGGTTTGCGATCGCTTCGTATGTGTAAAGCGATACACCACTGTTATGAAGAGGTTTATAGTAATGGTTTGATTTGTTGCATACATAACGCTGTAATTTCTTGCTAAATATAGGATTTTTTTGAAGCAACAGCCAAATTTTGTGTGCTTGTTCAGATAAGTGAAATGAACAACCTTTACTATGGGACCAATCTTGAAGTCGCAAGGTTCAATGGGTGTTGAACTTTGTTTTGTTATTAATTTTGTTTTATGGGTACATCTACCATATTTGTTCTCTGCATCCATCTGACAGCAAATATCACAAGCATTAAGTCCGCAGTTGTTTAGTTTAGTTTTTTCAAAAAACGTCGCCCCACTAGGATCTTCTCCAGTGTCGTGGATGCAGTAACAAACATAGAATATCACATGCACTATAATATGCACATACGCCCAGACCGGAACAAATTTCCGTAGGCCTTACAAAATATTTGTCCCGTACGGGAATCGAACTCGCGATCCGTTACGCAGTAGGCGATCACTCGACTTCTGCGCTAACCGTGTCGTCAATGTACACAATGCTAGGTGCATACAGAATTAATAAATAATTAAAGCAAAAATACGAAAGTCGATAAAGGTGCGCCGGGCAGCGTAGGCAGTTGCTACTCTTAGCAGCGGCAGTGGCATGAGAAGTAACTTACATACTCGTCCTGTCCACTTCTGCTGATTATAAATGCGGTATAACAATTTTAAATTTAGTCCAATGCAATTATTTTTAATGTTATTTATCATTAGCTGTCACGAAAAATGATCTGTCAAAAGCTCTTGTTTTCGATTAATGTATTTGACGTTGTGGCACAGCTACAATAGTTCGGAAAAATAGTAGATTTTATGCCGAGTGCATAAAGCAAGTCATTCTTATCCGAGATCGTCATATGAAGATGAAGAAGTCGAGGATAAAAGTGATTTGTGCACGAGTTATAAACTCTGCTTTTCACTTCGATTGCGAGAAAATAAAACAGTAACATAACATACTAACATTTATTCTATGCTATAACACTCCACAGTGTTGAAGGCTGCAGTTTTTTCGATAACTCATCAAAGTAACTTAAAAGAACACTTTCAGCGAATGTATTCACTTGTTTTTCTTTCCTCCATCTTAGAAATTTGTCATAAGTTTTCATATATAGGTATTTGCCGAGATTTTGGCGGCAATATTTCTTGCACCACTTTTTGTGCGTTTATTTCCATTAAAGTATTAGGAGTAAGTTCTAAATCTTCTTCTTCACTTGACATTTTTAAAATTTAGTTAATTCAACAATAACTGAGAAAATTCAATACGAAAATTTCACGGCTTCTTTCCCGCTACTTTACTTTTTTAAATTTTTGTGCATGATTTTCGGGCA
This sequence comes from Schoenobius gigantellus, assembly GCA_963935595.1. NCBI lineage: Eukaryota > Metazoa > Arthropoda > Insecta > Lepidoptera > Crambidae > Schoenobius > Schoenobius gigantellus. The sequence continues at coordinate 47,452,978 of OZ012542.1, read as the reverse complement.
AAGAATAAAATATATACAGCCCACTCTTAAATTATTTTGGAATATTGTTTTTTTTAGTGATGAATATGTCTTGATATTTAGTTACTTTTTCGTATTATCTTATTATAAACCAAAAATGCAAATAGGGACGGATATATTATAAATTAGCAAGTTTTATCCGTGCACAATTTATTATGTTTGGCTGCATGGTCTAAATGGTCACTGCCTTAGTATAGATACATTTAAAAAGCTACTTTTTTGCCCTTGTACATAAAGTTCAACTTTATGTCGCCTAGATTCTGCATAAAGTAGTACTTTTTCGAGCATGAGAAGTGAAAACGTGTTTTATAAGTTTTTTCCGGTATTTTTTCTAATTTTGAACTTTAAAAGAACCTTCTCCGTAATCCATAAAGTAATCCATAAAATAATCTAAAATAGTATGAGCCTAATCCGTTTTCGAGATATGTGTTCAGCAACATAATATATATAGAGATCCATTTTTTTATATAGTAAGAGAGGGATATTTGAGGGAACAGTTACTGTAAAGAGCTACTTGTAGTCCCAGCCTTATTTAAAACTAGCAAAATTAGTAATCCATGATACATGTAACTACACTTTGTATCACAGTGGCATCTAATTGAGCGGTTTCATCATGGCCGGTGTGTCACATTTCTGTCGTCGTTGCAAGAAAATTTTCGGAAGTTTTTGAGTAACTATCTCGCTTATCTATATTATCCATAATTAAACTGTTTCAATCAGTTTCAAAGAACATATTTAATAGCTTAAAAATATCCCAAGATAGTGAGATCAAATTGTTAAGATTGTAAAAATAGCGTTGATTTTGTATATGTGATTTGATCCCTGGATGAAGTTTCCAAATACTCACTTTGGGAGTCCGGTTACGTATTCCAAGCTTATTCCAAGTGGTTAATTTATCTACTTATTTCTTTATTTTCAGGTTGACTATCATGCCAAGAAAATATAAAAGTAAAGCAGGACCTCGACCTATACTTTAAGATTGGCAGTGGAGAGTAAAAGAATAGTAAATAATAAAGGTTGTCAAATTGTGGCTACATCTCAGTGTAATTGTTGTATATCTGATATGTTTATGAAATAAAAAAATCTGACAGAATGAACTGAGAAGATGTGATTAAAGCTCATCAATACCAACTATAATAAGTAAAACTACTAGATTTTGTTTATTTACCTGGACAGATATTGTTTTAAGATTTCATACCAAAATGTACAGAATAAAAAATAACAACCGACTTCAAAAACACTGAAAAGTTAAAAATAATATAAGAATATTTACGACATCACACTTTTATTTTGAAGTCGATGCCAAACGATGATCTTCTAGAAAATCATAAAATTTGGCACCGACTTCAATATAGAAGTGTGATGTCGTGTGTACCTATTTTTATATTATTTTTAACTTTTCAGTGTTTTTGAAGTCGGTTTGTATTTTTTGTAAAATATATTTTATTTTTAACTTTTTAGTGGAAGAAACTAATTTAATAACAGCTCACCTTGGCTGAGCTGGTATAAAATTAGGGTTTCCCTCGATTTTCATGAGATCCCATCATCAGATACTGACTTTGGTGACCTTGGGACCACCCCAGGAGTATACTCTATCTAAAACAAAAAGAATTCTGAAAATCGGTCCACAATTGGCGGCGTAATCGCGTAACTTACACACAAATAAACAACAACATACGTATCGAATTGATAACCTCCTCCTTTTTTGATGTCGGTTAAAAAGGTTTACCTTAATAAATTTGTTTTTATTATAAGCTTACTTGACTTTGAATGCGGGTTGGTTAGCTCTTTGTTGTCTTCCTAGTTGGAAATATCAAGTATCCCGTACATTAGGTAGATCTGTTCTCCCGAACAAGTCATCCAAATAGTGAGGAACAAGTCATCTAGAACAGGGCTGTCAGGACCAGACGTTTACCATTGTACTCTTATTTATAGATAAAACTTGTATACAAATCAAACACTGAATTTTGTTATTATTTTGCAGATAGTCTAATGTGTATTCTCATTAAATGCACGATTTTCATCACTTTCTTTTCACCTCATTTCATTTACAATAACAAATGTTATGTCTGTGAACATAATGTTTATTATTTTGCTAAAAAAAATATGTCTGCAACACAAAACAGAAATACGTAATTAATATACTCAAAGGGAGGGAGACTCTGTACCAGACTCGACTGCTTGGGTACCTTCGTCTTACTTATTACTGCGGCAAAGCAGCCGTGGTTGCATTGCTGTGTTCCAGTTTGAAGGGTAAGATATGGCAGTGAAATGACTGGGTGACCGTGACTCTACATCCTATGTCACAAGTTGGCAATTTACACAGCGGTTCTTGTGGGATTGCAGATTTGCTGCGAATCTATAAAGAGCCACATGTACTATAGGTGACTGTTACCACACATATCATCTGATGGGCAGTGTGCTTGTTTGCCAACATAGTTGTATAAAAAAATCAAAATATAGCTCTTACATCGAACTACCAATGAAAGACGACCACAATCGGCTATCGAAGAACACAGTTCGGGATTCCCCGATTAATAGTGAGTGAAAACTTTTATAATGTAACGATTTACGGCACTGAATACAAGTCTTTTGAGCTAGTCGTAGAAAGAAATAAATACCGAAGTCTTTGTCAATTAATTAAATTAATCTGAAGTGTAATGAACTATTTGAAATATTTTAATTCTTTTATTCTAGATGCCATAAAAATTAAGTTAAATGTAATTTTACCAAAAAATACCAAATGAAAATTTAGGTACTTGTGGTAGATTAGAAACATGTTGCGGGCCGCACAAATATAAGCCGCGGGCCGCGGTTTGGACAGCCCTGACCTAGAATATGAGACACAGTACATTTACAGCAGTCGTTTTTTGTTATACACTTGAATTTGCAATGAATATTAAAGGCCTTTTTAAGGCAATTCCTGGTTAAATTCTGATTAAATTAAATAAAAAATGTCTTTTAAACTCTTTTAATAATTGAATTAATACCCAAAAACAAGTGTCCCTTTTTCTCCCCTATAGAATATTACTGCGGTAAATTAAATTCTCCCGCTGTTCCTGACGGTTCCGGCTACGATACGGATATCTCGCTTTTATAGCGCATCAGGGATATTCACAAACGTATACGTTGCTGGATTCTAGGTAACTTTACGTAAACGTTTCGCGTTCCTAGTGCGTCGCGTGCGAGCCAGCCCCAAATCGATCCTATCAATAATTGTGGTAACAGATTTGATTGCCCAATCAACTTTGTTCATCGGTAGACGCGCTCTCCGATTACGATAGACCAAATAATACCAGTGTCGAATCTAAGATGTGTTAAGAAATTGTTATTTAATAGGTAAGAGGGTATTTGTATCTTGTCTACGAGACTTGTGAATTATATACGATAGGAGGGTAAGGAGAGGGAGGGTATTACGTCTCTGAGGCCCGCAACGGACGTTGTGGTTTCACTTCGCAATTGGCATTACTAGTCCGGCTCGAAGGACCAAACGTAACAAGGCCATTTCCCGCCAAGAAACAATGCTAATCTGCTGTAGGTGATTTTAAAGCTCATATCGTAGATGAAAATTTGTGTTAGTGTACAAGGTCAGTTATTGTGACTACATAATTCAGAAGATAATATTAAGTATTTTTGAGCGGCGGCGTTGAATTGATGAAGTATGTAAAGGGATTTCACCAAGAATTTTTGAAAAATAAATTTGATGGAAGATTTTAGTGCTCTGTATATGACATACCTACATGCAATTAGTACCAAAATCGCCCAACAATTAGTATTATTATTCATACTTATATTATAAAAGCGAAAAGAGCTTGATCTGTCTATTATTTCATGTCTAAGCAGCTGAAACGATTTTAATGAAATTCAACGAGGTGTAGCTAGTAGTATTTTGTTAAAGTTTTGTGTTGTAATTTCTTGATGGAACTCCATGGTATCTTGTTATTAAAACACAAATTTCACAAGTTCCACTTGAATCTTTATTATATTTCAATTATTGCGACCGGTTTGGATACGTCATCGTCAGGCATGACGTATATAACAAGTAGTATTTTGGTTTTAATAAGCGTCCCATAGGGATAAACATTTCTTGTTTTCCTTAAATAGTATGTTTTACAGTATAAAAAGATATATAGTATTTCGTTAAATATATAGTTAATTTCTGAAATCTAACAATCATAATAAAACAAGCATGCGCATTTTTAGTTTTTAAAATATCGTTAGTTTCATAAAGATAAATTATAAGCTTTACTTTTAGATAAATATATTTTATGAGATTAAATTATGTTTAACTAATCTATTAGTAAGAAAAATCTTGTTAGAATTGGGTAAGGTACTGTTTAAAGCTCATAGATTTCCAGCCAAGGTGCAACTTTCAAGGGTTTCAAATCAAACGCATTAATGCAATAGTTACATGATTGGGCATAATCATCGTAATAGTTCTGATGCTCATCACCGGGGTCGCTCGTACTCTCTACACCGTCGGCGTTAAAATGTTTATCTGCAAATAAATAAGCAAATTTCAAACAAGTGCTTTGTCATTTAATTGGCACCCAACGTGGGACATTCATCAAAATTGAATAGTGAGCGCTAAGAAGAAGCATTCTCAAAATTATTTTATGACGCACATGTATGCCAAAGTAAACGAACTGTAACAAGGAATATGTGTACAGTTATGGTTACGTCAGTAGTGAAAAGCAAATTATTCTCAAATTGCTTCAAGAGCAATTTCAATCATTTTTTGATTTTTTTGCTCTACAAATTCTTTATTTCTTGCAAAATTTGACCCAAGCAAACATACATGTTGGTTAAAAGCTTATAAATACCATCTAGCAAGTGTAAAAACGTTTTAACATAGTGAAAAAATGCGAAAATTGGGTCTCGTCTGTGAACTATTTGACGCGCGTTTCATACAAAATGCGGACCATATTATAGTTCAGTTATCAGCACGGAAATTGCAAGCTTCAGCAGCGAAGTCACAGCAGTTTTGATTTCAATAAGGAAGTGCAATTTGTCCAATTGCTTGACCATTGAGCGGGTCGATGAGAGAATAACTGGACTTAATGGCACACTTATAAAACACTTTGCATAATTTTTTTTAAACGGGAATTGCTGACTGCGGAATGCTCCAGCAAAGAAGCTGCATCGTAATTGAAATATTTACATATATTTTACACTAGTACTAGTTTCAGAATGATGTTTAAATTGAAAATAGACTTGCTAGTTTCCACATATTAGTCAGTTTTAGCTATTGGTTTATTTTGATTGATTTAGCGACAAAATATTTGTAATTTCTAATTAGAACTAATAGATTACTTAGCGTTGTATTGTAAACAAAGTTATCTTTCATACAACTTACTATAGACAAAGTAAATGTAATAGATTTTTGTCAAAAGCGGCATGTTAAGTCAAGTGTAACATTCATGTTTGAGCCTCTGACGGTTGGCGCCCAATGTGGGCTGTTCGCGCTAAGTCTTGTCAACTGGTACAATCAGTCCGGCACGTACGATTCGGTGGACTTTCCCTCGTCAGCGATGACGTGGTCAAGCCTCCGCGGCTACCTCACGTAATTCTCAGGGATAACATTGTCTTTTTTTGATTCCGGAATTATTATTATAGCTATTTTTATGACCTTGTTAGCCACGTGTTGATTTTTTAAGCAATTCAATTTCCTTATAGGCATTTAGAAGAACCTGCTAGACCTGCTAAGCCAGCTGCTAGCTGTGGAAATTTTACAGATTGACGCTAAGCGTATGCTACATGGGGGTTTTGTACAAGTATGTAACGCCAATAGAGTACTTTATCTTTAATGATTTCCCTAATTGGAAAAACAATTAAGTCTTATCGTATTTTAAAATTTATAAAGTACTGTTTACATGTTAGGTAAAGCGGGTACCCACTGGAGTCTGCGAATAGATTTATGGTAGTAAACAGAATTCATTGACGATAATTCAGCTGTTGCCACGCGGCTGGCTCGGACGGAACAGACATTAAATAGCAATTAAAAATGTGCAAAGTAGGGGCAATTTGTCACCAGCCGTGACGCTGCTGACGACGACACGTCATTACGAGCTGAACCTCACCACGAGCGCTTACAGCAAGCCTGAAACAATGTAAAACAAAGACAGCGCTATAGTAGCAAAATTCGCCAGCTCGCTTAGACTTCGTTTTAAGCGCTCATGGTAGGCTGCCTGAATGCATGGTACACGGGTATTACAACTAAGATGAGCCGTACATTTGCATAAATATACATTTAATTTTTTTTATGATTGATGAGCATATAACGGACTTGGTTTAGACCACAGTTTAAAACATGTTTTGTTTTTTTTTTGTTATTGGTAATGTATCTGTTAGGCAAGCAATGTAAAGAAATGTTTTGAATGTTTATGGACGCATGGATGATTAATGACTTTTAGATTAGAAGTATCTTGTCTTGTATTTTGGAGTAGGCACAGATTAATGTCTGTGGGAGTAGGTATATTGTGTACTTTCATCTTTTCAACGCATGTTAAAGGTACGTATAGTAAATATGTATTTTTGGAGTTAGTCAAGTCGCAATAAGTTAGTTAGTGTCACTTCCGCAAAGCTTAATTTATAATGGCCAATAAAATTACTATTAGGTACTCAAGTTTACCGCTATGACTGTTCCGCAACAATATGTTGCTTTTAACCAGGATGGGACACGCCAGTTCCAAAATCTGTAGGGCCTGCAAGGAGGGAGAGGAGAGCATGGTGCACCTGCTGTGCCACTGTGACGCCCTAGCTTGCAGGAGACTAAGGCTGATGGGAATTGGATACCCAAAACCGGAGGACTACAGGGCCATACCACCGAAGGACATCGTTGAGCTCATGGGCACGATAGACTGGACCGTTGGTGGCGATGGCATTACGGACTAAGCTTTACGGCAAGGGGTAGCACAAAAGATCCATGGTGGGTCGAAGTGCGAAGGCTCAATAATTGGGCCACCCCCACCCGAAGATAAGATAACCGAAGATAAGATAACCATACTCGAGTTAGTCAGTTTGTAACTCAGATTAAGAGCACTTAAATAGTCGTATCTATTACAGCATCATATTAAACTTATATTGATAAGTTTGCTCATATTCACAGTGAATGAAGACTACTTTGGCTTAACAAAGTTTAAAAGAGATCAATAGGTTAAAGATTTCGTCGGGGCTGGTATGAGCTCGGTGGCTGATAGGCTAGGCGTCAACGTGGTATGTTGGAAACGCGGGCTCAAATACCGCCCAACGCGAAATTCTTCTTTATTGATTTTATTCATCATTTTTCAATTAATAAAATTTAGCATTTTTAGAGAAAATGCAAAGTTCTATATAAAAAGTTTGCTAATGCTAATGACATAACCTAAAGTAGGTGAATGACGATATTTCTATTAGAGTTTAAAAGTTTTTTGCTCATTTTTTCTTGTGAGCTTAAAGACGTCTTGAATAGCTAGTAGAAAAACAATAATGATCCGGACGAGCCTATGATTGTCATTTATATTCTGATTGTTATTACTAGGCAGCTTCGATTTGAAGTTCAGTGGATTCAATGCACGTGCGGGGCTTACAACGTTAAGCGTCCGTTAGCGGCCGCCGCCGCCACGAGAACGTGTTATAATCGAATCTGCCGCCCGCCCTGCCGCTCTCGATCCCGTGACGTCATGTCGCGGTCATCGCACGAGTTAGTTCGTTCGCTTACATTTACAGTATCGGTACACGCGAACGCAATAAGTTAGTTGGTGTCATATTTTTTAATTCAACAAAAGCATCATATTATGTGTCGCCATACCTAGTTCTGTGAAAATATTACCTCGGTAAGTGCATTTACAGTCAAAAACTGAACTACCATGAAGGCTTTAGGCATAATGAATGGCTACGGTCAGCCACGGAGCAGCCCGCGTTCTTGCGGGCCAAACGCCGTGGGATGTCGATGCACGCGTCCATCCGGAGGTGTATCGGCATCGGGTTGCTGTACGAGAACGGGGGGGACGATCCGTTGAACAGGAGGTGGAGAAGGTTTGTTCACTGGCGCAGAGGGAGGCTTTGACCCAGTGGGGTGAGGCACTCGCCTCCCCAGCTGCCAGCCACCAGACGATCGAGGCGATTCATCCGATGTTGGAGGAGTGGGTTGGATGCCGGCAGGGTAGCCTCACATTTCGCATGGTGCAGGTACTGACCGGGCATTGCTGCTTCGGTCACTACCTGCACCAGGTCACCCGTCGGGAGGAAACGCCACAGTGTCGTCACTGCGACGCTTCCGACGATACTGCCGAGCACACACTATTGGTGTGCCTGGCTTGGCGACGCCAGCGCAGGGAACTCAACACTCTCTCGCTGCCGAGCATGGTCGTGGCCATGCTCCGCGGCGAGGCGGAATGGCACTCTGCTGTTACCTCCTTCTGCGAGGACGTCATCTCGCAGAAGGAGGCTGCGGAGAGGGAGCGGGAGGAAAATCCTCAAGCCGCTCCCATCCGCCGCAGACAGATAGGCAGGATAAGGCGGGCATTTGCACAAGCGATGCCCGTCTAATGACCCTGCCGTGGAGGCCTGCGTGTACGGTTGGCCCTGTGCACGCCGCCGTAAGGCCCGAGAACACCAGGGCAATCCCCCCTTGGCGTTAGTGCTTGCCCGGGTGCGCTGGTATTGGTAGTCGCAGTGTGGACCTTACCATGCGCGCTCATAAGGGCAGGGAGAGCATCGGGGGGTTTTAGTGGGTCGGCCTGGCACTCTGCCGGACCAGCCCCACACACGCTCGCCGTCTAGCCAATGGCGGGTACGGTGCGGTTGCGCATTTCCCCCCGATAAAAAGACATGATGAATGATTATGAAAAGTTATAATCTATTTAATATGTAAGTTAGTTACTAATAAGCTTTTCGGCTGCTATGATAAACTGTGATAAATGGTAACGGTTTGAATTATTGGAGGAGAAATTGCTATATTATCATAATCAAGTTACTTATATACATAGGAACATTCTTCTATCTGTTTTCGTAAGATTTCGGTATCCAAGGCATTTTCTTACTGGTATCAAATTGTTGTCTCGTCTCTCAACTAATTACAATTAACACATTTTGCCTATTTTAGACACATATTTTGACTTTGTCGAATTTGCCTGTTACTAAGACCATCATGTTAAACAATTTTCACAATGGGATCGAAAGCGAAAGAAATATACTGTGTTATATATTTTCGTCGAGTTGGTCTTGAGCTTTTCATATGAAACGGCAGATTTTTTGCGATTTTGGTGTTGAAAGTCTGAATAATAGGTTAAGAGTTAAGGCATATCTTAAGGAAAACGGTGGGGGCTTGCTAAGTCACAACCCAGTAAAAACGTAGTAAGGCGTGACGTCATGCGATAATTCAAACAAATGTATCGTCAAAAGTTCTTGATTAGGTACGTGGAAAAAAAAATATATGTGTCCAATGTATTTTGTAATCTACCAGACAGCTATTGAAAGAATTAAGTAATTATCCCTGTTGTGTGTGTTTGTCAATAATAATTAACGTTAAGGCTAGCAGAACAGAGGCCCAATATACAAACATTGTACAGTGTACTCTTGGCGTGGAAGTGCCTCGCTACGGTACTTCGTGTCTCGAACGTTCCACTTTTGACTTGCAATGTATTATTGCTTATTTCCATTTTTATGAGCTCTGCACTCCCGTTCCTGATGTTGCTGTGAGCTGCAGTGCGATTTGATTAAGGCTAGCCATGCGTTTACGACAATGTGTCGCTATTGAAATCATTCTCGTATATTGTATATTAAATTTTAAGAGTATACATAAAATATATAACATAAAATAAAATAAATACACCAATGAAATAAAAAATAAATACCATAAAAATATCATCAGTATCATCACTTTCATCACATCTGTTTCTTGATATAGAAATGTGAAAATTTGACGTTCATGACAGGCATTTATATAGTTTTTTTAGATCATGTACGTATATGAAATATATATTCTAACATTGGTATGAGTATTAAATGTATAATGCTATATGTAATGTTGACGATTTAAAACAAGAAACAAAAAATCAGACCCTCCGAGTTTCTTGCCTGTTTTTCTCGTGAAGGCTCTCCCAATTTCCGAGCAGGTCAACTTTTTTTTAAATGTCATCTACTTGTATTTGTATACATATTAATTATGTTTGGGGTAAATAATTAATTGTTAAATATTTTGGTACATTATTTTTTGGTTATTTAATATTTTATGTGTTTTGTTTGACGTTAATAAGTGTCTGTAAATGTCTAGGAATATTGAATTAAGATTTTCGAGTTTAAGTTTCCCTTCATGGCTCTCTCGGAGTAAGTTATTTCGATATAGGTTAGTAGTTTTGTATCTTTAATATATAAAGATAGCTATATAATATATAAATACTGCCACATGAAATAAATCTGTTTGTGGTATTTTGTCGTCCTAATTGGAATTTGTCGTCCTAACTTTATTTCTAAACGATTATGCTGATGTGTACATACACTACTATTCGATTATAGTCTATTCAAGTTATTTAGTTACATGTACTAAGTTAAAACATGATGACAATCTATTAGTGCATCTCCAGAAAATAAATAACTACTAAGTCCTCATACTTCACTTATTTTAGTCCCATGTAAGAGGAGGAGTCTATAGCTACTATCCCCAACACCAGACTCCGAACTGCTACTGAGTATAAAATATACATAAATAAAAAAATTAAAACCTTATCTCCAAACTGGGAATCGAAATCAGGATTTCTGTGCCCAACTAGAGTCTAGTTGGTCTCGTTACTACACCAACGCGGCAGACGAAAAAAAAAGTCACAACTTACAAAGTTACAACAATATTGTAAAATGTTTCAGTGCAAACCTAAAAAGTAAAAGTATTTAAAAAATAACTATCCGAGTTATTTCAGTATTTAATTTATCCGTAAACCAATTTTTATTCAAAATCTAAACATATGAACTTTTATTCTTTTAATTGTTTTTGGAGATCCCTGGGGGAGGCCTATGTCCAGCAGTGGGCGTCTCTTGGCTGAAATGATGATGATGATGAATTGTTTTTATTACCTACGAACACTTTTCAGGAATTATTTCAGAGTATATAATGTTTTATCCTGTTTTACTTCTCAGGTAAAGTAATCCGCCATCTTAAAGTGGCTGCCATTTTGAAAATAATTATGTTCACCTAAAGATGTATGAAAAAATTCAGTTCAATTGAATACCAAAAAGTGTCTTGCATATCTTTTGTCACAAATAAACATTCATCGCAAGTTAATGAAAGCTGAATATTTTTGTACAAAGTTACCATTTATATAGAGGCATTAAAAAACGAGGAAATTGTTTGGTTGGCGTTGTCGACGTCATCTCGGCTCATAAGCGCGGCTCGCTGGCAAAGTGCTCGGAAGACTCGGCCGAAGAATAAATTAAGTCTGTGCTCGCGGGGCACTTTATTTGGCAGGTCTGCGGCGCGGGTCTTGTGGGGCGAGGGGTTGGGCGCCCTCGGCCCCGCAAATTGGTTTAATTGCTCGCCTCTTTGTCGCATTAACTCCTCGCTCTTGCGACGCTCTCGGAACATTAGGGAGATGCGTTCATTTTCTTCAATCTTCATCACCATGAGACGGTGATGAGGGAGAGCACGCTTTCTCATTGGTGTTGGTACTTTCAATACAACGGTAAATTCCTTAGATGTGTCGATTGGTAAATGAAAACAACAACGCTCGGAATATTAAACGTTCCTTCGTTTATTGAGATTACAAAAAATGTTATGAAATATTTAAATATATTAGAAAAAAAAATTATATGCACCATAAAGCTTCTGACCTCCATGTCACCTGATAGAAAGTGACGATAAGGCCGAAGCAAACTTCACCTGGACTCCTCAACAACTAAAGAACTTGTTATCTTACCTCTAATTGTTGGGTCGGAAAGCAATTTTATTTATTATTAATATTGTTGTAAGGCGAAAAACTTAGGTCAGATAGTGGTAGCTAGCCTGGCGGGCTCAGAAGTCATATCAACAACCAATGAGTAGATTAACCTACTCCCATGAGGAATCGAACCCCGAACCTTCGCAGTAATAATACCCAGTGGTCTCAATCACTAGACCACGAAGGCAGATAATGTATGTGATATTGTTTACTTTCTGTTGTGGTAAAACATTTTTTACGGCTCTAATTCAATTTTAGAAAACAACACAGCTAACCTCACTGTTCAAACGTTGAATCAGAATTTCTTATCACACATATTAGTTTTCTATTTTATAAAACTCAATGCACTCTCTCTTTGCTCCTGTTTTATTTCATGAACACGAAAAACGGTACTGCGAGAAGCCGGAAAATTCTTAAATTTCTTTAGCTTCTAGGTTATTACGAAGAATGTTTGCTGCACATCACGGCTTTTAGCTCGTGTAGCGCAAGAATTTCTAGTGCAGTTAACAGCGTTTCAGGCGAACGATGGCTTTGTTCAAGAAATTTTGAACTTTAAGCATAGTTAACTAGAGATTAAAATAGGTTGAAGGAACGTGACTGTTTTCGATGGCATGATGTGCTGTACATGCATCAAAGCGGAGGATTAAGTGATGTGAATTTCTCCCGAGTGCAAGATTTAAGCTGTACAGCTACTTCGCGACGGGCTTAAGTCTGCTGTCTGTGCACACAGCGCGCGGTGTGACAACACAGCACAGAGCGGCGATAGGTCGCGATGTTTTTCCAATAAACTGTGTGACAAATGGCGGGATAAAGTGCCGCCCTCGCGCCTCGACACTACTCAGCGGCTGCCTATCAATTTGCCGAGCTGATCTATAATACCGCTGCGCAAACACGCGCGCTGCCGAGACACATTTGAACAAACAGCGATATAAGAGTCCCGCGAGTAGCGCGCTTGTTATCGTTGCTAGGCCGTTTCTTGATTCTTATCCGGGGGGTTATTGTGTAAGAAAAAAATATCACGATCTACTTTAATTTGACAACCATTGCGCGGTCAACACAAGACTGCGCCGACTTCCTTTCATAAAGCAGTCATGGATGTACTGCGATTGTCAAGTTGAAAGCGATCACGATAGATTTTGGGTTGCACAATCAAGGGGCCGGTCGAACTATTCGATATTGAACGAGGAACGCATGATGCACGATCACACTCGTGCATATGTAGACATTATCCCTTCCTGTGCTTTTTTACAACTTCAGTCGGAAAATAAGCAGACTGCTCATCTGATGGTCAGTAGACTTGCAAATCTCCAAGCCCTACAAAGACGCTGATAAATGTTGCCAACTTGTGACATAAAATCATATAAGATGTCAATTCACAGTACCCAGTAGTTTCACTGCATGTCTTGCCTTCGAAATCGGCACACGGCAATGCAAGCACTGCTACTTGGCGGCAGAAATAGGTAAGATAGTGGTATCCATATGCAGACGACTTTGGTACATAGTCTGTAGTCTCCATCTGGAAAAGTAAACGGTAGTGCCCTTGTAATGGCAAGGAATTGTTATTTCATTCCAAATTTCTCATCGAAAAGTTTGCACGAGCCATTATGGCCCGCGGCCCCACACCCCGTTGTGTACTGCTCCGGTAACGATGCACTCAGCCATTAGGGCTGCCGATAACCGCACAAGCTAAACGCCGCTTCATTAGACCCCACGCTTTTCAATTTCACGTGAAAGCAGCGGATATATGTTTATCAAGGCCGTAATTTGTATTTCTAAATTGATGGACAACGGAAATTTTGTACGAAAACTTTCTTCGAAAGAATAATTGAAACAATGAAACAAATGGTTGTTTCCTATAACTCATACTATTAACATTTATGCACTATAGGTACCTACAGTACGAATTTATCTAGCAATATACACACGGCGCACGCACTCTAGGACGTCTGATGCGTAGGGATACATTTTGGAGCTCGCAGAAGCTTACAATAATTTTAGTTGGTTATTACGTTATTATAGTTAAGGTACGCATTTCTCTCTATGCAGTTAAAACTATCTGTTCCAAGTAATCTGTGGCACTACTATCTAGTGGGTATAGGTACATGATGAGTAACCTCAAAGTCCTCCGTGTCTGACCACTCGTCAGTGCAACCTAGCCTTTCGTTAAAAATTTTCGCTTGCATATCTGCTGCCTCGACGATTATTAATGTTATTGAATTGCATGCCTTGCTACAGCAAACTACACTGACCTTCAAAAGTAAGTACTACACTTTTAAAATTAAATTTTTCCCTAAACTACAAAAGATAAAGGATTCAAACAAAAAACATTTTCAGCTCATTTCGTCAGGTTGCTCGGAAGTTATAGTTTTTTATACATGTCTTTTTAATACTTTTTATTTTGAAAATATATTTTGCCTACTTCAAAAGTTATTGCAATTTTAAAAGTGTGGTACTTACTTTTGAAGGTCAGTGTAGTTTACTGCTATCATTAATCCTGTCGATGCCAATATCCTTCTTGTCCTATGAAAAGTATCGATTGAATGTATCTCCTTTATGCAAATGTACCCTACCCCTACTCTATTTTGGAACAGTCTGAACAAGCGTTTATAGTTAATTCTATGAAAGTATTGGAGACCCACCAGTGGGAATAACCGGTGGGATCCCGAAGATTAAGTGATATTTAATATACCCCAAATTTTAATGATTTAACCAAACTTGCGAGCAACAGTAAATAAATGCGGACGCTAAAAGCAGAGAAGTTGAAAGTGATCCATTGTTGAGTTAAGCGCAGGTTTTCCTTTTATTTACGACAAAGCATTGTTCTGGCAAATATTGCTGGCCCACTGTGTTATGGGTGCTGCAGCGAATCAGAGGTGTAGGTAGGCTTAAAAAAGCAAAAAAAAAACCAGTACAGCCACCCTGAATATTTGCATTGAAATCATTATTGAAGTCAATTCAGCATTGATGTTCAGAAATTGTTCAGTGGGAGTCTTACCCAAAGTCGATATTCGTGTGTTACTAGAACGCACTTCGATAAAACTTCAACTGAATACGAGTGAAAGTAAATAACCTGCCAACCGAAAAACATTATCGCGTATACTCCCTTGTGATTTAGCAGGCTGTTAAAATTATTATTACTCGAAATGCAGTTATCTATCTATACTAATATAAAGAGGAAAGATTTGATTGTTTATTTGTTTGTATTGAATAGGTTTCGAAAGTACTGAACCGATTTTGATGAAAGTTGGTATAGAGATAGTTCGAGACCAGGGGAAGAACATAGGGTAATTTTCCTACGAAAAAAAAATCCCACGGGAAAACAAAAATAACGCGGGCGAAGTCGCGAGCGGAGAGCTAGTGTATCTATAAAAAGTTATAGTACTTCTTGTACTATTAAGATAACATTTGAATGTCAAAATTCTGTACGACATCCTCCAATCTAACATTTTGAAATCGGTTCGATTGACAAATGTGAATACGAAACCTTTTTCACAGGTTTTAAAGGTGTGATAGAAATCAGCCAAATCTAAACATTAATGCTTATTCAAAAATGTTTTTTCAAACCCTTTGTGCGCGATGCGTCAACTTCGCAAAACGTCCACTAAATTTGATTACTTTGCGATCGGTCAACTTAGCAATTGGTCAACTTCAGTATTATTCAAATTAGCGATCGGTCAACTTAGCAATTGGTCAACTTACCAATAGGTCCACTTCGCTATTGGTCCACTATAATTTACATCCGTAGTGTACAACACAGAACAATGAATCTACTCGTATCTCTGTGTACAAGGTCATACCTTCTAGATATAGATACTGGCCACTTTAGATATAGGTACTCCTTGCATTTATTGCAGAATGATTAGTACGACAATATGTCATAATAATATAATGTCACATGTCAAAGTTTTAATAAAGTTGGTCCACAGAATTTATCTTGCAGTAACCAAAAAAAACCGAACGAACAACGCGTTGGAAGAGTGGCACCATCGCTTCAACGTTAGGATGCCATGCCACCCAAGCCCACCTTGTTTTTGTTCATTCAGATACTTAGGAAAGAAGCTCAATACCAGGCCCGAAAATTAAATGCCAAAACTCTTACTAATATATTAAGGCGCTATATCGAAAATATTGGTTATTTTTAATGTAATGTCATAGGTAACTGAGAGAGCTTACAGATCTGAAAGTCAAATATGTGTTTCTTTATATCTTTAACTAGTCACGAGCAGAACCGGAAACGCGATTTAAAGATTTTGCCTCGATACTTTTTATTTTTGAAATTACCTCTTAAAAATAGCAATATTCAGGATTACTAGTAAATGGTGTTAGGTATTCATTAAAAAGTTCCTTAAATAAGTAGCCATCATCAGTATCCAGAATCGTACAGAAGCATTTTTTCTAATCATTATAGTTATTTTTTAATAAAATAATTTGTATTTTGTCGCTTACGTCGGTAATTTCTAAACGATCTGATTGCATGCGGATGCAACACATTCACGACCTTGGTCACATAGATATAAAGACTAGCTACTTGAGCACGGGGGGCGCCCTGCGTTTACGTATAGACCACGCCTCCCATTGTTTGATTCATTTTCGATATAGCGCCTTAAGACGAAGGAGGAAACAAGACATTAATTTTGATAAGTTACATAAAAAGTATTTAACGCGACAACTAAGAAACGAAATAACACCAATAACCTTTTAAAAAAAATAAGAAAAATCACTAAACATAATTAAAAAAATAATTACTTAGTTAATTTATTTTATTTTAAGTTGATAAGAATGATTTTTTTGTTATTAGTTTAAGGAATAATAATTTTATTTTAAGGAGATAAGAAATAAAGTTTAAGTTATCATAAAAATCAAATCTTTTATTTATAAAAATCTTACATTAAATATTATCCTCCTCCAGTTTATTTCAGTTGGCTAAAAAGGATGTGATAATGACAAGGCACGTTTACAACAGAATTTTAGTGGACCATTTGCGAAGTGGATCATTTGCGAAGTGGACTGTTCGCGAAGTGGACTATATGCGAAAAGGACCAATTGCTCATTCCCTACAGGAAATTTTTGTGGACGTTTTGCGAAGTTGACGCATCGCGCACAAAGGGATCTTACCAAGCAACGGGGATATAACCACGGGGACTTATTGACGTCGAACGAAGATAAAAAGTCAAGCTAATTTAACGAAAAATACTGTCTAAAATTTAAAATCCCTTGCAATTATTAAGATAAGACTGTCTGATAAGACAGAATAAAATATTATTTTTGCCTAACATTCGGAGACAGTCTATACATATTATGTCTTTGGAAGAAAGACACAAATAATAATTATATAACTTCTTTTTGGTTTAGAAATAACCAAAGATTAATTGTTTGCTCTCCATTTTATGTCGCAATTCATTACATTAGTAGTTAAAGTTTAGAAATGCCTGTTAAAGTGATTGGAACGGTTATTTACATCAAATCATATACTTAGTGATTCAGTTTAATAGGTAACTTGGTACTTGATAATATTTTTTTAAATCAATTAGACATTTTAAAATCAACGTTTAAGCCAACCTAGGTAATAAGTAAGTTAATGATGCTTATTAAGAAGAACCGAGGGTGCATATTATGTTCGTCACACAAAATACATCGTCCGCGACCGGAACACGAAACCGGAATATTATTTTTGTGAATTAATTTATAAATGAAGGTAGGTTAATAAAGAAAAAAAAAAACAAATAAAAAGCCAGGTAGATTCACACAGCTACACAGTTCTTTGTTAACTAGCGGAAAGCTCCGGTGACAGCGCAGCGCCCCTGGTGAATTAAGACAACTTTTATTCTCGCTGCTCCCAGGTCTATCGCGGCTGAATCTCCGTCTGATGACTTATGGGAAGGCTTAGTGGCGGGAGCTGTGCAAATCCCCGAGAGAGGCACCTCAAACTTTCCGAAGACATACTTTGTTTATCGATACTCCGAACAAAGCGGCCACCGCGGCCCAATCTCGCGCCTAGGGAAACCATATTTGCTGTTGCCAGTTCCGGGACAAACCGCCAAGAAAGAAAAAGGTGTTAAAATGTACATATTAATGTAATAATAGTTATTTGTTATACATGAGTGCAAAGTTGCTTTTTAACCGCGTGCTCAACTTTGATGACCGAGCAAGCGAAGGATTCTAAAATTGATTCAAAAATTAGAATCCTGAGCGTTAGCGAGGGAAACAAAAGAGCACATGGTAAAAAATCTTTGCACTCGAGTGCAACACGTAATTTTTCATCCCCCCTCAGCGAGGAAATGAAACAAAGAAAATTAAAAACAAAAGTACACCACGGAGGTTCTGAGTCTGAGTTTTTAACAAATTTAAAAAAAGTTGTATGATAAATTCGGCACCATGGAGATGGAAGTAAATAGGTTTAATGATGTTTTGAAATCACATACCTAGTGCACGCGATGTTCTAAATTCAAATTTACTTTAAACTCAAGCTGATAAAAACGGCTTTGGCGGTCAGATATCGAATAGCAAAAATACTCTTTCCGAGATGGGGGGATGAAAAGGTATTTTTTACAGACGCAACTTTATCCAAGTACTCGTTGATTTTTTATGCCAGTAAGTTGGCAAACAAGTATACTGCCTACCTGATGGTAAGGGATATCAGTCACTTATAGTACATGTTGTTCTCGTGAGATTTGCAGCAAAACTGCACCCCCCACAAGAACCACAGTGTACGTTGCCAACTTGTGACATAAGATGTAAAGTCACGGTACCCAGTAATTTCACTGCCATATCTTAATCTTTGAAACCGAAACACAGCAATACAAGCTCTGCTGCTTTGCGGCAGAAATAGGTAAGACCGAGGTATCCAAGCGACCCAGGTACAGAGTTTCCGTTCTCATTTCACAATGGAAAGGAAAGAAGTGCCATGCGTATTTTTTGGGATTCATCATTTCAATTGGAATTTATTTTTTTGCGTATATTGTTTTTACTTTGTCTGTGATTGTGTGTGCGTTTACCAATTCTATGTAAACGTTGAACTGTTCGATCTTGGCATCATGTTGGACAACCGGTTGAACTTTCTAATGCACATCAATCTTACAACTGGTAGAGTACGTAAGTTAATATATATTTTCAAAAATCTTAGTCATGTAGCCGATCCCAAGGTTATCATATCCGTGTACAAAGCTTTGTGCCAATCACTGCTATTTTATTGTATCACCACTAGGGGGGGGAACCCCAAAAACTCTTCTCATAAAGCTGGAGAGAGCACAGAGGGCTGTTTTAAAAGTCTGCTTTAACAAACCTATTTTGTTTCCGACCCGGGAACTATATCAGATCTACCAGGTCCTCACGGTAAGACAACTATTTGTGCTTTATACAGTTTTACTTCAGCATAGAAAGAGCATTCCTAAATCTTCGACTACGCAGCGTAACCAACAAGTGGCCCAGGCTGACTGCTTCAGGACCTTCTATGCTCACAGATTTTTCTGTTTCTTAGGTCCTTTATTATATAATAGAATACATCACAAGTTGGATATAGTATCATTATCTAGGTTCCGTTGCAAATCTATAGCCACTTCATACTTAAAATCACTTTCATATCCGGAAACGGAAGATCTAATGCATCAGGTACGATAAAATGCTGGTCAACTAATACCAGTAATAAACCAAGACTCATATTAAGAAGTTCTTGTAATAAAATTAAAAAAGTTATGTACCCTTAGCAGCTGTTTATGCTCTTACGAGTCTAATGGCCGATTTCACCAACCATAACTTAGCTTAGGAAGCCCCTAAGACGTATGCTGTCACTTTTTGTCTTTAATGAAAAGAATGTGACAGCATGCTACCTAAGAGTCACCTAAGCTAAGAAGAGGTTGGTGAAAATGGCCATTAGACGCATACGTTTCGACAGGTACTTGATGCACTTATTCTTTATCCACGCTGACACCCAGCTGCATCTTGGCGGGCGTGTTTATGTGTGTGCATGCGTGCACTCTTGCTGGGTGTTTGGGTGTGTGTGTATGTATATATATGAACTGGTTGGTGTAAAGTAGGCGGTCAGTGATCGAATAACCTAATTGTAAGCTCTTAGTTTTTCATACAACAGTATGTTAATTAATTTTTTTTCTTTTTTCCTTTCCTTTCTCTGGTAATATTAAGTTATAGTTGTACCATGGTAAAGTCCCTGATCGATCCATTCGACGTCGGGGGAGCTCTGGTGGTCTGAGATACAGGCTTTGTTAGCTTAGTTCAGCCACCAGTCTCCTACAATCTTATACATGTACACCCTAGATTAAGATCAGCTGAACTGCATTATTGTTAAGATTGTGGAGAAAATAAAAATAAATATTATTATTATTATCTATAATCGTTTTTCATTGGATCGAATAAAAGACAATCGTTATCAGTAAACTTTACTAAATGGATTGGAATAGAAATAACGAAACTACCCTTTCTGGATAGTCAACTCAAAAACATTTTTTTCGTGTGATTATTTATTTCAATTTTGTATTATTTATGGGAATTTTAGGCGAACATAGGCGCTAGTACTAGGAGACTTATCCCGAAGGGTCCCGGATTTCTGGCAATCTTGCTCCTGCTGCTATTTCACCGACACTTTATTTTCATTGTTCAGCAGCAGTAATAGAGTGCATTTCCAGTTGGCGCCGTGCTTCGGAATAAATTGCATTCGTTACCTCGGGGCGCGAGGCGGCGGCAGAGTAACGTCGTTACGGCGAAGTTCTGAATCGAAAACGGATACTTTCAGGGAATTTGGCTACTAAATGGCTTACGCGAGGGACTGCGCGTGCTCTTGTAAATGTACGACGGTCTGTCTGGGCCGCGATGCATTGCATTTCGATTCACTTCTCGCACTTTTAAACTCTTTAAAAGTATCGACATCATTATTCACCCTATTAACTATTTGCATCCATTCTCCCTTTCAGTCATTACTATTCATTTGTTCATAAGTGTCAACTTGAATTAACTAATAATTATTTGTCAAATTATTCACATTTACTATAGACACAATCACTTGGTTATCTTCAAAATCATTATTAATATGTTAAATTGCGTGCTCGGAGCAGACACTCAGCTCGTCGAGATTGGCTAATAATAATTTAATCCCTTTTATAGCAATCTCGTGAATGCTGTGATCATATTAGCTGTAATATCTTCTCATATCGCGCGGTAACGGATGATCACGTGTAATATTGTTTTTTTTGGAACAAAGTTCCTTATGGGACGTTGTGGACACAGGGGCTAGCCGGCAAAAACAGTACGTTACAAAAAAGCGTTTTGAAAAAGCTTTACAAATAAGAATCATCCACAAAATTATTATTATACTCAACACTTGTTGGCATCCATCTTGGGTATTGCAGTCAGGTCTCCTTTCCATAATGTCCACATTAATAGACTTGAACGTATATGGATAAGATTTCTGTGGCACTTAACATTCCGACCTAATAAAGCTAAGATACTCATCAAATACGAAGAATGCCTATCCTATTTCAAAATAAAAGCTTTTAAAACAGAAGATTATTGCTGGATTAGGTGCTCTTATATAAATTAGCCAATAGATAATAATATATGGATTGCCCCGAGCTATTGCAGGAATTAAACTTTAATGTACCCATAAAATCACCGCGTCTGTCCTGATATCTCTTTTTTATTTTTATTAGATAGGTTGCACTATCAATATAACACTTTGTTTGGCGGGAAGGAAATTGATATCTTCTCCAGCAACTTCCACAAGTTTAAGCATCATATTTTTAAAACTTTTACACATATTTTAATTTGTCACCAGAAAGTTAAAATACTTTTCTCGTCTTTCGGTTGTCCTGTGTTATATTGATATACATTGCAATTAAGTGTATTTAAATTAGATTTGCAACGAATAGTATATTCGGCAATAGGTCCAATACCGAATATTATGCGAGCCTCCCTGCCGAATAGCCGAATATTAGGCAAAAGTATTCAGTCGGTGTACGGCGATAAAACTTGTATCGAGAATCCATATACAGGGTGGCAAGCCAGAAAAGATAAATTTCCGTTTTTGATCAGTATTGCAGGAAAATATTTGTCGGCGCAAGGTAGTAGTTTTATTTAGAGCCTCTTTTTCCTGAAATTGGAAAGCGAAAAAAAGAGTAAACTATTTTCTGAGAATGCAGAAAAATATGATTTTCTGCACCATAATCTTAGTTTACTCAGACAAGAGTGGTAACGTCGAATGACTCGGTTTGTTGTGATTATGTCTACGAAAAAATATTTTACAAAAAATAAAAACAGACTGAAAAAACACTGAAAAGCTAAAAATAATGTAGGAATAATAGGTACAGACAACATTACGCTCCTATATTGAAGTCGGTGTTAAACGATGATCTCCTAGAAAGTCTTTTCATGTTAATTTTTAAGATTTAATATTGATTAACTAGACATTATTTTTTAGTAAAAAGCTCTTGATCCCTAGACACTTTTGATGTGTGTAGTTGCATTTTGTTAAAAATACAAATTTGCTATATTTTGTTTATTTTTGTAATTAATATTAAACGGTAGTAACACGAGCAATATTTTATTGCTGTTTAAACATCTTTCAACTACAGTAGTAAGACGGGTAAACACTTTACCGGTATTACTACTGGTAGTAAGAATGGTAGTAACACGGGCAATAAAGGTAAAATTTGGCACCGTCTTCAATATAGAAGCGTGATGTTGTCTGTACCTATTCTTACATTATTTTTAACTTTTCAGTGTTTTTGAAATTGGTTTTTATTTTTTGTAAAATATTTTTTATTTTATCTTTTTAGTGAATTTTATATCATCTCACCTTCCTGACTGAATTTAATACCTGAATTAAATTTAAAAGTATTAAATCAAAAGTATTAAAATCAGGTCCAAGGTCAGGTCAGGTCAGGTCAAGTCCAAAAGTTAAGGATCCTTCCACCATCAGCTCGGTTCATGATTATTAGACGTAAATACGTGAATAACTTCGGAAAAAAAATAAAAACACCTATAAAATTTAAGGCTTTCTCTCGATTTTCATGGGATATCATCATTAGATTCTAACTTTGGTGACCTTGGGACCACCCCAGGAGTATATTTATTCGAATTGCATGGAATAATTTACAAAATATAAAGGACACAGTAGCGTCACTTTGGCAGATTTAGTTGAGATCGAATACAAATAAATGATAACGAATCATTGTTTTAAATATCGCCATAGTTGACTATTATTTAAAGATTTTCCTTTTTCTATATTTGCTTTGGAACTGTCACCTTTTTGTATTGTTTTATTGGTACAAGATTAAGAAAACTATGATTGCCTTCTTATACTTTATATAATTGACAGTGCCTGTTTGTATACTGCTGCCCCCCTAGCACGTCCACCGAAACACGATATTATAAAGCGGTTTATCGCGGTGAACAGTCAAAATACAATAGGGTTTCGTCGTATTTTGACAGTTACCGCGATAAATCGCTTTATCATATCGTGTTTTGGTGGACGTGCTATGGGCACTGGTATAACATGAAGACAATCATAAGTAGCTTTTAATAGTTTCAATATTTGTACTAAATATGGTGATATTAAATCGTTACATTATCTTTATTTTAAGTTTACACAATATGTCTTGTTTCTTGTTACCTAAAAAAAAGAAAACATTCGAAAGCCCCGTAGCCATATAGCGTTCGCTGTTCTATGCTTTGTGGATTGCGTGCTTTGAGGGAACTCGCGGGTAGAGCACGCAGCAATATACAGTATACAACTGGCGCGTGATTTCGTTTAGTGTTTTAACGAGTAACGCCTGAGATTCTTCGCCGTCCATGTTGGGCTGGGCGTGAATAATTCCGTGAAACGGCGCGGCATAGAGCCATTCAGCCGAGCGAGCGGCAAGCGGCCGCCGGAACCGCTAGTGAAAAATTCTACGACTGCGCGGCTTTAACAATGCAGGGTTTCAGCAGCACACGAAAATAAGCATAGTTTGAAACCCATACGGAATTCTAGCTCAATAAAAATGTGAAAAAAGAACTAGTTTTATTTTTTAAAATTTGACAGCAGCTGTCAGTTGAAAGTGATTCTCCATAGGGCTAAAAAAATTACTTTCAACCCGCTCCTCAGGCAACTTCAGACTTACTTTCAGAGTATGAGTAATGAAAAAATTATGATTCATATTCCAGTGCCCAATTCTGAAAAATCGACGCAGGTTAATACGCAGAAAGATAAGAAAAACAGTTGGCAGCCCTATTTGCATGCCAGCGCCGGCGGCGGCGGCGGCGTCGTCGGAGCAGCGCGGAAATCCAATAAGGGCACGCGTGCAGCCGCGGCGGAGCGGAGGCGACGGCAGCGGCGGCGGTGACTCGGGGCGACACTGATTTTCTCGCTCGTTCGCCTCGCGACTGTATATTTTAATGTATGTTTAGTTCACACAACTGTTCCACTCGTGGCATGATCTGCATGAATTTTAGAAGTGCAAAATTTATCCCATGTTCGGACATTAGGCCCTTTACACACTCCACAGTCGCGATAAAACGCGATATAGTTGCTGGCCGTATAACTGCAGCAAAACAGTCGCGATACAGCATCGATATAAACGACTGTATCGCTGCAAGGACTGCCAGTCTTAGTAGTGTGAGGCCTTACGGCAATAGAGAGGAAGGGCGCAGTACTGAACGTCGGACAAGTATGATGATCATCATCATTACCACAGCTCATATACGCCCCCACCGAGGGGCACGAGGCTACCCTAACTAGCTAGTTAGGGCGATTAGGCCTTAGTCAAATCACGCTGGCCCAGTGCGGATTGGTTGACTTTACATACACCTTTGAATTACTTCGCAGGTGTATGTAGGTTTCCTCACGATGTTTTCCTTCACCGTAGGAGCGTCAGATAAATGTACGTATGAAATTCGTGAAATGAAAAACACATTGGTACATGGCAGGATCGATCGCGGGTCTCCCGATTCTACTCGGGGCACAGTCCAGTGCCGAGGCCACAGCGACACCGACGCTCTTATGATAAGTATTATATTTGTCTCGAATTCCCGCTCAATTAAGTACGTAGTTTGTGTGGTAAAAATATTAAACTACCTTCATCATTTTTGATCTTTGACTCTATTAATGTTAACTTTTAAGTATTGATATCTTTGCTAAGTATTGAGATTGGAGAACTAGAGGGCCTATTACCGATCTCATGGTTTTGCAAATGATATCATAGTGCAAAACGAAAAATACGATTTCCGGTCAGATTTTTGATCATTTGTTCATTATTTAATGATGACATCATTGAAATTATGCCATAGCGATGATATCATTGGAGATCGGTAATACGCAATGCAGCATTTCATGACTTCTTTTTCTCAAATTTATACGATGAAAGATCCATAATTCGCCTGCAGATTGTAAATCGAAATGACACTTGCAATGTGGTTCTCCTTTCGTTTCGTTTTGTCCGAATCTTACACAGATCACGAATGTCAGCGTGCTGGCGGCGGTTGTTCCGCATTCGAGCCCTCTGTATCATCGGCTCAGCGCTTGTATAATTTAATGTAACATGTAATACACAACCCTCATCACGTCAGCGATTTATCAAAATGGACAGTACTCCCTTTACTCCACTTCGACGTATAGACGGCGCTTAATGAGCGCAGCACTGCGTCGGATTTTCTTAGCTGCTCGTTCGGAATTTAAGTGTTATAATAATAACCTAATCTTGAGTGCTTACTTAGCACGTTTGACAATTAATTGCATTAGCTACTCCTGAGAGGCTTGTTGTAAGAGAGCGGCGATGATGTCCCGCGTGGAGCTTAGCTACCTCTCAGGCGGTTTTGATGAGAGCCGGTGGTAGAATGTGTTACCTACTACTACTCGCCGGTCCCACTCCACTGTCCCTGGTCAGGCTTGTTATTTTTTAATTTGTACATAGCATAGTTAGTTTTAAGTTAGTTTTTAAGCCTAGGTCGTGCCCTCCTAATCCCTGTCTTCTCCTTTCTTTAAATATACTGGTTTTTAACTTTGTTACTGTTTTTTTTTCCAGCACCTCCCTTTTCCTCTCCTGTTTTGCCCGTAGCCTTCCGCTACGTGACACGCAGGGATAGAATAAATTAAAAGGTTTGAAGTTTAAAGTGTGAAGTAGGGGTTGAGAGTTGTTTTTTGTCTGAATGTCACACTCAAACTTCAAAATACAGTTTCTATGGTAAATAAAAAAATAACGAGGACAAAGCTACGAACGGAACATTTTTATATTAAAGTCGGTGTTGAGCGATGATCTCCTAGAAACTTAAAAAAAATATAAGAACAAACTAATCTAGATATAGGGTAATGATATAGTAAACAGTGCGATATCATATGAACACAAAAATAGAGCGACAATAGGGAAACGGATAATTTTTATGTGTGTATAGCAGATAATAAATATATTGCACAAGTATTTTTTTATATAATCAACAACTTACGATGATATATTGATTTGAAATGTCGCATCACGTCATACGTAGGTAAATTTTCTACTACCTTGTAACGTACTGCCCCTACTCTGTAACTGACGAAGTAATTAGATTTCGATTTTTCATACTCGGTCCGTACGTCTATTGCAGACTTTTTGACGACGCACACTGGGGCAAGATACCCTTATAAGTGGCAAAAAATTTTTTGAACTACCTGCTACAGCCTTTTGATAAACCAGGGACCTATGCCTCATATGACACTATCAACTCGACTGAAAACTGATTGTAAATAAAATTGCATGCGTTTTGATCATAATTCTTGGCGTTATTTAGAAAATTAGCATCATGTGGGATATGATGCTCAAAAATAAATAAATGGATGATAAATCAACTTCTTTAATTTGGAAACTACAACAGCGAACAATCTTTAATTAC
Source organism: Schoenobius gigantellus (assembly GCA_963935595.1). Classification (NCBI taxonomy): domain Eukaryota; kingdom Metazoa; phylum Arthropoda; class Insecta; order Lepidoptera; family Crambidae; genus Schoenobius; species Schoenobius gigantellus. Next base: position 47,426,198 of record OZ012542.1, on the reverse strand, counting down.
AACCTTCCGTCTTAACGTCTAGCCAGCGATTCAAACGCGAACGAATGAATGACAAACACAACACTTAATTATCATTCGTCCCTTTCTCTCACATGCGTTCGTCTCTCTCACACAATCTTACGTTCCGTTTCCCACATTCGGCCGTCCTGCTCTTTTGGCTGTCCCCAGACACTCACACCTTACATTCACCTCTTATACGACTTAAAACTCTTACATCTTAACAACACTTAAACATAACAACGAAACAACAATCTTAACAACTTATAACAAACAACAATCTTAATTAAAATCTTAAAAATGGAATGATCAACTTATTACTAACAGGAAAATACATCAACACAATATACGAGAAACACATTTTACAAAAATAAATAAATTTAAAAACAATCAAACACCATCTTAAAACTTATAACAAAAAAATATCATACTTCACACATTCACTCCATTCAACAAACATACTCACCTGATATTCAATCGTTATTCCCACTAGGCCACGCCTTCATATGGTCAGCCGAACTAGAGGTGCGGCTTGGGCCCTCAGTTGAACTGTTAACTTTCTCTACATCATACCGGTCATTTACATGGACTTTGCTTATCCTGTAGGGCCCTAAATATTTAGCCTTTAGTTTAAGCCCTGTTCCAAATTGTGTCCTTTTTATAGCTACTATATCCCCAATGTTATACTTGTGACTTTCTTTTCTCTTTCTATTGAAATATTTTCTGTTTTCCTCTTGTATGGTTAATATTTGTTCCTTTGCCTTTAATCGAAGTTCTTCTCTGTTATTATCATATTGTTTAGATACTTCTTCTTCAAGCAATTCTAAAATTTCAACATCTTGCTTACATCTCATCTTCGTGCCAAGTAATAAATTGAAGGGTGTAGTCTTTATACTGCGCTGGAATGTACTATTTAGTGCTCTTTGCACTCTGCTTACGTGCTTATACCATACTGCTGCATTTTCTACACACAATTTGGTTAGCATGGGTATTATTATTCTGTGAACTCTCTCCACTTGCCCATTTCCTCTTGGTATTCCTGTGGTTATTGTTACATGTTGAATATTCTCTTCTTTACAATATTCTTGGAATTCATGACTTGTGAAAGCCGTTCCTCTATCGGAGATTATTCTTCTTGGATTCCCAAATATTTGCTGGTGTACTCTTAGCTTGTTTAAAGTCTCCGCACTTGATGTACTCTTTGTAGGAAATAGCCAAACAAATTTTGTGAAGGCATCAATCACTGTAAGTATATAGTTATACTGTTTTCTAGTTGCTGTTAATGGCCCGACATGATCTATATGCAAAGTATCTAAAGGAATGCTCTCCTTTTCAATCGGATTCAAAAACCCTTCTTGTTTCCCTTCTTTTCTCGTAGCCAATAAACATGGAATACAAGCCATTATAAATTCTTCTATTTTTCTATCAACGTCTTTTATATAGTAATCTTGACAAATCAATTCCTTCATTTTTCTTTTAGAGAAATGACCATTGCCATGGATCCTTCGAATAATTTCTTGCTCCATACTTTTTGGTACATACAACAGTTTTCCTGGTCCCTTGTACACTATGTCATTCTCAATAAAATAGTCTTTATATGTCAACTTTTCTTTTAATAACTCCTTAATAGCTCTTATCCCATCATCTTGATCTTGTGCTAACTTTATTTGCTCACATAATGAAGTGATAGTTGCCACATATGGGTTTCGGCTTAGAGCATCGACATGTCTCAACTTCTCTCCAGCTCGGTGCTCAACTTCATAATCATACTCGTTTAGCATTAGAACCCATCTTGCCACTTTAGAGGTAAGATCTTTCTTCATGAGTGTTTGCTGAAAAGCTTTACAGTCTGTTATTAATTTGAAGTGTTTACCATACAAGTAATGGCGAAACTTTTTAATACTTTCTATAATAGCAAGAGCTTCTAGTTCATAGCTGGAATATTTTCTTTGCACTTCATTAGTTTTACGACTCATATAGTAAACTGGATGCAAACCAGTATCAGGGTGATACTGCAATAGAACAGCTGCTATAGCAATACTCGATGCATCTGTATGCAACTCTGTATTAAGGTTAGGATCAAATATTTTCAAAACTGGACTACTTGATAATTTCTCTTTTAATAAACAAAAAGCATGTTGTTGCTCTCTGTCAAAGATGAAGTCTACGTCTTTCTTCAATAAGTCATTAAGTGGTTTTGCTATAACGGCATAATGTTCTATATATTTTCTAAAATATGATGTTAATCCCAAAAAACTTTTAAGCTGCTTACCTGTCTTAGGTTCAGGAAATTTTACCACAGCATCGACTTTCTCAGAAGTTGGTTTCACTTCACCATTCTTTATGACATGACCCAAGTACTCCACTTCAGGTTGTATCAACTTTGCCTTCTTCCAATTAATTCTCAGGCCATACTGTGCTGCTATATCTAAGACCTGCTTCAGCCTCTGTAACGCCTGTACCTCTCTATCTGCTTGTTCAGCATATGACAGACGTCGAGGTCGCTGAGCCACGGGTATATCATCTTTTAACACAATCTTCAGTTCCAAGGGCGCCTCCTTTACCTGGACCGGTTTGTATCTCTCTATACATTGATAGGCCTCCTTCTTTACTAAAGGGTCCCTGACATGATCAAGCAAAGAACCCCACTCACCTGAAATACAGTTCACATTAAATAACCATTCATCATCGCCTTTATAAATGGTCACACATCCCTCACTCATCAACAACGTTACACTTTTCAAAAATTCTTGACCTATTATTACGTCATAAGGCATACAGTCTCTAGGTACTATGTGAAACGTGACATCACTGTAACACTGTCCATCTACTTCAATCGTCGTTTTAATCTTGCCCAATGATCGCACTTGTGAACGTCCAAGTCCCGTTAATGTTAAACTGCTCACATCTTTGACGTTCGAAAATTGAGCGCACAGTTCCGTAGACATCAGGTTTACGTCACTACCGGAGTCGATCAACGCACTAATTTCATATATTTCGGCCACTTTCACAGTTTTCACCGGTTTTCTAACACTTGTGTTGTCTTTGTTTACAACCTGCATAACCTCGGAGTCTTCACTCGACCTTGACTTGTGGTTGACATTTTCAATGTCATGGCTGCAGTTACACGTGCTCTGATTGGTCGCTGCCTCAGTCGTCGTACCGAACATAGCCGAGTGCTGCTTTGCCGACGTTCCCATACCTCGGCCGTATCCGCCGCCGCCTCGTAAAAATGGTTGCGCCTGATTGGGTGACTGCTTTACCGACGCGCCATGAAAGTGTCTCCCTCTTTCCATCGTTCCGCCGCCAACTTCATTCACTTGGCTTACAGTGCAGTTCGTTCCAATATGGCCAAACTGGTTACACCGGAAACACTTGACGCCGTTCGGACATATTGCAGAAACATGACTCCTGTCTCCACAATTATAACAGCGTTTGTATGCACTGTATGATGATGGCACTTCTGCCGGCCTTTTCTTTACAGCTGACGATTCTGCTTTTTCCTTTCGCTGCTCCATCTTCATTTTTTCGTACACATTTAATTTTTCTTTAAGTGCACTATAAGTAGTTACGCCGTACAACATCATTTTGTTCACCTGTACGTCTTCTATTCCATCAATGATGTATTGTATCGCCACGTAATCTGGGAATTTGGCTCTTTTACCCAGCTCCTTCATCGTCAACATGTACTGGTAGTAAGTTTCGTCTTTGCGCTTCTTTCGTGCTGCCATGAGTTCGTGCATCTCCTTGCTATTAACCGCCTCGGGGAATTCTTTTTGCAAGGCATTCTTCAGCTCCTCGTACGTCTTAAATATTTTTTCGCTTTTCAGCCATAAGCCTGCGGTGCCACACAGCGATCTACGAGCGATTATCAACTTCTGTTGAGGAGTCCAACCGAAAATCTCAGCATTATCTTCGATGTCCTGTGCCCACTTAGTTGATGAGTAGGACTTGTCGTCGCCGTTAAATTGAGCGATACCGCCTTCGAAACTGAAGAACATGGCTGCCGCACCTTCTGTATGCGAACTTGCCGCGCCGCTGTTGCTGCCCTTTCCGTTGTAGCCTTCCATAATAACGTCGTAATGTATCACCTTTTCGTCGTTTCAGATGATTCTTCGTTTGCGACCTTCGTCACGACCACGCAATCAAAACCACGTCTTGTTCGATATGCCAGTCGTCCACGCCAGTCACTTCGTCTTCACGTCTTCGTCTTCTTTTCTTTTTGAGCGATCCCGGACGAGCCCCCAAAATTTGTGGGATATGATGCTCAAAAATAAATAAATGGATGATAAATCAACTTCTTTAATTTGGAAACTACAACAGCGAACAATCTTTAATTACAACCTTCCGTCTTAACGTCTAGCCAGCGATTCAAACGCGAACGAATGAATGACAAACACAACACTTAATTATCATTCGTCCCTTTCTCTCACATGCGTTCGTCTCTCTCACACAATCTTACGTTCCGTTTCCCACATTTAGCTATATAACCTTCAAGTTTAGGTAGTTGATGGTATTCTAGGAACATTTAATTCGGTATTATGTTACAGTAAATGTATCAAACCAATGAAAATATTTATTATACTATGTTTTTCACTTAATCCAAAAACAGCTAAGGTTTTAGTTGTGTGAATCCAGTTTCAGTTGTTTTGTTGCTCAACAAATTGCTCACGTTATGACAGCATCTCAAAACTAAAAAAAAATTTGCTACGTTATAAATTATTGCGATTTACGTAGTTTTACTATTTCATTTCCATTGTGCAAAATTACTTTTTTTTTTAAAGAACGAGTTTAAAAATATTTATTTCAAGAAATGAACTCGTTAATATAATTTGGTGCTAGGGGGAAGAATGTTTTGTAAAAAACTTTAATTTTTGATTGTTGAGCTGCGAAAACATACAAAAAAACGTTATAAGTTTAAATCAGAAATTTTCAAAATTTTCAATAAGAATATAGGTCAAATGCTTGTAGAATTGACGAAGAATTTAGGAAAAGTAACAAGGCGTGGCTTGAGACATCAATTTAGTTTCCTATCTTCAAGGAAAAAAACTTGGAGAAGAAGCACGGTCGACCGCAAATTCCATTTGAATTGTCTTCTGCGGACCTAAAAAGGCTGCATTGACAGAACCATTATATGACCATATTTCGTATTCATCATCATCATTCGTATTATGAATTGAGTGCAATTCATCATAAGCAAAATATAGCTGACAGCTTTGTATGAATATTCGTATAATGGTACCAATTGACACATAAGCAATGTTAATTTGTGGATCTTTTTCGAATTTTCATACAAAGCTGATCAAATAGAACAATTGCTTATGATGAATTGCAATCCATTTATAATTCGAATCACATTAAGATTCTGCCGATGCCACCTTTTTAGGTCCTCTGAACGTTCAAAACGAGCCAAAACACAGAGCTTGCGGTAATCAACTTCTGTATTATCAATACTTTTCGCTACTTGTGTGAGTCTTCGCGCAGAAGGGCGAGTTCAAGCATCAAAAGGTTTAATCCTCAAAATCTTCCAATAGAAGTATAATATTTATTAAACAAAAGATCGATCTTCTAACATAAATTGTGAAAAAGAAATACAAATTGATTATGAGAATGGTGATGCTAAAGATGACGATGATGCATTAGCACATGTAGCGGATTCATAAACCTTTAATAAGATATATATGATATAATTTACGTGATAGTTTACGTCTTTGTTTTTAATTAGTTATATTTACTTTAAAAAACTCTATACATAGGTATTATATGTATATAAAAGATTTTATATAATCAAAAAATTATCTTAATTGTATTTAGCAGCATCCACAAAAGCAATTTAGCTAGAAAATATATTTGATGCCAACAAAAAGGGCACCTTGTTCCAGTGTGCGACGCGGCGCTTCGCCATGACATCGACAGGAATACGTCAGAATGAGCTCGCCAAGTTTCTAACCAAGGCATGTGGAACAAGTTCTATCTAGTGCGCAGCGAGTGGCCGGGAGGGCGCTGACGGGTGGCAGGTGGGCATAATATAACATTACCAGTAAACCCATTTCACGGGTCGGTTATCAAAGCGAAACTCGCGCGAGGCACGTGTTCAAAGTATCGTTGAGTTTCGAGAGTTACAGACCCGCCACTTCCTGATCCGTAATTATTCCCCAGTTAATTTAATGCGATTCCGTTGGGCCATGAAGGACGATGGCTGGCGAATGTACCACCCGTTCAGCCATGGACGAATCTATGAATTTTGTATGAACAAAAAGTATAAACTATGGGAATAAAACTTTGCTAATATTTTTGATACCTCATAATGAATGACTTTACCAATGCATGGTTCCATTTTTATAACACTTTATCAATTGTACAGGTTGCCTTGAGCGAGATAACACTATTCCACTTGAATCTAGCTCCTATGACAAGTTATATAAAATATTTATTACTGCTATCTTTAGTAAAGTTGTATTAGGGCTTTCTGCTGTTCAGATAAAAAGTACTCCAATGCATATAAATATTTTACGACCAAGCCTAAATTTGGAACGTATGAAAGTACTTGCGCGTAAGCCACTCGAGGCATGTTTGGGTCACTTTCTAGCGAAGTTGCAATATGTTTCTTTGATAAATTACTACAACCAAAACAATCTTAAACATTTCTTGTAGAATAAAATACATATAATAGTACATTACTGCCGCGGTCTATAATGACTACTTTGCTGGTCGCGCTGATGATGGCCGACAGCGCAGCGTAGCGCAGCTCCAGGCCGACACAGCGCGGTCAGCGTGCAGCACTTGATGGACGAGCTGAATTAAGGCCGAGACCGTAGGTCGAAGCCTTTACAGTGAGGACAGCAAGGGCTGCAATGATGGCCAAGCTGGAAGGCCTAAAGCGTAGCTAGGCTAGCTCGAGGCAATCATAGCGTGACCAGCGAAGCAGTCATTGTGGGCCAAGGCTTGTATAGTGCTTTACTCAAAAATGCAAGTACCTAATCTAAATAAAACCAGCAAGAAAAAATATTTGCCGGCCGCTCCTTGAAACAGAACGGCAAGGCCGACTTTGCTCAAACAAGGTTGTCAAAATAATGACCACATTACATGCATTTTTGAGTAAGCAAATTATATACTTACTTGAACATTTTCAATAGTTTCTTTTGGGATGATTTTTGTGATTGAGACTGCATGATGTTTATTACTCAGCGCTACACACACGTAGCATTCGTAGCTGCCCCGTAGCTCCAGATGATAATCGTAACATTTTGTAATACAAGTATTGCCTATAGTTACCCAATTTATGTACCCCAAATAAATGTAATAAACGGTAGCAATTATATTAATAGTGATTTGTGGTACGGGAGTATAATAATTGGTACAACTTTAAAGGTTGCCCGACGATGACATACGAGTATTACCGGGTGATTAGATTTCGGAAGCTAATTTGTTCCCGGCCGTCCTATTGGCTGTTCGCCGAGCCAACAAAGTGGAGTAATTAATTTGGAATATATTGACGTATGACAAATTTATTGGCAACTAAGAGTGGAGGTTTCATTGGATTGGATGGGATGAATAGCTGAAAGCTATCGCAATCAATCGAATATACAAGCTGATATTATATTAGCAGTATCAATGTTTGTTAAGTAATCCATCAATAGCTATGAGAATTTAAATTTATTGCTACGTTAGGCGTAGGAAAAGAGTTTTTTCGACAAAAAGTATGATAAAGTTACAATTAGTTTAAATTTTTCGAAGGCAATTATAAAATATATGAAAAGAAACGCTTTAATTTTTTAACATGGTACTTAGGACTATACGGTACATAGGGGAATTGCGCAAATGAAACATGCAAAAGAAAATATTTATAATTTATGTACCCGAAATAAATTATTAATATATGTAAAACATTTTAATTGTGCGATTTACTTTAATACTATTACTTTATTATTATTTTATTTTATAGGTATACTGCAGGCCTATTATGGATCTTTCATCGTATGACATGGTATTAATTTTAAGATAAAGAAGTCATGAAATGCTTCATTTCGTATTACCGTTTACCAAAGATATCAATTTCAATGATTTCACCATGATATAATGAACGCATGATCAAAAATCTGACCGAAAATCTTATTTTTCGTTTTGCGCTATGATGTCATAATAATATCATTTGTAGACCATATGATCGGTAATAGGCCTGCTGATTAGTAGAAAAGAGCTACTAATCAGCAGACCTAGGGCCAATAACTAGTACAGAAACTAGTTTATCGAATTGACTTAAATGTCATGTATAGCTTATGAGGCATCGTCCACAGCGTTAGCACACCACCTCCGTGGTTAGCTATCTAGGCCCGTTAATATTTGAGGAGCCCCGAGCCGCCATCAAATATGGACGGCCGACGAGGATGCGCAGCCTGTTTCTGGAGATGCTGCTGGACAAACATTCACGGACAAATAACATATAGCTTCAGATTGTTGCAATCTAAAACGATAAGTTGTAGCGTGAACTTTGTTGTTTCATGGTTTGTATCTAGAGCAACAATAGTCAATGCTATTGTTACACAGACCTTACTGGCTTTTGATATCCATCTTCCGTGCTAAGAGTTGCCAAAAAAGTAAGGCCTTTTTGGAACTTTGACGGAAATCAAGCATACGCCCATCCAGTTAAGTGGTAGCCGTAGTTACTTTTTAAGGGTTTTCTACTCCTTATTGAATGTACAATTAAATTAGTTAAAACTTTGACATTGCATCGTTTCAAAAAGTGTTTCACTATAATGTATAATGAATCAAACTGGCTTTTAAAAGTACATCGACACAAACACATTTCATGCATCTTCTCCATAAGTGATAGTTATTTTGATACTTGGTTTGTTGATGGATAGATTATATTCGCCTATGAATAGAATACATCCAGATCTATTTTTGATCAATTGTTCACCTCTGGCAATCCACATGCTGTTTTTAAGTAATTTAGAAAAATGACGAGGTTCTATGTTGGACTGCATTTCTGCTTTACTTTTATGTTTTATTATATTGTTCTGGGCTAGGACATAGGGTATAAAAAAGTTGCTTGATACGCTCTCAACATTATTTGCCACGACTCAATGCTGAAATAAATTATCTTTAAAAAGATTTCATGGATGCTTGAATCCAAATGGCTGATGGAACATTAATGACGGCTTACCACTTTCTCGTTGAGTTAAAAAATGACTCTTGGTAGACAAAGAAAACAATCCAATCACTTACGTCTCGGCTCGACCCTTTGTCGTTGCGAATTAAGTATTAAGGTGCTGGCGTGTTCGCGTGGTCCCTTTACACCGCCGACCTCTTGTATAAAATTTACGGGCAATTCCAAATAATTGGTGACAGTAGCTACATAATACAAGAGAATGCTGACCTCCCTGGTTGCCCGGTTGCATCAGGCGCAACGCAAGTTCGGGTTTTGAATTTTAAATGTAACAAAGACACAACCGACAGGACAAGGAGGACTACATTGTAATTCTTATGTGCCTACAAATACATCTATCAGTTTTAGACAAATTTGAAGGATTTATTTTCAATTTAATACATTTTAGGTAGATACATAGAAATCCATAAATAACAAACTTTACATTAAAAGAGAATATAGAACGTTATTAATGTAAAATTAAAAGGAAGATGGAGAGTGTAAAAGAGTGTGAGTGATAGATATAATTAGAAGTTAAATAAGAGTGGAAATAAGTATTTTTTTAACAGGGACTTTATCTTAAATAATTTTATCCTTTTGGTAATGATGAAATTTATTTAAAACTGGGATCAAACAACATTTAATCAATACAAGAAGATTTTCACCCCAGGCAGGATTCGAATCCGCGACACAACGTTGACGCCATGACCACTTCAACTGTATTGATTTCTTTTATCTTGGAAGCCAAAGTACACCTTTAATAAAATGTATCTACATCCAGTACGGAAATGTTTACAGATTTCGTGAAAATTGTTGTATATCACCTTGTTATAGAATCGCTATAAAATATACGAGTGACCGTTTCATTTTAATGTACTTTCACAAGACATGTAAATTTCGCAATACCAAGTGGTTCACAACGTGTACGTGATTCCTTAGTTGTAAATATCCGTAGGCTGCGGTAAGTACAGTTCGGAGCCTTAGCATAACATTAGGCGGTCCGTGTGCATGTTCGATATCCGTACTATAAAAAAATAAGTGAGTAAAAACTATGAAACACTATGGTGTATATAGTGTGGGTCGATGAGTGCAGTATAAATATTAGATTGGCCCCGATAGCGTACGCTCTGCGCGGCGAGTCAAGTGGGCGAGAGACTCGGTCGTTGGAAGATGCACTCAGTAACCGAGTTTCGCATCTCACATTCGATTGTTACGGCGACGTGTGAGGTAATGGCATTAAGGAATCTCTAGAAATTTGCAGTCGCTGATGTTGAGTTAAATTAATTTCTCGTATCTGAGAATCAAAACAAATTGTCCGTGTCATTAAGGCGATTCACACACTGCCACGCACCACGGAGCGTAGCGCGTGAATGCGTGTTCTTACGTTGCTTGTAAGTATCTCCATTTGTATAGAAAACACGCACACTCCAACACACAGAAAATGCATCCACGCGCGTTCATGCAGATCACGCGCCTACAAGCGGTGAAAGACGCACCCACGCGCGTAGGTGCGCGCGAGACGCAAGGTATGGCACAAGCACACCGAGGGGCCGTTCGAAAACCCGTGAAGTTTTCACTCGGTAAAAAAGAAAAGGATAGATATATTGCGAGAAAGAGAAGTTTAACTGGTTTTCAAACGCTAGCGAGTGATTTTCGCTCTTCACGAGTTTTCAAACGGGTCAGTTAAAAACGAAAAGAAGAGTTCTTGTGTTTTGCAACGCAAACTTGCTTTACAAACTTGCTTTTTTAACACATTTTGTTGTGAATTTAAAAATATCTTTGTTCCAAAAACCATCTCAGTCAATGGTAGATTAGCTTTTAGTGAATGGGCCACACCAGGTATTCACAAAAGCAGAATAAAACTTTATGAACTTTACAATGGGCGTTCATTAAATACTAGTGATCAATTTAAATTGTATGTAAAAACTTATTCCAAAGTATTTAAAAAAGTTTGTAAATTTGCAAAGTCCAATTATTTAAGCTCTAAAATAAAAAATAGTAGTGACAAAATTAAAACGACATGGAACATTATTAATAATGAAACCGGAAGAGTAAAAACTAATAACAACAATTTTTGTTTAAATATTGAAAATAAGAAAGTTACAGTAGATATTGAGGTAGCTACAGAATTTGAAAAATTCTTTACTGACATTCCAGTTTCAATCACAAAATCTTTGGATTCCTCCCCCACTGTAGCCGAATCTATTCTAAAAGATTATGTTAAAACTTGTGATGATAAATTTAAATTTGCCCATATTTGTGCAAATGATTTAATAAAGTCATTTAAAACGCTGAATAAAAAGAAAACCGTGGATCTGTGGGGCAACTCTGTAGATGTTTCCCAATCTGTAATAGAAACAATAGCTCCAATACTTGCTAGTATTTTTAATGATTGCATTGACTGTGGTGTGTTTCCTGATCTAATGAAACTGAGTAAAATTATTCCATTACACAAATCTGGTAGCACATCAGACCCCAATAATTTTAGACCTATCTCTGTGCTACCTACTTTTAGCAAAATCTTTGAAAAAATAATGTTGGAACAAATGCAAAGCTTTTTTAACAGAAATAATCTTCTACACTGTAAACAATTTGGTTTTAGAAAGGGTCGCTCAACAACTGATGCTGGTGTTGAGTTAATACAAAATATATATGAGGCCTGGGAGGACTCACATGATGCGCTGGGCGTTTTTTGTGACTTGTCCAAGGCGTTTGATTGCGTTCATCATGACACCCTGATCAGGAAATTACACTACTATGGATTTCGCGACACTGTTCTGGATTTACTCATCTCCTATTTGACTGAGAGGATTCAGAAAGTAGACGTCAACGGGGAGAGGTCCCAGGGCGCCTCGGTTAAAATGGGAGTTCCGCAGGGTTCAATTCTTGGTCCTTTTCTATTTTTAATATATATAAATGACTTGCCTGCTTTTGTACAAGACAGGCATGAGATTGTATTATTTGCAGATGATACTTCACTTATGTTTAAAATTAAAAGACGATTGCAAATTTATGACGATGTAAATAGTTCTATCTCAAGAATAGTTTACTGGTTTAATGCGAATAACTTGTGCCTCAATGAAGGGAAAACTAAATGTATAAAATTTGTTTTACCCAATGTTAAAGAGGTTCACACCACTGTTAACATAAAGCATAAAAATGTGGACCTTGTGGATACCGTAGTATTTCTTGGTATTACTTTAGATTCAAAGCTTCAGTGGGGCCCACATATTGATAAATTGTCGAAGAGACTTAGTTCTGCAGCCTACGCTGTATGGAAAATACGTCAGCTGACTGATGTTGATACAGCAAGACTTGTATACTTTGCCTATTTTCATAGTGTGATGTCGTATGGCATTTTGCTGTGGGGAAATGCTGCCGACATTCAGACTGTTTTTGTGCTGCAAAAAAGGGCTATTCGTGCTATTTATAACCTTAAAATAAGAGACTCTTTGAGAGAAAAATTTAAAGAAATTGGTATTATGACCGTCGCGTCGCAATATATTTACGAGAATATAGTATATGTTCATAAAAATATACATTCGTTTTGTAAAAACAGTGATATTCATTCAGTAAATACTAGGCAAAAGAATATGTTAGCGTTACCAAATACTAGGCTTAAAAAAATTAATAATTCTTTCAAAGGCCTTTGTGTACGTTTCTACAATAAAATCCCAAATAATATTAAAGCACTTAACTTGAATAAATTTAAAGTCGCTATCAAGGGCGCACTTATGAAAAAAGCATATTATAAAGTGTCTGATTATATGACAGATAAAACTGCTTGGGATTGACAAAAAATGTGATAATTGACGTTTAAAGGGTGTTAACACTTTGTGATAGTGGGATAAATTTCATTCGAGTAACTGTTCCACTCACACCGACAGGCATTTCTATATTATTTAAAAAAATGTATGTGAAATATAATATTGTAATGTTGGCATTTTAAAAGAGGAGACAAAAAAAATACAAGACCTTCCGAGTTTCTTGCCTGTTCTTCTTGAGAAGGCTCTCCCAATTTCCGAACAGGTGTAGAGTCAATTTTTTTTTTTTTTTAATTTTACTTGTATTTGCACACATCTTAATAATGGTTGGGGTGTGTGTACATACAAGGATTAAATAATTTAGTTAATTAGATTCTTGGTTGAAGATTTTTATGTTTTTATTTTGACGTCAATAAGTGCCTGTAAAGGTCTATATTGAATAAAGATTTTTGAGTTTGAGTTTACAACTGCACAAAGCTTTACTTAACATTTGTAAACTTTAACTTCAACTTACAAACGAAATCAGTAGCCACAGATCACAGAACAGTCAACTGTCAATGTCAGGTAAAATTAAACGCTGACTGGGGGCCGTGAGAAATTCACTCCTGTCAGGCGAAAATTACTCTGCACTAATGCGTTCAGAAATACGAGCGGAGTAATTCGTCGGTTAATCTCGGTTTCACTCGGGTGGTTCTCGAACGCTATCGGGTGAAATTCACTCTACCCCGAGTAAATATTACTCGTTTTCAAACGCACCCCGAGTCTCGCAGTGCCGTGCGTGATTTTGGAAGGGCTTGACGTTGAATTTGGAAACGCAACTACGCGCGTGAATGCGTAAAAAACCTGCATGATGATGCGGATCTGCAGTCCCGCACGTACGCGCGTAGCTGCGTCGACACGCATGATGCAGCGTGGTGCGTGGCAGTGTGTTAATCGCCTAATGATATCTAGATCGCCTCCGTCTAGTGGTTGAGATCACCAGATGTTGATCGGGAGGTCCGGGATGCTAGCATTGTTGTGTTCCTATAATTAGGGGGAAGATAGCCAGCTCCTCCATTGTCGAGGAGTTCACCACCTTCGGCCTTATCGTCATCGTCATCACTTACAGTCAGTTGAGATTAAAGCCTTTAAAGCTTAAAAAGCTTAAAAAGCTTTAAAGAGTTTTGAAAAAATGTTTATATATCAAAATATTAATTTTCAAAACAAACTGATGTTATAAACTAATAGTTTGTCATAAGAAAAACATGTTTAAAGCACAATAATTGTAAACCAACAGTTAAATTCAGCGTGCGCCGTGAACTAACTGGATTAAAGAGGGCAATAGGTCGTGTGATAGGCCGTGGTGGCTGAGTAATTGAAGCCATCTGTACTAGGTGCAGTGCAGCTGCGGCTGGCCGGTCGGAGTCGTATTATGAAACATACGATAGGACGTTTGGATTCGAATTCGAGAGCGAATCGCGCGTAAAATAGGAGCCTACCTTTTACAGACTTATTAAAAATAAAATGGATCACAGATTTAGATCACATCCAAATACATTGTTTTATCAATGTTGTCTTTTTATACAATATGATAATTATCAGAAGAGTATTAGAGTTGTGTGCACGGGTACTTCTATCTTCAATATACCTGCCAGCAAGCAAGCAGGCAAAAAACGTAATTCAAAAGTAGCGATTAATGTATTTTCTTAATGGAAAATGAAAAGGTCTCGCACGGGCTACGCTCAATGCAAGCCACCCCGGTGAGGTTATCTAGCAACCTATTTTATTTTCTCGGTGCGCCCACAGTTTCTCTGATGGCTTATAATTTTATAACTCAAGATGAGTATAGCTGTTATGAAGAGATCCGTAGAAGAACTAGAGTCGCCGACATAGCCCAAAGAATTGCAAACCTTAAGTGGCAGTGGGCAGGACACATAGCTCGCAGGACTGACGGCCGTTGGGGCGGAAAGGTCCTCGAGTGGCGGCCGCGTACCGGGAGACGCAGCGTTGGTAGGCCCCCTACAAGGTGGACCGACGATCTGGTGAAGGTCGCGGGAAGCCGCTGGATGCGGGAGGCGCAGGACCGATCGGTTTGGAGATCCCTGGGGGAGGCCTATGTCCAGCAGTGGGCGTCTCTTGGCTGAAATGATGATGATGATAGCTGTTATGTGCCTGTTATTTAGCTACCGTTTTATATGAGGTGCAAGGAATTCCACAGTTAGGTTGCTAATAAGAGAGATAAACGCTGTGCCTGTCCCTTTTAGAGAAGTTATCTTCACCGAGACTATAATTTTAAACAAGTAAATACTATTGAGAAAATAAAAAAATACTTTTTAATTGAAGTCTAAACTAAATGACCTAAAATACTGACAAGTGACAAGACATTAAAATGTGTGGTTAACGTGTAATAATAAAAATTTTAAAAACAAAATACAATCAATATTTCTTTCGGTACACGTGCTTTCTACACATAACAACAATAGATATTAGTTAACATAATGCATAGCACATTTTAAAAAGCGATGAAAATGATTCTCACTACGAATTACAATTCGATCATTCCAAAAATTAGACCCCGACATTTAGTCGGTCGAGTGATGCTTGCCGCCCGCTAACACCGGCTTTGTTCCGATAAGCTTCTGAGCCCAATTTCATTTTAGCTGCACCGGCCGCGCCCCGGCGATCCCTGTATCCGACGCCGGATACATCATTGATCCGGTCTGAGCGTTCATTAAAGCAACGACACGTTTGTTTGTATCTGCACTTCACTCTACCTCAAGTTGCGACCATATTAAATCGAATTTAGGTTACTCTATCAAACTCTAGTGTTGTTTTTTTTCAGAATGTGATATTTGTAATAGTTTAACTGTTCGGATGCAATTTGGGAGTTGACAACTTAGATAGTTAGTACTGAATTTCAATTCATGCTATTTCCCGATTAATAACAATAAATCAGTCAACACCCAATATTAATCATGTCAGAAAATAAAAAGTTACAAATTAAAGAGCTCAAAACAATACAAACAAAATGCTTACATTATAATCAATGTAGATCATATTTAAAAAGAAAACAAAGTAACAAATATACACGATTACAAAGCAACAATACTTTGAATAGCCGAAGTGTTCTACATTCACAATGAGCACGAATAAAATCATTGTATTTGGTATTCAGCTTCTATTATTTAGCTCAAGGCGTTCTATACCGCACCCTATTATCCTACAGCTGAAGTCTGAGTAGAATCCCCTCGTACCATTAACATAAGCGCGCAATATACCTTATTCAAGCTCTGGTAGCTTATAAACAATTTATGTTTGAGATTGAGTCTGGGTTAGGCGCGGGGCGTTTTTCCGGCAAGTAGAGCAGTCTTCAGTGCAGGCGCCCACGCCGTACCGTCATGAAGACAAATGATTGTTTTATTTATATTAAATGGGGATGCAATTGTACGCTGCATTTCGGGCTCCCGGAGTAATGCATAAATTGCTTTAAATATGTTATCTTCGAAGAATCATTTGTTTCACTTGTGTAAAAATATATTCATGTCCTATTCTACTTTGTTTTTTTAAGGTTCAATTAAAATAAGTGTAGTGAAAGTTAAGAACATGGAATCGTGTAACAAGCGCTGCTTATCAAAGCAATCAAGTGAAGGAAGCCACTTGTGAAAATTATTCGGTAATAGTAATACAATAGCCCACGCCCAGCACTACGAGGGATGGATCGTAGCATAGGTAATATCGTAGCTTCTCCTGCCAAGTCGTAGCAATGCCCATGCGTTGCGCGTATACACTCTTTAAAAATAATCTTATTCAGGGTTTCGTGCCCGAAAAAAACGGCAATGGATAAGATAACTTCATTGTGCGTATGCCCGTCTGTCTGTCAAGATCCTTTTTCTCAGGTATGCGTAAAGAAATCAAACTGAAATTTATATGAAAAATCAAAGTCGTCGCGAACAAAAGATAAAACCGTTTATATCGCTTTTTTGCGATTTTCCAAAAATCTAAACTGATCGTTGAACTAGAATCATGAAGCCCTTAGTACTAAAAAAATATCGAGTCACGATGTTTGTACGGGATGAACTCCGAAACTGATTTTTTATGAATTTGAGGTTACTGTATGTAATTTGATCCAACTTAAAAGATAGGTTAGTTTTTATTTCGATTATTGACCTCGACATTTAAAACTGCTAATTAAATGGTTTGTAATAATCTTTAAGTTCCATAAGTTTCAAATAGATGGCGTTGTAAGTCATTATAACCACAAAACCAATGCAACGCGTGCCTAGGCCAGCTAGTCCTACTATAAAGGATTTTTATCTTGCTGTAAAGGTTTGAATAAGAGGAGTTAAATGAAAAATTTGCGTTAATATTGCAATAAGGACTATTATTTTATTTATCTAAAGGGATAATTTGTTTTTTTTTATTAACTTCATATTTGAACCTATTATTGACAAAGAAGCCAGAAAATTCATAACATGCGACGGAAGAAATACACCTTAGTATTAGACAGGTCGTGCGGCAGTCCTTTCAGTATCATGAGCGTGTTTACGATAGCGGACCTGTGCTAAAATGTCAAGTCGGTCTTAGTTTAGTTATTAAGTTCTTACATTGTTCATAAATTTTGCTATTGTTTTAACATAGTGGATTGTAGTTGTCTGAATATTAAATAAATTATTATTATTTAAACATTCTCCAATCAAGTTATTGTCCAGAACTTCCCACCGTGTACAATCAGAGAACTACGTTCAGCCTTCTGCAAGCGACGCTTTACGTTGTCGCCTACACGTCAGCCGCTGGAGTAGCTCCCGCCGTTGGTAAAGTCCTATTCATCTGTACGTGCTCTAATGTTATTATGTCTTTCGATCAAAGCCAAAGTAACGTGCCTTTTAGCGCCAAACGCCGCACGCGACGCTTAGAACCCCGAATTAGCCAATTTCGAATGCAACTGACGTGTAGCGTAGCGTGGCGTATAATGCACCTTAGCGCCAGGCGTCTCAGTCAGTTGTCGCCTAGCGCAAAGCGCCATTGCATTGTTTCCGCGCTAGTTAGCTTTGTTTGCAGCTCTTGTATCGCCTGATTTGTTGTTTGCCTGCGGGATTCATGACTAAGACGGGACAATGCCTCGCCGAGTCGCCAATACGTCTGCGATGAGGAAATGGGTCCGAAGCCACGTCAAGCTTTCGTAATAGCGCGACTAGTCTTTGTCAATTGTGAAATGTGTACAAAGACAGATTTTAATGCGCAATATGTAATAGGGTTCTACGTGAGTATGGATGAGAAATGAAATGGAAAAGTTTGTTGGGGTTGAGTTATATTTATTATTATTTGACGAAAAAAAATACTGACTTGATAAGCTGTAAAACACAGATTTTGGTACTTTTTCTTGTTGCCTTGATTTCCAATTACTTATTTTTAGTTGCCTTTGTTTGATATGCCCTTAAATTTTCTTTTTGTTCACCTGATGACTGCGTTCAGTGGTGACTGCGTTCTGCAGAATACCAGTGCAGCTTGCTCTGTTTGCTGCTTATACTGAGCTAAACGCAGTTTTTGACATTGCACGGCGATATACAATTTCATTTGACCTTGTTAATGTTATTTTTTGTTACTATGTGCTATTTAAGTTGATTGTGTGCTGTCGTGTGATGTCAAAATAAATGGTTTTTCTTTCTTTCTTTCTTTTTTATAACGAAGGACATAGCTGAATGTACAGTAAAGGATATTTTTTTATCTATCAATTAGGAAATTTATGTTCATAATATAGGGAAGGTGCTGACTACCGAAATACAGTTTCACTTGCTCAGTCAGTGCTAATTGAAATTGTACATTCAACTTGAAGGATTCATTCTTACTTCTTTTATCTTTTATCATAACCTTGGCACGATATTCGAACAGACGTATGTAAAGCCATGCGCTGAAGCCACTGAAACAACAAAATGTTTCAACACATTCATTTTATTTAAGAATTCTTACTTCTTGTTAGCCCTGGTGTAGGTTGTATGTGGATCCACAAAAATGACACAAGTCTGGACCTGGGTTCAGATGTTATTAAAACAGTCATAACAAGTATTTTACTGAAGATTACATCGTTTGCCTAAACAAGGTGACCACCGCATCGGCACAAACTGTAGATAATGTTGGTCCGGGGTTAATCAGTGCGTCGGGAGCGTCCGCGGCGCCGCCTAATCCTGGACCTGCCGTAATCTCGGACCCGCGCCAGGGTCGCTTGAAGGGCGCAGCACTACCGCCTATGACTCGCGAGACATGTTTTATATTCTTGAAAGTGAGTTAAGAAGACTAACGTAAATAGCAAGTTTATTTGTATTAAACTTTTATTCCAATTTAAACTATAAATAGTTTCATATGTAGAAATTACATATATATTGGTGGTCTTTGGTATATCATTTTTTAAGCCGCCTCAATTGACTTCTGAAAGGATTAGAGCGGGAAAGTTAAGAGTTCAAAAGTTCAAACAATTTACAATTTTCAGCAATTTTAATGCATATTTTATGAATATAGTTACCGTCGGGTTTAAGAGTGTTATATAATATTGAATCTAACTATCAATCGTTTTTATATCCTACATGGAAAATCCCAGAACGTTTGCAGGAACGGTGCATGAAGTAACTATTTTTAGATAAGCACGCACTAAATGTTGTTAAAAAATATCATCAAATTCAATCTATGTGTATAATAACAAAAAATAATAATAGTTGTACTACACGTTTATGACCGAATACGGCCCTGCTCGCTGCCCTGGTAATTCCGAACTATACAAATTTAACTATAATTATTAAACACAGAAAGTGATTACTGTTTATGATGAAAATTGTTCTTCACTAGTTTAATTACTAGCGGACAATGGATGAGGCTCGGCGCACGTTTTATATAGGCAGTAAATCTGTTTTTCACATTCACTGGGTCTTTAATCGTATTGTGGCTTTTACAAGCGTAATTATATACTTTTAACAACTTGTGTAATGATCGTTCGATTTACGTGCAATGATTACGTGTTACAGCTTTAAGCTAATTCTTTGACTATAGTAGGTTAAAACATAATAATTTGCAGAAACAATAAACCATTCAATAGTGGTTTCTATTAGGTTATGTTTTAATTATTTTTTTATATGTAAAATTAGGCAAACTTTGTGACCAGTGACAGCATTTATATAAAAAATAATAATTAAAATTGATGAAACAATCGTTAACACACACAAAACCATGCGAATTCTTTTTCGTTCGTTGCTAGTCTGTCTATCAGCCTGTCTGTCTGTCAACTCTGTTTTTCGCAGAAGCACGTGGAGATATCAAACTGAATTCATATCAATTACGCGTGTTCACGGTCTCTTTGACCTGTAAAATCAAACGTGTAAGTCAACGTGATCAAAATGTTTATATGTCACATGTTTCGCAAATTTTGCGATTTCCCAAGGGAATCGAAACTTATAGGGTACTTCCAGTTGACTTGGAATTTGGCCGGAAGAAAGGTCTTATAGTAAATGGAAGGAGCAGGATTAATAATATAAAAAGCGGGCTTATCCCTTAAAGAGATCTTTTAGCACTGGGGACGCCTATTATTCCGGCCATGCGAAAATTTCTTGGCAGTGGAGTCGCAGTGTGGACCTTACCTAGCGCGTCCAAGAGGGCAGGGAGAACACCGGGGGGTTTTAGTGGGTAGGCCTGGCACTCTGCCGGGAGAGCCCCACACACGCTCGCCGTCTAGCCAACGGCGGGTACGGTGCGGTAACGCATTTCCCCCCGAGAAAAAAAAAATGGTCTACACTGGAGGGAAATCGTCAACAGCTTATGCCGAAGATTAGGAGCAATCTCGCTAGAGTCTCTGTGTGGGGAAACCTTAATTTAGTTGAATGAACCATGACATAAGTCTGCGCGTTCACCGCAATAAAAGTCCCATTCGCTGTAACTATACAGTTCAAACGCTTAACACACCCCTCAAAATATCGAACAGCGTTGGGGTCCTTGGTGATGACATCTCCAGTTGTAACTCTTCTACTCCTACCCAAGAGGGAGAAAGAAAAGGTCCATATAGTTTCAATTACAATAACTATAATTGTAGATACACATAATAAATACAACGTAAAATTACAGTAGGTCGTGGGAACTAGAACTATATTTAGCATCCGAACTGTCCATAAATATCAATCAATCAACCACTGCCCTCAATTGATCCAGTCGTTGTCGAAGTCCGAAGTGGCGTCAGTTGTCCGATGTCGGTAGGCTGCAAACGACCGGAATAGCGTTGGCCGTGACCAGGATTGCGTTGAAGGGTAGCCAGAAAGGTATAAATAGCGAAGGTTGAATCCCCAATTCGGGGATCACAAGGCACTTATTTAGTAATATGTTAAGTAGTATATTAAGACAAACAGTCTTTAATTGCAAAAGTTAATCAAGTGAAGAAGGTAGGTATTTGCTTTAAGTTTAAAGAACGACCACTCGTAGCGATGTCTAGCAAACAGTCTCTCAATCGCGAATGTCCCGACGATGCATGCGTGATGTTATAGCCGGCTCGCGTAGCGGTACTTTGCGAAACAAGTCGTGTCGCCTTGGAACGTTTAACGTATAACGTTTGGAAAATGTTAAAAATAATTAAAACTACCAACATGAATAGACTTTAAAAATAAAATAATTGTATCAAATTACATACTTATTATATTTTATCCTATTCATTTACATGATACAATTTTCAACCTACCAAAATATTTGCACGACTGACGTATATCTAATATGTACTTTTTTAATGTAAACATCACAAGTTGACCCGTATTTGGCTTATAAATGATTGAATTTGATTTAAAATAATTATTATAAAGTATTTGTGCGGCTGCGCAACAATTTGTATTTTTATACCTGTGGTATTGGCATGGTATATGTCTATTGGCACAAAGTCACGAGCATGAGTAAGTCTGTTGTAAAGTTCACGTCATAAACTGTAAAGTTACCGACTTCCTCACAATGACTTAATGTCGCTGGCTCATTTATGGCGCCTGCGTTTATGGTACAACCAACACAGTGAAGGCCAGATTTGCATAGATAGCTATCGCGGTTAATTTATGGTCGTTAACAATCGCGGTCTGCGAGCGACGATATAAACTTTGTAGAGCAGTGCATATATTTAAATTTCTTCAAAGACCCAAAAGTTATAAAATCGCCATCGCGACAGCGCCAACTCTGTCGTTGTGGATCGGACTTAGTATCCGGCTCGAAGGACCAAAAAACTATGTAAGGGTATGCAACTTAAACCTAACTTCAATGCAACTTAATCTAATGTCCATTGTCAA
Source organism: Schoenobius gigantellus (assembly GCA_963935595.1). Taxonomy (NCBI): domain Eukaryota; kingdom Metazoa; phylum Arthropoda; class Insecta; order Lepidoptera; family Crambidae; genus Schoenobius; species Schoenobius gigantellus. The sequence goes on along the minus strand of OZ012542.1, from coordinate 47,404,017 downwards.
TGCAGATGAGTGCCCAAAGAAGTAAATAAAAATGCAAGGCGAGAGCTGTTGTCACGACTTCTAATGGCAGACTAATTTATAATATGCATTACTTACGCTATAAAGAAATGTCAGGTTGCCGATCATTGCACTTCTCAATTGTAGGTCGCGATCAAAGTGTAAGGTTGACGCGCCTGCTGACAATAAAAATAATTGCCTAATGTACTTTGTACACTTTGGGTCTGTGAGAATCGCCACAAAGAGACGTGGCTCAACAATAACGTATGATAAGAGCTTATCGTCAGAAAACGGTTCAGTATTGAGTCGGGCGGGCGGGCAAGTGCGCCCGTAAATCACGGATATCGCAAGCTCTATCGCGGCAGTACGCGATTGCGGGGGCGCTGAAAAGGCTGTCATCGCATTTCACACAAAAAATAACTCTTAATTCGTAATTTGTTGTTGTTTTAAAAAAAACATAATTTGTAACAACATACAGGTGCAAAATTTTTTTTTACAAAAAATAAAAATCGACTTCAAAAACACTGAAAACTTAAAAATAATATAAGCAAATGTATATGCAACATCACATTTCTATATTAAAGTCGGTGCCAAATTTTAAGACTTTCTAGGAGATCATTGTTTAACACCTAGTTCAATATAAGTACAAATATGATGTTGTCTGTGCCTATTATTATATTGAAGGGATATACGCACACTAATAAGGGATTAAAAAAAAAAATTACCCTAAAGGGGTGAAATAGGGGTTGCAAGTTTGTATGGATTTTTTAAAAATTAGCAACGATTTTGATAAAACTTGAGATTCATGCTCTTAAAAACATTTCATTGAATACGTGTTTCATAATTTATTGGAATTCAATCCCTTAGGGTGCGAAATAGGGGTTGAAAGTTTCTATGGAAAATATTTAAAATCTGCTCCAATTTGAATGAAATTTATTATTCGACCCTAAAAAATAATTTTACAGGAAAATATTAAATTCCCATGGGAAAACAAAAATAACTAAGTTCAGCTGTTCAAAAGTCATTGAGCAGTAGGTAGTATATTTTCTTGGTCAGCTGGGCGCACTGCGTCCAGGAAAAGTTGCTATGTGTTGATTTACATACTGGTTCCTCGACGCAGTGGTTAAAATAAAATTATTTCTTATTTTTCAAAGGGCAGTATGTATACAAGTTTATTTTTTAATTATCACAAAAAAATCGTTTGCTTGTTCAGACAAGTAAACTGCAAAAAAATCTGCTGTTCTATACAAATGTTCAACATTCACTGAACCGAAATGTATGGAACAGCTGATTTTTTTTTGCGATTTCAAAGTTGGTCCTGTAGTTCAGTTTGCTTGTCGGAATAAGCACACAATTTTTTTGTGATAATTAAAAAATAACCTTGTATATTGGGGGTTGTTTTTGTTTTGCAGTCGTACAAACTACACGCGTACAAAATCTATTATTATTACTAGTATTAATAAAATTATAATATCAAATCTATGTATATTTCCTTTGGTGCTTATTATAAAAATAGCTTATAAACAAAAAAAAACAAGTTCAGTCAGGGTTAAGGGCCGATCATCCGTCAGCAAATCATCCGTGATAGCGCGAGCAGGCAGCCGCTATCAGCAGCTGGACAAATGAGTTTTTTCGACGCCGATGGAAATGGAAACTCATCGCCGCCCTTATTTCAGGCAACAAGATATTCACAACTTACCCGGCTTAATAAGGGTCGGCCGTGATTATAATTTCATCCTTGCCTAAAGTAATTTTATTATCGTTTTAATAATTCCTCGTTTGCTCTTACGTTGCTGAGAGCTGAGATGTAATCTTATCTGTAATTCGTGATTTCATTCTGTTAATCTACACTATTCGTACTCTTTCGAAAATATTACAAGATACTCTTATTATAATATTTAATATAGTATTTATCTCTAATTATTATAACGTCATAGTTTAAGGGATTCTATATATTATATATTATTATTTTCGTTGTTTCGGCGCTATTAACGTCACTGCGACCTACAAAGCTCTATTGTGATTAGGCTCCAAGTAAAATTTATTAGGCCTTACATTACATGCACTCCTTTAGCTGGGCACTGTCTAAAAATTATAAGATACTAGCTGTACCCACGAACTATGTTTCGCCTTTAAAGTTCAAAGAAAAAACTGTAAATCTACTTTCCCGCGGGAACTACTTACTTTTCCGGGATAAAAAGTAGCCTATAGGTATGTTAATCTCTGTCGTAATCCGTCTATCTACAAAATTGCATCCAAATCTATTCAGTAGTTTTTGCGTGAAAGAGTAACAAAAATCCATACATTCATACTCACAAACTATCGCGTTTATAATATTACTAAGGATTCCCAATTTGTGTTGTTTTGATATCGTCTGGTTCGACAATGTGTCTCCCCAGTCGTCGGTTCCTTTTGTGAATGAGAGGTTCACAGAAGCAATGGAGGTGCATTGGTGTTTCACCCTCCTGTTCGCAAAATCTGCAAGCATTAGTAGGTATCTTTCAGAGATTCTAAATAATATCTAATGGGACCCAAGACTGTTCACCTGCCCGCGGTGAACCCTGCATTAATCAACACCCGAAGTGAACATCTACTACACCTTGGAGGGTGTATGCCTGGCACTGTATTGTACCTCAGGTAATATCAAACTATTTCCAGTGGAGCTTGCTTATCGTGATTGTGCAGTAAGGTGAAAAGGACAGAAGACAAACGAAACGGAAAAGTGGAGTGCAACAAAGTATCTATACCTGTAACTACGAGTAAGCTAAGTGAGTTAAAGTTTAAGTTAAAGGTATAACTTAAACTTTAACTCACTTAGCTTAGCTAAGTAAGTTAAAGTACTCGTATAAGCAGTTTAAGTTAAAGCTGACACTTAACTAAGAGCGACAAATTTATTTTAAGTTTGGTAAATTTTGTTTTAAATATCAGATTTTTGACTTTGATTTGTTGTGGTCGAAGTTGGATCGAGTTAGCGTATTGCGTGTGCTTTATTTCAGTTAAACCTTGTATACATATACTCGTATTTTCTTTACGATAGTAAGTAGTACTATATTTAACACAATTACCCACACAACAAGATCTGTACATGCATAATGCTAGCATGTATAGCATACTATATTTCAAACATAGCAGCCGACTTAATTACCGCGGTTAGACTAGATGTAATAAAACATAAAGCAGCTCTGAGCCGGTGCTTATGTTAAGCGCGCCGGGGAATCCCGGCGTGGTCGGTGTTTGCGCCGCAAATTGATATCCGCACTGCTTTTAAATAACTACCCTCCCTCCACTAACGAATCTACCGCTTCGTTGGAAATGTGTGCACAGCGCTTGTCCCGCGCACTGTACTTAGTTCCACAATCAAAATGTAATGCTACTCTTGTGATTTAAGGATTTATAGTAAAAAAATGAAGATGTGAAGAAAATATTGTTTTAATTTGGTTTAAGTATTTAAGCAACATAATTTATATTGCGATACACCTAAGACATTTTTTCTCATTACTTTTCGGTGAAACATTGGTAGCTATACATATCTACTAGTAGAGTGAATAAGTGCAACTCTTTATAAATTCAGATTCATCGTTACTCCATATTCTAGCAAATTATTATGAAGTATTATGTTGACGCATAAGTTAAAATTTAACATATATTTCTCAACAAACACTAGTTTTACGGGTAAAATTATTCGTGTCCGCAAACTATGACAGGGAAGTTGTCCTAACTTTCGAACGGCCTGAGGGGTCATTACGGGATGATTATTCCCACTCTTCTTGTACATCCAGCTCTGGACACTACACGCCGCTGTGGGAGTTATCCTCTCCGCTACCGGAAATGCGATTTTGTAAAGAAATAATTTCTAGGTGTATAAAATCCTTAATTTAGAAACAAACTTACTTTGGACTTGATATGTAGTGAGTGTGACAAAAATAATTATAAAGTACATCAATTCCAGTTAGGTTGGACATACTTATCCATTCATTGCTACCGCGAGCCCATACATCATGATGTGGGTCCATTAAATCTCCATTTCTGTACGCGTAACCTGATAGGCTCGCTTTAAAAATGGCTTTCGAACCGGGTAGTCATCGCCACTCATAGTTCAGATATTTTTATTTGGAAATGACAAATCCTGTTATGGTAAGCATTATTGGGTTAATTGGATCTGAAGTGGGCCCAGGAAAGCCGTAAAAAAAATTCAGTGGCATGTGATCAGCGTTACGATGATGCAGTCAGGTCATGATGAGTGACCAAAAATGTTAAACGTTTCGAGTTACTCCGTGATACTGAAGGCACGTTTGAACAGTAAGTCCTACGCTTGATCTTACTCTGCTGGTGTCGGCAAACGAGAGTGCACCATTATTGGTGCGTACACTTGTTCACTTGGATTTGATTTCGCGCGGCCCTCAAACAGTAAGCATCGTAAAAATTATCTCCGTCTTTTAAAAATATTTACTGATATAAAACTCACAGTTATCTATTAATAAGTAGTATCGTTATAAAGCCAAAAGCAAAATAAATCAAATATAACTACTAGTTATAACTTACACTTAGTGCTTAAAGATATTTTTGGAGTGTAAATATAAGTGTTGACAATTAAAGTTTTATAAGAATTCAAAGTACCCTACTTGCGGGAAATACGAGCGCGGAAAATACGAGCGACCGCAGGCTTGAACCCGTACCAAGTTACGCAACGATAAACGATACACATCGCAGAGGTGTCGCTAAGTATCATAATAAAAGGACAAAATGAAATGTTCCGGTTGTCTTCATGCTATATCTAAAGAAGATCATGTGTCGTGCTCGTCTAAAAGCTGTAACAAAGTTCTGCATGCAACCTGTGCAAATGCACATAAATTGACTTTACAGCAAAAGGAAATATGGATCTGCCCAGATTGTCGCGTAAACGCTAAAAGGACGGGAGACAACTCAAACACCCCCGTACGTACAAGTGAAAATGTGACAAATCGAAAGAAAAATAGTGCCGCAATGGGACTTGAAAAAGAGTCTTCTACACAAAACACGAGTGGCTTAGAACTGATTGTTGACGAAATTCGATCCTTACGTCAGGACATGGCAGATATGCAGACCGAATTCAGCAAACGTTTTGACGACCTGTCAGCGAAACTCAACGACTACGATACACGCCTTAAAACGTTGGAAACTAAGGAAAGGGAATGTGAGATTTTAAAGGAACAGATTACACAACTACAAGATCAGGTAAACAAACAGGTCCTTAACTCATTACAGTCGGAAATAGAGATTTTAGGTTTATCTGAAACCGCAGGTGAAAATCCTTGCCACCTAGCCCTAACAACAGCAATCAAAATAGGAGTCGAACTAACTGAACACGACATAGACTACGTGTTTCGAGTTGGCTCCCCGACTAAAAGCAACTCTGAGGATTTGGATAATTTACCACGGCCACTAGTTGTTTCCTTTACCAGAAGAATGAAACGAGAAGACTTTATCAAACAAGCCAAATCTCGTCGTACTCTTGACAGTAAAGAAATCGTGGGCTCCGGACCGCAGAGGAAGGTGTATATTAATGAACGACTAAGCAACGAAAACCGTCGTCTTTTTCGTGAAGCACGTCAATGGACCCGAGAGCACGATTATAAATTCTGTTGGGTGCGAAACGGTAAAATATATATTAGGAAGCGAGAGGGACGAGAAGGAAGCGAGAGGGACGAGAAGGAAGGAAGGAAGGACCAATACTCATTCGAATTATCGAAGATCTTCAGAAACTGTCAAAAAAGTAGGAATAACAGCCGCGATAGTAACTTAGAGGTAGAAAATGGACTTGTAAGATTTTTTTGGATTTTATTTCTTTTGTTGTTGATTTATATACTTTTCAAGGATATATTTCGAGATTTTACTAACATTGCAAATTATATTAAAATACTCAAACATATCACATACAAAACATCAAAAACTACACATCACACACTTTTACACGTCATAATATTTCAATTAAATCTAAGATTGGATCGCCTGGCTCAATTTCAATCTAACTTAAATTACGTTACTAATAAACACTATGCACTCTATTTTTACGAAATTAAAAAAGCGGCATTCTTATTTCTAAAAAAAGTTATACCCAAATTATGCATTATTTACAACTATGACTACCCTTGATCTTTTACGTGATATAGATAAATCTTTTAACGCTGAATGCCATACTGTTCCGTATCCTGAAGAGTGCTGTCACATAATAAATAAATACAATCTTAAGATCCTTCATATTAACATACGGAGCATGCAACGAAATTTCGACAGCTTTTTGCTTATTTTTATTAGATTAAATATTTCGTTTGACGTCATAGTTTTTAGTGAATGCTGGCTAAATGAATCATCTATCATTCCGGAAATCGAGGGGTATCAACATTATAGTACAGCTAAATTTATAAATAAATCTGGAGGTGTTATTGTGTATGTAAGTAGCAAATGGTCAGTAAACGTTGTGGAACCGGATATAGATGAGGCGAATGTGTTGAAAATTGAAGTACCTAATGCTTTTACTTTGTTTGGTATATATCGATCACCATCTTTTACAAATCCTGCAAAAATTATTTCATCGCTGGAGAATACTTTGAGCTCTCTTAAGCGCACCCCATGCCTCATTATCGTGGGTGACATGAACATCAATATTATTGGCCAATCAGTTTGTGAAGAAGGTACGTTGACTTACCTTAATCTTTTGGCTAGTCATGGTCTAATCTCATGTATAAATTCTCCGACACATAATCGATCATGCATAGATCATATATTTATATCAACAAAAACCCTGGCGGAATCAATAGTTTGCCCACTTGATCTTACTGATCACAGCCTTGTCATGTTAGGTGCAACAACTGCTATATCTGAAAAGGGTAAGAAGTATAGGTTTCGGGTGGAAGTTGACTATGAAGCTCTTAAAACAGAGACAGAACAAATTGAGTGGCCAAACATAAGCGGCTCGTCTCTCGATGAGACTGTTTCAAAATTTTCTCTTGCACTAACAAATGCTGTTTCCAAGCACTCTTCTCTTCGTCGAATCAGTCACGCTAAATTTAATATAAAACCCTGGATGACGCCTGGATTAATCCGCTGCTCAAAACACAGAGACAAACTACATTCGGAAGCCAGAAAAGCTCCTAATGACTCTACAAAAAAACTGATATATACTCGTTATAGAAATTTTTACATAAACCTACTAAGAAATTTAAAATCAGAATATGATAGCAAAGAAATGAAAATCAATGAAAATAACCCCAGGAAGTTCTGGAAATCTGTAAATAGAGTATCACATAGAACAACAAAAAAATCAAATACCATCTTAGAGGATATTGCCGGAATTAAGGTATCCATGAGGGAATCGTTGGATACATGTAATGAATATTTCTGTTCAGTCGGCCAAACCTTAGCACATAGCATTTTAACAAAAGTAAATGAGACTCATGAATCGCTTGCTTCGAAAGTAAAAATTAAAAATTCGTTAGGAAAGTCGTTATTTATGTCACCTACAGATTCTCAGGAGATACTTAGTATCATTAAAAACCTGAAATCAGATAGTTCACCCGGCCTGGACAATATAAATAACAAAATGCTTAAGGCAGTTGGACCCATCATTGCGAACACCCTTGCTACCATATTCAATGAAAGTATTGAATCTGGTATTTTTCCCAAATTCTGGAAACTTGCGGCTGTAGTTCCTTTACACAAAGGAGGTCCTAAAGATGACCCAAGTAATTACCGTCCGATTTCTCTTCTAGGTAGTATTTCAAAGGTGCTAGAGCGTGTCATAAATAAAAGAGTGAACTCCTTCCTAAAAATAAATAATTTACTTATTGATCAACAATTCGGGTTCCGCCAGGGTAGATCTACTGAGGATGCTGTTACACTTTTCACAAACACCGTAGCTACACATCTTGATAATGGCTCGAAGTGTATTGGCGTCTTTCTGGATCTTGCCAAGGCCTTCGATTCTATATCAGTGCCAATTCTTCTAAATAAACTTAAAGCTTATGGTTTCAGAGGTAAAGTATTGAGCTGGTTCACAAGCTATTTAACTGAAAGGCAGCAGTGTGTAAGGGTTTCTAAGGAGAAGAGCAGTCTCATGCCCATTTCTTTCGGCGTCCCTCAGGGCAGCATTCTGGGTCCTACTCTTTTTTTATTATATATTAATGATATAGCTAATGTTCCTCTTCAATGTGCAAATATAATTTGCTACGCAGACGATACTGCTCTCATTTTCCACGGTAAGACTTGGCCGCAAGTCTATCAAACGGCTGAAGGTGGTATGGCTGGAGTGGCGGCGTGGTTAGATCAAAATCTACTATCACTGAATACATCAAAAACTAAATTCCTGTGTTTTCACAAAACGGCTACTTCGGCTCCTCCTATCTTATTTAAAAATATTAAAGTTCATTCTGTTTATTGTCCTGGAAAAAATCAGACCTCCTCATGTAATTGTGACCACATTGAACGTACGGACACCCTGAAGTACCTTGGCGTATTCCTGGATGACAAACTTTCATTTAAAATTCATGTTCAAGAAATGTCGAAACGAGTAAGGAAAATTATGTATGTTTTTAAAAATCTTCGGGATGCAGTGAACAGAAACATTCTAAATATGGTATACTTAGCTCTTTGTCAACCCATTATAAATTACTGCATTCTTGCATGGGGTGGTTCCAATACTTCAACCTTACTACCTCTTGAGAGAGCTCAAAGGGCAGTTCTAAAGGTTGCTTTAAAGAAACCTATGAGATACTCAACAGATACTCTCTACGAAGAGGCAAATGTTTTAAGTGTTAGGAGATTATACCTCGTTAGAGTTGCTGTCACTGTTCACAAAACTGTGTTACAGTCACAATTAACATACGATGAAATGCTAAAAAAAAGAGTTTTTAAGTTACCCAATGTTGTCGTTACTACTTTTTACGCGCATAGATTTGGATTTTTTCTTTATCCATATATCTACAACAAACTTGTTAAAATGTGTAATTTTAAAAATAGTTCCGTTCGTGAAGCTAAGAAACTTATTACACAAACTGTAATTAAATGGTCCTACGAAGAATCTGAAAAGATAATAAAGGTCTTAAAATAGCCGTATATTGAACACATACACACACCCACACACACACACGCACACACACACACGCACACACACACACGCACACACATTCAAACACGTACCGTTTAATATTGTAAAATAACTACATATACTTACATTATATATATATATATTTTTTTTGTTTTGCTTATTGTTTGTTGCCGTCAAATAATAATGTTAATGGTATGTTTCCCCCATAGGACAGGTTTCGACCTAGTGTGGGGGCTTGTCAAATATGTACGATCTGTGTTCTTTTTGGTAATAAACAAATTTTATTTTTTATTTTATTTTTATAATATCTTCCGAAAATGGCTGCACTTTCAAGACTGGTTTCCGTGACTGCTCACCGGTTGGAAGCGACTACTCTACTGTATGATGTCAGCATGAATTTGTGACACTGTAAAACTCAAACAATACTTTTAAATGCGTTAACGAATTTTAAGTCAATATTGCATTGCTCTGTTGGAAGCAGTCAGGCACTGCTGCCGCGAACGGCCCTCGACTTCGGGGCGGAAGGATTCAATTCAATTAACACGATTTCATTGTGTGAGGCGCATTCCGGCGAGTATGCCATGCATGTTTTGTTTTATATCGGCAACAGCTTTTATAATCACGTCGTGTGTAATTGTTTTATTGATCAGTGTGACTTTCTCTGTATACATTTGCTATTTTATTGGTTGAGATCGTGCAGGAAATCTATATTTGATCTATGGAGAAAATCTCTTCCTGTTTCCATCTAAGCGCGAAAGAGAGTATTGGCCAGCCGGCGAACACCTAGTTCTCCGCCCATAGCTTCGGCTTCGGAAATTTGATATTTTCCCGTAAAAATCATTCAAAGTATAAGCTTTAAAGAACGCCCCGTTAAAAGTAGCTTTAATGTGTGATTGATCACTAATTTCAGTCTATTAGTCTAAATAGAAAGGTAAATATATGCTGTTGCCCTTAAAAAATAACGTAGTTCCATACAAATTTTCCAGCCCTATTTTGCTATCTTAGGGGTTGATTAAAAAAAAACCCTGTTCTGGTGTTACGACTCAGTGGCCAAATTCCACATCTTAAGATTTAATATTATATTTTAGGCTCGGTGAGGATAAGTCAGTTATGTTCCGCGAATATATAAAATTTATTTATGTACCTAACGAAACCAGTGCAAATAAACAATTTTACTGTGTCAAAACTACACAAGTACACTACACGATACAGTCGAACGCAGCACCACCGATAAAGCTACAAGCATTTCTCAATTCGTATCAACAAAAGTATACTTGAGTCAATACGCGCGGCTGCTCATTCAATCGCTTTATTAAGTAAAAGCGATATGGGTAAATACGCTGCAGCGTCGAACAAAACTGCAAATATGCGGCGACCGTTGTAGCATTATTATTTACATCGCATATGAACAAATTGTAATGGCTGCATTGAATATGAATTATTATATAAATAAATCCACAGTTAACTGTATTGCAGGATCTCGTCTTTAGATTTGATGACACGTTGTATTAAAATTATTACAGTCATCAGTTAGTGTTGTCATGGCTGCTGTTGATATAACTCATCCCAATTGCCTCAAAACAGAATCAATTTTACGTCGACAGTTTCCGCTCTATTGCCGGTATAATTTAAAGCTTTATTATTGCAATGCTACTGCTCTCCGGCCGGACAGAGCTCGGCTTTAGAACAAACAATCACTATGCAACATCAACAAGGGGACGTACGGACACCGATGCTCGTGGCAACTTTTGCGAATTTCATTTAAACTTTTTTTCAGTTACAGTTTTACAGTGTTAGTTCCGAGAGGAGCAGTAAAACTGATACGAGTACGTCCGCGCGGTGTATAGTAGCTATTTAACGTTAAACTTTCACTCTAGCGACACATCCAAGCTTTATTGAACATTACGAGTGGCCTTTAGTAGGGTCAATCATAAAAAAGTCACTGCAGAAAAAACCGGTTCTCTTCATAAATATTGAATAAAAAATCTTTAAAAAAGATATATTATTTATTCAACGCATTCTTTAGAGGATGGTTTTTTAATTTTTTGATAAATTAATTAAAACTTGGTTAAAGTGTGATCCAAACATGCCTCGATTTTAAAACTTTAAACCTAATCGCGTCGTAAATATTAGGTTAAATCATATACTTTCGATTTCAATAAATAAAGTGAACAATATTATAGCGGAAGGTCTTTTTAGATTTTTCTTATTCGCCTTTATTAATTTTTAATTGAAATAATTCATCTTACGCGTAAAGGTTTGCTTAAATCGAGCAAATTAAATCGACGATCGAGCAAGGTCATTAGGACCACTAAGCGCCTTAATAACGTACGGTAAAGCAAAAAAAGCACAAACAATGAAAATGGGTTAAATAATTTGTTCACATGCATATTATGTTAAAAATTGAAAGATGTAAAAATTGTGCTCATATTTTCATGCATGCTTTCTGTTCTCATTGCTCGGAGAGTCATTGTCTCTTTGGTGAATTATGTTAAAATCAAACTGATGAAAAACAGTTATAGGTAATTTTAGCGTACTAAGTTATCTTTTACAATTGTTACGTTATAATTTGTAACTTGTTACGAAAGTTCGTCATAAAGTTGATGGGAAACGCGACTCACCCGCCACGCAGCCCCTTCGTCACGGTATGTCGTTATCAAAACAATATTTTAATTGAATCTCGCCGCGATTAGATAAGATAGTGCCATCGAGATGATGGTAATTGACTTTGCAAAGAGGAGACTGCTAGTGATCGAGACATTAGTTGTAATGACAATGTCGCTACCGTAAACTTAATTAATCATATCATAAGAGACGATAATAACAATGAAAAAGATTTAAACTTAAAACATACATTATTTAAACAGGGCACATATTATATTTTCGCAGTTTGTTTAGAAAACTGCGTAAAAGACGTAGATCACAGAGTTTATAGCTATACAGTGTGTGTCAAAAACCCTGTGAAATCCTTTAGGAGTACATCCAGAATCCATATATAAAAGACATGGCGTCATTGAAAATTCGAAATTATAAAATTAATTTTCTAATTCATCATACATTTTGTTTTCACAACTATTTGTATGGGGGATTTCAAAATTAATTTTACAATTCTGAATTTTCAACGACGCCATAACTTTTATACTTCTTAGTCAAACACTATCACGTCGTCGTGTTGCTGCGTGAGTGAGGCACCAAAGTGCTCGGGCTGCCAGTGTGAGGTTGGGAACGTGCAAGTTTCTGGCGTGGCTATTAACCGGTTACAGAAGCCCGGAGCTTCGTTAACCGGTTAATATTAGGTGGGCCGTATGCTTGTTAGCCTCCTGTATAAAATTGTTTACAATTGAATCACCCTCTGTGTGAGCCTAAAATAGTGTTGCTCCCGAGGTGGACAGGACACTCAACTTTTTATCACTCTCTATGAGAAAATAACTGAAACTTATAAGTAAGAATACACGTTTATTTATTAACTTACATTCAGTTAGGGATGATCAGACAAGAGAATGAAAAAAACCAATAAATATAAAAAGCTCTAGTGATTGGAAGTTTAACTTACAATATCCACATTCAAAATTTAAATCCTAAAGAATAAAAAAGCTATTTAAGTCTTTGTTTACGAGAAACTAAGTAGCTTTTTTCGAAGATATGTGATAAAAAAGACATTTAAAGCAGCGGTTTTATTTTGTAGGGTTTTGAAGCGGGTAGTTTCATGTTAGAACGCTTGGGAGTACCCTAGTTAGTAGTCACACGGGTTAGCGTCACACACACCGACCTTGGTCTGAGAACATCCGCTGATAGATTTCGCCGCAATCTGTCAAAACAATAACACTGTCAGTTCACAGCTATCACATTTCAGGCGAAGGTTTCGTTAATAAAGGCAAGAATTAAAGTTACGTTACTGATGGTGATGTCATTAGATTAGCATCATCTGTCGGGACCAAACTAACCCTTCTTACTCGCTATGGATTCTACCGACCAAGTATGTCGACAAAGCAGGTTGTTGACGCGTTTAATGAGTATTTTGTATCGGTGGGGCGAGAGCCCGATGGAGGAGGCTCGCCGTCGCGCGGCCGGCCAGTCGTCCAATGTCGTATGCAATAAAACATTTGAATTTGAAATTGAATTATGAGGCTCTAGTCCTAGCCACAAACTAACGCCGACTTGCCAACGGGTCAATGTAGTATCCCATGAATGGGTTGACGTCTCGCATTTCGTTTTTGGGGAACCCCCTTTTTGGGAAAGGCCTAGGTCATATTCTTAATCAAAATAATTATTTTGAATTTTAGTTCGATAGGGTAAACGTAACATTGGATAGTGGAATCGCAGTGTGGACCTTACCTAGCGTCCATAACGGCATGGAGAATACCGGGGAGTTTTAGTGGGTAGGCCTGGCCCCACACCCGCTCGCCGTCTAGCCAGCGGCGGGTACGGTGTGGTTACGCATTTCCCCCCGGAAAAAAAAGTGTAAACGTAACATGTGAGGATAATGGACCAACGTGCCACCTAAGTGGTAAAATAAAAAAAAACACGGTCGCCGGCGCGTGCCTCACGCCCGTTGTCAGGATATCAGCTATCAGTTACGCGCGGATCAATACCGAATCACATTACGCGGCGCGGAAACGGATAATGCAGGCACGGAGCCCACTCGATCTAAATAACATTACACGAATTGATACCTGCAAGTGTGTGCGAATGGTTTTCTGTGGGTGATATTTGTCAGTGTAGCATATTATCATGTAACCCTTACATACATGAGTAATTTGATGACTGTAGGCTATGGACGCTTACTACCGAAGTCACTTGCGCATTGTCAGCTATCAGTTAGTCAGTTGGCGATCCAAAAAGCTACCTATTGCCTAGCCTGCGCAAGAGTGTCCGTGCATCCACTTTGTTTTAAAACATTCCATTTAGGAACAATTTTGATATTTAAATTGTATTACAATTATTTTCCAATGATCATTTCCTGCCACTATTTTCACGTTTAAATTTACTAGTAGTATCTTCTCCACAGCTCATATACATCCCCACCGAGGGCATGAGCCTACCCTAACATATTAGGGCGATTAGGCCTTAGTCAAACCACGCTGGCCCAGTGCGGATTGGTTGACTTCACATACACCTTTGAATTACTTCGCAGGTGTATGCAGGATTCTTCACGATGTTTTCTTTCACCGTATAGGAGCGTCAGATAAATGTACGTATGAAATTCGTGAAACGAAAAACATATTGGTACATGGCAAGATCGATCGCGGGCCTCCCGATTCTACTCGGGGCATAGTCCAGTGCCGAGACAACAGCGCCACCGACGCTCTTAATTAATTATAATTATGTTTATTGCGCAAAACAGTATAAAAACACATTTAAAATTTATATAAAAATGAAGCAGCGTGCAGCTACAATTCTCATTTTATTACACGAGCAAGAGATTCACAGTTCAAATTGGTAATAAGGAGTTACCTATTATATTGGATTGAATTGGAAAAATCTAGCGCACGGGCGTTTGGCACGCGGCCGTCGTCGGTGCCGGACGCCACCCGGCCGGCTCATTTGTATTCTTAAGGTGTAATACGATCATTTGAACCTGAAGGGCTACTATCTAAAGTCATATAATCGAAGTTTCCTCGTGCATTTCTGCGCCCTGTTCCCGCGCCACCAAAGCGCAGGCACTCTCGCTGTGTTGTACGGCGAACTTTTAGTTCGCAATATTTGTAGCGGACTTAGAGAATAGTCCTTCGGGATCGCTCACGTTCGTCCTGAAATTTCCTCTCAGCTTAGGACTTTCAGGTGTCCAACTTTTTTATAAATCCCAAAAGCTTCGCTCTTGGCCTTCATCTCACCTGATCGTAAGTGACAGATAAAGACGAAGATGGACGTGAGTTTCTCATGGATTCCTCGATCTAAGATGCATTGGTTTTAAATACGTCTCTCGGAATAAAGGTCATGACTTTTGTCGCCAAAATAACATTCTTAGTCTTCATGACTAAGAATATTATTTTGGCGACAAAATTAGGTAAAACGGTACTGCTCAGCCGCCTCGATCAATGGACTCAAAAAACTACTTTCAGAGTGTGAGACGTATGCAAAAGAACATGGGCTTTTATATAATTCTGCCAAGAGTGAAGTTCTGATTTTAAAGGCTGGCAATTATCAACCCAAGCATGTGCCTCCCATACTTCTGAATGGCATAATGCTCAAAATTGTAAGCAGGTTTAAATATTTAGGGCATGTAGTAACAAGTGACCTCAAGGATGATGAGGATCTGGAGAGAGAGCGTAGGGCGTTAGCGGTACGTAGCAATATGATTGCTCGCAGGTTCGCTCGATGTACTCATAACGTGAAAATATTACTTTTTAAATCATTTTTTTAAAAGTAATATTTTCACGTGTGGCCTGTGGGTGGAATATACGCGGCGGACCTATAACGCTTTACGTGTACAGTACAACAATGCCTATAGGATGCTGTTGCGGCTACCGTGGCGATGTAGTGCTTCAGGGATGTTCGCCGAAGCTCGTACGGATGGCTTCCCAGCTATCATACGCAAAAGGGTGGCATCATTACTACAAAGGCTACGTAGTAGTTCGAACAGCATTCTAAAGGTCATTGCTGATAGGTTAGACTGCCCTATACAAAAACATTGGGTAGGTTTGTTGATAGGTCTTACTAACAATTAGTTTATAAGTACAAAATTGTTACTAAACATATAAAATGCATGGACTCTAGTATGGTCTGAAATAAAGTTGTATTATTATTATTATAAAACGACACACACGACCACCAAATCAAACACAAAAATTGTTCTGGAATTGCATTCCCGGCCTCCCGATCTGAATCAGATGTGAGCCACTTCAAAACGGAGATAGACCGAGGTAGTTAGTAGAAAAGAAATGAGTTTTGAGTAACAACCGAAAATCTATCGCGTTCGCTCATCGTTCGCTTTAAATTTGACAGTTTATGTCATAGGCACATTCATCTATTGCTGGTTTATGATAGAATAGTTGTCACGCTGTCTAGTATTGAGACCGCAACGATGGGTAAATTGTAGCGACGAGTGATGGAGGTGTAGATGCTGAGCCCAATAACGCTCCGGTACGCGTTCGATTCCGACCCGTTTATTTAGACAAACACAATCCTGCCCATGATGAATTTGATTGCGGGCGGGGCGGCTGCGTCCAGCTTTTATCTCTGGATTTACAACAAATTGCTGTTTTGGGCGCGAGCAACCCGATTAATTCAAAGCACGCCCATCCGCTCCAATAAATATGTTAAAATACTCCATGACAATGGCCGATTTCGCATCGCATTTTCGAGTTGCCGCTCGCTCGTTGGGTTGTCGCGCCGCTTTAGAGGATTGTTACCGAATATTATTAATGCCAGCTGCCCGGACATTCCGATCGAAATCGCGATGATATTTCAGCGCCAGCGTTCGATTGTGTCAAAATATTTCGGCGTCAAAACGGTCACCGCGCGGAATGAATACTATTGCGCTTGGCGCGGTGCTATCGGCGACAGATATAGCGGCATGAGGGCACATCACTAGTTGCTAGGAACCAAAAAATACATCATTCAAACCACAGAACACAGAAAGAGGGATTTAAACTATGCATTTGCACATACATATAATTATTTTACTCTTTGGACTGCACTGACTTGAATTTCATTTCTACATCATGTCAGTCGTTTATTCAATTTATAGTAGAATAATGGATGGATAGATAACTAATGCGTGGTTAACTTCGTAATTGGATGGAACTGGTAAAAAAGCGCGTGTTTTAAAAATCTACTATCAGAATTGATAATAAAACGTAACGCTTGCGATAACAAATACGTTTGTTCGGGTATCCGAATTCAAAAACTTTGAAAAAATAAAATAAAAAAAGTAAAACGGAATCATGTCGTTATGTGGCCTCAAATTAAAAAATGGAAAGCATACCTAGCTTTATTCGTTGAATTTTAAAGCTTTTTAGGTATAGAAAATAATCAATAAAAAGTAATAGTCAGGTCTAAAATGGTCATAGTTCTTAATGAATTCTGCCTAAAGTAAAATAGTTATTTTTTAAATACCTACTAGATATTACAACGGGATGACTCCTATAAGTGGAACTCCGCTTGAAAGGTTAGCCATAGCTCACGGTATATTAATCGTGGCGGGTGCGAGCGGTCGCTTACCTGGGACCGTGGTGAGGTAACGGATCACACGACGGTAATGAATCACCCGCCCTAACACCCGGTCTAACCCACGCCATCTGCTGAACTTTAAATTCATCATTGACACAACAATTCTGCTAAGCTGTGACATTATTTAATTGCATTTTATCTGTGATGTCTCTTTGTTAAAGATCAGAGAGATAACTATAACACTATGCTGGAATCATAGCACTGTTATGGTTATTTGAGAGATAGCAGCAATACACAGCAGTGAGCTTACTTTTTCAGAGCACCCGGACATCTTCATGTTGTGGTGCGCGTGAACGAGGTCAGTGAGGCTTTCGAAGATTTAATACAAAAATCTATTACAATCGCTTTCGTTTTGACAGGTAGTTAATGTGCTATTATGTAGGTATCCAGATACTAAGTCTAAAATTTTGCACACTAAACCCTTAACGTGGGGTCCATGTGAACCAATAAATATTTTGCTATTCATACATAAAAATAATAAATCCTAATATATAGAAAATTTAATAACAGTAGCTTAGTTCAACAAAACTATAAGCTTCTACGCATCAAAAGCACAAAAAAATCATAAACAGTGCGCAAATTATCAGCAATTTTTATTTGGCACGAAAATCACTTTGCAGGACGTCAGACCGGTATCCGTTACACATAAAAAATACAGTGCCTTCAAATTTTTATGTGCTTAGTCTTCCCACACAGACGGGATAAGCCCTTGGAATCATACTTGTAAGAATTGCATTTTGATATTACAGTAGGGAATCGAAGGAAGGATTTGAAAGAAAAATTGTACTACATCATTGGTCGTACGGAGTCCACTGGACCCTAGGCACCCCCATTTATGGTACTTAGTGGTTATTGTCGAGCTGGCGAAGCACTGGGGCGAAATGGGGGCATGACCCAGGAAGCTTTAAATTATTCAAAATTCAAATTCAAATTCCAGGAAGCTGATCGCATACATCTAACATTTAATAAATTGTGACAAAAATCCAAGTCAATTAGGGTCCAATAGACCCTATGCGACTAATTAAAGGTTAGTTGAAATTCTTTGCATATGTATACTTTGAACCTACCACATTTGCCCAAACTGCTTTGCTAACGCTTTGATACGCGGCAAAGCTTAAACTTTGAATACATAGTAAAATGCCTGTGCCGTAGATAAGTACATAGTCTCACAGAAGTGTTTAAAGTTATGAAGCCATCTATATCTGGCACCGGCATAATTTATTTATTTATTTACATCTATATGCTTACAACTATTATTACAGGATTCACCCAATGCAATAGTGAAGCTATACTATTTTGTTTATGACATAAAAAATCAAATATATATTTTTATATACAATATTATTACAATTGTGTTTTTTTGTAACACAACACATATAGAGTACATTTTGTGAACTCACACATAGAACACGCAAAAATATCACAATTTTGGGCGATCATATTTAAGTTCCTTTTCGCCAGTGTCAATGGGCTTTTGTTAAGTATGTTGGTGCGGCCTCGAACCACCACCAGTAACTGTGGTTTGCGCCTGCGTTCAAGGTTGTAATGTTGGTGCCACAAGGACTGTTTATCACAAGTGATTGTAATAGATTTTCTTTATTTATACTTAATATTATAAAGAGGAAAGATTTGTATTGAATAGGCTCTGAAACTACTGGAACGATTTCAAAAATTCTTTCACCATTAGAATGCTACATTATCCCTGATTAACACAGGCTACAAAATTATTTTTCCTACGGGCAAAATAATTTTGTAGCCAATTACACATATTAATACAAATATAAATTTTATACGGGAAAATATTAAATTCCCACGGGAATACAAAAATAACGCGGGCGAAGCAACGAGCGGATAGCTAGTATACAATAAGCTCCTTGGTCGCCAAAACCAGCGCCTAGGTGTGATGTCTCCGCTCAGCCACTAAGTAGTAACTGACCACACGTATTTATAAGACCCCGAACATATTCTATAATAAATAGTAATAATTATGTAGAGATGAGGTTTTCTCAGGAGGAAGTTGGAGCGTCGGTGGCGCTGTGGACTCGGCACTGGCCTCCTAATCAGATGGTCCGTGGTTCAATCCTGCCATGTAACAATGTGTTTTTTAATACAGTTGCTCAAAAAGTAGTATATTGCAGGGCTGTTTAGCGTGCGGGATGACCACCATTACGCACTAGTGCTTTTTCTTTACCAAATGTCAAATGTCTAGAATCTGACACACATTTTGCTTTTTTCCTGCTTTTTTCTAGCATGCTAAGTTAAGATTGCGCTAAATAATCTGACTGGTCTACCTGATTTTGTATTGTAAAAGCATGCCTAAAAGCAAAGCATAACAAAAAGCACGGCTGGACCTTGCTTTTAAAAACACGGGAAGCAAAGCATAGCACGCATTTGCTTTGTTACTGCTGTGTACGTACGACGACATATTTGGCGCCATTTTTCTAAAATTTTCTCTGCGTGATTATTGATTGTTGTTATTTGCTTAAAAGTTTAATAATTCTATAAAATGAGTGACTTTGATAACATATTAATTGATTTAACACCACCGGAATTATGTTTAATTGCTGAAAATGCGAGTGTGAGTATTTTATCTGTAAAGTCCAAAAGCAGGTACATTGCTACATATGGTTGCTACGTATTTATTGTTTCATTTTTTCGCAACTGTATTAAAAATAGTCCACTCGTTCCGACTGTCAACCCTCGCCTTCGGCTCGGGACGACATTTGTCGGAACTCGTTGCAATGACAGGCTTCCCGCACTTGTAGTGAAAATAACTATTTCGTTTTTCCGATTTCATATGTACATTTGCTTACGCTCCTACGGTAATAAAAAAACATCGTGAGGCAACCTGCATATATCTGCGAAGAAATTCAAAGGTGTATGTGAAGCCGATCAATCCTCCCTTTTTTTTCGGGGGGAAATGCGCACCCGCACTGTACCCGCCGTTGGCTAGACGGCGGGCGTGTATGGGGCTGGCCCGGCAGAGTTCCAGGCCGACCTACTAAAACCCCCCGGTGTTTTCCCTGCCCTTGTGGGCGCGCATGGTAAGGTCCACACTGCGACTACCACTACTAGCGCGCCAGGGCAAGCCCGACCAAGTTGATCGGGCTGTCGCCAAGGGGGGATTGCCCGAGAACACCAGGACAATCCCCAGACGGAGGGCCAACCGTGCACGCAGACCTCCACGACATGTCACGTCAGGGGCCAGCGTGGTTGATTAAGGCCTAACCACCCTAGCATAGGGTAGGCTCGAGTCCCTCGGTGGGGACGTATACGAGCTGTGATGACAAGGTTTTCTCTAAATTAAGGAGCGTTGGTAGCGCTGTAAACTCGGCACTGGCCATCTAATCCAGAGGTCCGGGGCTCGATCACGCCTTGTATCAATGTGTTTTTCGTTTTCAAATTTCATATGTACATTTATCCTTCGCTCCTACGGTGAAGGAAAACATCTTGAGGCAACCTGCATACATCTGCGAAGAATTTCAAAAGTTTATGTGAAGTCAACCAATCTGCACTGGGCCAGCGTGGTTGACTAAGGCCTAGACACCCTAACTTAGGATAGGCTCGAGCTCTTCGGTGGGGACGTATTATGAGCTGTGATGATGAAGGTTTTCTCACATTTGCGCACTGTAATATCTCTGCGGAGATGGTCAGACTGTTGTGATTGAGCGACATGGATGAATTTGATCAGAAAGACTGTGGTGTAAATAAAATAAACACTTTAAATGATTTCATCCCATCCTTAGTGTCGTTATGGTATTTTAAAATTCAATATCCTTTTTTCAATTGGGATTTTACAATCACTTTTGAACGTCAAAGAAGCTACGCCATTATTAATTAATTATGACCGTATATTATTAATTATGACCATATTAGTGGTGTAATGCAACGAGAGAGAAAGAGAGAGAGAGTGTCGTTAAAAAGAAGTGCTTCAGTAAACTCAACATTATTACCAATAGCTAAACAACTCCATGTACAATTGTACATGTACATTAGCGACAAATAATCACTAACGCGATGGGAACATTTTTAATTACAAACTTATTGAATTTCGCGGGAGGCGGTAATTTGCGCGTTTAATACGAGCTGAGTTATTAATGTGGACCGTCTGTTACTGCTCGATGTGTGGGCATATATTAGTAGGTCTAAAGTATGCACAGTAAATTGGTTTCTCCACGCAATAAGCTGTTTGCGCTAAGTTTAGTAGTAAGTCACTATAATAATAATTAAGTAGGTAATAGACGTTCGTTTAAGAAGTACCTATGCGTATTTGTGGGCCGATGACCTTCTTCGGGTACTGTGTCACATTAAAAATACCTACGCGTTCTTTAAAGCCGCTGAGTATTTGTGGTTTCAAATTTTGATTGTAGCTCGCTTTGACTTGTATGTCAGTCAATGTCGCTGCCAAGTACTGCCGTTTACTACTAAATACATAAATAAAATAAAAATATAAGCAAGTCTAAACGTATGTTACAGACGTCGTCTAGCTGAGTAAGTATAGGTATAATGATTTAAAACCGCGATTTTAAAGTTTGTACGTCTATCAGCTGCTTTAGATTACTAAATTACGAACTTACTCAGCGGTTTTAAAGTAGGTACGCGTACTTAAGGTGACATACAAGCGAAAAAGGTCATCGAGCTACAAGAAAAGGGTACTTATTAGTACGTCTATCACCCGCTTATGGTAACGTATACATTTTTCGAACCACTGGGGTGACAATTATATCGATCAATATATTTTCCACAGCTGCAATGAGCTCGGTCTCCTTGGACAGGATGGTTTTGGTGTAGACGTATTACGTCATGCTGCTGGCCAAGCAGGTTTGTATGGAGTTCTGTATGTAGTTTTCCATCTCTTACCCACTAGAGGTAGTGGTAGCCTAAGCATCAGTACTCACCGACAACGTGTAGCGTGACGAAGAAAGAGCTGACCGGCTGCGTGGAGACCTGGCACTCGTAGACGCCGGCGTCGCGCTGCTGCGCCCACTTCACGTGCAGCGTCCAGTCGTCCGCGTGCGGCGCGCGCGTGGCCTGGAACCGCTGATCCGACGTGTACGTGTACCCTCCCACTGTCAGGATGTGCAGGTCGCGGTGGCGGATCCATGACACCTGTCAACAAAGCACGACGTCAATTATTATTTGTTTGTTACGAAACACACAGGGACACCCGGTGGCATGTGCATTCGCCGGTGCTACAACTGCAAGAGTGTTTTTTTGGTCAAAACGTGTAGCAAACAATCACATGGCTCACGCGATCTGAAGCGGTCACCCTAGCATATAAAATCACTTGTTCAGAGTTATAATGGGTAACAAAAAATATAACACATATCGTTGTGTTCCATGTTGTAGAAGGCTCTTGAAATGTTTGTCCTACGGTTGATCTCTCGGTGTAGTCTTATCGCACTTTGAACATCGATGCTTCTAAGAACGATTTTGCATTCCCATTCTGAAGCTAGACAGTAACAAGTCATTAGCAAGCTGCGGATCAAAAATCTATTTTAAGAAGTTAAAGAATAGGCTTTCTATCTGGACTAAAGCAGTCGAATTCCAAGGATTGAATTGGCAGGCGTTCGTGTACACAGGCTTCGACGACACGCCTATTTCATAGGCTGTACGTGCAGAAACATGTCGCGAAGCGCGTACCGAAAATCTTAGCGCGGTACCAAAGGAATACTAATATTCAGTAACAATCGCAGGCGAGGCATAGCTGGTGCCTGATCTACACTACACGTAATATAATACTGGTATAAATCTTTCTTATACTATTATTAATTCTTTATTGAATAATACAGTGAGTACAAGGTTTGCAAGGGTGGACTTATTTCTGAGAGAGATTTCTTCCAGCTAACCTAAGTGGCAGTGTAAGATGTTAATGAATGTGGGAAGAATTTGAATTACTATTACGAAAATATTTTTTTACAAAATAAATGAAATAGAACAAATAAAATTAACACACATACCTGTATATACATACCTGTATATATGTATGTATGTGTGTTGAAAGGCCCATAAGGAAGCCCGCGTATATATTATTCAGACCATTAAAATTAACATAGGTAATAGAAAAAAAAATATTGATGAACGAAATTTATTTTTGGGTTTTAAAAACAACTGCAAAATGTACTACGCAATGTAACGCGCGCTCACGCGCTACGGATTTAGTCCCTGCATGAGTCGGGCGGCTCGCGTGGCGATAAAAGACAGCGTCCGTTGTAGATACATTAGGTGTTATAAATTGAAAGTTTCTCTTTGGTGTTTAACAAATAATGATCCAAACAGTTTGGTATGAAAACCCCGAAAAAATAATAATATCTCGTCAACTATTATTTTCCCAAGAATGGTCTAGAAGAGAAAAAATATACATATTTACGATGGGTTCAATACGTGGGTTTCGGCTTCGCGTTCGGTCTTTTTATACCCGTTATTAATACTCACAAACATAGTTACACAAACATATATACCTAAACATACATACATATTTACCCATTATACTGATGATAAATTTGAGAGAAAGTGCCCCTTTAAGTGGCACTTGAGGGATTGGACAAAAGGTCAAAGATATTAAGATTGTGATTTTTCGTACGCTTGAGTTTCCACATTGGCGCCAAATTGGAGCCGTATTTCGTGTATTTTGAGCGAAACAAACTCATTATTTTACGACGGGGAAGCACGTGGCCTACATCTTACCTGATGATAAGTGACGATAAGGCCCAAGGTGAACGAGAGCTTCACCTAGACTCCTACACAACTGAGGAACTGGCTGTTTCACTTATTGTCGGAAAACAGCAATGCTATTAACATTGTTATTATAGCAACAAACTTAGGTAAGATCGTGGTCGCTAGCCAGGCGGGCTCAGAAGCCCTACCACCAACCAAATTCGTTATTTAATTTTCTCAAAATACGGTTCAAATTTGGCGCTAGTGTTGCAGGTTCAAGAGTAAGCTTAATGAAACAGGCAGTCCATTCCACAACTTGTAGTGAATCCATAGTAAACTGTGCACATCGATAAATTAATTGTTAGAATATGTCGACAACTCTTAAATCATGCAATATCATAATAATCTTGCATCTCCTTGCTTTTTGTACGCATTCCAACGTTTTATCAATACTGCGTTCTTTTCTTGAACACTGAATCGAAGCGAAGACAATATGTACATTTCGAAAAGTGTCCGTTCCACTCCGCTTCAATGGACACGCAACCTTAAGCTATGGTCGCTGGACTGCAACTGGACTTGTATTGTGCAAGCACTTTGAACTATAAAAGACGGTTTTGAACCAACAACTGAATAGTTTAAATATATGTAGGTATGATCGGAATTTTCACAAGACTTGCGTTAATGAGTTTTAACACCGAGAAACACAATTTCACTGAATGACAAAGGAATATATAATAATACTATTAGCTGTGCGCGCGAACTAAGTTTCGGCATAATAATGAAAAAAAAATAGTATAAAAAATTGCCTCGTTCATTGGTCAGCAGTTTGCAATTTGAGATCCGCGAGCGGGTTAGGTTGGCTTGGCTCCCGTGAGGTGCTATTCGGAATTACGGAACTACACCCTCGTCATCAGGCTTATAGTAATATATATATATAATATACACCTTGACCTTAGCATGCAAAAAAATAAACACAAATATTTAATTATCATACTTTTTTCATGATTAAAGAAAAGCCTGCGTCTTCTTAAATTTAAGAGCAGTTGCTCTAATCGATGAAGCAATCATTGCATTGTGCCTATATTATTGAAAGCACTATTCATTTTAAATTCGACACAAACTTGATGACGTTTTAAAAATTCGAGAAACCTAATACCAATTATCGTGAATACCAAAAAAAAAACGATTCCAGTGAATGCCACTAAATTATCTGTCCGTCCGACGAAATGCAAAGCAGTTTCTTAGTAAATTAAACGCGTCCAAATCAACCTCAGCCGACCGCAAACCTATTTGTAAGTTAATTTCGAAACAACGTCGGCTGGTGCCTACCTACCTAATTTTCTTTTCCGAGAATGAAACGCTGACACGTGCCCGCGCACAAAGCGTCGGCGTCGTGCCGTCTTTAACAAATCTAGACTTAGTCTAGACTAGACAATATTTTATTACATCAGCTGAAATATACATCGGAATGGCGATAAAAATTCTAGAGAATCAATTTATTTTACATCTTTCACGGCGGAATTTTGTATGAAAATCGCATAAATTTGACAGACCGACGACTGTTGGATCAGTAGTAGTATGTTTATTAAGTACGAAAGCTTTGGAGGATGTTTGTAATTACGTCAATCAAAATCTTCTTGTCCGTTTATTATGAATCTCCACTTAACAACAGAATCGCTACTTATGCGACGAAAACCGCTGGTGGGAACTAATTTAAAATTAATAAAAAATAAAAGTAAAAATAATAGTAGATTTTACAACAAGTGCACAAAATGAACCATTTTTATCCGAGACTTTTAGCAAACCATTTTATTGAAAAAATAAAAAGGTTTTGTGGACGAGTTATAAACTCTGCTTTTCACTCCGATTGCGAGGAAATAAAACAGAAGTATAACATAACATTTCTTTATGTCTTAAAAAACACATAAGGCAAACAAATTAAAGTAAACATAATAAAATAACAAATTCTATCTATGAACTTATTATTGTGTTTGACTGTATGGCTCATTTTCTTTGCCTTAATATAGATACATTTATGTATGAGTATATACGTTAATGCACTTGTGTACAAAAATCGATTTTGTACAGCCTATATCCTGCACAAATAAGCACTTTCAGAGCATGAGAAGTGAAAAATCTATTTACTGTTAAGTGTTTACTGAAGTTATTACCAAACAAGATGGCAGGCTTATTACGGAAATAAGCAACCGATTGCTAATTGTACAATGGCAACGCGATCAACAAAGTATCTCTTAGTGGTCTGTGATCAACAGCCAAATTAAACAATTGGTCATTGTGTCCAAGCGTTGACGTGCATTTTTAGTTTGTCGGTCGCTCGCATCTGGCGCTGTCGTAGCGCAATCCAACATTCCATAATACGATATTCGAAAATTTAATTATCTAAACTTACAAATATTATAAAGCTGAAGAGTTTGTTTGTTTGAACTCGCTAATCTCAGAAACTAGATTCAGATTGAAATTGAAAAATTATTTTTGTTTTGGATAGTCCATTTATCGAGGAAGGCTTTAGCCTATATAACATCGCGATATTGTTATTTTCGGACATCCACGCGAACGAAGTCGCGGGCACAGCTAGTAAGCAATAATTGTACAATCGCAGCAACTGCGACTGTCTCTAAAGATCGGTAATAAGCCTGCGGGCTTAGAATACATACGAGTAGTCTAATGTGAACTTTATGACATGCTTCTATGAAATTTTATGTACCTATAGAGCTTCGCGACCGACGATGAGCGCCGTGAAACGGTGAAACACGCTGAGGAGAAAGACTAAGACTCCGTAGGAGAACACCAAGCGGCCTGCAGACCTTGCACCTTGCACTGCATATGTAGCCATGGAATCGCGGATTGTTCCTTTGAGATCGTTCGACACTAGATTCACCAAACTAAACTACATACTCTGGGTTGCTGGCCGCCGTCGAGTTGAAATCGCCTTTAGATGTGGCTTGGCTGTAAGATAAACGGGTTGAGAATAAAAAACAACCCTTAAAATCTGTCACTGTCGCGCTGTCACCATTTACAACCTGCATCTTAAACGGTCAATGTACTGTCGAACTAAAGCGCGAGACACGAAGTCTCCCGGCGGGTCCCTTCACGTCAACGTCTTTTTACGGCCCCCAGGAGCCGTCCTCGCCGTCCCGAATAGTCCCAAAGGTGCCACGTACACACATCCCGAAGCTAAATCACAGGACATGTTCGACAGAGTTCAACACTTTTATTTTGTTTGTACAATTCCGTTTCGGGATTATAAAATTGATGTAACTTGTGAAGTTCGAGGGAGTGTTTGCCCGCCGCGGGCTCTGGGACAGAAAGTTCGAGCTCGTGTGCACAGCGGACCGGAGAGCGGGAATCAATGGCACAGAACTGTGAATAAATGGATAGCAAATAATAAAGTACCTAGCTAAAAGAATTTAGATAACGCAATTAGAATTGCTTTTTGGGAGAGCTGGGTGTTTACATTGTTTTTATAGCATCAGAAAACAAGTCATGTTCCACCGAATGTTAGGCGAATACGCTAGTATTAGTTCTTTGCAAGGTTGCAGGAGCTCATCGATAGGGTGTGGTACTTTTACTATACACCATCAATGAGCTCCTGCAACTTCACTTCCATACAGGAACACAGTATCACTAAATTTGGTTGTAGTCTTCTATGAAGGTAATTACCCAGTTGGACTGCTCATCATTGGAGCGATAAATTATGTATCTATCCCACTTTTTTACTCATAGTACATTATATATATATATATATATATATATATATATATATATTTCCTTTCAAAACAAATATAACATGAAGGTATACATTTATACGTTAATTTTATCCATGCTCGTATCGTGAAATCCTGATTATTATTTTAAAAACAGTGTTTTAATGATACATCTCTATATATAATAAAATCGTAGGGGTACAAAAATCTGTAATTGCGAAATATTAAGAAAAAAAATACACAGGTCGCCTTAAAATCATTAGCAGAACACGATAGAATAGTTTTTAAAAAAATTGTTTGTTTGTTTGTTTGTTTGTTTGTTTGTTTGTTTGTTTGTTTGTTTGTTTGTCTGTTTGTCCGGAAAGATCTCCGAAACTACTGGACAGAATTGGATATGGCTTACACCACAATGCTTAGAATTTTCCGGAAGAACATTTAGGCATAATTTCGTTTGTTTAAATTCACTTTTTATTTTTAGTGAAAAAATACCATATAAAATTTTCGAATTGGCTTTAGGTAGAAAAACAACATGGCGCACGTGAAATTATTTTGAAAAGTCTGTCACATAGTACAGAGAGAAGGTATTTTCTTCCACGAAGGAAAGGCAATGGAACTACGCCATACAGCCTGATCTTAAGTAATTGGATTTCGAAAATTAAGGCAGGAATGAAGTGTTTCACATAGTACAAATAAAATTCAATATTTTCTGTTAATGGCTGTGCCCAACTGGATTTCGCCAACCAAATTGTCTTTTTCTTATGTCGTACCGTGGTGGTAAGGCAAAAAGATCAAGCCATACAACCAATGTATAAAGCATTTTTTATGATAATACTTATCGAGTGACCATAAAATTTGTAGATTGGTAATTTTCTTGACTAATTTTCACAAAATCGGTACAATTTTTGAAATATTTGAAATGTTGAAAAATGAAGATACTCTTTTCAAGGTATTTTGAAAGGTGTTATATGTTTTTACATTAGGACTAAGGAATCAAACTCTTTCATCCATTTAAAACTATTAAAAGTAATAGATTAATATTGATAATTAAAAAAAATATCTGATTGCAATGTTCTGCGTAGAGGGACGGGACGGGACTCTTGATCCTAATGTCTAAAATGACGGATCACATTTTTTTGGATCCACCCAAGGAACATG
This sequence comes from Schoenobius gigantellus, assembly GCA_963935595.1. Lineage (NCBI taxonomy): Eukaryota > Metazoa > Arthropoda > Insecta > Lepidoptera > Crambidae > Schoenobius > Schoenobius gigantellus. The sequence continues at coordinate 47,375,229 of OZ012542.1, read as the reverse complement.
GATATCGAACGAAGAACCTAAAGAGTAGAACACATTGAACCTAGCCACGTTGACTTAATTTGACATGACTGCCGATAAAGTTCGTTTCCAAACGCAGCGATATGCATATCAAATGAAAGGCCTTGATGAGTAGAGCACTATGAACATAGGAAAATCGGCCTAAATTCAACATGGCCGCCGCTCAAATAAAACGGATAAAAGTTCGTTTCCAAACCCAGCAATATGGGTATCAAATGAAAGGCATTGATGAGTAGAGCACTATGAACCTAGCAACATTGACATAAATTCAACATGGCCGCCGCTCAAAAAAGGTGGATAAAAGTTAGTTTCCAAACCTAGCAATATGGGTATCAAATGAAAGGCATTGATGAGTAGAGCACTATGAACCTAGCAACATTGACATAAATTCAACATGGCCGCCGCTCAAAAAAGGTGGATAAAAGTTAGTTTCCAAACCTAGCAATATGGGTGTCAAATGAAAGGCCTTGAAGAGTAGAGCATTAGGTACCTAGGAAAATCGACCTAAATTCAAAATGGCCGCCGCTCAAAAAAAAAAGGATAAAAGTTCGTTTTCAAACCCAGCAATATGGATATCAAATGAAAGGCCCTGATGAGTAGAGCACTATGAACCTAGCAACATTGACATACATTCAACATAGCCGCCGCTCTAAAAGAAGAATAATAGTTCGTTTCCAAACCTAGCAATATGGGTATCAACTGAAAGGCCTAAAAGAGTAGAGCATTATGAACTAAGGAAAATTGCCCAAAATAAACATGGCCGCCGCTCAAAAAATGGATAAAAGTTCGTTTTCAAACCCAGCAATATGGGTATCAAATAAAAGGCTTTGATAAGTAGAGCACTATGAACCTAGCAACATTGACATAAATTCAACATGGCCGCCGCTCAAAAAAGATAGATAAAAGTTCGTTTCCAAACCTAGCAATATGGGTATCAAATGAAAGGCCTTGAATAGTAGAGCATTAGGAACCTGGCAAAATCGACTTAAATTCAACATGGCCGCCGCTCAAAAAATGTATAATAGTTCGTTTCCAAACCCAGCAATATGGGTCTCAAATGAAAGGCCTTGATGAGTAGAGCACTATGAACCTAGCAACATTTACATAAATTCAACATGGCCGCTACTCAAAAAAGGTGGATAAAAGTTAGTTTCCAAACCTAGCTATATGGGTATCAAATGAAAGGCCTTGAAGAGTAGAGCACTATGAACCTAGCAATACATAAATAAATTCAACATGGCCGCCGCTCAATAAAGGTGGATAAAAGTTCGTTTTCTAATCTAGCAATATAGGTATCAAATGAAAGGTCTTCAAGAGTAGAGCACTATGGAGCTAGCAATATTGACGTAAATTCGACATGGCCACCGCTCAAAAAAGGTGGATAAAAGTTCGTTTCCAAACCTAGCAATATAGGTATCAAATGAAAGGTCTTCAAGAGTAGAGCACTATGGACCTAGCACTATTGACGTAAATTCGACATGGTCACCGCTCAAAAAAGGTGGATAAATGTTCGTTTCCAAACCGAGCAATGTGGGTACCAAATGAAAGGCCTTGATGAGTAGAGCACTATGAACCTAGCAATACATAAATAAATTCAACATGGCCGCCGCTCAATAAAGGTGGATAAAAGTTCGTTTTCTAATCTAGCAATATAGGTATCAAATGAAAGGTCTTCAAGAGTAGAGCACTATGGAGCTAGCAATATTGACGTAAATTCGACATGGCCACCGCTCAAAAAAGGTGGATAAATGTTCGTTTCCAAACCTAGCAATATAGGTATCAAATAAAGGGCTTGAAGAGTAGAGCACTATGAACCTAGGAAAATAGCACAAAATTCAATATGGCCGCTGCTCAAAAAAAAACTGATAAAAGTTCGTTTCTAAGCCCAGCAATATGGGTATCATATAAAAGGCCTTGATCAGTAGAGCACTATGAATGTAGCAACATTGACATAAATTCAACATGGCCGCCGCTCAAAAAAGACGGATAACAGTTGCTTTTCAAACCCAGCAATAGGGGTATTAAAGGAAAGTAGGCCCTGGAGGGTAGAGCAGCCATGCTCTAAGTGTGTTCCGCGGAACCCTAGGGCTCCACACTACCCCCCTAAGGGGTTCCGCAATAATTTAGAAAAATCAAAACACCCTCTCTGGTCGTACTTTCATTATGCTTATTAATAAAGAATACACTTTTAAAAACTATTGTTTTATTTTAGGGTTCCGTCAAGTATTTCGCTTTCCAAAAGGGTTCCGTCACCAAAAAAGTTTGAGAACCGCTTAGGGGCCTATTGGATGTTCGATGTTAGATGTTACCTGTGTTTAGTGTCCTTCGAGACCGTGATAATGCAACGATCATGAACTAACTAACGAGAACTCCAAATTTGTGTGTTGGATGTTAGTCATCACGGCGAGTTTGCTAACCGAACTATGCCAGCAACACTATATCGCACAGTACACGTTACAAAAACGGAAGTCTCAATACATTTTAAGGCTAACCGCATAAATACGTTTTATCGCATTCGTTTTCTGAATGCGGGCATCCGAATGCATCAAATCTATACATAATACTCATTGACTGCCGCACACGTTCGTTTTTATTACGAACGGAACACGTTCTGTACGTACGTTTAGGTAGAATGGTAGAAATCCCGAATGAGAAGAAACGTTCACGAAACTCCGTGTCTGTATTCCGTGATCGGATATCGAATATGGAAAACGTATTTGTACAGTAACCCTCCCATTCATGCTATACATTAACTCTACGAAAACCGCCAGTATTACGAGCGACATAAGAACGGTTCAAAGGTCAAACAGTATAGCTTGACAAGGAGCTTACTGTACGACCAGTCAAAATTGGCCAAGTTGTCATATCCAAAAAATATATTTTGTTGGTGTTACCAACACCCATTATAAAATCTAAACTTTATTCGTATACAGTTCTAATTTATTAACAATTGTTTATTTTAATTCGAAACATGAATATGATAAAGATTATTCTTGCAACTGTGTAGTTCTTTCTACTGAAGAAGAATTTATTAATATCAATAATGTCTCTAAAACAATAATAATACTTAGTGTTTATAGTAATATGTAATGTATTTAATTTTGTGGACTGTTAGAAAACGAGCATTATGAACCTACAAAAATTGTCCTAATTTCGAAATGGCCGATGCTCAAGAAAGGCAGAATAAAGTTGAATCATTATGGAATAAAATGGAGGAAAAAACTAAACACTGTGTTAAGTATTTTGATGGCGAAACGTAGTTCGCGGGCACAGCTAGTTATAAATAAAATACGTTAAAAAAACTTAAAATAACCTTTTTCATTATTAAAGTACAGTTTTTTTATACATTTAATGAAGTTTGAATGCTAGCATGCGCTTTGCGCCCTCGGGTTTAATTAAATTTTTGTGAATTGCCAGCACTGTCTGGACAGGACACGTGCTAGGCCGCATGCACCAAATGGGTGCATGCGTGATGGTACGGTGGGATGTTTGCATAATGCTGTACCATTGCATGCTTTATTAAAAGTTCCTTATAATGCTGCCTAGGTATTAAAATTACTAGATATTAAAACACCCAAGCTTAATACGACACGTTTAGTGCAGAGGTCGAGTGATCACCTACTGCGCAACGGGTCGCGGGTTCGATTCCCGTACGGGACAAATGTTTTGTATGGCCTACAGAAATTTGTTCCGGTCTGGGCGTATGTGCATGTGATATTCTATGTTTGTAACTGCACCCACGACACAGGAGAAAATCCTAGTGTGGGGCGACGTTTTTTTTTAAAAAAATCTTTAATAATAATCTTTAAGTCCTGTGATTAAATACTCCTTCTTACACAACACGGGTTACATAATACGGGTTCTTAAATATTGAGGCTCGATGTGCAACAAAACGAGGCTTGCCGAGTTTTGTAATAAAAGACCAGATACCTAATTATAAACCGTTGCATATAGTAGGTGTACTCTATCTACGACAGCTAGAATTTTATTCCTTAAAAAAAAACAAAATCAAAATCGTTTCATCCGTTCGGGAGCTACGATACCACAGATAAACAAACACACACACAGACATGTCAAACTTATAACACCCGTCGTTTTCACCCCGCGTCGGGGGTTAAAAATACAGGCATAAAAAAAATTAAACAAGCTCACGCCGATAAAACAATTGGCATTCAAAATAAAACGTGAAAGCCCGCGCTTTGTTTCTTTGAATCATCATCATAGACAACTCTGAAAAAAAAAACTTCGACCACGTTCAATTTAATATACCTATCTAACCTAAAATAATATTGAAAAAATAAAATCCGTATTGCATGTAGGTTCTTTATGTAATAGTAAATAAGACTCGATGTAAATATGGCAATTGCAGTAATAGTAACTTGATTTGATTTTAACTTTTTTCATAGATACGGTCGGCGAGGAGACATAAATTTCAATAGTGAATACGTTTGACGCTGGCCACATTTAATGAAAAAAATACTAACTGTTAGGTTATATTTTATAAGCTACTAGTAACTCTTAAGAGGGATCTTATGAAAATTCATAGACTTTATTCAAGAAAGGTTTATATTTTCAATATCGTTTTTCAGCCATATAATTGAGATATATTATAATGGATAGAAAAAGAAAATACATTAGCTTATAAAAACTTCATCAAGCTCTCGCCCTAGGCCAGAGGGAAACTCAGTACTATAAGTATCTGCGCGGGTACCTCCGTCAAACCTATTTCTGCTGCCAACTGGAACTGTATCCAGGACCAGGACTTAACATCTTGTGTCACAAGTTGGCAATGTACATTACCTTGAAGATGGATTATTTCTGTATTTGCTTGTATACACGTATGTATTGATATGATAGGTCATCATCAACAACTCATAAACGTCCCCACCGAGGGGCTCCAGCCTACACTAAACTAGGGCTATTAGGGCTTAGTCAACCACGCTGGCCAAGTGTGGGTTGGTCGACTTCACACACAACCTGTAAAAAATTCTTTCTTCACAGGTGTGTGCAGATTTCCCCACGATGTTTTCCTTCACCGTAAAAGCGACGAATAAACGTACATATGAATTCAAAATTTGAAAACACATTGGTACGTGGCGGGGTTCGAGCCGCTACCTCCCGACTGGAAGGCGACGGCTTTACGCACTACGCCATCGACGCTTAAGCCGGCTTTTGACTATAGGATGTAATATATATTACATGTTCAGCTATATATTACATCCCGGGTTTGCTGTTCTCACTATCAGATATATTTTTTAGAATAGTTCAGCTTCTATGATCCTTATATCATAACGTCTTTTATTGAAACGGTTGACCTCTCGTTATTAAATGGATAATATGGAAATTGTTTTGCTAGATACTTTCGATAGTTCATCAGACGAAAATGATGCAGTATTCGATTTACGTGTCTCATTATTTAGAAAAAATACAATAAACGTCGATTCTGGATATCGAATCTTAATAGACTAAAGGCCTTACTAATAACCATTGTATAAACCTTGTATAGTTAAGTAGTGTTTTGTCTCTTTTGTTCGAATTTGAAATGTCATTCGAGTGAACGTGACAAAACACTGTTTAACTAAATCAGGCGTATACAATGGTTATTAGTAAGGCCTTAAGAAAAGATTATAGTGAATTTCTTATTACGTTTCTCCATGCAGCATCCTTAATTTCATTCATTTTATACTCTTCAAGATTAGTCGTAAACCTAACACTTTCTATAAAATGTTCTATTATAGGGATAAATACGTAAATAGGTAAATACGTGGTAAATACGTAAAGAAAAGATTGCGAACCAAAATACCCAAAAATCATAACACGCGGACAGCTAGGTATGTAAGTACGTGCGCATGACCGTCACGATTCGAAATGAAGGCGAGGCAGGGGCAGAGGTGCGGTGTGCGGGAACGTGAGGTAAAATATATCGCCTTCAAATATAGCTCGGTCGGGCGAAAAAATATTTACAGTTTGGGGTGTAATATATATTATAGCACAGTGAGAACGGTCTCGTAAAAAAGTATGGCAAGCGATAAAATATTATATCTCAAAATGTAATATATATTACATTATATCCCATAGTCAAAAGCCGGCTTTACACGTATTGATAGGTAGGTACTGACAATTAATATTACAAATTCTACAGGAACCATATGTACACAGGTGTCAAAAAAGAAGTAAAATTGTATTGCGCAATCAGTTGCCCAAAAAGAAAAATCATCACATTTTTGTACACTTAAAAAGATTAATTATCATTATGATTTCTTAGTTTGCAATTAGATGTGAATCTGGAATAGCTTCCTTTTTTTAGCAACTTATGGCATAACATGATTATTATTTCTTTTTAACAACTGGTTACAAATCTTAGTTGTCAAAGGGGCCTGAGGCACCCTGGGGGGACTATTTAGCTATTCATCGTCAGGTGGGCAGGCTGCTTGATTGCCGAATTAGTTGTATAATAAAAGCTCGTGTGATCGTGATAGAGTAAGTGTATAAAGAAGTAAATGGTCACATCATTACTTGTAAGCCACTTTGTTATACCATTAATAAATATTTTTTTGTACTAGTAACGTTATGAATTTGAAAAGTAATAGGTAAGCTACTTAATTTCGGACGCCTAAATTTAAACTGAACAAAACATAGAATGCGATCATGTTTAAAATCTTCATATTATATTTTACAAATAAGTACATACATTAATGTGGACACCATTTCACTATAATTTTCATTTCACAATAAGACTCAAGATATTAAATATTGTTTATTTGTTGCCTATCACGCAGTAATAGGATAATAGTAATGATAAGGTTGAAATTATAACACACAACTATAACCTGAATTCAAACATAGAAATTATCACGTTAACAAAGTCATGTGCAAAAGCTCGCACAAAATACCTATTTCATTCTTCACTAGCAAACATTGAACACAACTGGAACAATCAAACGAAGTTTGGTATTAGAAATGACTGCCTACAGATGAAAAGGTTTCCTTGACAACAGAGGAGGCTGGGAGGTTACTCCACACATAGTCCCTCAAATATTGGCGAGCTTACAAGAACAATAGTAGTTTCGCTTAGCTAGGTGAAAAAGTTTGAAAAATGTTGCTATAAATGAAACAAGTGTGCTGCGTATTTTGTACGTAACTAGCCTAACATAATCTTTGACCATCTGGTTTTTTTCTCAATTTTGTTAGCTCACACAACACCATAATTATTATATCAGCGCGTTCTACCGTCTTTACCACGGCGAATGCTCTGAATAGCTTTTTTCTCTAATCCCTTCCTCTCCATTCCTTTTAAGGACTACACGTGCTGGTCTGCGCTGTCACCATTCCAACGCGTACAAAGAAATTTGGAAACTCATTTCTTTGTCGCACAATCAAAAAATGGAATTCGCTGCCAGCACACGTGTTCACTCCCTCTTATAATCCCGGGTCCTTTAAAAGAGGCGTGAAGAAGCACCTTGAAGGTCGGCAAGGTGAGGGTAGCTAGTGCAGCGTGTATTCTCTCTGCTGCTCTAGTTATTTTCGCATTTAGACCCCACTTCCACTTACCATCAGGTGGAATGGAGTCATTTGCTTGACCCACTATAAAAAAAAACAATAATAACACGAACATTGCAGGGCCCATCAATATATTTTGGGCCACCACATACGACACCGGTTCGATGCGGGTCAGTGGGGAGCGCTAGAACCTAGAGTAGGCTCTAGTGCTCAGCATGGTGTAGCGCGAGCAGATCAGGGGCCTTACCATGATCACATAAAGCAAGGTTAAAACAATATTGAAATAGAGACACCTCTCTTGCTGCTTGTAGCACCATTCCGTTCTCAGTACGGTTTCAATATTGTTTTGTGCGATCATAGTTAGGGTGAAGGAAAGTTAAGGTGTTTTTGTTAACCTTTGGCACTCTATTTGCACCCCGAATATTCTAGTGTGTGAGTATATAATAATATTTATATGTTCATCAGAAGACTACAAGGCACAGTTTGACGCCTCGCCATTGTAAGACAGAGGATAGTTTTATAACACTGGCAATTGTTCTCACTTAAGTTTTGGGGTTCGCTACATGGTTATCTATACAAATAAATAAAATTGAAATGTCTGTTTGTAATGTCAAAATAACAAGTTTTTACTAAATGGGTATGAATGTATATCGGGTACCAATAACAAAAACACAATTTAAAACATTTTTGTCTGTCTGTCTGTTTGTTCCCGCTAATCTCCGGAACGGCTGGACCGATTTTGACGGGACTTTCACTAATAGATAGCTAATATAAGGTATTTTATCAAAATCAGTCCAGCCGTTACTATTCTACGCGGATGAAGTCGCGGGCACAGCTCGTGAGTATATAATAATATTATATTAACTAGCTGTGCCCGCGAACTGCGTCTCTCCATAATAATTGTCCAGAAAAAAATATGAGTATTGCCATCCTTCTTACTTAGAGGTATAAAAAATACCCTACGACCTATTCTCAGATCTACCACATATACATAAAAATATTCATAAAAATTGGTCAAACTGTTTCGGAGGAGTTAGATAACAAACACTGTGACACGAGTTTTTATATATTACTAGCTATGTCGGAGAACTACCTTTCGCCATAATATAAAAAAAATAATTTAGCTTAGGGAACTCCTAAGACGTATGCTGTCACTTTTTGTCTTTAATGTGAAGAATGAGACAGCATGCCACCTAAGAGTCACCTAAGCTAAGAGGAGGTTGGTGAAATTGGTCATAAGGGGCGCAGTTTGAAGCCTCGCCGTTGTAAGACAGAGGATAGTTTTATAACACTGGCAATTGTTCTCACTTAAGTTTTGAGGTTCGCTACGTGGTTAATTAGCTCCAGTCACTGTAGCCGCCCCATTGAATATTTATACGCAACTCTGCTAACGAGGCCCATTCAGTGGAACTTACTATGTTATTCCATCTATATAGCACTTTTAAACTATATAGAGAACTACAGTTTTATAGATAATGTTACTGGTATCTTTTGTTCAAACTTAACACTTTTGCAATCGATTTGAGATTGTCTATATTGTATTTTACTAGTGTTGTATAGTTTGTATTAATATAAAAATTAATAACAGAAATGGCTCTGAAGGACAAAGTGCGGAAAAGTCTGGTAAATATAGTGATGAAGATCGACACCTATATATAGACACCTATACTAAATAGTGAGCGTGCGTGAAAACGAATGAAAGGCGACTAATGAAATAAATTTGTAAGGATAATGCTAATGGGCTACTGGTAAGGAATGGCCTAGTCGAACTTAAATCAAATAAGCGATGTCCTAGAAATACCGTGTATGAAAGCACTAATTTAAGTATACAGAAAGTAGAACAGAATGTTTAGATTCTAATGTGTAGCAAAATGCCTGTCGAAATCAAAGTTGAAAGTAGGTGTTATACTTTGAACTATACGTCCCATTACTGAGCACGAGTTTCTCCTTAGACAGGAAAGAATAGGCTCTACATCACGGCCTTGGCCTGATGGTTGTATGGTGTTTGGTTTCGAGCTTGACATCTCTCCTAAGAGGTGTGATGTAATTGCGGTATAATTAGTTGGCTCTCATAAGATTTACTGCAAGTAACGGAGTAGCGACACATCTATTCTTCATCGCCGCATGGACCCTATACCTCGTACTATATATAGAAAGTATATATATAATATGCGTACAGGAAACAGAACTTAAGAATGTATGAGAGGCGGACGTATGTGACAGAAAGGGATAAATGATAATTAAGTGCCGTGTTTGTCATTCGTTCATTCATATTTGAATCACTGGCTAGACCTAAGACTGACGGTTGCAAAGATTCTGCGCTGATATAATTTTCAAATTAAAGAAGTTGATAAAATATCGGTTAATTTATTATTCACCATCATATCCCACATGCATACACACAGAAATATTTTGTTAGAACAGCTCTGCACTGGATTATTCTACTGCAGATCAAATTGAAGGACGTTACGAACGGCATTAAGGCCAAGCCATACAGATTTAAAATCTCACTAAAATCTTAAGCCCAGTGTAAACGTTCTGTTCTATTTAAATTCAAACATTTTGAAGAGCGCAGCAGCTAGCGCTTAACACGGCGACAGCTCCGCTTGAGCTCCGGCGCCGCCATCGTCAAATATCCTCTCGAACGGCGACAAGCGGGAATTTAATAAAATATGATATTGAGTCGCGCTGGGATCGCTTTACATTTCCTGCAGGCGCGACTATCTCCCGGAATATGTTACTTAATATAATCTGAGCGTTTCCGGCGAGACACGCGGATGTTATGCATTTTAAATGCCAAACTGCCTGTACAGTCTGTCTACTAGTGTTGGGGATATGTAAAGTTTCGTTAAATTTTTGATACTCGTATGAAACATTCTGTACGAGTAAATTGATAAGTTAAAAAGAAATCTTAATAGATTAACCATTAAAATGTTGTGTAGGGGTGGGGGGCTGCGGAGAGCAAACTCTTTAACCACTTTGAATCCGGTGTACTAGTAAATTATTATAAAGACTAAAAATAGGATAAATATAAATTATATATATACTACATGATAATTAATTTATGACTTGATATATTATTTATGATATTTGATTGAATTTAATGTTTTTTTAAAATGTATTTTTAAAATTCATTTATTTAGGTTTTTTAAACCCATATACACAGTTAAATCAAAGGTCATAAATATATCAAGTCTTAAACAAATATTAAAGATAAAAACTGATTTCAAAAACACTTAAGGAAAAAAAAATATTATGAGAATACACACAACATAACATTTTTGTGTGATGCGTATATTCTCATATTATTTTTAAGCTATTGCATAGCTTTTATCGCGGGTTTTGAGCGCGGCGACCGAATCAAGAAATTCCGTAACGAAAATAAACCTAACACCCCCACTCCGACCGGCACAGTGCAGCGGTGCGGCGTTGAAAGCCGTGCATCATCTAAGGCGCATAACACATTGCACCGGACACCGCTGCAGTGTGCGGTGCTGCGGGTTTTAATTTTGACTGGAGAATCTTAATTTGTATACAAAAACCACAGGGTATAACACACTCGCACCGCATCACCGTGCGGTTGTACGGCGCGCGCGACGGCACCGCACTCCCGGACGGTGATGCGGTGCGGTCCGCGGGGTATGCCACACTGTGCCGCAGTATCGTTTTTTTGCGTACGGATTTTTGCGTAGAAAGAACGTGCATACGCTTAATAGATCTCAACATAGATAATGCAGTGATGCGGGGTGTCGTTTTGCACCGCAGCTTCGGACAGTGATACGAAGCAAACCGTACGGTGGCACGGTTCCGTGCCGCCGCAGCCGCATGCGGTTTTCGTCCCTCCGTACACCGCAGCGGTGCCCGGTGCAATGTGTTATGCGCCTAAGTTCGAGCCCACGACTAGTTGAACCTTAACGTGTATGTATACAGTACGACTGTACGAAGCTCGCACGGATCGAGACGAGCTGCTCCGAAATCGGACGAATACGTAAGCAGCTGTCTGTGAGAAAGTATATAGGTGTATAGGTATCTATCATAGTAATATATACGGTATAATACGGTAATATATATAAAAAATGCTATGCAATAGCTTTACCGTGGCAGTCCCCGAGTGCCACTTTTTTTTACTTTTAAATGTTTTTGAAGTCGGTTTTTATTTTTTGTAAAATATATATTTTTATCTAAGTGACTTTTAGTGATTTTAACACCAGCTCACCGAAGTAGCCTTAAGAATACTATTAAGAGTCAATACGTGCTTATTGTATTTTTAAAACTAACTTCTAACTCCTTAGGTTAAGGATCTTTCCATCATTAGCTTGGCTCATGACTACCAGATAAATGAATGAATGAATACCTGAATAGCTTCGGAAAAAACATGACACATGTTGGATGTGCCTATAAAATTTACGGGTTTCCTCGATTTTCTTAGGATTAGATCCTGACTTTTGCGACTTTGAAACCACCTCAGGAGTATACTCCATCAAATATAAAAGAAATCCTGAAAATCGGTTCACAATTGGAGAAGTAAATCCATTTATTAACTCATGCAATATTTAAAGGTTTATTATTTATATGTGCTGGGATAATTATTCATATAATAAATGATATACACGATATTCGTTTTATAGGGGGGTATGTACATATTTACCGCTAAGTTCATTATGTTTCAATATTTCTAATATAGCTTTATGTGGTATTCCTTATTTAGCTGGATTTTATTCTATGGATACGCGATGAATTTTAAACACTGTTGGGTATAGTGTCGCTAGCATTGCAATTGGTCCCTGCGATGGTGAGGGCAGCTAGGGAATACCAGCTCGCTCACCTCCTGGCGAGTGCGAGGCCCATTCCGCATACGACTTGCGCGTGCTCTGCGCCCTGCTCATACAGGTAGTTGTCAATCTATGGCTGGACAGGTCGTGTTTACGAGGGACTTAGTGGGTCCAATTACGTCCTACACACCCTTGCGCCTACCCAAGAGGCTTGAACGGTGCACAGAAGCATTCTCCTCGTTTAAAAAATCATAAGTGATAAATACATAAATATTAAAAGTTCAAAAACACTATTTAAAATAAAACACACATTATTAATGTAAAATCACACTAATGACACTGCCATAAGTAATATTTGTGTGAATTAGTGAGTGAAAATAAAACAACAATATTATGGCATATAAAAATGTTAGTCCATAGCTGATCAATAAACATGAAAGTTTCTCGATATGAAACATGTACGCAGTGCTCACTTTCCTGAAGACGGTACAAGTAATATTAAGGTTTCTAAGCCGCACACAACTCACGCAAGATCGCTACATCCATGACTTGTACTCTATGCTACGTACGTACCTACGAATGTTCTACGCCGTAGCAGGGCAGAGTTAAATCGTAGATGAAATGTGGCACGAGCTACGGCGAAAGCATTTTGTAATGACAAGGAAAACGTTCCGAACTGGGTTTTCCCCGGAACACTCCACGTAAAACAGTTCTTAGTTCGGATACGTTGTTATTACGAGCGCACTTTTGGTAAATGGAATTTTTTATGAAGAACAAATTTGACACACTACACACGAATATTCTTTATTACAACCCTTATTTGGCTGACCTTTAGATTCGTAAAAATTGAACACAGGTGAACATGATATTAATAAGCGACTCGCAATATCATGGTAATACGCGATGATGATATTTCGTAATAAAACTTCTATTTAATAGGCCTTTTCATGTCAAGTTTTAGGTTAGAGTAAATTATAATATTGTAAACGAGATATCTAAATTCTATTCGTAATCAAAACTGTTATTCGTGTCGTCATAAAGAAATGAATCAATGAATTTTATTATCCAGAGGAATATTTGAAATATTTAGTATTTTTAACGTAAATCTAAATAATATATATAGAAAATGTAGAAAAAAATTCTGACTGCTTCGTTAGATTGGTCATAAATGCTACTTACTATGCTACATGGTAATCAGAGGTTCCAGATTCCATCTCAGGGCAAAAGTTGAGTGGCTTCTTCAGTTTAAGAAATTTTTTGCAGTAGCTCATAGTCTAGAACAGTTGTCCGAAAAGTGGCAATAGGCTCACCCTCAAGTACACGGGAGCTATAAAATAGGCGAAGTGTGTGTGTTTAAAACTTAACCTTTTAGGAGGAACAGACATGATGATATTTGAAAAACATGTTTTTTAAAGATCTTACAGATTGCAACTGTACTGATATGGCGAGAAATATTCCAAGAAGTCACGATTCAACATTTGTAGCTATCTCATTTCTTGATCACTATTGTTTACGTCGAAAAGTAACTTGCGACATATGAGAACAAATATGATTCTATGGAGAAAACTTGCATTATTCTTGTAACTCACTCAGTATTTATAGAAATAAATAAATATTAATATTTCATTTTACAGTTCACTGATTTAGGACTAAGAGTCCTGAGTGCAGTAAGGAATTTAAGCTCACCCAAAATTAAAACAGATTTATTCCCGAGGAATATACTTAACTTTTCGCACCACCTGCGGAAAATTAAAACAAATACGTAAGAAATATAGCATTTATGCAACAATTATAGTAATTAAATATAAAATAATATATATCTTAAAAAGTCACGGAACTTCTTATTTAAACTTCTTATTTTAACTTCTTATTCAAGTAGCCTTAATTTGTGCAGTTTGTTTTTTTTCTTATTATTGTCACGATATTGGTTCATTTTTTTGTGCGTTCCAATGTTGTTGTTTTGTTTATATTGAGGTAGGTCCCACTTCTCACAATTTTTTTTTAAATTCATATCTTCGATTTACCCGCAAAGTTGCAAATGCAAACAAAACAAAACAATAATCGTAGTTCATTTCGAAAATGTCCGAAATGAAATGTCAGACCACATGTCAAATCTGCATTTCAAAGCTGTCTTTTTGAATAGGCAAAGGGAATTGGTCACATACAGCCATATCGTTGTTTCTGATCTGTATTATTATTATTTTTTTCTTTCTTCATCGACTTTTTGTGTTGTAGTTAGGCCTCAATTAAGTGTTATTATTTAGTGCCTTTAGGAACTACTTGTGCTGTAATTTTAGTTTTTAATGTATTCTTTTCTTAATCTCATGTTAGCTGGCGGGTGGTTCTGAGAAGTTTTAATTTTGATCCACCTTTTTAAATTTTTACTTAAGTACTTGATAGCTATTATATTTATTGAATATTTATTGTATATTTGTATATTATGTCTGTCGAAGAAAGTTATTTTTCTGCTAATGAATCTGTGCACTCATCTGATGATGATAGCTTCTGCTCAGTCACTGGTACTCTTGGAGATTTTCTTCAAAGTAATTTTAATTGTACGTCTAGTCGCCTATTTAATGTATGCCATATTAATTCCCAAAGTATACCGAGCCATTATAGTGAGCTTTTTGATGCTTTTTGCCGTTGTAACGTACATGCCATTCTTGTGTCTGAGACTTGGCTGAAGCCTAACTTGTTGTCCACTTGTTACCCACTTCCTGGTTTCACTCTCATACGTAATGACCGCGTTGGTAAGGGTGGTGGTGAAGTTGCTATTTATCTCCGTAGTAATCTCTCACATAAAATAGTGGCTAGCTCCCCATCATTTTATTCTGCCTCCGCTGAATACTTGTTCTTAGAAATCGGAGTGGGTAATGCAAAGGCGTTACTCGGTGTCGTTTACTGTCCCCCCACTGTTGATTACTTCACCGATCTAGAAACGGTTTTAGAATCTTTAGGGTCTGAGTATGCACATCATATCGTCATGGGTGATTTTAACACCAACCTTCTCCCCCCCATACGTCACGTTCTCGCAAATTTTTGAACCTAGTTGCAGCAGCCAATCTTCACATTTTGCCGTTACAGGCCACACATCGGAACACTAGCGGTGGCGATGATTCGTGGCTTGATCTCACCCTTATCTCCAATCCGTCCCTTGTCTCCTCTCATGGGCAAACTTTAGCTGCAGGTTTTTCTCATCACGATCTTATTTTCCTCTCCTATATCCTCAAGCCCATCAAAGATACACCAAAAATCCTCTTCAGACGCAGTTTTGCTCGCATTAATTCTGAAAACTTGCTAAAAGATGTCTCGGAAATTAATTGGGAACCTTTGCTGCAGGCATCAGATGTCAATGATAAAGTCAAACTTTTCAACGAATCCATAATAGGGATATACGACGCTCATGCTCCAATTAAGCGAATAAAAATGAAACGTAAGCCCGCACCTTGGATGACCAGTGACATTGAAAAAGCTATGCGGCGAAGAGATCGTGCTTATCGGCGTTTTGTGAGGAATCGTGTCGATGTGAGTTGGAACCAATACAAGTCTGCGAGAAATCAGTGTAATCAGATGATGCGAAATGCCAAACGCTGCCACATCCACAAAAATATCTCATCTTCGTCCCCTGCTTTAGTTTGGAAGTTTCTTGGTACTTTGGGTATTGGAAGAACTTCTCGTAACGACTTGCCTGTCAATATTGATCTCAATGATTTAAATCAGTACTTTTCTTCCGCGCACAATCTTGACCCTCGCATTGTTTCAGAATCAATTTCATTTATTAATAACATGACCCGTCCTGATATCGCCCCTTTTCACTTCTCCCAAGTATCTACAGAAGATATAAAAAAAATAGCTCTGTCTATCAAGTCCTCGGCCGTAGGCTGTGACAACATAAGCCGCCAAATGATAATTCCTATTCTGAATCATGTCCTTCCTATCATAACTCACATAATAAATTTCTCCCTAATGTCTGGTTCTTTCCCTTCCTTGTGGCGTAAAGCTTATGTTCGTCCTCTTCCGAAAACACCTAGTCCTTCTCAACTCAATGATTTCCGACCTATCTCCATTCTCACTTTCCTCTCCAAAGTACTCGAAGCCTGTGTTCTAAAGCAGTTTTCTAAATTCATCTATGATAATGCTCTCTTGAGTGAGTATCAATCTGGATTCAGGCCCGGACACAGCACTACATCTGCCCTCCTTAAAGTGACCGGCGATATCAGAACGGGAATTGAAGCCACGAAGGTCACCGTCTTAGTGCTAATAGATTTTTCTAATGCTTTTAATGCTGTTAATCATGATATCCTTCTGACTATTTTATCTAGTCTTATGGTTTCTAGCGAGGCGGTGGCTTGGTTTTCATCTTATCTTCGAGAACGCCAGCAGTCGGTTTTAAATGATGAGTCCTCTTCATCTTGGTGTAAACTAGCCTCTGGCGTTCCCCAAGGCGGCATTGTTTCTCCTCTCTTATTTTCTATTTTTATTAATCTCGTCACCCACAAACTTCGCTGTTCGTATCATCTTTACGCTGATGACTTGCAACTTTATTCTCAGGCAAACGTGGAATATTTGAAAAATGCCATTGCCAATATAAATTTAGACCTACAAGCTATAAAAACATGGTCTGAGCAGTTTGGCATAGCGGTCAATCCGTCAAAATGTCAGGCCCTTATTGTGGGAAGCTCGCGAATAATATGCAGAGTTGACATCTCTAACTTACGTTCAATTGTTTACGATGGTAATGTTATTCCTATAGGCAGTGACGTCAAAGACCTCGGCTTGCATATTGATTCAACCCTGACTTGGCAGATTCATGTAACCAGTATCTGTAGAAAGGTTACCGGTATATTGCGTTCACTTTATAGGCTTAAGAATTTGCTACCCTCTAAAACAAAGGCAATGCTCGTCCAAACCTTAATTTTCCCATTAATCGACTATGGTGATGTGTGCTATCTCGACCTGAATGCAGATCTCTTAAATAAACTTGACCGACTTTTGAATTACTGCATTCGGTTCGTTTTCAATCTTCGTAAGTTTGACCACATATCTGCTCATCGTAATTTTCTGAAATGGATGCCTATTCGACAACGGAGGAAGATGAGGGCGCTTACTACTCTTTTTTCTCTGCTTCATTCCCCACAGTCCCCCACATATTTAAAATCCCATTTCCAGTACTTGTGTACTTCTCACGATAGGAATCTTCGCTCTTCTTTCAATCGATTGCTGAAGTGTCCCTCTCATCATTCTGATGCCGTCCATTCTTCTTTCTTTGTGCAATCGATTATCTCCTGAAACTCTCTTCCTCCTGACTTAAGATTGTCTGAATGTAGTTTGCATGTATTCAAGAGGAGACTGCGTACTTTTCTGTCGGATGACCATCAATGACCTTTGGCTACACGACAATACCTACTACCTCTCCATTTGCTGAATTTACAGATTCATTAAACTTTTCATTCGACGATATATATTTAAGAGATATATATATATATATATATGTATATTTATTATAATATTTATGTAAATTTATAATTTATTTGTATGTATAGTGTTTATTTGTATTTATGTCTATCATAGTTTGTTTATGTGTATTCTAAATACTTTTTTACCTATCTAAATTTCTTTTTACATCTACCTCGTGACTCTCAGAATCATCCTAAGGTCGGCTGGCTGAAAATGCCTATGGCATTAAGTCCGCCTTGTACACAATTGTACTAAAGAATTAATAAATAAATAAAATAAATAAAACTTCTGTATTGAGAAAGCTACACAGAAGACGAGGCTGTATGTGTTTGAATTCCTTTGATATCTATTTTGGAAAACTATAATCTACAAATGTAAGCAACATGGTGAGATTAAATATTTTTATATTTCATTGTCTTTACAAATTGTCTTCATTGTCTTTGTGCAGATGTTGTCGATTCGGAATCATTATTTTTTTTCGATTGGATGGACGGACTATCAAATCAAATCAAATCAAATCAAATCAAATCAAATTTATTCGCATGAAACATGGTTATTACAAGATGATATGTCATTAATTTAAGTGCAGCACATTTCGCTGTTTTATACAACATGCAAATATTAAAGCTACAATTATGTTACAATAATGAACTTATTAACTAGAAATTAATTGTTACGTTATTTTATACATGTCACATAAAATTGAAATTATTATTAAATTGTAATATCATTATCCTAAATCATTATTATTATCAATTATTTATCAATTACAGTATTTATTATATTTTATTAATATAAGCATATTTTAATTATTATTGCATTAGATTCGTATTTATTTGTCACGGAAATTCATAAAATCTTTAATAGAGTAAAAACATTTTTCGCTGAGCCACTTTCTTAAGCTAATTCTAAATCGACTTAGTGGCAGCTCTCTTATATTTTTTGGAATTTTATTAAAAATTCGAATCGTTGCACAATAGCAATTTCTTTTATACACTTGCGTTGACATCATTGGAAGCTCTAGCTTAGTTTGATCCCGTGACGAGTATTTTTTAAATGTACTAGATTTGGTAAATAAATCTGGATGTTTTTTAACAAACATACCTACCTCTAAAATATAAAGTGATGTTAATGTTAGTATGTTGAGTTTCCTAAAAAGAGGCTTACAAGAATCTAATGGACCAGCACCACATATCAATGTGAAATAGGTTTCTAGCAAAATTTAATATGTACTTTCGGTGTTCCAAAAAAAATTATTCAATCCCTAGGGAGAGAAGGAAATTCAGTACAATTATCAATCTATTAGAGGCTTTAAACGATTTACTTTATGTTGGGTTTACATGGTTCAGAATAAGTCATTTTTAAGCAGGTGGCGCGAAAAGGCATATTATTAACTATTAAGAGGACTGTGAAGTGCCAATTCACTTTCAGAAATGCAGTTTGTTGCACACCGCTTAAAGTTGAGTCCGAGGCAAGTCACTACATTTCTTATTGAAATATTGTTTCGGGCTATAACGGTTTTACCCCCCTAAACCTTTATTAAATTAGACACTTTTGTTCAGTATACCTTAACCTATGTCTGACGTTTTTTTTTTTTGGAATTCAGTATAATTTAGTTAAAAAATATAAAAATTAGTAGCTATGAAGTATTAGTAGTTTTTACGTCTAAAATATTTAGATGCTAATAATTTGTATTCTGAGCAATATTACTTCAAAATCAAAACGTACAAACTTAGATCTTTATTATATCTACAAAAGTTCCAAAAATTATGAAAATTGGACTATGTAAAGAGGGAGAAAAGCGTGTACGCTTATTGTATGAATATTTACAGCTTCACAATCCTTTTAAGCTGGTCGGATACGTATTTTTTGCGTTGTCGAAATAAGAAAGAACTACTGAGATAAAGTGATTTAACTCCGAAATGTACACAGGTGTGAAATCATGTGACATTTCTTTTCAATGTATCGTCTTAAGCTATTGACTAAATAAAAAAAATACGTGAATAATATTTCTAAATATTCTTTATGCACGATGAACATTAAAATGCGCATAGCGAGCAGATGAGAATGACTTGGGTCATTTCAGTTGACAATCAATACCCATTAACGCTGAGACTGTGAATGCATAAATTCGTTGACCCAGTCTTACACAATACTGTGCGGTAGAACAATCTCACAGCTGTACTGTCCCGCCTTCTGAGACACTTAAAACACATTTTTTTAACAAAGAGCCCACGCTCCACTCCGTCCAGCGTTTCGCCCATTCCCATAATCTGCGCCAGCTCCTGACGACTTTATGGCTCCGCGTTAGGGGCGACATTTGCATGACAATGGCAGCGTAATTTAATTTATTACTGTTGAAGCCTGATGATACGACAGTAGCTTCGAGGCTTTGTTGGGGAATGGCGAGCATTGTGCCGCTGGAGACATTATACGTATTAAGTTAAAAGTCAAATAAAGTTGTATTGAAATAAATTAAATACGATTGGGGCTGTTCGTTGCGGTGTGTAATCATGGTGGCGTTGCTTTGTCACTCCACCTACTCATATTGAATTAGATGTTCCGACCGACTGCCTGATTCTCAATTTATCGTCATGGGGCGTAAACTATTAATGCTAAACAGATGTAATTTACTCATCAGTTTTGGTCTTTTAATTACCATTGTTTAGGTAAGAAAATTTAATTCTACTCAAGGGGGTGAAAAAGTAATGAATATTTTTTTATGTAATTGTATATACGGAAACTGGCAATAGACTCACCCTTATTACGTGGGACTTTTGAAATATTGGTGAAATGTGGGCGTTTAGTACACCACAGCACTGCATAACCTTTCAGGGACAACAGGCGTGATGGATGATAATGTATACCTACTTATTATTCGAAGCATGCAAGTACTATGCTTTCAGGCTAATCATGGATTGAGCTAATTTATGCTGCATAAACGGTGAATACAAATATATGGCTTGACTTTGAAATATTAAGATGTAAAAGAATAGAACGCCTCGACAAGACAAAAAGGGCCACATATATCTTCGTACGGCTGAAAGAAACGTAACACATGCTTTATTTGATATTCGCGTTGTTTTGCGGAAATATTACACGTGGTGTCGTGCGGCATCAAATGGGTCAGAAAAAACACTGTTTCGGCGAATATACGGCTTAGGCGGAAACTATACGCAAAGGAAAGCCGACACGTTCGTGACGAAAACTCGTTTCAGGAATATGAGCTCCGTTTTATGATCGCCGAAGTTAAGCTACATTCACCGTGATCAGGATCATGATGGGTGACCATGAACGTTAAACATCTCGATGATTTCCACTCATTTAATCTTGCGTCTGATCTTGCTCCGGTCGTATGGTTGAAGGAATAAATATTTTTATTGTGAAATATGTATACAGTTTACACGAACTTTATTAAAACTAATCGTTATAAAATTTGACAACAAATCCTTATAAAAAAGGCTGTGTGCAAATCCGTATAATTGATACGTTCAGCAGACTTGCATTCATCGGCGCTTTGAACTCGCACCATGTATGAACCGCAATCCAGTATCAATAAGAATTCGCATGGTCAACATCGTGGTATCATTTATAAAAATCATTTCATATGTATGGTAAACATACGGTATATTTACGTTACTGTCAAAGTGAAAATCTCTACTAGGTAACCTAACAGCTTCACATGGAACTTAAATGATGGGACCATGAAATTGAAATCTAATTATACATATAAGCTGAATTAGTCATAAAATGCATAATTATACTATATATCAGTAAATAAATATGCCTATCAGATACATAAACCACTTAAAATACATATATTAACGGGAACGAAACGGGAATGAAACGATTGAAAATATATTTTTATCAAATCATATTTGGATAAATATATAGAATCTTTCGCTATATTAGGATATCAAATCACTTACGACGTATTTTTGTGTTACTATTATAATTCTACACACTGACAATGAAAAATTTTCATAGCATGCAGCTCGTCTACGGCAATCTTTCACCTTGTTGACAGACTATTATGAATGTATCGGTTTTTAGATCAGAGTGGTTCATGTGTCACGCGCTGTTTACCTGCCCAATATATCTGAGAGCTTTTATCCTGTGGGCGAACGTGTTTAGGCTGCTTCTATAGCAGAGTTGTGCGAGCAGTGAGCGAGGCCACAGCCAAACAATTAAACTATATACTTACCGGAGGGAGACTCTGTACCAGGGTCGTGCGCTTGGGTACTTTCATCTTACTTATTTCTGCCGCAAAGCAGCAGTGCTCGCATTGTTGTGTTCCGGTTTGAAGGGTAAGATATGGCACTGAAGTTACTGGGTACCATGACCACACCCCGGACACTCCATACAACGTTCGCAAATCAATTACCTAATACTACTACATAAACAAATGACATTCGTACACGCGCAAATGTGTGCGTGGAATCTAGTAGGGCTGAGTGCGCGGTTATCAATCGAAATGACGCGGGAAATGCAGCGACTGCTTTCTCTTTCACCCGCATAGCGCTGTCTCTGTTATCGCCCGGCGCTCGCGTCTACTCGTCCGAGCGATCGCGCGCGCCCTTGTTTATGTGTCAGTGATGTCTACAACGAAGTGCCGGGTAGGACGAGGTATTTGAAACGAGTGCGGGGAGGTGAGAGGCCGTTCTGTACGTAGTACTATTATCTATTCTGTGCCGTGACTTTACATCTTAAGTCACAAGTTGGCAACGTACACTGTGGCCCGTGTGGGGTTTGCAGTTTTACTGCGAATCTCACAGGAGCCACATGTATTATAAGTGACTGTTACCACTTACCACCAGGTGGGCAGTTTGCTTGTTTGCCAACTTAGTAACAATAAAAAAATGATCGATTTCACATATACAAAACCTGCATGCGTGGGAAGGATTGGTATGTACAAGATTTCATTCTTAACTAAGAATTAAGACCTTTGTCCATATTCTTGACTCAGCGTAAGAATAGAACCCTGAGTTTTTATACATGTTATGTAAAATAAGCGCCCCTCTGCGGGTTGATTCTCATGCAATCGAAAAAAGTTCGATTTCGGTTTTTGTCTCGAGCGGTAGTCACAGCTCAGACAATGAGAGCACTGGACGTGTCGAGTTCCGCCATTATCTGAAGGAACGTCACATGACTTGTCTTAAGCTATTGCTCAGGATAAAAAAGCTTAAAACCGATCCAGTCGGTAAACTTTTTTATCTTCGTATGAAATATCTATCTTATGTACGGTATAGTGTTTATTTGTATTTATGTCTATCATATTTATAGTTTGTTTATCAGTATTCTAATATATACTACCTATCTAAACCTATCTAAATTTCTAAATATTGCCTATCTAAATTTAATTAAATTATATTACCTATCTAAATTTCTTTTTACATCTACCTCGTGACTCTCAGAATCATCCTTAGGTCGACTGGCAGAAAATGCCTATGGCATTAAGTCCGCCTTGTACACAATTGTACTCAAGAATTAATAAATAAATAAATCTATTTAAATTAGATAAATAACCTATATAATAAAATAATCTATACAATAAAATTATTTGAATTTCAATAAATAAGCATTTTCAAGTGTTTATTCAAATAAAAAACGAACACATACAGTATGCAAACTGCAAACAGTAAATATTTCATCATCATCATCATTTCAGCCAAGAGACGCCCACTGTTGGACATAGGCCTCCCCCAAGGATCTCCATACCGATCGCTCCTGCGCCTCCCGCATTCAGCGGCTTCCCGCGACCTTCACCAGATCGTCGGTCCACCTTGTGGGGGGCCTACCAACACTGCGTCTCCAGGACACTCCCGGTACGTGGCCGCCACTCGAGGACCTTTCCGCCCCAACGGCCGTCAGTCCTGCGAGCGATGTGTCCTGCCCACTGCCACTTAAGGTTTGCTATGTCGGTAACTCTAGTTCTTTTACGGATCTCATCATTTTCATTTAATGTAATTGAAAATAAATAAAAAAATATATAATAGGATAATTAAATCAATGAAAAAGAAATATTAACTATACTTGTACATCAAATTTTAAAGTGATGTTTTAGACTACTCCCAAGCACTCGAAACAATACAAGCGACTTTCCATAAAGAAATGGCGGATCTCGAGATGTAGCTACTGTGTTCTGATTGGCTGAATTCTGATTACCGCTCGAAAAAAAATAGAATTTTAACTTTTTTACGAATAAGTAGTGCAAGTTAGTGTTTCGTAGTCTATGGCCACTTTATAATTAAAAATAGAAGGATCAATTGCGCCTTACCTATTTAACGTACTGGTGTCACTGGCGATGAGAGTAACCCTCAACTTGGGCTCTGACATTCACAATCACGTGTGAGAATACAACAAAAAACATAGCTTCGTTTAACCCCGAGAGATAACCCTTAAACTTAGATCATTTAGTCTGAATGCTCTAAGCCCTTAAAAAGAAATGATACTTATTAATTGATATTATTTAAAAAATAGCGCAATAGTTGCACCTCAGCTCTATACTCGTAGTTACCTTTGGTTATTCAAAAATAGTTACAAACTTATCAGTTTAAAATATATTGAGTTTTATTTAGACCAGCGGTGCTCAAACGGTTGCATCGCGAGTGCTTTTTGGGTAAAAAATCACCGATATAGATTCACAATTAAGCCAGAAAAGCCCGTTCATCGCTTTCTACTATCTCTATCGTATAACCAGCAAGCGGCGAAAGGCTGCATTATCAAAGAAACGGTGAGCGACGTTATTGATCCTTTTTTTTTCTCTCGGGGGGAAATGCGTAACCGCACCGTACCCGCCGTTGGCTAGACGGCGAGCGTGTGTGGGGCTCTCCCGGCAGAGTGCCAGGTCTACCCACTAAAACCCCCCGGTGTTCTCCCTGCCCTTATGGGCGCGCTAGGTAAGGTCCACACTGCGACTCCACTACCCACGCGCCCAGGCAAGCTCGACCAATAGCTGGTTGGGCTCTCGCCAAGGGAGGATTGCCCGAGAACACACGGGTAATCCCCAGACGGAGGGCCTTACGGTGGCGTGCACGGGGCCAACCGTGCACGCAGGCCTCCACGGCAGGGTCATTAGACGGGCATTGCTTGTGCGAATGCCCGCCTTCGCCTGCCTGTCCGTCTACGGCGGATGGGAGCGGCCTGAGGATCATTCTCCCGCTCCCTCTCCGCGGCCTCCTTCTGCGAGATGACGTCATCGCAAAAGGAGGCGACAGCCCCTCCATTCCGCCTCGCCCCGGAGCATGGCCACGATCATGCTCGGTAGCGAGAGGTCTCCGCCTCCCAGCGCAGCGTTGAGTTCACTGCGCTGGCGTCGCCAGACTGGGCACACCAACAAGGTGTGCGCGGACTGCCCTGCCGGCGCCCTACCCACTCCTCCAACACCGGACGTATAGCTTCGATTGTCCGGTGGCCGGCAGCTGGGAAGGCAAGTGCCTCACCCCATCGACGCAAAGCCTCCCTCTGCGCCTGGGTACGAACCCGCTCCACTTCCTCAGGAGCGGATCGTCCCCCCCCGTTCTCTAACGGCAACCCGATATCGATACACCTCGTCGATTTTTTCTATAAACTCATCATCACAGCTCATATACGTCCCCACTGAGGGGTACGAGCCTACCCTAATTAGTTAGGGCGATTAGGCCTTAGTCAAACCACGCTGGCCCAGTCCGGATTGGTTGACTTCACATATACCTTTGAATTACTTCGCAGGTGTATGCAAGTTTCCTACGGATGTTTTCCTTCACCGTAGGAGCGTCAGATAAACGTACATATGAAATTCGTGAAACAAAAAACACATTGGTACATGGCAGGATTGATCGCGGGCCTCCTGATTCTACTCGGGGCAGAGTCCAGTGCCGAGGCCACAGCGCCACCGACGCTCATTAAACTAGCCTAGCCTATAAACTAGCCTAGTTTAAATAAGTATGAGTTTTTTCTGCCTTATATATATCTGCCTTATATTATAAATGCGCCATAGAATTGGATTTTCGTCTACGTAGACGACAATCCTGCATCATACATACTTGCACCTCACAAAGTCGATTGATTGGAGTCTAACATATTGAAGTAGATCGCCAGCAGTTAAACGTTGAGCATCACAGATTTAGACGTATACAACAAAGCAATTGAAACTTATGCAACGATTGATGAGGAATTGCTTAGAATTTATTCTGCATTAAACCATTTACGTGCGTAGTTGTATGTAAAGTCAGCAACACACATTCGAGTTGGCCATTTGCTCAAATAACACTTTTGCCTACACACCGAAGTATTCAAAATAAAGTGAAAAAATCATCTTATTTCATCAAAGAAAATTACAGTCGTGAGGTACAATGTAATTGACAATGTGTGCTCGTGTCAAACTGGAATCTTTCGTTGTACAAATAAATGTTTTGATCACGTTAATTGTATAGTACTCTCGGAATACATTTAATCGTTGAACTACTTTTGATGGTAACTGTACTATCATCATTGACATCATTATAATGTCAGTGTGGTTAGTAAATGAGCAAGAGTTCATGACTCAGCGACGGTTCTCATATACCTATACCACAGGTCATGGTAAATCATTTAATACTTGAATTGATTAATAACACACATCTAATGGTGTAAATTAAAGTAAGTAAGTGGTCGAAAACCCGTCCAATATAATAAGTAAAAACGAGGCAGGGACGGGTAATATCAAAACAGGATTTTTCTAATGTTACAAATATTTGTAAAGTATACGAAAAACAAGTAACCATTTCGTCAAAGACAGCGCTCCCGCTTGAAAAAGCGAAACACGACGCGTTATTAAATCTTAAAATGTAATAACATTGCCACAGGAAATCCATTAAAACACTCCATAGCTTCGTATCATACTTTTTACGAAATACCGCAGAATCTTAATTATTAACAAGACTCTTTTTATTATTTTTATAAAAAAGGAAAGTGGATTATTAACAAACGACGGAAGTTAAAATCCAATCATGGGCGAACGGAAAAAAATATGTATACCTAAGTATTGAAACCCGACATTTTGCAACAATATTATGCTAATATGGCAAATTAATTCTTATTGAACCGCTCGCTGGTGCGATATTTCCGAATTAGAATTTTTAAATGTATTCTTCGTGCCGCTGCGTGACGCGCGGCATCATTAGCATTTAATTTAATATAAAAATATTATTTCGACTGTCGATCGGGGATAAAAGCAAATGTTGCTTAAGAATAAGCGATTGCACTTGCGAAATTGTAATTGTGATTTATTTCAGTGTACATATAAATTCTTAGAAATTTATAAACACACTTTGCTTTCGCTCTTTAACCGACTTCAAAAAAAAGAAAGTTATCAATTCGACCCGTATGTATGTAATATTTCCAGAACTGCCCAGTTTTCGTATATGTTAGTCTATATCAGCGTCTGAACAAATGTGCCAAATTTCAAAAGTGTATGTATGTATGTTTTTATGTTTGTTTTCGCATATCTCCGGGTCATCTCTCATATTTCATATTTTCCAGGGTGATAAAAAAAATAACCGTATAATAGGGGTATATCAAATTAAACAATAGTTCTTGTGTAACTAGAAAGTACAACAATATAAGGGAATTTCAACTTTTGTCATTTAAACGCGAGCTTATTTAATTTAATTATTTAATTTATATATAGGTAAATCAAGCCGACGAAGAAATTCTCTCTGGTTCGACACTTGTCGGTGGTATCGACAAAAGATTACTATAGGGCTTAAATGAATAACACCAAAGCTATCCTAATTCTCAAAAATATAAATTTATAGCGCTCCACACAGAGGCGGAAGCGGGACGGGCGGTAAGCGTTTTACTTAAGGCTCGCGCACACTGTGACGGGCCGTAGCGGGGCGGGTCGCAGCGCACAAATCAGTTCAAATCGCTCATCATCATCATCACAGCTCATACACATCCCCACCGAGGGGCACGAGCCTGCCCTAACTAGTTAGGGCGATTAGGCCTTAATCAAACCATGCTGGCCCAGTGCGGATTGGTTGACTTTACATGCATCTTTGAATTACTTCGCAGGGAAATGCAGGTATCCTCACGATGTTTTCCTTTACCGTAGGAGCGTCAGATAAATATACATATGAAATTCGTGAAACGAAAAACACATTGGTACATGGCAGGATCGATCGCGAGCCTCCCGATTCTACTCGGAGCACAGTCCAGTGCCGAGGCCACAGCGCCACCGACGTTCAAATCGCTCGTATGAATTTTATATGAGCTACCGCACAGTATGCCGGGGCGCAGCGGGTCGCAATATTCCGCCGCGGATTGGTTGGTGTATCGCCACAGTATCGCTATGGACCATGCGGTACATACGAGCGTTTCAAAAAATTCCGCTCCGCTATCGTCCCACTTGCCGCCTCTGTGTGTGGAGCGCTTTAAGTGCTATAACCACAGAACACAGAAAGAGGTTAGAAGGGCTATGTGGGCGGGGCACGCGTAGCCACAACTATGACTAAATGCTCATACTTGTGGCCCCGCAACACGAACGCGTTGTTTAATCACTGACGGACAACAACAGTGAGTGTATCGTGAAGCGCGGCGCTATAAATATAAAAAAATGCCTTCTTGTGCTATAATTACTTGTAAAACAAGAAGTCAGGTATCAAGTGTAGCTAAAGAAGGAATTTCTTTTCATCGGTAAGTAGTAAATTGATCATAATGACCATATTCCATAGATCATAATGTCAAAATCCACCAAAACTGATCATAACGATAAGTTACATAATATTTTACTAAAAAATATACATTACCGGCAATGTACGCACGCGATTTTTGCCATATTACTTTTTTTTTTTTTTTAGAGCGCGTAATGTAGTACACTGCTTTCGGTAGTGACGCATTTGGCTTAATGAGCATTAACGCAGTAGTCGCAGTACAAGGGATAGTGCCGTGCTAATCAAAAAACGCACGCATTACATTTTATCGATAAATGTATATTTTAAAATATTTGTATTAAGTAAAAATAACATATTATTTGTCACTTAAAATGCCATAATAATAATTATTACTTTTCGAATACAGAATGTTTGGCGAAGCTAACACCTATCCTTTCTAACATCCTATTCATATAAGTACGGCGATGTAATCAAAGATTAAAATTGTAAAATTAATTTCAATTTTCACGATACAATTAGTTCGATTAGTAAAAAAATTATGGGCAAATTCTAAACTAATTTTACAACTTAGAATTTTTAATATCACCATAATATTTATATTATATGACTATTTTAGCATAGGTAGGTGGCCAGCTTGTTATATCATGAATACTAGACACGCCGTTAGGACGCCGCGCCGCCGTGGTAAAGTGGTCAGTAACGGAGCTTTACATCAAGCAGTCCAGGTTCAAATCCTGGCGGGAACAAATGTTTGTGTTAGTCTTGTTCTTATTCCTACGTTAGTTTGTGTGATAAGCACGAACATTTGTTCACGAGGCTGTTGGTGGTTTTTGTATTGATTTATTTATTTGAAATATATTTTACTATCAATTATACCCTTTTAATAACTGTTTTTGGACATATAATTTTAGTTTTCCTAAAGATCCGGATATACGTAAAAAGTGGATTGACGCAACAGGTAGAGAAGAATGGATTCCTACTAAGTCAAGCACCATTTGCTCAAAACATTTTAGTGAAAATGATTTTGATATAAAAAAATCTGGGAACAAGTATTTAAAAAGCAGTGTAATACCACATGAAAAAGTCGTGTATTTGTATTCTGCAGTATGTATTATAATTTTTTAATGATATCAAATAATGATTGCAATATCAGTAAGCCAACTCTTTTATGTTTAAGATAAATGATGCGAGAAGTTCTACTTCGTCGTTAATCAAAGAGAAATTAAACAATGGTAAATCACAAAAACGTAGTCTTACAGAAGCGAGAAATAACATAAACGATAATGATTTAACAAAACGGATGAGACAGGTAAAGCTATGTTTATGAATATTATGTAAAATATGTAGCGTAAAGTTTTAAGAACATACATTACATATAAGGTACTTGATTTATTCTAGGATATTTTGGATTCAATAACATCAACCTCTTTGATTTTAAAAGACAGTCCCAAAAAAATCTTACAGGTAAAAATAACGCCAACATAAAAATTAATTTAAAATGTAATAGTCAATTAATAAATCCGTAATTATTTTCAGTTCAATGTACTGTCAAGTAATAGCTCAAATGCATCAACACCCAGGAAAAAAAAAAAAAAAAACTTGTTTCTAAAGAGACTGTTATAAAACGACAAAAAAAAATAATTTAAAAAATACAAGCACAAAATCGACGTTTGAAAAAAAAAGTATACAAAATGGAAGATATTATTAACGATTTATAGAAAAAGTTTGCATTAAGACATGAAGGTTTGAGTACTTTATATTTACTTTACAAATATTTACTTCTCCATCCAACCAAAATATCCTAACAACTAAACTACCGCACGTCCGTTTGTCAGATTATCCATTCTAGTTTATGCTTTCGGACCGGTGCATTATAGTATTATAGTTTTTCTTTTATTTTACGTCTAAGCTACAACATTTTTGAGCTAAAAAGCTATAATTTTGTTTCATAGAAACAAAATATTACTTGAATATTATTAATTATAAACGTATAATGAAAGTAATAATTATTTTTTGGTTTTCTAAATATTTCAAATGGTTAAATAGCTGGCAAATATTTAATATCGATAACTATTCATTGATGTCAATCACTAAAATAATGTTATTTGTACACGCGGCTCTTGACGACAGTGAATTTCTGTGAATGAGGAGCCCAGTGAGCGTTGTGATTGGTTCAGCCCACACAGTGGGAGCAAAACTGGCGACAGCGGTTCCCGTACAAACGGTGCATGATTGCCTTTCTAACCTCTTTCTGTGTTCTGTGGCTATAACCATTGATTTACTACCAAACGTAGATAGAGCACTTCATACAAAAACGCGCTTGAAATCTGTCACCTAATCGACTATACATTTGTACGCTGTTAAATAGGTAGTTGAATATGCACACCCGAATTAAAATTACCATAAAGAAAGTACCGTATTTATCGAATTCAACCTTATTCTTTATTATTACGGCAACTATTTGAAGTACAACCGTGTGCAGTTACATCATTTCATACCTAGGCACATTAAATTTGACGTTTTAGTAATTGCTACAAGAAAATATCAACTTTATACTCTCAAACATAATGCTCAAAATTGCTTATCCAACGCGTGGAAAAGAACTGCACGAGGCCCGATTGAGCAGTTCTTCACCGGCCCACTTTTCGAACGTTCATGCATTATCTACGTTTGGTAGTAAATCAATGGCTATAACAAACAAGCTACTAAAATCTCTATTACCATATTCTGCATGAAAACAACGTTTAAAGTTTGACGTTCCGCTTTAAGTGAACAGAAATCTCTATCACCATAGTCTGCATTAGAAGAACGTTTGAAGATCGACGTTCATCTCATTGCTTTTTGATAATTCATTTCTTTGTTCATCTTCCTGTTCAAGTTCAAATGGTTACGTTCTTTGGGATGGAGGAGGGTCGGTGTGACATTTTGTTACTGCTTGTATGGACGGACGAAAACGGATTCATCCGCATGACTCGCATCATCAAAAAAATCCCTCCAGTTTTATCTTCAGTCTAGTGGTGGTACGTCATACAATACAACATGTCTAATAAATAGGTTTTGCCTTATAATAGTTATTTGTTATACATGAGTGCAAAGTTGCTTTTTAACCGCGTGCTCAACTTTGATGGCCGAGCAAGCGAAGGATTCTAAAATTTGAATCGAATTTGAATTAGAATCCTGAGCGTTAGCGAGGGAATCAAAAGAGCACAAGGTGAAAAATCTTTGCACTCGAGTGCAACACGTAACTTTTCATCCCCCCTCAGCGAGGAAATGACAAAAAAATGAAACATTAACAATCACAAGATACTTTTATTTCAGTTTAGGTACATATTTACTACAACATTAAAATAAACTTCTTCGTCGCTGGAATCACCCATTTTCGTTTTTTTTTACTTGTTTTCAAGTTTCCTATTTATAACAATACGTCGTCAAAACAAAATGGCGCGCGCAAAGCGAATTAACAACAAAAGTACACCAAGGAGGTTCAGAGTTTGAGTTTTGAACAAATTTAAAACAGTTGTATGATAAATTCGACACCATGGAGATGGCAGTAAATAGGTTTAATGATGTTTTGAAATCACATACCTAGTGCACGCGATGTTCTAAATTCAAATTTACTTTAACCTCAAGCGGATAAAAACGGCTTTGGCTGTCAGATATCGAATAGCAAAAATACTCTTTCCGAGATGGGGGGATGAAATTACAATACTAGCTATTTGAAATGAAATTTATGTGTGGCTGGCATTAAAATCTAAATTCAAATTAATTTGATTTTAAAAATATGGTATTCTATTTTCAGATTGAGTCATTTGTTTATTTATTATAGTGTTGTGCTTTCACTACATTTGTATCATTTTCATCAGTATATCGCGATGAAAATTGGAGTAATTATTTAATTTGCAGCACAAACGGCTCGCAATACTTATTAACGAGCGAGCGCAGTAACCGTTATTGGTTTGAACGATTGCGATATGGAAACTTTGTTCTGAAAAATATACTCGTTAGTCGCCTGAAAACTAAAGTGATTATCGCCAAAGTCGACAGTGGACGCACAAAAATCAACGCTGTTAATAAACTTGTCAATATTTTCAAAGGTGACATTTTTTTATTTTATTCAATGCAATAAATACGCTAATGCAATTGAGACTGTACAGAGGTTATTTCTAAGAGCTATGCATTATATATGTTTTCATAGGTATCTGTCATATGATCAATCACTTTGTAAATATAAGCTACTAACATTAAGACATAGGCCCTTGCTGCTTGAGGCAATGTTCCTCTACGATCTATGTAACTGCAAATATGACTGTATTGATCTACATAACAAATTATGCTATAGGGTCCCGTATAGGACACACTGTCGCAATCACGTACAGCTCTTTTCCACTGCTCCATGTCGTACTAATGTGAGCAAGCGAGCTCCGTTGCATCGAATGCTAGACTCTTATAATAGTTGTTTTAATTTGATCGATGTGATGAACACACGAATCAGTACATATAAAAAAGCAATAGTTAGTAAACTTGAATGTATGCAAAATTCTACAGACAATATTTTTTAAACAATATTTGACTAATTAAATATTGCACACACCACTAAATAATATAAAACATAAATTGTCTGAAGAACTGCTCGACAAGCTGAAGCGTCTGCAAAATGTGGCCATTAGATTTATTTTTAATCTAAGAAAATTTGACCCTGTTTCTTACTATCGTTCTTAACTCAAATGGCTCCGAATTTGGCAGCGTAGAGACTTACATGTCTTGTCACTCCTTTACAATATTTTGTTCCATCCAATGTCTCCACCTTATCTGAAGTCTTATTTCTCTTTTCGGTCCCATTCTTCGAGTCGTACTTTGCGATCTAATTACATTTTATCCCTTGACATCCCGCCTCGGTCAACTCAGTTTTTGACATACTCGTTTCCTTCTCAAACCCGGCTATGGAATTCTCTCCCTGAGAGTATTCAGAGAGCGCGTACGCTAGATTCTTTCAAATCCCTAGTTCGTAGTCACTTCCTATCTACAAATCCTTAGCCGCTATATTGTTATGTAATTTCCTTCTCTATGACACAAACGATTTTTTTATTCCCATTTCTGCACCCTTCCCTTCCCATATTCCTGTCTTAAGGTTGCCTGGAAGAGATTGCTTTATAGCAATAAGGCCGCCTACTTGTACATTTCTTCTTTATTTTTTACATTTGTTTCTTTTGTAACATGTTTGTGCAATAAAAAGTTAATTATTATTATTATACATTTATTTCAAACAGTATCTTAAATTTAAGTCTTTTACAATAAATACATATAAAAACATAAATATTATAAAAAACTTAAATCTAGGGTTCCACTGGCAGCGGAGCACGGCCCAAGCTACCAGTGGTTAGGGCTACAGGGAGAGGAATCTCCGGACAATACGTGCCGTGTCAAGAATCACCGCCTTCTGTATCTGGCCCTTGATCCAACCGTCAAGCGAGAGCCTCGGTCGGTCGAGACTCTTCGCTATTAAGCCGTTCGCAGAAACAACTATCGGAACAATTATCGTCGAGTCAATATCCCACATAGCGGTTACCTCGTGAGCCAAGTCAAGGTACTTACTGGCTTTGTCCTTCTCAGCTTTCACGAGATTCTCATCATGAGGGATAGTGATATCGACGAGCACTGCTCGGCGTTGGCACCGGTCAACCACCACGATATCAGGCTTATTGCAAACAATAGTCCTCTCCGTGATGATAGAGCGGTCCCAATAGAGCAACGCACGACCATTTTCAAGAACTGGCACTGGTACGTACTTATAGTACGGCGTCTCAGACTCGACAAGGCCGTATCGAATGGCAAGTTGCTGATGGATGTTCCTGGCTACTATGTTGTGTCTGTGCAAATACTCGCCGTTAGCAAGATGAGAACAACCAGAGATAATATGCCTGAGTGACTCTCCGGGACGGCGGCATGCCCGACAGATGTCGACGGTACCGTCCTTAAGGATATATTTTCTATAGTTGTTCGTCATCATTACTTCGTCTGTAATTGCACAGGCAAAACCCTCGGTTTCCCCGAAAAGGTCACCGAAGCGCAGCCAGTTTACCGAGGCGGTTAGGTCTACATCAGGCCCAGTCAAGGCCCGATAAAACCTCCCGTGTAGCTCCCTGCCCCTCCATACTTCCTTGCGGTCTTCGACGGTGAGCACCAATGGTTTGCGCCAGTTCTCGGTTGCCATGGAGAGAGGGGTAAGTCCTTTGTCAACTGCCACAACATCACGATGCATCCCGCATTCGTTGTTAAGGAAGTAATTCCTGAGGCTGCACACTTCACGGTTGTGGAGGTTCTTGGCATTTAGAAAGCCACGACCACCCCATTTCCGTGGAATGTACAGTCTCATAACAGACGAGCGCGGGTGGAGCATGCGATGTGTTGTGAGTAGTTGGTTTGGCGGACTCTCCTGTCCAGAGCGTCCAGCTCAGTCTGAGTCCATCTCAGTATGCCAAAGGAGTATATCAATAGAGGCATCACCCAACCGTTGAAGGCACTCACCTTATTGCCGCCAGACAAGAGACTGTTAAGTACCTTTGTTAGGCGACAAAAGAAGCGTGCCTTCACCGATTTCTTGACGTCCTCCGCCGATATCCCTAAAGACTGACATACCAAGATATTTGTATGAGTCGGCATCGGAGAGAGATCTGAGTGTCATTGTATCTGAAAGTTGTACATTCGGTGATTTTACAACTTTCTCCCGCTGCACATGCAAGACCGCACACTTATCTACACCGAACTCCATTCTGATAGCGTTGCTGAAAATCTGTGTGATTTTCAGCAACTCCATCAGATCTCGTTGTTTCGGTGCAAATAACTTGAGATCATCCATGTACTGCAGATGACTAATGACTTCACCCTGTCTCCGGAGCCGACAGCCTAGACTTGAGTCCTTCAACAAAGTGCTGAGAGGGTTCAATGCTAGGCAAAACCACAAGGGACTTAAACTGTCACCCTGAAAAATACCTCTCTCTATTTTAATCAAGTTTTGCGGATCAAGGGAACCGTCGCCGCAGCATGGTTGACGAAGAGCTGTGGTCCATTGCCGCATAGAGTTACTTAAAAAGGATTTCAGAGTTGTATTTTTATTTTATACAGCTCTAAAATCCTCTCCAGCCACGAGTGCGGCACCGAATCATAGGCCTTCTTGTAGTCAATCCATGCAACAGAAAGGGATCCCCTGCTCCGCCGAACTTGTTGGCTAATGGTCATGTCTATGAGGAGGAGCTCCTTCGTACCACGGGACCCAGCCTTACATCCATTCTGAGTAGAGGTCAAAATATTATTTGACACAATGTGTGTGTTAATTTTTGTGGTCAGAATGGACGTAAGGAGCTTGTAGATGGTGGGTAAGCATGTGATAGGTCTATAATTCTTCGGATCCGTGGTACTTCCGGTCTTGTGGAGCAAGAAGGTGGTACCGGTAGTCATAAAAGTGGGAAGGGAACCGTGCTCTAGGGCTTCTTGAAACTGTGTAGCCAAACGGGGATGCGAACTACGAAACCACTTTATCCAGAAGTTGTGCAGTCCGTCAGGCCCTGGGCATTTTCAGTTCTGGGCCGAACGGATGGCACAAGTAACGTCTACGGGGTCTATGGTAATAGGCCCTATTGGCTCAATAGATTCACATTCCCGTTCGATTACACGCATCCAATCACCCTCTACATAATCGACGGGCAGCGACCAGATGTCAAGCCAGAAGCTGACCATGGCATTGGCATCAGGCAGCCGCCCGTCGACCACACGATGGTCGGTTCCCTCCCACTTTCGATATACCTTCTTCTGATCACTTTGGAAGAGGCGATTCTGAAAGTATCTATCCACACGTACTCTGTAGCGACGAATACGGTTAGCCCACGCATAGACTTTCTGCTTCAGATAGTCTATGCGTTCCGTGACATTCACCATGTAATCTTTAGGCCGGATTCCGGTTCCGGCATAGGCTTGTGTCACAAAGCGCATAACTCGGGGTCGGGTGTTACCCCGACTGAAGCAGATAAGCTTGCCAATGAGAACCCTGAATAAGTTGATACGTTTTTCTATTCTCACTTGCCATGCTGGTGCTCGATCAGCTTCCGGGAACCTTACTCGGGCAACACGGCATGCGGCAAGGGCACCGCAGTATAGAATAGAATGCGTATCAACCAAATCTTCGCTAGTCCGTAGGTACGGAGCTAGCAAAGCATTTAGTGTTCCCAACAGCGCTAGATTACGTCTATGTGTCGGCAAACATGGTATTCGCGGCCTAGAGTTTGGTGCGGATCGATATTCACGAATCACGTCCTCCAAAGCGGCCTCCAGTTGCTCTTTTACTTGAGTACTTACATTCATGCCATCCCCTTCATCAGCTTCGGGGTTAACCTGCGTCGCTATTGTCGCCTCCGAGTACAGCATTGTATCTGCACTCGAAGCAACGGGCGTGGCAGACGGGCCTCGCGCCGAGGAAGGGACGGCGGTAGCAGGAAGCGTCTCCAAGTGAAGCCGATCAAGTGTAGATTGATCCAGCAGCTTACACCGATGGATCGCCCGCACTTGATCCGATAGTCGTTGGGCGGACACGGCGACGGACGGCTCAAGGACCTGAAACAGAGACAGCATTCTGTCACGATACGCAGTCAGACAGGTTCCTCCCTCTGTAGCCCCGTAATAGGCGCGCATGCAGTTCTCGTTCATTGTTGTAGTCCATCGCATGCGTCGCACTACACCAACGGTAGCGGGGGCCTGTTGTGAGGCAGATTGCCTCATAGGTCCTAAGCGTGCCGGCAGTGGGGGGCGTCCTCGTCGCGCAGGTGGTCGTGGCGGCGGCGTCCTAGGCCCACTCGCGCCGCTCGACGAGCTGTTTGCTTCGGAACCTGCTTCCAGCAACACGCTCGGAGCTGACGGAGGGGCTGATGCAGATGGTGTACGTACGCTTCGTTCCGCTCTTGCCGTCCTCGTTCTTGTGATCATTATTACACTTGTTTGCCATTTCCTTTTTCATCCAAAATTGTGTTATTAAAATTTGTGTTGTACGTTTTGACACCAGGTGTCAGTCAAAATTTTCCATGTTGACTTCATTTTTCTATTTAGGGCAGATCATAATTTGGTTTTTCGAAAATGACGATGTGATTATTGCTGAAATTTTTAATGGTGTCACATATAGTGTGGTATGCTAAATATAACTATGAAAATATAAAATATTATTTCACAACAAACGGAGTCACGTGTGTTCGTGACAGCGGTTTTTTTATTATTATTATTATAAATTGTAATAAACAATATATATGTATAATATAGGAATAACTGAAATATAAAAGTATAAAATATGTGAATAATAAAATAGACCTTAGGAAGTTGTGGAATATGTACACCACCGTCTTTCAACTACAGTTTCTTAGTTATATGTATAATTAATTTAGATGTGGATAGCGTTGCTGGTAGCACAGTTATTAATTATTGTTTATTTAAGGCTTTGTATAATTAGTTTGTGTATACTGTTTGTTATCCCAAATAAATGAAAAAAAAAATATCGGTCTGTTGCCAACACTGACAATACCCAATATATAGTAGAATTAGGAGCAGCTTTCGACGTTAGCATCAAAAAAATATTTCTCCATTTGCGTCAAATCGGCAAGAAAGCTCGATAGGTGGGTGTCGCATGAACTGAACGATTGCTAGCGTGTCGAACGCATTGAGGTATACCTTGTGTTCCTTAACGGACACAGGATAGAGGTGATTTTGAAAACCGCACTGTCACCTGCGATAAACAATATATTCTTTTTGATAATCGTGAGCGTTCATCACGTTGGTTAGTTAGACACCTGGCTATGCGCCTAGGCAATGCCAACGTAAGTGGCGATGCCGATGTAATTCACTACAGCATCTTACCGAATGGCAAAAGCATTACTGTGGGTGTGTACTGTGAGGAACTGTACACAATATCGACCTCACATGGCTGAACTGACGTTCTCCAAGCTATAAGAACTAGGTTTGGAAGATTCGCGTCATCTTACATACTCAACCGACCTTGCACTAACAGACTTATACTTTTTTCAACATTTGGACAGCTTCTCGGCATGTAAAAGTACAATACTCGAGAGCTAGTACAAAATGACTTTGGAGAGTTAGTTGCCTCCTGTACACTTGATTTCTTCAAAAAGGGTATTAAAAAAGTCCAACGCTGGCAGGAATGCATCGATAGCATGGGTGTAGATTTATCAGAAAAGAGAAACATAACGTAACAACCTACGTGCCGCAAAACAAAGAAAAAAGCGTATAAAAATGGCTTCACTGGGCTTAATTAAAAAAACGTTTAAACGTAACAAAACGTAATGTGGCCACCTTCGTACCGCAAAACAAACGACAAAGCGTATACATGAAAATGGCTTAAGTGGGCTTAATTAAAAAAATGTTCAAACGTTTTTCCGAGTAGGATAGATAGCGCACTCATATAGCTTATAAGTGAATACTTATACATAATTATTTATGTAAGTATATACGAGTACCGACAATCGCGAAAATTCATTAAGATTCTCGGTTCTTTTTCTTGCTCAAAATACTGGGAATTTCAGTGACGCGATTTTTTATTTTGCTTCAAGTGTGAGAAAATTTATTCATGTTTCGAATTCAACCTTTTGGAATTACTGAGCGTGATTAAAAAAACAACACGTTTTAAATATTATCTTATATTATAATACTGTTACGCCGATGGTATAAGAAACTTCCGGCCTTAAAGCGTTAGCTTACTCAGCAGTCGCAGCAAAAAAAACTTAGCTCACTTCGTGAACAAATAAATTTTAATCGTCATATTTTCGAATAATATGACGTTATTAACATATTTATCTAATTTTTGTGCGCTACAGTAAGTATTAGTGAAATGTTAGATTTTTTATAAATAAAATTAGGTTATCGCCACAAGTTTCCTTCTTAACGGCGTATATAAATAATAAAATTACGGACAACAATCTTTTTCAACGTATAGAACGACTGCTACCGAGCATTTTTGTCGGCACAAAATTTTGCTGCGTTCCGGTTTGAAGGGTATAAGACAGACAGTGAAATTACTGGGCACTGAATCGACACCATATGTTACAAGTTGGCAATGCTTCATTGGCATCCTTGTAGGGCTTGTAGATTTGAGTCTTACAGGAACCACATGTACTATAGGCGACTGTAGCCACTTACCATCAAGCGGGCAACTTGCTTGTTTGCCAACTGAGTTGTTTAAAACAAAACGATAAAATTATGCAGGTGATTGCTCATCTTGCCCCTTATTATGTATCGCAGACAGCAGATTTTGACATTTTCTGAGGTAAAAAGCAACACTGTTCCACGACCCTGAACTCTGCGCCTCGGTCGCGCCAATCATTCAGATTCACGCTGTCACCGCGAAAATTACGACGCTTGCGGCAAATTTGGCCGAAAAAGTTTTAATGGATGCGACATAAAACTAGGAAGAGAGCGCGCGAGCAACTCGGCTTTGTGCGAGCGCCCGATACATTTATAAGTGTCAGCGGCGGACAATGCGTCGTTTGAGAGCGTCGTTAAATTTCGCCGCTCGATTGAGCCTGTATGGGACAGACAGACGGACAGAGTTTCATTAGACGTCCGCGAAAAGGAACAAAAACACACGGAATCTTCTCTGTATTGCAGTTTTGACGACGGCAACTATCCATTAGCACGGCGCGGAGCGAGACATTTTGTAACTTATATTCCTGGGTTTAAGTTGGTTTTGCAAATCGCGTTATTAAAGTAAAATTTTCGATGTGTCCTCAGAGGAATCGATATTTTAACTGTGAATAATATGACTTTTGTGTTCCTTCTTTGGCAGGTCAACTATGATTTTTGGGCTTCCGTATCTCAAAAGGAAAAAACGAAACCCTTAATAGGATCACTCGGTTATCCGTCTGTCTGTCAAGAAAGTTTTTCTTGAGAGCGCGTAAATATCAAACTGAAATTTATATCAAATACTCAGGTCTATAGTACCTTTTAGCTATGAAAAAATCATACCTGTAAGTCAACGCGATCAAAAGATATAACCGTATGTTTGGCAAGAAGCAAGATTTTTTAGCATATCCTAAGTAAAAAAGCCAATTTCACTAACGTTGTCTTAGCTAAGACAATCCTAAGAAGGATGCTGTCACTTGTTGTCTTTAATGAAAAGAATTTGACAGCATGCTACTTAAGATCGTCCTAAGCTAAGACAAGATTAGTGCGATTGGCCATTAAAATCGGAAATATGTACATAGTTAGGAACTTATCTTCTCGTGTCATAGTTTTTGTTATCGAACTCCTCCGAAACGGCTTGACGGATATTTACGATTTTTTTTGTGTATATTTGGTAGGTCTGAGTTGTTGACCTTTATTAAAGTGAAACGTAGTTCGCGGGCACAACTAGTATACTAAGTTTTTACGGAACCTTCGGCGCGCGAGTCCAGCTCGCACTTGGTCGGTATTTATAAAAATGCACGAGCAAAAGCTAGTTTTAAATAACTTGCTAGTTTCTTTTATTTTTCCATTATTAAGATGTACAAATACTCGTAATATGTAATAAAAACGTTTTATCTATCAAAGTGGCTTAATAAAGTGTTCAACATTTTTTTCCGTTTTTTACACACAACAGGAATGCTCTTGGTTTTCATCGCACGTGATGGAATGTGTTGATTAGAACGAAAATGGATACGAGTTTTTATTTTTACTTTTATAGTAGTACTTTGACACATAAAATAATCATACTGCGATGAAAGTTATAAAAATGTGGGTCAACTTACGTTCGGCGAATTATGACTTAAATTTTTAACTTCATAATCTTAACAGGTGACTTCATTTTTTCTAAGTAGCCTCAAGAACGCGACAGGTGCTCAGCATTCATAATCATTAAAAAAGTAGTATTTAATATTTTGACTAAAATCGGCCTTCAAAAACAGCGAGGTCGAAAATTCTTAAAGTAAGTCACCTAAAAAAATGTTTTACACCCTTAAGTGTATTATAATATCATTGTTCATAAATTTATATCATCCTTTTCATTATTACGTCAAAGAAACAACATCAAAACAGTGCCGCAATCAAATCTATTAATCAAGCTGCTTCTGGCTTCTCGTGATCGTTGAATAGCCGGCATGTATTCAGAGCTTCTGCCGAATTGTCGATGCCAGCAAATTCAATGGTCATATATTTTCTTAATGCACACAAAACAGTAAAACTCTTTGAACTTGCACGTTTAAATTTAATTTATTAATAACTATTATCTTTTGGTTTACGGATTCCTGTAAAGATTATTCTAATATGGGTCTTAATACCAAAAAGATTTCTGGGAAAGATCCTTTCTAGATAAATTGCTTTTAATATTTGTAAATCTGTACCTTCTTAATATATTACATGGTACGTTTGCTAGTACTTACCTACTTATTTCTTACTACTTTATCATCTCTAACCCTATCATATCAAAGATTACTAGTACGCCTATTGTCAACATTTTAGGTCACCCAATCCACATCGAGATATACATTACATCATACTTGAGAAACGATTTATTAGGACTACAAGCATTAAAATGAGTTGTACTTAGACGCGAACAAGCGAAGCGAGAGACAGTGTCCCAGAGTCAACAAATCTACCGGATTCGGCCAATACACAAGCTTCATTGAAACATTAATCTTGTCTCCTAACGGAAACTAGTTCTAGGGTATGCATCGACCCCCCAGCACCCCCACCCGCTGACCAAACACTGCAATAAACTTCAAAGATTCGCACAAACAACTTAATTTGAATAGTCCCCTGGAATTATTTGGACAGCTCGTTACTGTGCTCGCGTTGAATCAGCGTACGACCAGCGTCCAAGAGCCCTGGTTTGTGAGAAATGAAACGAGCAGCCGACTCAAAGCTTGCATTGTTTTCATTTTTGGTTTTTAGATATCCTTTATATGTTTCAGCGTTGCAAAGGACTGCTCTGCTTTTCGTGTTTTCTGATGTTGCACCGGTCCGTGACGTATAATTGGTGTACTTATACAATGATATGATTGTGAAAGAAAGAAATGTCAATACGCTGTCGAGAACAATAAGTAAAATTTGCTTATTGCGAATTCTCCTGTGATGGCGCATTGAAAGGAAGTCAATATAAATAATTGAGAGTTGTCTTTTAGATAAATATTTGGTATTAAAAACTAACTGAATATTCAAAAGTTTAATTGTAAAAAGACTCTGCGTGAATCTGACATGACCTGTGGAATCTGACATGAATCTGTCATACATGCTTACAGATGAACTCTAAAAAAGTGGGGCGCATTTTTACTACTGTTACTATTACTATTCTATGCCAACAATATCAAAAATGGTTCGGTAATGTTGAAAACATCATAAATATCACCATGGCACCATGCTTTTTTTTCAAAAAGGATAGCTTTTCATGTTCGTTCTAACACAATACTATAATGTTAAATCATCACTATTGTTATGAAGAAGGAAAGTTGGTATGGTAAGTATGTGAGTTTGTTTGTAGGGAGTAATCTTGGAACTACTAAATCAATTTTGAAAATTCTTTCACCGGTAGAACACTATTCCTGGGTGACTAGGCTATGTTCGATTGTGATTAATAATATTTCGTGAATGTGAAACAACAATATTTGTCAATCGATTTAGAAAAAAAACAGGGTGCTGCGTTGATTATCGACGTGCGCTGACTAAACGATAAACAGAACTATCCTAAGCCCGCAGTACAAAGAACTACACAATATAATTGTCATAACAAAATGCGTGCCAAGTAAATAAAAAAAAATCCCAGTGATTTGGGCACGGGTTAGCTAGTTTTTAATAAATAATTAAATGTTCTAATAAAATAAAAAGCGACTTCAAAAACATTAAAGTCTAAAATAATATAACAATACAAATTAATTCGATTTACTTCGGTGAATTCACTCAAAAGATTGAAATAATAAAAATATAGAAATAAAAATAAAAACCGACTTCAAAACGCAATAAAGACAAAAGTAATATAACAATACAAACATCATTACATTTTTTATTTTGAGCTCGGCGCGGTTGATCGATAATCATGAGTTCAAATTTGGCATCGACTTCAAAATAAAAAATGTACTTAATGATGTTTGGATTGTTCTATTACTTTTGACTTTATTGTGTTTTTGAAGTCAATTTTTTTGTATTTTTTTTATTACATTTTTTTTTGGGAATTTAATACTAGCTCACCGAAGTAAATTGAAAGAATACAGCTGAGGGTTAGTAGGTGCTTATTGTATTTAAAAAAAAACTACCATCTAACTCCTAAAAGTCAAGGATCCTTCCATCATCAGCTCGGCCTCGGCTTATGACCACCAGCTGCAAATACCTGAAAAGCTTCAGAAAAAAACACAAAACACGTTGGGTGTGTCTATAAAACTTATGGGTTTCCCTCGATTTTCCTGGGATCCCACCACCAGCTCCTGACTTTGGTGACAATGAGATTACTCGGGAAGTATACCCTCTCAAACAAAAGAATAATTTTCCAAATCGGTTATTATTTGACAGAG
This sequence comes from Schoenobius gigantellus, assembly GCA_963935595.1. Lineage (NCBI taxonomy): Eukaryota > Metazoa > Arthropoda > Insecta > Lepidoptera > Crambidae > Schoenobius > Schoenobius gigantellus. The sequence continues at coordinate 47,331,324 of OZ012542.1, read as the reverse complement.
TTATGAGGTAACATTAAAAAACATACAGTCGAATTGATAGCCTCCTTATTTTTGCAATAAAAAAAATTAAATGTAAAAAAACCTTTTTAAAAACAAGCTTTTATTTAAATGCGCTAAAAAGAAAAAAGAAACTTTTACACTAAAATTTTTACTTATAACGTCATTTCACATTTCACACAATTTATATGACATAAAAGCTTGTCGCGAGATTTATTTGTATGTAATAACTTAAAAGTACTTAAAAGAGTACTTTTAAGTACCTACTCGTATTTACTTAGTTTGAAAATTGTAATGTATAAAATTATGCACATCAAATTATTTAATTTACTTGTTTACCTACAAAAGTAAATCTCGCGACAAGCTTTTATGTCATATAAATTGTGTCAAATGTGAAATTACGTTATAAGTAAAAGTTTTAGTGTAAAAGTTTATTTTTTCTTTTTAGCGCATTCAAATAAAAGCTTGTTTTTAAAAAGGTTTTTTACATTTAACTTATTCTTTACTTTTTAGTTATCACTGGACACGTTTCTTAGTCTGTTCATCTCATTCAACGCATCATTGTTACAAGGTCGTTTGCCGGAACGTCTATACAGAATTTCAGCTCAATCGGTTAAAGATATCTACTTCAAAATTGATTTTTTAGCTTAAGAAGTAGTACGCCATATTAGATTAATAGTGACATCACTTTATTTTTCAAGTTAGTCTTAGCAAGACCTTTTATTTGATACCCATATTGTAGGAGTGCATTAAAAATAATTGATCCGCCATCTTGGGTATGCCGCCATCTTGGATTTAGAATGACGTCACCCAGTCAACCATGCATTGTCATCCAAACTGTGTGTGTATACAAAATTTCAGCTCAATCGGTTAAAGATATCTACTTCAAAATTGATTTTCAGCTTTGAAGTCCGCCATATTGGATTAATAGTGACGTCACATTATTTTTCGAGTTACTCTTAGCAAGGCCTTTTATTTGATACCCATATTGTAGGGGTGCATTAAAAATAATTGGTCCGCCATCTTGGGTACGCCGCCATCTTGAATTTAAAATTGAGTTACAAGATTGAGTTAAAATTGAGTTGCAAGATTTCACCCGAACATACATACTTACATATTTACATACTTACATTGCAAGTTAAATAAAAGCTTGTAATAATACTGAATAGTAACATTTTCATTTGTGAGTCTGGCGAAGTGATAATTAGGTACGTATGCAATAATCGAGCGTACCTATTGCAAGACGGTGGTTGCTTATCCCCCATTAGAGTAGGGATCCCATCCGAAGGACAAAATCGGGACGCTATCTATCACATTTTCAGTCCATAAATCATTGGAATAGCGTCTAAGCGTTCTTTGCCTTTGGTTCGTCCTTTGGCGTCTATGAAGTTTTACCATGCCCTATGGTAATGTTTTTATTTGGAAGTGTCCCGCTTTCGTATTTCAGAATTATCGGATCCCTCCGTTTCAATTAACACTTATGGACGTTAGTGACGACATTTATTACTTGTATGTAGTTCTATCCTGATTTATCGTGTTAACAATACTCTCTAATATTACGGAGTCTTTCACACTTCACACTTCACACATTATATGCTCAGAATCTACCCAGCAAGTCACTAGGTCAGTGTCCACGAGCGCGGGTGCTTAGTTATTTATAGCAGTTCATAATTTCTCACTTCGCTCATCCAAGATAGCGCGTTAAAATGCAAAACAGCAAACGGCACTAAATTTCACGAGAGCACTTATGTAGCGGTGCAACTAGAAAAAGCTCTCTAGTTATAAATTTATTTCGTGCCATAAATTTAATGGCGGAAAAAGCGTATGAGCCGAGGACGTGGGTCGATCGGACGGAATCGCCCCCCGGGGCCCTATCGCGGACCTTTCTGCGTTACGCGGAATCTCGGCGATATTTCTCCCGTGACAAATAGCCGCGTTTAGAAGGTCATATCTGAGACAGTGTTGTTGTGACAACCTTTCGACGGCAGCGTATGGGTAACATGCTCTAAGCGATAGTTTGCAGGAAAAATTGCCGCAATCTTGTTGTCATTTTAAGTAAAGTATAAGCATGTTTTCAAATCTAATAATTCTACAGCGGGTAGCTCTTGATTGAATATTGATAAAACAGAATTAGCATATACTCTCGTTTCTTCTCCAATTTTGTTAGGGTTCCTTATTCAATGGATTCCAAACGAGACCCTATTAATATGCCAGCGTTATCTGCTCAATTGTATGTCACAGGGCTTTATCTTTTGGCCCGTAATAGATAGACTTGAATTTAGACACAGCATACGTGTTACTGTGGAATCAGACTTGTGATTTCCTAAACTTTGAATAAATAGATCCACCACAGACATGCATTCAAACTAGACGCCGCGAGTGTATAAGTAAAAACAATACGCGTGCCAAAACAAAAAGCATTTTTATTATACTGTTTCATGTAGACGGCACTCCACTGTTATCAGCACCAACCACGGCAGTCAACCAATATTTTTAAAATTGTTTATTTATATCGTATCGAGCTGCAAAAACTCAAAAACAAAAGGAGGCTGCAATATCTTTAGCTTTCAACATTTTAAGCGCTCTTTTGACGTCATATTCGCCAAAAAAAATTAAAACGCTAAGTTTTCATTCATACAGGTGGAGGAAGTGACGCTGTCTAGTTGAACACACTCCAGAGGATTCCACGTAATAAAACGCAATTCATAAATACGAAGAGGCTGCAAAATATTCAATAGTATATTAATTTGGCGTTAATTTTAATGGTACCGCTACACGCCGGGCTGCCGACAATTTTGATAGTTTCGTGATCCATTACATTCCGAGGACCATGAATTTTAATTCGGCCTGTTTTACGATTAGCACTTTGGAGCGCTATTATTAAATTTAACTGTTGTTTTTGTGGCAGTAACGGAATTGAAGGAGTAATAATGTCGAGTGGCACGACCAATGTAAAGGTACCGATATGATTAAATTATAATTGGTTTAAACGGTTGTCGATTACGTTTGAGTAAAAATTATAGTCATTAGGAGTAATCAATTTATTAATTGATTTGTCATGTGTCTGTGGACTGGTTGATTGTGGCAGAATGGTTCAGATTTGGAGGCAAGGGGCTTAATTACCAGCTGGTTTGCCAGCTTTGGTCAAAATGAAATCGGAAGAAGCGGTTTCGTTGGGAGAAGAACTTCTAAGCCTTTCATCTTATTGTATGCGTAGGCACAAAAATAGTAGATTGTTTGCCAAACAACTAGTTCTCAGGCGAGAATGTTTTTTTAATCTAAAGCGATACGAAAGAGTCTAGAGTACGTCACTAAACGTCAGTAAAGTAAGTACGTCACGTAAAGTACGTCACTCGAGCATAAGAGGAAATCGTACAGGTCATTTTTCCATACAAACGTAGTCCCCTGTTTCCTTCCTGGATAATGGCACTAGTTGCTTTTTTTTCCAATACTTAGCATGTTTCAATGTTTTCCTTTTTTTATTAAGTTAATTATTAAATGAAATCCTAAAAACCTAAAAAACGAACCAAATTTTTTGCTGTCTTGCTTTAATTTTTAACTCAAAAAGTAATTAAATCGGTCAATTTTTCGTGAAGAAAACAGGGGACTACGAAACGTATATTTTGTGTACTTTTCATATGTATTTGCGGTCCGAGGTGCAGTTGCGACCCTATCGCGCTCAGTTCAGTTGTTCGGGCACACAGCGCGACAGCAATACGTTTTACAAATACCTATTTTTGAAATCTCTCGACCTTGGTGTTTCCTCTTAAGCGCGAACGCACACGGTCGACTATCAGTCACCAATTTTTTGACCGTTTTTTGTGCATTTGACGTTCCCCTTTTCACCGATAATCGGTCGGTCGTGTGCGTTCGCGCTAAAATAGTGTTGCTCTCGAGATAGACACTGTACTTATTATCATCCACTATGAGAAAATAAGTGAAACTTATAATAAGAATTACAAGTTTATTTATTTTTAACCGCCTCCGTGATCTACTGGTTAACACTACAGAGTGTTGATCGGAAGGTCCGGTGCTCGATTTCCCATGGGGGCAGGAACTTTTCCTTTCGGTTTGGTTGGTGGTAGGGCTTCTGAGCCCGCCTGGTTGGCTACCACAGTCTTAACTTAGTTTGTCGCCATAATAACAATGTTTATATCAGTAGCATTGTTGTGTTCCGGTAAGATAGCCAATTCCTCAGTTGTTGAGGAGTCCAGGTGAAGCTCGTTTCCTCCTTCGGCCTTATCATCAATTACCATCATGCGGAGATAAAGGCCAACAACATCCACGCTGGCCCAGTGCGGATTGATCGACTTTGCATACAACTTTTTGAATTCCTTCGCAAGTGTATGCAGGTTGCATCACGATGTTTTGTTTCGCAGTAGGAGCTTCGGACAAATAAACATATGAAATTCGAAAAACGAAAAATACATTGATACATTACATGGCAGGTCCGAGCCTCTGACCTCCCGGATAGAAGGCCAGTGCCGAATCTACAGCACCATCAACATGTCGGTAAAGTCAGTAATTTGTACGCTACCTGCTACTATGCCTGTGAATATGTAAATTGGCCTTTAAACTTTACCTGTGAATACCTGTGAACCTGTGTACCTGTGAACACGGCAGATATTTAATATTACTAACATAGCTTATAAGTTCTATTACACTAACCAAATTGTTATATATATTATGTATGGTAGTTTGTAAGGTATATATCTATGGGCCTAAGTTGCCTGATAATAAATAAATAAAAAAAAAAAAAAAATCATTAAAAAATATGTAAATTTGCCTTTGAATTTTGAAATCTTCGGATAGTAAAACTGACGTTGCCACAAAACTGTACGACGACGATGTTTGGCCGGTGACGGTGGAGACCCCTTAGACAAAAGCCACACGCTTATTTTTCCAGATGACATTAGCCGCGGAAAAAATTGCGTGAGGTTCTCTCTGGCTAATGTCATTTCCATACATATTTTCTGCGGAACGACTACGGAAAAATTTGCGTGTGGCTTATGTCAAAGGGTGCAGTTCAGTCAGGCAGAACATATCCGTGCTCCTGAGCAGCCCTTTGTATTCAAGCTTGTGGCGGAGCAAGAGATTGTGGCGGGCCTTGGCCTGTACCGTCTACAAGGTCAACGGCTTCAGTTGATAGAATGCATTCAGTCGTTAACTGATGAGATTAAATAGATAAATGGGTATACATATGGCAGCCAAGTTAAGTTTATTGAAATATTTTATTCGGCTGTAATCTAAAACAATTGATTATTAATTGGTAGAAGTCTTTGATTTTCGGAATTTTGATTATACTCGTATGTATAATATTGATTAAATTTGGGTTTATAGTTGAACAGAAGAAAATATACAGACACGCATATTATTCGTTTCGTACGCCGTATCTTATAAGTAAATAAGGATTTAAATGAATAACTATGGCTCAGACAGAAAGGATTCTGAAGAAGATCCATTCGTTGTGTGGCTGACCCCAGCCGGGCCACAAAAAAAAACTGTGAAAAATAGATTGTTTGAGTATGTCGCTATAATGTCTAGAGTTTGTCAGAGTTTGTCGGCAAATTTCAGAGTTTGTCGCTTGCGCGTTTCAGAGATCTATGTGGCCCGGCTGGGGATACGTTACCCCAGCCGGGCACACAGATCTCGAAAACGAAAGTCGATACATTCTTCAAAGATTCAGAGTTTGTCGACGCCTCAATCCAAAGAACGAAAGATTTCTTTTGGTGACGCCTAAAGTCGACGCAACCATTTCATTTGATTATTTTGTTTTGTTGCTGATATCAAGTCCGACTATGTTATAAAACGAAATGAAATATACTATCGCTTACCCAAAATTGGTCGGGTGGAGACTCCGCATGTAGCCGGTGGACTTCCTGAGCTAGCTCGAAGAAAGTCGCGTTTTCTTACGGGCTGCTGTCAATCCACCGACCAAAACCACACGAACCACAAATAAATTTCCCTAATAGGTCACCAACAATCACAATAATAACTGTGTGGCCCGGCTGGGGTAACGTATCCCCAGCCGGGCCACACAGATCTCTGAAATGCGCAAGCGATAAACTCTGAAACTTACCGACAAACTCTGACAAACTCTAGATATTATAGCGACACACTCAAACAATCTATTTTTCACACTTTTTTTGTGGCCCGGCTGGGGTCAGCCACACCACACCCATTCGTTTGAGTTTCAATTGATTGATTCGTTGCAGCTAAAAATATAAACTGCCGGTGTGGAACTCTCTTATCCTACTACTGATTAAGAAAAGAGAATTAAAATTAATGTATTCTCTTTACAGTAATTGTACGATTATACATCTCCACAAACAGTATGTTTCGAATTTAGTTCAACGTGTAAATTACATTACATTTTTCAATCGACTTGCTTGATGACTAGCTCAGTGTTTGTCTCGGTTATTGACCTCAAAAAGTCCATTAGGAGTATAGCAACCATCGAAAATACTTTATTCTCAAATTCTAATCAACATTCCCAGTTTGTAAACATCGAAGAATATTAATGCCAAAACAATCAACTTGAATTGCAGAACAAAATTAAAGCCCTTCAAGCATGCAGTCAAGTTGGGAACTCGTTAGGGGTTGTTATTACCCTTGAACTCTCCCACTATAATAATAAGGGTTAAAATGGCGCAGTCCAGGTTCATTTAAGACATGCACGTATAAGGGGAATATACGTGCCGAATTAATTAGCTGATTTGATAAACAGAAGGTCTGAGATGATGCGGGTGGATGTATACCCGGCGACTTGAATACATCAAAGACATTCAACGATAAAATACCCTTCAAATATACAGTGTTAATATATCGCTATAATGAGCTGCCTGATCGAGAAACTTTCTTCATCTCAAAGAAAATCGCAGCCATAGAGCGCCATATTGAAATGTTATGCATGATTGAAGTCGCCTGAGCATATATTAAGGGTATTACGTCGCCCAATGACCTTCAGCATTTGCCCGCTGGTAAAAGTATTCCCACGTTAACGCCATCTCTTTCTAGACAACTGCACTACAAAGTATCAAGCTCAAGATAAAATAAGACTACAGACACGCCGCTCATGCCAGTGTTATTTTGCCTACTTTAATCGCTCTCTGAGCGACATATATTTTCTCATCACTACATAGTATAAAACAAAGTCGCTTTCCGCTGTCTGTCCCTATGTATGTTAAGATCTTTAAAACTACGCAACGGATTTTGATGTTTTTTTTTTATTTATTTTTTAACGTTTATTTACCTATGCCGATATTGCCGATGTTTGTCATCAAATCTTGCAAATTAAATTTGATCCACTTCCCGGTTACCGATTGATCTAAAATTTAGCATACAAGTGTAAATCGCGTGACAATACAATATTATGATGACATTGGTGCTGATCTGATGATGGAGCTGGAAGGTGGCCATAGAAACTTCGCAATGAAATGACACATCCTAATCGAGTTTGGGCTCGTTTGATTCGTCTTGATGAGTACTTTGGTGCTACATGGTAACCAGGGTCTGATGATGGAGCTGGAATGTGGCCATAGAAACTCAGTAAAGAAACGACGCAACCCCATCGAGCCTCGGCTCGTTTGATTCGTCTTGACGAGTACTTTGGTGCTAGAGGTTAACTAGGGTCTAATGATGGAACTGGAATATGGCCATAGGAACTCATTAATTAATCGACATAGCCCCATCGAGTATGGGCTCGTTTGATTCGTCTTGATGAGTACTTTAGTGCTAGATGGTAACCAGGGTATAGGGGATATTTTTAAATATTTATTTAATTGTAAATGTGTGTCCATCTCTCATCGTCGTAAAGAATCTCGCGACCGCTCGCGACGTACGCATAATAGTCCTTAACACCTCGCCTTAGCGATCGGGTTCGCAATGCATCGGAATCTATCGGAATACCTCGGAGGTGCTCGGAGCGATCACAACCCCCCGCGCACCGCAGCTAGTTGACACTCTTGTTTTCTTTTGAATTTGCATGAATTACATCTCCATTGGGTTAAGTGCTCGTAGGTCTAAGCATACGTCTCTAGCTTCCTCCACTTTCATAAATGCTTTCGTACACGCTCGTCGGTTACGGGTACTCTTGACCTGACCTTTCGTTAAGATGTCTCCTATTTGGTCCAGGTAAGTTCGTCGCGGTCGTCCCTTACCGACTTGTCCACTTGCATTTGCCTCGTATATTTTTTTCGTAAGTCGTCTTCCATTCATCCTTTCTATATGTCCAAACCATATTAGCATTCCTTTTTCAATTTTTGTCACTACGTCTTCTTTCACCCCACACATTTCCCTTATCACACTATTACGAAACTTATCTATCAGAGTCACTCCAGCCATTCCTCTCAAAGCTCTCATTTCCACTGCATTAATCCTACTTTCATCCTTCTTTTGCCACACCCAACATTCACTACCATACATAAGCGTATAGGGACCAAAACGCATCTATGAACAGCCAGTCGTGCCTTTTTTGACAACATTTGGCTGTTCAGAAAGTTTTTTAAAGCCCTATTTACTTTATTACCTTGTCGCGAAGCGGAAGGCTTCGTGCAAAAAAGGGAGGAAGCTAAAAGAAAAACAAAGTTAAAAATTTTATACTGTATAATTAAAAAATAAATGCAAAGGTAGGGTGATAAGGAGGGCACGACCGAACTTAATTATCTAACTTAACTAAGATCTAGCTATGTACAACAATATTTATATAAAAATCTAGCCTGGCCAGGGTAGGACGCGGGGGCGAGTAGCAGCTCAGCCGGATAGCCGGAGCAGGAACAGGCACGGCAGCACAGCTCTCCGGATAGGCAGCTCAGAGGATAGGTAGGCAGCATAGGAGCGCCCCAACGATGCTCCGTAGGCAGACGGCAGCAGGGACCCGTAGAAGGTGCGACGGAGTGGTCAGGTAGGCAGCAGGCACACGTAGCAGGCGCAGTGGAGATGCGTGAAGGAACCGGCATGAAGTGATATGATCACGAAGGCCTGGCGGTGGTGGTTAGGTTCCAAGCCGGTGTAAGGAGCTTAGCTACTCCTTAGCCGTTTGCGTTCAATACCAGAGCTGGTAGTAGACTGGCTTCCTAATGACCCTGGACCGCTTTTATACTGGCCATAACAATAGACAACTACATAAATAATTAATTATATGACATTTGTCAGTCACGTAGGCATTGAGCTACAATATTGAGATCAAATGTTGGACGCTAACAATTATAATAAGAAAATATAGAAAAACACAATAAAGAACTAATAAATATTACAAATATTTATCGCTTGTGAATAATCGCGTTATACAAAGTGAAGTTCAAATAATCAGTTAGTGCTTTACAAACATTCGTGAATTAATAAGTGTTACAAGAAATTGTGCATATTTACAAGATCGATATGTGAAAAGACAACTCTTCTTCCAGATATGTTTAGGACTTCTGTTTGTGATTGTACTTCTTTTTCGATAATAAGGCCAGGCAAAGAATCTTCATTTTGTTGAAACTAAAAAATAGCATGTTCATGATTACTAGGCAGTTAAATATATCTTAATTTTAAATTTGTAGTTTGATTATAACACAAATATAAATAAAAATCTATATTCTGACAAATCACAGAGTATGATGACGCTAAAATATACCCTCGTATTTTGTACTGGTCCCTCGTCAATAGCGACAGAACGTAGTTCGTTTGATTCTGGCGAAATTCCTTTTACTTCCGTCGTAGGCAGATCCTTATGTACTGTTTGGGAGTTTTGTAGATTTTTTGATTGCCTGAAAACAGAAAACTTTATAAGCACATTTATTAGCACAGTCAAGTGTAATATCAATTTAATAATATTTAAATAATTATAGTAGCTTTATTTTTAAATAGCCGTTTCATAGAAGTTTAGGCACTATACAGATTACATATATTTATTTACACTCTTTTTTCTTCAAAGAACGTTTCCTCACAGTTGGATTTTCTCCTGTGTCGTGGGTGCAGCTACAAACATATTGAATCTCACATGCACATACGCCCAGACTGGAACACAATTTTGTAGGTCGTACAAAATCTTTGTCCCGTACGGGAATCGAACCCGCGACTCGTTGCGCAGTAGGCGATCACTCGACCGCTGCCCTAACCATGCCGCCTCGACTTTATGTACGACTAGCTATGCCTGCGACCTTCGTTTCGCTTTACGATAGGTTCTTTTGTTTTATTCTAGTTTTCCCGTCTAATTTTTCCCGTGGGAAGAAAGTATCCTATGTCCGTCTCCTGGTTCTAAGCTACCTCCCCACCAATTTTCATCCAAATCCTAGTTTTCCCATTTTCCCGTGGGAATTTTTACTGTGGGAAAAAGTAGACTATGTGTTATCTTATAGAATTAGCTATCTATTGATGAAAGCCCCGTCAAAATCGGTCCGGCCGTCCCGGAGACGTATGTTCCCGTTGTCTGTCTGTCTGTATGTTCCCGCTAATCTCCGGAACGGCTGGACCGATTTTGACGGGACTTTCACTAATAGATAGCTAATTATATAAGGTTTCCCATTTTCCCGTGGGAATTTTTACTGTGGGAAAAGTAGACTATGTGTTATCTTATATAATTAGCTGTCTATTGATGAAAGTCCCGTCAAAATCGGTCCGGCCGTCCCGGAGACGTATGTTCCCCTTGACTGTCAGTCTGTATGTTTCCGCTAATCTCCAGAACGGCTGGACCAATTTTGACGGGACTTTCACTAATAGATAGCTAATTATATAAGGTATAATATAGGATACTTTTCCCACGGTAAAAATTCCCACGGGAAAACGGGAAAAACTAGGATTTGGCTGAAAATTGGTGGGTAGGTAGCTTAGGACGAGGAGACGGATATATGATACTTTTTTCCACGGGAAAAATTAGACGGGAAAACGGGAAATCTAGAATAAAACAAAAGAACCTATCGTGAGGCGAAACGAAATTCGCCGGCACAGCTAGTGTACTATAAAATTTATTATGCTGATCGTCAGAAGGGAAATCATCACAGTCATCTTGTTCTCGGTGAGCCTTTTCAAATGAGTCCAAACACAAAAGTTTTACGTAATATTTATTTAGACTCACCAACAGTTATTACATTATAACAATTACTTACAGACAAAAAACCTACTATGATGTACCTACATAGTTATAATATATAGATAAGTACAGCATATGTAATATTAATTATCCATACATAACACAACAATTATTTAAAAAAACGTTGCCTCATAATAGAATTTTCTCCTGTGTCGTGGGTGCAGTTACAAACATAGAATCTCACGTGCACATACGCCCAAGCCGAAACAAATTTTTGTAGGTCATACAAAATCTTTGTCCCGTACGCGAATCGAACCCGCGACCGGTTGCGCAGTAGGCGATCACGCGACCGCTGCGCTAACCGTGTCGTCATACTGTAGCCACGTATAACGTAGCATGTGTTACATACATATATTTTTTTAGTAGGTAATGGAGTCTTTGGTGGTTATTTCTATTAGATTATGAATATACATACATTGAGAAAAAAAGAAAACCATAAAAGCATAAAAATATATATAGGTAGGTATGTGAAAACTAGTGTAAGAATAAAAATAATGAACTACATTGCTAGTCGTTAATATGCTTGAGATCCTATACCTACCTTCGGAGCTGATCATCAAGAAGGCGAAACCAGTACAGTCATCTTGACCTCGGCGAGCTGTTTTAAATGAGTCCAAACACGACAGTTCTACGTAATACAGTGGTGGAGATCCTGTATCTATCTTCGGAGCTGATCACCAGGAAAGCAAAACCGGTACAGTCATCTTGGTCTCGGTGAGCTCTTTTAAATGAGTCCAAACACGACAGTTCTACGTAATACAGTGGTGGAGATCCTGTATCTATCTTCGGAGCTGATCACCAGGAAAGCAAAACCGGTACAGTCATCTTGGTCTCGATGAGCTCTTTTAAATGAGTCCAAACACGACAGTTCTACGTAATACAGTGGTGGAGATCCTGTATCTATCTTCGGAGCTGATCACCAGGAAAGCAAAACCGGTACAGTCATCTTGGTCTCGGTGAGCTCTTTTAAATAAGTCCAAACACGACAGTTCTACGTAATACAGTGGTTGAGATCCTGTACCTACCTTTGGATCTGATCATCAGAAGACAAAATCATCATAGCTATCTTGATCTAAGTCAGCCCCCGTATTATGAATTCTTATTTCCATTCGGTTTACGGGCAACAAAAACTGTGTGTAAGTTATGAACTTTATTAGCAAGGAATTAGAGTTCATACAAAATAAAAAATAGCCAGTCATTAAACTGCATGGAGATAATACTTCACAATACGGGGTCTGCTCTTTCAAATGAGGCCAAACACGGTAATTTTACGTAATACAGTGGTTGAGATCCTTACCATAACTTCAGGGCTCATTAAGATAAATATTTCATACTACCTAAATGTAACTTCTTACCAATAATTTTGGAGAGCTCAACCACGAGCCACTAGGCTTTTACTTTTATATTTAGGCATTATTACCTAATCTGAACTAATTTCACTCTATGACAACTACTTATAACAAATACTAAATAAAAACTTATTTAATATATTTACAAGCTAATTATTGTCCTTAATATTACTTATTTTAATTATTTACACTATCTGCAATCCGATTTAATTTAAAAGTCATTCAAAATTTGTCACTTTTCATAATGATGTCGCACAAAAAAACGCACGTACAGTCCACCCGTTACGAGAGTCAAGAACGCACTAGATTCTCGTATCGAGTATTGCTGTCCGGGCGTTGCGGAGGTGCCTGGCGCGGGGTTCTTATAGTATTTTAGGTTTTTCTTTATTATTTAAAAGAACTTTAAAGTTATTTAAAATCTGATCAATACGATTTATAAAAGACATCGTTACCTTTTTATTGATGCAAAATTCATGCATTAGTAATAAGCCGTTACTGAGAGAATTTGTAAATAAGTTTAAAATTGGCGACTTTTCTAAATTTTTTTAAAACAACTGGGTATAAGTAACTAACATTTTAATCAATACGATCTATACTTCGTGACCTTGCGTGTAACATATATTTTTTTTATAACCCTTGCTCAATAGGGTTCTTCTACAATCTTCTTCAAACATGCAGTATTTTTTAAGTTTATGCGAGGTAATCCCCTTAAGATGAGTGTGCCTATGGGGTGGAGTCTTCAGTAGACAAAATTTCTCTCCAATTCCAAAATGCTTGTTAGCGGCAAAAGTTGCTACAGGGGGGTTATTGTCTAAGAAAAAATCTATGACGATCGCCTTGAAATTACTAGTCATTGCGGCGTCAATACAAGACTCTGTGTCGACTGTATGATAAAAAATAGTAATGGATGCACTTTGACTGTCATAATTAAAAGCGATCGCGATGGATTTTTGTTACACAATCAAGGGGCAGGTCCACGCCTCACCCAGCCTCGTTCTGCGTCGTGACACAACTTTTCTTCGCAACAGCTTGTCTAGGTTACGTATACGTCAATGTTAGTGGTTAATGACGTCAACAGTTAAGTCGCAGGTTCAAATCCTGTTTCATGTTGAAATTTTTTTCGTGTATTGTTTTGTATATTTGGCGAAATAATGCGGTTTATTATAGATTTGTAAACAGATTCTTTCTCTACTGCTCAATTATAAAGGTAAAGATGTTTTCGAAATAGGTTAGCTAGAAGTAGCTCTATGTCGTACGTCGAGATGCGTTGCTGCCTTGTTTTCTTACCCAGGCTTTTAGCTTGACTTTTCAATCTCCAGGTACATTTTTAAAGTACATCGGTAATCATTTACAGATTTTTGGGCACACACGCACGGTATGTAATACACTCGGAATCAATGACAGTATCGAGTTTTATTTGTAGTTTTCGTCTTTCTCAAGGGGTGGCGGCAGAGCAAGTCCCAAGCTGGAGATCCAGATAGTTAGACAGCAGGTAAATGTGAACATTTGTAGCCCACCGGAAGTCTTGTCTCTGACAGCGTGCATTCGCGGCCGCTGATGTTTGTGGGTAAGCAAGTCCCGAGTTCACTTCCGGCAGAAGTAGTTGAACATAATATGCCTACATTGTTACATCAGCTTGTTGCTTCCTGTATGAATAACATAACATATTACTACACACTACTTGAAGTATTATTAATGTATTTTACTTAGTTTTCTGTAAATTGAAGTTTTAATAAAAAATGGTTCAACGAACCAATCATACAGTTCTATTCAACGCAGTGCATGTGAAAGTTAAGGTTCGTTTGAGTATTGTCTAAAACTTGAAAGTCTTGCTATTTGGAACGCACCCACAAATGCCATACTTCGAATAATATTGCTAATTTAGTCACAAAAGTGTTGTTTGAAAATACGGGTGTTAGTCTTTTAGTGGTGCCTGTGATTCATGTTAGCTGGCGTTAGGTCATCGCTTTCATCCACTTTCCGCTAACCAAACATAATTATTCCATGTACCCGATACGCTGCCGGATTACTAATGCCGAGCTTCGAGGGCATCGTCCCACATATCTGAGTGATACTAGATTTGCGTAGCTTGAGCTTTTAAGTAGAGCTTAATAAAAAAGGGGTTGGAATTTGATATATCGCCTTGGTGAGCAATAAAAATCCTAATTATCCCATTAAGCCATCGGCTTATTCAACTAAACTGAAATTTATGAATACGGTTATCTGTTAATAATCGTAGTAATGTCTTCTTAACCAATAATTCAATCCAATCTCAATAAACATTCGAATGCACCTCCGAGTGCATATGTGGCGACGGTGGTGGTGATAGTGGATGCACATCCGAGACTGCAACTGAATGGCTAGCTCGCCGTTAGTCACAAATCTCAGATGCGCATCCGCCGCCGCCGCCACCGGCTTACAACTCGGAGGCACTTCCGGATGACATACGATACTGTTACCAAAATAGTCTTGATATCGCTAACACTTATATTAAGTCAGTGTCATCATCATCACAGCTCATATATGTCCCCACCGAGGGGCTCGAGCCTACCCTATGTTAGGGTGATTAGGCCTTAGTCAACCACGCTGGCCCAATGCGAATTGGTCGACTTCACATACATCTTTCTTCGCAGATGTATGCACGTTGCCTCACGATGTTTTCCTTCACCGTAGGAGCGTCAGACAAATGTACATATGAAATTCGAAACGAAAAACACAGTGGTACATGGCGGTCTCGAACCCGGACCTCCCGATTGGAAGGCAATTGCCGAGTCCATAGCGCCACGTCCAAGTCAGTGTATCCCTGCACTAACAGGGAATTCTTCATAAGTCACTCCCGCATGCTGTGCCGCTGACCGCAACAATAGTCCGACCGATGGCATCGCAGGTGGTGGCCACCCCCAATCACCCAATGGCTCACACAACTCGATGCAGACATTACCAAAATTCAACACATTATTTTAGCTTTAAGTCATTGTACAGCTCCATACCACCATAAAAATTGTGAAACAAAATAAAGACTTAATTTCGCCGCATCTCACGACATGGTCGTCTTAGTGCGTAGCCATGATTATTTTGAGCGCATGAGTAAGGGGTGTTGCGAATTCAGTGATATTATTTCCAATACTTGATCGGTCCCGTTCCACGTGTCACGCACGACTCACGTCTTTCTCACGTCACGTTACAATTAAACAGCGGCGCGGCCGGTCGTCGCCCGTGACGCGTCGGCCGCTCGGAACCAATTAATCACGCCGCGTCACACGGCGTAATGATCGTCTTAGTATGTTTCCATTTACAGATACACGGTTCCACTTTACCCATATGAGGTAGAGGTGGTTTTATAAAGTCAGTAACAGGTAGCTTATGGTTTGGGTGGCTAGCTTTTCGTGAGTCATATTTCATTGAAGATAATTTTGATAACATTATCTTATTCTTAAATTAAAAAAATTAAAACAATCGACGCATATTCAAATTCAAATTCAATATCCTTTATTCAATTGGGATTTTACAATCACTTTTGAACGTCAAAGAAGCTACGCCATTGGTTCACAAGTCTACGGCGGGAGACCTTGTACTGGAAAGAACCAGCAAGAAAACCAGCAAGGGTTATTTTTTTCTCCCTGTATTGTTACAGAGTCGTGAATTGGAAGCAGAACCCAAAGTAAAAGATTGTGTTCAACTTCCATTACAAGATTAGATGTGTCAGTGTACATTATACATTTAAATCTATAAATAAGGTCTACAATTAATTAACTACTATCCTACATAGCTAGGATAGTTAAGTTACGTTGATCGTGGTCGTCGCAATGTGGACCCAATCACGCGCGACTATAAGGGCAGGGAGAACACCGGGGGGTTTAGTGGGTAGGCCCGGCACTCTGCCCCACACACGCTCGTCGTCTAGCCAACGGCGAGTGCGATGCGGTCACTCATTCCCCTCGAAAAAAAAGGATAGCTAAGTTATCTGTTTTTTACCTCTTAAATCTCTTTCTCTATTAAATATACAATGGATGCCATAAATTTGATGCTTATTTCATGTTTAAGAAGAAGTGTAGAATAAAATAAAACTGAAATCGTACAGTTTTATTTTATTCTACACTTCTTCTTATTAAACATGAAATAAGCATCAAATTTATGGCATCCATTGTATATTTAATAGAGAAACCCATGGAATTTATGGTGGGTGCTCATTCTTACGTGTTATTTTGATTTGTATGTTCGTAACTTTTATAAAATTGTAAAATGTAAAACCTTGTGTAATCATCATCATAAATTATTTTTTCAAATTCATTGAGGTATCTAGAGGGTAACAAGAGATAAGCAATTTAATGTGACATCACAAAGCTTATAACCAGCGGGCGATCAAGAAGGGTCTAACTAAACTTCTATGGTCAAATTATGATAAGTTAGTTTGGAAGATATGATGGCACTAATGTACATACATACCCACATACATACATAAATACATATCGGTCAAAATAATAACCTTCCTTTTTACTTCGACGTAGTAAAGTAAAACCAGAGGTCTCAATAATTTCCTACTAATTCGAAGCTTCAATAATATAAGGTCCTCAGCAGAAACTATATTCAAATACTAATTTTATCCTTTGGTTAAGCCGTTTTCGGTATATCCAGATATTCATATCCATTCATTGACTTGTAAACAAAGGTACATTGATGTTCAAATTATCTTATTGGCACACAAGTACATAATAGTCTTAAAGTTATAGGTAGTTATCATCATGAATATGGAAATCAGTACGTCTGTTACTCATCTATGGAAAAGCTGCTAATCGGATATGAATAAAATCTAAGACACATATTTTAATTTTTCTAAATTTTAAGATAATTTAGCTACCTACGTCCTACAACTTAATCCCGTTAAGTCCAACACAAAGGTTCCCATCACACAAAGGCAGATGCGATAGATCCCATCAAAAATATTTTGCAGAATTTTCAACACAGAATGTCTTTCATGTTTAGTTAATGCCCGAAAAAGTTATACTAGTAAGATGTAGATTTGTTTCTAAAATAATGCAAAAATAAATAAACGTGACACCTAATCATAATACGTAAAAAATTGTTATATAGTATTTTCGATCTAGCAAAGCGAGGAGCCTTGAGAAATGGCTTACAACGTAAGCGGCCGATGTCAAAATCTTCCGAGCATTATTAAGTTAATGACCAAAATCTTGGTCTTCGGATCACGGCGTCCCTATTAAGTTCACCTTAGGTGCTTACCCTCGGAGATAAAATAGGATAATATTCCTACAAACGTTTCAAACATAAAATAAAAAGGTATTTTTTAAGGAATTATTTGAATACTCTCAGCCGGCCTTCGTGGAACTTAACAGAAATCATCCGTGACGGAGCTTCTCAATGCTCCACCACAGATGAATATACAAAGACGATGATCAGGTTGGTACCATATTAAAAGTTCGAATATTTTTTATGAATACGCTCTACAATTTTCTGTACAGTTTACGGACAACAGCAAGTTTTGAGTTGACGAAAGGTCAAGGTATAGATACCTTTAAAGTGTTATTGAGGGCAAATTTCGCTTTAGCAGACATGCACAAAAATCAATTAATTACATAATTTTTAAACATGTACATCAATTTATCATTAAGCATAACGCGATCGTGATATGTTTTCAGTTAAGTAATAGGGCAAAGGGTTTGCAGAAGATGGTGTAGTGGAGTGAAGTAGTGGAGTGGGGGAGTACAGATGATTATCGTTATCTCAGAAAAAACACTGCCGTTCACTTCCGCATAGAGTAATTGGTTATCGGTCAACTTATAGAGTTATCGGCAATCATAAATGGATTTGGTGACTCAATAGACAAAAAGCTCCTTGGCTCCAATAATTATTGGTCGACTTAATTTTGGTTACGAATGTGGCCTAGGGGAAATATAACGAACCTGCTCGAATGGCGATATTTCAATTAAACAAAATTGTCAAAACCATATGATAACCGATTGGCAATAAGTGATAAAATTACTGAACTGAGGTGCGATTTTATAACACGTGTCGTTAACATTGATACCCAAAGTCATTAACATTAACTCATCGAATAAATAGACCAACAAATATGCCAGGACAGTGGGTCATCATCAGCCAACATATTAAACGATACTCATATAATCGCACCTTTGATTTATTTTGATTTACGACACACTCAACTGTAAAGTGAGTCAACCCACGCATCATTTGCTCATATTATTATAGTAACACTCAAGAAATAATTACAAAAGATCCTAATCAATTTTTTGTACATTAGTCGTAACATAAAGTACCAACTGCCGATAACCTCGATATTACCGAGCTCTTGCTTGGACCAATTAACAGCGCAGTTTTACAGCGACACAAAACAAACACGCGAGAAGCTCATTTCGAGATGAGTGCGTGGAAACCTAGCTCACACGATTAATAGCGATTAAGATTCTATATACATCATATTTATACTAGTTTTTTTGACCTTCGTCTTATATGATGGTAAGTAACGATAAGGCCGAACATGGATGCGAGTTCAACTAAAGTAGAACTGGACAGTGTTGTTTTACCTGCAAACTTAGGCTAGGGTAGGCTCGGGCCCCTCGGTGGGCACGTGTATGAGCTGATGATAATGAGTATATGGGTAGGCACTTGATCTCATCTTGCCTGATGGTAAGCTAAGGTGGGGACATAGAGGTGGAGCGTGCCTACTCATTTAGTGCTGATTCATTCTTGTCCTGAAAAGACCTGGGTTGTAGTGAGGTGGGAACACAAAGGGTGGCAAAGATTTCCATTCCTATGCAATACACATTGAAAATGTAGAAGCGAAGCGCTTCGTGCGGAGAAGTGGAATTTCAACTACGGGTGCTTCGGTAATAAAAGGAAGATGGTGGAATAAGACCAAACAGCTCTTGGGAACGCTCCTCGAAATGAAACCTGTAAAAAGACCGCAAAACCGGTCACTGCGCGACGAAGGTAGTAATAGTTAGCCAGGAGGAAATCTTGCAAGTAAGAAGGTGGAAAAATCACTCAAAATTCAAAAATATGTATTTGTAAAATGTATTGCTGTCGCTCTGTGTTTCCGAACAACTGAACTGAGCGCGATAGGGACAACTGCAACTCGGACCGACAATACCTATTATGAAAAGTACACAAAATATACGTTTTGTAGTCCTCTGTTTTCTCCGCGAAAAATTTACCGATAATACTTTTTGCGTCAAAAATTAAAGCAAAGCTTTTTCTGTGTTTTGCTTTTTTCATATAATATTGTTCAATTTGTTTGCTGGGCGTTTGAATACAGCAGAAAATTAGGTCGAGTTTGAGTTTTTGAAGGTTTAAAATCTCTTTTAATAATTAACATAATATGAAAAGGAAAACACAGGAACATGTTAATAATGGCCGTTGAGTTTATTGGAAAAATAGAGCAAGTATAAGTACGTTTGTATGGAGAAACGGCCTGTACGATTTCCTCTTAAGGGTAAGCTCGAGCCCCTCGGTGGGGACGTATATGAGACGTTGATGATGAGAGGACCATACCCAGCAGTGAGAGTTTTGTAGCTGAGATGACTATGACTGCTGATGAGAGTTATTGGAGAGACACGCTCGTTTCCACGGACTATCCGCTTTTATGTATAGTAGTTGAAATTGATCGCACTCATAGGTCCCGTGGGGAACAATTTGTGCGGCCTCAAAGATATTGTTTACCGCAAGTTAACCGGGCGCGGGTATTGTTTTATGAAATTGTGTTTTGATGAAGGCAGCTGAGGAGCAGCGGGGATTCCCCCGGGCCGCCGAGACTCGAGCCCTGAAACGGGATCTTGTTATAGTTATCTTGTTTTTGAACTGAACACCTGTTTTAAACTACCTTCTTAATTGTGAATGTTTCTTATTATTGTATAGAGTTGTTTCATTTGGTAGATTACTGGTCTCACTGATTCCGATATCGAGTATTATCTACAGTATCTATCCATATTAAAAATGTACCCATTTTTTGGACGATTATGAGATATTGTCGATTACGAGATATTCTACTATCAAATCGTATTACAAAATTACTTTATTTTATAATAAATTTCTGTAATGCGTATGTGCTATCTGATGCTAGTAATATATGGGGCAATTAAGCATGTCTCATCTGATGTTAGTAACTATAACCTACAGAAACATGATTGAAAGCATGTAATCATTTGGGCGTTGCCAATATAGTAGTAGTTGTTTATAAAATCCTCTCCTAAGTAAGCAGCTATGGGGAGCAGGATGGGAGTGACTATGGGGAGCAACATGAGGATATTTGCAAACTGACGCCGACGAAATGAGACAATTTGATGATACACCTTAAAAGAAGATTTTTGCAAATTGACGCCGACGAAATTGAGACAATTTGATGTTCATAAGTACACCTTAAATGAATTGGGTAACTATTGCCTTTTTTTCGACAGGCAAACTCTTTTTATAGTTTTATAAAATAATGCCAATGTAATACTACCACCTGGTCCTCGTCCTGTGCGTTCATGTGTTACTCTCAAACCCCTTGATGTCCTTCAGTGTAAATCGAAGTTCTTTCACAACTCTTTTACTGTTCGCGCTGCAATAATGTGGAATGCTCTCTCAGCTAACATCCGTGAAAGTTCTTCCATAACTACATTTAAGATTAGATTAAGAGCTAACTTACTCTCGAATGTATCGTAATATGATACTTTATATATTGTTCATATGTATATATTATATTGTCTTTTTATGTAAATGTACACCATCTTCCCGCTTATATAATTTCATACAACATCTAGGGTTGGCTGGAAGAGATCTCTTAAAGAGATAAGCTCGCCGTTGTACATCATTTGATTGTAATAATTTTGTTTTGATTGTGTACAATAAAGAATAATATACTATGATTGTATAAACAGGGAACAAAAAAATCACATAGTCAATACATCCCAGCTCTATGGAAAAGAACTGGGATGTATTGACTATGTGAGTTTACTTATCTCATAGTTTATATAAACAGGAAAGGAAAAACACCTTTAAGGTTTACAATTATGAAATAGCTTAATTTGAACGTTATTTGCCAATGTATGATGTGAAACTTTATATAGTGAACATTTGGAAGTTTTCATGAAATGTATAATTTTTATTTAATGTATTTATTAATTCCACCAAGATGCCGCTTACTAATAGTTTTTTTTAAATAAGGAATTTTAAGGCGATTAAAGAAAGATAAATGTGTTTTGTAAAAAAAATATACTCACCCATTTCCACAGCTCAAATTCTAATAGACAAAATGTATACTTTAAATAACAGAAAGCAGCAAATTACTTTGAAATATTATGTAAGTACTTTGTATGGGCATTAGTTTTTAAATTATGATATCGGCGAGTTCTTTATAATAATGTTGAAGCTTTCAAATAGGTATGTAGTTACGCTTAGTTAGTTATGCTTTGTTCTGAGCTTTGCTCTTGAGCTGAAAAGGAAATCAGGAAAATCGCTATAAATCAATCAATTTATTTCTTTCGTCATCGAGCACAAACAAGATTTATTTTTCTAAGGTTAAGTGTCATATTGGCAAAGCGTTTATTCATACAAATTATATTTGTAGACATTGACTGGATAAACACGAACTTTTATTTAGTTTTGTCTATGTACATTGCACAATGATCCAAAGCACTTGCAACTGCCAAAGTAACGTCGACATTGACATTGTAAAATCAATTGACAAACATTGGTGCAAATAAGATTTTAGTCGTGAATTAGGTGTACACATCACAGTGAAATATCAGCTTTTGCAAATTTTAAAGAAAAGCGGTGTTACATTTCTAGAGCAATCCTTACCCAGTACTTAGAGGTGTTCAATATTACCAAACATGAACTCTATACATGCATTACATTGATTTATTTATTGATTGCAGTAAGCGCAAGGTATTTAGAATTGTACTAATGAACATAGCAAACGAAATGAAAGTTGGACAGATTTGCATTTAAAACGAGAGCCAGATTTCAATTAGTATTCAAAAGATCTCGAAACATTCTAGACAGCGTTAAGCGACGTTACACGTGTTCGCCAACTGTCACATGAGAGCTACCATCTTCTCAAAGAACCGTAAATAATAAGCACTGTAGATTATGCCGTGTAAACACTCTTTGTAAGCTGATTATTTAGCACCGGTCGCGGTATGAACTTTGGGTGGGCTACCGTTGCTCAAACTACATTGTTGAAACTTCCCAAAACATCTGAAACTAGCCTCGTTGAGAGGGCTTTGCGAACTCGAAGCTACGATTGAGTGTTATCCCCTTTAGTCCTTCTGTTGGTTGGAAGTAAATTTTCAATACTCAATCCTGATTATACAGTGACCTTTTCTGTGCTATCATGTGGTATTCTTTGATTTTTATGCACAATGTATTTATAAATATTGTTCAGTCTTGTCCATACGAAACAATAATGTATATTGCATGTATACATTTTAAGCTTTATAAAAAAAGCTTAAGCTTGGATGTTTCCAATATTATTTTTTTGAAATCTAATTATACGAATTGTGGTATTAGAATTGGTATTTAGGCCTTAGCCAACCACGCTGGCACAGTGCGGATTGATCGACTTCAAGTACACCTTTTAAACTTCGCGGACGAATGCGGGTTGCGTAACGATGTTTTCTTTCACTAAAAACACATTGGTACATGGCTAACAGGATTGAACCACAGAGTTCCCGATAAAATGGCCAGTGCTGAGTCCACAGCGCCACCGTCGTCCGTACTAAACGCTAAAAACTACTTTGGAGCAAGCAAGGAACCAGCTTCGAGTATGTAATGCCAATGATCGTATAGAGTTCTAGAACGGCCTTTATCATGGCATATTTGCATAGACACTGTGTAATCAACAGTTAATAAGATTACGTCCCGGAGACTAACGAACGGCCCCATAATGGTATTGCTGCCGTGGCCCATTAGTTTTGTTTGAATACATCCGCCCAAATCAAACACCGACTACTTGGATCAGTCAACAACTTCCACGACCGTTGGATTACCTTTCAACTTTCGGGTGGTTTTATGAAATGGAATCCACGATGAGTACTTCTCAACTATGATTACATTCAAATTTCAGTTTGAGTTGCGAAATCACGGACTTAAGGTAAATGTATACTTTGAATCGCAGCTTTGGTAGAGTCAGGTATAAATATTAATATTTAGATCGCTGCAGCGATGACGTTAAAATTGATAATTATGTAGTTATTTAAGCGAAGGAAAATATTATTATATCCTAGAAATAAATTTATGATATTATATTAATTATTAGATTATGATATGATATTAATAAATTAATAAAAACAATTATAATGGAGAAACTGACGGATGTATTTTATTTACGCATGGTAAGAATGCATTATGTCAAGTTTTGTCTGTATTCACGGTAAATAGCTACGTATCAATATCCAGTTTCGAAACCCTTGCAGATTTTTTAATATTTTTGAAATATGAATAAATCAATACAATAAATGAGGAAGTATTAAAAAAGAAATCAATACATTTTGAAGTTTGTCAAGGCTGGTAAGAGCTCGGTGGTGCAATAGGTCAAGGAGTCAACACGTTATGTTGAAGACGCGGTTACGAACTCCCTAGTAAATTTTTTCCTTGTAATGATTTAACTTATTTAGATTTTTTTAAGAAAATGCATAATCACATATATACAAAAAAAACATTATATAACGTAAGTAAGCGTAACTTTGTTTAATTAATGACCAAATAGGAAGTAACGTATTTAAGACGTAGTACGTAGTAAACGTATTTAAGACAGTATACAGAGTCACTTTTTTATCACCCCGGATAATTTAGGAGACTATTCAGGACATGGCAGTAGAATGATTTAAACATTAATAAAAAAATAATTCACACATTAAATTTTATATAAATTTTCTAAAATATGTAAAAAATACTATTGTATGTGTCCTGAAGCATCCCTTAAACTACCGGGGTGATAAAAGAGTAATCCTGTATATTAACCTTTTTAATATATGTATACTTTCTTAAATACGTTACAAAATAAGACAGAAAGGAAATTAATCAATATTTATTTAACACATTATGGAGTTACGAGTACTAAAAATATAAATCTGTAATACTAAAATATAAGTGAAAAACAACAAAGCATTAATAACATTTTTTTTATTATCACAATTATTATACTTTACTTTTATCATAACACAGTGCTACATAAACCTTTTTAGATTTTACCGAACACTGGGATTCACCATTAATCTTACAATATTTACACACAACATCAACATTGACAGACTCGCAAGGTATATGATACGAAACAACTACTTACGCTATTTTTGCTCTTACCCTCTACACGCCCGGTTACATTAAACAAGATAACGGCACCACAATAGGAACAAAAACTGTGTACACACGGGCCGTGACTCTCTAGTGAAGAATCACTTTTTTACCTCTTTATTGTATACTAGCTGTGCCCGCGAACTACGTTTCGCCATCAAAATAATTAACATAGTGTTTAGTTTTTTCCTCCATTTTATTCCATATGATTCAACTTTATTCTGCCTTTCTTGAGCATCGGCCATTTCGAAATTAGGACAATTTTCGTAGGTTCGTAATGCTCTTTTTCTAACAGTCCACAAAATTAAATACATTACATATTACTATAAACACTAAGTATAATTATTGTTTTAGAGACATTATTGATATTAATAAATTCTTCTTCAGTAGAAAGCACTTACACAGTTGCAAGAATAATCTTTATCGTATTCATGTTTCGAATTAAAATAAACAATTGTTATTAAATTAAAACTGTATACGAATAAAGTTTAGATTTTATAATGGGTGTTGGTAACACCAACAAAATATATTTTTTGGATATGACAAATTGGCCAATTTTGACTGGTCGTACAGTAAGCTCCTTGTCAAGCTATACTGTTTGACCTTTGGACCGTTCTTATGTCGCTCGTAATACTGGCGGTTTTCGTAGAGTTAATGTATAGCATGAATGGGGGGGTTACTGTACAAATACGTTTTCCGTATTCGATATCCAATCACGGAATACAGACACGGAGTTTCGTGAACGTAGCACAGACGTTCGTTTCTTCTCATTCGGGATTTCTACCATTCTACCTAAACGTACGTACAGAACGTGTTCCGTTCGTTATAAAAACGAACGTGTGCGGCAGTCAATGAGTATTTTGTATAGATTTGGTGCATTCGGATGCCCGCATTCAGAAAACGAATGCGAAAAAACGTATTTATGCGGTTAGCCTTAAAATGTATTGAGACTTCCGTTTTTGTAACGTGTACTGTGCGATATAGTGTTGCTGGCATAGTTCGGTTAGCAAACTCGCCGTGATGACTAACATCCAACACACAAACTTGGAGTTATCGTTAGTTAGTTCACGATCGTTGCATTATCACGGTCTCGAAGGACACTAAACACAGGTAACATCGAACATCCAATAGGCCCCGAAGCGGTTCTCAAACTTTTTTCGTGACGGAACCCTTTTGGAAAGCAAAAAAATACTTGACGGAACCCTAAAATAAAACAATAGTTTTTAAAAGTGTATTCTTTATTAATAAGCATAATAAAAGTACGACCAGAGAGGGTGTTTTGATTTTTCTAAATTATTGCGGAACCCTTATAAGGGGTATTGTGGAGCCCTAGGTTTCCGCGGAACACACTTAGAGCATGGCTGCTCTAGGTACCCTTCAGGGCCTACTTTCATTTAATACTATACCCCTATTGCTGGGTTTGAAAGGCAACTGTTATCCGTCTTTTTTGAGCGGCGGCCATGTTGAATTTACGTCAATGTTGCTACGTTCATAGTGCTCTACTGATCAAGGCCTTTCATTTGATACCTTCATTGCTAGGTTTGGAAACGAACTTTTATCCACCTTTGAGCGGTGGCCATGTCGAATTAACGTCAATATTGCTAGGTCCATAGTGCTCTACACTTGAAGACCTTTCATTTGATACCAATATTGCTAGATTAGAAAACGAACTTTTATCCACCTTTATTGAGCGGCGGTCATGTTGAATTTATGTATGTGTTGCTAGGTTCATAGTGCTCTACTCATCAAGGCCTTTCATTTGAGACCCATATTGCTGGGTTTGGAAACGAACTATTATCCATTTTTTGAGCGGCGGCCATGTTGAATTTATAGCAATTTTCCTAAGTTCATAATGCTCAACTCTTGAAGACCTTTCATTTGATACCTATATTGCTAGGTTTGGAAACGAACTTTTATCCACCTTTATTGAGCGGCGGCCATGTTGAATTTATTTGTGTTGCTAGGTTCATAGTGCTCTACTCATCAAGGTTTTTCATTTGAGACCCATATTGCTGGGTTTGGAAACGAACTATTATCCATTTTTTGAGCGGCGGCCATGTTGAATTTATAGCAATTTTCCTAAGTTCATAATGCTCTACTCTTTTAGGCTTTTCATTTGATACCCATATTGCTAGGTTTGGAAACGAACTTTTATCCTTTTTTTTTGAGCGGCGGCCATGTTGAATTTAGGTCGATTTTGCTAGGTTCCTAATGCTCTACTCTTCAAGGCCTTTCATTTGATACCCATATTGCTGGGTTTGAAAACGAACTTTTATCAATTTTTTGAGCGGCGGCCATGTTTAATTTAG
Source organism: Schoenobius gigantellus (assembly GCA_963935595.1). Lineage (NCBI taxonomy): Eukaryota > Metazoa > Arthropoda > Insecta > Lepidoptera > Crambidae > Schoenobius > Schoenobius gigantellus. Next base: position 47,304,280 of record OZ012542.1, on the reverse strand, counting down.
GGCAATTTTCCTTAGTTCATAATGCTCTACTCTTTTAGGCCTTTCAGTTGATACCCATATTGCTAGGTTTGGAAACGAACTATTATTCTTCTTTTTAGAGCGGCGGCTATGTTGAATTTATGTCAATGTTGCTAGGTTCATAGTGCTCTACTCATCAGGGCCTTTCATTTGATACCCATATTGTTGGGTTTGAAAACGAACTTTTATCCTTTTTTTTTGAGCGGCGGCCATGTTGAATTTAGGTCGATTTTCCTAGGTACCTAATGCTCTACTCTTCAAGACCTTTCATTTGATACCCATATTGCTAGGCTTGGAAACTAACTTTTATCCACCTTTTTTGAGCGGCGGCCATGTTAAATTTATGTCAATGTTGCTAGGTTCATAGTGCTCTACTCTTCAAGGCCTTTCATTTGATACCCATATTGCTAGGTTTGGAAACTAACTTTATTCCACCTTTTTTGAGCGGCGGCCATGTTGAATTTATGTCAATGTTGCTAGGTTCATATTGCTCTACTCATCAATGCCTTTCATTTGATACCCATATTGCTAGGTTTGGAAACTAACTTTTTTATCCACCTTTTTTGAGCGGCGGCCATGTTGAATTTATGTCAATGTTGCAATCAATGCCTTTCATTTGATACCCATATTGCTGGGTTTGGAAAAGAACTTTTATCCGTTTTATTTGAGCGGCGGCCATGTTGAATTTAGGGCGATTTTCCTATGTTCATAGTGCTCTACTCATCAAGGCCTTTCATTTGATATGCATATCGCTGGGTTTGGAAACGAACTTTATCGGCAGTCATGTCAAATTAAGTCAACGTGGCTAGGTTCAATCTGTTCTACTCTTTAGGTTCTTCGTTCGATATCTATGTTCCTTGGGAGGATCCAAAAAAATGTGATCCGTCATTTTAGACATTAGAATCAAGAGTCCCGTCCCGTCCCTCTACGCGTATCCCAGAACATTGCAGTCAGATATTTTTTTTAATTATCAATATTAATCTATTACTTTTAATAGTTTTAAATGGATGAAAGAGTTTGATTCCTTAGTCCTAATGTAAAAACATATAACACCTTTCAAAATACCTTGAAAAGAGTATCTTCATTTTTCAACATTTCAAATATTTCAAAAATTGTACCGATTTTGTGAAAATTAGTCAAGAATTAAACCAATCTACAAATTTTATGGTCACACGATAAGTATTATCATTAAAAATGCTTTATATATTGGTTGTATGGCTTGATCTTTTTGCCTTACCACCACGGTACGACATAAGAAAAAGACAATTTGGTTGGCGAAATCCAGTTGGGCACAGCCATTAACAGAAAATATTAAATTTTATTTGTACTATGTGAAACACTTCATTCCTGTCTTTCAATTTTCGAAATCCAATTACTTAAGATCAGGCTGTATGGCGTAGTTCCATTGCCTTTCCTTCGTGGAAGAAAATACCTGCTCTCTGTACTATGTGACAGACTTGTCAAAATAATTTCACGTGCGCCATGTTGTTTTTCTACCTAAAGTCAATTCGAAAATTTTATATGGTATTTTTTCACTAAAAATAAAAAGTGAATTTAAACAAACGAAATTATGCCTAAATGTTCTTCCGGAAAATTCTAAGCATTGTGGTGTAAGCCATATCAAATTCTGTCCAGTAGTTTCGGAGATCTTTCCGGACAAACAGACAAACAAACAAACAAACAAACAAACAAACAAACAAACAAACCAACAAACAAACAATTTTTTTAAAAACTATTCTATCGTGTTCTGCTGATGATTTTAAGGCGACCTGTGTATTTTTTTTCTTAATATTTCGCAATTACAGATTTTTGTACCCCTACGATTTTATTATATATAGAGATTGAATATTTATTTGAATAATGCTATATTTACTTCTTATTTATTTGTGTTTATTTTATTTTATTATTAGAGATAGATAATGATTTTTTATTACTCTTTTAATATTTATTTCATTTATTTAATTTTTAATTGATGATGGTAATTCGTTTATTAATTTAGGTATTTGAAACTGTAACAATTGTCTTCCATATAGATTATTATATAGCGGGACATTTAACGTAACCACTGATGCACTACGTGTTTGCTTACAATGTTTTTTTACATTATAAAAAGTGTTATTGAAATAGTTTTCTAAAAGTAGATTAAGCTTCACTTGTTCATGTACGGGCAATATGTTACAGTGATGAAACAATTTAAATACATTATCTCGGTATCGTGTTTTAATTTTAGATGGAACTATTGCTTTTAAAATCCGTAGTTGTAATTTATATATAAGGTCCAAATTTGATTTACAAGTCCTACCATAGCTTGTTATGCCATAATTTATAATAGTTTCTCCCAGCATTTTATATAGTTGCAAAAGTATAGAATATGGAATTTTATTTTTGGCCAATACAAGTTTGGACAAGATTGCACGCAACTTGTCACATACAGAGTGAATGTGATCTACCCATTTGAAACGATCATCGATTATTAATCCTAAATATTTTTGTTTATTTACAAGTTCAATAGAACTGCATGAACATTTTTGATGGTTTGTGTGTAAACACTTGTGACTATGTGCTATAAGTTTCACATTTTCATGCTTCCTATTATGACTACTGCTGATGTACATGAGTTTAGTCTTTTCCGTGTTGAGCACAAGACCTGCATCATGGGACCACCTCGAAAGCAATGTGAATTCAGCTTGCAAATTTTTTAAGGCTAAGTCTAAGTTTTTGTGACTTGAAACAATACAAGTATCGTCAGCAAACTGATAAATTTCACATCTTTTAATAAGGTTGACTACATCATTCACATAAGTAATATAGTGAAGTGGTCCAAGCACAGATCACTGCGCTGTACCCTTTAGGACGGTTACCTTGTTGCTGATGACATCAGATACTTTGACAACATATGATCTGTTAGTCAGATAGTCTTTACACCATTCCCCTAAGGGCCCACGTATTCCACAGTCATTCATGTTATCTATCAGTCGTTCGTGTATCAAAGTATCAAATGCTTTACTGTAGTCAATTAGTAGTACCAATACATGCTCTTTACTGTCAAGGTGTTTGTAGACACTGTCAGTAAATTTAGCCAGTAACTGTGTTGTACTTTTACCACACTGAAAACCGAATTGTTTATCAGTGATAATGTTATTTTTCCTATAAAAAGCATGTATTTGCTTAGATTTCACTTTTTCAGCCATCTTATTAACAGTAGACAAGATTGTTATTGGACGATAATTATCATATACGTCTTGTTTACCTTTCTTATATATGGGTCGTACTACGCCTATCTTAAGTTCTGGAGGATATATTTTTTGTTTTATGGTGATATTAATGAAATGAGCTATAATATCGGCAATTTTCGAACCAACAGCTTTTAAATCGGACGCTTTTATGCCATCTATACCCGGAGCTTTGTTATTTTTAAGTACTCTTATTTCATTGAGAACTGTCTTAGCAGTAATGTTCTGAAATTTATAACTCAAGTTGATTGGATTAGAATATGTTTCCTTTTCCAACAGTTTAACGCCACAAATTGGCATGTTATTTGATGTGATATTAAAACATTCTGAAAATTTCTGTACTATAGTAGAAATTGTATTATTATTTTTTAGAAATGCATTTAGTATAATAGTGTCCGCTATTGGTTTTGCCCTACCTGTTATAGAATTTAATATTTGCCACAGTGCCCTTGGATTCTTTTTATTGTTAATTATTTTGTCTCTTAGTTTTGTGTTTTTAGTTTTATTTATAATTTTATTTGCGTAATTTTTTGATGCATTGTATTCTTCCCTGAATATTCTATTTGTTGGATCAGCTATCCATTTCGTAAATAATTTATCTCTTAATTTACATGCTTTTCTAAATTTACTATTCATCCAGTCATTATTATATCTATTTTTATTTGTTGATATCTTTTTTTTTTTTCAGCTTTCTCGACATTTTTTTATATTTTCGACTATTGCTGAATATATTGTATACGGACAAGTCATTTCTTTTATCGGTTGCCAATTTACTTGTTTCAAATTTGTCGTATATTTATTATAGTCGCAACGATTAATGTACCGAGAATTCTCCCGTGTGCTTCTATACTGAGAATCCATAACTGCGAGTGCTATAACTCGGTGGTCGGCTAGTACAGTTCCGAGCGCCGCGGTGTATAGATTTAGTGAGCGGGATCGAGCATAAATGTGATCTATACAAGACTTGCTGAGTCTGTCATTTGATATTTCTAATCGTGTGTACTCTGTGATCCCGCAAGCTAATCCATAATTGTACATAGTATTGTTGTAAATATGTTTTATAGGTCTATTACACTGCAAGTCAATGTTTACATCTCCCAACAGATAAATATCGTTTTGCCTACCTGCCATTTCTAAAAGTGAATCCAGTTCTTTAACAAACAAGTGTTTACTACGATTAGGCGGACGACACACACAACACAGAGTAGCGGAATAGTTTGAAGAGGTGGTCAATAATCCCGTTAGGTTTTCACTGTGTTGACTTTTAAAACATTTAATTTGAAATTTGTGCTCATTTTTAATATAAATAATTATGCCACCGCCTCTCTTACCCTTCCGCAGCTCGGTGTACATTGTGTAACCTTTTAACTGGTACATATTACAAAGAGAGTCTGAGATATTAACTTCAGTTAACATTATAACATTGAAAATAACAAAGCAGGAACTATATTGTAACTAAAATAAAAATCAATCTTAAGGGTATCCGAACAGCAAGTTTTAATGCGAGCATTCCTTTGCTCTATATACGGGAATTCTTTGAAAATTACTCTTTGATTTCGATCTTCGACACAGGAGCGTTGGATGTTTCACGAAGCCAGTGGACCGAAGCGCAAGTCCGAGCCAGTAATGGGTAAAGTTTCCAGTAATTGGGTTCTGATTAACAATCTCGCATAGCTTGTACGAGCCCCGCTTACCTGCGTTTATGCGTGGATTTGTCAATAACCCTTATGTATGTGTTAAATATGCCAAGTTTAATTGGATTTAAATGATATGCAGCAAAACCCAATTTCAGTGTGTGTAATTGGTAGTACGAATAACGTTTTATATAGAGGGAATGAAAATCTATTGGATGGGAACCATACTCGTTTCCTGTAATTTTCTTGCAGAAGCTATGACTGACATAACTGGTCTGCTGAGTTCACTGATGCAATATTTTCTAGTGGTTTTTCGTATTTGCAGACGCAGATAATTGTAGAATATTCCTGAAGACATTTTTTACATACGACGATATGGGAAGCTTTGGTCTCCATTTTACCTGATCCAAGTAACGATAAGGTCGAAAATGTAAGCAAGTGGAACTAACCCCCACACAGGAAAAATAACCTCAGTCTTAAAGTAACGGTCATCTAGTGATTTTCAACATCACAAGAGCAGCGTGTCAGGCAATTGCTTCGCATCGAAGAGCTCGGTGACAAAAACCGTCCCAGTTTTTTCGACATATTATGAGGTCATTGGCGGGGTACTTCACTCATTGATGAAAATGTACTTTCTGAGCTGTAGCTTCGCCAACTTCCTACCCAAATGAAGGTAATGTTGCCCAAATTGATCTGGGACTAAATAAATTATCCGAGCTTGCTGATAAATATAACATAGAGGTTTCCCAAGGCCACATTATGTGCTGTGGTAGGTAGCTCATCCACAGCTCACGTCCAGCTTTTACAGGCTACTTTGATAAGCCGTGTTGATGAATTGACATTTCAACGATCCTCGCGCACTCGATCTTCGATACCTCAAATGCTTTGCTTGTGTAGCTAGTTGATCCCCACCTAGTGTTGTCCCTTTCAACTTTTCTACTGTTACTTCTGCTAATATAAATAAGATAATTACTTCTATGAAGCTTAATGTGATCCACGTGACAGCAACAGTCCTCCAATTATTACATCGGTCACAGTACGATGTCTGCTCTCCTTAAGGTGACTGGAGAAATTAGAGCTGATAAAGAGATTACTAAATTAACTGTCCTATAGTTACTAAATTAAGTTGTTGTAGTACGTATTGAGTTTTCATACTTTTTTAATGCTGTTCATTGCATTCTTATGTCTTCCTCTCCCATTCTGGGGTTTCTTGTGAGGCGGTAGATTGGTCTAAGTACTCAAATCTTCAGAATCACCAGCATCGGTTATTTGGGGAGAATCAAACAAATGCAAACGTTCCCTTATATAAAAATTTTAAAGAAGGTAATGTTTACATTTGTTTGTAGATTATTTTGGTCCTTTAAGGCCTTTGACCAGTATTGACCGACTTATGAACGATACCTTTCATATGTGAGATGTTTAAAATCATTTCTTCAAGTGAGTAAGTTGAATTGATCGTTGGTTCATAAATCGTATTAAAGATAGTAAAGACACCTAGATCGGTAGGTCAGCCAAGATTTGCATACACGAATTAAACCTAACTAGGAAACGAATGATTCTATATTCTGCGAAGGTCAACGAACCGATAATTATAAGATTCACGGCTCTTAATCGTCCCCTCCGCTTACTACCCTATCTGAATAAATAATATGTAAAGTGAACACAGTAAACACACAAAAGGGTCCGAGAGCACCACGATAAACATAACCTCATTTCAGAATTAGAATACAAACATAAACGTCTTAGTATGTAAACAAGCTGGTAGGCGCAGCTCCACTCGCATGTTTCTTGGTTATCACATCAAAGTCATCATATCCTCAGAATGTTCTTTTTTACCACGTTTTACTTAACTCGCTTTCGTTTCTGCTCGTCTGTTTGTCTGGACAGAATCCAGTCAAATCTTTCAAACGAATTTTCGACCACTTCGCAACTAGCTTCAGAGCTGATATTTTTGGAGAAGTTTTGCTCCTGATGGCAGTACATTATTTAATACTAAGCTGCCTGCTATGCACATTATTTATTGTAATTTTCGGAAAAATTGTTTCTCATTAGAAACTTATTTACTAAAGAAGTTGTTTTATATTTCATTTGTCAAAATTGCGAAATTGATGCGTTTTACGTTTTCAACAATAAGAGTCTCGAAGCCAACCAATCATTTACCTACTTCTTTTGCATATGCTTTTGTTGCTTGATTCTTTAAATTTTTTTAAAATGTAAAACGGGGATTAATTTTTTTTTTTAATAAACCATATATTGTTTTTATTGCCTCCGTGATTCAGTGCTTAAATCGACCTGGTTCAGAACTGGAATTCTATTCTTGGAAATTCGCATCTTGCTTTTTTTCTGTTCAGTTTGCTCTGGTTGGGACCAGGCATGACTTCTGAGTCTGTCTGGCTAGCTACTACAATCTTATGTAAGTATGTCGCCAACATAACAAAAGTGCACGTTGTGTTTAACAAAGCTTGGTGTGTTTCAATACTTAGTTACGATTACTAGAAATCCAAATGAATCTCGTTTTCGTCTTCACACTAATGGTCACTTAGGTTCCCAATCATAAATTAAAAATTAATATAGGTATTTTCATGTCAAATTCCAACGATATTTAGTTCACGAGATTTTTAGGCACAAGTAATATCAGAGTTAATGCGCATTTATACTATTAGACGATTAATAAATCTGCCACGGCTGAACCAATGGCCTTGATATTCCTTATAATAGCAAGGATGGAAACAACGAAATTAAATTGCGATACACACCCGGCTACGCCCACTCCACGGGATATACGCCCCGCTAAACTTGTTACTCGACGTGAGTGACTTTGATCCCGTCTAAGCCGCACTTATAATATATGACATGTAAATTGAACCGAGCGTTGGGTTCGCCAGAAAATATCATTGCGCCTCATGTTAATAAACAAATCGGTGTAAGTAGATCATCCAATTGTGATGTACAGGGGCATATATTTACAATATCCAGTAAGACGTTGTATTGCATCTTTGAGAAGACTTATTTTTGATTTGTCATATTTTTATAAGTACATATATTATAAATATTTGACCTGCGAGGAGCGCCAGGAAAACATATCGGCCCCTTCCTAGTGATAGAAAGTCTTTGTTATTATTTCTCATGTCTTTTTTGATTGTTCATAATTATTATTTCTACAAGGCTTCTGGGTGAGAATATTTTTTTCTAAATAAAGTTATTGCCTACATGGTTACCTAACAGTGATAAGCGTAATGCTGTGCAAATGAGCGATACTAGGATGCGTAGCCTTTTCCTATACGAGATATGATGCGGTGGAACGGAGCTGTCTGAAATCATAAATTAGTAATATTGAACCACAGAACCCTCGACAGCTCTACATGAAATAAAGTTATACAATTGCGTGATTTTTTCACACATCTGGCACATCTTTGGAGGTAACGCATACCAACCTTTCATTTTTACTTTTATATTGTTGCTACAGTATGAGTAATGTCTTGTATATTGCATATACATGTTAATAATGGTTGGGGTGTATACATACAAGAATTAAATAATTAGTTAAATAGATTCTTGTTCGATTAGATTTTTTGTTTAGATGTTTTGTTTGACGTCAATAACTGCTTGTAAATGTCTATATTGAACAAAGATTTTTGAGTTGGAGTAATAAAGAATTTGCTTACCAACTGAGGGTAGAAAATGCGTCATAAAAAAATTCCTCACCGCACCCACATACAACGTCACAAATAATAAATACATTTGCATTCCATTACAAAGCCGTAACGCAAGGCAATTTACGGCGGCAGATTATCTGGATTGCCAGCCAGCGTGCGAACAAAAAGTGGATAAATACATGTACTTCAAAAAAATGTAGGAGCGCTCCCGTTTATGTGTCGGAGTGTCGTTGCCCGCGGATTGTCCGGGACTTATTGCGTGCTATGTTTGATGGCAACATCTAGGCTTGGACGAATCGCCATATATAGGCTGCTACATTATAGTTAAGAAAAGGACACCGTTGAAGATCTGTCAGGTCTCTAGAGTAATATCCATAACCAATGTTTGCTTCGCAAAGGATAGGCCGAGATCTATTTTTCATAATTATTTTGTAATTATTTGATCAACGGGAATAGCATCAATAAAGCCTGTAGTTGTTCAATAGTGAATTTTGGGTAGGTAATCAATCTGGTCGTCAAAAAATCCGAAATCTTTCCTTAACCTATTCTATAACCGCGAATACTGCATCTCTAAGAGACACGCTTTAAATTTAAACAACCTTATAGTTATCAAATCCCCTGTCCTAGACAGGCGCACAGGGCAAACCTTTTATCTAATTACTGGAGCCGTTATACGAAGGTGGTTGTGAAGCCCCGCGAGCCCTTCCATCTCGCTGCGCATCCTTCAGCCGAACAAACCAACCTGCCCTTAATGAACTGGCCCATCGTTCTCTATTAAAATAAAAGGCTCCATTAAAACGAAATGTTTACTCTTTGAAGGATTTCCCTTAATCTCTTCATGCCTGTGCGTTACAATTTCATCTCACTTGTTATCTGTAGGTACTGGTGCTATTTTTGGCATTTGAAATTATTTAAATTACATAGTTTTTTTATGTCGAAATCGGATTGCTACAGTCGTTTTAGTATTTATTTATTAATTTTTTAACACCCTTGCTCATAAAGCTGATGTAATTCCACCGGTTTTAAATATGTAAAGCGGGTCATAAAAAACGCGTTTGTTACCAAAGCAAATAGTTAAGTTATAGTCCATACAAATTCCATAACAGTATTATTTGCCATTTCAAATATGGAACTGATCGCCGCCGCACGACTCCAGCTAGTGAGCAGCGCGCTGTTGCTATTCAAATTTCGAACTAATCGCCGCGCGGCGCCAGTCAGTAGGCAGCGCTAGCGCGCTGTTAAAATGGCGGGAAAGCAACAGTGTGCATTCACAGATTGAGTTTATTTAAAATAAAATAAAAAAACAGTTTATTCGGTAATTTAAAAACTTGGCTGCATGCTCTAGCGTCTTTGCCAACATTTTCACGCAGCCACGGCAGAAAATAATCCTCGCGCCATTTTTCTCAAATTTTCTTTTCTTTGTACTTGTATTGTGAATATCTTTTTTTTCTGTTTCCTCGCAAATGTGTTAAAAAACGTCGTACGATATACGTGCGTATTGGTTATAGCATGCTCGGCTCAATTACGCACTCGCCTTCGGCTCGGGCTGAAATTCCGCCTCGCATGTTATAACCATCTTAACGCACTAATATCGTAATGTACTATTAATGCAAGCCGTAATTTACAATGTTTGAAATTAATTATATACTTCAAGACCATTTTGTTTACACAACATCGTCTTGACAAATTTGTTTGATGCAACATAAAACACTGAACACGATGTTATTGTTACGTGTTCAGTGACAAAACAAAGAGGCAAAGGACATTTTTGATCACATTTTTTCCTGAACAAAAAGGTGCGTAGGTAGATATTTTGTGTCTGAAACGGTGGCAAAGGGCAAGCATCACGTCGGAACCGGGCGGCGGGTGGACAAAGAATTCCCGGGAACAATGACAAAACCCAGTAATTAAGACGGGCCGGGGTTTTTGCCGGCCCTAACGACGCCGCGGCTCGCAGGCTGCCGATGAAAAAAATATAAATACATTAATTATCTGTGAGTCACCTAATCTGCGTTTACACTGAAGCTCTTGGTGATTGATGTACCTGACAGGAGCTATGTAACGCTTCGTCATATCGCGGGCCGGGGTTCGTTAAGTGAGGCATCCATATTAGCAATTTCTTATGTTTAAGATGAAGTAGCCACAATTAAAGATTTTGTTAATTAACTACTGAATTATTACCGTTTTTTTGGTGTTGCAATAGTGTGTGGGTTTGACTCTATGATTACTACCTACTGTTTAGCTATGCTTGTCATTGTGAGGGCTCTGGTGGGTAACAGAAAATCTTCTATATGTATAAATAAAAATGAACCGCCGAAATGTATGTACGCGCATAACTTCTGAACGACTGCACCAAATTGGATTATTCTTTTTTCTTTGTTTTTTCGTTATTGTCAGGTTTGTATAAAAGAAAATTTTAAAGCAAATCTACAGAAATTTTCGAAAATATTCCCGAAACAAAAAATATGGCGGTGGACACCGGGTCAGCTAGTAATTTTAAAAAAACATTTGAAGCTCCTCCGTATTTCGGAAGGTGTTGTCCGATCGGATTCTTCATTTAGGGCTCAATTTTTTAATAACTCTCTTGCAATCGCATTGGTCACGAACTATTTCGATCATCGCTAAAATTCGCCTAGGATTTTTGTTAAAATACTGTTTATTTGTTACAGCGTTCAAAGATCTAATTTTTGTTACATCATCATCATCACAGCTCATATACGTCCCCACCGAGAGGTTCGAGCCTACCCTATTTAGGCCTTAGTCAACCACGCTGGCCCAGTGCGGATTGGTCGACTTCACATACACCATTGAATTTTTGTTTTAGCTAATGTAAATCTTATTCAGGAGCAAACAATCTCGTTCCTTGATTATGAGTCAAGTCGGAGTGTAGTCGTGTCGTTGCGACGTACGAAAACCTTGTTATAGCGATTGGTGGACTCCGTGACGTCATTAAAGGAAATGGATTGACGGGAGGGGGTCTCGACCCGAAGGAACGAGGGGCCGGCGAACTCAGACGAGAATATGTTCCCATTAATAACAGTTCAAAAGTAACTTACAAAGACCGTGTGACATGTGAGAGCAATATCCAGATTGTCTCGATAATAGACATGCTTAGACACGTTGTTAATGAAAACGTATCAGGCGATTGACACCAGGTACCTGCCTTGATCAAGGCATCTCATTTATGGAGGCACCTTTGTATTAATAACTAGCTGTGCCCGCGAATTCGTCCGCGTGAAATAGTAACATTTGTTGAAGTTGGTAAAAAGTAGCCTATGTTATACCTTATATAATTAGCTATCTATTAGTGAAAGTCCAGTCAAAATCGGTCCAGCCATTCCAGAGATTAGCGGGAACAAACAGACAGACAGACAAAAATATTAAATTGTGTTTTTGTTATTGGTACCCGATATATATTCATATTCATTTAGTAAAAACGTATTATTTTGACATTACAAACAGACACTTCAATTTTATTTATTTGTATAGAGTATAGATAAAATTAAACTGTTTAGGATGTAAGCAAATTAGCAGCAACTATTAAACTTGTATGTTACAGATAATGTAAAAAGGTAACAATTATCTTTGCTATAATATTCCGCAGATTATTTTGTACACATTCATGAAAGAACAATCGACATGGACGCCCCATTGAATTTCCGAACAAATACCATACGAGTTGTCTCCAGTTACCTGTAAGTAAACATTACAAAACTGTGGAGTCGGTGGCGCTGTGGACTCGGCACTTGCCTTCCAATCGGGAGGTCCGGGTTCGAGACCACCATGTACCACTGTGTTTTTCGTTTTCGAATTTCATATGTTCATTTGTCTGACGCTCCTACGGTGAAGGAAAACATCGTGAGGAAACCTGCATACATCTGCGAAGAAATTCAATGGTGTATGTGAAGTCGACCAATCCGCATTGGGCCAGCGTGGTTGACTAAGGCCTAATCACCCTAACATAGGGTAGGCTCGAGCCCCTCGGTGGGGACGTATATGAGCTGTGATGATGAAACATTACAAAAAAGATTATAAACACTGATGATGACATGACAATGACACGACAAGAAATGAAGGAATCAACATCAGTCATCACATAAGACGATAGGTTATTTGCCACTCACGACAGTCTGTAGCAGTACAGCAAAGGCTGTCGCCTAATACTCGTAAATGCCTTACCCCTGCGCAAGGTTATGGTAGAAGAATAAACGAGACGAGAGTAGGAAAAAAACAAAGCGCGTTCAATTACGGTGGTGTTTTTGCGGGGCGACTAACGGCGGTTCGCCGGCGACATTACGCGTGTAAATAAGTAAATAGACAAAAAAATAAGTCAAACATGCTCAATTTACCGTTCTCGTGATTATGGTAATAAAGAATTCTAGTTTTTATGTAATGTCGGTGAAGGCTGACTCGAATTAATTGTTTTTTATCTCGGATTCAGTATTGTGTATTAAGTATTATTACTATATTTGATTCACAAGTTGACAAGTGAGCAAAGTGTAAACAAAATATTATTTTACGAAAAATCAAAACCGACTTCAAAAACACTGAATAGTTAAAAATAATATAAGAATAGGTACAGACTACATCACACTTCTACATTGAAGTCGGTGCCAAACGATGATCAGGTCAGGTCAGGTCAAGTCCAAAAGTTAAGAGGATTGTGAAGTAAACGTGCGCGGCACGAGTAGGTATTTTCTAAAATGCTATCTGTTTCACACCGCTCTGCCTCCGGTCTGGCGTTTACACCACAAATACAATATGCGCAAATTTTCACGCACACTACGACAGCGCAGCGCGCGCCTCGGCCACGATTAGGGTTGCCACCTTTTTTTTGTCCATATAAAGTACATTGGCTTTTAAAAGGTTGAAAAAAAAAGTACATTGTGGGAACATAAAGTACTTTTTATTTCACTTTATTATTATGCTTAAAATATATTTTTCGTTACTTCTAGCAACTTTATTGAACTTTATCTTATTTTTATTGCACTCAATCGATTAAACAAACAAACAAATTTTCATAAGCACCTTGACATGACAATGTTGAAATTTGCAGCTAAATTGCGTTTAGGAATGAGCTTTGGGTTCTTTGGCTTTGGTTCACAAGAAGGTCAAAGATGCACCGAAAACGGAAAACTCTGTCCTCATCCATAATAATCTTCCAGTTCTAGATATAAAAGAGAAACTGTTAGCTTGGGTAGATTATATACAGGAATTATTTCACGATTCAAGACCAGAAGAGTTTGAAGTTGGTGTGGGAAACGTAAAACTCAGAAGACCATTTAGATCTACTCGTAAACCTCTTTAATTAAATATATGCGACCAGTATTATAACGGCTTATCTCAACTTTTATCACCATCCCGAATAAAGTGGACCGAAAACTTGTATGAACAATAAGCTTAATGAGCTGTCTTAAAGATCTTTCTTAAAATAGTACATGGTAGAATATACCGAATATGTGAAGATCTTGGCCACACACAGTTTGGCTTTAGAAGTAGATTCCTGCTTCTGACTAGAGAAATAGATTGCACTAGGGACGCCCTCTTTTGTACTCGCGTGACATAAACCGTGACTTACCTATTTGCTTCATCGATTACGAGAAAGCTTTTGATAAAATTCAACATATGAAATTGATCCAAGTTTTGAAATCAATCCCACTTCTTATTAACATTTATGCAGAAGAGCTTTTCCGGAATTGATTACCTAGTCATACAGGCATTATTGTAAATAGCACTCCTATCAATAATAGCTATATGTAACGCTGATAATACTGCCTTGATCTCAGACAATTTGGCGCCATTACAACAGCTTCGTTAATGTTAATGAATCAAGTCAGGAAATGGGATTGAGCATCAATATTGCAAAAAACCAAATACTTGTTGATCTCTAAGACACCGCGACATGACTCGAAGGTCTATGTCGGGACAGAATTGGTAGGAATGGTTACTGAGTTCGGGTACCTGGGAAGTTGGATGAATGAGTGAGGTGACCATGCTCAGGAGATAAAAGTCCGCATTGAGATGGCTCGTTGAGTCTTTTTCAGAATGAACTGATCGAGATCTGAGCCTTGATTTAAGACTACGCATAGTCCGCTATTTTTTCTGTACTATACGGTGTAGAACCATGGACGCTCACACAAAGTATGATAAAAAGGTTGGAGGCGTTTGAGATGTGGATATACCGCCGTATCTTGAAAATCTCATGGCGTGACCGAATCACCACCGTGTAAGTACTAAGTAAGCTCAAGTAGAAGATGGAGCTTATGAATACCATCAAGGGAATGAGAAATGATAAATACAAACTACTCATCATCCAGGGGAAAGTTGCTTGAAAGAGAAGTGCTGACAGGAAGCGGCACTTGTGGTGGAAGAACCTGCGGGACTGGTTTTTCTGCAGTACCACCTCATTATTCAGAGCAGCAGCTTATTAAATTAAAATTGCCCTGATGTTGTCTAACCGCGAATAGACGACGAACTATAAGAAGACCTTTTTGGCGACCTCTACATAATCTGTCGTTCCGTATTACGCAAACATTCTTACAATAAAATATTTTTTATATTTAATGTAAAATGAATCCCAGAGAAATCAAATCGTGCAAAATAAAGTATTTTCGCGTACTTTATCTTTGGCATAAAGTATAGAGTACATTTACCCGAAATAACGTACAATACTTTATAATAAAGTACGGGTGGCAACCCTAGCCACGATGCTCGTCGGCCGGCGCGAGAGCTCGAGATTATTATTCTATTCAAATTCAAATTCAAATTCAAAAATCTTTATTCAACATAGGCCTTTACAGACACTTATTGACGTCAAAACAAAGCAAAACAATCTAATTTAATGAAATCATATTAACCTTGTATGTGCATACATCCTGAATATACTCAAGATGTCTGCAAATACAAGTAGGAATGAAAAAAAAAAAAAGTTGACTCTTCACCTGTTCGGAAATTGGGAGAGCCTTCTCGAGAAGAACAGGCAAGAAACTCGAAAGGTCAAAATTTTTTATCTCCTCTTTTAAATCGCCATTTACAATTTTGATTTTGTTACACGGTCGTCAATTGGAAGCTGACCTCAAAGCAAAAGTTTGAACTCAACTACCATTACAAGAAGAGATGTGTTAATTCACATTATATAAGCTATTTCTGAGAGAAGTGCGTGAACTTAGCTTATAAATTACTCTCACTGAATGTTTTTTTGAAACAAAACGCAGTACATTGTTAAATATTAGAAATGAGAGTTCAAACCCAAGCTTTTTTGTCCGTCATGTAATCAGACACTTTATAATATGCTTTTTTAATAAGTACATCTTTGATTGCAACTTTAAATTTGTTTAAGCTGAGTTCTTGTATACAACTTGGGATTTTATTGTAGAAACGTATACACAGGCCTCTAAAAGAATTATTGATTTTTTGGAGCCTGGTATTTGGTAAAGCTAACATATTCCTTTGTCTAGTATTAACTGAATGAATATCACTATTTTTACAAAACAAATGAATATTTTTACGAACATATATTAGATTCTCATAAATATATTGCGACGCTACTGTCATAATACCAATTTCTTTAAACTTTTCTCGCAAAGAATCTCTCATTTAAGGTTATAGATAACTCGAATAGCCCTTTTCTGGAGCACAAAAACGATCTGAATGTCGGCAGCATTTCCCCACAACAAAATGCCATATGACATCAAACTATGAAAGTAAGAAAAATATACAAGTCTTGCTGTATCAACATCAGTCAACTGTCGTATTTTCCATACAGCGTGAGCTGCAGAACTAAGTCTCTTTGACAATTTATCTATATGTGGGCCCCATTGCAGCTTAGAATCAAGTGTGATCCCAAGAAATACTGTGGTGTCCACGAGGTCAACACCTATATCCTTTATTTTTACAGTGGTGTGAACCTCTTTTACATTGGGTAAAACAAATTTTATACATTTTGTTTTCCCTTCATTAAGTGACAGGTTGTTTACATTAAACCAATGAACAATTCTTGAGATAGAATTATTTACATCGTCATTCATTTGCAATCCTCTTTTAATTTTAAATAAAAGTGAAGTATCATCTGCAAATAACACTATCTCATGCCTGTCCTGTACAAAATCAGGTAGGTCATTGACATATATAAGAAATAGAAAAGGACCAAGAATCGAACCCTGCGGAACTCCTATTTTAACTGCGGAACCTTGAGACCTTTTTCCATTGACGTCTACTTTTTGAATCCTTCCACTTAGATAAGAGAGTAGAAGATCCAGTGCAGTATCACGAAATCCATAGTGGTGTAATTTTCTGATCAAGGTTTCGTGATAAACGCAATCAAATGCCTTAGACAAATCACAAAAAATGCCTAACGCATCGTGTGAGTCTTCCCAGGCTTCAAATATATGTTGTATTAACTCAACACCAGCATCGGTTGTTGAGCGACCCCTCCTAAAACCAAATTGTTTAGAGTGTAGAAGATTGTTCCTATTAAAATAAATTTGCATTTGCTCCAACATTATTTTTTCAAAAATTTTGCTAAAGGTAGGTAGCACAGAGATAGGTCTAAAATTACTGGGGTCTGATGTGCTACCACATTTATGTAAAGGAATAATTTTACTCAGCTTCATTAGATCAGGAAATACACCACAGTCAATGCAATCATTAAAAATGTTAGCAAGTATTGGAGCTATTGTTTCAATTACGGATTTAGTAACATCAACGGAATTGCCCCACAGATCCGCAGTTTTCTTCATATTCAAAGTTTTAAATGATTTTATTATATCCATTCCACTAATGTGTACAAATTTGAATTTATCATTACAAGCTTCAACATGATCTTTCATTATAGATTCAGCAATAGCGGGGGAGGAATCCAATGACTTTGTGATTGAGACTGGAATGTCAGTAAAGAACTTTTCAAATTCTGCAGCTACTTCTGTGTCAACTGTTACCTTCTTACCGTCAATATTCAAACAATATTGATTATTAGTAGTTTTCGCTTTTCCAGTTTCATTATTTATAATATTCCATGTCATTTTAATTTTATTATTACTGTTTTTTATTTTTGAACTTAAATAATTAGATTTAGCAAGCCTGCACGCTTTTTTGAATACTTTGGAATAAGTTTTCACATAAAGTTTAAACTCATCGCTAGTATTAAATGAACGTTCATTATAAAGTTCAAAAAGTTTGATTCTGCTTTTGTGAATGCCTGGTGTAGCCCATTCACTAAAAGCTAAAGTACCATTAACGGATATAGTCTTTGGAACAAAAATATTTTTAAATTCAGAACAAAATGTATGAAAAAAAATTCATATAATTTATTTGGGTTTTCTTCATAACCTATATAATTTAATTTAATACCAATATTATTTTTCAGCCGTTCTAAGCGACCAGCAGTTTTTGGCACAACAGTGATATTCTGTTTTTCTATGCATTTACGTTTAAATGGAATGGTAACAATTTGCCCAGAATGGTCAGATTCTAAATTATTAAAAACTCTTTTTGCTAAAGGAATAATATTTGTATAAATATTGTCAATCGTTCGTAATGTTTTGCGTTGCTTATATTTCTGACTCCCTTTCCGCTCGCAACTTCGCCATCGTTACTTTTATTTTTCCTGTGGGAATTTTATGGTTTCATATAGGAAAAATAATTTTATGGCCTATATTACTCAGTAATAATGTAGCATTCTATTAGCCAAAGAATTTTTAAAATCAGGCTGGTAGTTTTTGAGTTTATTCATTACAAACAAAAATACAAATGTACTTAATCTTCTTTTTTCATAATATTTGAGTAGATGAGTTTCGGAATACAGAAATTATTTACATTTCGTAAGTTATTTCTGTATTGAAATTTATTGTGAAAGTACTTACTTGATATCCCTATACCTTATAGGCTTGAGGGTGAGGACTATTTGTTATGAAAGTATGTATCCTACATTTACCTGTCTAAGGAAAATGCAATTTTTTAGGGTTCCGTAGCCAAATGGCAAAAAACGGAACCATTATAGATTCGTCATGTCTGTCTGTCTGTCCGTTCGTATGACCGGTTTTTTAAGATGAGTGTTATACTGAATTAAAATGATTTGCATTTGAGATGTGAATCTTTTCTGAAAAAAAAATACTTTTACATACAAACTAAATAGGAACAGGGATACAAAAATAAAAAGTAATAAATAATAATAATATTGTTTGATTGGGCTGGGCAGCTTTTGCAAAACTTGGCTATGCTTTTAATATGAGCATTAGCATAAAACAGAAAGCGCGGATCTTCAACCAGTGTGTCCTACCAGTGCTTACTTATGGAGCCAAGACATGGGTAACAACTAAGGCCATCGTCCACAAACTAGAGGTGGTGCAAAGAGCAATGGTAAGAAAACTGGCAGGAGTAACAATCCGGGACAGGAAAACGAATAGTTGGCTCCGAAAACGGCGTCAGGTCTCGGACATTACACACCGCGTAGCAAAGCTCAAGTGGCAATGGGCTGGACATATAGCCAGAAAGCCAGATTCGTGGTACAGAACTGTCTTAGAGTGGAGGCCATGGAACCGTAAAAGACCCAACGGGAGACCACAGATGCGGTAGAAGGACGACATCGTCAAGATGGTGGGCACGAACTGGATTAGAGTAGCCCAAAATAGAACGGAATGGAGAAAGTTGAAGGAGGCCTATACCGCCATGGTAGAAGAAAAGACTTAGATGATTAATAATATTTTTTAAAATTATATGATTATTTTTGTTGGTGATGTTCACCTCAATTTCTTTAATAATAAGCTAAACGTAACATCATCTGCAACTAGCTCCATCTCCATCCATCTTTGAATTAGTCAGCAGCAAAACAGAAGTGATGTGCGTCGGTGGAATCAGGGTTAACAACAGGGCTCTGTGACTGATCCCTCTATAAGTTTTCATAATTGATCCTCAAACCAAAGATTTCTCGAAAAGCCCGGAATATCAAAGGAAAAGGTGGCTAGATGACATTAAAAAAGTAGACTGGACTGACATATCCACAATTAAAAAACTCAGCATAGGATCTTACACGTCGGCGTAAGGGCAAGGGCGTTTTATTAAGTAAATAACTTTTTTCAGAAACATTGTACAAAGTTATTAACCAAAGAATACTTGTAGTCAAGCAGTCGATGAAAAGTCTATGCTGTCGGAAATACAGAAATAAAACTGTATGAAAGTGCCCCATGTGTGGGGTACATTTGTACGAATTTCAATTTGGAGTTAAGTCATAATTATGCAACAAATATAAAATACCTCTCATTTTTATACACTAATCTCAGGTACCTAGTTATACTAATAGTTTTAGAATTTAAATTTTTACCACCTCCGTGATCTAGTGGTTGAGGCCACCGGGTATTGATCGGGAGGTCCGGGGTTCAATTCCCATCGGGGACAGAAGCTTTTCTGCTCGGTTTGTTTGGTGGTAGGGCTTCTAAGCCCACCTGGCTAGCTACCACCGCCTTACCTAAGTTGGTCGCCATAATAACATGTTAATAGCATTGCTGTGTTCCGATATAAGGCCAAGAGCTTTCCTGTCGTATGACAAAAAATATCTTTTAGTAGGATTATATGTAAAAAAAAACGTCAAAACCGTACGAAGGGTGCCTTCTCCACATATATGCCTACCCTGCCTACCCTACATATATTATTTACTTTGTCGTTTGTATTTTTTATACATTCGTAGATTCCATAATAAAATAATATTGAAAATAACGCTACTTGCATATAGTTTGTTACACGTTTTTTAGCTGCTCCAACTTGGTTATACGAAAATTGTGATCAACTTAGAATACGATAACGAACATACAATGCATAACAAATACCTATCACAAGAAACAAAAAACGAAATTCTTTTGAGTGTGTGTCTTTGTGGCACATATCTATTATAACAAACAACTACATACTCACAATTTATTTTCTTATTTTGATTTTGGGAATTTACAGTTAGTTAACAGGCTACAGGCTGCTTACCCTTAAATAAGGTTTGTATTGAAATAAGATCCTTGAAATAAAACACTAAAATCAATAAACGTATTCGAAAAGATATTTACTTTTTCACGTAAAAGGTATTTGTTTAGACTTGAGTAATACCTTTCAGTATTGATCGATATATCGATATTACTTTCTCCTCCCTAGGCAACAATAACGACGATAACATTATGTCACATCACTAGATTATGCCCCATTATACCCCTGCCCCCGACCCGTATCGTGCGATAGAGAGAGTTGCAAGAACTGGTCGAAATTGCCTACAATTCCTATTTGAAATATTGTTTCGGGCGATAACTGTTTTACCCCCCTAAAACTTTACGAAATTAGACACTTTTGGTCTCATTCGATTCAGTATACCTTAAACTATATTTGTACGTTTTGCTTTTTTTGTAATTCAGTAAAATTTTGTCAAAAAAAGATAAAAATGCTCGAGGTAGTTTTTAAGTCTAAAATATAGACATTTAGATGCCAATAATTTGTATTTTGAGCAATATTTCTTCAAAATCAAAACGTACAAACCTAGATCTTCATGATATCTACAACATTTCCAAAAATTATGAAAATTGGACTATGTTTAGTGGGAGAAAAGCGTTATCGCTTTTTGTATGAAAATTTACAGCTTCACAATCCTCTTAAGGATCCTTCCATCATCAGCTCGGATCATGACTACCAGACGCAAATAGTTTCAGAAAAAACATTGAAACACGTTAGATGTACCTATAAAATTTTAGGGTTTCCCTCTATTGTCATGGGATTCCATCACCAGATTCTAACTTTGGTGACCTTGGGATAACTCTAAGAGCATATTCTATCCAATACAAAAATAATTTTGAATATTGGCGGCGTGATCGCGTAACAGACACACAAAAAAACATATGCATCGAATCGAGAACCTCCTCCTTTGAGAGAGAAAGAGAGAGAGAGATCTCTCTCTCAAAGGAGGAGGTTCTCAAAGACTGAGAACTCGGTTAATAATAATATCATCACTGGTTTGATTCATTTTTTTAACCTATTCTTTTTCTAAAAACAACGGCATACATGTATTTCTTACCAGCAGTAATAAAATTCTTTCTTGAAATTAAAAGATCTACTTCGTTTGAAATAGCTCGCTTTTGAGTTAGGTATACCTAACAATAATAGTATTATTAGTTATAAGTATATATATATCTTTTTATATTATTATCTTATAATATCCTTTTAATATTATATATACACTCAGGAACAAATTTAGAAGAACGCTAAAAATTCATATCTAGTTTTGATAACGCTGTGTATTTCAGCATACGAAACCATATTTAGTTTTACCAGCTTTCTAGCCATCGGATTCCCTACAAAAAAAACATTCCCCGCGGAAACCAGTTGTACGATTGTGATAAAAAGACCACCATTAAAAGTTACCGTTTTTCTCCAGGTCACAAATAGGGAAATTTTGTCATTATCCGTTATGGCCTTGGTCATGAATCCTGGATAACAATCAAACAAACGCATTAAAGGTCAATCACACATCGATATGATGTTGCAAAAGTAGCTTGAATCTATGTAAAAAGTGTAGTATTCCTCTAAATTTGTCCCTGAGTGTAACTTTTAATATTTCGTCTTTGTAAATTTACGCATATTTAGTACCTAAGTGTGTCCTGTGAACTTTAAAAACCCCAAACGGTCTTATGAGACCGTATTTGACGTTACGTGCCATTCATTACGAGTATATAAAAAATAGCACCATTATCATCCGCAACAAACATAAATGTACACTAGCATCAGGCAAAATAATCCCAAGAACATTCTTTAACGCTCGTAAACGTCCATCTTGGATGCGGTGTGGCAAGATGGCGTCCATATTTTGACAAAGGCAATAACAACGCAGAGTTGTGTAATAAAAAGTAGTTTATCCGAGTGGCGAGAAGCTCGGTGGCGAGGCGGGGGTGTACGTCGTAAGTCATTCGCAAGATTAAGGGCAGTAATCAGGGCGTCGGCGTGTTGCGGTTTTTGTGGCGCTGACAAACTGCCCGCCGCGATCGCCCAGGACCAGAGGAATACTCTCTAAGATACATACAGCCCCCTTAGACAAGATGTCTTTCGAGGGTACCTTTCATTTGGCATAATCTTGTTTGACCGCTTGGCATAAATCACTAAGCATAATAATCGATAAGCATAACATTAACGTCACATAATTTTTTCTTTGCATAATTTAATTAATAGACTTTTTCTCTGTTCATATGCCTTCAAGGATAAGGCGAAACACGGCTGTACTCTTTTAATTTTAACATCTATGTTTATACCCATGTTTTATGAACAAAATAAATGAATTATGAATTATGAATTTGTATAAGGCACAATTATCCAAAGGCATAATGTTATGAAGCATAATTAATGAAATTCCTAATTTCTTTTGACATAATATTGGTAGTCCTAAAATGTTTTACCATAATTTTAAGTCTCATAATTAATGATATCACTAATATTTTGGGGCATTTCTTATAATTAGAAATGATTTTATTTTAGAGGATATAACGTTCATTCGATACAATGTTTACTCTGTTTTACAAAACTTTTTATAACAACATTTCATATATTATTTTATTCAAATATGATACTCGAATATTCTATATTTTCATTTGATATAATTTGTTCATAGTATATATAGATTTTTTATTTATACTAGTGACAGAAACGAATCGCTGCAAAACCGACTCCACGTAGTCTTGTTTGTCCTACCCCTAGAGTGTAATTCAAACCCGCGTAGGCGCGGAGGGGCGAGGCGGCCCGCGAGCTGAGGAGCAGGTGAGCAGGGTGAGGGAAAACCATCTGCGACGATAAGCTCGCGTGGGATCGCCGGAGCCCCGCAGCGTCGGAGCCGTGACAGAAACCATGCATGTGCATGCTTGCTTGCAAGGTGCATGCTTGCTTGCGTGGTACATGCTTGCTTGCACTGTGCATACTTGCTTGCATGTTGCATGCTTGCTTGCATGTTGCATGCTTGCTTGCATGTTGCATGCTTGCTGCATGTTGCATGCTTGCTTGCATGTTGCATGCATATTGCATGTTTGATTACATTGCTGCATGCTTGCGCGCAAGTTTTAGTAATCGTATTGTTCGTTGTAATTAATATGCTAAACATTAATTATGCTTTGAAAAATTATGCGTCAAGTTGTTCTGTGTTTCGAGTTTGTGGGTTTTAATACTTATGACAAATGATTTTCTGCCACACAATATTATGCTTATTACCATTCTGCTTCCTGATTATTATGCCTCTTGACGATTATTTCAATCGAAATTATGGAATATGATTTTATGACAATAAGTTTTATGCCTAGAAATAGAGAGCCGTCTTTAGATAATCGCTAACGCAATCGCTAAATGGACAATGTATGAGATTTGACAATTGCGCTCGAAAGCTAGGCGAGGGCTTATGTCAAATCGCATACATTTTCCTTCTAGCGATTGCATTAGCGATTATCGAAATACGTCTTGTCTAGGGGGGCTGAAGTTTCCATTATTCACTCGCAGCATTGTGAAGTCAAAAGCCTCGCTTGTCTCTGCGCGATGAGCGGGAAATGATAACACCAACAAGTGCGAGTAACAACACCAATACGATGATGCAATTTGGGTATCAGAGGTGAATGCAGTGTCTTATTACGAGTATCTGCCCTCCGCCGGCCGCCACCACTTCTCGCATTCGCGACAGTCATGGGCGTGGGCATATTCACAATTTTTTTAAATTTGGAGCAGAAGACTCATCATTTTTTAAGGGTACGCTAAAAGCAAAAAACTGACATGTAGTAGAAAATAGTAAGAATGCTTTGTTAATTTAATTACTTGATAGCTTAAATTTTTAGTTTCATAATTTTTAGTATTAAGCCGGGGATGCCGGGTGAGGTAACTGCACTACCTTGCCCTATGATGACAGCCGCATGGCTTTTCCTTTTTTTATGATATGGAATTCCGATACGCACTGTACCTGCCGTTGGCTAGCCGTTAGATGTGACTCCCCACAGAGTGCCGGAATACACGGCAATTCACCTCGACCTCTATCTTGTCCATATTCAGGGTGATCCAGGGTCTAGGAAAATATAATTCTTGGTGCCACCTCGGGACAAGCCCACCACCACCCATGGCTCTCTCTATCAATCCTGGTTATACGGACCAAATAACGGGAGATGCTCGCGGAACCTGCAAATCACAATCTGCCGCGCCGCACTTCTTGACTCCCTACTAATTAATTACGATTCTACTGCCTTTGTCCCTGTGTCCCTCACCCCTGTTACGGTAGGATAAACACAGGGTATGCCTTCGGTGTCCGCCGCAAGGTCGCCGTGTGCCCACTGTTGTGGTACCGCCGGCTTCGTCCTCCTAATATATCTTCTTTCTTCGGGCGGTTCCCCTTTTTCTTCTTCACCTTTCTAGCCCACCCCTGATCTTATACCACCGAAGCGCGAAATCCCGTAGCCTTTAAAAATTCTCCTCCGTCCCCACGAGTTCATGGTAGTAGACCGGACCACCCTTAAGCGCTGTCACCTTATCTAGTAAGTCCCTACGCGCGTCACTTTATGTATAATGAGCACTCCCATAGTGCGTGGTGCAAGTGTAGGTGTAGGCTGTGGTGAGTGTGAGGTCGAAAACCTGCGCCACGCCACCTCGGGACAATCCAGTTAGCTTTTGGCCGGGTTCATCTGTCGGGGATTACCTTGGTCATAAAATCGCGCACATCAGGAGTCACCCTAGCGCGCATGCTAGCGGTCACGAAAGACGGGCTGTACGAGCTCGCCTTCTACCGTCCAATCATCTGAAGGGTACTTTTTCCTAATGTGCTAAAAAACGGCGAGACTGCAGTGAGTGAGTAAAAATCAACCAATAGTATCAGTTTATTTTCGTTGTTTTGCTCACCGGGTCTATTTTCTAGATTCTGTTGCTAACTAGAGCTGTCATTTTTGAGAGAAACTTAATATACATTACTACTATTACGAAAGCTACCGTAACACATATTAATCTCTAAACTAGTAATGGGTATAAAGTTTCATACAAAAATGACTCTTCTAGTTACCAACTGTAGTTAGTAAATTCACCTGCAGAGCAGCTCTCGTGAAAAAGTGCTTAACGGAGCCAGGTTTTCTTCATACAAAACAAGTTATAAAGTGTGCGGCGGACACAGTGAGGAATGTGTTATGATGTTAAAGTTCCACCTGCCTTAATATAAGCGTTGACGGTTGCGTGGAATAGTAACGGCTGGACCGATCTTGATAAAAAGTAGCCTATGTTTTACTTTATCTAATTAGCTATCTATTAGTGAAAGTTCCGTCAAAATCGGTCTAGCCGTTCCGGAGATTAGCGGGAACAAACAGACAGACAGACAGACAAAAAAATTTAAATTGTGTTTTTGTTATTGGTACCCGATATACATTCATATCCATTTAGTAAAAACTCGTTATTTTGACATTACAAACAGACACTTCAATTTTATTTATTTGTATAGAGATAGGTAGATGTTACGACGCAGGAGGAGCCCAGCTTCGTTTATTCTTCGTCTATGGTATAGGACATGTACGACCAATTTCTTAATGAAATTTGCGTACTTTAGTACTATTACTTATTCTGTGCATTTGCCTAGGTTGAATATTTGAGCGTCGGTGGCGTTTTGGACTCGGCACTGGCCTTCTAATCGGGAGGTTCGGGGATCGATCCCGACATGAACCAATGTGTTTTTCATTTTCGAATTTCATTTGTACATTGATTTGAAGGAAAATATCGTGAGGCAACCTGCATACATCTGCGAAGAAATTCAAAGGTCGACCTATCCGCACTGGGCCAGCGTAGTTGACTAAGGCCTAAACACCTTAACATAGGATAGGCTCGAGCCCTTCTGTGGGGACATATAAAAGCTGGGACGATGATTTCTTAGGTATCAATATAACTTTCTTAAGAGATTCGATTGTTTTATTGTATTGCATGTCAGAAAATATCATATCAAATAATAACAATATGAAATAATCTCTAAGAACTCGATTGGAAGCTTATTATTCTTTGACCGCACTTTTGAAGGCACTGGCACTGGCACACTGAGACACGATCTTCCGTTGAGTTCAGGCACCATCCTTTCACAATCTTAAAGTAACTATGTGCTGTTTGAGGTTGTTCTGAGAAAACGAATAAATATAGTACATTACTGCCGCGGTCTATAATGACTACTTTGCTGGTCGCGCTGATGATGGCCGACAGCGCAGCTCCATGCCGACACAGCGCGGTCAGCGTGCAGCACTTGATCAACGAGCTGAGATAAAGGCCGAGAGCGTAGGTCGAGGCCTTTACAGTGAGGACAGCAAGGGCTACAATGATGGCCAAGCTGGAAGGCCTAGAGCGTAGCTAGGCTAGCTCGAGGCAATCATAGCGTGACCAGCGAAGCAGTCATTGTGGACCAAGGCTTGTATAGTGCTTTACTCAAAAATGCAAGTACCTAATCTAAATAAAACCAGCAAGTAATTTAAACAAAAAATATATTAATTAACTAGAAATTCAATTAAAATTACAACTATGAAAAGTTTACGGCAAGGTCTACTTTGCTCAAACAAGGTTGTCAAAATAAGGACCACATTACATGCATTTTTGAGTAAAAATATTATTATTTGATGTTGCTCACACTGCAGTGATTACCTTATGGTCGAGGTCGTTGGTGGTGCTACTAAGCCCCTTAAGAGCACACGCTTCAGAGTATTGTACCGTGAATTACGTTTTCGAAAAAGTGATTACTCGCTTTAGAGAGTAGCCCCTTTGCCTGCGTGTACACTGTAATAAATATCACTCCGAAACACCTAACATGGCTTTATTTTTAAATAATCAAGTCGATTTATCAGCACGCATTATACCCCCCGCAGAACGTCATTGCGATGGAGATAAATACGTTTTCATTAACTCGTATCTGCCGATTTTTTGGGGGTAGATACAAATCGTTTTCTTTAATTAGGTACATAATGCAGACAAAAATAAAACAAATAGGTGGGCAATGTAATAATAAGACTAAAAGCTCCTTCAAAAACAAGAAAAAACATTAGTGGCTACGCCTAGACATCGATATCTACGCATAGATATTTTTGGCCAAGTGATTGGTTTAACTTTATGTATACTATTGAAAAGTATACGATTTTAAATAATATTTAAAATTGTCTTCTGGGTAATTTGTATGAGTAAGTATAAATGATTAACAAGGGTGTTATTATTTTGTATAATAAAGTATAGAGAGTAAGTAAGAGAAAATGGTGTGAATTGTATATAATAAAAATTGAATTACGGAACTAAAAATGAAGGAAAAGTTTATTTTAACGCTTACTTAAAAATATCGCTAGATAAAATTAATTGAACTTGGCTGCAGCTGAAATATATGCCATATTAATATATTTTTTCGCGGCTTTGTAAAGGTTTAAAAAATGTAATTTGTGGTAAATTTGCAAGAGACTTTCTAAAAAAATTGAATAAATTTTAATATATGTCCGCCGCACTTCATCGGAAATAATTGTTTTCATGTATTCATCGATTATGCGTAGATTGGTGATTAATGTTTTTAATTGCAAACATATTTTGATATTGCCAAAAAGGCTCAAAAAGCTTTTTAATAGGTTAAATCTATTTATGGTGCAAGATAAAATAAATACTGATGACACTTATTTTACCAAAAAGTAGGTCATAAATTAATAAGGGTTCAATATAGCACAAAAATAAGATGTACTTATTTACTTTTGCAGTGTTTACTTGCAATAAACCGGCACAATTCGAGATACGTTGATGTTGTACGTGTCCACTAACGCGCAATCGTAGCGCAATTTTGGTTCATACTTTCCAATAATAATTTCGAATAATTATAAATCCTCCCTATTATATTTTACAACGCGGTCTCTCTTCCTCTACTAGGGCTTAGAATCGGCATTATAATATCAATTACTAGTCAGTAGAATCTGAAAAAAAAAACAGGAATTTTGACCAATGTTTGTCACTTTCGTTCTAAATGTGCAACAGTCAAATGAAGAAATTCTGCTTTTTACTATAATTTGTACTGAGAAAATAAAATCCAAGTAAGGAGAGATTATTGCGATTCCCAACGGAAGTCAATACTATCATGACGGTTTTGTATCAATCCAAGAAACTTGTGCAAAGCTAGTTGCGATAGGAATTCTGATAACAAAGGTCATAGTAAAAGGCATATGCGCGCAACTTAAGCCTTGCAGTTATTTGCATAAGACGAAGAGTGTGATAATTCATTAACACCGGGTTCCACATTGTGTAACCTAATCTGTTACTATCGTTTCTAATTTCATTATCAAATATACTACTACATCACTGTGTATTATATAACATTCTGTTTTGACGTCGCAATTACTGCAAAACTGAATGCGATCGTGGTAGACCTTACACAATAAGGGGGCCTTACACAATAAGGGGGCGAATCCTTAGGAGGTTTTCGACTGCAGGCCGCTAACCCCAGCCAACCCTCCACGATCTTTTAATTATAGGCACGCTTTCTATCCACACCAGTTAACAGAATTATGCTTTCCCTTCTTTATTTAGCCGGTAAATTGCTACAATTATGGTTAACGGAGCTGGACCATTACCCGCGTGCCTAAGTGCGGTTAATCAACATTGGTGGTGCGGCGATGTGTTTTAAGCGTTCTTTCAATCACTTGTTAATAGAGATGCGTAATCTTATATTTTGTTTATTACAGTACGTATTCATTACAGCATATTCCTTTTATGAGGAATCCGACTAAGTAACTTCATAAAAGATCAAAATATTACACGGAATACGATAGCAAACAGTTACTCGTACTTCAATCAAAGCTGTTTAAAATCGTAGCGAGAGAAAGTTGTCGTAGCCAAACCCGCAGCCGCTGAACATGGTACGTAGCACAAACAAATCGAGCTCTAGTGTTGCTCAGCTTTACGGTAACAATTACGCAACCAAATAAGAGGAACCACTAATGATATGGTTTACAGGTCGAAGAAATGACTGTTGTACGAGCCGGCTTCCTAATTATGTTTGGGTATACAATTAGTGCCGTGCCCGCGAGTAAATATAACTTTTCATTATTACTTATTTTCGTGCCATGGCCAAGCCGTCTGAACAAACAAAGAAGACGGTATACAGAGGTCTTTTTAATTGAAGGTTATTAGGAAACATGAGCCTAAATATGTGTCAACTGGAAATATAGAAGTAGTAGAAAGTAAGTGAAAAGCGTGGGCGAGTAAGTGAACGAGTGATTGATGATTGAAAGAAAAGAGTATATTACAAGCTAGATAAATAATTGACATAGACATTGACAAAGTTCTGCAATTTGAAACAACTCAATTAAAACAGACTAGAATGTATGTGAACGAATGAATTTTGTTTTGATTCTGTGTGGTCAATTTTAGCCACTCAGCGATATGCTAAACATTTGTTTACCAGTCAATCATAAGCATTGAACGTTTGGTATAGATATAGGTTAAATATGATACTTATACAATAGATATAAATTCCAGCGTTCGCTGCAAAAACAAAACTTTCTAAGCTTGAATAACGTCCGTGGCACTTTGGCGGAGTATGTTTACGTCATGTTAACGCGTCCCGCGGTGTCGCCTCGTAATTTTTCCCATTAGTCACGGGCGGGGAAGGGGGCTTTGTGCCTAGTGCATTACGCCGCCGCAGCGCCAGTGGGTACGGCCATGTTGACGAGAATTATAGTGTTGTATGTCTGCTGACGTACATTAAATATTGCCTTTGCAACTTGAAGCTGAATAGCGGCATAAGCCAACTCGAATGCGAGTGATGTGTGATTTATATCTTAATAGATTTTTCAATACAATATATTATTTGTATTAGCGGCATAAGCCAACTCGAATGCGAGTGATGTGTGATTTATATCGTAATAGATTTTTCAATACAATATATTATTTGTATTTACAAATTCATTAAAAGTCGTTTTTTTTACTAACTAGTTAAATGATAGCACCATTCCCATTATTGTTTGAGTACTCACGAGCGCAACATCGCTAAAGAGTCCCTCCACACAAAATAACTATTTGTTTACCTGCAACAAAAAAGAACACATTTAAGCATAACTAAATCAAGTTTATCGTATACTATTTTATTCGCAGTCTGGGCGTGAGTTATCAACAAGTTTTCAGATGGTCATCCTATACAATATGACGACTAAAACTTCAATAATGCGCACTAAAATCTGTAGTCGTTAGTCGCCCGGGGTCTTTAGTACCGGAAAATGACAGCTATTAAACTAAAAATGAGTTCGTAAGTAGACGTGGATCCACGCAAATTAGTCCCCTTATTCACTTCCGAAAAACAATCCATCACAGGAATCTCTATACCTGTCACTTTTTATATTGCGTCGCATCAAAGCGAGACGAGACGTACTTTTCCGAAATTGTCATGCATGACTAGCATGACTACCGAAACTTGATGTGATAAAGCGATATATGGATATGAACTGTCAAAACATATTGGATTTTTCAACTATTCAAATATTATTTTCAATATGTTTTGGATTATTATTATTTATTACTTTGGTTATGGTCAATACATTAATTTCGATAAAATATCAAATCAGTCATGCTATGGGGACAGAGTAAAATACAGTAAAAATAATAAATATATACCTATTATATTTTGGAATATGCACCAAAAAATTTAACAGCTAATATAAAACTGTATGATAATGTCAAGTAAAAATAGTGATATTCATAAAAAATTGACAAAGTAACTGCCTCCGTGGTCTTGTGGTTGAGACCACTCGTTTTGGTCTCGAGGTCAGGGGATCGGTTCCTCATTGGGGCAGAAGTTTTTTGGTTTTGTGTCGTCTGGCTAGTAACTACCATCTTACGTAAGTTTGTCATAATAACACCGTTAATAACATTGTTGTGTTCCAACATTCAGAGGTAAGTTAGCCAATTCCTCAGTTGTTGAGAAGTCCAATCTTCGGCCTTATCGTCATGTACCATCTGGGGAGATGAATGCCAAGAGCCTTCCTGTTGAATGTGAAAAAGTTACATGAATATATCAATCAATTAATGCTAAAATTAAACATGCAAAACAATATACAAAACTTGAAGTACCCAATGGTGACTATAAGTTGATCGCAGCGACTTCAAGTACTGTCGAGCCACACCCCGGACACTCCATACAACGTTCGCAAATCAATTACCTATTACTACTACTTAAACAAATGACGTTCGTACACGCGCAAATGTCTGCGTGGAATCTAGTAGGGCTGAGTGCACGGTTATCAATCGAAATGACGCGGGAAGTGCAGCGACTGCCTTCTCTTTCACCCGCATAGCGCTGTCTCTGTTATCGCCCGGCGCTAGCGTCTACTCGTCCGAGCGATCGCGCGCGCCCTTGTTTATGTGTCAGTGATGTCTACAACGAAGTGCCGGGTAGGGTGAGGTATTTGAAATGAGTGCGAGGAGGTGAGTGGCCGTTCTGTACGTAGTACTATTATCTATTCTGTGGTCGAGCTGCAAATATGACCATTTTCACGTAAGTGGGTGACAGAGCTAGGAAGCCCGAGATTTGACTTCCAAAAAAATAATTGATGATCACTTGGGGCAACGACAATCGCACGCGTCACAGTTAACAAATTGATGAAAAAGTTCCAAATGCCGTCTTGTGCTATTGAGGTTATACCTATATACATATACCCTATGGATAATAACTAAAGTCAGCGCAGAAAGAGAGTCGTCGGGGCAAAAAGTGAATTCATGATTAAAGTCCCATTTTCTGCATTCTCTAATTTATGCTCCAAATTGTGAGTAGTGACTTCAAGGGAATGAACAAAAAAAAACACAAAAAAAGATTTGACGGTATATGAGTACTGTCAATATCCGTTGTTAAACCAAAATGCACTATGCACTGTAAGCAGAATCTCCTAAATAAACCGTCGTACAGTTTCCGGCAAACTCCTAATGGGATTCTTGACTACAGCCATTAGTAATGTGCAATTTCTTAAAAATATAAAATTGAAATTGCCGAGGAGGGGTCCAGTAGTAAAGTTTGTCGCGGCGTCTTTGGCACCATTCCCAACAACCTGGGCGGCCATTCCGGGCAGTCGTTGATATATTCACTTTGAAGATTCCTTGTTAAAGCTGTACGTTCAAGATTCGGTATCTTGGTGAATATCAAACTGAAATGCGAACCGATCCTCTTTATTTTCGAGGAGCTGCCTCTTTATTGTGTGCAACACACAGACACATACAAATGTCTACATCCACGCGGGAGGTATTAGGTATAGTACAAAAACTCATCTCTTTCATGGCACAGGTATTTGCGCAAACTCAGGTGCACTACCTATTTCTCTACTAGCGTAGTCAATACAATGGAACAGTTAACTGACGACAGCGTAGACTAGTCACGTAACTGACAAGTTCCGCCAAGAACCACTATTGTATATTTTGGTCACCACGTGGGGTTAAGGTATGTACATCACGGTTCAGACTTCAGCTATAAATGACATTAATTGCATGAAAAAATATGCACTGTTTCCAAAATAACCCTGTTAAAAGGTTAAAATAACGTTTAAACAAGAGTCGGTAAACAAGTTGGGGCGTTTGTCTAAATTATACTTATTTAGACAAACACGTTTCTACAAGTAGGAAAATTAATGTCAAGGTAACATTCACACGACAAGAGAAGAGGTAGATCTTCACGTGTAGCGATGGTGCTAACAATTAGACAGTTATGACGGCATCTCAGCGCTTTTAGCCGCGCCACGTTCGTCGCATAACTCACTTGTGAGGAGACGAAGGGACAGTTAAAGAGAATTCAGCGAAAACATTTTAAGAACATGCTATCAAAATAATAAGGTCCTATTTTGATTAGAATACGGCGATCTCTGTTTCCAGGTGTTCGTTACGTCAATCGATGAATTTTATGGGTCGTGTGCTACTCTTTGCGGGGAAGTGCTCTTCCACCGCGAAACTTTCTGGATTATTTCCCTATAACAAACGGCGCCTTTAACTGGATAAAGAAAAATATTTTTTTTGGCAATATAGAAAATTTATTTTTAGAAAAGAAAATAAATTTTAAAAAAGAAAATCTTGAATACATTTTTGCCCAGATCTATCTACAGTAAAAGACAATTACCTATTCGAGCTATAGGTAATTGTGGTTTTGACTTCGCAGATTTTTACAAAACAGCAAATCGTCCAAAACGATAGACTTTCTTTTTCATGGGATCACAGACAAAAAATATTAATTTTTGTGTCGTTATCTCTGATTTGTTAAAGATTTTTCCAATGCTACAACTAAGAGTATCGATTTCGAGGATTCTAGATGAGGAAAATTCGAAGAAACGTCTTAGAATATGTTTGTTACTATCGCTACGTTCCTGTGGAAATATACGGACTCCGTCTCAAGAGTGTCGACAAACAAAGGAAGAAAGCATAAAAAATATCACCACGCCTGTTCCACGAAATGGTTTGGCAAAGGCGGGTAAACACATAATATATTTAAATAGATTGCCTAGTGGAGTTTTGCAAAGTTCCCTACTTAATTTACAAAGTTCCCTAACAATTAGTTGTATAATTATTTATTGTTGTTACAATTGTTGTTTGTGCGTAAATTATGAATAGTGATGAATTAAAATATAGACTCCGGGACACCTAAATCGAGCCACCTTTGGATTATATTGTCCATAAATTTAGAAAAATGTTTGGTCGACCAAAAAGTATTATAAAATTTTATAGCAGGCATGTTCATAATCAGCACATCAGATTGAACATAAAAACTTTTTGATTGTCCAAATACTCTTTAAAATTATAGACGATATAATCCAAACGTGCAAGG
This sequence comes from Schoenobius gigantellus, assembly GCA_963935595.1. Classification (NCBI taxonomy): domain Eukaryota; kingdom Metazoa; phylum Arthropoda; class Insecta; order Lepidoptera; family Crambidae; genus Schoenobius; species Schoenobius gigantellus. Next base: position 47,269,935 of record OZ012542.1, on the reverse strand, counting down.
TGGCTCGATTTACGTAGGTGTCCGGGAGTGTAGTTTTAACGTAGTAAAGTAACGCTTTTCAATTGTTCCAGACCCCACACTAACAATTTCCTAATCTGGCACATTGCCAGGTTTTGAAATGTGTGCAAATGACCATATTACCTGCCCGCACATAAATAATCTAAATCGGCGAATGTTTTACTCTCATAATCTCATTATCAAACCACACTGGATTGGCAATAGAGACGACACAACCGCCGCTGGATCAGCGAAACGATACACTGCAAAATAGTAATATACAACCGCATTCCAAATGCAAGTGCAACAACTGCTTATATCTTAAAATGGATACTTTTTTTTTTATTAACATAAATTTACGAAACAAAAATACTTATTAAATTAAATTGCACTGATAAACCCCAAACGGGTTTGTTCCAGTGCCACTTGTAGTTATGTGGATAGCAAAAAGATTACTTAACACTAAACGGTAAACACACATAAACAGCTCCTATGACTATCTTATACCTATGCATACACACTAGCTACTTGTGCAGCGCACCCGCATGCGCCGGCCGGCCGACCGGTATTGATGCGCAAGGAGGGGATCGGACACGATACAGGCTGCTCCACTATTTCATACATAATCTAGTCACGCCTTCATCTCTACAGAGTCGGCAGAGTGTGTATAAATAAACACCTGAATAATAATAAATACAAAATATTAGAGATAATTTTAGGAAGAATCGCCTATTTGTTCTTGAAAATATTTTTTTAGTACGCACGATATATTTTTTGGGTTTATTTGTTGTTTTATTTCTTTAGGTAAGTTATTTATAAGTTCTGGTACAATAAAATCTGATCTCCTTTTACCGTAAAAGTTAGTATACCTAGGTTTTTGTAAAAACTTTTTTTCGGACCGTCTTGTTTGATATCTTGTAAATATTTCTTCGTTTTGTATTTCCTTTCTGAAGTACTTCTAAGCTGTCCTCATAAATTATTTCATCTATTCGTGCAAAAGAAGAATTTGTTCAGTTCGGTTTAATCGGCTTGTGGGAAATAGACAAGAGACGCATTAGGAAGCATTGTTAAAATGCAGCGTCAATCCTCAGCCAGCTGACTACATGTGACCTGGGGGCTGATTTTCGAATAAGTCGTAAAAACACCTTTGGCTCGCCTATCTAATTACATTCGTCCAAACCGTATTGGCCTAACGTTTAACGTACATTTGTTGTTTCGCCTAACAATTTCGCACTATTAATAGGTTGGTATAAGATTTTTATAATCTCTAATTTTGAACCCTTTAATGTAAAATGAACTAAAATTAATCGATAGGTACTTAAGTTTCTTTGGCATTATGATGAATTCGCTGTAGTTTTGCAAGCACTATATTGTTTGTTGAAGTCACTTGTGTTTGGATCGTTGGAACCTTAAATTGTTTAAACATATTAGTGACAAAGTTATTATTTAATCAGCAGTAAGTGACCCAAACCTTAAGCAAACCTTAAGTGGCAGTGGGCAGGACACATAGCTCGCAGGACTGACGGCCGTTGGGGCGGAAAGGTCCTTGAGTGGCGGCCACGTACCGGGAGACGCAGCGTTGGTAGGCCCCCCACAAGGTGGACCGACGATCTGGTGAAGGTCGCGGGAAGCCGCTGGATGCGGGAGGCGCAGGACCGATCGGTTTGGAGATCCCTGGGGGAGGCCTATGTCCAGCAGTGGGCGTCTCTTGGCTGAAATGATGATGATGATGAAGTGACCCAAATGCTGCAGGCCAATGGTACTACTGACACAAAGGGAGATGAATCGTTATAACACCGACTCCACGTAGTCTTGTCAGCCTAAGCCCTAAAGTGTAATTCAGACCCGCGGCCGCGCAGGCGCGTAGGAGCGAGGCGGCTCGCGGACTGAGGACTGAGAGTGGCGGTAAAGACATCCACGACGATTAGCAGGCGTGGGTCCGCCGAAACCGCCCAGTTAACTGAAAAAAATACGATATCATTTGTGTTTTGTTTGTGTACGAATTATTATTTAGTAATAGTAAATAATAAAAATTGTTATTGTTCAATTATGCCGAATTCGGGAAGTTAAAATACGGGGATAAAAACATAGGCGAAGTGAAAATAGGTTAAACACATTTAGGAAAAGCGCATATTTTAGGCGTAAAGTTTGTGTGCTAATTGCAACTAGGATTACAAAAAATTTGACGATCAAATACAATTACCTCGTATATAGGCACTGTTAAATCAATATGTATCGAATGTAAGAAATCTGAAGCATGTCGATCGTTGTAACAAAAAATGTGTACGCGTGGATGGATAATAAAATCAGGCGAGGTCTAGGAGGCGTCGACGTCGTGAATGAAGCGCAAACGAGGTCCGCCCTGGCCCTGGCCTCGGCGGCGGCGGTAGGCGGAATCAGCGCGGCTCACCTCCTCCCATCACAAAATAAAAGTGAACTCACTGAATACATTGTCGTAATGAAAAAGTGTTCTCGCATGAGAGCCGCTCGTTTGCTCGCGTTACTGATGTGTTCCGATCAAAGGTCATTCCGTTTATCGCATTTTCAATTTGGAGTTTTACGGAGACTAAATTTAATTTAGCGTTACCCGTCGACGTCTCGATATTTACACAAAAAAATCCAATTTTCAGATCGTGCCCATTTTGATTTTTTGTGACACTTGCCCTAGGTAGGAGGTAGATAGGTACATATGGTGTTGGGAATTCGACAGTAACCAATTTGTTTTCTTTGTAAAAATAAAACAAACAAAGACAAGCTAAAGTATTTGCATGCTATAACTCAATAGCTAAATAGGCATTAAGTTCATCAACTTTTTATAACACCCACAAAATTGTGATAAGTAACCCTATTTATAGCAAATAAATAATTTGAATTTGAATTTGAATTTGAAGCAGATATATAAAAAGATCGTTAAACAGTTTGAGTATGCATGACCTGGAAAATATTATCGACAAAATATGAATATATTACTATAGTGCTATCGACTTAAAATTGAAATGTTTCGATTGAGTCCGTATACGGAAACGTACTATTTTTATCTATGTTTACTTACATAATTATAATATATTATCAAAATTCTTTTATTAAAATTTGATGCTTTCATTTGCGATTATTCCATTGAAATACAAAATATTAAAGATCTTTGCAGTTAACATAAATATTTTAATGTAAACATAGATAAAAATAGTACGCGGCTTGCAAATGCAGCATTGCCGGTCGAACGTGAGCTTGCGGGTCGAGGCGGAGCTGAAGCACGCATCACAAAGTCCGGCAATGCTCAGTTGTGGCCAAGGCTTCAATTAACACAAAATCAAAAATGTCTATTAAATATAGACCTTTATACCCTTTTTGACGACAAACAATTAATAATCGTTTCAAGATTTAGTATATTATACCAAATACTCTTTGTAGTTGGTTTTACTTTTGTAGTCACTTAACCAAAATAAGCTAAGAAAATTTCTTCAAACGGCGATAACTTTTTTTCAAAATATGTTCACCACTCGATGAATTCATTTTATAAAATTTTATAGTAAAGCCATCCCAAAAAAGATTGTGGAAAATATGGTCGTATATCGTAGCATGTTTGAGAAAAACAATTTATTTATCTATTGCATGAGACAGAATACCAATAGGATAGTATATCATAGTAAGCGTTTGATAAAATAATAATTATTAGACAAAATAAACTCATAATGACCAACGTCTATTTCTTCGATAGAAGACATAAATATAATTATAATCATCAATAGTATACTTACAATAAAATGTAAAACACTTTAATTATCAACTTCCTTGGAGGATTAAAAACACTTTGACATCTTCGCTTGTATAGTACCTACGCAGTTAAAGCTTTGTTTCACTAGAAACTTTATCCATTTATTACAAAACTTTGTTTAAAAGATCTAAGCGCGTACGGATGGTCTAACCTATTTTGATTTCCTATGAAGAATATACAATAGGTATGAAATATTGTTTATTCTTTTAACATTGAATAAGATTATGAAGTGTTTTTCAAATCAAATCTAAATCATCTAAATTATGAATAATCTAAATTTCAAATCAAATCTAAATAATCTAATATTCAAATATGAATCTAATATTCAAATATAAATTGTACAATTTCTTTACCTAACACACATTCTGGACGTCATTTATTGTTGATAAGAATGGGCGCCAGAAACTTAACAGCTTTATTAAAAGTACCGATATTTACAATTTATGATATGGTTTACATTTAAAATATTTATTTAACACAATAACACTTTTTACATTACTTATAACTAAAGTCATACAAATTTGTTTATAATAGACAACACTTCGCGGAACCTTGTTATAAAAAGTGAATTTAAAAATTAATCTCTAGTTTTGTTACATTTTCTATAGTTAAAAATTAAAGACGTAAACAATTTTTTTCATTAATTTATTTCAATAATATTACCGAAATTAAATGTATTTTTTATATAATTTCCGTAATATCAATTTATTTCCTTGAATAAATCTCTGAGACATTATAAGAAGTTAAAAGAGAATACACCAAAACAAATATAAAGTTCGAAAAAACAGTGAATCATCACTAGTCCGACAATAATCAAAACAACATTTCAGCTGCTATTACTGGTACTGCATAAAATAAATTCACTCGCGATCTAAGAACTATTTTAACTTTCGGAATTTCTGACTAGGCAGAGAACTTCATAGCCTTAAGCCATCCAATCAACTCTCAACTTTGAATTTGAAATCGTGACTACGAACTAAGAACGTTTCGTTGATTAAACTTTTCGATTCCCAGCACAGAGCTAACGTTTGCAGTGTCAATTATTCAGCGTTGAGTGCGTTCGCAACATTTAAAACACGCGAGGCAACAAATCGCCGGGCGTTTAGCGGGCTTCCTGGAGGAGCCGATACAGGGTAGATAGGAGGCACGCGACCGCTGTAGGCTTGTCTTCAAATCGTTCCTCAGTTTAAAACTGATAATGACAGTGTTCGACGAGAACTGGAAACAAGATAACGCGTAGATACCGTCAAATATATAGGCCGACCTGTGTACAATTAACAATATTGTTTCCAAACACGCATTCAATAAAATATTCTCGAAACTGTGTTAGTTGATGGTAGATTCTGCTTGTTTCACGATGATCACAGAAGATGTTTATTTGTTTCGTCGCTTATCTGCTATGACAATGATAGGTATTAAGAAGTATATAGCGTTGCTCACTATAGTGAGTTGGCCGACTGAGAAAGAAACTCTACGCCATTGAAGATTGTAGTCTAAAAACTTGATGTTGTGTTCCTGCATATAAGTGATGTTGCTTGAGCTTATCAGGGAGATGATGTCGGTTATCTTGAGATTTTAGCTTAGCGACGTGTTGTTGCTTTGATTCAAAGAAATCAGGTTACATGCATTCATACGCTGTGGTAACCATCTTATAATAATATAGGCCGTATCTTACTTATAAGTACTTGTTTACGTCACACGGGCGGCTCATTATGTATTTACCTATTATCGAAGTCCGCGGTTGAATTACACTTTTTTGCAACCCGTCTTCAAAATCTTTACAAATCGTGTTTCGAAATGAAAGCCAGTTTAATCAAACTATGTTTAGCCTCAATACACGACAAAGGCGATCTGTTGTGAAGCAAAAATAAATGACAAGGTTGACAACAAATTACTCGGTGTTCCGCTGAATTATTCCTTTGCAGCGTAGTTAGCTACCCTTTAATAAAGTTGTTTAGCGCGGGGCTTACAAAACACGATAATATTTTACGCTTAGAAAGGTAGAAAATCCAGTAATGAAAGTTGGTAAATTTTTAATTATCCCAGTCGTCGGGCCGGCAGTACTTCAGCGAATCGAGTGAACGGCTCTTTGGCGTTTTTAATTTATATTGTTGCGCTAAAATAAGCATTGTTCGTAGCGTTGGGAGCGAGCAGAGGAAAAGAGTTGAATTGAACCCCCGCGGGAAACGTTTAGAAGCAAGTAATAAATTAGCCTGTTGACAAATGGTGGTAATTAACCGGGATGTAATTAAAGCAGCAGATACGATCAACGATGTAGAAAGCATCGCTGCGCTCGATAATGCGGGGACTCCCTATGGGGTAAGTTATTCGACGTGTCTCGTTGAAGGAACGTGTTAAGGAAGTGCTCGTTAATACTCGAAGTAATTGTGTAACTGCACATCAATTTTTTTAGTATCAGTGTAACTTGCATTAGAAATCTAGATATTGATATCAATGTAGTCAGTATATTGGAATTAGTGCTGGTTGAAAGCGCAGTATATTTAATTTTGGAGAAGTTAACTTTTATTGTTATCCAAAAAATTCTGCGGTTTACGAAATGGGTTTTTGATTATAAGTTAGGTTCCAAATGATACGTGTACAAGTATTTTCGCACTTCGCTTGCGTGGACTACTCGATGTTGACTATTTGTTTTCTGGTTTTTACTGGATAGAGCATATTCTTTTGAAAGTTACCAAATAAAAGAGCGGTTACATTTTAATAGTTTTAGAAGCAAAATGGAAAATTTCGAAACAAACTTACATCACCACCATGTCACAGGTAAACCACAGTTATAGTTCTATGCATAGACTCTCCACAAAGGTTAACTTGGTTTAAACTGAATAGGATTCCGGAGACGGCAGCGCGGGCGCCAGCTTTGTCGCAAATTAAATTCCCTCGTAGACGTATCTCACCCTGTTTTCCAGAGCACCTATATTACTATTGCTCCTCGATACATCACGCTTATTGTGAACTAAGATCGCAAGTTTGCGAGGAAAATAACGAACCTCATTTTCGATACCATGGCAGTTTGCCTCTGCAATTTCTTGATGCGTCCATAATCTTTTCTGTGAAGTAAAAGTGGAAAATATTCCATGAATAATGTCTCGCATTTTCTGAAACTGAATCGAGAATATTTGTTTGTTAGTGTTGTTCATAGTAAAAAATAAGAACCACTAGAAATATTGTTTTTTTTATCACGAAATGTTTATGAACTAGAGACGGGACGTGGTAATTTTTTTATACAACTAAGTTGGCAAATAAGCAAATTTTAAGCTGGCAGTTTTAACTTAATGGTATGCCAAATGTTGTGATACTTGAAACCTACTTAGACCCCTCGGCAGAAGTTTTTTTTTGCTCCGTTTGCTTGATGGGATGGCTTCTGAGCCTGCCTGATTAGTTACCACCGTGTAACCTAAGTTTATTGCCATAATTCTTCTTCTTATATATAAAAATGAATTGCTGTGTGTTAGTCTCGCTAAAACTCAAAAACGGCTCTACAGATTCTTACGAATTTTTCTGTGTGTGTTCGAATAGGTCCAGGGAAGGTTTAAAAGTATAATTGGACCCGGTAGGTGGCGCTGTAATCGGGCAGGACAACGTCTGCCGGGCCCACTAGTAACAATATAAATAACAGTGTTGTGTTCCGATTATTAGAAGTCAGGTAAGGAACTGTCAGGTATGTAGGTTAATGGTACCTAAAATCTAGTTAGCTTGCTTAATTTGCTTGTTTACCAGAGGGAGACTCTGTACCAGGGTCGTCTGCATGGGTACCTCCGTCTTACCTATTTCTACTGCAAAGCAGCAGTGCTTGCATTGCTGTGTTCCGGTTTGAAGGGTAAGATATGGCAATGAAATTACTGCGTACCGTGACTTTACATCTTACGTCACGAGTTGGCAACGTACACTGTGGTTCTTGTGGGGGTTGCAGCTAGTTGTACTGTGAATCTCACAAGCCACATGTATTACAGGTGAATATTACCACTTACCATCAGGTGGGCAGTTTGCTTGTTTGCCGACTTAGTAGCAATAAAAAAATGCCTTTTTTAGTTTAAGCTAGTTAGGTGTGCTTGAAAATCCAAGTTGTCTAATGTCTAACCAAGTTGTCTAAGCCGCCTATTATATTTAACATAATGATATGGAGTCAGGTTTCCACAATGTAACAATGCCAATTTTAAATCAGCTCATCCCAAAATTAAAATTTAGGTGTTGTGTTTTTAACTAAATCTTGTTTAGACAAAGGAATGAGATTTGGTATAGAGATAGCCATTGACGTATATGTAAACGACAAGGAGATAGCTAGTATAATCTTCGAAGTACCTCTAAGTATGTAGTGATACCCAATTAAAAATAGATCAAGTAACAGGTACCAGTCATTTCTATCATCGTTGAAATTTCTGCCGCGAGACGCTCACTGATGGACATAGTCCTCCACAAAAATTTCCAAGCCGATTGTTTGTGCCTATGTTCAGCTACTTGTCACTACCTTTACCAGATCGTCGATCCCTTTTCACATAAGTTTAGTATTAATTTAAATCAAGGTTGCTCTTATTCGATCTCAAATTATGTGTAAATCTCTGCAAACATTTAGTGCTTAACTACTTGTATTAAAAACATACCTTAGCCAAACGTCTAAAATGAACCGCTGCGTTGCCCGGATATCAATACAAAGAGCGCGAGCTTTGACTCGAAGCCAAACGGTTGCAATATTTTTGAATCAGTACTAGCAAACTGCTCGAGTGGTGCCTTGTTCGATCTCCGATTACAGCAAGACAATTGGGTTAGCGTGTCCGTCGGTCCGTCTGCGGGTCCATTGTCTGGCCGACGACGAGGCCTCTTGCGACCTCTGCGCAGACACCATACTCCAATTTGCCTGCGCCTAATTGTCCAGTTCGAAATGCCATTCTATTAACATTGCGCCGTAAGGTTAATATTTCGTCGGTTGAAATGGCTTTATGCAATTTGGCCCGAGTACAGATTCAATATTGCTGCTATATACAAGATAATAAAACGATTCTAGCGTTGATAAAATATAATTTCTTAAAAAAATGTGAGAAGAGTTTTATTAGCTTCGTTAGCAATGTTTATTTTTGTGACAATTTCGTTTAATTCTAGGTTGATGACGATTGTCGATATATTTGAATGTAGTATTTATAACTGCAAATCAAAAATCTTTCTTTTATATAAACAAATTCCAATCCTAATCAAAAATATCTACGATTGAATAGCAAAGAAGTGACCTCAAAATATTTTTATTTTAGCAACAAGTTCAATTTGTGACGTATCACATAGTAATATTATTAAAAAAATACAAAAAATTAAAACCGACTTCAAAAACACTGAAAAGTTAAAAATAATATATGAATAGGTATATACAGACAACATCACATTTCCATATTAAAGTTGGTGCCAGATTTTAAGACTTTCTAGGAGCTCGTGGTTTGGCACCGATGTGGATGTTGTCTGCACCTATTCATATATTATTTTTAACTTTTCAGTGTTTTTGAAGTCGGTTTTTATTTATTGTATTTTTTTTATTTATTATATTTTGTTGTGAATGATTTTTGTGACAATGAGAACACCCCAGGATTATACTTTATCGTAATCACGTAACATACACACAAAAAAAACATACGTATCGAAGAGAATAAAAAAAGAGGACGTTCTCAGTCCTCTTTTTTTGAAGTCGGTTAAAGATGGATCTTTCTATGAACGAATGATGATTTAATAAATATCTACCACCCAATAAACCAAAGAAAAACACGAGTTTGATTGGGATTTAACAAAATGAAGATATATAAAGTGCTAGTTAGATTAAAAAAAATAACTATTTGCCTCAACCAAGTGAAAAAGGCAGAATTTGGTTCAAGCACTCGCCCTGGCTGGTGCCGCGGCATGCTCGCTTCGCTCGTCCGGTTCGTGCGATGTGGTCGCAGTTCTAACCTAACCTAGTCATTTCGGTCAATTCACTTAAGTTTTACATCTTTATTATTACAACGTGAACTACTTGTGCTTTCTAGTTACCTACATTTTGGGTAAAAATAACTTTATATATAAAGTAAGTTTTTGTAAGTATCAATCAAGTATCAATGCATTTTATAACAGGTTCCTTATGCCTTGTGTAGAAATAAATTTGATGTGCAATCATTATATTTGAAATGTTAAAATTATTCAATTGATGAGTATAAATAGATATGGGTCTTTTGAATTACATGAACCTTAGACATTGATCATAGTCAAATATAAAATAACTAGTAATATTGACGTTGTGTTCAGACGTTGACAATTAGAGACTAGTTAGTTAGGCTATTTTTCAAGCACAAAGCTTAAGAATACGAGCCATGCTTATTTTACTTTCGCCCTTAGCGCTACTATTATTAGGTACATGTCAACAACTCCATCGGTTTGATAAATTAAATATATTAGGATCGTTTATTAATCATAAAATTAAAGGCTTAAATTTCAATTGAAATATAATTTGACCTTATACTTCAATAAGGTTTTGTCTCAGTGACTCGAAACCAGATTCCTATTTGAAACTTAACAACTTTATCGCGTATCAGCATAATTTATTACTTGTTAAGCTTTTAGTTGTACACCGTCTGAAATTCGAGGCCCGAGATTTATCCACTTAGTTGTAAAGTCGAAGGCTGTAATCAAAATGTCGTGTCGGATTATTTGGAGTTAGTTAAGTGCAAAGCAGCGAATTTATGAAAAATTTATGCTTAGAACTAATGTTCTGCCGTGATAAAAAGTGGCTACAAGTGAAACTCTGAGCACTCAAAGCAAAAACACTTGCATCACAATAAACTCAAAGTTACTAAACTAAACTAAACTCAAAGATGACCGACGTCCAAAAAGACAACAACATCAACACAAAGAAGATGGTATTAGTGATAGAGGCAGTTGATTCGAAGAGCAACAGATTAATGTAGTTTGATGATCCTTCATAGTATAGCTTGCAGCATAGCAACGATTTATCATTACACAGTTATGATTATAGCCCTACGAGCACCTGAGTCAATCGTATTGGCTCTGAATAATGTAAGCATGATGGATTTCCTTCAGCTACAACCGAATAAGGAAACTCTCCAAGAAAAGTATCCCCAATGTAATACACAATATTGCTCTGATTTATAGCATATGAATTGATTTCTCCTGGCGCAGCACGCCGCTGGTGAACCAGCAAATTTTATTTATAGAAAATAATACCCCTGAACATTATAACGAGCGGAATTGAACAGCAGAACGGCACTAATTTAATCGTTAAAGCTCGTTATGTTTTATTTATGCAATACATACCGGCCTTAAGGGAAGTAAGTCTAAGGGGCTCGAGTTAAAAAATAATCGCTGAGCCAACAACTAGAATAATCAGAATTTAGTTTCATTAGAATTGTAATAAGCGTCAATCCAGTTCACTATAAAGTAGAAAAAAAATCAATATCTATATTATTTAGTGGCATGAAAACGTAGTGAGCTGTAACATACAAAACACAATACACACACGTTCTACGTACGCTTATACTACGTGAAACATTAATTTTGCCTGTCTCGGCGTATAAGTGGTATACCTGCCGCTAACTTCGTTTGCGTAACGAACTCACGAATCGTGGGGAAGCGTTCTAGTGTCTGATTCCGACCGTCTGATTTCTAGATTGCTCAGCAAATGTTCAGTCATATGCGAGGATCATACACTGGCGTACTGCAAAAGTATGTGGTCTCATGCAAAGTGAGATTATACAGAGTCCAACCAATGTAGAGGAGTACCATTTTAAAATTTGGATGTTAGCAGATTTCATTGGAAAAAAAAGATGTCTGAATTTGGCATTACTAGCAGTGAAAAGGGTCTATTTAAGCTAAACAAACCAAAAGCAGCTCAATACAGTTTTAAGGTTTCACCATACATCAAGTCATATAGGCCACATTTTAACCCGAGATGAAAGTGGTCATCACGTCAACATGGTATGTTGAAGAGGCACAGGTTCAAATCCTGTTCGAGGTAGGAAATTTTACTTGTATTGATTTTATTACTGTTTAAAACTTATTTAGCATTTTTAAAGAAAATGTTGTCATGAGTAAAAAAAAAGGAAATAATATATTTCCTACCTTTTTTAAATAATAATGCCCTCATTACATGTCTAGAGCCAGAAATCGAACCCGCCAAATATTAATAATGAGCATTCCGTATTTAATTAATTAGTTTAATATTATTTCTATTATAAGGAAGATTCTGCTTCTAAAGAATCTCTGGACAGCTTTGGGAGACGTCAGTCATGACAAGATTTCATGCAAGATCTGAAGATTGACGAAATTTTCACAAACTCTTAACTACACTGATATACCCGTATCAACATCAAAATTATAATACTCATTAGTCTTTAATGTCGATAAAACGCCAAACGAATAATTTGTATCAAATTTAGTTACTAGAAAATCGTTTTGTTTAGGAAGTTAGCGTGCACCTAACAGTCTGCCGCCCGTCCTAGCAAATGTACCTATTTCGAAGCATACGAAATGATATCATTGTTTCACAAGGAAAGCAGTTCGTGCGCGATAATAAAGAAAAGAAAATAAATGTCATTTTTCGCATCTACTGCTAAATTACATATAAAATTTTCATCCCTATTTAAATGATTTACCCGATTTCGATTTCTTATTATATAGTATAGCTTAAATTGTTCTCTAAATGTAAATCTCTTATACTATATAAATTTTTCAAAATTGAAAATGAATGATATGATGCTGAAGGATTGAAAGAATAATAGTTTTTCAAAAATGTCTTTACATTTACAAAATAAAAAAGATTTCATAATTTCTTAGCTTCATTCCTCCCATTACCCTTCTGAACTTTCAGACAAAAGCTTTAGATTTGCTTTAAATACTTTATAGTACTTAGGAGTACAAATAAGAAGGTTAATAACGTCAATTTGTCGGCAAATAATCACTGACTTCGTGGTTAGCAGATGTTGCTTGTGTTGGGTTATAGTGAGCGAGTAGATGCCGTACCTATGCGACTCTTTTTCTCATATATCAGTTTTGAAATTCGAATGCGAGTACTTTAAGAATACAACATTCGCCCTCCCAACCAATGCTCGCCAAATACACCAGACTTTTCCACAAAGTGAATCCCTGATTTCGCACCTCGGATTTCCTCGTAGACTCCTAAAATAAAATCTATTCCGTGGTGAAATTTAAACTGGCGTTCTGGGTTCTCGGCGACTAACGAAATTGAAATTTTGGCGAGTGAAATAGAGGGACACATTTGAGCGCCATTTTGACTGCGACTCCGGACCTATAACTCACACTTATTTTCGGGCAGCGGTTGACGGTGTGCCCGAGCCATATTAAAATAATAAAGTCCATGTTATTCGAGCGATTGAATAATACAGATTGCGCAGGAATTCCCATCAGCTGTGACATATATTATTACCTTTTATAAACCTTTATAATTAAGACAAAGAAGTTGTATGACTGTTCGATTTCAAGTCACTGTCATGTAACTATCGCGACAATGCGACACGATTTAAAAAAGTATCGACAGTAAACGTTAAATTTATTAAAATGTCAGCACTATTTCTACGCGGATCGATCTAGCCATGTACCAGTGTTTTTTTTTGTTTTTAGAATTTTATATGTACATATGTCTGACGCTGTCTGATATCTGTAATCATTTACTCTTGGCAGTCTACCTAGGACCCCTTGTTTAGTTGCATAGTTGTTTAGTGTATGTGTGCTGAACCTACTCCAGAAGAACAGTCCAGCCACGTCCAACCTGTGAACCATCATTGGCTCGCCTTGTAGTAATCAGGGGCTCCTGTTTTGTACGCCACGGTGTCTACAGAGTGAAGAAGAAGCGGGACTGTGAGTACGTAGATCTTAATTAACAAGTTAGGTATTGTTAGGCAACTTTCACGTGCCTACTAACACCGCTGCGAAACGCGGTCGGCTAGTGGGTTTAAGCAAAGTGTTTCTGCTTAACACCATCACGGCTGAGTACTGAACAAATGGTAGCGGAGCGTGGTTAGATCATTTTGTACTTAAAACGTGGCTCGATTTCACTAGTAACCGAATTTCGGTACCAGAAGCACAGCCGCGAAACGCGGTCGTAAGTACTCCCCGAGGTGGTGGCCAGTAGGTTTAAGCAAAGTGTTTCTGCTTAATACCATCACGGCCGAGTAGAGCTGTAAAAGTAACGACAAAACCTAAACCCGTATGTATACGGTATTGATCATACGCATACCCGTTACAACGGTATCGTTACTCGTTACTTTAGTTACTGCGAACATCATGAGTGCAAATAAACAATACGCAATTACGCATGTCTCGTATGCTTAATACGGTTCGGTTCACATACGACAAATAACTGAATACGACTGAGTTTAGTCGAACGCGTAATATTACATTCCCGCCCGTACCTACACTACAAGTACGTTTTGTTTTGTATATTTTTTTACTTACCATATAAGTGTACGTAATTGCCTTGCCTGTTTTTTTATGGTTGCTTGTGTGAAATAACGACAACAACTATAATAAGTTTGAAATTGTAATAAAAGAATAAAAATATAGTAAAATAAGGAACAAAAATAACAATGTATAAAATGAACAAAACTAAACTTGTGCTTTATAAGAGAAACTGTAAGAACATAGGAACAAATGACTATCACAAATAATTAAAAAATAATGTAATATTTTTAGATACCTAGGTATATAAAGTACAAAGCTAAAGTATAAACCATTGGTTCATATTTAAAAATAGGATTTTCTCCATGCGTTTTGGCTTCAGGGAGCTACGCTTTTCACTTAAAATTAAACCAGTTTTAGAGAATGTCCTCTCTGAGGGCACTGAAGTGGCCATTACAGACAAGTATTTCATTGCTAAGCATGACAACTCTGGGTAAAGAACTGCTCGTGCTTGCCACCATTTTAATGGACATTCATTTCTGGCTATATTCCTTTCTTCCAAATATTGCCTCATGGTAATGATGCTTGTGGCAACTGGCGATATTGAGGAAGAAGATGCCTTCGCATCAAATTCTCTCCATAATAAATTGTCATCAGCTGGATTGTTGAAAACTAATTCTTTATCTGATACCGTTTCTTCGACCAAAAGCGACGTTGGCGGTGACCGTGAATTTAAAAGTTTTTCTATATCTGTTTTTAAATTATTTTTTGCATTCTCATATGAGGCCTCGCCTCTAAAAGCTAGCCTTTTAAATTGAGGGTCCAACAAAGCTGCTTTTGAGAGAACCGGATGCCTAGCACAATTTTTGAATCTATTGTTAAATTCGGTCATTAATCTAATTAAAAAGTTCTTACCAATGTCTGTATGAATATTGTTATTATAAAGGTTGTCCATAATTTTTGACACGCTGTCTGTAGCAGCAATTACCATTGAAATTGTTACCTGTGTTTGAGAGGACATTTGCTCTGTGAGTTGCTTGAAAGGTTTTAAAATTAATGAAATTTCGGAAAGGACTTGCCAGTCATTTTCATTGAGATTTTCTACCGGATTGTGTAACAGTCCAAGCGCCGCTTCAAGAGGTTCCTGTAGAAAAATTAACCTCTCTAACATGTCGAGTGTACTATTCCACCTTGTTATCACATCCATTTTTAGTTTTAATGGCTTTTGACCAGGCCTTAATTGTTCCTGCATTGTAATTAATTTTTTCGTGCTTAAAGGACTTCTGTGAAAGTGTTCGACAATCGCTTTTGTTTTTTTAATAATATTATCTACTTCCATGTCTTGGAGCCCTGCACGAACTATTAAATTTAAGACATGAGCGATACAGGGCAAATGCTCAAAGCCTGTTAATCGTACTGCTGCTTTCATGTTAGCTGCATTGTCCGTAATGCACGCGAAGATTTTTTCTTTAATTCCCCAGTTTAATAGTAGGTTATTTATTTCAGTTTTCAAATATTCACCGGTATGTCTCTCTTGGCATTCAAAACAACCTAACAACGCGGATTTTAATTCCCAGTTTATTATATAGTGAGCTGTAATAGCCAGATAGGACGTCATTGCCCGCGAAGTCCAACCATCGGTTGTGATTGAAATGTAAGACGCACTTTTCAATTCATCTTGTAATTTGTTTTCAATAAGTGCATATTGCGTATCCAAAAACGTTGTACTTAACATATATCTAGACGGTAATTTATAACCGGGCTCCAAATAATTTATTAGTGATTTAAAACCAGTGTCTTCGACAACCGAAAAAGGTTGTAAATCCTGAACTATCATATTTAGAATTAAATCATTAATTTTTTTTTTCTTACTACACTTAAAGGTTTCTTCACAAACGATGAAATGGTAGATTGCTTTTGTTGAGGTCGGAAATAAGTACTTGTCATTTTTGGAGCGTCAGCTTGTGAAGATGATGGCAACGGCGTTACTGTCTGTTCCGAATTTTCTTTCGAGGACATAGTATCAGAATGAGGTGGAACAATACCTTCATAAGTTGTCCTGTGTTTGCTCATCAAATGTTTTCTTAAATTTGTTGTAGAGCCTCCCTTCACAGAATATAATGTTAGGCATAGGTCACATTTTGCCTTATCTTCGGCAACCGCGGTGAAAAATGTCCATAATTTACTTATTTTCTTATCCATTTTATTTAAGTTGCACTGTAAAGAAAAATGTATATTTTACTAACACACAAAAATAATCCTGCCTATGAATCCTAATCCTCCACCTACATACGAATTTAATTCGGAGCACCAAAAATCACCAAATAAAACTAAATATACGTACCAAACGACACGAAAATAATCTTATCGCTCACTGTAAGTATATATTTTAAAATTAAACACGAGAATCCGAAACGCTGATTTAAAACATTTAACAAGTTCTGACTTTTGAAAGAAATTCCGATAAAACGCACCTTATACAGGTGCGTTTGAATCATTTTACAAAATACAAAAAATAAGGTTACAAACACGATATCATGAACTAAATTAATTTTATAGTTCAAATTACTTACCTGTCGAAAGAAACTTTAGCACTGGGTTGTTATTATTAAATATTATTCATGTAATAAAACACAAATGACCAAAAAACAGTTAACCGTAAACAACAATTTTGCAATTTGAATTTCGTACGCGAACGACATAAACAAACACCCGAACCATAGAATAATAACGCTAAACCTAGCCGAATAAAACCGAGCCAAGCCGAGCGCGTCATTCATTCAGCGCAGCGCGTTTTGTTCCCTCGCGTTGTCTCACGCAAACGGTTTGACAGAATTGTATAATTTATTTGGTACGCTACATCAGTTTGTTCATATTATACGGCCATACGGAATGATACGAATAACGAAACGTATTTGAAAGTACTGACTCGTTAGTTCCGTATCATGTGGTGTACCCGTTACATACGAACGAATACATACGGTTTGCTACAGTTCTACGGCCGAGTACTGAACATTCATTAAATTAACATACTGACAGTCACTAAGGTAATCTTTATAGCAATATTTTGATTTCTCGCGAAGTTTTATCAAAAGTGATAGACCCCTGTCTTGGCAGACCACCGGCAAATAAGTTTTTGATGGAAATGACGCTTTCCTTTTTCTAACAAACTAATTAATTAAATAAATAACTGAAGCCAAAGCCGATTAATTAAATAACAAAAGTTTTACGAACACAGAATAATAAGCACTACGTATCGATATAACCGAATGAATAGGTATTAATTAAATTTCAAACTTTTCAAGATTATCCCCAAGCTCCAGGCAACTCAGTGCCTATAATTGAATTTCTTTTACTGTTTTTTGTTTGGAATTACTTTTAAAGCTTTATTTTGAGAATAGTTATTTCTTAAAGCATTTCATTTGTTAACAAAAAATCTTGCCTGCGATTAGTTCTATCAATATTGTTATTATAATAATATACTTAAACTATTTAAATTATTATATATGATTTGTTTGCGAATACTTTTTTAATAAAAAGGCAGGCAAATAGTGATACTTTATAACACATACTAGGATTTTTTGGTGGGAACTTTTTTATACAACTATTCAATTCACATTCTATTTTATTCAATATTTTGATTTATTTTATTAAAAAATTATTGTGATTTATAAGTAATTGTTTTGTTTTTGACATTTTTGTATTAACACGTATTTAATTATTCCACCTTTATATGGTTTTGAGATATTAATTGATATTACGTGTATTTATTTATTTAATCTTTATCGTACATAAAACAAAAGATGTACAAAAGGCGGACTTAATGCCTGAGGCATTCTCTACCAGTCAACCAGTAAAAATGTGGGAGAAATTGTAGACGGTGTACGAATTAAAGTCGCAAACGACATAAGTAGGTATATTTAAATTAGGATGAAATAAGTAAACATAGATATAATAGAATATAAATATTAAAAATATATAAAACTACATATATGATATATAATAAATATATATAAATAATGCTAATATTATGATGAAATACTGTCAAATAAAACTAAACAGATTCCAAAAAGAGTCTTCGTATCTGACGTTTGAATGAAGCCTTACTACAGGCTGATCTATAGTTAGGGGGTAAGCTATTCCACAAGCGTATAGCTGAAAGTGTGAAAGAGTCCGAAGCGAACCCGGATCTATGACTTGGAAACTCAAGTGTGAGTTTTGCAGCAGAACGGAAGTTGAGTGCATGAGTACTACCAAGCGCTTGAAATTTACTCTTTAAGTAATCAGGAGTATTTGGATCGTAAATAATGCTGAAAAGCTGGGAAGCGACTCTCAGGTTCCTTCGCAAACGGATAGGCAACCATTTGAGTTTATCTCGAAAGAAGGAAATGTGGTCATATTTCCGCAGACCGAAAATAAAACGAATACAGTTGTTGAGCATTCGATCCAGCTTGTCTAGAAGGTCTTGGTTAACGTTGGTGCAACACACATCAGCATAATCGATTAAAGGGAGGACTAGGGATTGGACGAGAAGAACTTTGGTGCTAGGATTATTTAATTTGACATTTTACTTTGACAATATTTTATTTGAGGTTTTACTTTATTTGACATTCTATTCTATTTTATTCCACATTTTGTTTTATTTTATTTGATTTGAAAATGTATTGTGCTTCAATGTATAAGTTATTGATTTGTACTATAAAACTTATACTGTATAAATAAACAAATACTTAATAAAATAAATAACTAATTTGGCAAACAAGCAAGTTGCCCGCTTGATGGCAAGTGGCTACAGTTGCCTATTATGGTGCTTCAATATATAAGTTAGTGATGGTCCTTCATTTCTTACTGGTTGACTGGAAGAGAATGCCTCTGGCATTAAGTCCGCCTTTTGTACATTTTATTTATGTTGTGCGATAAAGATTAATTAAATAAATAAATTTGTACTGTAAAACTTATACTGTATAAATAAATAAATACTTAATAAAATAAATAACTAGTGTGGCAAACAAGCAAGTTGCCCGCTTGATGGCAAGTGGCCACAGTTGCCTAAAGGTACATGTGGTTCCTGTATGACTTGCAAATCTACAAGTCCCACAAGGACGCCAATGTACGAGTACGTTGATAACTTGTCATATACGATGTCAAGTCACAGTACGTAGTTATTTCATGGCCTGTCTTACTCTTGAATGTCTTAATATGTATCATGTGGCAGTACTATACATAAATAAATAAATATTCTTCCGTTTCACCGCTGCTTAGCGGCAGAAATGGGTACGATAGACGTAAGTACTCGCATGTACATTGCAGATAACTCTGGTACAGTCTCCTTTTGGTAACAATTTTCATTTCCAATCACAGAGGTTAGGATTTGTGCGTAGTCAGCTTATCATACCATTTTAGGGAGGCAATTAGACAATAAAACGGATACAGCGGCGGCGGCGGCGCTGTGGGAGTGTCCGAGAAGGATTTCATGGCAACTTCTGCTTTGTCGTCGAAGTGTCTTCTTCCGAAGATGATGTGCTCGTATCAAGGCGCATGTGACGCATTGTCGGGCTTGAAGTCGGCTGGCAGACATGAGATATACATTTTATCATATCCCTTTGTTAAAAAAGGTATGTGACTTGTTCGAACAAGCATAGAATAAAATGTACAAGACGTCCTTCACCAACGCAATCAAAAATTAGTTTGTTTGCGAATAAAATTAATATTTACCTACTATTACTTCATTCACCCTGATTCGTGATTGCCAGTAATAAGAGAAATTGGTACAATTAAATAAAACGCGTTTCTTTATTTAAGAGTCTTTTTATCTGTCTAGACAGATCAGACTCTTCCTCGTAAATGATGACAATATTGATCTTTATTGGAAACTGAATAAGTAATTATGTATAGAAAGAATGAAAAGAAAATGATTATTTTGCCACCACACGACAAAAACATAAAAAAATGAACAGAAAACAGTTTTAGAACAAGTACAAACAATTATTTAGGTGTTTGTCGTCGTGTGATGCCAAAACTGTACTCAGCTCAGTATAAGCAGCAAGCGGCAGGCGCTTGCTACACTGATATTCTGCTGAGTACAGCAGCGACATCTAGCACGGGATTACCTACACTACACACATAATACGCACTCCTTTTTTATGCCTACACAGCATATTGCACAGACATTTATTTTGACAATACTACTACAATACAAAGTATACAATACAAAAACAAAAAACAAAAATGATTAGGAGCCTGGCAGTAAGCACACTTTCCTTTACCGATACAGCCCAGCCAACATTACGAAAAAATAAACATTTGTTGTCTACATTAGTCTGTGATTAACATAATGGTCACATCTCAGAATGCTTTAGTTATTGTTCTGAGGGTTACATAGTATCTCTCTTAGTCTGTCGCTTACATACTATTTCCTTGCAAACTCAACTCTTTGCTCTCCCGCCAAAACAGCACCTAATCTAATTTGTGCTCCAAAAATAAGATCACTTCCACCGCCGCCGCCTTAAGGGTTCCACATAATAAAGGTTAGAGGATTCGTCATATAATAATCAAGAGATCTTTTGCAACTCTAAAAGTGCGAATGGTTGGCGGCAAGTTATTCCAACAGTTTGAGGCGGCGTAAAAGACCCTCGGAATGCAGCTGTCCTGTGTCTAGGAATTAGGATTATGTATATGGCAGCCCTAGTATGGTAAGAGTTTATATCCTTAGCCCATTCAATCTTTGAGTACAAGTATTCAGGTGAACCTGTGTGTATGATGTCAAACAACATGGTAGCAAAGTGAAGCATTCTACGAGAGTTCATCTTAAGGAGATTGGAGTTGTTCAGAAAAGGTGTGATATGTGCTCGGGATGGGACTGAGAAACAGAACCGCGCACACGCATTCTGAACACGCTGAAGCTGTCGCTCAGTTCTGCCCAATAGGCTGGAGCCAAACACTGTATCAGCATAATTTAATTTAGACAGAACTAAGGACTCGCATAGTCTAACTCTAAGATCCTCAAAAAGATACGGCCGATACCTATAAAGGACCTTAAGGCGATAAAACAATTGCGTATGGTTTAATGGATATGTTTCTTAAAATGCAGATCTGACTCAAAAATCACCCCAAGGTTTCTAGCCTCAGTAACTCGCTCAATTGGGCGATCCACAACTTTGAGCATTGGCTGGCTTTCCAGGATGCCAGTAACCTGCCTATTTGACCCCAGAACCATGTGTTTGGTTTTTGTTGGGTTTAATACCAAACCATTTAAACTGGACCAGGCACACAGACGATCCAGGTCATCATTCACCTGCCCCACTGCTATAGGTGTGTCTATAGGATGACAACTGAGATATATTTGGACATCATCTGCATAAAGGTGGTACTGACAGTGTTTTATATTTTCAGTGATGTCTGCTGTGTATAAGATAAACAGAATAGGGCCGAGTATTAACCCTTGGGGTACACCTCTGGAAAGAGCCTTACATTGTGAATAAGCAACCGACCCATCATCAGCCTTCACCTCGACAAGTTGAGAGTGGTTCAGAAGATAACTATGGAACCAACGAACTGCGGCTGCATTGAACGCATAATATGAAAGTTTTGAGAGAAGTAGTGGTACATTCAAACAGTCGAAGGCACGTGAGTAGTCAAGGAGCACAAGAAGAGTACCTACCTATACCCTTGTCCTAGGCAGTGATAATGTTATCCACAACATCCAAAAGAGCTGTGGCTGTGCTGCGTTTCTTTCGGAAACCTGACTGAGTACAGGGTAACAAAGAGTTTGATTCCAAGTACTCAACCAATTGTAAGCAAACCGCCTTCTCTGACCGCAAAGACAGCGAAGAATGCTAAATAATACAGGGCATTTAAATTGAATTTTGGTCACGGTGAATGATTTCAATCAACAGAGACTATTAGCAGTGCAATAATTTGCCGTATATATACTATATACGGCAAATTATTGCAGTACGTGAGTGCATGCGCAAACGCAGGTGAAATTTTTATACCCTTCATTGTAATGTAGAATTTATGACACAAAATGTGGAGAATAAAGACACCTGCCCCTTTGGACAAAAGCCACATGCTTATTTCTCTGCATAAAAAGTGACAGGAAGTGACATTAGCCTGGTGACAACCTCACGCTATTTTTTCGCAGCTAATGTTTTCCCCATACATTTTTTCTATGGAACAACTACAGAACTACGTGTGGCTTTTGTCTAAGTGGTCAGTTCATTAGAGCTACTGTTTGGAAGGATCAGAATGGGAGTCGAATGATTCATGGAAAAACATTGCGCACGTGTGAACTTGCCGCGAGCTACAACTATATTGATTCAAAAAAGCATCATATGACATCAGAAATTCAGAAAGCGACACAGAGATGTGAACGCTATCCGTCACGTCAGAGAGCATCACAACACAACACGTCAGACAAATATAAATCTGGCTTTATATTGTATTACGTACTAGAGATGTCACAAGTCACAACTAGATTTCTTGTAATTCGCACACAGCTCGCTCCAACTATATTACTTTATATTCGTCTGTCGTAGGCACTAGACGCAACAAAACGTGTATGTTCTGAGTTCTATGTTCATGTCAAACATGACTTCATGTGTGCTGAGGTACTGTTTAAATAACTCAGGATATACAAATAAAACCCAAGGAATCACCTTGTACCTATAAGTACGCACAAAATTATCGATTGATTATGCAATTGAATAATTATTATTTTATTAAATCACCGAGAAATGATGCGACGGCCATGTTTCGGTAAACTGCATAGAACGAAACGCGTAGGTAAACCGTGCAAGACGCAGAGCTTTCGGTTAGACATTTTAGTCGCTAGGAAATAACACTCTAGAAACGATCTAGTTTGTGTTAGAATCGTCTGGAAAGACGTTAAAGTATTGTTTTATCGCTACAGTGAGGTGTTAGTATTAACTTTTAACAAAATAGAACAAGACTAACTCAATAATGTTAAGAAATTAAAAGAGGAGACAAAAATTCTACCTCAATTTCTTATCTGTTCTTCTCGAGAATGCTTCCTCTTTTCCGAATCAATGTAGAGTCAACTTCTTTTTTCATATTTATATAAATTGCACACAACTTAATTATGGTTGGGGTGTATCATGAAAACTTTGATTTTTGTATTTCGTATGACGTCTATAAGTGCCTGTAAAAGTTTCGAGCTCATTGTGTATTTACATCTTCGACCTTAACATTTCTCAAACATAATTTTATTCACTTCATTGAATTGCAGTGAGTAAAGTATGTTTGAGAAACGAAACGATATTGTTGTAGAATATTTCCCATTGTATTAGGTATAGTTCTTATTTGGACAGCCTTATTTCAACATTTATTGTTCGTTGAAATGGGCAAAATTATATTGGGATGAAATATTTCATCGTTTATTTAAGCCGCCAAAACATCATACTTGCGACATCTACTTAAGGAGTTGCTTTGGTTGGTTTGCATTACGTACGACAATTTCACTGTACACACAGTAGAAGCCACTTTAATCAGCAACGACACCTCACTGGTTAAGTTATCAGATAACTGTGAATACCAGCATCGGAAGCTCTCGACTTTATCGCCACGTAATCTAATCGCGATCGCGATATCCATCGGCAGGTTGTCGCTTCAATGGGAACGGCGTTTTTTGCTCGGCGGCCACCGTAAGGAAGCTATTTCCGGCCGGTGACGCGGTTGACGTGAATAGCCTGTGTACTATCAATAGGAGTACTTACGTGGATTGGATGTGCTGTGAACAGGCGTCTTAGCTTGTTTCACAGTCAATTTCTTTCCATTGCAAAAAAATTGATGTGTTTGTATAGTATACATTGATTTACTACCAAACGTAGATAGAGCGCTTCATACAAAAACGCGCTTAAAATCTGTCACCTAATCGACTATACATTTGTACTCGCTGATATATACTTGAATATGCACGCCCGAATGAAAATTACCATAAAGAAAGTACCGTATTTATCGAATTCAACCTTATTGTGCATTATTACGGCAACTATTTTAAGTACAACCGTGGGAAGTTACATCCGTTCATACCTAGCCACAGATCAAACGACGTTTTAGTAATTGCTACAAGTAAATATCAACTTTATACTCTCAAACATAATGCTTGAAATTGCTTATCGCGTTGTCGCTCCAAAGCATGAATGAAATAACACATCATGATACGACGCCCGTGCGAGCGAGACGATTGTGATGTACTGACACTGACGCGAAGCGACATGTTTATGATTAAAATAATTGTTTTTGAGTGGTTTTTACGTATAAATCGAATATTTGAATACATGATAAGATGTGTAATGAGTTTACTCACGCAAAATATGAATTCCCGTCTTTTTTCTACCATTTCCGGCTATTGTTACCACAACTTTTGAATGCGCACTTCGGCATGTTTACGTGCCGACAGCTAATCACTCACTATGGAAAAGAACTGCACGAGTCGCGATTGAGCAGTTCTTCACCGGACTACTTTTCGATCATTCATGCGTTATCTACGTTTGGTAGTAAATCAATGATAGTATATGGTAGTGAAGTAGCTTTTAGAGGCCGAAAACTTCAACTGGAAATTTCATTAACTTTTACGAACAACTCATACTTGGCCATCGTCATCATCATAACAATCTATACACCTACGTCCCATTGCTTCTTATATAGACGGAACACATGAGGAGTATAGGCACCACCACCACGCTGGCCCAGTGCGTATTTGTGGATAGAGACGGTTGCAATAGCAACCGGGACCAACATCTTAACGTGCCTTCCGAAGCAAGGAGAAACTCGAGATCACAAAGTTTTGGTTACCCATCCATGCAGGGTTCAACCTTTTTGTTTTCTTTTTTTTGGGGGGGAAATGCGTAACCGCACCGTACCCGCCGTTGGCTAGACGGCGAGCGTAGTGGGGCTCTCCCGGTAGAGTGCCAGGCCTACCCACTAAAACCCCCCGGTCTTTCGGCGGCGTGCACGGGGCCGGTGTTCTCCCTGCCCTTATGGGCGCGCTAGGTAAGGTCTCACTGCGACTCCACTACTCACGCGCACGGGCACTTGGCTATCGCCAAGGGGGGATTGCCCGAGAATACCAGGGCAATCCCCAGACGGAGGGTCTTACCGCGACGTGCACGGGGCCGGTGCTCTCCCTGCCCTTATAGGCGCGCTAGGTAAGGTACGTCTCACTGCGACTCCACTACTTACGCGATCGGGCAAGCCAAACCCACCGGTCAGGCTATTGCCAAGGGGGGATTGCAAAAGAACACCAGGGCAATCCCCAGACGGAGGGCCTTCCGGCGGCGTGCACGAGGCCAACCGCGCACGCAGACCTCCACGGCAGGGTCATTAAATGGGCATCGCTTGTGTGAATGCCCGCCTTCTCCTGCCTATCCGTCTGCGACGAATTGGAGCGGCGTGAGGGTTTGCCTCCCGCCCCCTCTCCGCGGCCTCCTTCTGCAAGATGACGTCCACGCAGAAGGAGGCGATAATCCCCCATCGCCTCGCCGCGGCGCATGCTCGGCAGCGAATCCAGGGTTCAACCTTGACGAAGGTTGTGCTGTTTACATTATCGAAACCAAAGGGTTCAAAACACTACACCGCTGTGCTCTTCTTGACCAAAAATTGCTTACGCCATAATTGATTTCCCAAAAAACGATCTCATGATTCCATAGCTTCTCGCTTGTATCGTTTTTTAACCCCCGACGGAAATGGTGTTATAAGTTTAACACGTGTATATTTGTGTATTTCTTGTATCTCTTAAACGAATTTTGATTAGTTTTTTTGTTGTTTAAAAACTGACATGATCAAGATGGTTTTAAGCTATAATTTATTAAATATGGCGGCTGGGGATTTACAACAAGTAATTTCTTTAGATTATAAGTTGCTCAAATAGCCCTCTACTGCAGCACAAAAACAGTCTAAGTGTCGGCAATATTTCACCACAGCAAAATGTCATACGACATCAAACTATGAAAATAAGCATACTGTCTCAACAACAGTCACAGCCAGCTGACGTATTTTCCCTACAGCGTAGGCTGCAGAACAACATTTTCCGACAATGTATCCGCCTTAATCAATTTAAATAAAAAAAAACTAGCTATCAAACAAATTTAATCTAACAAATAAATAAGACATCGAATCACAACACAATAAATATAATAATATCTCAACAACAATGGTGCCGGTCCTCGTCCATGCAGACGGCTAATTAATTACTAAGCAATATCTATTTAAATTAGACCGGGCACATCACACTTTTATTAGGCGCCATCCTTTATGGACCATTAAAATTGCGCACGTAATAACTTTCGCTACACAATTCCCGGCCAGATATGAATTTCAGTTCATGAGTTTTAACGACGTTCTTAAGGCGAACGAGCCGGCTCGTCTAAAGAATGAGCCATCAGGAGTGCCGCTCTCGGAGCCGCTAAGCATCAGACATTTCGTGTTCTTGTACACAAAATATTTCTTCGAGAAAACTTTTTCCACGAAACAATATACTTACAGGCTCCATCGAAGCGTGCACGTTAAGGCTCAATAGGTAGTATGGGTGATACCTACGCTAGTAAGACTATGATGTTCGCACAGGAGTGTTGCTTAATATAGCTATAGTCTTACGGTGGTTGCACAAGATTTCCGTTTTACGATATCATAAGAGGGTATGTTGATACGTAAGAATGAGTTGCTTCCTACAGCTTGTTCCATTTATATGTTTTTGTTTTTAAATATACAATGTATGCGATACGAAATCATAAGAACCCAATCGGGCTGTTAGCTGTTCATTGATCAGTCGGTGATTATGTAGTCTGAAATCGATAACATTTGACCGTACAGTTAATCGAAATGACTACCTAACTGAATATACTTGCATTTATATAAAGTTAAAAAAATCATGAAAAAAAAACTCTCGAACTGAAGGGGAAAAAGGATGGCGTACTTTTCATGGCAACGGCTGTGTATGATAAAATATTTTTTGAGCTGTTGACGCTAAGAAAAATAATTAAGAATTGGTCAGTAAAAAATCGTCAGCATGATTATTTTTTAAAAGGTCAACCTTAAGGCGGTAAGATAGGGGTTGAAAGTTTGTATAAAACCCCGTTATTGTTGTAAAATAACCATAAAACTTTGTATTTATTCTTTGTATGTAGTCTTATATGTATTTTGACAAGTTTGTTCGAAAGCTTCTGATTTACTGCGTGAAAGTGTAGAATTTCCACAGCAAAAAGAAAAAACCAACGCAGCGTAGCTGCGGGCGGAAAGCTGTAAGTATACAATATAAAGGAACAATACACTACGCAACAACAACGATAGATTTAACACAAAATGACTGGGAAAACGTGGAGGGATTGAACTCCAGCTAACGGACAATCAATCTATATTCCGACGGAATACACGTTTCGAGCGAAACAACCATCTAAAACAATCTCACAGTCCATAAAACAACGCGTGCTAATCAATCAAGTAACGAGTGACAGGTGCTGCTATGAGCGAGGCTGTGCAGCAGCAGGCGGCATTCAGCGGCTAAAGCGCTGAGTCAGCCGAACACTTCCGTCGTCGCGATCGATTTACGCGTTTCTCGCTTCAAAGTGGGCAACGGCAACAACATTTAAAATAGTGTGAAAAAAAAACTCTTGCTCCAACATATTTCCCTTCCAAACAAACACGTGGACAAAACTAGTTTTCACTCAACATTCGTAACTCGGGACCGGAATCGGGAATTTTTTTTTATTTTACATACTCGCTACAAAGGCCCATTACTAATTCAGCGTCCCTATTCCACTTATTTTACGTGGAGTTTGCGGTACAGAACTAGTCCGGCTGCTTCTGCGGCGACATTGCCGCCTCCCGCCAATAGTAAGGGTCGGGGTACATTAAAAATGGAGGAAAATCATCCAGTCAGACGTTTCCAGTAGACCCCATTTGGCTAGGGTTGCCTAATACACAATCTGAATTAACTGCATTTGCTTTGTACCTTATTAAAGGCTTAAGCCTCGTTGAAAATAACGATATGAATAAAAAATAAACTTTGTGAAACTAGTGAAAAATTGTTTACGCTACTTAAAAGTGATTAAACAAAGATGAACATGATATACGAAGGAACGAAGTAATTAATTGAGGTTAAAACGTTAGTTAATGTTACTGAGGTGGAAACTGTATGCTTAGTATGACCCGTGAAAGTCTAGAGAATAAAATAATAATAACTCACCGCATCTATCTTCATACTATTGTGTAAAAGATAAAGAAAAAAAATGTTATTTGTCACTTCTTACGTTTAGTTTTATAAGCGTTCCGTGCTAGATCTACCGATTTAATAGATAGTTTATCTCCTAGTTAACATTATATTATATATGTATATGTAGCTTGAACAGCCGACGTCAAGAATATGATTCATATATTGTTGTTTGTGATGAAAACCTTACTGAAGCCTTATTAAGCCTTATTGATATATATCTATTGAATTATATTTATTGAATATTGATTATTTTGATGTTTTATCAAAGCTAAAGGGAAAGTGGCAGCCCTCGGGGTGGGCACTGGTCACACCTGCGCAGGTGTGCGATTTATGACCCGACGTAATACTAATACTCTGTAAAAGTAAGCTTCTTTGTCTGTTGGAAAGTATTGTGTTTAGCCATTAAGTTCAAAAAATATTCGCTCCTGAATATCATTACACTACACACACCATTTTAATGCTCAAACAAAAATCTATTCAACCAGCAAATTAATTGTAACTAAAGCCGTTAGCGCACTTTAAGCGCCCCCTTTTGGTTGCGATTTTTTGACGTAACATCTTTTTAAAAAGGCATTTGTGGTACCTACGCGAGCGTGATACGATCGAGACAGGAGGTTACCAGTTGCGGTAGTGTACTTTAAACGGCTCTCTATTTCTAGGCATAAAAATTATTGTCATAAAATCATATTCCATAATTTCGATTGAAATAATCGTCAAGACGCATAATAATCAGGAAGCAGAATGGTAATAAGCATAATATTGTGTGGCAGAAAATCATTTGTCATAAGTATTAAAACCCATAAACTCGAAACACAGAACAACTTGACGCATAATTTTTCAAAGCATAAATAATGTTTAGCATATTAATCACAACGAACAATACGATTACGCAGAATTTCTCTAGGCATAAACTTGCGCGCAAGCATGTAGCAATGTACCATGCAGTATGCATGCAAGCATGCATGCAACATGCAAGCAAGCATGCAGCAATGTATCATGCAGTATGCATGCAAGCATGCATACAACATGCAAGCAAGCATGCAACATGCAAAAATTATATCAAATGAAAATATAGAAGATTCGAGTATTATATTTGAATAAAATAATATATGAAATGTTATTATAAAAAGTTAAGTAAAACAGAGTAAACATTATATCCTTTAAAATAACATCATTTCTAATTATAAATAAATGCCTCAAAATATTAGAGATATCATTAATTATGACACTTAAAATTATGGCAAACCATTTTAGAACTACCAATATTATGTCATAAGAAATTAGGGATTTCATTAATTATGCTTCATAAAATTATGCCTTTGGATAATTGTGCCTTATACAAATTATGCAATGAAATAATTATGTGACGTTAATGTTATGCTTTTCGATTTTTATGCTTAGTGATTTATGACAAGCGTCTTTATGACAAACAACATTATGCCTAATGAAAGGTCCCCACTTTAAACACATGTTGGTTGATTCATAGTTCTACAACAAATTATTTAATTGTTAAAGTGTAGGTATATAGCAAAACTTCCGACAAAGGCATCTTCAGGATGTTGTCGCCTTCACTGCGAGTCGAACTACTGACATATTTGTCGGAAATTTTGCTATATCTATACTCATTAACGATTTGTAATGGATATTACAACATTTAATTCGATGCCATGTACTGTATGTACTTGCACTGAGGTATAGGTAGCCGGTGAGCTTAGTTAGCACCTAGAGCCAAACTCCGAAGCCCACATCAAAAGCTCTCGTAATAAACACCGAAACTTCTGAGGCGCTGCTGCCGAGAAAAATACGAGCCGGCCTCCAAACAAATCGCAGGCGTCCCGGCTTTTATTACGTTCCAGTTTGTAGACTAATTTTGCAATTCCAAAAGTGAATAAATGTCTTTGAAGTTTAGCAAAAATGAGATTTTGTTGTTCTGCCGCGTTTAGCGCCGGATCATTTTACGAGTGTTGTTGCGTGAGGCCAACGTTTGCATATTTAGGATTATTGACGTGACGCCCAAAAGTCCGTAATGGCTGCGCAGTGAGGGAATCAATTAGAATGATTAAAAAAATGAACGTATTAAAAATGTTAACGAATGGGTTGCCGTGAAATTTAAGTCAGTCACTTAGAATTTACTGTTCCATAAAGGCCTATTTGATTTCTCCAACTTCATTTCGAGATAATTGGTAAAACAATATCAAATCACGCCTATCACGCCTATCACCTATTTGCCCTAAAAGGCGAGCGAAAAGTGTAGCATCCACGCATTGACAAATAAATATATACCTAACTATAATTAGTAATGGGACATACCTATTTATAGTCCATAGAACTTAGGTTTTACGGACAATAAGGAGGTATGTTCTATTTTCAGTGACTTTAGTTTGATAGCAAGTGATGTTGTTCGAAATTCCACCAGTGGGTGAAATCCAGGGCATGGTTTCGGATACATGCAGTGCAAAGCGGATTTCTTGACAAAGCTTTCAGCAAAGTCAGTACATTTCGAGTCCCTATTGTGATTTGGATGCAAATCATTTGATCTAAATCAGAATACCAAATCTTCGCTTATGACGTAACTACTTAAAGTTTTCGTCTACAGCTCCGTTCACATTTTTTATTTAGCATTTCTCCTGTGAAGATTAAGTAGTTTCTCGCAGAAGAAAAATTACCTATTTAGACATAGCAGAAACAAAAAAGCTTCCATGTTTATAAAGGAATTTTCTACAAACTTACATTCATATTTTTGCCCCCTAATGAAGAATAGTAGTATTGGAAAATGATGAATAAATCAATAAAGAAAAAAATTCTCAATATATCTCACTAGCTTTCCGCTCGCGACTTCGTCCACGTTATTTTTGTTTTCCCGTGGGAATTTTATATTTTCCCGTAGGAAAATTACCATATGTCCTTCCCCTGGTCTCGAACTGACTCGAACTATCCCTATACCAACTTTCATCAAAATCGGTTCAGTAGTTTCGAAGCCTATTCAATACAAACAAACAAACAAATTTAGTATTAGTATAATATAAGTATAGAACATCAATATAACTAAGAATTTCGTCAGGGCTGGTAAGAGCTCGGTAGCCTAGTTGGCTAAGGCGTCAACACAGTATGTTGGAGACGCCGGGTTCAAATACCGCCCGAGACGTTTTTTTTTCTTTATTGATTTATATTCATTGTTTTTCGATTTATTTAGCATTTTTATAGAAAATTCAAAGTCAAATATAAAAAATAGTAGTATTTTCAAATATCCTTTCTCAATAGCTGTAAGGACCTACTGGCTATAGTTAACGTACGATTATAAATCAATTTGGCTATCAAGGCATGTAATAGTAGTATTTGTTAAATAACCCCTCAGCCTGTATAGAAATATCTGGAACGCGTAGAGCTTCCGTATTGATTGGTAAAATAATTAAATTGGCTTCGTAGGTATCTCTGTGATCTACTTTAATGCTTATTAATTATAGGAGTAGTGTTAAGTATAACACTCATGGTTTCATATTTATGTAATTCGCTTTATAGGGATAAATAAACGGTGGAGGTTTTAAGTGGATAATTATGATTATGTGCAATTGGGGTTAAAATGCGATCAGAGGGTATCACCACGCATGTATACATTCTACCAATGTGAACGCTACATTATAACGTCATTTTACATTATTTTAAAAGTCAATCCACGTGATCCGGTTGGTCTACAATACACCGCACAATGTGTCGCGCCGTCGTCGAGGCCCTCGGGGTCCGGGGACATGATTACTACTTACTATGCGCTCGGGCCGGGGCGCGACAACGCTGACGCCGCGTTTCACCGTACGCTCGCGCAGGCAGGGTCGCCACGCAACGTTTGAAGATGAAACAAGACACAACTTGCTATGACCGAAGCTCATTTATTACTTACTTACGATTAAAAGATACGATGGAATGATGTGACCACTACACTTTAATCAGACTCGTAAAACTTGTCGTAATACAAAATGCCAAGTATGGAAAATACTTGTTTATCAAGGGAAATAAATCCACAAATTCTAATAAATTTCAAATAATGTTTTCGAAGAAATCCTAAATGGTACAAAAAGTAACAAGGTACCAATTGGCAATTTTTTTCCAGTAATTGTCATCTACAAAAAAGGAGTTTGATGAGGAATCTAGGACGATTGTGGTGATGACTTTCTTTTTAAGTACGCCATGTAAATTATTAAAAAATATTGAACATTATTTTTTCATTTTAATTTAAATCAAAAACTTGACAATATGAATTTTTATTAAAATGCCACATGACGATTTTCGCTACACCTAAGGCTAGCCTCTAGTCCTCCAACCTTTTAATTTTCGCTTTACCTTAGAAGTTTTTTGTTATTTTAACAAAGCAATAAATACGTGTTTGATATTTTTACTATCTAACTGATGAACTAATTACATTTTTTATTTTTTATATCTGGTTGCTATTCCCACAGAAATTTGAAACTTATGACAGCTAACATAACATTACAGAATTGGAAGTAAGCTTCCTGGCGGCAAAATTAAGCAACATAACTTTTTTTTTTATAAAATAATAGTTTATTACATTGGTTTGGGTTACAATTTTTTACAAAAAACGTCTGCCAAACTGCATAACAGTTTGTTGGCAGTATGTTCACTCCCATTTATATTCACCCTGATTACAGTGTTCTATACAACTTATTTAGGTATAGGTACATTCAGCAAATAAAAGTAATAATGTGTTATGTTTTTTACAATTTAAACTTAGTCAATCTACACTTTACATTATAATGTAAAATTTTGCTTTTGGTATTTATCTAATAGGAACTGCTTGAGTTTGTATTTAAATGACTTTTTACTGACACAGTCTTTTTTTTGTTATTTATGGATGTTCATGCCCACTACATCGTATTGGGCAGATAGGTTTGTGTAGATTTCAATTCTATCTCTTGTAAATGTTTGGAATATTCAATAACAGAAACAGTAACCAGAATTATTCTTAATTCCTCACTACGTCCAATTACGTTATAGCGTCATACCGTCATTACATCATAAGCATTTAAAATGGATCAACAAATGTCTGGCAATCTAGAGCAGTACGTTTAGGGGAGCTATACAGGATGTCCCTAAAACAATGGATATAACTATAGATGGACTTCATTATGGCCTGCCTAACCACAAATTTTGACCTTAGTGAAAATATCACGGTTTCAGAGATATTTATTGTTTTTGTATTTTTCGAAACATTTCAAAGTGCGATTATTTTTATAGTGCCATTTCTACAAATGGAGAGGTTTTTCGATTTCGTTTTTTTTTCATTTCACAAGCGATAGTTCAGCTATCAAAAACAAATACTTAAATTTAACAAACTAGCGTAGTGTTTAAAAAAAATAAAACACAAAGAAAAATAAAAATGAAATTAATTTTCTTTCATGCTTGATCTATTGTTACAGGTTTATCCATTGTTTTAGGGACACCCTGTATATTTTCCATATACCTACATATTAGTTTTGTGAAAAATTGTAAATAATACAATACTTCAGCGTAATCTTATTTATTAATGTATACCAGGTGTAAGGGAATACCGAAATAATATTTAAGGTTGTTGATTAACAAAAAAATGTTTTATGACTATTCTTTGTATTTTTATTATATGCCTACTGTCGACTTAATACGTTAAGCGTATTCCGTTACACCCCGTATAACAACTTTAAAATAAAATTATAAAAAAATACTAAGCCTGTGCTTCATTCACGCAGATTCTCTCGCCCAGCCACAACCAACATTGACTCCTAAATCTATGTCGTCTGCTTGCCGTAATGGACTGCAATTTCGCAGCGACAATTATTTACAGCTCGCTCGGCCCTAATCGGCTCCAAACAGAGGTTCTGAATATTCAATTTACGACGATTTAATAAAAAATAAATCTCTGCTGAATTGATTGGATCTTCGGTATAGTCCGTAGACGATAAAACGCATCACACAAAGCTCTACACTTCTTCTTTTATAGTGCGCACAGCCAAGGTGTGGCCGGCGTCTATATTCCCGAGCTCATACAACCCTGAAATCTTCAAAGCAAGGGTGAATAGGCACTTTCTGGGCAAACTCGTCCCACCGTAGATCTCATCCTTGCCTCAAGGCTGGATTGGGATCAAGAGTAAGCCCATTCATAGTAAAAAAATGAACTCTTCTATTCTAACTCAATAAGGATAACATTTTAAATTTAAAAAAATACAACTTACACCGTAATTATGCACTTAGGTGAAACTTACGCAAAGATAAGTGATGGTTTGGATGGATTGTTTGGTGGACAAATTCATGGTGTAATTCACGGTATAGCAATAACAGGAGATGTGTACAGAACACAGCGAGATAGCCTCGACTCGTCAACCGATCATCACCATTATCGCTCTATGATAACGCAAGAGTTCATACTACTTGAGGAACTACTTTATTACCACAGGACCTATAGTTAGAAACCATCCGTCAACCCATCATCCTCCGTCAAACTTGGCTCCAACCGGCTACCATTTAATCTACGTTTTGGTCAATTTTAACCGACTTTGAAATTAAATGTAAAAAAAACCTTTTGAAAAACAAGCTTTTATTTAAATGCGCTAAAAAGAAAAAAATAAACCTTTACACTAAAACCTTTACTTATAACGTCATTTCACATTTGACACAATTTATATGACATAAAAGCTTGTTGCGAGATTTACTTCTGTGTAGTAACTTAAAAGTACTTAAAAGAGTACTTTCAAGTATGTACTCGTATTTACTTAGTTTGAAAATTGTAATGTATAAAATTATTCACATCAAATTATTTATTATCTACAAAAGTAAATCTCGCGACAAGCTTTTATGTCATATAAATTGTGTCAAATGTGAAATGACGTTATAAGTAAAGGTTTTAGTGTAAAGCTTTATTTTTTCTTTTTAGCGCATTTAAATAAAAGATTGTTTTTAAAAAGGTTTTTTTTACATTTAATTTATTTTTTACTTTTTAGTTATCACTGGACACGTTTCTGAGTCTGTTCATCTCATTCAACGCATCATTGTTGCAAGGTCGTCTGCCGGAACGTCTATACAGAATTTCAGCTCAATCGGTTAAAGATATCTACTTCAAAATTGATTTCTCAGCTTTAGAAGTACGCCATATTGGATTAATAGTGACATCACTTTATTTTTCAAGTTATTCTTAGCAGGACCTTTTATATGATACCCATATTGTAGGAGTGCATTAAAAATAATTGGTCCGCCATCTTGGGTATGCCGCCATCTTGGATTTAGAATGACGTCACACAGGCAACCATGCATTGTCATCCAAACTGAATGTGTATACAAAATTTCAGCTCAATCGGTTAAAGATATCTGCTTCAAAATTGAGTTGCAAGATTTCACCCGAACATACTTACATTGCAAGTTAAATAAAAGCTTGTAATAAAAAGGTTCTATATTCGGCTGTTTCTATTTTTTTATGTATGTTCACCGATTACTGCGTCATTTGTAGACCGATTTTCAAATTTATTTTTGTAATCGAAAGAGTATAGGTACTCCCGAGGTGATCCCATTGACACCTTGTAATGATCTGATGATGGGATCCCATGAAAGTCGTGAGAAACCCTTGAATTCTATAGGCACATCCAAAGTGTTTCATGTTTTTGCTGAAGATATTCAGGTATTCGCATCTGGTAGTTATCATATCATGTTACTAAGCTGATGATGGAAGGTTTTTGGTAGGTTAGCAGTTCGGGAATAATTATTTCAATACTGTTTAGAGCGAAAGACGTTTTAATTTAAATTATGCTGGTGTTTGCCTTGACTCAAATTCTAAAACGCATGTATTATAAACTATAAAGATTTAAAAAAAAAAGTTTACAAAAAAATAAACCTTCCAAAGCAATGATCACCTGGAAATGACTTAAAAGTAAAAAGAACAATAGTTACTTAAAATTTGGCCCCAACTTTAATGTAAAACTGTGATGTTGTATGTATTCTAATATTATTTATAACTTTTTTGGTGTTTTTGAAGTCGGTTAAATTTTTTAAATGGTATTTTTCTCACAGGCAGCAATATTAAATATCTTCCTATAATTAATCGAGTGCAGGTCATCAAAGTTATATCATAAAGGCTTAAATGACATTTCCATAAGATGACAGAAATCCTTAGATAAACTTTGATGATATAATATTTTGCCTTAGAAAACGAATTTTTCGAATTTTTCAGTTCAAAATGGTAAGGTCATACTTTAACCCCTTATCTTATACCATTATTAACTTATTATATCTTTTCTGGCTATAGTTGTTAAAGGTGGTCTTTATTAGATTTAGATTTCATGATGATGAATTTCATGATGATCTTTACTAGATTCAGTCAGCAGACGCCCTCTGTTTGACATAGACCTCCTACAAGGATCTTTAAGCAATTCGCTTTAGCGCTTCTCGCATCTAGTGGCTTCCCGCGATCCTCACCAGATCGTCGGTCCAGCTTGTGGGGGATGCCATGATGATGGGGGGATACCAATGCTGTCTCCCGATACGTGGCCGCCATTTCAGAACCTTTCGCCCCGACAGTCCTGAAAGTTTTCCTCGGTCCGCTGTGTGCGCGTGTTATATGTCGTCAGGTTCTAAGTCGTTTGGCGGGAGATCTTCGCACCTTAGGTGACTGCATTGAGTCGACATCCGTCACCGCTGGCACATTCTCCATAATCGCCGGGCACGTGGGGCCTTTGATCTATCTGAGTTATTTTTAATTGGCGGGGTTTGACCATTTCCTACCATGCTGGCCTAATGCGGGTAGGTGGAGAGCGCCAGAACCTCGTTCATCAGCTGAGTGCACCGCGAGTAGGTGAGGTTGACATGGGTGAAAAAGGTTTAATTCGGAACCCTCTACATCCCACCCCACTTCATGATCTAAGTTACTAGGCAACGCGCAAACAATACTTATCTTAAAAAATGATTTTTTAATGCCGACTGTACGGTATATTCAACTGTTTCAGACCGTCCCAGAGCGGCCTGGTTAATTTAAAGTCGATATTATAGATAACATCAATTACCCGAGCGGCTTTGTTCTCGCTTTGAGATATTTCGACGGAGCTCACGAGATCAGCTTAAGAGATAATGTTTAATTCTTCATTGTGGCAATAATGGTGACGGGCGTCACAGGCAAGATGGCAGCCGCACGTTGTCCGCTGCTGGGTTCCTGCGTTCCTATTGGTCTGTTTAAAGTTTGCTATGAAGTTGGAGCGGATCAAATGTATTTTAATTTGATATCTGCGCTTGGGCCTTGCAAAACTGTGGGCCTTGTCGCCCAGTTGTACCTTAGACGCTAAAAGTATCCAATGTCGCACACCGGTTGGCTTCGGCGGGCTTAATACACGTCATATTTAATTTGCTCGTTTAAACGCTTGTCATGTAGACGCACGTCTGAAAGAAAAAGTGTTTCATATACGCAGAAACATAAGATCACATAAGATTAAAAAAATGTTTATTTCTTTAAACTATACAATATCTGTGTAGTATACATTATACATACATTGTTGAAGCTACCCAGTAAACATAATTGATATACTTGTGGGCCACAAGTATATTAATTATGCTTGCGTTTGTCGAAGAAAGAGCGGAGCTTCGCTCTTTCTTGGCAGTAAATAATACATCTTATCGTATCGTATAAGTTTAATAATAAACATATAAATGCCATTTTATAAGCAACAAAATGAACCAATTAAAGTAAATCTTCTACTTCTTCATAAGTTAGTGGCTGCAGCCAGTTGTGTGAAGTTTTCTTACAGTCTATTAATTTTTATGGATACACTTCAACTTTTTCATTTACCCTATTGTACAAGTTAGCCGATTGAATTTCATATTGCCTTTTAGTTGATTTTGTTTGGTTATCTTAGTTTTAGCCACGTACCTTTTACTTCTTTTAGGCAATTTACTAACATCAAATGACAACGTTTTATGAAATTTAAGAACAGTAACTGTAATAATGTAAATAATTTTCTCACTGATAGTAATTCGCTACTGGTAGAGTTCTGCAGGGCTTGCGATATATGACCTTTAAACGACAACATTGTACCGGTGTCACTTCTAGAAATTTAGTTTTAGTAGCTCCACCCCAAATATGAACACAATATAATAACACTGATTGCACCAAAGCAACGTATATCTGATAGGGTTTTTGTGCTAATATGCCTCAAAGATTTAAATATCCATATTTACTTACGGATTCTGTTATTGACAAATTCAATGTGAGGATAATCGCTGGTCAAGTATGAAACATGTAAAAATAATAATAATAATAAACCCTTTATAAAGCAATCACAAGACACAAGATTCAAAAATAAACTTGCCGTTCCAACATTCAGGCTTCAAAAAACTAGAGGCTCGTTTATGGGGAAATGTATAACCTTATATAATAAGCTTCCACAAAATGTTACCGACTTGCCTTTTCATAAGTTTAAAGCGCATGTAAAAAAGACTCTTATGAGTAATAGTAGATTATGCACCAAGGGATTAAAGCAGTGTCTAACGCCACGGGCGCCATATTGAACCCCGAGCGTAACGAGGGACCCTAGAGTTAACTCCTGAGCGAAGCGAGGGAGTTATGTAGAGTCCTAAGTGAAGCGAGGGGTTCAAGTCGCCTAAGACGAAGACACTGCTTTATTCCAGAGGTGAATACTCTACTTTTCATACCATCTGCGAGACAATAAAAACTCAGGGTTCTATAACCAATTACTTGGGTGGTTAAACACTGTCACATTATCATTATCACTATCACTATAACTATGGTTAAAATTATGATATTATCATGAAAACCATAAATCCAAAAAAAAAAATTTATTTTTCTCAAGCACGAACACGTCACGCAATAATTATATCTTAAGTAAAGCTTAAAACATTACAATAACTTAAAACATACGAGTATTTAATAATAATATAACAAGTATGAACTTAATCTACATATCGATTTACAATACGATACGATCAGCTGCTGGACCCTGTCAATGACCTTAAGTAGCACGCAGTACGAATATTAATTTGTTAACAATAAAATGGTATCAAATAAAATTCTTTTATTTTTCAACTTTGTTGTATATTTACTTTTGAAACAGCAATTAATTACTACACACAACTGTCGAAATAAATCTCAAATAGTCGACAACCTATTGACCCCAAATAAAAAAAGCTGAAGCACCTGGACATTTACCTACTTACGTTTTTTAAATTTATCAATAAAATACTGAATAAACTTCTAAAAAGACTGTATTATTGATGCTACAAAACACATTCCACTAAGCACTTTATTTACGTAAGCAACAAGATATTACAATTTTGAAATACGTAATGGCGTTAGCGGCAAAGTTTTAGCTATGAAAACAATACAACGGAATACTGTTGGTGCAAATTATGGAACAAATTGTAGAAACATTCTTTATTTTTAAATATGCCGCGTAAATTTTCCAAATGCTGTTTATCCGCTGGCAGCGAGTGTTCTTGCTTTACTCTGCTTTTATTCGTTTTTATCGATAGTTAATGGTGGCCGTCAAAAGATGGCGCTTTATGCATAAAACGTATTTTATCAATAAAAAATAAAGTGAAATGTAATTGTTTATTTTAGCTTGCAGTGTTATGTAGATAAATATTTTATAATTTTGGTAAAGAAATTATGTATTTAGAGTTTATAAAAACATTATTTACACAGGTAGAATGTCTTTGTCTCTAGTGGATGCACGCTACTGCTGTATGGGCGTAGAACCTTTGCCTTCCTAAGCTAGCATCTATGATAAATTTTCATACAAATTTTATGTTCCATATTTAAAACACTTTAATCCCTTGGGAGTTTCATACAAAATTATATCCCTTGGGATATAATGTCTTGCTTTACGTTGAAGTTAAGGGGGATCTAATTGAACATTGTCGAGCAGGTGGTATGAAAAGGATATTATAAAGTCAACGATTATTTGAATGATGCCAATGCCTGGTGTTAATTTTTCAGATAGTGAATCGTGTTGTTATGTATAACTATTTGTTTAAACAAATATTATTTTTGGTAATAAGTAGTAAAAAGAGAATAAATAATCTTGTAATGGAAGTTGAGCTCAAACTTCTGTGAGGTCAGCTTCCAATTGACGACTCTGTAACAATACAGGGAGAAAAAAATAGCCCTTGCTGGTTTTTTTGCTGGTTCTTTCCAGTACAAGGTCTCCCGCCGTAGACTTGTGAACCAATGGCGTAGCTGCTTTGACGTTCAAAAGAGATTGTAACAATCCAATTTGAATAAAAGATATTGAATTTGAATTTGAATTTGAATCTCTTCCAGGCTACCTTAAGACAGGAAAATAGGAAAAAGGTCAATCAAAGGGGAGGGTGCAGAAATAGGAATAAATATTGCTTGTGTGATGATAGCAAAGGGACATAAATAGCAGGACAGCGGTTAAGGATTTGTGGATAGGAAGTAGAGTCCGACCGAAACTAATTTTCCGGCCGTGGCTTCAGTTTCGGCCGAAACCGAAACTCACGTGGTCAAGTATAAAATTCCCTAAAATACTGAAATTTGGTGCATTTTACCCATTATTCTGCATTAATTAGGACATTAAATGGAAACACAGTATATTAATTTTGTTGTAATCATTTATTTAATATAATATAAAAAAATATATATTTTTATTATTTTTTCGAATTAAGTTCTCATAGCAAAATGTTTATCAGTTATCAATAATCAAATCACTAATAATTACTGTTTCAATAATTAGTATTTGTATTTTTAATTATTGTTTTAAAAAATGTTTGCGTCGGGCGATAACGCACTGACTAACGGTCGGTCTCAATATCCTATCTATCTGTGGATTTGGTTACTAGCGATAGATATTTGAAATTAGCTCTATACAAAATACGTCAAAATTCTATCTCCAGTAAACAAATCCACAGAGAGAAAGGATAATTGAGACCGGCCGTAAGTTGTGTTGCTAGGTTGCTACAGAGCTATCCGAACGGCGCACGTCAATTCCCGAGCAGGGCCGCCAGCGTCCGCCAAAGCGTTGCCGCGAGAAACGAAGTTAGGCGAGCGTACACGACAACTTCCGAAAACAGTTTCGGTTTCGGCAAAAGTTTCGGCCAATTCTGGCCGAAACCGAAACTGCCGCCGAAACTTGATTTTTGGCCGAAACAGAAACCGAAACCGAACTTTGGGTTGGACACTAAGTGACTACGAACTAGGGATTTGAAAGAATCTAGCGTACGCGCTCTCTTAATACCCTCAGGGAGGGAGTTCCATAGCCGGACGGCTTGAGAAGGAAACGAGTACGTCAGAACGTGAGTCGAGCGAGGCGGAATGTCATGCAAAAACCGGCCAAGTGCGAGTTTAGCTCGCGTGAAGAGGGTTCCGTACGATGTTCCCTATATTGAGTGATTT
Source organism: Schoenobius gigantellus (assembly GCA_963935595.1). Classification (NCBI taxonomy): domain Eukaryota; kingdom Metazoa; phylum Arthropoda; class Insecta; order Lepidoptera; family Crambidae; genus Schoenobius; species Schoenobius gigantellus. Next base: position 47,228,145 of record OZ012542.1, on the reverse strand, counting down.
ACCATGTTATTTTAATATCATGAACTTCTTATAGGTTTTCCTATAATCTATAAGTAGAAAAGTAATTTTTGTATTTTTTTTTCTAAATTTTAGGTTCAGTAGTTTCGGAGATAAGGGGGGGGGGGCGTGGATGGTTTTCTTAAATAACTTGGAATCTATTTATTTTAAAATTATAAAAAAATATATTAAAGATCTTCACAACAAGACTTTTCATTTGAAATGTCGCACGATGCAGTTTAAAATTTTTTTTCTTTAATTTTCCACCTTCCCCCAAAAATGAAATAGATTCGGACGTACGGAACCCTTAAAGTGTGGATTCATAGGTTAAATTATTATATTAATCAATCACAAACATTTATACACAAAAGCAATCTCTACCAACAAACTGATAAATAATTAATCCAATAGTTCTTTAGAATCGTTACGACAAATTCCATTCGATAGCGAGATTTATACAGCTTGTTTATTAAGTCATTGGACTCAATTCTGAAGCGGCCGCTAAATTTCCTAATTTTATTAAGGTGTCGCTGAACCATTTTCCTATTCTACGGTAACTGTCAAATTCAACTGACATTGCTAATTTGAATCTGACGTTTCTAATTTTAGACGGTCAATTCAACTTAGGTTTAGCCGCATAAACGCTATTCCACACGTGAGATTTTTACGCGTAAACTTCCTAAACTGACTAATTTTAGCGACGACTAAAATCATCCCGATTAAAATTAAAATCTTGCTAAAATCCATCATTATGGTAATGAAAAATACAAGTCGAAATAGAAATGAGGTAGAAATTTTAATTTTGCCCTACTTAATTGTTTTCGCCATAAATGAATAGGAAAATAAAAATAATCTTTTAGTAGTTAGAATTAACTATAGTATTGTTAAAATAAGATAAAAATGTACATTAAATGTAGGTATAACTGTTATCTATACAAATAAATAAAATTGAAGTGTCTGTTTGTAATGTCAAAATAACAAGTTTTTTCTAAATGGGTATGAATGTACAATGTAAGGTGCCAATAACAAAAACACATCTATACAAACAAATAAAATTGAAGTGTCTGTTTGTAATGTCAAAATAACAAGTTTTTACTAAATGTGTATGAATGTATATCGGGTATCAATAACAAAAACACAATTTAAAAAAAAAAATATGTCTGTCTGTCTGTCTGTTTGTTCCCGCTAATCTCCGGAACGGCTGAACCGATTTTGACGGGACTTTGACTATTAGATAGCTAATTATATAAGGTATAAGGGTACTTTTTATCAAGATCTTTAAAAAATTGCCTACAAAAATCAAAATGCCGCCAAAAGTTACTATTCCACGCGGACGAAGTCGCGGGCACAGCTAGTATAAACATAAACCCGTTTTAGTTTCTTGAACAACAAGATCCATGCATTAATTTATTTTTAATATTTTTACGATATAGCAACACAAACACAATTAAAACTAATCTTAGACATTTTAGAATTACGCTTAAGCTCTGCCTAAATTTAGTTGGCCTGTCACCGTAGAAGAGCACTTGCTTATCCGGCCATTTAAATTAAGATTAAATTTAGAAATTTTAGTTTTATGTTATTTAGACGGCGGGCGCACAGAATTGAGTCCATTATCGGCTGCGTAACGAACTCTAGCAAAGTCTCTATACAAGCCGGGCCCGGACAAATTTTTTTATTGAATATCGTTAAATTGGACTTGGGAGAGAACGATCTTACAAGAAATACCTACAAAACTGTAATCAGAAAATCTCTGATTTATTATTAGTTCAAATTTTAATTTTCAGTTTTATTCATGGCAGCGTGTGTTTTCTTTATGATTCTCCAACTGGAGAAGTACCTCGCTCCCGGAAGACCGAAACCCTTGTAGTACATACTTCTACTTTCTATCTCTACTCCTTATTTTACTTACGCGAGAGTATTTGTTCTTATATTTCCATTATTCACTCTCACTTACATTCAAATGATCAGTGCTGGACGATTGAAGCCTTTAAATCATGTGAGCTGTTTGCTTATACATATATCAGTCAAGTGTTATGAGTGCTACAGTAGTCAAAATGGAAAGAAGTCTAATTAAACGCTACAAATTTCAACGTCTCAAGCAGAAAACAAGTACGAATATTTCTATTAATGTCAAATCAAATTTCCATAATGTTGGCAGCCGGCATCCCTGCGGGACATGCGCCCTTTGTGCAAAGAGAATATTATGAAAAATGTTTGTGAGACCTGCCATGTTAGTCGTGCATTTGCAAATATAATATGATACACTATGCGAGTAGACAGGTAGGTACCAACGAAAAGTAGATATAACGGGGAAAATGTCGGAAAACATTTACTCGATGATTCGCCGGGGTACGTATATTAGGTGTATGGGTTATATCGCATCGTGCGTTCAGCGAGTGTTTTTGCCATTCCATTACGTCGAATTGACCTAATTTGAATATTTTTATACTTATATGCATGCGCATTTTTAATATCTCACGCACACACAAACTATACGCATAATAATAGAGAAAAAACGAAAGCATATCAATAAAATGTAGTTATCCTCAATAAGCCATCGCATACATCTGTTCCCTAACGCAACGTACTCGTATATTTCTAAGGCTGAAATTATCAAAACCAGTTCAGAAGTTAAGACGTTTTAACTTCATCTGTCATTATTACAGAGCGTTTATAATATTACATGGGATTTTATGGCTTCAATGTGGTAGTTGTTAGTAGGTATTCGGCCACATTAGTTTTTCATCAAACATGGGTTGCGAATTACAGATATTATTTACTAACTAGGAAAGTCTCTACAACAATTTATAAGCATCTGAAGTGATTGATTTGAAACTTTTGTATTTTATTTGTTTGTTGATGAATAATAAGAAGATGACAACATAAAAATATAAATATATTTTTAAACATGAATTATAACTAAGCTGGCACTTCCATGGCAATATTTTGGCTGGCTACCAGAGACATAAAATTTGTATCATTGCGCATATACGTCTTCAGTTATGATCGAATAAACATAATGATTACGATAATAGATTCGCTGGCGAGCTAACGAATGACCCAGCGCAAATGTCACGAGCGAACTATTTCACCATTTGGCGGGCGCTCGTTAAAAACCTACTCCGTGCCGGTTATAAAAATGAGGTGGTTGGCAGTCCGGCGGTGATTACAGTAAAAAATGCACCGTCGTCCTAACGTCCGCAATCGCTCATAGCTGGTCGGTCAGCTTTTTGAATAAGTGTAAAGTATACTGGTGATACAGATGATATAGATGAAAATAGGCTTAGTGTACCGCCCAAATGTTTCTTGAAACACAACGTATAATTTTAAATTCCCGCATGTTGCCAGCGATGACGTAAGGAACTGAGACGTGGTCGCCTACTATGGAGCTCATAAGACGGGCGATGGAGAGGGTTATGCTCGGGGTTTCCCTACATGATCGAATCAGACATAATGAGACGCTAGTGCCGATATTGGTGGACTGAAGTTTGTAGGATCCTAATACACGAGCACACCCAATACCAACACACCCATGTGGGCTGTCAGCTCAGCCCCTTGGCCTTAGAATAATAATAACGCGTAGAATAATAAATAATAGTAATGCGAGTGTTCGGTACTCAGTGCGATGATTAAAGTAAAGCAAAAATGACACCTAATCTGCTACTAGACGCGACTAGACTATTACAATGACAAGGGCTTAAAATCTAAGCCCTTGGCATCGTAATAGTCTCATGAAAACTACTTCTACTTCCATTGTAACTGGATTGGAGATTTCTCTCAGTCAGATTGAAGATAATATGATTCTCAATACACATTTAGGTATTTTATTCAAACTAAAAAGAAAGCAACTAATTTCTAATCAACAAATATTTTAAAATCCAGTTTACGGATTTACATATTTACAGTAGCAATCTATCAATTCAAACGTGAAAGCTGAAGTAAAAGTTACAATGACTTAGCAGATGAATGCAGAGTTTTTGATTACCGTCCCTGCCAGTACAAGTACAAATAAATGGATGGTGGATGGATGAATAAGGAAGGATGTTTTTAATCTAGCGTTACCTTTTCTTCTATTCATCACGAAACAACAACCAGAAGGCAAACATTACAAAGTTCTTTATCATGTTCTAGCTTAGCCCGAACTATTTTCGTTTTTACCGTGAAAATTCTACATTACCTATACCTTTTAAATAGAAGTACTAAAAAAATAACCTTGTAACATTTTGTCAGCGCATGCCGCTAAACCAATGCGTCCGTGTTTCTCGGAATTGATTAGAAAATATTGTTATTTTTTTAAATTAAAATATTATTCGTAATAATTACAATGAAATATATCCTATGGGACTCAGGAATAATATAGTTTTCTACTGGTGAAAAAATGTTTTAAATAAATTATTAGACAACTTAATAAATATTGAAAACTTACATTACTAGCGACATCAAAAATAGGCACAGAACTTCTCTCAATTCGAAGCACGTTTAAGAACATTCTAGGAATTTTTAGCTCGTAATCTTAATTACGACACGAGCGAGCGCCTAGATGAACCAAAGCTAAAAAAAATTACTTCGACAAACATCGCAGGTTTGCCAAACTAATTACTCCAAGCTCTAATTGGCGTCACGAATAATAACCGCCGAGTAATCAAAATTAATTCCGAGTTTTCAATAAAAGAAAAATTAACGATAAAACTTTCGCCGTTATAATTCCATCGCGATTTAATGGGGCAAACTTTTTTTATCATTCTTTGCGAGGACTGTGTTCATTAATCATGTGGTGAATACCATTGTCCATTTCCGTCCGTGTGTCAGTACGGGGTGCCAACTGAAAACCAGCACTGGCTGTCTAACGCCCAGCAAATGCTGAGATGTCAACCCTTTCGGTATGGGCACGGTCAGCGCAATAATGTCAATTGTTTTTTTATAATTTGTTGTACCTACTTTGTGTATGTTGCTGATGTGTAAGCTGGGTTTGTATCGAATAATTTTATCCAATTTTTTTTCATTGTTTTGCAAGATCATTATAATATTGTACTGGTGAACACTTAGGTTTTTTTGGAAGAAATGCATGTCAAACAAGCATGCCGTATGTGTGCTGTTACATAATTTCCTATTCGACGCATTTCGACTATCAATACAACAAAAATCAATATAATTTTGGTTTTCGACGCAAATAAATCTTAAACTACATAGTACAAATTAAGCGCAGACGATGTAAAAATTTTCCTCCCACGCACGCTCCGGTTGTGGAACGAGCTCCCTGCCGAGGTTTTCCCCGGGGAATACAGTATGGGGTTCTTCAAGAAGGGAGTAAATAGGTTCTTAAAGGGTCGGCAACGCGTTTGTGATACCCCTGGTGTTGCAGGCGTCCATAGACTACGGTAACTGCTTACCATCAGGCGGGCCGTAAGTTTGTTTGCCGGCATCGTAGTATAAAAAAAAAGAAAAAAATAATAAGATGGGTCCTAGGCACCAGTCATCACACCACTCTCCGCATCAGTCTAGCTGGGGTACTGATCAGAGGCAAAAATAAAATCGTGGGGCGCGTAAAATTTTGACTAATAGTCAGCCGCTCATATCATAAAAGCTATTTACATATTATTTACCCAGACTATGCTTCGCCCCACGATTTTATTTTCCGTCTGATCAATGCAGTAACTTAATAAGAAGAGTGGTGTGGTGACTGGTGTCTTGATTGAACCTATCTAATTATTTTTTAAGCTTTTATATAATTAAATCTTTATCATAACTATCTTTTTTTTAATAACACCGTTTAACCTAAAAATACCTTTTTTTTATTTTCAAGTTTTTAGGTTTTTTTTATTATGTATCTACTGTGTTCTATATATTTTTAGGGGTTTGATAAAAATGTAATGTAATTTTGTGGTAAAATAACAGCAAAGATCGGATCAACAAATGACGAACAAATGCGCGGGCGCGGGCAAGCGGTCCCGTGTGGCGGTCCCGACTTTGCCATGCCATATTGACATCGGTTTTGGGCTTATTGTGTGAAAGAGATCGCCTTTTAACTATGTATTGCAATATGGATTGCGCCTTGCGAGCACCAGAGAGCATATCACAGTTAGTATACCTAGTAATTATTGAAAATCAATAATTGGGAAAAAATATCGATTTTGCATTATGCCATATAACTTTTTTCCAAATATATTTGGAACAAAAAAATACATTGCATGAAATGTTTACCATAAACCTTCAAAACAAGCCACATTTTAATAATGGACGCGAACTTGGAGGAACCGGGTCAAAAATTCCCAATGGCTTTTATATTACTAAATTTAAACAACAAGCAAGTTAAATCGTCCAAAAATACAGCCCATTGGGCCTTACATGGTCATTTAGAGCGAGGTTAAAACAATATGGAAACAGAATCACGGTTATTACAGAGTATGGCGCCGTCTCGTTCTCTATGCGGTTTTAACATTGTTTTAAGTGATTATTATAAGATCCTGCTGACGTCACACACTCTGTAAGGAAAGGAGCGCAACCACAGAATAAATCTATACTAATATTATAAAGCTGAAGAGTTTGTTTGTTTGTTTGCTTGAACGCGCTAATCTCAGGAACTACTGATTCAAATTGAAAAATTCTTTTTGTGTTGGATAGTCCATTTATCGAGAAAGGCTTTAGGCTATATAACATCACGCTACGACTAATAGGAGCTGAGCATTAATGACAAATGTTGCAAAAACGGGTAAAAAATATACGGCGAAACGTAGTTCGCTGGCACAGCTAGTAATAACTAAAGTAGCGCAACATGACATTATTTGGTTGCGGTAAATTCGAAGTACCTCAGCCGAGCTGTCAGAAGATCGGGTCACGTTGTACTCTACTTTCCTTAAATAATATGGTCCATCATTCGTAAAGTTGGGTCAAGTATATAAAATACAAGAGAAAAGTGATAAGCTTGACAAACTTGACGCGGCTAACTATCTGTAGGGCTAGCACGAACATTTGCGTCAAAGTATTCGATCGTCATCGTGAAATATTCGTATTGGTACTAGTATTGTGTTATCTGTGGTATTGGAATGGTACAGCGCCCCTTCAGGGTGTACTTGGAACTAAAATTCTCATACAAATATTCCACGATGACGTCATTGACGATACGAATACTTTGACGCAATTATGTTCGTGCTAGCCCTACAGAAGGCTAATCTATATGTAACCTTTACCACTGGTAATTTGGACATTTCACGACATTCATATTTCATAATATTGTAAAATTGTAATAGTGAATGAAACTGATGCATGTGCAGTTTCATACACCTTTTATTACTATATTGCTATGGTGTTCTAAAAAACTTATTTTTATAGTACAGTTTCTCTAGCAAAAAATGCTATTAAGTTCCTCAATATTACTTTTTTGTTTTAATTTAATAAAAGTTTTTTTTGTTACAGATCAATGTATTTAAAATATGTCATGATAAAACTGTTCTGTAATTCATAAATGTTCACTTTCATTTAATTCGACATTACTGACAGTTCCTAAACACATTACCGGACCGTCAGTGGCACCAAGATTTACGGTTTTACGGTCTAACGATTTTGTAAAAAATAAACAAATGGTTACAACGATAAATGGGTTATTCCACATGGAAATATAACATTTCTCTATATTTTGTTTTGAAGTTTAAAACGTAGAAGTAAATCTGAACTCGTAAGATATTTTTGTGCACCTTGATAACATTTTGGGACAACCTGTCTACATTTCGCACAATATTTTATTTTAAAATCAATCAATAGGTACTTATAATTCCGACATTAGATTCCCAACGTACAATAATAGGTTGCTAGCCAAACTATCAAGCAAGCACGAACAGCTCCGAGATTTATCGGCGTAATAAGCTGGAGGATGAGTGTGTAAATCACGCGATGGGACGCGAGTGCTGCCGATCAGCCTCCGCGGCGGGGCGTTGATGCCAATCTGAACGGATATTAACACCTCAAATGTTTGACTGCATACCAGCCTAAGGCATGCGTCCATATTTTATAATAGGGAAGAAAACTTAATTATTTATTAAATGCGCGAAATGTAGGCTGTTAAAATTATTTCTTTTTCAGGGGTCCGTAACTCAAAAGGAACAAACGGAACCAGGATAAAGTCACACCGTACTCCGTCTGTCCATCTGTCTGTCAATAACCTTTTATTAATGTATCAAACTGAAATTTATATCAAACACTAGAGTCCACGGTCTTTTTCAGATGTGAAAAAAATCAAACTTGTAGTCAACGCGATAAAAAGATATGACCACTTAGTTGCATATTTTCCGATTTCATAAGGGAATCAAAACCTATAGACCACCGCGCGTAAATTCACGGGCCTGCTCGCGCTGACGCGTCATGGGAAGGGTGCCGCCCGTGGCGGCCCGAGGTACGCCCGTACGTATCCCCTAAATGTCGGTAACTTCAAAGGCCGGCGCGAAGGCGCGCGCGATTGCCTGTATTGGCTTGTAGCGGCCCGCGGTGGCACGTGCGTCTGGCGATCATGCGTCATTTGTCAGTATGTTCTAGCGATTGTGCTGTCGATATGGAGTGGTCGAACGAAATAATTTTAGATTTTTTAACTCTCTCTGTGTGAAACTCGTGAACCACGTACGCGCAACTACTGGTCGGTCCGAGGTGGCGCGAGCTTGCCCGTGGCCAAAGGCGCCTGTGTGAAGCCACGCGGCCCGAGGTGGCGCGAGCTCGCCTGTCGTCCGGGCTTTGCTCGCAAAATCACGGCCTGTGGGAAGCCGCCTTCAGAGCGTGCGGAACAGTAGGTACTTATCTTGTGCCTAAGTGTGTAGTGACGGAGACTTGGTAATACGCGAGTCGCGGTTGGATCATCCGCACGTATCACCTGTGGCATGCTTGCAACCTATGTGAGTAGAGTTAAATTTCCAGCACATTCTGGAAATTTGTCCGTTTGCTTATTGCGGCCTTAGATACTCGTATGCGTGTAACATTTTTAGAGGCGCGTGCAGAAAAGGCTTTGAATCATTATCGGAGGGTGAACAATGTGAACATGTACCTAGTAAGTAATCGTGAATACTAACTTAGACTATAATAATTTTATTAAAATTTGGATTAGATTATGATGGAATGCTTACCTAATTTTATAAAGAATCACGTCAATCCATATGCGCCCCACAACCAGCGACCTTGCAATGTCCCTGATATTAGCGAAGTCCATGGGCGACGGTTACCGCTAATCATCAAGTGGGCCACCTGCTCGCCTGCCACTTGCAGCCAATTTTACAATATTTGTAAATATCGAAAGTAACGTTTGACTAATACTCATTAATTTATTCTATTTAATATTTTTTGTCATTCCCGACTTCCGGCAACTCAGCCGGCTATGTACTCATCATACATTCGAGGAAGAATTAATTTGAAACATTGCGAGGCACTTCGCAGGACAAATTCAAGACCGGTGAAAGAGAAAGTTTGTATTAAAATTATAATTGAATTCTAATTTGTTAAAAAGACTAATTTGATATTCTTGACGAAATGAAATGTTCCCTGATTTCGAGGAAATTATCAAATTAACACTCAAAGCTTTTATTTAATATACCTACCTGAAATAGTAAAATAATAAAGCGTAGCATATTTTTTTGTTGCTCACTGCAATGTAGGTATATGTTATAAATCATGTGAATCAAAAATAAGTATATAATCATGTCTTCAATATTATTATGTCGTCACATTTTGCCATAGCTTATTTATAAGGTACTAGCTTTTGCCCGCGACTTCGTCCGCGTGGAAATCCTTTTTTATTGATTCCCTTTACAAATGCCCCCCCCCCCCCCTTTACACCCTTAAATAATGATTAATGGATAAAAACTATTCTTTATCCTTCCCAACAACTCAAACTATCTCCATACCAAATTTCATTTAAATCGGTTCAGTGGTTATTGAATCCCCATACAAACTTCCACCCCCTTTTCTCCCCCTTGAAGGGTGATTTCTGCGATAAAATCTATCCTTTGTCCTTTCCTGGGACTCAAACTATATCTATACCAATTTTCATCTAAATCGGTTCAGTAGTTTTAACGCGAAAGCGCGTTAGACAGACAGACAGAGTTACTTTCGCATTTATAATATTAGTATGGATTAATGTCACCTCCCACCACGTTGAGCGAGTGTGAGATAGGCCTCGTTTACGGAGACGCGGGGCGTTGCGCGGCGCGGCCTGCGGCACGGCCCGCACAGAATTCAAACATATGGCGTTGTATGAGTGCGTTTACGGAGAAGCGATTTTACACGCCTTTGCTTTTACACGCATTCGCCGACAATTCTCGATGAAGCGATGCCCGCCGCGTGCTTCGCTACACGCTTGAGGATGTGCCGCGGCGGGCATGGCGCGGGCGCCGCGGCGGTCGCCGCCACGCTTCCCGTCTCGCATCTCTATGAACAACATCGTATATTGCCATATGTTTGTGTTTACGCGTGCGATTATAAGTGCCGCTTCACGCGCCGCCCCACCGTAAACAGAAAAAACGTCGGACGTGCCGCGAGACGCCACGCCACACGCGACGCGCGACGCCCCGCGTCTCCGTAAACGAGGCCTTAGTCGGGAGAGCAAGAGCCTATAGCAGAGCACAGCAGATTGTAGGTGAGGTTGGTTGGGTCCAGAAGAGTATTGTTCGGAACCTCTTTAAACCCCAACGTACGATACGGGGCCATTTCCGTTTGCTTTAACGACTAGGATATTGTTATCTACTTTCATTAACATGTTAAGGTCTTCATATTACTACTTGAAGAATTATGAAAGATTTGAAGGAATAAAAAGTGACTTTAGCGAAACTTGTTGGGTATTTAATTAAAATGTTGCGTGCAAAATGTAGTTAGGTGGGTCACACGTTGGTCGCCAGGTTGGTAGATTTGACGATGAACGACCATTAAGTGCGAGGTAATAGAGAAAAATTTAATAGTTTTTTAAGCTTATGACAATTTTCCAATCAGGAAAATGCTTCAAAAATGAACTTATAACGCTAGTTTTAAGTCACAATAAAATGATATTAAGAGTAAAGCGAAAAATCATTAACGGTAGCGAAAAAGATGAGAAAATATCAAATATGAAATATATAGTGTGAAATTAAATTAGTGTGAATAATATTAAACTTATCTATTCTTAAGTATCTATTTAGAAGTGATCAGATTTTCATTCAACTGATCTCGTAAAAAAGAAGCATATTGAAATTAACCGAGTGATATTTAAACTAATTTAGCTTCGTCGTGTTTCAAACATCGGTAAGAGCGACACTCACGCATAACTAATGATTCGCCATATTTGCTCGCCACAAGTGCATGCGGCGCACAGACAGACCGTACCGACGCATTGTTGTTATTAACAGCCCCCCCGAGTGGGCCCATAAAATGCACGACGTAATCTGACCACTAGCATGGCTGGAGTTCACCAACATGTGAAACAAGCGATTATAAAGTAAACCGTTTGACAATTCGTCCATACAAATTTAAAAAATCGATGGTTTGTTTTTTATTACTTAAGTATTATAGTGAGCTTTATTCTTCGCACTACCAAACAATAATACCCCGTTCATTTTGTTTTTTATTTATATTACACAAAAATACACAATGTTTCATTGTAGCTTCTTTCAAAATGGCCCTGCATGGGTTTTACATCTTGTGCTCTATCCTATTATTTCATACGGTTAACAGATTTACTAATTTTACATTTATATGTTACAATTTACTTATAAATAGATCGGCAATCAATGACGTATAGCGACATTGAATTTGTAAATTGCAATACAATCGATCTGAATTTCAAAAAAATGAATGAAAAATGTATTTTTTTTAGATTGTGACATGAATGAAATATGTAAACATTAACCACCTTAATTATTTACTGCTTTCCAAAGGCGATATATAAGGTGTCTAGTGTTTGTATTTTTTATGACATAGAAAAGGGAAATGATATTATTGAAAATGTAGACTTACCTTAAAATATGTATTATTAGGTTAAAATCATATCTGTGGGTCGTGACGTCATCAGACGAACATATAAATACAGTGGGCAACGCTCAATCTTATTATTTGCCTGTCGGCTGTTACGTGAAGTGGTTGTCTGGTGCACGGCGCGATTTGCAGTAAGTCTCGTTGTTTTGTATTAGCTCAGTGATCAGTGTTTCATATTGGTTGTTACTATTCTGTATTTGATTAAAGCTAATTACCGTTCTTATTGTAATCATTGTTACTATTTTACTGAAGTATTAAAACACATTGTAATTCTTTTTTTTTAATAAATATCTCTCCTGATTCCTAAAATCAGAAGTGGGATTGGCCTAAGCCCACCAATAAAAAAAAGGGTTAACATTAATGGTCATTTGCTTAATCAAATACAATTATAATGTTTCAATCTTCTCGTTCTCGCTCTCGTGATACATCAATTGAGTCACAGCGCCAAGAGGCCAAACGAAAACTTGGCAAATCGCGTCGTCGCCACCACGTGTCTCGCTCACGGTCCGGCAAACAAAAACATTCCCGTTCGGACTCTCATTCGCACTCCCGTTCTCGGTCACGATCTCGTCATCGACACTCTCGAAGTAATAAATCCGTAAAGCATGCGCTGAGTACCATTTTGTCTCGCCTTGATGCTATCGAAGAGAGCACTTCGAATACATCACATACGTCACGGGCTGCACCACCGCCCATCCCCGACAATGTACCCCACTTTCGCCAATACGACAATCACCCTACAGACCCGATACAAGCACTAACGAATGTTTTGTCCACAATAAATCAACCTAAGCCTCACAGTTATTTCGTATCAAATTTTGATCCGGCGATTCACGATTTTGCGGTATGGTGTAGCGAAGTTGAGCGTGCTAAACTAACTAATAACTGGGATGACTTAGAATGTTTGTCACGAGTTTCCCTTTGTCTTAAAGGTGACGCTAAAACGTGGTTGAATGAGTGGATAACAAATGATCGTTCGTGGTCGAACTTTAAAAAAGAATTCACCTCGTTATGCCCTCGTAAACTTGATTACGCAAACATTCTATTTGAGGTTATGAACACGACATCTACTAAATTTTCTACTTATGCCGAATACGCTCGCCGTTCTTTATTGCGTCTCCGTATTGTTAAAGGGCTCAGTGAGGAATTAATGGTTCAAATAGTGATTCGTGGTATAAGTGACGCCCAAGTACGAGCGGCAGCAGCTAACGCCAATCTTACCGTAGAAAATTTAGTATCCTTTTTAGCCATATATGTCAAACCTGGTCGAATTATTACCACACACAATAACATGCGAACAACGCTAACAAGTAGCACTTTAATGAGAAAACGAACTGCGGATTTTCCGACGAATGGCTGTTTTGTTTGTGGCCAGACTGGACATATACGGAAAAATTGTCCTAAGAAACGAAGAGCATTCGAGGGTCAGACAAAAATTACGTGTTCATTTTGTAATAAATTAGGACATAAAGAAAGTGATTGCTTCGCCAAGTCCCGTTCCGCAATTCAAAACAATAGTCAACATAAAGTTAATTTATATAAAGAACTCAGTAGTGCTAGTAATAGTAATGACGTTATAACAGCCGTGATTCAAGGTATTCCTGTCGATGTTCTTATTGATAGTGGTGCTTTGAATGTGTCGTTAATATCCTCGGAGACCGTCAAATACTTTTCGGGACCAAGAAAAACTACTAATTGTGTCCTTAAAGGAATCAGTGACTCGGAAATCATTGCTCGCGAAAGCGTGACTCTTACAGTCCAGTTTAGTAATATTGCACTCGACGTAGATTTTATCATAGTACCCTCATTTTATATGAACACTTCAATTATTATCGGAACTGATGTTTTGAATAGGGATGGAGTTACTTTTGTGAGAACTAAGCATAGTCAATATCTAATGCACTCTTTAAATAATTTTAAAAATATAAACGTAGTAAGCTTTAATCAAATAGATCAAATAAACAGTTCTCTCCAAGGAAAGGAATTAGATTGTTTGATGAATACAATTGACAAATTTTCAAAATTTTTAATATCTGGTACTGCGACAACTACTGTTAAAACCGGTCAAATGCATATTAATCTTACCAGTAACGTTCCTGTAGCCTATCATCCGTATCGCTTGTCCTATGAGGAAAAACTCAAAGTCAGGACTATAATTAAAGATTTACTGAATAAGGGAATCATTAGGGAGTCAAATTCTGAGTACGCTAGTCCCATCATTCTTGTCAAAAAGAAAGATGGTTCAGACCGTATGTGCGTCGATTTCCGTGCACTTAACCGCATCACTGTAAAAGATCGGTACCCACTGCCATTAATCGAAGATCACATAGACCGCCTTGGTTGCTCAAAGTTCTTCACCAGCCTAGATATGGCATCTGGCTTTCACCAGATACCCATTTCTGAAGAATCGGTGCATAAAACTGGGTTTGTAACGCCTGAAGGGCATTTTGAATATTTAAAAATGCCGTTTGGGCTTTGCAATTCTCCTACCGTATACCAACGAATTATTAATAATACACTTCGTAAATTTATTGAATGTGGGGACGTTCTTGTGTATATTGATGATGTGCTCCTCCTGAGTATGTCAGTAGAACAAGGGATAAGTCTACTAGGCCAAGTCCTAAAAACCCTTACGGAAGCTGGTTTTTCGATCAACTTACGCAAGTGCACATTTTTAACTACAGAAGTAGAATATCTAGGTCACGGTCAGGTTAGGCCGAGCTCCAGAAAAATTGAAGCCTTAGTAAATACCCCTGCACCCAGAAATGTCAAACAGGTCCGACAATTCCTGGTCCTGGCAGGCTATTTTAGGCGTTACATTAAAAATTATGCAACTAAAACCACCAGCATCTCACGCCTTACCAAAAAGGACGTCCAATTTAAATGGGATCATGAGCAAGAAGAGGTACGACAAGACCTCATCAAACAACTTACTAGTGAACCTATTCTTGCCATTTTTGATCCAAACTTAAAAACTGAACTTCACACGGATGCAAGTAGCATAGGTTATGGTGCTGTGCTGATGCAAGAGCATAGTGACGGTAGTAAGCGTGTAGTGTCCTATTATAGCAAAGTCACCCAAGGCGCGGAAAACAAATACCACTCATACGAGTTGGAAACTCTGGCGGTTGTCAGGGCATTGCAACACTTTAGGCATTACCTGATCGGTATCCAGTTTAAAATTATTACCGATTGCAACGCACTAAAGGCTACAGAGCGCAAAAAGGACCTGCTTTCGCGTGTTGCTCGTTGGTGGATTTATCTACAAGATTTTAACTTCACCATCGAATATAGAAAAGGCGTAATGATGTCTCACGCCGACTATCTAAGTAGGAATCCACCACAAGCGCATATAAATCATGTCGATAGGCCATTGAACCGGGCGCAAATTGCACAGTCTGCTGACAACGAAACCCAGGGACTCATACAAAAGCTTAGGGATGGGGAACTGGATTCTCGTCGCTATGTGTGCCGAAACGATCTATTGTATTATCGCTATTCACCGGTAGGCGAAGAGACACGTCTTCTATGTTTCATACCCAAGGGCCACAGACTTAGCTTACTACGAGTGTTCCACGACGATCACGAACACGTAGGCGCAGATAAAACATTAGATCTCATCCTCAAGCATTTTTGGTTTCCGGGTCTCCGACAATTTGTTAAGAAGTACGTTTCTCTCTGCCTTATCTGTATTTCAAAGAAACGTGTTCCAAGAGCTCCACGTCAACCCATTACTTCATGGAATAAATCTGATGTCCCCTTTGATGTTGTTCACGTCGATGCCTTAGGACCCTTGCCCGAATCTAACAATTTTAAATTTGTTTTTATATTGATAGATTCATTTACAAAATTCTGTTTGTTATACCCAATGTATCGACAAGACTCAAATGATCTTAAACGCATAATTGATAATGCGATTTCCCTATTTGGAGCCCCTAAATTATTAGTTTGTGATCGTGGTCGCATGTTTGAAGCATCTACTTTTACTAGTTGGGCATCGGAACAAGGCTATGAGCTTCACTACATAACACCAGAAATGCACCATGCCAATGGTCAAGTCGAGCGTTACGTCAGAACAGTCTTAAATATGATTCGTGTTGAGAGTCATAAAAATCCTAACTGGTCTGATGCTTTACCCAAAATTCAGCTAGTCCTTAATATAACTAAACAAAAAAGCACTCAACTGTCACCACTAAATTTGCTAGTCGGCACTGATAAGACCACGAACCCTTGATTCGCACACTTATTCGTGATGTTGCTATTGATGATTCTAACCCTAATCGCGAAGCATGGCGAGAAATTTGTAGAGGTCGCGCAAGAGAAATGCTTAAGCAAAACCAAAGTAAGCAGGACTCTTATGTAAATCGGCACCGCCATCCTCCTAAGACCTTCAAGCTAAATGATCTAGTTTTCGTAATTAAATATTCCCAATCGATCGGTAAACTAGATCCTGGAATGAGAGGACCTTACCGTGTCACTAAAGTTTTAGCTAGTGACCGTTATGAGCTGAAATTATTGAGCGGATCTCGAGGAAAGACTACCCAAGCGGCAGCCCAGTATATGGTACTGTGGAAAGGGGAATGGTGTCCTGATAGCTGTGCAATATTTTTCGAGAGTAAGTTAACTTATATTTTTATGTTACAGTTACTTTGTCACTTATATACTCATGTGTGAGCATGGAAGGATTACCCCTCAAGCGTGTGTAGTACACGAGGTACTGTGCAGCCATAGTGACACACCACAACAGCAGCATGTATTTGGGACAGCGGATTTGTCCGGTAAACACATATTTCAGGTATATTGGGCGCATGTCCGGCAGGCATACAGTTTCGTATGTATTGGACGTTATGTCCGGCAGGCACATGATGTTATGTGTATTGGGCGAATGCCCGGCAGACATACAGTTTTGTGTGTGTTGGACTTATGTCCAGTAGACACATATGTTGTGTGTATTGGGCGAATGCCCGGCAGACATACAGTTTTGTGTGTGTTGGACTTATGTCCAGTAGACACATATGTAGTGTGTATTGGGCCATGGTGCCCGGCAGACACGTTATTGAACGTGTGTAGGTGTAGTTTAAGTACGATCGTACAGGTATGAGAAAGAATGAGACTCTGGTAGATGAAGAATGTGACTAAAGAGTGTGAGAGAGGTTTAGGTAATTCTTTTAGAGCGTGTACACAAACTTGAAAGAGGGCCTCGAATGTGTGATGAATGAAAGAACAGGCAAACTCAACAAAATAAGATTATTTATTTAAATTTTTATGGTGTTTTCTTAGATACTGATGATGATGATGACGATGACGACTCCGTGCAAGCTGGACCCTCTTCTGCTCCTGCTAATTACCTGAACGAATTCTCAGCGAGCTTAGCTGGAAAAGATGATATTTAGGAGTGTGGCCGAGGACGGCATACTGTCAGGATAGGCCGTATTAGGTTAAAATCATATCTGTGGGTCGTGACGTCATCAGATGAACATATAAATACAGTGGGCAACGCTCAATCTTATTATTTGCCTGTCGGCTGTTACGTGAAGTGGTTGTCTGGTGCACGGCGCGATTTGCAGTAAGTCTCGTTGTTTTGTATTAGCTCAGTGATCAGTGTTTCATATTGGTTGTTACTATTCTGTATTTGATTAAAGCTAATTACCGTTCTTATTGTAATCATTGTTACTATTTTACTGAAGTATTAAAACACATTGTAATTCTTTTATTCTTTTTTTTAAATAAATATCTCTCCTGATTCCTAAAAGTATATTATTAATATGAAGATTAAAATTCTTTCCAAGAATTGAACAGAATACAGGTCGACATGAAGTTTTGAATTTATATTTAGAGAATACAGCATACAAAATTCAACGCACCTTCCTCCAACCAACTCACTGATTACATTTGAAGGGGAATAATATATAAATACGTTGCATATCGTCCTTTTGTATTTGTCCCGGTGTCTCCTCATACAGATTCGAGTGTAATTACCTCTAGGCTTATTTATGGAACCGTGTAGGCAGCAAGTAAAGGAGAAAATTTCTTGACGCGCTGTGAATCGTCAACACATTCCGCCTTATTACAAAACATGGACTAAAGTTAGTCCTGGTTTAAACCAGGACTAAGTTGATGCTGTCTCTATCTATGTATATTGACACAAGTGAAAGCGCACTACTTTTAAACCAAGACTAACTTTAGACCAGGTTTAAACCAAGACTAACTTTAGACCAGGTTTTGTAATAAGACCGATTGAGCCTAATGTGATAGCTGCTGATATCACACTCTACACAAATTTGAATATGTCGAACTAAGGTCGTGATTGTGAGTAGTTCAGGAGTTTTCGATTTGAATTGAAACGTACAAACTTATGAAAATCTAAGAAAAGAAGAAACTTTAAAAAATCATTTTTCTCCCGGGTTTTGCGAATCGCGGTGCTCGGGGAATACCCTGAAGTTGACCTATATCTCTGTGTTGACTAACTATAAAAATAAGCGCGTGAATTGTAGCGTGTTTGCGAAAGTAATGTAGGTGATAATAATATATTTTCGCCTTACATTGAAAAGTACATTAACATAACGTTAGTGTTAAATGAAGTAGTCCCCCTAACGAATATTTTGTTTCTGTGGTCAATCTCAACAGGGACTAGCTAGCTGTGCGGGAAAGATTATTATACAGGTGTAATGGAACACCGAAATCTAGACACGCCGCAGCATTCCCAACCATGAGCCAAGTTCAAAGAAAAATTAAGGAACTGGCGATGCGACGCGTTGTACCCGTACTTTTGACCCTTTTACAACTAAAAATCTATTTAAGCTACATACATGAAATTTCACATATTCATTAAAACTTCTTAGCTTGTTTAAAATCCAAAGTTTCAAAACCGGCATTTCGATGATTGCTTGACTGACTAATACATCAAAAATCTAACCTAGTTCCAAATGACCTAGCAACTTGATATTTGGCAAAATGTTGATAATGAGTATTTATTAGCAAACTAATAATATTACAAGAACCATTTCCCCTGATTTGAATTGGCTAGTTTTTTACCAATAAACCAAATTTTGGAAACTATAGAAAACTAGCCAATTCAAATCCTGAACTTGAATTACATTCCAAGTGAAATAAATGAATTGTGTAAATAATTGTCTGTAAATTATTAGTCTGAACTTGGCACACATATACTCGTAGATCTCAATTCTTTTGTCGGCGAAGTCAACATCGACGCATATTCTTAATATTTAACTTGGCTCTCATTTCACAATTATGTTTTTGATGGGATAGTACTAACATTGACCGTAATGGCTATCAGGCTAAGAACTAAGTATAGCCTGGTTTTCCCTGGCCCAGTTCCTGACCGTAATGGCTATCAGGCTAAGAACTAAGTATAGCCTGGTTTTCCCTGGCCCAGTTCCTGACCGTAATGGCTATCAGGCTAAGAACTAAGTATAGCCTGGTTTTCCCTGGCCCAGTTCCTGACCGTAATGGCTATCAGGCTAAGAACTAAGTATAGCCTGGTTTTCCCTGGCCCAGTTCCTGACCACCCAGAAGTCGGCAACTGCGCATTCTACTTTCTATACAGTATACTGTCACAGTCCCAACGTGTTCTTACTACTGGCCTGCACAGTACCCATTGCGTGTCGGACCCATAAAGTTGCGTTCACACGGAGCGAGCGTCGGCATAGTGCTCGTAGCTGACCAGACCCCTTAAACAAAAGCCACACGCTAAGTTTTCCGCAGTCGTTCCGCAGAAAAAATGTATGGAAATGACATTAGCTTGCGACAACCTCACGTTATTTTTTCCGCAGCTAATGAAATCTCCATACATTTTTTCTGCGGAACGCCTGCGGAAAACTTAGCGTGTGGCTTTTGTATAAGGGGTCTGGTAAGAGTGGGGTCAGTGGACAGCGGAAAAAAATATTTGAAGTAGCTGGCCTACAGTTACTGACAAGTCAGAGCTTGCACAACCTTGTTTTTACGGACCCAGAATTCCCTCACTGTCTGGCAGCTACTGGGCGCGTGAAAACCGGGCTGATATTAGTGCGACACGCGACGCCGACGCGAGGCATCTATTTAGTAACTTAACCGCGTAGCTCATCGTCATGTTCGTCGTCGACCGCTAGTTGTGACTGGCTCTCGGCTCGGGTTTGGCGATTCAGCAAAAGCGCACTTATCATTCTTTTATTTTTTTACAAAAACGTCGCCCCACACTAGGATTTTTCTCTGCCGTGTCGTGGGTGCAGTTACTTACAAACATAGAATCTCACATGCACATACGCCCAGACCGGAACAAATTTCTCTACGCCATACAAAATATTTGTCCCATACGGGAATCGAACCCACAACCCGTTGCGCAGTAGGCGATCACTCGACCTCTGCGCTAACCGTGTCGTCATTGTATGAGTATGATGACGCGTGGCGCGGTTTGTAAGTAAGATCCTTCTAGACCCATTACTTTTATCAATAATATGTCACTATTGCAGTCGCTATTATATCTGTACCGAACAGAGCATTCTGACCGAGGTTATGCGCCCAATCAATAGTGTATACCGTGTCATTTTAATTATGTAACGTGAAAAGTTGGCTGCATCTGTTATTTCCCGGCGGCCAGTTCCGCGTATGAAGGGATTAATGTAGGTCATAAATTTGGAATCCGAAATTATTTGAGCGGAAGAAAACTTGTTTTTCAGCCAGAGGCGACACAACGCATTACAGGGTGTGTTTTTGGACCGTTAGCAATAAAAGATAGGTGGCCATCTGCGGGTTAATTTTACCGACTTATGAGAAAAAAGATACATATTTTCCGATTTCACAAGGGATCAAAACGTATAGCGAACTTCATATTAACCTATATAGATTCATGATATTATATGGTAAGAAGTCTTACTTTCTTTTTAAGAAAAAATGTGGAAACCGTAAATATGTTGTTAGGTATTTATATACTTAGACCAGCTTTTGCCCGCGACTTCGTCTGCTTCCCTTTTTATTGATTACTTTTACAAATCTCCCCCCCCCCCCCTTTTTACACCCTTAAGGAATGATTTCGGCGATAAAACCTATTCTTTATCCTTCCCCACAACTTAAACTATCTCCATACCATATTTCATCTAAATCGGTTCAGCGGTTATTGATTCCCCAAACAAACTTCCACCCCCTTTTCTCCCCTTAAGGGGTGATTTGTGCAATAAAAGCTATCCATTATCCTTTCCTGGGACTCAAACTATGTTTATATCAAATTCATTTATTACTTTTAAAAAAAGGATCCAAAATATCATTGTGTCGTGGAATATTGTCTTAGTCCTTGGGAACTCTTTCAGTATTTCTGATGCTATCATGGTTTAGTAGGTTACATAATAAGTTAACAAAACATTTTTGTAGATTTTTAAATTGTAATTTTAATAATTGGTAATATTTTCATTTTCTGGTTGACACTGTCACCTGTTTCATTTAACTATATGTTAATGTGAATGGAATTATAACTTATATAATGTTTAATCATAATCGTTATGATAAGAAAAAAAATTATACACTCTAATGGCCAACTACACTAACCTACAAAGCTAAGCTTGGGACGATCATGAGTGGCATTTTGTAACATTCTTCTCATTGAAGATGGGAAGTGACTGTAATCTTCTTGGGTTGTCTTGGCTGGAACGGGGTTGGTGAAATTGACCAATATTTGGATTATTAAGTTTTTATTTTCTCCAATATGTAAACTTATGTTACCGCGACATACTATGTGCTAGATGTGTGCACTGATTTTTGTGTTGTAGTCTAGTATAAACTATAATATACATTAATATTGTTCGAGGCATAAGCGATTACAATCTATTTATTTATTTATTTAAGAAAGGTACACATATACCTTTCTTAAATAAATAAATAAATTTCATCTAAATCGGTTCAGTAGTTTTGGCGTGACAGCGCGACAGACAGATAGACAGACAGACAGATAGACAGACAGACAGAGCTACTTTCGCATTTATAATATTAAAGTAAGAATAAGTTTGTACGGAACCTTCGATGCACGAGTCCAACTCGCACTTGGCCAGTTTTTGCCAGCTAATTAGGTTTTATTCAGAATCTTTTTGCCAGCAATGCTGGTTTTACTTCCACTTTCTTATGATACAGTATGTCCACTTTTTCCGAATTAGCTTTGAAATAATTTTTTATAAATCAAATATTTGGTTGTTCAATATGTTTAATGTACTTAAATATCTTGCTATAAGATATTCAACTTTTTATTGTTTAATAACCATACTTATTTTTCATTATCAAGTAACAGTTAAGAAGTAATATAATTTCTATCTAAGCTGCCCTTGATTCGAATCATATCATTCATGTGTTATAATGTATTTTTGATCATAATCGTAGAATACGTTATTGACGCGTTCGCCAACCGTACACTAGCCATAAACACTTCTTCGCCTACTTCAAGGCGTATACTTCGATTTACTTTATTCATTCGCGAGAGAGTAGCAATAAAGTGAAATATATCGAGGGTTCGCATAAAAATATTGTGTTAGGACGGGATAACTTTATTACAGGGCGATTCGGACCGTTCCAGTTGAAGCCGAAATATGAGAATGGTGCGAGTACTAACGTGGTTACTCTTTATATAGGTCACAGGGCACCGATTCTGCACTTCGACAAAGGTAGCCATCATCAATAACGTATGTAACACGCTTGCTTGATGATATTTGAAATGATATAAAAATATTTCTGTTTTGTGGTTATGAAACGTACTCAGAATCTTAAATAAGTACTGCCATATGCCTTGTGTCAGATTCAAACATAGGCTCAAATAAAGCTCCTTGACCATTGCAAGATATTATCGATTAATGTTGAAGATTACTAACTATTAGAGGCAAAAATATGACATAGAAGAAGTGTTTAAACTATCGTGTACTATTGGCCTTCGAAATAGCTAGGAATCGAAATAGCTAGCATATTATCTGGCCGAAAATGAAATGTTTCAACTAAGTCCTATTTTCGGGAAAATGAGACATTCCATTACAATAATATAAGGCAGTCCGACAGAATATTTGCGCGGCCCTTGATGGCGATCGCCAGACTTGTGTACCTTCAAGTGTCGTCCTCTTGTCGTGCAGGCAAAGCAAGGGTGCTTGCGGCGCGTCGGAACGTGAAACCGAATTGAGACGATTCTCCGGCCTCTTGGCTCAGCCCTAATTGGGTCACTGTGGAACTAACTGCCCTTGTGAATCGCGATTGATGCTGGAAGATCCATCCGGAGTTATATCGTACCTCTGTTTGCTTCTATGAGTAGGTAACAAGTGGTCCTCAATTATACGTGGCCTTGTGGTGAGAGTTTTCAATCTACATCATCACCATCTTGACATACCGACCGACTTACCCACTTTACTAGTAAGATGAACATAAAGAAGAAAAATTTTATCCTGGAAGGTACGTTGCAAAACGATAACTGTAACTGACCATCATTACTGGAAGTTTAGTCTTAGAAAGGTCTTAATACGGGATTTTGTGTCGAGTGTTGTATATTCAATAGTAAAATTATAACACTACCAACATTAGTGTGGACTCTCTAGATCAGGTTTTAGCATTTTTTTTATTGCTGCAAGTGGCAGACGAACAGACGGCTCACCTGATGGTAAGCGGTAATCGCCGCCCATAGACTTCGCTAATATTAGGGACATAGCTAGGTCGCTGTCAACTTTGAATACAATGCTCTTTTCAAACCTCTCTTGAAAAGGGACATTCGGGAAACACAGCAGTGGGAAGTTCGTTCCAGAGGCAACATGTTCTTGGTGAAAATGAGCGCTAAAAGCGAACTGTACTAGACGGTATTGCTTCCAGAGGTAATATGGATGAGCCCCACTGAGGGATCGAGTGGTACGATGATAGAAAGGTGATGTTGGTACCAAGTCGAACAGTTCCTCGGAGCACTCACCATTGAATAGGAGGTAGAATACACAGAGAGAGCTGAAGAATGTGAGTAAGCCGATGGTGCACTACCAAGACGCTCTATAGATAATTTTTAATCTAACTGATCGGGAAATTGTGAAGCGCGGTATCGTTAGTAGAGAAACATTTACGATTTTGATTTAAGCAACAAGTCCTAAAGGACATTGAACCTAATAGATATTTATCTATTTATATTACCTACTAGCTGTACCCGGCATGCGTTGCAATGCCACGTAAATGCCTTTTTTTTGCTAGGAACCCTCAAGGTCCTCCCCAGAACACCCTACCAAAGATTCATTACAATCTGATGAATGGTTTCGGAACGCATAGAGGACAAACAAACATAGTAATACATTGATTTTTATATATAAAGAAGACTAGTGGGCCCGACAGACGTTGTCCTGCCCGATTGCAGCGCCACCTACCGAGTCTAACTGTACGTTTAAACCTTCATTGGACCTATTCAAACACACACAGAAAATTTCGTAAGAATCTGTCGAGCCGTTTCTGAGTTTTAGCGAGACAAACACACAGCGTTTCATTTTTATACATATAATTATAAGAGATTCATTTTTATATATAAGAAGATTACAAATAACATTAGTAAACTATTCAAAGCTTCACACCCATAGAAGGACATTGCTGGAAATTTCTACTAAACACAGGCAGAAAAAGAAATATTAAAGGAACACACATATTTCTAAGCAATTTAGATCTTCAGTGCCATTTGTTGTGGATATCAAGACAGCTTCGTATTTTTCTTCCGCCAGATAATTAAATGTTCCGAAAGGGTTGGAACCCTCAATTTGTTAAGTTCCAGTCTCAAGTTACTAAATACGTTAAGCAGCAGTCAATTTTGCAAATTTTTTCCTACTAAGCTCGTATTAGAAAAAAAGATTTCAATAAGCATACAAGCAAAGAATTAAAAAAGAAATTCGACAATTCGTTTTATAAATATTTTTATTTTTTTATTTTAATTAAAGAATTTGAAGATTACATAAGAAAACGTATAGACACGAAAAACATAATAATACTACAATATACAACGCCAGGCTAAAATCAGCCTCTTCCAGTCAAGAAAGTGCGTGCAGTTCAAATAGTGATAAGAACGTGTATGAATATCAAAAATATAACAATAGGTACTTGATAATATACAGCAGACACAAGCACGCGGTTGTCACGGCGCGACCAGTTTGCGACCTTGACATTGTCCCGCAGCGCTACCCGCGCTTAGGGAAATTTGAACGGAAGCAGACGGAAGAAGCTTTCAGCGTGGAAAATAAACTACTGAATAAATTATGGATACGAGGTTAAACACATGAAGGTTGAAATTGTAAACAAAACTCTTCAAAGACAAAACAAAACAAAATTCTCGCAATACTCAACCTTTTTTATAGGGACCACAAACAAGTTTCAGTCATGGTATGCGGGCCGCAAGGAAACATTATTTAGGTTATTATTTGGTAAAAAACGCAATTCAGAGTATAGCTGATCTGGTCAGCCGTTAAAGCTTTTTATAGGACGATATTTTTCAGAAAGCATTATATCCAGTTGTTAAACAAACGGTCATAGCGCGGCGTACTAGAAACGATTCTGCAAATCGTTCCAAAGTAAATTTTTTAACGTTGCCCAGCTTTAATTCACAATAGTGCGCATTTTACGACAGGCGCCCGACTAAATGCTTAGCATGAAGATTAATCAGTTCAAATTATTTGACAGGGTTGACCGTGCACCGATACGTGAGGACTTGATGTAGGTTACAGGGTGCATGCGGATCCAGGTCGCCAAGACTCGTATCGATTGAGAGGTCGCGCAGCCGCTGTACGCGTCGGCTCAAAAGTCTACGCTGATCTTCATCACCTCTTTTCCTACTAATCCGATGTTTGTAAGCGTATAGAGCCTTCGATGGACGTGATCGTGTACTTTTCCGTAGATAACGAGTGTAGCTCAAGATTGCTCTCCCACGATGTCTCTTAAACCAGCCTAGTGCTAAACAAAACATAAAGCCGGCAATGTAACTTAACCAATAATTAGGTTCCTCTATAAACTTGCATTTAGCTTTCCTGAGATCCCTTTTTAGGTGCTAAAAAATTGCATCTGTGTTGAATATTGATTATTAAAATAAATTGCGATTGGTCAAGCGGGTTTTAAGCCGCTGCCGAATAAATTCTTACTCGTCGCATAAATTTTAATGGGTTTCAACAATGAGACATTTAAATACCTTTGGGCACCAAAAATATGTAATTGAATGTGAATTTTCGACGTTGATTGAATTCAAAATTAATAACTGCTAGTGTACTAGCACGTTAGCAGTTGTTACACAAGAATATTATATCAAGTACTCAATAACATGTACTTAATTATGTCAAGTAGGTATTCGATAACATGTAACTGAAAACTAGATAAAAGGGATGATATTCGTAAATGTCTTTTGAAGCTGTTCAACGAGTTAAAGATATGGAATCTTACTTTTTGTATACTTATTTGCGGAGAATTATTGTTTTATTATTTTTCAATTCTAATCATCATTACAACAGGCTACATGACAAAAATTTTTTTTTGCTTTAATAGAAGCTCATTCATATAATAAACTGAAAGAAAAAATTTGTTTTCGAATAACTAAAAAAACAACCAAGATATAAGATATTAAAGATTTTTCTCCATCTCTTTCTAGCAAAACGGCAATTCACATGGAGTTTATATGGCCGTACTAAACAAGGACGTCACGATTGATGTCAGAAAAACGGTTTTTTAATACAATGACTGCAAACCATAAATTAGAATGGATATACCAAGCTTGTATATATAAAATGCCAAAAACAAACAACACAAATAATCCTGTAAGGTCTCAGTCATCGATCACACCTCACATACAGATAGTGCAAATGTTACTCTTAGCCGTAAAGCTACAAAAAACAACAATTTTGAAAAAAATGAGAGTCCAAGCGATTCCGATATGACAGTTGACAGTATTTTAGGGACTACCCAAACACCGACGGAAATCCCAAACATAACCACACCACATTTCAGTAATATTGATACAAATGAGGAAACTATTACATTCAATAATTTTAGTAAATTACTAGATACGAAACTAGAAAGTATAAGTATTAGATAAAAAAAACTACATAAAATAAAGACAGAAATTTTATTGGACATCAAAACTGCAATACGAACACAAATCAATAACACAATAGAGAAAAATAGACAGGAATTAATACTTACTACAGACACAATAAAAATTGAGCAAAAAAACATCACTGACAATATAAGCGTAATTGATATAAAAATAAAAAAAAATTGAAGAACAGCTCAGAGACATGAAAAATGCAAGAAAAATTGTAATTTATGGACTTTCGGAAACAACAAATGAAACTTAGAATGAATTATTCTTAAAAATAGCACAAGCATTTCATGATATCATGAACATAGATATTGACCCATATTTGGAAGAGTTAAAACGATTGGGAAGAAGGGGGAGCCGTAGACCTGTAATGATGGAGCTAACAAACATAAGAATGACCAAATATATTATCTTAAACTCGAGTAAATTCAAAAATAGCGGATTATTTGTACAACCATTCATGGAAGGAGAAACACTCCAAGAACGGAATGCCCTATTTCAAAAAATGAAATCTGAAGGGAAGAAGGGAAGTTATGCCATCATCAAACACAATAAACTTTTTGTAAATGGTATAGAATACAGCGGAAATGAAAGCTTAATTAATACAGATAAAATATCCTCAGAGTCAAGCGTTCGAACATCACCTGTTGATAAACCAGCTAAGAACTGAATAAACCAGAAAATTTAGTTATTATTTGCCAGAATATACAAAACATTGGAAACAAGAAAGATGACATCGAACAACTCCTAACAACCTCAAAAATTGATATCTGATTATTATCTGAATTATGGAAGAAAAGAGACTATTGTGACACAATCATACTACCGGGTTATAAGACAGCATCAATATTTTGTCGCAGAAATCATTTGGGCGGAGGAGTTTGTATAATAGTAAGGAATAATATTGAATACCGCGAATTAATAGACATTGTGGAACTCTCAAGGGAGTTTATAGTAGAAATAAGTGCTATCGAAATACCAAAAATGAATTAGGGGAGACCAGGCCAAAACCGTATAGCTAAGAACAAACCTATATAAAATTGAAATAAAGGCAAGTTACATATTCATAATCAACTCGTTTATTAGAGACACTCATTGGCTATAGAAATTAACAAAAAATAATACTAAATTCATTATAATAACAAAAAATAATCAACACAGACTAAACCTCGACGAATTACGATTTTGCCCCGGGGGGTGGACAAAACCGTATAATATATACGATATTGCCCCATACGTTATTAACGTGAAGTCAAGCAACCAAAACATTCGAAACAATCCATGTCATCTTCATCCCAGCCAGTACAGCCTTCGTGTGCCCATCCTTTACAGGTAATGCACTGCACCCAACCTTCATCCACTCGACTTTGTTACGCCATATTCTTCTTGACAATACAAACAAATATTTTCATTATTTCTAGTGCACGAACTTTTCGTTTTTGATTGTTTGGGTGATTTGTTCAAGTTAAAGTTTGGTTTCCTCTTCTTATCCCGGGAAATTAATTGTTCTTTATACGGAAAAGATGTGATCACTGCAGTTTACCGCACCTTATACTGGCCGATTTTACCCCATACGGTTTTGCCCCAATGACCATAAGCAACATAGATCAACATTCACTTGTCATATAATGCAGACCCGGCACCAAAACATAGTTGATAATTAAGTAAATATACACAGTTTCACGTTCATAACATTGCACTTACCTATTTATCAAAATATTATTTACAATTCAAACTTTTGGTGACGATAAAATTAGATAAAAACGTACAAAAATAATATTTATATGATATATTGTTAACGTTCATGCCTGCAGCGACAAGTGTCGGTTGACAGATTGATCCTATTGGCTACTTGCCGTGCTCGACAAATGAGCGGCTAATTCTAAATAATAACGGATACAGCTATACTGTACGGTTTTACCTCGGTATACGGTTTTGTACAGGTCTCCCCTACATTATAATGCTTATATAGAGCAAATCGTGAAATGAATATTATTTGAACAACAATTAATTAAGTTACTAACAAAACTAAACACAAAATATAAAAACAAGCATATTCTAATAATGGGTGATTTTAATATGAATATCAAAAATAAGAAAAATAAACAAATCTTAGAATTTTTAAACTTAATGAAATCATTTAACATGCATAGTATAATATCTGAGCCCACTCGAGTAACCAAAACATCATCCACTTGTATAGATTTGGCATTCTCGAATAACACACCTGCAATAACTGAATGTTGTGTCCAAGACTATGGGCTCTCGGACCACAAATCTTTATATGTTAGATTAAAAAAAATTATACCCAAAAATGAAAAAAATTGACAATGCAAAAAAGAATATTAACAGATAAAAAAAAATTAAAAACTTAACGAATACTTTTTAATGTCTAATCAAGCAATAAGTAACGATAATGTGGTTAAACAAAGCCACCATGTGTTAAATACTCCAACCAGTACTATGTTTCTATCTCCCGTAGATACTGAAGAAATATATAAAATAATAAAGTCGATAAAAAATAAGCATAGTTGCGGCATAGACGATATCCCGCCTATTTTAATCAAACAATGTGCGACTGAGTTAGCCCACCCCCTCACACAATTAGTTAATCAGAGTTTTAAAGACGGTCTATTTCCAGATCCGTTAAAGATATCCCTTGTGAAACCAATTTATAAAAAAGATGATATTTCAAACCCCAAAAATTATAGACCAATAGCACTCTTACCATCCTTCTCCAAAATATTTGAAAAAGCAATGTGTAATCGAGTGTATAAATATCTAGAAAAGTACAAAATTTTAGATGAATGTCAAAATGGTTTTCGAAAGGCAAAGTCTACCACAACAGCAGTATATCGGTATGTTCAAAACGCTCTACAACATATTAATGACAAAAATCTCATGCTCGGCTTGTTGCTTGATATGACAAAGGCTTATGAAAGAGTTTCATATAAAATTTTACTAACGAAATTGTATGGTTCAGGTATTCGTGGACCAGCTTACGATTGGTTTAAGTCATACTTACACAATCGCAAGCAAATAGTGCAAATAAACCACTACGATGAAAATAATGAAATTAAAGTCATACGGTCAGATGAAAAAAACTTAACTGGTTCGATTCCCCAAGGTTTTGGGATGTGTTCTTTTCCTGCTTTATATTAACGACCTTCCAAAAATACTTAATAATAGCGAAACCTTACCGGTTCTTTTTGCTGACGACGTATCAATTTTATTAAAAAGCGGTAATAACGAAGACCTCAGCCCTCTTATACAAAGAACTTTAAACATTACCACAGAATGGCTCGCAGACCACAATTTAGAGATTAATTACAATAAAACAAAAGTTATACAATTTAGATCATACAAGACTGTCCCCTTAAACCTTGACATCAATGTTAAAGATATAAAATTACCAGCTGTAGATACATTTAACTTACTTGGTATTGTCATAGACACAAACTTAAACTGGAAAGCACACGTAGAACATATTAAATCAAAACTTTCAAAATTTATTTACGCACTGTATGAAATAGAATGTAGTACAAATTTAGAAACTGCACTATCAACGTACTATGCATACGCTTACTCATGGCTAAAATATGGCATCATGCTAGGGGGTAACAGTGTGAATTGGCATGAACTATTTATATTGCAGAAAAAATGCGTCAGAATTCTAGCAAACATAGATAACTCACAAAGCTGTAGGCCATATTTCATCAAGTTCAAAGTTCTTACACTACCAAGCATATATATTCAGGATCTTTGTTTATTTGTTTTCAAAAACCCACATCTCTTCCAAAAAGATATTAAATCCCATAATATTAACACGAGAAATAAAAATATAAATAAATTGTATCAATCTCCTTTTAAAATAAATATGTTAAAAAATAGTCCATATCATATGGCAGTTAAAATTTTTAATAAATTAGATCTTGACATAAAAAATTAAAATAAATTAATAAAAAAATATTTTTTTTTTATTAAAAAACTGTTTTTAATAATAATAACAATTAACTCTTTATTGCACAAATAATACACGTAACAAAAGAAACAAACTTTAAAAAAAAAGAAGAAATGTACAAGTAGGCGGCCTTATTGCTATAAAGCAATCTCTTCCAGGCAACCTTAAGACTGGAAAATGGGAAAGGGATAATCAAGGGGAAGGGTGCAGAAATAGGAATAAAAAAAACCGATTGTGTCATAGGGAAGGAAATTACATTACAATAAGCGGCTAAGGATTTATAGATAGGAAGTGACTACGAACTTGGGATTTGAAAGAATCTAGCGTACGCGCTCCTTGAATACTCTCAGGGAGAGAATTCCATAGCCGGACGGCTTGAGAAGGAAACGAGTATGTCAAAAACTGAGTTGAACGAGGCGGGATGTCAAGGGATAAAATGTAATTAGATCGCAAAGTACGACTCGAAGTATTGGACCGAAAAGAGAAATGAGACTTAAGATAAGGTGGAGATATTGGATGGAACAAAATATTGTAAAGGAGTGACAAGACATGTAAGTCTCTACGCTGTCGAATTCGTAGCCATTTGAGTTGAGAGCGATAGTAAGAAACATGGCCAAATTTTCTTAAATTAAAAATAAATCTAATGGCCACATTTTGTAGACGCTCCAGCTTGTCGAGAAGTTCCTCAGACAGATCCACCCAGGCACAATCAGCATAGTCGAGCAGTGAAAGTAAAAGTGATTGTGCTAATGCTGATTTAGTACTAATTGGAAGAAAGTTACGAAACCTGTTGAGTGAACCATATGCAGCATAGATCTTTTTGCGTTTTTATTCCATAAATGAATTCTTAGGACAAAATAAATAACACAATAATAAAATAACTCATTGTTCGAGTAAATATATAACTAATTAAATACATATTTGACAACTAAATTTAATTAATTCTTTTTATTGACATGTCTTTTTTTTTATATATTATAATTGTAACATCTGTGATACTGACATTATTTAGAGCTTGTATTGTATAAGTTTTAAATTGTAAATTGACATTATAATCATATAAACTCACTAGCAATTTTGCAAGGGCACCCTTGCAGGGTTCATGTTTGTAAGTACTTATAAAAATGTAACATCTAAATGTATAACAACATGAAAGCAATAAAGGAATATGAATATGAATATGATCTCTCTGTCTAATCGCTTCCAAATTAACAACTTAAAATGCTTGTATCTATGTATTTCTAAGCTGATTTTAATTCTGATTTCAGAGGATTGTATCTTTTTCTACGGTATTTTAATATTTTATGACAAGACGAGAAAATTAGAATTCAGTCATCATCCCTATTGTTACTTGCAAAAACATAACGGCATCAATTGCAATTAAAGAGTAGTAAAATTTATTGGTCGAGCATTTAGATGATTATCTAAAGAGAGCGATCAGAACATTCACGGTCTTATTACAAAACCTGGTTTAGTAGTTCTTACTTATCCTAAATGTTAGTAATAATTCATTTTATGTGTAATTCACAACATAATGTAGACACAGTCTACCCTGTCATCGATCATTTTAAACTGGTCTAAAGTTAGTCTTGGTTTAAGCCTAGAGCGCTTTCGCTTGTGTTTAATACACATAGATAGAGACAGTGTCAGGTTTAAAGCAGGACTAAGCTTAGGTCATGTTTTGTAATAAGACGGGTCAAGATCTTACCGTCAAAAAGTTTTTAAACACTGTCTTAAGCTAAAACAAACTTGGAAAAATTGGCCATTACTCCATCAGGGTATCCTGTTTAGTATCGCCATAAACAAAAAGAAATGAAATAATGAATTAATGTCACCAATTTATTCATTTTAACAAATGTACGAGTGTGTTTACACACACTACGTTGGTATTCCTGAATAATCATCTTGCCAGTACGAGTAAGTTGGGTAAATGTGACAATTCTTAAAAATGCATGAATCACATAACACTTTCATTGGAATATTGTTGAAAAACTTGGAATTACAAGCAAAATGACTTTTTTAAACTTCTTAAAATGTATCAAAATATTATTCATCACTTAGTAGTTTTATTCAGTAAAGGAATATTCTCTTTCGTAAAAAATATAATGAATGAAGACAATTCTCGTCCTTAGATCATAGGATCACAAACATAGTACCCAAAACGACGCGTGATTTCAGTGAAGGTGATCGATCTTGATAAGATCGATCACCTTCACTGAAATCACATTCTTTTTCACAGAATCAAACTGTATTTCGACCCTGACTTCCTCTTATGTCAAGTAAGTCTCTAGCCCTCCTCGTCAAGGGTGTCTTTTGAAACCTAATAGTTTTTGCGGGATTAAAGTGACTTGATAAAGGCGGATTCAACCTGTTCACGGGAACACTCACAGCCAGCCCCTTGAAATATATATCTGTTTGTATCAGATTACACAATAACTTTGTTCAACGAGGTAAAAGCAAAACTAAATTCGGTTTCATTATGAAGTATGGTTGTATCAGTCAAAGAAACCCTTCAGTTTGGGGGAGCGGGGGCGGGCGGGCGGAGCAGGCATTCATTTCATACTTACATTGTGTTTCTGTTTGTTTTTGATATTCCTGCAAATAGGGAGAGCTATCGATACCACTTTAATCTGTTGTCGGTTCAACTTGTACGTGTAATTAAAACGCAGGTTTGCTTTTGAAGACAAACTCTGGATAGGTATCGTTGTTTGTTTGGTTTGAATTTCTGTTTTCTCGATTGAAATTTCATTATTCAAATATAATTGATCACGAAGAAGAAAGGTTTGTCGATGTGTTCGATGCGTGTCCGGGGACACTCGATTGAGTGCCTCGCGATTTGAACAAGCTCGTGAGTTCGACATTTAAAGTTTACTCGTTAACTGCGCCAAAGTGGCAGCAAAATGGCAATTTGCACAGCATTATCACAGCAGCATCTAAATTCTCATCTCGCTCCGTCAAACTAGCTTTGTGAATGCACGCTCGGAGCACAACGCTTGTTGTAATGGCCCCATAAATACGCGGGCGCCAGTTAAAAATTGGCCTATTTAGATTAATTTGGCGCATTAAGATTATGCTGGCAATAAACGGCTTTCGTGTAGCGTTAGGGCGTGCGTCCATCAGGTGAACGTGCGACGCTAAAGGAGATTCTATCGAGGCCATTAGAACGAGATTGCGATTTAAAATATTTGTTTTTCATCATTATATTTGCTTCCGGGAAGATCGACCGTACAGAGAATTTGTTTTTTAAAGACCTTTCACGTGTTTATTATTATTATTCTCGGCAAAAGGTCCTATTCTAGGAATTAGGAGTTATTGAAATTATATACAGGTAAACAAATCAACAACAAATATCTTCATTATTGACCTTTTTTTTCCATATCTGTATTGAGTAGTATACGAGAATAATATTTTTTTATACAACTAAGTTGACAAATTAACATATTGACCACCTGATAGTTAGTGGCAACAATCAGCAGCTACAGTGCATGTGGTTCCTGTGTGACTCGTAGCAAATCTGCAACCCCCATAAGAACCACAGTGTACGTTGCCAACTTATGACATAAGGTGTAAAGTTACGGTACCTAGTAAATTCACTGCCATATCTGAGCCTTCAAACCAGAACACAGCAATACCAGCACTACAATACTACTTTGCGTCAGAAATAGGCAAAACAGAGGTATCCAAGCAGGCGACCCTGGTACGGAGTCTCCCTCCAGTAACTATTTTATTACATACACTGTTTACAAACAGCTAATTTCAAGCGAACGTTTATCGCAGACGGTGGATGAAAGCACGCCATCATCTCATCGCACAATAAGGCGCAGAATCCCGCGCATCGCTCGTGTTGCAAATATCTTTCCTTTCCGCGCCATAAAGCGGCGGCGCAAATTAAATTAGCCGTGGCCGCAACGCACGCAGTCGTGACGTCACAGCGCGCCGCCCGCCGCCCGTTAGCGCGCACGTGTGAAACCCGGCTTATTTCCGCGGCCTGTCAAATGACGTGCCGCATCTTAATGTTGGCTCATTGTGCTCATATAATGACAGGCGTGTCGTTGAGATTAAGTACCTAATTAAATTTTTTTTTTTTGCATGATAATGTCTGATTGATATTTTTGTTTATTTGCAACAGGAAGCTCTTCTTTATCACTAGATAATAAAGTCAAAGACAGAAGCGAGCTTTCGAAATTTAACAACACCTCGCCAATATGACTGCTATAACAAACAACTGATTTAAAATCACATTGAAAAAAAGCTTTGAATACTTTGTTGAGTTTATATTATTTTTAACGGACTTCAAAAAGGAGGAGGTTCTCAATTCCTTTGGTATTTTTTATGTATGTACACACACCGATTACTTAAAGATTTCTGATCCGATTTAAGTGATTCTTTTTTTGTTCAGTGCGAAAAAGCGGCTATTTAGTATCATTCAAAATTTAATTCAGTGTGGCCCAGTAGTTTTCATATTTTTAATGAGTGAGTTACATACGAACATGGCAAGGTAAATAAAAGCTTGTCGCGAGTTTTACCTGAGCACCTAGATGAACAAGTAAACTAAATACTTACGAGTAGGTCCTTAAATCTCGCGACAAGCTTTCTTATCAGATATATTGTGTAATAACATTATAAATTAATAGTAAAAGATTTAAACGAAAAATTTATTTTATTCTTTTTAGGGCATTTAAATAAAAGCTTGTTTTTTTAAAAAAGTTTTTAAGTTAAGAGTATTCTGGGGTTTGCCTCGGCTCAAATTTTAATACATACATACAAGTGTATTAAATTTACTAAAAAGATTGAAATAATAAAAAGAACCGATTTCAAATACACCAAAAAGTCATAAATTTATAATATAGGAATACATAAAACATAACAGTTTTATATTGAAGTCGGTGCCAAGCAATGATCACCTGAAAGTAAAAAAAATAGAACAATTAGGATGCACATAGTTAGTTAAGATTTGGCATTAACTTGAATATAAAACTATGATGTTGTATGTATTCTTATATTTATTTATGAAGGTTTTATTTTTTGTAAAAAAAAAATGTACAATAGTCCTTCGAGCCGGTTGAGTGGATCAATCATCATTAATAATCCACTTATGTAATAATTATGAGTCATGAATGTTGTTAATGTTATGATTTTAAATGCTCCGCGATTTCGATGTCGAGTGCGAGCGCCACAAATGGTGGTCATTAACAGATCGTTGGTCATGAGGATTTTCACATTTGAGCTCATCTATTTCCCTTGAAATAAAAATTATTCGTGGTCTGGGTTTTTATTAGTTTATATAATTACTCACTTTATTATTGAAATCGGCGTGAAAATGATGTCTGTGAGAAATTGGCAGCAAGTATTGTTTTTAAAATATCGGAGCTATCTTTTAAAAACAAAATAAATAAGAATTGTAAGCTGCAAAATTATAAAAGAGCTTCATCTTAATTTATATGAACGCAGCTGTAAGTAGGTACTTGTTTGATCACGCGCCGATGACACTACCATGACAATTAATATAGGATGTATTAGCATATCGTGGTTATTTAAATATGATTTACAACAGAACAGTAAGCTAGGAGATGATTGGTTGGACTGGTTTGTGCGTAGTCAGTCCTCGTGCAAAACAATTAAGATAAAGTTGTTTTAAGTTTATCCTTATTATGAGTACCTTTAATTATGCGAAACGCTTGCTTAATTGAATTCCTACATATTGGCATTAAGGAATATCTCTTTTTTGGCAAATTAGGTATTAGTTAGATGGCTTTCTTCATCATTAAAACTTCCCGTGAATTATAAGTAGCAGAAAGCATGTTTCCTACTCTATCCTCCCGTGCCCTCCCATGCCTACTATCATCTACTTACCTTATCTACTATTATAAATTTTATTCTAATGTCTGTAGCATTGAAATAAAATTTATCATAGTAGATTCATGTTTAGTATTGAAATGTTTGAAGTTATACAGTTTCAATCTAGTAGGCATCCAGGAGAATGAGGCAAACAGCCATAGTTCACTGGAACGTTATCAATAACGCACAGATATTATTGGAAACGAAATGCGTGGTTGAAATATTGTGGGCCATGGCTTGGGTGTTCGCAAAATTAAATAACAGCGGGAATGCTTGGCCGACGTAGACTGAAGAGACGGGACCAAAGGGTGAAAAGGACATGATGTGCGGAATAATTGACGGCGATTTTAAAAATGTTTTTTAACGTAGTTCCTCAAATAGTGGTACTTTTAGTCGGTACAAATCATGCGGTGAGTTAGTCATCTCCCAATAGTTAGAAATTTATAAAGATTTATTTATTATGGCCATACATAACATATTTTTGATTATAAATACAGCCAATCACAAAGTTTTGGTGTTGAACGTCTTTTAATATTGCGTAATTCAGTTACTTATCGTAGATATTTAAAAGAAAATTAAATTATTGCCTTTTGGTATTTAAAGTTTTAAAGGAACTGGAAATGTGAATATGGACGTAAATGTGTAGCTCAAAATAGTCTTTTTTATTTGGATAAATGGTCACAACCTTTC
The DNA here is from genome assembly GCA_963935595.1 of Schoenobius gigantellus. Lineage (NCBI taxonomy): Eukaryota > Metazoa > Arthropoda > Insecta > Lepidoptera > Crambidae > Schoenobius > Schoenobius gigantellus. Next base: position 47,190,628 of record OZ012542.1, on the reverse strand, counting down.
CTATTTGTTAAGTAAAACGAAACTAGAAACTATTTTGTCTTTTAATAATTACTGTTTGGTAATTACTTGTTGATTTTTCGCAACTGTATTAAGAAGGTCATTTGATACACCTGCAAAACTGTCATTCAACACTGGTCTCGAGACTTGCCTGTGACTATAATGAATTAGGGACATACTTTTTGCACTTGTATCAAAACTACTTATTAAAAGATCATATACTAATTGGAAATTAAGTCTCGGTATATAACCCATTTGTTGAGCCTCATTAAGGTAAAGGTGCTAAGGTAGCTGTTTCTGTGAATTATTCACAAACAAATGTGGCGTCTTGTTTTTGATACTACAACTAAGTAGTCTTTGCGCGATTGGTACACTTAACAAAAAGTTTTCTTTATCTATGTGTCTGTTGTCAAGTGATTATTTTGAATGTGTTATTTTCGAAAGCAAAGAACATAATTTATCATCTAAGTTGATAATAAGGAAGGATATTAAAGATTAATTTTAGGAAGCTACAATAAACATAATGCTGTTACATTATAATCTCTTTGAATATTAAATTTTAACTAGTGAATTAAAATCCAATAAGAAAACGAAACGAAAAAAATTAAACTTTAATCTTTTTAGAATGCAAGAGAAAATAACAAGATATAATTTGAATGAATATTTAACTGAACTAACCCCAACAGCTCTTTACCATTAGATTAATGGATCCCGAGCCATTAACACGATCAATAACGGCATTTAGTTTGAAAGCTGCAATATTTCACATGTTCCCATCTCGACGACCCGAAAACAGGACGGCAGCGTGTAACGTGGGCACTTATAATGACGCACCATAGAGCCTGATGCGAGGTAATAAATGCGCCATCTTACCAGTCTATTACGGGCGGGACTTCGAAACAAATCGTTGGCAAATGTGACAGGCTTATTGCAGGTAGGTATTTCGAAGTAAACAGTTATGTCGGAACGGGGCACGTTCCCCGGGGGCACGTGAAGAAAATTGCACCTCAGTACAACACACGTACATTATGTATGTTTACTGCAATAAATATCATATTTCAGGGTATTTGTGAAGTGGAAATATTGATGCACATTTCTATGTGTTTGTCGAGGGAGAGAAATAGGTTGATCGTGCAGATCACAGTAAGATACCGAAGTAGAGCCAGGTGTGGTGATTTGAGCTAATGGCAGTTCTCGCCGCGCTAGGATATTCGATTGATGACAGATTTTGGAATGAATTTGATTGATATCCAACACTTCTGCATTGCTCTACAGCTCTGGTGTATTTCAATCTCAAGCTTTTGGCAATAATTCGGCAATTATTAAAGTCGTTAAAGTCATTTCGCACTTTTAGGTTAACTTCCTGTTTTTATTGTGGTATTATTAAAATTATTGAAAGGTTTATGGTTTAGTATTATTTGGTAGCTTCATTGAGGCTTCTTTGGTAGCCTCTTCTTGCTGCTATATTTATAAACATTATTATGTTTTTATAATTTTCTTCAATTTTGCACAGTTCCATCAACAACATTTCTCAATTTTTTTTGTAATCTCAGAGATAATGCCTCGGGTATTAAGTCTGCTATTTGTGTACTTTTTAATACTATTGTGCAAAAACGTTTAAATAGGTATATAAATCAAAAAAATGCGTATTAATCATAAGCGATTAAACTTTACAAAAGTAAAAGCGTTTTTGTAATCTAGTGAGAGTTAACTACGACAATTGCCTTTGTTGTTGACATATCAACTTGTTTTCCCTGACGAGTATCAGACATATTTTTGAAATAGACTTATATTTTGGTATTTTTGAAAACATTCCTGTAATACGTCCCAAGAAAACAAAAAAAGTATATTTTAATGGAATGATGTTTACTTGACTCGTGAAGACTAACTGGGTTATAAAGTATAAATCATGTGTCATGCGTATCAAGTTGATGCTCTCAGATTTTACATAAAAGGCTTCAGAAGTATTTTTACGGCCTCCATTCAATGATTTGAGCTGAGCACGGCTTGCAAATCTGTTACGGGCCGTTTTATGGTTGTAGATATCAACAAATTTCGTTCAATAACGTATCAGCGTCAGCTACACAATCTCGAGTGCGCCTCGTAAACGCATCAATTTTACGTATATCCTTAAAGCCATGGCAAATCTACTGCCTATAAAATTTGATTGGGACCAGCGTTCCGAGTCCCATGACGCCGCCATTGTTGTGTTTGGAACCGACGGAGGTAGACAGCAGAGCTCATTTTCATTGTTCATTATTTAGAGGTGTTTTACGGCGGAGCGCAATGGCCGCTTACCTCTTACCCCTAATCTTTATGATCGTATATAAAACGTAACACTAAATACGCCTGGTATAAACGGCAGAATTACGACTACTGCTTCGGCGTATACGTGTTCAGGTACGCACTAGGTATTTATGTGTCAAGATGTTTGTCTACATGAACACAATCTATCGTTGCGATTTACAATTTGTCTAAAATTTCCAGGATAGGAATGCGATTTAGTGCTGTGATATCGTCTAACACTAGTCCTTCGGCGATCGCCAAACTAAAAATAACATTTCCTTAATAGAGTACTGTGGTTGACCTTATATTGGGCTCTTTAGGTGGTTGAGGTTGTCTTAGAATAATAACTAAGGGTTACGCATTATGATCAAAATGCGATCATGTCGCATAAGAAACAAAATGATTGCATTGCATTGCATAATGCACATTTTAAGAATATTAATATTGTAAGTTGAATATTCAAAGTTTTCAAAGGTAGAGGGAGACTTTGTACTGGAGTCATCAGAGCATGGATACCTCTATTTTGCCAATTTTTGCCGCCAGGCAGTGGTGTTGACATTGCTGTGTTCCGGTCTGAAAGTGTACGACAGGCAGTGAGTTAAATGGGTACTGTGACTTTACACCTTATGTGTTCAACTTGTCAACGCGCATTGGGGTTCCTGCGTAGGGTTTGTTGATTTGCAAATCTTAGAGGAACCACAATGTACTATAGGCGACTGTAGCTCCCATCAGGTGGGCAGTTTGCTTGTTTGCCAATTTAGCTGTTTAAAGGAAACTTTAGATTTTAAATTTCATTTCACGCTGTAAAAGAATACACTTTAGCTTAAGCTTTAAATCCTCGTCAGTTTTAATATGAAGGCAAAAGCACTGTGTGGTTATAATTTAGAAGGGTATAATGACACGTCACGTTTACAAGCTATGTGCCCGGTGGGCCTATCCGAGAGCCCTAACGATGTTTCTGAGGACATAACTTAGCTTAATACGTGTCCTTGCGATTAACCCACCAATTTAATTCAAATTCGTTAACCTGGGGCGAATCTGCCCAGATACACTTATAGTTGTATACATTTTACTGGAACAATTATGAACTCTGTCCTTATAAAATACGCGAGTCATTCAAGCAGTGATCAAATGGAATGAAATAGTCTTACTCTAATGATTATGTTGAGGGCATTAAGTACAATCAAACACAAACACGAGCGTCGGTGGCGCAGTGGACTCGGCACTTGCCTTCCAATCGGGGGGTCGGGGTTCGAGACCCGCCATGTACCAATGTGTTTTTCGTTTCGAATTTCATATGTACATTTGTCTGACGCTCCTACGGTGAAGGAAAACATCGTGAGGCAACCTGCATACATCTGCGAAGAAATTCAATGATGTATGTGAAGTCGACCAATCCGCACTGGGCCAGCGTGGTTGACTAAGGCCTAATCACCCTAATATAGGGTAGGCTCGAGCCCCTCGGTGGGGACGTATATGGGCTGTAACGATGAAACACAAACACACAAAATAGCTTCTTAGCTTGATAGAAGTGTTAAATAGCACTATTGCATCGTTGATCTGATTGGTGGTAATATAACTTAAATAAAACCATTAAAATACAACGACTTAACATTCACCTATTTATATCTAGCGACAGTTGCAATAGAAATATTCCTTTTGTATTCATAACACGCCCAACCAGCGAGGATCCGAAAATCAAACGCGCTATTAAGCTAGAATTTATATAACCTAGCGACAATAAACGCAAATAGAGAACCACTTACCTACAACGACAAATAATAAAAATGCAGTAATATGTAAATAATTGAAAAAAGCATTTAACTTAAAGATAAAGTGGGTCGAAGTGCGAAGGCGCCCACGAAGGTGTCACCCCACCCCCTAAGATACGATAAGATAGTATAGTCTGTCAGGTAGTCGTGATATTCGCCAAAACCGTGACACAGTGTTCTAAATCATTTATGGTCAAATCTTATCGAGTAGAAGTCAGATCTGTAATTGCATTACTTTGTCATCGCCAGATTTGTGGTCAAGCTCAAGAGGATAAAGACTTTGAAAAGGACTTACCTTAAAGCCGGTGAGGGCGCGGATCTTTGCCACGCGGTCATGTCCGTCCGTATCAGCATACGAGTATGTTTGCTAAACACACCCAAAGGCATTATCCGTATATTGTCAGACTCAATAATAATACCACATCACCGGGCTTTAATGATGGTGACAATCTATCGTATCGCCTCATTGTATAAAATGTGATATGTATTCGTTTCGTAAACATTGTCCAAATTTTTCATCACAAATTCGGGCTATACTTAGAACGTAGATTTTGAGACTCACTGTTAACTTGGCTCAAATCGTCTATTGCATTACCCGAGAGCGGCTAAATCAAAGTGATATAATAATATGTAAGCGCCTTGAGGTAGTCGAGTCGACTTGGTTGCTGACATATTATGTTTGTGGTTTGTTGTTAACATAGACATGAAGATTTTTGCTACGCTCATATGAGGTTGTTGTCAACCGCTTCGCAATCAATTCAATTCAATTCCAAATTGTTTATTGTTGTCTCACACAGATATTAACAGGTGGTTATAATAAGGTAGGTGCAAACATTTATTTATCTATGTGAGAGACTGGTATCCGTACTAGGAGACCTGTATTACAGATTACCAGCCTCTCCGACTCTGAACCAGGTGATGAGACTTTGGTAGGTACATACTTAACTAAATCAAGTTGAGTAGGCGTGTAAGCTTGTGTGTGCATGTGTCTGTGTGTGAATTAATGTGAGTGTGGGTGTAAGTGAGTGTAAGTGTGTGTGCGCGTGTGTCCGTGTGTGTATATACATATATATATATATGAACATGTAGAATTTACGTGCTATCTCTATAATTATTTTGTATAATTACAATCAAGTTAGGGTTATGAGGGACAATTAAGATGATGACAATAAAGGGATTTTCAGTGTCATCATAGCTTAGGGACTTTAACCAAATCGTCGTAACTTTTTTACAATTAAATTTTGTGAGTAAATACATAGCAATTTGTTTGCTTTGTTGTACATAAGACTGTTTCTAACTCTGTCAGTGTATCGGAGGACTCTGTCAGTGTATCGGAGGACTCTGTCAGTGTATCGGAGGACTCTGTCAGTGTATCGGAGGACTCTGTCTAGCACTCTGACTAACATTATGTTTTATCACACCGACTAATCTTTCGAATAAAGAACCTTTCTAGTTTTCGTAAGATTGATACATTCATTTCTAGTGACATTGCTATGCAATATTCTTTTTCTATTCATGAGAGGTGAATCAATAGCATGTTCCTCCTGCACTGTGCCTTTCTATTGACTTCCTCTATGATACGATGCCTGATTTCTCCTTTACTTGTTGCATGAATGTTCTGCGTGGTCTTCCTCTCTTTCTCCCCGTTTTCTCTTTTTACGGACATATATTTACACAAATAGTAGGTAATTTAAGAGCAGCGTATAATGATTTCGATATAATATGTACGAAAAACTCTCAGCTACAGTTAGCAAAAGGTGCCCTCTCATTTCCTTATTCAGCAAGTTTGATGGAACGGCTAACTAACACAACTAAATTAATAAAGCACAAGTAATAAAGTTGTTTATCTTTAACTTTATCCTTAGTAGCATCTGTCTATGCACATATGCTATGTCAACACACCTCAACCCTCGATCACTCGCGCGGTTTTTAGCCCCGTGAGCACTCAAATCATTAAAACCAAATTTTTCGACATTGATGCTTTTTTAGGTCATTTCAAGCTCACGAGATCATAAACAAAGATTTTGGTATTCGTTTTTACGTTCAAACATCTCTGCTGACAGCACCCCGCGCGAGAAGGCGCTATATCGAAAATATTGGTTATTTTTAATGTAATGTCATAGGTAACTGAGAGATCTTACAGATCTGAAAGTCAAATATGTGTTTCTTCATATCTTTAGCTAGTCACGTACAGAACCGAAAACGCGATTTAAAGATTTTGCCTCGATACTTTTTATTTTTGAAATTACCTCTTTAAAATATGAATATTCAGGATTACTAGTAAACGGTGTTAGGTATTCATTAAAAAGTTCCTTAAATAGGTAGCCATCATCAGTATCTAGAATCGTACAGAAGCATTTTTTTCTAATCATTATAGTTATTTTTTAATAAAACAATTTGTATTTTGTCGCTTACGTCGATAATTTCTAAACGATCTGATTGCATGCGGGCGCAACGCATTCACGACTTTGTTGACATAGATATAAAGACTAGCTGCTTCAGCACGGGGGGCGCCCCGCGTTCACGTATAGACCACGCCTCCCATTGTTTGATTCATTTTCGATGTAGCGCCTTAAACGAAACATTTCCATGTTAATCTGGATAAATGACAACTACTCACCTACTCAAAATTCACAAAATATTTGAAGCCTACCCGTGTTGGTGTTGCTCTTCGACAATCTAAATAATTAAGTTATAATTTTTATTACACATAGGAAAAAAAACCTTTTTAAAAACAAGCTTTTATTTAAATGCGCTAAAAAGAAAAAATAAAGTTTTTACACTAAAACTTTTACTTATAACGTCATTTCACATTTGACACAATTTATATGATATAAAAGCTTGTCGTGAGTTTTACTTGTGTATTGTAACTTAAGGGGATTACCTCGCATAAACTTAAAAAATACTGCATGTTTGAAGAAGATTGTAGAAGAACCCTATTGAGCAAGGGTTATAAAAAAAATATATGTTACACGCAAGGTCACGAAGTATAGATCGTATTGATTAAAATGTTAGTTACTTATACCCAGTTGTTTTAAAAAAATTTAGAAAAGTCGCCAATTTTAAACTTATTTACAAATTCTCTCAGTAACGGCTTATTACTAATGCATGAATTTTGCATCAATAAAAAGGTAACGATGTCTTTTATAAATCGTATTGATCAGATTTTAAATAACTTTAAAGTTCTTTTAAATAATAAAGAAAAACCTAAAATACTATAAGAACCCCGCGCCAGGCACCTCCGCAACGCCCGGACAGCAATACTCGATACGAGAATCTAGTGCGTTCTTGACTCTCGTAACGGGTGGACTGTACGTGCGTTTTTTTGTGCGACATCATTACGAAAAGTGACAAATTTTGAATGACTTTTAAATTAAATCGGATTGCAGATAGTGTAAATAATTAAAATAAGTAATATTAAGGACAATAATTAGCTTGTAAATATATTAAATAAGTTTTTATTTAGTATTTGTTATAAGTAGTTGTCATAGAGTGAAATTAGTTCAGATTAGGTAATAATGCCTAAATATAAAAGTAAAAGCCTAGTGGCTCGTGGTTGAGCTCTCCAAAATTATTGGTAAGAAGTTACATTTAGGTAGTATGAAAAGGTTAAAATTTATTTCTCTTTCAAATATTTATCTTAATGAGCCCTGAAGTTATGGTAAGGATCTCAACCACTGTATTACGTAAAATTACCGTGTTTGGCCTCATTTGAAAGAGCAGACCCCGTATTGTGAAGTATTATCTCCATGCAGTTTAATGACTGGCTATTTTTTATTTCGTAATGAACTCTAATTCCTTGCTAATAAAGTTCATAACTTACACACAGTTTTTGTTGCCCGTAAACCGAATGAAAATAAGAATTCATAATACGGGGGCTGACTTAGATCAAGATAGCTATGATGATTTTGTCTTCTGATGATCAGATCCAAAGGTAGGTACAGGATCTCAACCACTGTATTACGTAGAACTGTCGTGTTTGGACTTATTTAAAAGAGCTCACCGAGACCAAGATGACTGTACCGGTTTTGCTTTCCTGGTGATCAGCTCCGAAGATAGATACAGGATCTCCACCACTGTATTACGTAGAACTGTCGTGTTTGGACTCATTTAAAAGAGCTCACCGAGACCAAGATGACTGTACCGGTTTTGCTTTCCTGGTGATCAGCTCCGAAGATAGATACAGGATCTCCACCACTGTATTACGTAGAACTGTCGTGTTTGGACTCATTTAAAACAGCTCGCCGAGGTCAAGATGACTGTACTGGTTTCGCCTTCTTGATGATCAGCTCCGAAGGTAGGTATAGGATCTCAAGCATATTAACGACTAGCAATGTAGTTCATTATTTTTATTCTTACACTAGTTTTCACATACCTACCTATATATATTTTTATGCTTTTATGGTTTTCTTTTTTTCTCAATGTATGTATATTCATAATCTAATAGAAATAACCACCAAAGACTCCATTACCTACTAAAAAAATATATGTATGTAACACATGCTACGTTATACGTGGCTACAGTATGACGACACGGTTAGCGCAGCGGTCGCGTGATCGCCTACTGCGCAACCGGTCGCGGGTTCGATTCGCGTACGGGACAAAGATTTTGTATGACCTACAAAAATTTGTTTCGGCTTGGGCGTATGTGCACGTGAGATTCTATGTTTGTAACTGCACCCACGACACAGGAGAAAATTCTATTATGAGGCAACGTTTTTTTAAATAATTGTTGTGTTATGTATGGATAATTAATATTACATATGCTGTACTTATCTATATATTATAACTATGTAGGTACATCTGTTTTTTGTCTGTAAGTAATTGTTATAATGTAATAACTGTTGGTGAGTCTAAATAAATATTACGTAGAACTTTTGTGTTTTGACTCATTTGAAAAGGCTCACCGAGAACAAGATGACTGTGATGATTTCCCTTCTGACGATCAGCATAATAAATTTTATAGTACACTAGCTGTGCCGGCGAATTTCGTTTCGCCTCACGATAGGTTCTTTTGTTTTATTCTAGATTTCCCGTTTTCCCGTCTAATTTTTCCCGTGGAAAAAAGTATCATATATCCGTCTCCTCGTCCTAAGCTACCTACCCACTAATTTTCAGCCAAATCCTAGTTTTTCCCGTTTTCCCGTGGGAATTTTTACCGTGGGAAAAGTATCCTATATTATACCTTATATAATTAGCTATCTATTAGTGAAAGTCCCGTCAAAATTGGTCCAGCCGTTCTGGAGATTAGCGGAAACATACAGACTGACAGTCAAGGGGAACATACGTCTCCGGGACGGCCGGACCGATTTTGACGGGACTTTCATCAATAGACAGCTAATTATATAAGATAACACATAGTCTACTTTTCCCACAGTAAAAATTCTCACGGGAAAATGGGAAACCTTATATAATTAGCTATCTATTAGTGAAAGTCCCGTCAAAATCGGTCCAGCCGTTCCGGAGATTAGCGGGAACATACAGACAGACAGACAATGGGAACATACGTCTCCGGGACGGCCGGACCGATTTTGACGGGGCTTTCATCAATAGATAGCTAATTCTATAAGATAACACATAGTCTACTTTTTCCCACAGTAAAAATTCCCACGGGAAAATGGGAAAACTAGGATTTGGATGAAAATTGGTGGGGAGGTAGCTTAGAACCAGGAGACGGACATAGGATACTTTCTTCCCACGGGAAAAATTAGACGGGAAAACTAGAATAAAACAAAAGAACCTATCGTAAAGCGAAACGAAGGTCGCGGGCATAGCTAGTCGTACATAAAGTCGAGGCGGCATGGTTAGGGCAGCGGTCGAGTGATCGCCTACTGCGCAACGAGTCGCGGGTTCGATTCCCGTACGGGACAAAGATTTTGTACGACCTACAAAATTGTGTTCCAGTCTGGGCGTATGTGCATGTGAAATTCAATATGTTTGTAGCTGCACCCACGACACAGGAGAAAATCCAACTGTGAGGAAACGTTCTTTGAAGAAAAAAGAGTGTAAATAAATATATGTAATCTGTATAGTGCCTAAACTTCTATGAAACGGCTATTTAAAAATAAAGCTACTATAATTATTTAAATATTATTAAATTGATATTACACTTGACTGTGCTAATAAATGTGCTTATAAAGTTTTCTGTTTTCAGGCAATCAAAAAATCTACAAAACTCCCAAACAGTACATAAGGATCTGCCTACGACGGAAGTAAAAGGAATTTCGCCAGAATCAAACGAACTACGTTCTGTCGCTATTGACGAGGGACCAGTACAAAATACGAGGGTATATTTTAGCGTCATCATACTCTGTGATTTGTCAGAATATAGATTTTTATTTATATTTGTGTTATAATCAAACTACAAATTTAAAATTAAGATATATTTAACTGCCTAGTAATCATGAACATGCTATTTTTTAGTTTCAACAAAATGAAGATTCTTTGCCTGGCCTTATTATCGAAAAATAAGTACAATCACAAACAGAAGTCCTAAACATATCTGGAAGAAGAGTTGTCTTTTCACATATCGATCTTGTAAATATGCACAATTTCTTGTAACACTTATTAATTCACGAATGTTTGTAAAGCACTAACTGATTATTTGAACTTCACTTTGTATAACGCTATTATTCACAAGCGATAAATATTTGTAATATTTATTAGTTCTTTATTGTGTTTTTCTATATTTTCTTATTATAATTGTTAGCGTCCAACATTTGATCTCAATATTGTAGCTCAATGCCTACGTGACTGACAAATGTCATATAATTAATTATTTATGTAGTTGTCTATTGTTATGGCCAGTATAAAAGCGGTCCAGGGTCATTAGGAAGCCAGTCTACTACCAGCTCTGGTATTGAATGCAAACGGCTAAGGAGTAGCTAAGCTCCTTACACCGGCTTGAAACCTAACCACCACCGCCAGGCCTTCGTGATCATATCACTTCATGCCGGTTCCTTCACGCATCTCCACTGCGCCTGCTACGTGTGCCTGCTGCCTACCTGACCACTCCGTCGCACCTTCTACGGGTCCCTGCTGCCGTCTGCCTACGGAGCATCGTTGGGGCGCTCCTATGCTGCCTACCTATCCTCTGAGCTGCCTATCCGGAGAGCTGTGCTGCCGTGCCTGTTCCTGCTCCGGCTATCCGGCTGAGCAGCTACTCGCCCCCGCGTCCTACCCTGGCCAGGCTCGATTTTTATATAAATATTGTTGTACATAGCTAGATCTTAGTTAAGTTAGATAATTAAGTTCGGTCGTGCCCTCCTTATCACCCTACCTTTGCATTTATTTTTTAATTATACAGTATTACATTTTTAACTTTGTTTTTCTTTTAGCTTCCTCCCTTTTTTTGCACGAAGCCTTCCGCTTCGCGACAAGGTAATAAAGTAAATAGGGCTTTAAAAAACTTTCTGAACAGCCAAATGTTGTCAAAAAAGGCACGACTGGCTGTTCATAGATGCGTTTTGGTCCCTATACGCGTATGTATGGTAGTGAATGTTGGGTGTGGCAAAAGAAGGATGAAAGTAGGATTAATGCAGTGGAAATGAGAGCTTTGAGAGGAATGGCTGGAGTGACTCTGATAGATAAGTTTCGTAATAGTGTGATAAGGGAAATGTGTGGGGTGAAAGAAGACGTAGTGACAAAAATTGAAAAAGGAATGCTAATATGGTTTGGACATATAGAAAGGATGAATGGAAGACGACTTACGAAAAAAATATACGAGGCAAATGCAAGTGGACAAGTCGGTAAGGGACGACCGCGACGAACTTACCTGGACCAAATAGGAGACATCTTAACGAAAGGTCAGGTCAAGAGTACCCGTAACCGACGAGCGTGTACGAAAGCATTTATGAAAGTGGAGGAAGCTAGAGACGTATGCTTAGACCTACGAGCACTTAACCCAATGGAGATGTAATTCATGCAAATTCAAAAGAAAACAAGAGTGTCAACTAGCTGCGGTGCGCGGGGGGTTGTGATCGCTCCGAGCAGCTCCGAGGTATTCCGATAGATTCCGATGCATTGCGAACCCGATCGCTAAGGCGAGGTGTTAAGGACTATTATGCGTACGTCGCGAGCGGTCGCGAGATTCTTTACGACGATGAGAGATGGACATACATTTACAATTAAATAAATATTTAAAAATATCCCCTATACCCTGGTTACCATCTAGCACTAAAGTACTCATCAAGACGAATCAAACGAGCCCATACTCGATGGGGCTATGTCGATTAATTAATGAGTTCCTATGGCCATATTCCAGTTCCATCATTAGACCCTAGTTAACCTCTAGCACCAAAGTACTCGTCAAGACGAATCAAACGAGCCGAGGCTCGATGGGGTTGCGTCGTTTCTTTACTGAGTTTCTATGGCCACATTCCAGCTCCATCATCAGACCCTGGTTACCATGTAGCACCAAAGTACTCATCAAGACGAATCAAACGAGCCCAAACTCGATTAGGATGTGTCATTTCATTGCGAAGTTTCTATGGCCACCTTCCAGCTCCATCATCAGATCAGCACCAATGTCATCATAATATTGTATTGTCACGCGATTTACACTTGTATGCTAAATTTTAGATCAATCGGTAACCGGGAAGTGGATCAAATTTAATTTGCAAGATTTGATGACAAACATCGGCAATATCGGCATAGGTAAATAAAAGTTAAAAAATAAATAAAAAAAAAACATCAAAATCCGTTGCGTAGTTTTAAAGATCTTAACATACATAGGGACAGACAGCGGAAAGCGACTTTGTTTTATACTATGTAGTGATGAGAAAATATATGTCGCTCAGAGAGCGATTAAAGTAGGCAAAATAACACTGGCATGAGCGGCGTGTCTGTAGTCTTATTTTATCTTGAGCTTGATACTTTGTAGTGCAGTTGTCTAGAAAGAGATGGCGTTAACGTGGGAATACTTTTACCAGCGGGCAAATGCTGAAGGTCATTGGGCGACGTAATACCCTTAAAAGTACTTAAAAGAGAACCTACTCGTATTTACTTAGTTTGAAAATTGTAATGTATAAAATTATTCACATCAAATTATTTAATTTACTTGTTTATCTACAAAAGTAAATCTCGCGACAAGCTTTTATATCATATATATTGTGTCAAATGTGAAAAGACGTTATAAGTAAAAGTTTTAGTGTAAAAAGTTTATTTTTTCTTTTAAGCGCATTTCAATAAAAGCTTGTTTATAAAAGGTTTTTTTAACATTTAATTTATTTTTTACTTTTTAGTTATCACTGGACACGTTTCTCAGTCTGTTCATCTCATTCAACGCATCATTGTTGCAAGGTCGTTTGCCGGAACGTCTATACAGAATTTCAGCTCAATCGGTTAAATATATCTATTTCAAAATTGATTATTTAGCTTTAGAAGTACGCCATATTGGATTAATAGTGGCATCACTTTATTTTTCAAGTTATTCTTAGCAAGACCTTTTATTTGATACCCATATTGTAGAAATGCATTAAAAATAAATGGTCTGCCACATGGGTATGCCGCCATCTTTGATTTAGAATGACGTCACACAGTTAACCATGCATTTTCATCCAAACTGTGTGTGTATACAAAATTTCAGCTCAATCGGTTGAAGATATCTACTTAAAAATTGATTTTCAAGCTTTAGAAGTCCGCCATGTTGAAATAATCGTGACGTCACATCATTTTTCGAGTTGCTCTTAGCAAGACCTTTTATTTGATACCCATATTGTAGGGGTGCATTAAAAATAATTGGTCCGCCATCTTGGACATGCCGCCATCTTGGATTTAGAATGACGTCACACAGTGAACCATGCATTGTCATCCAAACTGAACATGTATACAACATTTCAGCTCAATCGGTTAAAGATATTTGCTTCAAAATTGAGTTGCAAGATTTCACCCGAACATACATACTTACATTGCAAGTTAAATAAAGGCTTGTAACTTGTAAAATAGTATAAACACGAGAGTTTTTTTTTGTACAAATGGTCGTTCTCTTATGATCGCAAGATCTTTCGGGATGAGATGAATAAAGTGACAACTTCAATTATAGTAGTATCTTAGATAAGTCGGAGATTAAACAGGTCTTTTGTGCGCACCGATATATCAAGGTACCTTAGCTACCTACCTCATTGAAGTAAAATGATCACATAACAGTATAGACTATACCAACAACCAGGACACATTCAAGTCCAAAATCTAAAACCTTTGAACTGTAATTCGGTAAAGGCAGAGCTCATATTTGCGCTACGTTTTCCAATGCTGAACCTTTAATAGCGCTGCCTACTAGTGGCTCCTCATCCCTCGGAATTGCTCACGTACAGCCTGTATGCGGTGACACGCACACAATAGCTTGCCTACGGGACGGGGCAGTCCGACTGCGCCATTATAGAGCATAAATCCCGAGGCAAAGGAAATACGTCGGGCGTATCTGCAAATTTGCGTATCGTTTCTCTCGATCTGACTGAGAATCAAGTCGAATTCACATCCAATACTCCCGTGTGCCGTAGTACTTATTACATATTAGCTTGCTATTTTCCTGCCGGTTTTAGTGCAGTGCTTTGGCGTGATTTTAGGTACTACGTTCAGTGAATTTCCTGTATCGAAATGGTTCTTGGTTTTGTTATCGAAATTATAATTTTCTTTTGTCCAAATTTTGATATCGTAATAATAAAAAATAGAGTAGGTACGCCCTAATTAATCAATGTAGTTACAAATAATACTGATGATGTAGATTTTCACCGTTGAAAACGGGCGCTCATGATAAGATATAATCCAACTATGTCCATTGTGCACACTTTAGAAAAGTTTCCAAGCATTTCTCCCTTATCTACAATTCAAATGCCAAGACGTCTTTTTCACAATACGAGGCGAGTAGTTCTTTCTCGACTATAATGTTGAACTATATTCGCACGAGGCTTGCATACCTCGATATAGTGATGATGGAAAGTATTTTTTTAGGTTAATTAAACGAAGCATCAGAAACTTTTTAGCCATCGAAAAAAATAATATTCATGTGCTATGGTCTAATTCAACAATTATGAACATTTTAAGCCCTACTTTAAAAAAGGGTCAACTAGCCTATTCTTTTCTTAACTTATATATACTGCCCTTACCCTGCCCTTATCCTTTTTTGTTGAAGGGAAATCTTCTTGCATCAGTATGATCATTTCGATTTTTTATGTTAGCACATTTTTAAAACAGTCGTCTTTTACAATATTAGATCATTTTTGATGAAAATATCGGACTGCTTGCTGTTGCGAAATCCGAAGAACAGAATCATGTTTTGCCCTAGGGATTCCGTTGTGCTATTTCCAACAGAATCACCTGAGTTCAGGCACAGAGACACAAGACAACAAAGCTCAAATGCGACTTCATCAGGTAACTATTTGCTAAAAGATTACGTTATAGAAGCTGGCAGGTTCAATCTCTTTAGATGATAACTATTCAAATTTTTTATTCAAATAGGATTGTAACAATGTGACCTTGACGTTAAGATTAATAGTAGATTATGCTGGATGTCAAGGTTTTCCGCTCGCACAAATTTAAATTGAGTACAAAAAAAAATATTTTACAAAAAATAAAAACCGACTTCAAAAACACAGAAAAGTTAAAAATAATATAAGAATAGGTACAGACAACATCACACTTCTATATTGAAGTCGGTGCCAAACGAAAATCTCCTAGAAAGTCTTAAAATTTGTCACCGACTCAATATAGAAGTGTGAAGTTGTCTGTACCTATTCTTATATTATTTTTAACTATTCAGTGTTTTTGAAGTCGGTTTTTATTTTTTGTAAAATAAAAATATTTTTATCTTTTTAGTGAATGAAGTCTTTTTAGTGAAAGAAACCCTCCTCCCGAGGTTTCCCTCGATTTTCATGGGATTCCATAATCAGATCCTGACTTTGGTGACCTTGAGATCATCCCAGGAGTATACTCTATCGAATACGAAAAGAATTTTGAAAATCGGTCAACAATTGGCGGAGTAATCACGTAACATATACTTACACAAAACACGTTGGACACACGTAAAAATTCAATGTTTTTTCTCGATTTTTATGGGATCCCATTATCAGATCCTAACTTTGGTAACCATGAAACCAAAGCTACCCTTGGAGTATCCTCTATCGAATACAAAAAGAATCATCAAAATCGGTTCATAAATGACGAAGTTATCCGCGAACAAACATAAAAAAAAAACAAAAAAAAGCATACATACGGTCGAATTAAGTAACCTCCTTTTTTCGAAGTCGGTTAAAAAAGCGGTTTATATGGCTATGGCTGCGAAAAACTGTGTTATCCGCGAGAAGTGGGCTGTATCATGTACCATATGCGCACATTATGTACCAGGGTCGGCTGCTTGGGTACCTCCGTCTTACCTACTTGTGCCACAAAGCAGCAGGGCTTGCATTGCTGTGTTCCGGTTTGAAAGGTATGATATGGCAGTGAAATCACTGGGTACCGTAACTTTACATTTGATGTCACAAGTTGGAAAGTTCTTGTAGGGGTTGCAGTTTTGCTGCGAATCTCACAAGAGCCACATGTATTATAGATGACTGTTACCACTTACCATCCAGGTGGGCAGTTTGCTTGTTTGCCAACTTAGTTGCAATAAAAAAAACTTAGCCCTCAAATGCTTGGTGGCGATGGCCTGACAGTGTGCAAAACACTGAACTGCTGCGACGACGACGTGCCAATGTAAGGGGCATTGAAGCATACGCGGTGACAGTTTCGATGGTGTTAAACCACTTAATTTCATTGGTTTCTTTTACCGAATACAATTGTATCTAAAATAAAATTTCAAGACAAATTACATTATTTTCACACACTTCCAGTCATAAAAATAATGTCATATACATTATTTTCATGACTGGAAGTCATTGTTCTTTTCGTAAGTCGCGTTATCAATAATAGGAAATCTGTAACTACAAGAGTCAAAGAAAACTGTTCTAAGTATGCCGCAAGTGGAGAGATTGATCTGTTTGTCGATGACTCGGAAAAGGAAATTTATTTTCATAAGAAACCCTACACTGAGTCTGCTTTATACACACGTGTAGAAAACAGACTTAGCGATGGAGATATTAAAGGTGCAGCATGAAATCTTTACTAAGCAAGCATCCACCTTCAGCTAACAATTAACCTCCCTGAGCCACCGACTCTCACTTCGAATGAAGGCACTAATTCGGATTTTGAAGTCACTATCCCAGAAGTTTTCACTGCCATCGCCATATAATATATACTATTACCGTGCCATGGGTAAGTTGTTTTATTATTAAAGTAAAAGTTAACTTTTATATTAAAAAAAATTTAAACATTTGTACTGCATTGTGGTTTATGTCTCAGTTAAAAATTAACATTTAAAAACAGCTTCGTATCTATTTTTTATTTTATGAACCGAAAAAGAAATCTATGGATGGCAGCCCAAAATTGCATTACTAAAAATAAACAAAAATGTATGCCTTTGCCAACCTATATAATAATAAAATGGCAATATAAAATATATTCTAAGGGTCAGATAAAACTCAAGCGCGTTATAATAAAATTAAAGTAAAATGCGCTTGCGTAGTATTTGTATCGACTATAATAGTAATTACGTGGCGTATACTATATGTTTGGTCTAATGGGAAAAGTGTGAGATGTGTGTATGAAATTTTATGATCGTATCCTTAGGGAAATATTTTTTTCTCCAAAGGCCTCCCTCAATTTCCTTCATAACACCCTATCTCGAGCCACATGCCAGCAATATTCGTGGTAATTTTTAGGGTTATCCCGTCATCGCTTCCGTAACCGACCTCGTCCGCGACTTCCTTCTGGGACCCAAAGTGTAACGGCATGAGCCCATCTTTCTGCACACAGTCGACTGGCTTGTGACAAATTATTATTAAACATAATTGTTTTAGATATTTCCACTACACGCGTAGTCTGTCAGTATAATATGTATAATAAATAATTCTTCGGAATTTGCCATATCGATGTCGTTTGGAAAGAGAATCATTCATATTTATTTGTCGGTTCTCGGAATCGCTTCGCAATTCACTATATTGGGCAATGTCATTAGTGTGTTCGTAAGATCAAAAGATGCGACGGCCAAAACGAACCATATGGAGACAC
Source organism: Schoenobius gigantellus (assembly GCA_963935595.1). Classification (NCBI taxonomy): domain Eukaryota; kingdom Metazoa; phylum Arthropoda; class Insecta; order Lepidoptera; family Crambidae; genus Schoenobius; species Schoenobius gigantellus. The sequence goes on along the minus strand of OZ012542.1, from coordinate 47,172,470 downwards.
GCTATTGTGTAACTGTGCAATGTGATGTAAACGTAATTACGTCTTGCCTTCCGAGAAAACTGGGGAAACCTATTTATATTGGCTTCCATTTCAATAACAAATAGTACCTACGCACACGTTTTTTTACAAACAAAGTTAGCAAACATGCTTGGCCGTCCAGCAGGTGATAATCGGCTACAGTCACCTATAGGACATGTGGTTCCTGTACGAGTTGCAAATAAACAATCCTAGGGACCTTCACGGAACCTGAATGTTAAGCAGGCATTTAGCAGGTTAATGATTGTTTACTCTCTGGTGTATAGGTTATGGAACACAACCAACTGTTAAAATATCCATAGTTCGTGTACTGGTATTTCTACGACTACTAATTACAAATTTTAGTAATCTAAATAAAACGACATTTTTCGAATTTACTCGCGTGTATATTTATTTAAAAATATTTTAATTATTTAGCCCGAAGTTTTAAACACTTTTCAGCTTTCATGATCACGGAATGACTGATGCTGGTAGGTTTAATAGAGTAACATCAAATTTATTATTTTAGTATCGTCATTATTTATGTGGTCCGTTTCACGCGAACAGAGCTTGCGGTATCTTTCATTTTAGCAGTCTGTGGACGGATTTGAGATTTGATTATTTTCATGATAAAGAATAACAAGCGCATAGGGTATTTGCAAACGACCGTAAAGTTATTTTTAGTTTTTTTAATAAAATTAGATTTTTTTTATATGTATAAACTTAGGATGAAACGTGTTGAGGCCTGCGTGCGCGGTTGGCCCCGTGCACGTCGCCGTAAGGCCCTCCGTCTGGGGATTGCCCTGGTGATCTCGGGCAATCCCCCCTTGGCGATAGCCCGACCAGTTGGTCGGGCTTGCCCGGACGGGTAGTAGAGTCGCGTGTGGACCTTACCTAGCGTGCCCAAAAGGGCAGGGAGAACACCGGGGGGTTTTAGTGGGTAGGCCTGGCACTCTGCCGGGAGAGCCCCACACACGCTCGCCGTCTAGCCAACAGCGGTTACGCATTTCCCCCCGAGAAAAAAAAAACAGAAAAAAATGTCATCCGCTCGATACGAAGGCTTGTTTCGTTACCTGGTCATGTTCATGAGAGCATATTCATATTTCGTTTGTTTTTCTCCAACATTGACACAAACTATATTTGAAACATACTTATTTGTGTGTTACCGTAGTTTTGATGATGATTGAACGATATTTAAGATATTGTTCTTCGCGTACCTACACTTCGATAATAGGAAAAGAAATCAATTTTTTTACCATCAAAGGCAGCGAATGAGCAGATGAGTCACTTGATGGAAAGTGGTCATCGTCGTCCATGAACCTGCCTGCCTTGAATTTATGGACCCCAATTACTCGCCGCTTAAAGTATGCTATGTTGTAGTTGGAAGCACCTCCGGAGGGAGCTCATTTCACATTTTACGTGTTCGTGGAAGAAATCTGCCAGGCCATATGTATGCTGACACCAGGCGTCCAGTATGTGGGAGTGTTTGGGATGAGCTCTACTTCCCGATGGAAGAGTGAGTTTGAAAGAGTTCCGAGTTCATCAGAACTCTCCCCATTATTGTAGGTACAGACGTTAAAACACACACAGAGACCCAACCAATTTTATGAGCACATACACATTAAAATAATATTATCAAGGGAGATAAGGTATGATCTAAGGACAAATCGGCATACAATGCTTTTGTTTTATTTACGGGTAATAATGACAAGAAGGGTGGAAAGCTATTTGGAAAACCTAGGTATGCCATTTGTCAGGCATACTATAAATAAATAGCAAGATTTTCTATAGTAATTGCAAAAGGAAATACAATGTTGATCTTGTATACAGACCCCATCAACATGCAGCTAACAAGGGGAAAATAATATTAGTTTCGCTAGAAAAGCTTGTTAAAAGCTCTCAAAGAAAGATAAACTTGTTAAGTTTGCGCTAAAACTGACAATAAAAACCGTTAATTTACGTGGGTTGTAGGGAATCCGTATGCATATACAAACATTGTAATGTAACATATCTGTATGTCGCGTGTGAAAATTAATATTTTACAGATATTTCTCATTTAATTTGTAAACGGAAGATCTATAGCTGTATGTGAAATTAATTATACATGATTCTTTAAGATAGGCTCCTTTATTTTAGAACATTCAATTAGCATTTAATGGAATTTAAAATAAATTGTGACAAATTCGAAAGAGCTACCCAATGAACACAAAAGGTAGAAATAGATTTAAAAAATCCAAAGAGTCCTTAACGAACGCGGAACGTCCCACGCTGACTGGTGAAAATCGGAAATCTAAATCACAATAATAAAAACGTTTGTGAAATGGGGTGAAAACTGGATCACTACTCCGTGCCGATTTCAACTCGACCTGATGTTACTGAAACTTGCACCTTATGCGTACGTGACACGGCGGCGTGGACCGCAGAGGTGCAGATGTAGAGTGGAAGGTTAGCAAATGTGGGTGAGCCGTGGCCCGGCTGAGGCAATTCGTTCCACATTAGGGAGGCGAAGGGCTTTTTTATATTAATTGCGAGTGCCATTACTGCATGCGAGGCACTCGCGGAACGACATGTGAACGTTATAACTTGATAACTTCTTTAGGGTTAAGGACGGTTCGCTAATTAACCGAAACTTTTTGATAAATGGTGCCTTTCAGACTCAACTCGGGTGAACTTTTGAAAGTAAATGGATAGTCTAGCTTCTAAGGATGCATGGGGTTTCTCAATATCATCAGACAGACCGCAAAACAACTTCACCAGTTTGCGGCTCACTCTGCTGAATTGAGTGTCGCTATGGCTTTTCACAAACTTGTACTGCACTAACATTCTAGGGCGAGGCTGATAATGATGATGTAGACAGTTTAACATTTTTGAATCATTTTATTATAAACAATGTAAATTAAAAGAAGAAACATAAAATTAACACTTATAAAATCTTCCTTACACAATTTCGTAGTCGAGAAGATCATTTGGGAGTTAAACGCCGAAAAAATTAACACGAATTTATTTAATACTAGTGGGCCCGGCAGATGTTGTCTTGCCCAATTACAGCGTCACCTACCGGGTCCATTTGTACGAATAAACCTTCCCTGGACCTATTCAAATACACTAAAAAACTCGTAAGAATTGCTCGAGCCGATTTCGAGTTTTAGCGAGACTAACGAACGGTATTTCATTTTCTATACTAATATTATAAAGAGGAAAGATCCCAAACTACTGGACCGATTTGAAAATTTCTTTCACCATTAGAATGCTACATTATCCCTGAGTACAAAATTGTCTACAAAATTGTCTTTCTTACGGGAAAATATAAAATTTCCACGGGAAGACAAAAATAACGCGGGCGAAGCTGCGAGCGGAAAGAAAGCTAGTTATCCTTACATATTATAAAACAAAGTCCCTCGCCGCGTCTGTCTATCTGTATGTTCGCAATAAATTTAAAAACTACTGCACCGATTTTCAAGCGGTTTTCACCACTCGATAGCGTGATTCGCGAGGAAGGTTTTAGTATATAATTTGTTAAGCTTTTGTATTTATTTCTGTGTACATTAACGATATTTGTTGAAGATGTCGGGAAAAAATAAATTAAGGCGAAACGTAGTGCGCGGGCACAGCTAGTATAACTATAAAATAAAGAGAAGCAGACTAGCTGTCCCTGCGAACTTCGTATCACCTTGACAGATGACAGAAGTGTACAGGCATTTTCCATTGAATATTCAGACCATTTAGTACTAAATGGTCTAAGATTGAATATTACCATTATTTCTGTATATTATTTTTAGCATTTCTTTACAATTTTCCCTATTATTTTTCTTTTTTTTAAACCACCTCAAAAATAAATATTCAAATCGGTCAAGTTATTTTTGAGTTTTAGCGAGACTAAGGAACGTATATTTATTTTTATATGTAAAGAAAAACAAGCAAAATATTTGAGTTTAGTCATTCAATTACTCCAGATATAGATCCATCACTATACTCGCTTTGTTGTGGCGATCCTAGAATATCCATGGCTAGACTTCTACAAAGTACCTTGATCTAGAACAATGTCTTTGTTGTTATAGCGACAAAACCTCTGCTTTGTGTTCATAATGAAGTGAACTAATGTAAGAAATAACTTATTATTAACAGACTAGCGAACTCAAAATTCTGCAAGGAAATCTTTACATCAGGTAGTTGATTATAATACTAAGTTGTACTTTTTTATGTTTTGAATATTATACGAACAATTTTGGTGTCGATCCAATTAGTATTGAGCTTTAACTAATTTATTACGGGTATTATTAAATAATACAATCAATATAGTTAAAATGTCATTACGTAAATATTTAATAGTCTTATATGCTACAGAAACGCTACTTTGGGCATTCATTACAAGGAACCAAAACTATTTACTGAAAAATAAACTCAATTCGCATTTTATTTTAAGCCTGTCATAAAATTGAAGAGAATACCGCGTCTATTTTGTCTTGTGGTTACATCGTAAATAATAAATGAGATATTCTATAATAAAACATACTCTACTAAAAAGTAAGGAATTTATTTGTTAAAAAAAACTTGGTAAGTACAGAAGTTATTCGTGGTTTATTTCATAGAAAGCTATTATAAAAAAGTATAACGCAGTTAAAATATTTTAAAAAATACAAAATCAAAATCGTTTCTATTCAAACGAGAAAAAAAATCCAAATTGTAACGTCTATCACACTGATTTTTTACTGTAAAAAGTTCGTATCTTAAAAATACAGGAAGGTCGGCGGAACCATTGTATTTTATTTAAAAACTTTCCTCTGTGTATATAAAAGCATTTCCTCGATGGAAACCTTCGCTTGTAATTCTTGTAATATTCCGTCAATAACTAAGGAGTATAGAGATTAGTAACTTTTTCTAAAGTGATTTCATGGTGTCCATCATCTTATAAAGGAAGTATGTATTTAAAAAAACCGACTTCAAAAACACCAAAAAGTCATAAATAATATAAGAATACAATACAAATTGAAGTCGGATTTTTTCCGCCCAACCTGCCCGCCAATACTACGGGCGATGTATTCTGCCCACTGCAAACGGCAGAATACAGCAATGCTATTACATAACATCAGTAAGTACAGTATCCGGCAAACATGTTGAACATTTTCACAGATAACAAATACATGCGCAATTGAAATATTTAGTACAAAAGCTTTTACTGCGCAGGTATTTTTTATCTGTTAAAATGTTCAAGATATTTGCCGGGATGTATATTATTATTATTATATTATTATGGCGAATTTCTGACAGGCCTGTATAAGTTTTTTAAGAAGAATCTGATATATAAAAATCTCGTGTCCCAGTGTTTGTTACCAAACTGCTCCGAAACGACTTGACTGTTTTTTATGTTTTTTTTTGTGTATATTTATATGATCATGTATAGATCTGAGAATAATTCGTAGGCTATTTTTATACCCCTAGGTGATAGGCGTGGCCCTCTACAGAAATTTTGGAGTTTTGAGCTTATTACAGTGAAACGTAGTTCGCGGTGCAGCTAGTATTTTAATAAATGAAATACATTGAATTTATAGGAATATATTATTAGGAATATAATATTATTTTTAACTGTAAATTATAATTCTTTTGGCGAGTGCTATATTTGCACTGACACTTAAGGACTGTGTAGAATAGTCCGCTATGGTCTAGTTAGAGCATAATCACCAAACTACTAATAAGTTAGGAGTACTTAGAAAAGTCTTTTATAAAAATATGCCATGCCCCCTAAAAACGGAGGTAACGAACTGTGAAGGTAGTCTAATGTCAAATCCAAATCTAAGGTGCATTCATCACAACAAAAGAAATTTGATATCGTCCGAATTATAATTTCCATTTCGGTACAAAGTGAATGGCGCTTGATTACACAACACAAGATAGCATTGCGTATCTCGGGCATCGCGACACAAAAATAAGTATAAAGGCCTGTGGCACGACACAAAGAGAAAAATCTTTACACGCCTTTACAGGGCCGACCGTTCGAGCCGCCGAGTTCGGTCACGCAGTTATCAAGCCGGTATTCAGCGGCAAAACGTGACTTATCTCCAAATAGCCTTCTATACAATCTCCAAGCCGCAACCTTGACCAATGTCAGAGATACAGACCACATAATTTTCCTAATCACGCTCCAAACACCATCTCCGCTCAGTATAAAATCACAATGGAGCAAAAGATTTCTTTTCATCTGCTGCTAGCTAGACGGAGTAGTTGTCACGAAACTCGTTTATTCCCAACTAGACAAACTCGCAACTCCAACTCTAACACTTGTTTGGTATTATTTTCCTAATATTTACCACAATATAGAGAAAGATCGTTCTTTATACTCGTATTGTGTATTTCACCAATGAGTAACAACACTTTTGCATCGTAGGTACAATGTAACATTTACACTTGGTTCTAAAATGTTAGTATGACCACAGAACGTCGAGTAATTAGAAAACGGAAAAACTTGATTAAAATTTTATATTACAAGTCGTATCAATCGTTGGAAACAAAGAATTCATATTAAATTTTCTCAATAAAATTTACTAACTGAGAAAACTTTTTATCTTGATAATGATTATAAACTTACCAAAAAGTAATAATGATACAGTTGAGGGTGTGACTTATTGGATATAAATGATAAAATTTGGCGATACGCTATAAATACTTTATCTAAAATCGTTTGCAAATTTAGATACAACGCCTACCTGACCCGATTGGGTAAACAGTTTGATGTTATCTGGCAAATTAATAATCTCAATGAACTGTGGGTGCATTGATCGAGCTCTAGAGGTGCTGATAGTTTAAATTTATATTGGGAAACATTATGGTCGTTTACATATAATGGTACATACCAATATTATGCTTAAAAAATCATTATCAACATTATGCTTTGCCCGCGAACTACGTTTCGCCTTAAAAGACTTTAACGCGTTATTAGTTATATCTTCTATATTTTCCCCGTTTTAGCAACATTTTTCATTGGTTCTTCTCTCCTATTGGTCGTAGCGTAATATTATATAGCCTAAGCCTTCCTGGATAAACGGACTATCCAACACAAAAATATTTTTTCAATTCGGACCAGTAGTTCCAGAGATTAGAGCGTTCAACCAAACAAACAAACAAATCGTCAGCTTTATAATATAAGTATACATTTAACTGACATTTAACTAAAATTGCTTATAGACGATTACGCCCATTATTTTCAAAGATGAAATACAATGAAGCTCTTTTTGAGCCGAGTATAGTTCAAGTGTCACACAAAGCTTGCTTATTCATATAGAAGCTTTCTCTTGCGCGTTTATCTCATACACAAAGCGTTTAAAGGATGTGATAGTGTTTGGCACCTGATGTTGTTTGAAAATTCTATGTTGTTTCTTTTGTACAACAAAGTTTACAAACAAGGAGGTTGCTCACCTGATGGCAAGGCAAGTGGCTACAGCCTATAGTATATGTGGAGTCTTACAGGACATCAGACTTGCAAATCTACAGCTCTTACAAAGAAGCTAATGTATGTACGTTGCTAACCTTTAATATAAGACATCAAATTCACAGTAAGTCTACTGCTACAACTGCGTGTCTTACCTTTGCAACCGTTACACATTAATGCAAACACCGATGCTTGGCGGCAGAAACAGGTAAGTAACCTATTCAGACGACTCCGGTACAGATTCTCCCTCTTGACAAAATTCTATTCTATTCTGTTGTGTAAGATTTTTGCTAATAAACTATCTTCACTACCACAATACCATTACAGTACAATTTCCCAATAAGAACTAAGCTTTTTTATAAATATTTTTTTATCCCCCCATCTTGAAAAGAGTATTTTTGCTATTCGATATCTGACCACCAAAGCCGTTTTTACCCACTTGAGGTTAAAGTAAATTTGAATTAAAAACATCGCGTGCAACTAGGTATGTGATTTCAAAACATCATTAAACCTATTTACTTCCATCTCCATGGTGCCAAATTTATCATACAACTTTTTTTAAATTTGTTAAAAACTCAGACTCTGGACCTCCTTGGTGTACTTTTGTTTTTGATTTGCTTTGCGCGCGCCATTTTGTGTTGACGTCGTATTATTATAAATAAGAAACTTTAAAATAAGTAAAAAAAACGTATTATTTGTTATACAGTCATAATATAAATATTTTTCTGTAATACTTACTTACCTATCATAATGTTGTAGTAAATATGTACCTAAACTGAAATAAAAGAAAAATGTGATTGTAAATGTTTTATTTTGCATTTAGTCATTTCCTCGCTGAGGGGGGATAAAAAGTTACGTGTTGCACTGGAGTGCAAAGATTTTTCACCTTGTGCTCTTTTGATTCCCTCGCTAACGCTCAGGATTCTAAATTTTCTCTCGCTGCGCTCGTGATTCATTTTTAGAATCCTTCGCTTGCTCCGTCATCAAAGCTGAGCACGCGGTTAACAAATAACTATTGTTTCGGTATTAGTTTCCATCAAACATCCATAGATGTGTAGTTCGCAATAAGTTGTTTATGGAACCAATACCCCGTTCGCTCTATACTTTACGTCCGATAACAAGCTCCTTGCCAGGCAGGCACTGTTATAAATCATGGTTCAATTAAATAACTTGGTCGCGTGGCCGTTTGTCAAGCCCCACTGTGGCGGCGCGCTTATTAATAATCCAGTTTTATTTCACGATCACCGTCGCCGGTTTCCTTTATTAGTGCTTACACTAGTGCCGCGGCGATTTTTCTTTGCGAGCTCCGCTTGAGCATGCAAACAGGAAAATGGGTGTTACGTACAATACAAGTTTTGTTGTGGCCGCAATATCGTGCTAAAGTTTGTCGATTAGCATTTTAGTGGTGTTTTATCGCGCTCTTACAGTTCTCCCGTGAAGCTATGCAGCTCGTCGGCGTTTTCCGTTTTAGCGGTGACGTATACAATACATACACTGATATTTTTTTTGATCTTTTCGATGCCGTCGCAGAAACATCCGTTATACATTATTTATAATATCGGTAAAGAAACATTAAAATACATACCTACGTTTTTTTATGATGACGAAAAAAAAAAACTTCGAATCATTCGTGGTAAACGATGAGAGCCATTAGTAGTCCGCCCCTCAGACACCATTTGATAGGCCATTTTCGAATGCGTACTGCATTCCCCAGCACAAAACAACATACTATTAGTTTAATTTTTTAAATTATTACTAAAGATACGCTGTAGGGTAATTTGTTAATAAATACATTGTACGCTAAACTACCTGACCACCACGGGATTAAAAGGATCAAAATTAGACTTTGATATATGACAGCCGACATATGCGGAAACAAGACAAAACACGGAGTAACTTATCCGAGGATGATCTATAATATATATATATATAAAATAATATGAGTAAATTTATTATTAATAAGGCCGTGTATGTTTGCACTCAATTGTGTTTAGATTTTGTTATTAGAACCACCTGATAAGTAATTTCTGTAGCCCATAGATTTATGTTAAACAAAGCATGCGGGCCGCATGATGGTAAGCGGTCACCGCAGTCTATGGACGTTTGCGATACTCTGGGATATCATGTTCACGTTACCGACCCAGCAAAAACCTTTTCACGCTATTTTTGAAAAACTCTATACTGTAGTCCTTATGAAAATCATCAGAACGGAATTCGTTCCACAACCTGATTTTAAGAGCGAGAAAGTGTCATGAGACCCGTACGGTCCGTGATCGTTCAGGTTCCAAGATGTGGGGATATAGTCCCTTCCGATGGCGAGTGGTGCTATGGTAGAATGGGACTGTTGGCATTATGTCAAACAGTTCCTGTGAACACATCCCATTGAACAAACGCTGGAACACGCACAATGAGGCAAAGTCCCACCTCAGGCTTTTCTAAGTACAATAGCATTTGTGAGATTGGGATCGCCTACAATTTGGAGAGCACGTCTCTGAACCGCGTCAGAAGGTCCAAGCTGGTATTCTGGTGCTCCCTCCAACAAATGACCTTAATATTCCATATGTGGCCGGTCCAGAGACTATTGTACCGGCTAGAAATACCGCTTTGCCTTGTTGAGCACATCAAGGTTTTTAGAAGTCAGTTGGACATTATTTTCTAAGTGACCACGGAACTCAATGTCGCTGAAAATGTCGACACCAAGGATTTCAGTATTGTTTGATAAAATAAAGGGTGTGCGAAGAAACTGTGGAGCTACAGCAAATAGGAATTCGCTTGCGGTAAACGCACAAACTTTTATCTTCGCGGGTTGATTTGAACTAGATTTAGTCTGCTTGGATAGATGCTTGGAATCAGAGTCACTTGCGTGTTATTCACCCAAACCCCAACGCCACCAATACAAAAGTACCTATTAAGACGGTTCTCCCGCTGAGCTCTGACGAATTCACTCACGCTAAGATATAAAACTACATAACCACATTGTTTGGCTGCAGTCTTCTGTTAGTTGGTAGGTAGTACAATTATCTATTCTGTGGTTGGAGATACTTCTCCCGTCAAGCTGTACATTGAGCAATATGGTCTATACCCTACGTTTTCAATTCAATTGTTAACTACATTTTAGAAGAAAATTAAAAATAAGGCACCCTGTAAACGTCAAAGAGTTGTTATCGTTTCAAAGCTAACCACCTAACTGGAAGAAGGTAACTTAACGGAAAAAGGAATCAGACAAAGGCGATAACCGATTCCGTCACGAATTATTAGCAGAAGAATCCAACACAGAAGACGGTGGGGTCATTTATATTAAACAGTAGGCACGTTACGATTCCGTATGTGGCCCGGCTGTGATCAATGCTTCGTGACGGACGTAAAACGCAAGTGGCCTCCGTTCCACGACGGGCGATAAAATTTGCGGATAGCGTACATCCACGGGCGCATATTGCATGCTAACGCGATGGAAAACCGATCAGGTGGCAGCTTTGTTATATCGCAGCGTAGATTTAAGATGAAGGTTTAACTATGTGCTCTAAAGTGAGAACACCTGCTGCTTTCGGTCTGAAGAGTGATGTGAAGGTTAATTTTCATTGGTCGCTGGAGCTGACATTTGGGGTTCGGAAGATTACTTGATTACGCATATACATATCGCTGTTCTCAGATAAGGCTTGAGAGTAACAGCATTAGTGTAATTTATATATCTACTCGTAATATATGGAACAATAAAAAAATACTTCATGTGATAACCATGTTCATAAGTCAATAGGAGTAATGTCACTATAAGCGTTATGATATTAACCTGCCACAATGGAAGGCAGTGCACTACTGTGGACGCGTACTGTTAGCATTAAGCAAGGTTGATGGGGTTCAAAAAAAGTTGGAAAAAAAACACGATGCTAAAACGAGCTCTAGATCCGACAACTTGTGGCCTTTATTATAATTTTTCATTGATGATTACGAATGCTTTGCAAACACCCGATACGCAAACATGATATACAAAAAAGTGTTTTCGATCCGGAAATTATTTATAAGAAACAAAAAACTGATGACTTTCGTTGCCACATAAACATTTCTTTTCACCCTCCGACGGAACAACCAATATCACATCGGCTTCGACACGCCAAAACAAATCTTCCACGAGCGCTATAAGAGTGTATTCTGTTCGCGCCCCACCCCCATTTGTCAGCACAGACTGTAGAGTGTTTGCGAACGCCTGTTATGAAATTCTCCGTCAGCCACTTAGCGCTATCTGTTGACTCGGCGGAATTAAATGTAAGCAAAGAATGCAGGTGCCCAAACTGCTAATTATTCTCGCCCCCACTCTTATTTATACTTTGTAATTTGCTCGGCTGCGAAGTATTTGCGCGATTAGACCGAACCGCGAGCGAATCCTTTGTTACACCTGAAGTAAACAATGCCTCGGGACGTTGCTGTTTGACGCCATAAAATATAATGTTGCTCTATTATGTCGCCGAGTTTTAATTTATTTAATGGGGATAAGGCTTGCTTTGTCGTTTAAGCTTGTTGAGGAGGGATTTTGGTAAGGGCAAGTAGGAGTTAAGTTAGGACTTAGAGGGAAGGGGTTCCAAACATCATCGATGGTTACGTCATTCTCCATCAACAGGCACTGAGCCATTGTCATAGGACACGACCCATTTGGGTTGCCTATGCCCAGAAATGAACATAATATTCCAGGTAAGAAGTTTGTGATAGTAAATCTTAGAACCACAATTAAGATATGACGAGTAGTGGAATCCGTAGTCTCATCTTCTGATAAATATCTATTTGAATAAAAATCTCGTGTCATAGTGTTTGTTATCGAACTCCTCCGAAACGGCTTCACTGATTTTTATAAAAATGTTGTGTATATTTGTTGGGTTTGAGAAAAGGTTGTAGGCTATTTTTTACACTCCTAGGTGATAAGGGTGGCCCTCTCCAGATTTTTTACAATATTTTTTTATGATTTGGCATCAAAAATACATACTGTTTCCCGACGTTTCGGCGGAATTGCACCAGGCCGTGGTCACGGGATGACTGCCAAGGCTCAGTGACATCTTCGTAAAGCGCGGGTTTCACCACTACCCTCCGCTTGATCTTCTGAATTTTTATTTTTATTTTTATCAGAATCGTCGGTGCCTCGACATACTACACTCACGACATCTACACACTGACGTTTTTTATAAGTACCGCGCTGCCTAAATTTGCCAATAACAGGGTTCCAGGTAGTTGATAAACGGTATCCATCTTCCCGGTTGAAGTTTTTATATTTTTTAATTTCAACCGCTTCTGGTGCTATTCTGGAATAATACTGACGATCGGTGGAGAGGACCTGAGGTTTGTGCAGTTCTATCCAGTGGTTGGTTCCTGAATCTAGCAAACTTTATGCAATAAAAAAAAAGACTATATATAGTCCATTGCTTCAGTACTGTTCCAATTTTGTCCGTAACACCTTTAAGATAAGGCAAAAAGGCGGGAACTCTGCAAACGTCCACTTGCCTTTGTCTTTTGTTCTTCAAACGTCGTATGCTTCCCTTGTATCCGTTCCGCTGAAGTACGTCCTGAACGTGTACCAGCTCACTAGTCATCCCGTGACCACGGCCTGATGCAATTCAGATGAAACGTCGAGGAAACAGAAAGTCAATATAGTTATTGTTTACTGCGAAATAGACCCGAGTTAATTGTTTTTAAAATGTGTACAAATCGCGGAACTCTAAATTTTCACCCTTCTACCACCAACAGTAATTTTACTGGCGAAAAGTAGTTCGCGGGCACAGCTAGCTTACTTATTTATATAAAAATACGTACCTAAGCTAGCAGTCACACGTCAGAGCTACGCGAAGAAGTAGGTACTATCGGTTTTCGATTCTTCGAATAATAAAGTGCGTAGTCTGCATTATGTGAAACTTTCACCATCTCAACTTTATCTGAAAAGCTAAATTTAGATGTCCTGATAACGTCAAGGATATAGAAATATGTATATATTTATGGGTACCTAACACGGATGTGATACCTTTAATTGTGGCACAATAATAATAAACTAACATAAATGCTATTGAGTACAAACTGAATTTATTATCTACCTGCACTACCACTTAAAACATTTATCCCGGAAAGGCCTGATTTAATCAACGTGAGAAGAAGTCGAGAGCAGAAGCTTGTATACATGAAATAAATATATATTTGTTTTCTTTTTAACATCCATTCTCTTGATTGGACGTTTCTAGAGTCGGACCTCTTATCGCGGATTCCATTACTTAACGCATGTTAGAGCTGAACACATGTCTCTAGATCCCATGACCCGCCGCCATTGTCGGTCGTACAGTAGACAGAATATTACAATGAATATCACTCTAAGCCATTTCTGACTTTAAACCCTTTACATTAGAGTTCAGAATCAATTGACAAAAAATGACAATGCTAGATAACCTGATGTGGTGTGACCGTACATACATATATCAGTGGTATCGTTACAAGTGTCGGATACACATTAAAAGTCCCCGGAACTCCGGGGACCGATACGGCCGGAGTAATCGTCGAGCCAGCCCGGACAACTCCGAAAGTGCAGTTTGGAGGGTCCGAAACTGTCGAGTGTTCTGTAGCATTTGATTGTGACGCGACACGCGCTATGTTACAATTTTCTCCATGTCTGGATATTGTTCTTTGAAATGGATTGGCTCGTTGCAGATTTCATTGCGGCGACGTCCATACCGCATTCAGATTTAGCAGGCAACGATAGATGACAAGGTCGGGTTTTTCAAAATATCCATGACAAGAAAGATCTGTTGTATCTTTTTTGTTAAAGCAATTTATGATAGCTCAAAGATGGTTTAACGCAAAACCATTTAAAATCGCTAAACGGGTGACAACCGTCATTATGTGCCTAATGTCTTCTGAAGCATGTATGAAATGTTTCATAAAAATCTAACCAATGACTGATTATCATAATGGGGTGATATACGAAAGACTAGCAGCGAAGAATAGCCTTATGACTAACAGAGAATAACGTGAAATGATCATCACGATCATTTAATCATTCATATCAATTAATCATTCATTCATTATTTATCATGAAATCATTCATTTTAATTGTGAATGAAAGAAAAAAGAAAGAAATAATTTTGGATCGAACCTATCCACTTAACTTATCCACCTAAATAAAAAGTTTGTAGATACTGAAAAACAACAAACATAAAAAACTCTGCGATAAAGCACCGGTTTCAATTCTCACAACTTTTTAAGTAAATATATTGAAGGAAAAGCACGTGATAACGTTCAAAAGTTGATTGACAAAGACAAAAATAGAGTTTCATTTGTTCTGACGGAACAATTCCAACATTAATTGCCTTTTCATAAAGCGTCCGTTAAAGTTTTATAGAGCTGCCTACTTCAAGACTAATTAAACGCAGGCACCTATCCAGAAGTAAATTGAAGTTGATAATTGAAAAATTGCCACAGAAGTCCTAAAGATATAAAATATTTAAACCACACCAAGTTTTATATGGTATGGAGTGTTAATAAAAAAAATGTGACAAAAACTGAATGAGGGGTGTATGGTTCACCGTTCCTCGCTTTGGTGAGTATCCTTGATAATGGAAGTACTCAACTCAAATTCCCGTAGTCAAAAAACGTCATCATCACCAGGTCGTTCTGTAGTGGGCGTATCATGGCTGACATGATGGAATGACGTCACATTGTGTTCCTGCGTAGGAGTAACATCACCAGAGCTGAAGAAAAGAGCAGTCCAGCTGCAGAAAATATTCTTACGTTGAAACAAACAGGGATCGTTTTAGAGAAAGTTGCTTATTTAACAACTATGATATTCCATCGCCAAAGGATGGGCAGAGTCTTGTAAACAGAACTGCCATTAGCTTTTATGGGGGTCCGCAGCCATGTGCCGCCCATGCGACGTCGGCTGAAAACTGACCTCACATTTTTCAGCACACTATGTGCCAATTATCATAGCGATATTAGGTTTTCCCGAGCGGCGGTAGATTTTTATGGGGTACTTTTTATTAAGGGGAAAATGTATGGCTATAGAGGTATCCGTGACAAAGGAATTATTAGATAATTAAATTAACATATTGTTACGGAAGTCAGTTCAGGGAAGAAAATGAAACTTCTGTTTCGCTCACAATTTCCCCTTTTTGTACTAGAATCTTCTATTGTTAAAATAATGTGACGTGTGCTGTTAATTGATATCTGTCATTAAATAACCACCACAATCTTCAAAATTACTTAAATGCGTATACTGTTTACAGACTAGGTATCTTGAGCAGTCACAGAACAAGCGACGTCGTGTGATGTAGGGATGCGTGCGACTAGAAATTTGAGGTCCCACTTGACCTATTAAATAGCTTAGATGATCTAGAGAAGCGTTACGAAGATGGCAGTTTAAGTTGATACTTAACCCTAACTAATCTAACAACTTCGTAGTGCCGTTCAGCACATCTTAATATAAGTATATTCGACTTTCTGTAGGCCCGATAATCGGCCCGATTGTTCCGACCTACTCAGCGCATACGTCTATCACTTTATCGGTAGCGGTCGTTTTGTAGTTCGTGTGCTAGCAATTCCATAGCTGTGTTCCAGATAAACATCACCACTTTGCTGATGCTGACATCTGATGTTAGCCTCGTATTGCGTTTCTTATAAGAAATGTTAACAAATTTAGCTGCGCTCTTTGTTAAAAATGACGGTAGGAATTGATTTTCGTGCAAAACTTAATATTTCAAATAATACAAATCAGAATCGGCTAAAACTATACATATCTTTCAATGTATTTTTTTTAATATGCTGAAAAATCTTTTTGATTCATTAAACAAAGAGTCTAAATGTCAAATTTGGAAGCTGTCAATAAGTGGTATCAGAGGGCCTATCTATTAGCATGGGTATTTTATGTTAACGTTCGTGGAAAAAATGTTTAAATGGAACATACGAAACTATCATGAAAAGTTAACACCGAAGGCTTATGAAACGCGTTGATTTGATTTGATTTGATTGAACACTTTATTGCACACGAAACATACATAAGCAGGTCATAACAATATAAGATACACAATAACAATAGGCGGCATTATTGCTAAGGTAGCTATTTTTACCAGGCAACCTTGGGGTTAAGGAAAGATCTTGCTAAGGTAAGTGACGGGAATAGTGCTATACAGTTCTAAGGAATAATATACGTTACATTATAATTAACATTACTAAAATAGGTAACAACAAAAAGTTTTAAATACAAAAATACTTACTTTATATATAAAGTTACAAAATATACATACATATCAATATATACATACATAATACTAATACATTGATTGACCTACGCGTTGATGCTAAAAATGTTAAAAATTTTGCAAATCTGTGCTTATCTGGAACGCGCCTCGTATTTTGGATAGTTAATAAATCGGTCACCGATAATCGATCGTGTGCGTTCGCATTTAACCAAATCATACGTATCTGCAAGCTGATAATGAAACATGTAACATGATCGCAAACATAACGGCGGAAGAGGCACAAGGGAAAGTATGAAATAAATCAAAAGAAAAAGCAATAAATTACATAAAAGTAGGTATACTTTTAGGCATTTGACGATGTAAGGCGTCAATAACGTCTCGCGGGAAGACGGCCTGTACAGTTTTTATATTGACAAAGTTTTATTGTGTTATATATAACTTTTTCAGTATATTAACTTGACTGTTCTATTTTATTTTTTTTACTCGTAGTATAATGTTACTAGCTGTGCCCGCGAACTACTTTCGCTAGTAAAAATACTAATACCGCTATAAAAAATAGGATTTGGTGATAGAAGGGTGAAAACTTACGAGTTATAAGTAAATATTAATTCCAAATCATAAAAAAATATGTCCAAAAATATTCTGGAGAAGGCCACCCTTATCACCTAGGAGTATAAAAAATCGTGCCGCTCTTGAGGACTTCAATAACAAACCCGGTGACACGAGATTTTTCCATAGCTTTGTGTTGTAATTTCTTGATGAAATTCCATGGCATCTTGTAATTAAGGTTAGGTTTCGATACATTATCATATTGCCTGACGATGATGTATCGAAACCGGTCGCAATAACTTAAATATAATAAAGATTCAAGTGGAACTAGTGAAATTAGTGTTTTAATAACAATATATCTTTTCATAGGTTTCCCAACCGGTGAGGCGCGCCCCACTTGGGGGCCGTAGAGTGAACCAAAGAGGGGGCGCAGCGAGTATCTCCAGAATTAAACTGTATAAAGAATATTAAAATATTAATTAAAACTGTTCATATAAACTAGCGCGACGCGGACCGTGCCACCTATGCGAATTCAGCGACACGTTGCAACAATCTTTTGAATAAAACTAATCACACCAATATTTTCATCGTTTGCTTAATTTTGTTGACTCCCCATTTCGGCCCCTAGGGGGGCGTAGTGTTTTAGCATAATGTTGGGCGAGGCGCATAGGGTTAAGGTTGGAAAGTTGTGTTAGACGAAGAAATACTGAAATGATGTAAAACCATAAAATGAAACTGGTTTACCGAAATCCTACTTTGAGTATAATCGAATTAGTAAAACATTAAAACTCAAAGACAGAAGACGCATTTACTAACATAAGCAAATAGGACAACAATGCACGGCAATCACAGGTATATTCGAAAATATGTAATTATAATTGATTCAACATTAGAATGTGACATTCAAAGATTTTATTTTTTATTTTGCTATAACATGGGATTTCTGTCGGTTTACTTCTTTCCACGTAGTTTTACCTACTTGAATGTAATGTTGAATTTCATATGGTAAACGTACATAATATTATGCACTGAAACAGAAAGTCATTTCCACTCGACAGGTAGTGAGCGATCTCAGGTATTCGAATATCGTATACTAAACCACCAGCACGTTCACTTTACTGCAAACGAGCAATTCACATGTTAAACAGCCGGATGGACAGTCAATCGCCTGCTTTATATATCTTTAAGAAGTCCACACGCTGCCTCTGGTTCCGAACGTTTCCGAAGTAAAAAACGTTTAATGAAGAAAGGCTATTTCAAGGTTAACGATTATCTTAATTATAGGAATGCATAGTCTGTTTAATCTACTCGCTCGCATGTTTTGTACAGTTTTTTTTAATTACTAGATGTTTGATAATTGTTAATATTTTGTATTACTTTATATTTTATGTAACTTTTTGGCATTTATATGTGCGCTCTATATGTGCGTAAACTGAATAAATGGATTTGTTTGATTTCGGATGAACTTGTCAATGTATATGATATCATCACAGCTCAAATACGTCCCCACCGAGGGACACGTAACCTACCCTAACTAGTTAGGGCGATTAGGCCTTAGTCAAACCACGCTGGCCCAGTGCGGATTGGTAGACTTCACATACACATTTGAATTACTTCGCAGGTGTATGCAGGTTGCCTTACGATGTTTGCGCGATATTGTGCGCGAGCCGCAGGCGAGCGCGACAAGAAAGCAGAGTACGTGTGCCAATGCACGCGTGTATCATACGACGTTTTTCAACACACTTGTGAGGAAAATAAAAGATCTTGTGGTATTAATATTTTTCTGAAAATGACTGCGCTTTTTTATCAATCTTCCACTGCATGAAAGTATCGTATGCCTCACAATGTTTTCCTTCACCGTAGAAGCGTCAGATAAATGTAAGTACATATGAAATTCGTGAAACGAAAAACACATTGGTACCTACATGGCTGGATCGATCGCGGGCCTTCCGATTCTACTCGGCTCACAGTCCAGTGCCGTGGCCACAGCGCCACCGACGTATATGATAACTCAGCAGCAAATATAAAAGAACCGGCCAAGTGCGAGTTGGACACACACCGAGGCTTCCGTACAAACTTATCTAAGTATGTACATTTTGGGGTTATCAGATTTTTTCTTTAAAATGCTCTAATTAGACCTTGCTTTTTGCCCAATTGCATAATTCTAGGTCGGTAGATTTTAATTCCTTTGTGAAATCGCAAAATATACGAAAACAAGCTGTGCCCGCGAACTACGTTTCGCCATATATTTTTTCCCGTTTTTGCAACATTTTTCATTGATGCTCAACTTCTATCAGTCGTAGGGTGATGTTATATAGCCTAAAGCCTACCTCGATAAATGGACTATCCAACACAAAAATAATTTTTAAATTTGAATCAGTAGTTCCTGAGATTAGCGCGTTCAACCAAACAAACAAACAATTAAACAAACTCTTCAGCTTTATAATATTATATAAGTATAGATTAGTATAGATATGCGACATAAACGATAGACATATTACAGCTTTTTATCGTATTGGCTAGTACCTAAGTTTATTTTTTCCAACGCTGAAAGAGGACCGTAGATCCAAATCATCACAACAGCTCATATACCGAGGGGCTCGAGCCTACCCTATGTTAGGGTGATTAGGCCTTAGTCAACCACGCTGGCCCAGTGCGGATTGGTCGACTCCAGATATTTGATATCAATTTCAGCTTGATATCTCTACGCGCTTTCGAGAAAAAGGATCTTGACAGACAGACGGACATCAAGCGGACAACGAAGTGATGCTACAATAAGGGTTCTGTTCTTTCCTTATGAGGTACGGAACCCTAAAAAGACTACACAGTATAATGTCCACCTTCAGATCAAAACAACTGCAAAATATTTCCTTATCTAAACTGTACATAAGGGGTACTGTTACACGATACGGGCCCCAAAGCCATCCTCATCTGTTCCGCCACGCACCATGTCAATCAACGGACGTATGTGCCCCTAAATGATTGATTTCTGCTTTAATCGCGAGAAAGCTTTCAATTCGCACGACAATACTCTCAATTTTCAATCGCGTAATAAAATTTGACACAGCGTTGCGCGTCGACGGAAAGTTTGCCGATAATAAGCGCTGGAGTTGCGGCAGTTGACGAAGTCGAATAAACACGTCTGCTGGACGCGGCTGAAGCCGGGACTCGGTCAAATTAATTTTTAATAAATCCACCACTACTTATCTTTTGTAAAGAATCACGTATGAATGTTATACACAATAAGGTTAGAGTCTCCGTCTGTCATGCACGACTCATTTGACTGTCGAAGGAAAAAGACAATTAACACTGTGTAATTATTCGAACGTTATACAGTGTTTATTAGTTAAGGGGTAAATATATGTAAACTACACACTTACATAATATTAATAGTCAAACTACTCACTCTAAGTACCGGAGAATACGTCCCAAATCAGCTTCGATTTGAATGTGACTCGATAATTAAGAATCATTGACGTTCACCGGATTCCGGCAGTCGGGGCCGGCGTCGCAATATCTCATCATTACAGCCGGTCGCAGCTTGCTTACCTGTAACAAGAGCCGGGAATTTATGTCATTTACATTAGCTTATGAAAAATCCGGCGCCCCGATTTACATTACAAAGGCAGCACCTTTTGTCGGGAAGAAATTGCGATGCGTATTGAGTCCCCCACTCAAATGTTGCGTGATTCTATTAATTTGGTATATTAATATTCAGACGTGGCGACGGTGCGGCGGTGGTATGAGCGTGGGTATCATTAAAGTATTAAATATGTCAGAATACGGCAACGCAACATTTATCTTATCTGCCTCTATCAATGGCTGTCGAGATCACCTTGAGATCTGTCTGGAGATCCGGGGTTCGGTCCCAATGTGGGCAAAAATTATGTGCTAGGTTGATGAAAGGGCTTTTGAGTTTTGATAGGATACAACTATCACACCATGCATTGTGAAAATAGCGACAATCAGACGTGAAATTGCCAATGCTTTCATGGTTGTGGAATCCAGGCAAAGTTTGCATTCATCATTTATCGTTCTCGTGCAATTCAGTTTAAGAGCTTTCGCACTATACTATATAATGAAAATGAAAATTTTGAAAAACCTACAAAAGAAGGTAATAGTTCTAATAGATTTCAGAAGTTTGCATTTATCATTTATCGTTTTGGTGCAATTAGAATTAGAAGCCGCCTATATTCTCGATAGCAATATCGACCAGGAATATAAATGCAGGAACTAACTCTATTTTTTTCGATACATTATTTCATTTAAATTTGATATGGGAAGGTAAATTGTTTCGTAGTTGTGTTTTTAGAAGAATATTTTCAAATTTAGATTATTACTTTAGTACTATTACTTATTCTGTGGTAGTTATGACCTCTAAAGATTTATTTCACCTTAAGCGCTTATCACCCTATCGCACCATAAACTTAATTAAGCTTATTAGAATAGAAACAGAAGGTTTTAATGTAATGCAAAATATACCATTCGCCACGTACCTACATCCGAATCATTCTGATTGTTTCAATAATGCCTTCTTTCTCCCCAAATAGGATTGGATTGGATCGTTAAGTCTGTCGCCAGCCTAAATTTTGTCGACTGATTGTTTTGGTACTTGAACTGAAAATGTCCGTGTGATGACGGATATAGGATTAGCGCGCCACCCTTTCTTCCCGTGGATACTGTAAGAGCCGAGTTTACCGCAACATCTCTGTGCGGAGATATAATACTCGTAACTAAAACCCGACACTAACCTGGCAGTAGTAGACGAATTACTACTTATTTACGCGTGCCCAGGCTGTGGAATGTATATGAGTTTGATAAATGACGATGATGAAAAATGCTACAGTAGAAATCTAAATCGTGGAAAATGTTCCAGCAGCACTATAACAAGACGCGGAAACAATGCAAACTGCGACGCGATTTTCAAGACGTCAACCGTTCGCGCAAATGGAGTTTGTCGAGCGAGTGTGTCGCTTCCCGCGCGAACACCCCCTAGATACGATCTGATTAATGGTGCGATTGTGAAGAAGGACATTATCGCTGAAAATAGTTTAGGAAGTAATTCAGAAGCGCTAAACTAAACGCTCGTCGTCCAAATGTAAATAGGAGACGCCCTGTTTTACATATCTCGCGAGAAGTGTTATTTTACTTGTTTTCTTCTTTCTACAGAATCCTAGGTTCTTCACTGACAGAGTAATTTACTTTTGATTACGAGTTGTGTTTAAATAAAGCATAGCAGTTTGCTCATTAGACGTTGAAAGCAATTTTGTACGAAGTACTTAGTGATTTATCAGTGTACGTGTTGAGGACGCACGCAGTGAGAATATGTTGCATATATATAAAGTGTAAATCACTCTAATTTTTATTATTTAAAATTATAACATATTATAGACTGTAAATATTTATTCGGAACGCTTCCAAAATTTTAACTACCACCATTTAATTCAGGGTGGTGATTTTGTAACTCATCGATTGTAATCGGTAATCTTTATTATACTGGATGACTTAGTGAAGAAAAGCGGAATTATTTTCATAAACTATAAGTATTAGTTGATTTATTCAACAAATATACCAAGATCACTCAGACGTCGACGTTAGGATTGTGAAATATATTTAAATCTGTTTTAATCAAACAGAATTATCAAATCAATACAATGACCGATTGCTGATGAGCTACAAAATCACCCACCAGGTCTGCATAGCGATCCCCAAAAATATAAGAGTATGATTGTGTCCTTAGTATTAATGGTGAATCATAGATGGTCTTGATGGTTGAGGAATAAAGGTTACGTATATAATGCTCGTTTCCACCTTACGGTTTTATCATTACCGTCCAGAATCCGTCTCTCCGTCGTAAATTGACCATCTGGAAGTTTTCTATTTAATAACTTTCAAACACCGAAACAATCTCCAGCTTCAACTTCGCCGAAGAACATTCATGCGGTGAACAAATAATTGCGTTCTTTGTAAGCCGTCACTTACATTTGACTGTGTAATATAGATAAATGTCAACCGCTCGCGCAACTTGGAAACGAAACGAGACATCCGTTTGCTACTTTATGAAAAAAACGTCGCAATCCAAATTACCTCGAAGACACAAGTGACGGCTCCTGGGAGAGAGCATATTTACGTTCAGCGACTTGCCCTTTTTCAGCTGGAAAACCTTGAGAAGTAAACGAAATTGAACGCTCTAAATTCAAAAAGAACTAGCCCTTGGACTGTTACGCTTTTAAGTTTGGCTTTCGAGTGCTGGATCCGACAGCGCGCCGACAGTTTCTCGAGGCGCCGCGAAATCCTCCATTGTTCGCCGCCATTCATAAGCAAACTATTAAAACGGCTCCTACACTGAAGTCACACTTAATTACTGTAGTTTGAGAGCGTTAAAACAGCGCGGATGCTAATGCGGAGTGGCAAATTGTTTGCGTTGGGATCGTCGGCTTATGTTTTGCGATGCAGATCGTTTTTATCTGAGATTCCATGCGGCAATGGGCACATTCTTTAATTTCTTTCGTACAAAATAATTGACATTTTGTATGGCAGAACAGCAAAAGCTCTAACACTTTTATACTATTCCTTAAACTCTAAATTAAACAGATGGTGAAACTACGTCCTACTATTCTAAATATTAATTACACAAAGTTTCGCCGAAATTATTTTACAAAAATATTAGTTAATCAGCCAAATGCCATTACACAGTTACAGCATTCCTCTTGAAGAAATAACAGACGAATACAGTCCTGTTTTATTGGATTACTATGGTTTGCTTGCGGTAAAGTCCTATCTCCTTACTAATAATTCAAACGCGAAAGTTTGTGAGTATTTATGAATGTTTGTTACGCTTTAATGCAAAAACTACTGAATGGATTTAAATGAAATTTTGTAGGTAGATAGATGGATTAAATCAGGGATAAACATATAGGCATATATATTATATTATTATTTTATTATTTATGGCATATATTATTCCGGAAAAATAAGTAGTTCCCGCGGGAAAGTACATTAATAGTTTTTTTTTTGAATTTTGAAACATAGTTCGCGGGCACAACTAATAATTTATTAGACAGTACAGCACCTCGGGATGCTAACCCATTACTCGGACCCGCACCCTTAATGGAGGTGGAAAGTTGTCGTTAGTTACTACGTGTCTGTACGATTGCTAATATTATGTTTGGAGGCTTGTACCCATTAACACGTGTCTATTGTCTGATAAGGGTGACGTTATCGTGTTTCATGATGAGTAGTGCAAATGTGTCCCAGGAGGTTGTGTTCAACTCAAAGAAGATATAAAAGCCACCCAAATGCGAGTTGGACTCGTGCACCGCGGGTTCCGTGCAAACTTATCTAAGTATATAAGTTCCTAACTATGTACATATTTACGGTTGTTTTTTTTTTTTTGACTTTAGAAGGCAGGCGACCCACCTGATGGTAAGTGGTAACCGCCGCCCATGGAATTTCCTAATATCAGGGCCAAAGCCAAGCCGCTGCCTACTTTGAATGCAATACTCTTCTGAAACCTCGCTTGAAAATAGACATGCTATAGCGCTCGGACACAGACACAACACAACAACAGGAAGTTTATTCCAGAGCCGGACCGTACGTAGTAAAAAAAGCGCTGAAAGCGAACCGTGCTAGACGAAATTACTTCCAGGTAGTAAGGATGAACTGTACTGCGGTGCCGAGTAGTACGGTGATAAAAAGGTGACGTTGGCACCAAGTCGAACAGTACCTCGGAGCACTAACCGTGAAAATTCGATAAAAGACACAGATTTTGAAAAAGAACATGTGCTATAAGACCTTGCTTCGTGACAAATTCATGGTTCTAGGTCAACGGGATGTACCCTATAGGTTTTGATTCCCTTGTGAAATTGCAAAGTATGCGACATAAATCATATCTCTTGATCGTGTTGACTTAGACATTTGTTTTTTTTACAACTGAAAGAAACTGGAGACCCGAGTAGTTGATATTAATTTCAGTTTGCTATCTCTACGTGTTTTTCTAGAAAAAGGTCTTGACAGACAGACGGACAGATCGTCAGAAGGACAACGCAGTGATCCTATAAGGGTTCCATTTTTTCATCTTGAGGTACAGAATTTTAAAAGGGTGCTATAAACTTCAGTGTCATAATTATTCTTCTCTAGCGAATTTGTGGAAGTGGCAAATTATCATAATATTATTTGCTCGCCTATTGACTGAGGATTACCTATGTGGTAGTTAACAAATTCGTGTCGCCCTTGCTATTTGAAATAAACTACTAGCGAACGGATGGATACGGCTTCTGAAAAGAGCAGTCAAAGAAGATACCAGAGGGAGAATCTCTATCTTACCTATTTCTGTCACAAAGCAGCAGGTGCTTGTATTGCTGTGATCCGGTTAGAAAAGTAATAAGACAGTGAAATTTCTTGGTAATATAACTTTATGTGTTATATACTTCTTCTTAGTCGTACACTCCTGACGGAGTGGTCGTGGTTACGGATCGTCTGTTTACGATGGTAGCGGCTTTTGCGATTCTTCTCCATATTTCTTCCATGTATCTATTGCAGTGAGGGAACATTTCGTTGATGTCTTAACGAGGTCTGTCCATCTTGTGGGTGATCGGCCGCGAGAACGTTGACCTATGATGTTGACCTATGACGTTGATCTATGACGTTGACCTATGACGTTGACCTATGACGTTGACCTATGATGTTGACCTATGACGTTGACCTATATGTAATATTACAAGTTTGCAATGTACAGTCGACAAACGTGAAGTATTGCGTTATACACTTGCACTATAGAAACTGTCGCTATGATTCGCAAACATATCCCTACAAAAACCTGGGCTACACGCAACTCGTCATTGTGTCGCTCACACAATGACGAGTTGCGTGTAGCCCAGGTTTTTGTAGGGATATGTTTGCGAATTTTACAAAAGTCAGATGTATAGTATAGGTGACTGAAGCTTCAACTCTCTTTTCATATTTTATGAATTTCTACAACTCTCTTTTCGCATTTTAGAAATGTCAATTTTTCTCATGAAGAGAAAAATAAAAAGAAGAACGACAAGAGGAATGAGAAGAATTTTTATTTTCTCATAGTAACCTATTTCCATAGTAACTATTCCTATACCAAATGATTAAATTTTACATAAAAAGCAAAAGTTTTAACATTAGTTTAAATAAAATTAACGGATGTGCCGATAACAGGTGACGGTGCAATGAGTAAAGGTTGAAAAAGCTCTTGCAAACTCTAGAGAATATTGCTTTGTGTGATTTTTTATTTCTTTTCAAGCCATATGGCTATGTTAAACCACATGACAGATAACACAATTCTGTTCAAAGTTAGAGTCATGCAACTAAGAACGATGATATCCAAACTTACATTCAAAATTTGTGCTCTCACATTTTACAATAACGCCTCGACTTGAATAAAAGTTTTCAATCAGGCGATTTTTCCTAAATGAAAATTCCTACGTTGTGATTCAACCGAGCGTAATATTTTTAAATGTAACTAGAAAACGGCATTTAAGTTTTGGTTGGAATTGTGAAAGACTTCGAGGGTTCCAAAAGATCACTCCATGCTACTGAACTTAAGCTACAGATGATATACAAAAAATATATAGTTAATATTTCATATTACTGTTAAACTTAAGTATTGAAAACAACATGTTTTTTGAACGAAATTGTAAGACATTACATTCATATGAACGTAATGTGGGTGCCTAATTGCATGAAACAACTTAACAAAATAATCAGATTGCCGGAAACAAAATTACATAGATCCAAGAAGCTTTGAGAAAGTTATCTATCGTAATTCTTGGGCAAGTTTTTTCGAAGCAAACCTCTTTTTGGCTATTGCGGTGGTCTTCAGCTATATCAAGCAAACAAACAGTGTAAATCAGTTTATAAAGATGACGAAATATAACATACGGTAAGAATTTGTCAATTTGCAATAGCAATCTTAAAAGAACTGACATCCAACAATAATATGTAGAACACTACGGATGATAAGTGGTTCACATAATACTGGACTGATTTTTGACTTTGTATTGTGCAAAATAGTATTTAACCTACCAACCAATCTGTAAAACTATTGATGTGTGTGTCTAGCGTTCCACAGACGGCAAGATAAATAATTCTCACACAATTTTTTTTGATCAAACTACCAAGTTTATGACGCGATGTTGTTCCCCTAGGATCGTTGCAGTAATAAAGCAAAGTCTCGCTTCCAAGAGCATGTTTACATCAGAACCGCCCAGCAGTGATAATTTATTTGTTTGTTTTGTGTCTGCGGTAGCACTGTAGACCGCAAGCGAGACGGTCGCTATCGAACGTTCTTCTATAGTTTCTATAGCGTGTACCTCTCCTGTGGTCGACTTAAAATATTCATATTTAACTACGTCGTTTCCGATAGCTTCAAAAGTAGGTTGACGGTTCACCGCTGGCATATTTCTCCCAGCCTCTTAACTTTTGCTGTTTCATATTAACTGTTCAGTTCGATTACATTTCGGTTTAAAATATTTTTTATCGTTGTAATAATATTGTGCGCGGTTTGTGCTCCTACGAATAAAGGTCGCAAAGATAGGTTATCAAATATTTACCACCTGAGTTGGTGAGATTGCGCAAATACTCAACACACCGAATTGCTCGGATCGTAGTGAGCTGGATAAAAGCTAGACTGCGGCGTTCAATTGGCTTAAGATAAATAAACAATGGATTCTTGCAAAAGAATTTCTCTGTTTGAGTTTTATGACCACGAATGAAAAATTTCACCGAGTTTCTTCGTCCTTTTTTGCACACTGAATTATTAGCAAAGTAATCCTTCGAATCCCTATAACTAAAGTGTGTAATAAGGCTAATAATCAAGTGTTTTAAATGTTTTATTTTTTATAATACAACGACTATTTTCTTATAGTTTATTTCTGTTTCGTTATCTTACCAAAAACCTTGTTTTTCTCGTTGGTCAATGTATTGAACATTGGCGTATGTATTAAACGTATACGTCAATGGTTTTATATGTTCTCCTTATTTATATAGTAAAAATTTTAATCGAAGGCTTGATACATACCTCTCTTTTTAAAACTGGAAAATATGATACGCCTTATTTAGTGAAGACAGATTCTATTGGATTTGTAAATAAGGCAACGGATTACAATTCCAATATGGATTCCCAATTTGATAATCAATGAAACAGAGCAAAAGCGTTTGTTTTTGTTGAAAAATACAGTGTTCTACCAACGGCTTGCCCATGCCACCGTTGTTGTATTATTAAGAGAGAGCGGCGTGTTCGCAAGCGGATGCTCTCGGCCGAGGGTCTGAACAGCGACAGGACTGGGCTCGGGGGGGCCGTGAATACAGAACGAGATCTGATACATTTGTACCACGTGAATTCTTAACGCTGTCCGGTGCATATGTAAATTAGACACGGGTATTTCCCGGGAATCGGTTTGCGAACCTCATTACCTGAACAAGGGAAGTTTGATCATCTTGACCTGACCACAGTAATTGGGTCTACGTCGTCCTTGTCCGCGCAACCGAGCAACAGTTAATAATGTTTACCCTTGACTGAATTTCGTTTCGTACAACTACCTCTCGTATTTATTTATTCAGGTAACACGACTCATTGAGTTCGTAAACTTGAACTGGGAAACGAATTAATATAATATATTTTTGAATTTTGTAAAGTAATAGATTTTTTTTGTAGTGTAACATGTCAATTGCAGTAAATAAGATAATGTTGAATGTTTCAATTTGAATGTATTCGATATGGAAATAAAATATAAGATGTTCTTTCATTAATTACCACAGTGTAAGTAGCATGCCATTAAATTGTAATGATTGTAATGGAATGTAGCCACGCTAGCTTAAATCCCAGTAAGCATATTATTATTAAATTAAAAGTATCGTTTATTTCTATATTCATCCTCATGATTTTTATGCATTTTTTATTTTAGGAATTAAATTTTCATTAATTATATTTAGACATATACCAAATTTTCAAATTCAAATTCAAAAATCTTTATTTAACTTAGGCCTTTACAGGCACTTATTGACGTCAAAACAAAGCAAAACATTCTAATTTAAAGGAAACATAAATTTAACCTTGTATGTGCATACATCCTGAATATACCTACTCAAGATGTCTGCAAATACAAGTAGTAAAGAAAAAAAAAAAAGTTGAATCTACACCTGTTCGGAAATTGGGAGAGCCTTCTCGAGAAGAACAGGCAAGAAACTCGAAAGGTCAAATTTTTTATCTCCTCTTTTAAATCGCCATTTACAATTTTGGTTTTGTTACATAGTCATTGAAAGTTAAAAAAAAAATACAATCGGTATGCTTACATACACTTAAAATGTAAAAAAATAAGTTATAGACGTATACATTAATCATAGTACAATAAATTATGTTGTTACCAAACATTTGATAACTTAGTCTAATTCAAAATCAGTGTCAGTTCTTTTCTGCCAACAACATTTGTTAACATCAATAGCTATACACAACAACACGATTATTGACATTAAAACGAATAATAACTTCATATTAACACCAGGCATTGGCATCGTTTAAATAATCGTTGACTTTATAATATCCTTTACTCATTAGAGTCTTTTTTACATGCGCTTTAAACTTATGAAAAGGCAAGTCAGTTACACTATGTGGAACTTTGTTGTAAAACGTTATACATTTCCCCATAAATGAGCCTCTAGTTTTTTGGAGTCTGTACGTTGGAACGGCAAGTTTATTTTTATTTCTTGTGTTTAACTGGTGAACGTGGAAATTGGTTTCAAATGTATTATAATTCTTATAGACATAAATCAAATTTTCATAAATGTATTGTCCTGCTAAGGTCAATATATTAATTTCTCTAAATAAATCTCTTAGAGAATCCCTTGTTCGTAAATTATAAATAGCGCGAACTGCTCTTTTTTGAAGTACGAAAATACTTTCTATACTAGCAGCCGATACCCACAGTAGTAGTCCATACGACATAACACTGTGAAAATAACTAAAGTAAATCAATCTTGCCGTTTCAACATTAGTAAGTTGTCTTATTTTTTTAACTGCATATGCCGCAGAACTAAGTCTGTTTGCCAAGGACTCAATATGTGGATCCCACTGCAAACGTGAATCTAATGTAATGCCCAAAAATTTGGTACAATCAATGAATTCAATAATTTGATTATTCATTTCCACAATAGTATCCACTTTCCTTACATTTGGCAATGAAAATTTTATACATTTAGTTTTATTTGAATTTAATGATAAGTTATTAATTGTGAACCAATGCAATACATTAGAAAGAGTACTATTTACAACGTCAGTATTTTCATTACCTCTGTCAACCTTAAATATTAAAGAAGTATCATCTGCAAATAGTACTGTATCGCACAGATTGTTAGTGAAATGTGGGAGATTATTAATGTAAATTAAAAAAGCAAAGGTCCCAATATCGATCCCTGAGGTACACCCATAGTTATAGATGCACCAACAGACTCAGTTTTGCTAATAACAACTTTCTGGACTCTATTGGACAAATAAGACTCCATAAGGCTAATTGCTTTTTCGGTGACACCATAATGTTTGAGTTTATTTAAAAGAGTCTGGTGACTAACGCAGTCGAAAGCCTTCGACAGGTCACAAAATATACCAATCACATCTTGTTTACACTCCCAAGCGGCAAAAATGTGTTTGAGAAGTGCAACTCCAGCATCTGTCGTGGAACGACCTTTGGTAAAACCAAATTGGTTCATATGAAAAATGTTATTACATGTGAAATGATCTATTAACTGCTGAGATACAATTTTTTCGAATATTTTACTAAGTGCTGGTAGAATCGAAATTGGTCTGTAATTTGAAGGATCGTTTTTATTCCCAGATTTAAATAATGGTATTAACTTGCTATTCTTCATGAGGTCGGGGAAGACACCTTCATCAATACATTTATTGAATATCAACGCGAGTTGCGGGGCAAGTTCTATTATAACCGATTTGATTATGTGAGTATTAAAATTAAACATAATGACAAATACATAAAATATTAAAAAGGGCTCTCCGTTTTTTAATATTTTATTTATTTGTCATTTTGTTGAAAGAAAAAACAGCGATTCGCTGAGGCAATTTGTTTTGTAAGTTCTCTACAATCGGAGTAGGCATAACAGAACAGGTACTCATCGTGTGTAGTGTATCATATTATGAGTATCAAATGCTCGAATAGATATTACCACTAAATTTTAACGCTCATAATGCAAACAAATAAACAAAGTTTATGGCTTCAATAAAAAACTTTTTCGCAATTTCATTGAAAAATGTTTCCAATTTCCCAATTGCGATCTCGCGTCGAACATACGGGTGGACATAAAATTAATTTGATTCAAAAGCTTTATCGACTTGACGGAGCGCGGAGCGGTATAAATTAAATTGTTCAACCATATTAATGAATTGGAGCTATAAAGATACGGCATGACATAAAGTGGGGGGTAGAGGATGTGTCCGCTGAGCCCCTACTACGAGGAGGAGGTATTGGGTGCAGTTTTCCACGAGTGTCTTTCATATTCTTTTCAATGAAAAAAAGGAGGCTATCGGAAGGTCATGTTGTAATATTGTCAGAATTGTACAGTTATTGTGTATATCGTCTTTACCAGCTTCCAAACATGTGTGCCCAATTTCATAAGTATATTTATGTGTGTTTGTATGTTTGTCCGTTCATGTCTCAATAAGTCGGATTGCAAATATTCTTTCTAGTTTTTAATTGAAAAGCCCCCCAACCATGATCGCCTAAAACAATATTTAAACCGCGCTGAGAGCGAGATGGCGCTATACGCAACAAGAGCGGTGTCTCTATTTCAATATTGTTTTAACCTTGCTATAAGCGATCATGGTAAGGCCCCTGGGTACTTATAGTTCAACTTAGAAACAGTGAGTTTTGTCAAAATTGGTGTAGTAGTTTTTGTGATAGCGAGTTAATTGAAAAAAAAAGAAATAAAAAATATTTTTAAATAATTAAACCAACTTTAAAATTGTTATTTATTCAGTTAATAACTAAAAGGGTGAAATGAAGGTTTTATCATTTCAAATCAAAAATATGATATTTTTTGAGGTCAGTGTCAGCCTTACAACATTGTATATTTAGTATTTACAGAGATATGAAAAAGAAATCGGGAAAACAAAAAGGCGTTTATTCCAAATATTAATAAGACTGGCACCGACCTCAGAGAAATTGTTGGCATATTTACTTGAGATATTATTAAAGATAAAACTTTTATTTCTCTCTATTTAGTTCGGACGATTGATAAACCAATCGATTAGTATTCGGTATCTAATGACTTGATGGATGGTATATACCTATATCGTATAAATACCGTATCATGGGTAACTTTAAAGCCAATTCACAATAGGAGCAGAAGTCTAGGTACATTTGTAATTAATGAATAAACTGACAGATGAAATGATTAACAAGTGTTTGTGAATTGCGTAGGTCGAAGGATCGATAGTAGATAAGATGCTTGCAGCCGGTTGCACCAAATTTTACGTTTTAGGATATCATAAAAAGTAGCAACTTAATACATAATAATGGGACGTTTAACTATTAATATATGATTCGCGCTGTACATTTAAACCTTTTTAAACGTAAAGGATAAAATAAAACTAAAATTAAAACTAGAGACATTATGACGGTGCAATTCTTACGTATATATAGACTTTTACTGTTACTTTTTATGAAATTGTAAAACGTAAAATTTGGTGCAGCCGGCTGTTAGAGTGTTAAGTGCTGAAAAAGGATTAAAATAAAAGCCTGTAGGTAAGTACAAATTCGTGGTGTTGCGTCCCATTCAGATGTGTGTTCTTCATTAATGGAGAACCTTTTGTGAGCGAGTAACGCTGCCTATATTCGTGTCACGGCGCAAAAAGTAAGGGATAGAATCAAAGCCATCTGATAGATAGCTGAGTAAAATCAGGGGTTGAAAGGGTTACAGACCGTAAACCGGTATCGGGGGACGGTGCCGTGCCGAGTGCTTCCCTTATCTGCAGCCCGTTTCGCAGGATGTACTTACATTGATATTGCTTTCGTAAAAGCCTGTTTTAGGGTTTGTCCAAATTGCAACAGTAAAACGTAACATTTTTTTTGGAGGATGACGGACTACACTTGGTCGAAAGGAGGAGTTTGTCGAAATGTTATTGATCACTAAAGGAGGTAAACATTTCCATAATTGTTGACTGTAATCGTAAATATAACATATTAAACATTTATGTCTGAACATAACATTTCCAAATATATCCAGCACTGAATTGGAACCTCTTGATATTATTAAAAATCAGCCGTATTTTGCGTTTTACACAGTATTCGTCGACAAAGAAGCTTATTAACAGTTTTATCGTTGAAATGGGTACTAACAGAAGTAAATTGCTACTAAGTCCTTTGATTTGCAGACAATAGAATAATTTTACATTCTAGGAAAACCCCAAGGCTGTCTATAATAAAAAAAAGCAAACGATGAAAGGCTCGGGGTCCCAATGATTTGTCCTATTCTTAAGACGACCACCGTAATACCAATCGCTATGTACCCGTGGTCCTACCGGACTACGGTCGATTAAATATACTTTATCAAGTTAAGTGTACTGTAAAGTAACAGCTACTTTTTGTTCAAAATAGCGACCACCATCAAACTGCTAAAACCCTTTTTACTAGTTTAAGGCACACATTTCCGAACGTAACTATATTTCATTGTGCGAGGTTTCTAAACATGCGTTCTCTACCGATATTGCTATCTCTCTCGCTTTTGTGCAGCTTCACGCTCTACGTGTTTGTGTAAATAAAAATTAATTTAATAATATTTAACGGTGTTTCTCTGAACATCCTTTTATCAGCTAGTATAATTTCTGTTGCGCTCCGTATCTGCCGATGGCTAGTCGTCAGGTGTGCGTTTGCATGGAATACATTCCCGCAGTGACCGACTTCCATTGCCTTCATCATCATCTTTCATAGCATTCATTCTGGAGAGGAACACCCTTATCACCTAAAGGTATAAAAAATAACCTACGACCTCAAACTCAAACTCATAAATCTTTATTCAATATAGACCTTTACAGGCACTTTTTGACGTCAAACAAAATACAAAAATTTTAATAACCATTAATCTAATTAAAAATTTATTTTATTTAAACCTTGTATGTAGATACACCCAAATCATAATTAAGTTGTATGTAAATACAAGTAAAATGAAAAAAAAGTTGACTCTACACCTGTTCGGAAATTGGGAGAGCCTTCTTGAGAAGAACAGGCAAGAAACTCGGAAAGTCTTATATTTTTTTTGTCTCCTTTTAAATTGTACCTATTACCTTATTGACTATTCTCAGACCCACCACACACAAAAAAAAAACATAAAAATTGGTCATGCCGTTTCGGGGGAGTTCGATCAAAACACTGTAACAGGAGATGTTTATATATTAGACAGTGTTTTGTTATCGAAGTCCTCCAAAATGGCTTGACTGATTTTTACGACATTTTTTTGTGTACATTAATCGCCACACTCCTAATAATCACCACAGGGCTATAGTAGTATACTGTGTGGTAGTAGTACCTGCAGGACAAATTAGTAAGACCAAGGGCTCTACACCGAACCTTACAAAATGTTCATTACAGATATTTAGAATTATCTGGAACGTGTTATTCAGAAGGAATCTTATATGCATACACTTTATTGTTTTAACTCTACCAGTCAACCCATAGAGTGTGTTCTGTCAGAAATCTTACTATGTGCTATTGTGGTATATAGACGATGTATTTGAATAGAATACTTACTATTTCTTCCATAGAAAGTGTTGTTTCATGCGGGATTTGAAGGTGGATGTGTCTGGCTTTGCTGTACTGTATCACACTTGGTAGACCATTCCACAAACGGACGGCACGTAAACTAAATGACTCGTGAAAGTAATGTGTATTGTTCCTTTTAATAATCTGCTTATTTAACGCTTTAAAATTTATGAGCGTATTCATGTATTTTACTGTTAAATAAATTGTTATCAGAACGAGGCGCGGAACCCACCCACGCATGAATCCACGCACACAGTAATTCCAAACATCGTTTAATCTGCACAGCGAATCAGCCAAAAATTTAATTATATTTGCAATGTGAATAAAGAATTTGAGGAAATATTTCCATATGAAAATTCTACCTTAAACGATATCCATTTGAAATTAATTTTATGAAAATATTTGAATGTGTAATTCGTATGGTAATACTAATTACGCCGGTAGGACTTAGGATGGGAGATAGATACATTAATAACTTGAGTTACGCGGATGATATGGTGCTGCTCAGCCCCTCGATTAAAGGCTTAAGAAAGCTCATTAAGATATGTGAAAGGTATGCCAGAGAGCATAACCTGGAATACAATTCGAAGAAAACCGAAATGATGATGTTCAGGTCGGGGAAGGCGCCCTTGTACGTGCCGCCACTATATTTAAACGGTCATCAGGTCAAACTTGTGGACGAATTTAGGTACATTGGCCACATCGTTACATCTGATCAAAAGGACGACGCCGATATTGAGAGGCAACGTAGGGCTCTTTGTGTCGTAGGAAATATGATCATACGAAAATTTGGCAGGTCATCACCTGACGTGAAAAAAACGTTTTTTGGGTCTTTCTGTCAGACTTTCTACACATGTCAGCTCTGGGTCAATTATACAAAAAAGTCCCATGATAATATACGAGTTGCCTATAATAACATCTTTAGGCAACTTTAGGGCCTAACCGTTTCTGCAGTGCGTCTGAAATGTACGCAGAGGCAAGAATTGACTCATTTAACGCCATCCAGAGAAAAAGAATAAGCTCTTTTATGTCGAGAATCGATGTGTGTGGCAATGATATTGTACGGGGTCTGGCAGAGAGACTCATTCAAACGAATACATTAAAGAGATGGGTAACAATAGCTACCTAAATGATTTAATTTTATTTGTTGTTTTTTTTTTTGACTCTTTTGTAAATCTGGATCTCGTGTCTGAAATAAAATTATTATTATTATTATAATAAGTTCTCGGGGTGGGAAAAAAATAACACTTCAGTAGGTATCGACAGAAATAAATTTATAGTTTGACATAACTTTTCGATGTCAGATTCGTCGAGCGAGTAGATGTCGCTTGCGTCATCCATATTACATGAGTGGTTATTTACTGCTCCGCGGCGACACCTCTTCTATTTTTCATTGCCACAAACACCGCTCTCCCCACTTTTATGACAGATATGTGATCGTTTTCGGGTATCAGTATTTGTAGTTCGGCATAAGCCGTCGCCGAAGGCCGGAAATATAGGATGTTGGCTCTCTTCCATATTGGGTGGCGAAGAGGCTCCTGCTTTTTATTGTTCTTGTAATTCTTGCGTAAAATATGGAAAAGGTTAAGATTCAATAGACTCTATAATCTCTTAAAGAACTGGTCAATTTGTCAGTACTGTTGAAATTTGTATTTATTCTAGTACCTAGCCAGAGTTAGTTTTGAGTCATATACTATAGCTTCATTGTCATATGTAGAGATTTGTCTCAATAATTATTTTAAACCACAATAGATTAGTATTTTTGTCAGAACGTGAATAATTTGACCTCCTACCTGTACAAGTTACGTATCATGAAGTTCGAGTAGGAAACAGGAATCACCTGAAAACTTCAAATTCAATTTCTTACTTATTTGTCATGCGTGATACAACAATTTTCCTAACATTATTATTATGACGACAATATTTAGGTAAGATAGTAGTAGCGAATATTACGAAATTAGAAATGAGCCACCACCAACCATCTGTATCACAAAAAAACACTGAAATGGTTTCACGTGGAAGACTTCCCACAACGTCACTCACAAGCTCAAAACTGATATAATGCACCATTACACCGATACGCGTGACAAAATTGCCCTCATTTTTTATATGGCAAGTAAAGCACCAACAATCGCCGTCACTTATCCAGCATCGACACGTCCCGGCGCTCCCGGAGCACCCGCATTTACATAAAGGGCCGAGCTCCCGATAGCGGCCATTGTGTCGCCGCCGTCGGCCGACGAATGACGACAGGAACGATACAAAGAATGCCCGCTGAATACGTCGCTGGCGCTAAATACATCATACATTATAGTTGAGGAGTCTAAGGACAAATCGAAAGACATTTTAAAATGAAAAAACTTAAATACGTAACGTGTGACACAGCAAAATACTGGAAAGAAAATATACGTTTCAGAGTTATAGTATTCTAAGTGTAAAAGTTCATTTGTAGTATAGCTGTATGTATTTTTTCATTATCATAGCCAAGGGTGCGATATAATAGCAACTTGACGCTTAAACTGTTCTTTTATTTCTATAGAAGAACTAAGAAAACAAAAAACAACTTAGGATACTACGTTTTAAAAGACAAAGGACAAAGGAGAAAGTTTGATAGTACAGAGGTACAATTTCACTCTAAAACTAACTAAAGATACTGTAAAGTTGAATTTCAAATAGCTTAGCGTTTCGGTCGCAAAAGTTGAAGAATATTCAGCGCAGTAAAACTAAAATCATGTAGATAGTAATGATCGAACTTAGGAGTCTGGTATACAAGGTACCTACTCTAGAAACAGTGACCACATAACATTGTTATGTTAATCGAATAGTCAAATTTAATGCAGTGGCTAATGAGACAAGTAACCTCAAGCTATATTTATTTTTACAGCGGATATGGAAGGTAGAACCAAGGGTTATCCAGCTTTGTCAACTAAGTTTACACTTGCTATATGGTAAAGCGTGTAAATGAAAGAAGGAAAGAAGTATTTATTTCATATCACATACTTATTATTACCCACAAATACATCACACAAGGAACGTGATTAATGTCTGTACCATAAAAATGGGATTCCCACTCAGCATTATGTCAAGACACTACAAGTATCTGATGCTAAATAGCTTACACCAGGCGGGATCACAATATACAGTCATCTACATATATTACAAAGTTGAAAATGAGAAGAATGCGTCTTAGATAGGTACATAGAAAGGTTCTGGCACCCAGGGCAAACTATTATCTAATCTGTGCCCAGGGGTCGGCAAGTAGAATTAAATGGGGTCTAAGAATACTGTTAAAAACTTTCCAGATCCAAAAAAAAGTACTATAAATAGTATTATTTTATAGGTACTATTTTTTATATTACTATTAAGTTATTAAAACAACAATTATACAAGTAAGATTAATGTACAAGCGGAGGCTTCTAATAGTGTGAATGAATATAGGACTATAGTTGAGTATGGCTGTAAATCAAAATATTAATTTTAAATGAATATGGAAATAAGTAGGTAAGTACTTATATTTAATTAACTGTGTACCCTAACCTACGTTTCGCTTTAATAAATCTCAACACTGTAGTTTCCAAATTTTTTGGATGGGGATTTCTTAGCCTCCTTTTTGAGAAATCCTTCCTAAATGGGTGAATACAAAAGCCAAGTTCGCCAACAAAAACGAAATTTCATGCTTCTAGCTACAGTAGCTTAGGCTCTTCGTTGCTACCACAGTCAGTCACTCACCAAACTTTTTGTAAATACAGACCACATTTGGAGGTCCGAGGCTCAGCATTGACTGATAAAATACGTCAATCATAGTACCTATTGATCAATGCACAATACACACACATAAAATTTCGTAAGAATCAATCAAGCCGTTTCTGAGTTTTAGCGAGACTAACACACAGCGATTCATATTGAAGAAGAAGAAGACTAGTGGATCCGGCAGACGTTGTCCTGTCCGATAACAGCGCCATCTACCGGATCCAATTGTGCATATAAACCTTCCCTGGAGCCATTGAAACACACACAGAAAATTTCGTAAGAATCGGTCAAGCCGTTTAAAAGTTTTTGCTTTTGAACTCAGTCACGACAGTCAGCAAAACTATATAGTATTTTCACAACTTTTGTAGTGGATACTTTCAAACAGAGAGAGCGGGAGAAAGATAGTCAACTGTTTAGCTATTAGCTCAGTCATAAATTATCGGCGATATGTTTCGATGTAAAATGATTCTTTTAAATAAACGTGGCATTATCTGGTTGTCTTAACACAGGCAACTTCTTAGTGAAGTATGTAAGTTCCAGTTTCTTCGACGTTACTACAGCGTAAAAATACGAAAATATTCGATGTTGCTGCTGATCAATTAAAAAAAAGATACCTTGTTAATAAACAAGGTGGACGTGATATGATGGAAATTATTTTCAATAAAAATTGTTACTACAAGTATTCGCTTGCCATTCGGGTGTTTAACTTCAAAGAGCTCAAGAGTAGGGAGGATGATAATAATAGAAAGAAAGAAAAATAATTTATTTTGGCCACACAATAAATTAAAAATACACAAAAAAAAGAATAATGTGGTGCAAATATTGTGCGAGGCCGAATAAGGTCCGAGCCTCAGCATATGCTTCCGCTACAAATAAGTGCAGCGAAGGCGCTGGTATTCTGGCAGGGCCTTGTACAGAAAGACCCGAGAGATGTCAAACTACTTATACTCGTACTTCAAAATCTTTTATATTAATAAATAATTTAAAAAAGACAAAAGATCCTTATAAAAATGGAACAAACAAAAACCAGCACGAAAAGTTAACACCGAAGGCTAATGAAACGAAACCACAGACGTATACATGTCTGTGATCGATCGAGGCCTTGTAAAGAAAGACCCAAGAGATGTCAAACTACTTATACTCGTACTTCAAAATCTTTTAAATTAATAAATAATAAAAAAAAGACAAAAGATCCTTATAAAAATGGAACACACAAAAACCAGCACGAAAAGTTAACACCGAAGGCTAATGAAACAAAACCACAGACGTATACAAATACATGTCTGTGATCGAAACGCGTTGATGTTAAAAATGTTACAAATCTGTGGTTAATTGGAAGTTGGAACGCTCCGTTACACGCACGTAGTATCTCTTTATTTGTCTGTGTATTGTACAGACCCACCCACATAATAATATGATATATGGCGAAATAGTTACGGTAACGGCTCTAAATTTCCAATATCAGACTCTTTTTATTAAAATTTGTGACGTTCGATGCCTATTATACGATGTGATACGCCAGAAGAGATTACATTATTTATTAACTTGCACGACCTATTTGCCACAACCTTGCACTCTTTGAAAGATACCTACCTAAAAACAAATAGAAAAGAAAAGATGTCAATTTCAGAATAATATTTTATGTTGAATTCTTGTATATTCTCCCATACACGTTTTGTTCAGCAGCCGTCTTGTACATGTTTTTATTGTTGGTATATGTTACAATATTTTTCCGCGTTCTTTTTATCACGGAAAAACGCAAACGTTATAACGATGAAGATTATTGACGTAGACAATTAAAGAAATTAGATCAAAAATTGTCAACAATTTTCGTTCGCGTCACAACGTTATCTTCGTGACTGTACGTACGCTAACTTCGATTTTAAACGTAGTGCAAGATTATATTCTTCAAGAATTTTTCATAAACGAGGGAGCCAATTTCCGAAAAAAAAAACATTTATTGCCACTTACAGAACTGAGTTATCTACAAGGGCGAGCTTATCTCTTTCGAGATCTGTACCAGCCACCCTAGCAGTTTATCATTTGTGTTGGATAGAGAGGACGTAATTATTTCATCGGTAGCTTCAACATCTAAAGGTATCTCAGAGCGTAAATACTAATCATATGTTGCTTAGTAAAGAACGGCTTTAAATTGAACTGAAATTAATAACGACGCTCTACATACCGTCATAATATTAGTTGAATTATAATTTAGACGAGAAATAATATATTCCAAGCTTTATAATTACCAATGAGATAGTAGATATCAATGCGATTACGAAACTCACGGAATTCTATTCAACTGAAACCTTCTTAGTAATTGCGAAATTGACATTAAATCGACGTGTAGAACAAATTAAAGGGCGATAATTGTTCAGTCGGCTCCGAATTATCCATAATTAGAATCCGCGAACCAGCCAATTGTTCACATAATTGATATCGAGGCTAATGTCAAAGCAACTCAATGTCCATCTCATTGAACCGGCCGATCGGATTCGGCAGACTATTAAATTATATCGAATTCATTTCCCTTCTCCCTTCTTGTCGACGACAAAAATTGTTAAAACTTATTAAAAGTATGTATTTTGATCTAACTTTGAATGTGCTATTATTAGCTCAATGAAGTTTTTTATTTCACATTTCAACTAATGATCTTTCCTGTTGGAAATATAGGCTAGAATGTATTTAATATTTAGATAATAACGGATAACTAAACTGGATCACAAGTAATGATTTTGCTAGCGTTAATTAAATGTGACTTAAAGTCTCTAGTGACACACTACAGTATTAAAGTACGTTTTTTCTAAATCCGTCACAGTAAACTTAACAAAGGCTACGTGCTAACAGCTTAAACGCTCCGTTAACCAACTCAAGTTCAATCCCCACCTTAGAATGGAACTAACAAAACCAATACAATTCGACATTGCTTCGATTCCGAAAGCAGAATGGTACTACGAGTATTAAGCTGCACAGGAGTCGGTGAAATGTTTTCTCGGAGGAGCAATAAAAGTTGCACGCTAGGGCGCTTCTTTGTAACTCAGTGAAGGTTAGCATAGGTAGATAATTTGAACCAGATCAATATTGAAGTTTATGAACAGGATCTTGATGAACCCGGAACCCATATTAAAGATTTTACTAAGGAAACCTGTTTTATCACTAGAAAACTTGGAAGCCTTATTTTTTTTTTCATTTATTGTTCAAATCATTAAAAAAATACATATTGGTAAATCAAACACCGCTACAAAAGCCTTTTTGGCTTTAACTGTGACGGGGAGTACAGGTTAAATTTTTTTTTATATTGGCATGCCAAGTATATTTAATTTATTCGAATTTGCATGACTTAGGTAGGTACATATTCCTATTCTTAAGTTTAGTACAAAATTGTTTTTTAATAACTGGCTTAACATTTTTTTTGTTAATATAATTCCGAACGAAGTCGTCATTCATTTCGTTTAGCAATTTTGGCAATAAACATTTCCAATTTCTGCTGCCGTAAGAAATTTTTATATTTGGGTACTATACATTTTTTGTGATGTATGTTTCTTAAATTTGGCGGTCGTCTGTAGGTGATAATTTTTTGACAATTTTTACGCTCGTCCATTATAATGGCCGAATTTAATTTATCATAAACAGTTAAAATTATAATACTAATATTATAAACGCGAAAGTTTATGAGTATGTATGGATGTTTGTCACTCTTTCACGCAAAAACTACTGAATGGATTTGGATGAAATTTAGGTGAAATTATGTCGGAAAATTAAGCAGTTCCCGCGGGAAAGTAAATACACAGTTTTTATTTGAACTTTTAAGGCGAAACAGTTCGCGGGCACTGCTAGTATTATATTATCAAAAGAATAAAATCCCAAACCTGTCGTTACTAAAGATATTCGTACAAGATCCAAATAAATACTTACCTCGTGTTTCAAATCAACAATATTATAAGCAAATATTCTCTGTCACAATAGCTAACTATATCGCAAAAATACCCCGCTGGATATTGGCTAACGTACTGAGTTAACGAGAGCCCTCTCAGTAGCCACTGTCGTTGACCAGGCAAATCCCCAAGATCCGCTCAAAAATCTCCCCGAAGTGAAATTGAACTGGCAACAAAGGACTAGCTCCTTTGCTGGCCGAGCGACCGTTGCTCTTTCAGGGTTGCCAACTGTACGTTTTTTATACAACTTGAGCCCTCTGATGTCGAGTGGTTGCCGTATACTATTATCGTTTGAACAGTGGGACCACCTGCGAATCACTGACTTATATGAAATACATAAAGAACGATTTTGGGTGCCCTTTGACTCGACTTCGTCCGATATTTATAGCGATACAATAGGTATTAGAGTTTGTGTAAAAAGGGAATCGTCGTTGCACTAAAAGTGAATACTCTCATGTGAATTTGCTTTTTTTGATATTTTTTATTTAATTGGGTCCATGAAGTGATGAGTCCCAAATACGAAGGAATGTTTTTATGGGTGAAAATTTTACAATGACAATATTATGCCTGCAAATTTAAAAAAAAAAAACGCCAATTGAGAACAGTAGCTTGCTTGCAGATTCTTAAGACGAATCTTTTTTTGTATAAAGGCCAACTTATTTTATTTTCCATTTATATCACACTCAGTATTTACATATTAGCTCATACATGGAATCCTGTTAGATTGATTTTGAAGTGGGATAGTCATTTTATTAGATATCATACATATTATTATGATTAAGTTGAGAATTTAAAATTTTGTGGACTCAGCACTTGCCTTTCAATCGGGAGGTCCGGAGATCGAGACCGCCATGTACCAATGTGTTGTTCGTTTTACGAATTTCATATATAGGTATATTTATCTGACGCTCCTGCGGTGAAGGA
The DNA here is from genome assembly GCA_963935595.1 of Schoenobius gigantellus. Lineage (NCBI taxonomy): Eukaryota > Metazoa > Arthropoda > Insecta > Lepidoptera > Crambidae > Schoenobius > Schoenobius gigantellus. Next base: position 47,128,864 of record OZ012542.1, on the reverse strand, counting down.
AAACATCGTGAGGCAACCTGGATACATCTGCGAAGAAATTCAAAGGTGTATGTAAAGTCGACCAATCCGCACTGGGCCAGCGTAGTTGACTAAGGCCTAAACACCCTAACTTAGGGTATAAGGCTCCAGTCCCTTGTTGGGGACGTATAGGAGCTGGTATGATGATGATGAAGAAATACTTATTTAATTTTAATTTAGATTAAACAATAACCATACTCTTGTACAACTACCCTGTGGGTTATTAGGTAAATCAATAAAAGATAAAAAGATAATATGTCATTCAACTTTCAAGGGTAATTGATAGATCATTAAAATGCAATCCATAATAATAGAGTTAAACTACTGATGATATGAGAATATTTTAGGACTATAAGGCTATAAACAAAATAAAAAAAATACACAACATCGCATTGTTACAATGCAAGCGTTACAATTTTTAAATTATATCCTAAATTAATGATGCAATGTTGTGGGTTGACGTGGACGGACAGGACAGGTAACGCTGAGCGGCATGCCACTAGAATTATTACAGCATCGGCATTTCAACTTTGGCATTGATTTATTAATGACCACTCGTGAATTATACTGCGTAAATAGTATTCTAGATATTAAATTCGTGCAGAATTTGACACGAATTACACGCTCAATTTATAGTTAAATAATGTTGATTTAACAAGTATAATATTTATTGCCCATGAAGGGAATGTTTCCAAGTTTGAATTTGATTAATTTTATGGATATAATTTAAATTCACTCGTGAGGGTTCCGGGCAACAACATGCTATTGAAAATATGATCCAGCTCGTAAGACCAGGTTTTAGATGGATATGATATTTGGAACTTACTAACAAAATTAAACTAAAATGACTCAATGGATTAAAGGCATCCATACCTATTTATTAATTGTGCTCAAATTTGTCAGTGAGACATTTTTCCAATGACCCAAGTATGGAATCCAATCAGAAAGAGCTACGTACAAATACAATAGAGACGGAAGATTTTTTGATATATTGACATTTGAGAAAGAAATTTACTGTCTGTTTAAGCTTCACATGACATTACAAGCAGGCGATTCTTAGATAATTGCAAAGATAGACAGTGAAAGAAAGTTAACAAAGCAAACGTCACCAAAAAATCTTTAATAAAAATGACACATAAGTCGTCTCAATCTATACTTAGTATTATAAAGCTAAAGGGTTTGTTTGATTGTTTGTCTGTTTGGTTGAACGCGCTAATCTCAGGAATTATTTTTGTGTTGAATGCTCCATTATTGAGCTATATAACATCACGCTATCACTAGTAGGAGCTGAGCATCGATGAAAAATGTTGCATAATTATTATGGCGAAACGTAGTTCGCAGGCACAGCTAGTTATGTTACAAATCTAAACAATAATAGGGAATACTTCTTTCAAGAATTGTTTACAAAATTTTGTCTATTATTTAATAACTTAACTATAACTATTATTTAGTAACTTTACAGATTGTGATAAAAATACCTTTTGCCCTCAGGCAGCCCTGAGGCGAAGCTTCAAATGAATTAGCCTGGACGTTGACATGGTCGTTTGTGAGTCCCTCAGGAGCTAATCAGCGCAGTGCACTGTTACGTCTCACAGTGTGCTCGATCTTGAGCAAACTACAACCATATCAGTGGTGTAAACCAAGGTAATGTTATTACATGCCAACAATAATTACTTGGTTTGGCAATAAGTTTCTTATATAGTTTCATATTAGGCGGTTACCGCAGCCCTAAGGCGCTTGCAACCGACTCAACCGAGTCATATGTACGTTACCGACCCAAGATTCCACGAAGAGAGTAGGTGTTGACAGCATTTGTTTTCTTTTTACTTTCGCTAATAATTTTGTACATTTTTCACATTAAATTGATTTTTAGATCAATATACTTCATGTTTATTACTATTACTTGATTACTAAAATATTAGGCCCCAATATCGCAACAAATATGCCATACATAACAGATATCATAGTTATATATTTCACTATAATTTTTACATCATCATCGCTGTCGCTTATATCGTTACAAAATGTTCCCAATTGATTGAATAATAAATAATAAAAATCTTTATTGAAACCACAAACATATTTAACACTCGCGAATATGTTAGCGTTAACATCCGCATTAGTCAAGGACTGTGTCGCAGTTGTTAGCGCCCACCTCTTTCATAGACAGGCGTTTCAGACTGTTATTATAAACATAATAGATAATAGTAATGCAATATGTAAACAATATACAAACAGAAATAGTTGCTAATAAGGTAATAATAAAACCAACCTGCACTAGGCCAGCGCAGTTGACTAAGGCCTAATCGCCCTAGTTTAGGGTAGACTCAAGCCCCTCGGTGGAAACGTATATGAGCTGTTTATGATGATGATAAAGGTTATTAGTAGTAAAATGAATATTATATTTGTTATTAAAATTGCCTATTGAAGAATGACAAATTTGTTCTACCTAACTCTATCTATGGTTGTCTTTTCTGTCACCTTTATTGTCAATGTAAACTACATCAAAATAAATAGTATTTCTTACATAATACCAAACTCTATTTGTTTAATTTTAACGTACAACTTTTCTGAAGCGATCTTCAAATTGCCAATAAAAATAGATTTATTGAATTAAGTGTATCCACACATAGATAAATCTGCACTTAATGAGCCTTTTGGAGTAGTAGAACGGTCGTAAGCGACTTCGAATTGAAACCATTATCTTCACTTTAAATATTTAAATAACCGTCCGCGATCGTTCATTCGACCTAAGCTTCGCATCTCACTCGCCTATTTCCTTTGGTGATTCAATTCAAAGCTCTGGTGACTAAGCCAGCGTCCATTATACAGAACCTTTGGAGTAATTTACTTGAAACAAATTTCTCGTTTCGCCGGAGAATACTAGTACTAGGGTAAGCCGTTTTCGCTGTGGTCTAACAAAGACCTAGAATAACAGTTTGATAAGTCAAGGAAGATTCGAATTGTCTTCTAAGATCTAAGCCTACTGAATGGACCCCTTTCAATGGGACTGATAAAGCTATAATAATACTGGATCGAGTAAAATATAGTTAGACGTAACAGGTACATAAAGATCCTTGTAGATCAAGTGTCCAACGACTTTCAGTGATGGCATCTATCACTTAGTCGTCAAAGATGGCAATTTCTAAGAATACACACTACATACAGACAGTTGTCATGTGGATCCTTGTTATGGTTTATTGAAATTGTATCAGAAACAAAATTACCCAACTTTCCTATCAGTTTATAAATATAGACCGATCAATGCACCTCACAAATGGTCGTTTATAAGGCACAAATGAAATTATCCCCGAATACACGTGGAATTAGGAGCCAAGTCGCAAATATTCATTAGTATGAATGAGGAAAACATTTGCTAATTAACGTACTTCATCCGAAGCCAAAGCACCCATTATCTAGTAAAGTAGCGCACATTTTGGACAAACTCAGCGCCATTTGTTAACATTTGGATTCCTACTAACGTCATAATGAGCACATTCGACCAATTCGTACCGACGATGAATCTTGAAATATATCGCTCGGGAGTCGGTAATGCAGCCGAACTTGGTCCTTACATTGGCAAACGGCAAATAAGTCACAATAAGCCCGAAGTTAGGTGTGTTGATGTTTATATGCTGATGTTCTAGCTACTCGTAGATGAATATTGGTTTCATATAACGTTGAATTTTTGTCGTTTAGATACATAAATACTCGTAGTTGGTGGCATTTTGTGTTAATCTGCTTTTGTAATCTCACTCGTATGCTTTGATGTTTCCCTCTACTTATATAATTTTCAATTCAACACACTCACAGGTTGGCTGGAAGAAATCTCTAATGGAGATAAGTCTGCTTTGTTACCCAATTTATAGCTATATTTATATTTAAGTGTGATTGTGCGCAATAAAGTATATAGAGTGTCATATTTAGATAGGTCGGTATAGTACAAGCTTTTTTAAAATCTATGTATGCAGTTTATTTTATTACTAAAATCGATGACTCATGATTCCTAAGAACAGATCTTTGTATGTCTCATAGTTACAGACTTGCCCATACTGACCAATCTAAATCTGTCATCCTGTGTATATAAATGAAACATAAATTGTCCTAATAAAGTCTATACGTGTCTGTTTACAGACCGCTTGTATTTTATTCAATTCAAGAACAAACATAGAAGGACACTAAATTAAACTCGTGCACTGTTTTTAAATACATCAAAAATATTGAAGAGAAAGAGACAAATCTATGTTGCAAAAAATTTCGTGTATATACTATATACATTGTCACGTAACAGAAGGCTACGGGCAAAAAAGGAGAGGAAAAGGAAGATGCTTGAAATAAAAAAAACAGTAACAAAGTTAAAACCAGTATATTTAAAGAAATGAGAAGATAAGGATTAGGAGGGCACGACGTAGACGGCTTAAAAACTAACTTAAAACTAACTATGCTATATACAAAGTAAATAAAAAAAATAACAAGCCTAGCCAGGGACAGTGAAGAGGGACCGGTGAGTAGTAGTAGGTAGCAAGCAGGCTTCGGCAGCAGCGGCAGACGCACGCAGGCAGGCTGACCGGCAGACAGGCAGGCGGCTGGAAGCTCCGGTAGCAGCGGCAGGCGTAGACAGGGGCAGGCAGGTACGGCTGTTCTCCGGCGGCGCTGGGCAGTCGTCGACGGCACGTAGGCAGGCACGCAGGCACGGCTGGTTCCCGACGGCGGCGTCAAACAGTTGTCGATGGCATGGAGGCAGGCACGCATGTACGGCCGGTTCCCGGCGGCGTCAAGCAGTCCTCGATGGCAGGTAGGAAGACACGTAGGTACAGCTGGTCCCCGGAGGTGTCGAGCAGACGTAGGTGGTGGTGGCAGCAGGTCCAACGAGCTTCTGTAGAGAGGCCGGATGAGTCCCGTTGATGTCTTCGCGGTAGAGGAGCTTAGCTACTCCTGAGAGGCTTGTTGTAGGAGAGCGGCGATGATGTCCCGAGGAGTATAGCTACTTCTCAAGCGGTTCTGGTGAGAGCTGGTGGTAGAATGTCTTACCTAGAAACCCTGGCCGGTATTTTTGGATTCATTGATGAATAACTTAAACTTTGCTTAGCTCTAGATGTGAATTGTTAAGCCATTATAAACTTAAAAATATCGTTTCTCATATTTACTGCGGCTTACCGCGTGCGAGTTGAAGCAAGGGAGGAGGCCCACAGGTTGGCTTTAAGAGAAGTGTTGTTGCCCTAAAAGAGGCACGTGACGAAATGTTTCGACTGTGGCAGAAGAGCCTGGTTGAGCCGACCTTCGGAACTCTCAGGAGAACTGTAGAGTCATTGCTCATTGTAATTAAGCCATTGGGCGAAGAAGAAAAATTGGTCGCTTACGTATCATCTGGTTCAGGTCCTTAGTGGTAACGGCTGTTTTGGAGGTCACCTTCACCGGATTGGACGTGAGTCGACCGCCCAGTGCCACCCTACCACTGTTGCGCTGCTAAGGACTCAGCAGAGTACACTTTCGAGGAGTGTGCTGCCTTTTCTACGCAGCGCAACAGTTTGATTTTATATGTAGGCCCAGACCTCTCTCTCTCCCGTTTTTGATTAAAAGGATGGTTGAGAGCGAGGAGACCTGGGACGCGACAAACTCCTTCAGTGTGGAGAATTAGCTTGTCTGAATATGCACACAAAATTTGGCTCCTGCCTAAAAAGTAGCGCTTTAATAAGTATATACTCATATATTTAACTACATTTCAGCAGTTAAGATCTAAGCGTTTCCCATCGAGTATCACAACACAATATTGAGAGTGTATTCGGCACCGATCCTCGACTTTGTAACCAGCTCCCGGAGCCCACAAGATATTCCTAGCAACTTATTGTAAGAAAAACTTAAAATAGCTTCAAAATATCCAAATTGTTATAATTTTATTTAAAAATACTAACATGTGTTACGAATGTTTTGTTAATTTGTAATCTTCTCATAATAATGAATTTGATTTTTTTTTGTTTATATGTAGGGCCAGGTGGGCAACAACGAGCCACAAAAAAATCAACCTTCTCTCATCCGGACATTTTAGATCTTTTACTTTCAAATTATTAGTTTAGACACTGTATATTATGTATAAAAAATGAGCAATGGTTGACTGTGTACGCCCATGAGTACATGGTTTTAGTATAGAGAACCTTATTATAGGTAGGTACCTAAATAGTGTAATCAGTATTAAATCAGGATAAAAATAAAGATTATCAATTAAAGGCACTTTTTCAACATTAATAGTTTAATTACATTTTTCATTCTGTTTTAAATTTCATTTTTCATCTATTTTCCCCTTCTATTTTTCTTACAGCTACTTTTTTCGTACTATTCTGAAGCAGCAAACGAATTTATTGAGTATTTAAAATTAAAATAATAGATAATGTATGTTATATGCAAGGTACATAGTATTAGTAAACCACCTTGTGGTATACACCGAACAATGGTTCACTGTGCACTCTTCAAAACTTATTCACTGTGGACAACCTACACTTATGTTTTTTTTTAAATTAAACATTAAAAATAATGAAGCCCTTGCCCTAAACTTAATTTTCGTATTAAAGTCAAATAGATACCAGTACGTCTAGTACGAGTTTTTAAATCGAGTAAACTACAATAGTTTTCGTTAGCTCGCCAAACTGTCAGTTTACGATGTAAACGGTAGTATGAGTTGCTCGTTTCGAATTCACGTTTAAACGATAGCGAGTTAGTTTTATTCGATCAGACGAACTTCACATTATATATTTATATCTCTCTTACACACATGTGAATGGAAAGAGACACGCTATTCCGTCACTGTGACGTTTTCTTAGCCGTTTTTATTATTTTTAAAGCGAGTTGAATGAAAGAAAAACATTAAAGTTTTTGTTTGTTGTAAATTATATTATTTTATGTCGCGGACAAGTCAGTCGCAATTTATTTTAATGATAATAAATTGTGTTAAACACTTTAGGAATGAAAATAGAATTAAAAATCTCGGTTAAATTATGTGTATTTATTAACACTTTTTTAAGGAATGGTGATTTAAGGCGGTAGCGCTGAGTAAAGTGTGTATCGGAGACACGGCTTAAAAATGATTGTCACAGTGCTATCTTCATGCGCTATTTCGTCTTGCATGGCCCGCCATGCAAAGTACCACCGTGCAGGCATAATTTTAGTGTTTAGAAACACAAAAAAACGTATTTATGTACCAAACTCACATAAAAATGTAAGGTGAGAACCTAAACTACAATAGTTTTCGAGTAAACTATCAAACAAATGTCAAACATGTAACTCATACTGCCACATTATTCGAATACGTACTTATTGATCGAGTAGTTTATTACTTTGTAACTCATACTGTCAATTCTAGTTCATTATAGTTTCCGATAGAGGCGATGGTGTGAAATGTATGGAAACAAAACTATTCGATCGTTCGAATCAGAAACTATCAAAACTCATACTAGACGTACAGATCTCCTAAGTGAATTCAAGAATAATGAGAATTGGAGAACAAAAAAAAAACGAAATTCCCTGTACTTTTTTCTATTTGCGCGAAAAAATACAAAATAACCGACCGCATAATAATAGCGATAGCACTCGCTCATGACTGGGGAGTGCGGGGGATAGTATGAAACACGTTCTTTTGCATCAGTGGTTTGATGCGTTCGACAATTAGTTTACTAAGTACATACGTTTGGTGACTCACTGTGTACTACCGGCTCACTGTTGCCCACCTGACCCTATGCTGTAGGTTGACCTTAACAATAAATAGATAAATCGTAGTGCGCCACGGCTTCTCAAGCCCCACTCGGAAACACATGGATCAATGACCAGTCCTCGGACGAGTCAACAAAAATTTAACATAAAAACGAGGTTCAGTAAATCTTAACTGATAATAATTACTTTAATTTCAAGACCAGAAAATGGCTCAAAATGACACCAATCAGAACTTCAAGGTGTAAGAGGCAATAATTATGCTCAAATTTCCATTGCCGAGACCTTTTTTAAGGTCGCCGATTCTAACATAAATAAAATTTAATGATTCGGAAAATATAAAGCGGCCGATGTTGGACTCTTTCAAATTGATCTAGATATTAATGTTACTACGCACGTTGAAGAAGAAGTAATGATCGTTTTTATTATCAGATACAATTAAATTTTATTGCGTAGGAATTTAAGTACAACCCAAAATACGGAGAACCTTGAGGAATTCTTTGCGATCAACAACAGCCAACAACACACAAAAGATATTCTTGTTATATTGGCAATTATAGAATTCTGATTTTATCTCGCAGGTTCATTTGCGTCTCTTTCAAGATCGGAATTAATATACATACAAACATTCATATTTAGAAGATTGCTAGGAGGTACGAGTATCTATAAAAAACACACACATTCACATTTTTTTTACATACGACAGATAAGCTCTTGGCCTTCATTTCTCCTGATGGTTAGTGACGATATCGCCGATCTAGCTTCACCTGGACTTCTCCACAACTGACTGACTGACTTTCTTACCTTTAATTATCGGAACACAACAAAGCTATTAAACATTATTATTATGGCGACAAGCTTACGTAAAACGGTGGTAGTTATGAGCCAGGCGGGCTCATATGCCCTACTATAAATCAAACCGAACTGAAATACTTCTGTCTTATGAAGAATCGAGACCCGGATCTTTCGATCAACACCCGGTAGTTTTAACTATTAGACCAGCCCCCGTAGCATGAACACCAAAACACGATATATAAATAACAATACCAATATCCAAAACACACCCAAAAGACACTCGTAACTAAAAAATCCAACTTTTTTAACAGCTGATATCGATATATCATATCGTGTTTCGGTGGTCATGCTAGGGGGGCTAGGAGGGAGGCGCTTAGATTTTATTTTATATACATTGTATGACGTGGTTGACCGATCTGGTTTTCGATATCGCTACTTTTAGAGACAGCTCCGCAAACAAGAATATACAAATAAAAAGTACGATGCAGTGGGCCCTTGAAGTTTTGCTTCAACTCCTATGACTTTCTTTGACCAAGTGCGAAAACCCGATAGAAGCGGTGGTCGGCAGCGCGCAAAAACCTAAACTTTATTGCGCGTAAAGTAAAACTTTTTGTTAATTTCAACCCAGCGCAACGAGCTCGGAGGCAATTCAAACTTTAAATGGTCCCACTCCAGGTTCATTCGGAGAGTCGTTACCGATATTGACTCGACTTTTTGTCGCTAATGGACTTAATGTCTGCGACTATTCTCAGATTCTTGTTATGTCCTGAGGCGCTGACCGAATATCCGGGGAATCCGTCGGAATCTCGGTTTTGGTATATTTGGCCTATTATAGTTACTCATCTTTTACACGGCTATGGATCCGTGGCGAGACCTTTTCTAAGAATATGAGAAGCTTAAACTTTTATTCTGCACTCAAAAACAGATTAGGTTAAAATTTGGTTACGTTTTCATTTGAATGTTAGATAAAAAGAGTTACTATGATCCAATAGCAATACTACTCGTTGGTATATTACGCGTAACAGCATCGGCTTTTGTTTCACTATTTGGCCGCGGAGATCTCAAAATCCATCCATCCATTCATTTGTTCATGTCTGTTTGTCTATTTATCATCGCAGACTACAATTTCTCCTGTCACGCTGTCTCTTGGGGTGGGATTATTTCAAATTTCAGCAAACGAGATTTTGTCGATTACCATTAAGAGGAGCGGTAGGCTAAATTGCTTAAATAAGTTTTGGATTAAGATTTTTTGTCAAATCACTGAGTTAAAGACATTTCATTATAATTTCGAAACAGACCTATATAAGTGCTAAACACTGGTTTCAAACCAACTGTAAATAATATTTATACAAATTGCTCTAAATATGAAAAATACATGTTCGATGACGAATTAATTCGGTTCAGAAGAATACATTTATTCATTTACATTTTAGGCTCACCTACTGCAGTGTTATATGATGCTGCCACTGATGAGATGACAGTTATACTCGGAGTTTCTTTACAATGAGGAACTGAAGACAACGCCGCAGCTCGTCCACAGAATTAAAGACCATAAGTGGCAGTGAGCAGGGTACATTGCTAGTAGGATGGATACCCATTGTAGTTGAAGGCCATATATTAACAGCCCTATATCAGGGGTTATTGGTAGGCCCCTTAGTCCCCAAGGAGTGGTCGCAGTAAACCGGTATCTACCGGTATGAAAAACCTTATTTTTTAGTTTATGTTTTTATACGTTGTTTATGACAGATTGTATTTTTAATATTCCCCTTTTGGAATATAGAAGTTTACCAAAACCATGTCTCGCGTATAATTTATCAATCCAACATTTTAATACATTTTACACTCCTCAAGAGCGGTATTGACAAAAATAAAATAAATAAATCTCAAAGAGTTTATTTAAATTGTGCAGATTCTTGCTTATCAGCTTGGATATTCTTGAGAGAGGCCTACGATCGTTTCTCGGTTAAAAGATGATAACGATTATAAAATAAAAGAGATCGTACTCATAAAGTATAATTATTTTGTTAAAATTATACACAAAACTGCTGCCAACAAACTACTAATTAGTTTAGCAGAGCTAGCATTCTATACACTGATTGTGTGATTTTTCAATAAATTTATATAGAAGCAACATTGTTTAGCAATCTACGAAATATATTTTATTTAATATAATGCTTTATCCTTCGATCGTCGAACTTCAGGATTGCGTGACTCCCTTCGTTGTATTTCATTTGAAAATAAAATCACTTTTTATTTAATCTGGACACTGAAATCACGAATTCGTGAGTTTGGGACACAACTCGTCACAATACCGAAGAAGTTTGAACAAAATTAATAATTAACAAAGAGTAACGTTATCACGACATACGGATATAAAATCACAATCGGGCCGATTTACAATGCAATAAGCCCGGACGTGGTTTAATTAGCCCTCGCTAACGATCCATGTTATCAGATGAATAAACTGCGGCTAAATATCGGCGGGCGTGTTACACTTGTTAATGATTTTCTACTTAAATAACTGAATTGTTATAATAGCGGTAATTTATTTAAACTATGAGGGTGGCAATTGCCAAATAAGGTAAAACTAACGGTCCACCTAAGGGTAGGCAACTTCGTTGCTTAAGGTGATATCAGACGATTCATTCAGATTCATGTTCATTTGAGTGAACACTGTACTTTTACTTTCATTCCGTGTGCACATGAATTTGCTGGAATGAACATTAACCTGTTCTTTTCTTGAAACGTCGAATGAAGACGATTAAGATTCTGGATCATTCACTTGCATAATATATGAAAAAAATAAATTCCGAAGAACTTTTACGACTGCATTGTTAGTAATATTAAAATATGATGAAAAAGTACCTTCGTTTAGTGAATGCTTTGTTCAGACGTTTCTTTTTACGTTCACTCGGAGTGGGAGCGCCTAATGGATAGATTAATAAATTTGTTCTTCACTTTTTTATTCTGTGTTCAAACATTTCTTTTCGAGTGAAAAATGCAGAAGGAAAGTGAAAATGAACGAAAAATGAACCGTCTGATATCACATTTGTTTTATGGATGCTTGCAACTATAATAGGTGGTACGCTATTTTGACCGTTTTGACACATTACAGTAGTGATGACAAATATGTCACTTTTTATAAGAAAAAAAAAGACACTAGAGAGCAGTTATTTGTGCCTTATCAAATGTGTGAATTATACAAATAAAATAATAAACTCTATAATTATTATAAGCTCTCCGAGTGGATAAAACTCTAAGCAACTACCATAGCTTGCTGCTATATGAAAGCTCTGTCTCAAAACGAAAGTCTTCAAATCGTGCGTGTTGCCAGTGATGACGTATGACAGCTGCTTACAATAGGCCCCATAAAGAGGCTCACAATCACCGATAGCAAAATATGCTTTATCATTTTATAACTATGCTCGGGGTTTTGGGTTTCTCTGCCTACATGATCAAATGTTAAAAAGATATTTAGGATCTATAGAAGAACTAAAGTCACCTACATAGCTCAAAGAATTGCCAACTTTGAGTGGCAGTGGGCAGGACACATCACTCGCAGTATTCGCATTACACTACATATTACTAAATTTTTTCCTTTATATATTGAACAGTTTTTCAATTGTCATTTCGTAGTTTTTAGAGGTCATAAAGGAGTTATTTTACGAGTACATATATTCAATAATTGTTTCCACGTAAAAATCAGTTTATAGGGTAGTTGTTACATGAAATTTTATTTAATTGTAGGACAATAAGATTCAATAATTAACATTTAAATAATAATTATTGCTTGTAATAAAATTAATGCTTGCATGTTTGCTTGCAAGAGTCATTCGCAATTGTAAGATCATCACAAATCAAAATATGGAATTTTGTGTTATTATCAGTTATCACCGTGTCGATGTCGTATTGTATTTTAACAACTTACAAAAAAAAATTAAATTCGATCCTAGACAATTTTTATTTTAATTTATTTCATTTACCTTATATAACACGTTCTGGTATTCTAACAAAGTCGTCAACTGTACTACAGAGCATTAGCAACTAACTCACGAACCGCACATGGCTACTTCGCATGGCAACATTGTTCCGACGAGCCTTGCATTGCAGAGCTAAGCGAGCATAGGCGTGGGCCACTGTGACGAGTGTCAAGGAAGGTAATTACGGTCCCGGCTCACCGACTGGTGTCAAATTTTGAGGACGGCTTACGAGGGACCGCGGAAATTAATGTAGCAGCGGTGGCGGTTTGCTCTCCTAGTACCGTAAGCTACGTTAAGACCTACCAAGGTCTTAGTAGATAACACACATCCTATACCCTTATGTTGTAGTCAAAAATCTAACACGATCGTTTTTCGAATTGATAGCCAAAATTCACCCATATCCGTTTTATAAGGGCAGTTATCATAAGTTGTGGATTAACATTAACTAAACACAAACATCATAAATCGTGTATTGGCGCCTTAGATATTACCTATTGATTTGCACAAACATTAGAATAAACTTCATTGACCTTACGTCAATGCCAAGCTTTTGAAATATCTCGATGTCATTCATATAATAGGTCGTTGTATCTGTTGCCGCCCATTAGGTAATAAGGGCACAACTGATCGTCTCTCTGTGCACACACTTGAGACCTAGGGTTTGGTCGCGAGACGGCCAATATGCAGTTAGTATGCTAGGTGCTAAATATACACATTACACAGTGTCGGAAACTAACACAGTGAACTGTTCTAAATTCGTGTTGTAATGTGTTGATGTGGTTGTTGTTTTATACGTGCCTTGAATATTTTACATGACAATGTGCTATGATATGTCACGTAAAATAATCAAGATGCTCGTAGGTACACAGATATAACTGTGTTCAAACATTTCTTTTCGAGTGAAAAATGCAGAAGGAAAGTGAAAATGAACGAAAAATGAACCGTCTGATATCACATTTGTTTTATGGATGCTTGCAACTATAATAGGTGGTACGCTATTTTGACCGTTTTGACACATTACAGTAGTGATGACAAATATGTCACTTTTTATAAGAAAAAAAAAGACACTAGAGAGCAGTTATTTGTGCCTTATCAAATGTGTGAATTATACAAATAAAATAATAAACTCTATAATTATTATAAGCTCTCCGAGTGGATAAAACTCTAAGCAACTACCAAACGGTCGGAAACTAACACAGTGAACTGTTCTAAATTCGTGTTGTAATGTGTTGATGTGGTTGTTGTTTTATACGTGCCTTGAATATTTTACATGACAATGTGCTATGATATGTCACGTAAAATAATCAAGATGCTCGTAGGTACACAGATATAACATGAAATCTATTTACATAAAACAAAGTCGGGTTAGTTACACTATTTATAACTCACGAATGGCCTGACCAATTTTTATGACCTATAATTTGTTGTATTCACAAAAAAGATATACAGCGTTTCATAAATTAGGCTTAGAGCTCCGTGGTCTTCTGCAATTGACAGCTCACTTCACTACAAACACGAGTATGTCTCAATTGTTTTGAAAAAAGCATACAAAGGTTACCCCGGTCGATAATTTGTTTTGTGTGTGTTATGAATTTATGATTATAAATCTTATTGTGCGAGTATTATCATTAACAATGCCGCGACCCAGAATATCTAATCTTTACTAACAAATCCGTAATGCAATCAGCGGGCCTATTACCGATTTCATGGTTTTCAAATGATATCATTATGACATCTTAGTGCAAAACGAAAAATAAGGTTTTCGGTCAGATTTTTGATCATTCGTTCATTACATCATAATGACATCGTTGAAATTATGCCATAGTGATGATATCATTGGAGATCGGTAATACCAAATTAAGCTATTCATGACTTCTTTATCTGAAAATCATACCATATCATACAATGAAAGATCCATAATAGGCCCGCAGGCTTCGAAACTTTGCGAATCAATCCAGGAGACGCTTTTTTGAATCAATGAATTCAAATTCGCATTCGAATCGAAATCGTAAGATTCGCATACGAATTTCCAAATTCACTATTTTTGAACATTCATTCCGTGAATTCTGCAACTGCTGTGTTTTTGATTTCTACTACTAGTAGAATGTACGCAACCTATAGACGTTCTGTTTCACATGCGATTCATCGCTGGTTTTTTTAATTAATAAGTTATTGCCTTGTTATTGCGTACCGGATTTTGTATTTTCTGCGTGTAACGGTCTCTAATATAGAATTTGTTTGTAAAGAATGACAATACTGAATTCGAGTGATTCAAAAATCTTTAAAATTGGGAACAGTAGAAAATAATTTCACACGTGATTTGTATTCGTGTTCGAATTCGAGATTCATTTTCAATGATTCAAAAATGCGTTTCCAGTGAAGAAAAACGCGAAATCGTACGATAAGAGCGCAGCGTTAACACGACATTCGTTGACTATTAGGCGGTACAAAGTCCAGCTAGTATGTCATAAAAGATGAACAATACATGAAAAAATGAAAACCCTCAACTTTGCTCCAGATGAGATCGGAATGGAAGCGACTAAAATGATTGTCAGTCTATTTCATTGTAAATTATCTTAACAGAGTTCACCATATTAAATTCGTTTAAATTGAAAATATTAATAATTTCTGTCATTAGTTAGGTATAATACACAATGAATGTACCTTCAGGTGCCTCAGGTTTTAGAGCAACAAAAAAATGACTTTGTAAACACGTTGGACGTGCCTTCAGCAGGTCTATTTCCGAACTCATGGTTTTCAATTGATTCATAAGTGTCAGTATATCATGATGACATCATTGAAATTATGCCATAGTGATGATATCATTGGAGATCGGTAATAACAAATGAAGCATTTCATGATTTCCTTGTCCCAAAATTTATATTACCATGTCATACGATGAAAGATCTAAAATAGGCCTGCAGATCCTGATTTGGTGACAATGGGATAATTCGGAAAGGGCGTATGAAATTTCAAACAAAAAATAATTGATCGTCGGAGCTCTACAATAAAAATATACAGCAGACTGCAGAATCGAGACTCCTCTTTCTTTTGTAAAGTCAGTTAAAAATATTAAAAAAAATCTATAGCAATAATATTATTGAACATTAATGAATAAAAGTAAAATAAACGTTGGCTTATCAATTGAGCTTACTTATTATGTATGAATAGTGCGTTTCCAATAACATTACACACACACGGGACAAACAACCTCTTCCTTTAGATTTCGGTTTAAAGAAATACGTTCCAAATGCGAGCGACATATAAAACGAACGGCAACTAGACCGACACGCATCCCTTTGATTGGCAGCCCAGAGCTCATCTGAAACTGCGTCACGTCGATAAGCCATCCACAATACGCCTTGAACGAGCACCCGAATGGGAATGTTATGGAGGTCCTTCCCCAGGCCATTGTTCAGTTCCACCTCTGTGCGGCATTCACCCGGATCTCCCGAACAACTCCGATTGGCCTTTGTCCAATCAGTGTCATCAATATAGAGTAAATGACTGCCATCGGCGCATCGCCATTTTCATCGGCACCCGCCGATGAATGATATTGCTAGTCATTGATTCGTGAAGATCGAATTGAAAAACATCTCTGATATTATTATGACGTTGCGCGGGATGTGTTGCTTTAAGCTCAAACAATTTGACTTCTGTTGTGTTTTTTTTATCGATAAATAAATAAATTGGAATTTCCAGTCATATATAACCGTAACCATTCAGTACATTTTGTGTACGGAGGCGGAGTTAATGCCTAAGACATTATCTATCAGTCAACTTTTGTGTGGTGCAGAGAAAAAGGAAGTGGAACTAGTATACTTAATACTGTTTCTAGCTGTGTTTGTTACAGATGTTAGTCATAGTGTAGTTAATGAAATTAAAGATTAAAAATGAAGTAATAAACTCATAGTAATTTCTATTTCGCCCGGCTGAATGCCAAAAACGAAAAAAAGAGGAAGAAACAAATAGATAAATTCGACTGTCAGAGAGATGAGATTTACTGGAGGGAGACTCTGTACCAGGGTCGTCTGCTTAGGTACCTCCGTCTTACCTATTTCTGCCGCAAAGCAGCAGTGCTTGCATTGCTGTGTTCCGGTTTGAAGGGTAAGATATGGCAGTGAAATTACTGGGTACTGTGACATTACATCTTGTGTCACAAGTTGGCAACGTACACTGTGGTTCTTGTGGGGGTTGCAGTTTTGCTGCGAATCTCACAAGAGCCATATGTATTATAGGTGACTGTTACCACTTACCATCAGGTTGCTTGTTTGCCAACTTTCCGCAATAAAAAAAAAGATGAAAATATTTGCAGTTTATGGTAAATATAGAATTATCTACTTGACGAGAAATATTCGATACTGCTGGTTCTCTCATTCTCAAAAAGAAACATAGATTTTTGGCTAAGGGTTTATGTGTCCCCAGCAGGCCTAGCACGGCGCGGGAAGTATTGAAGAGAAAATGACTAACCCTCATACCATCTCGCTTCATTTTTATAGGACAGAGCGAGAAGAAACATGTTATTTGTATCTTGTCACGTTTTGTCCACGGTCCGTGCTATGCCTGCTGGTAGCTCAACATAGGGGAGACAATGAGTCAGATAACTTGTAGAATAATATGGTAGTCTTACAAATATTTTATACAGAAGCTCTCCAGATGCCATATTATTCCTCGAATAAATATTAAGTATTGAAAAATCGACCCTAAAATAGTATGTTGATTACTATCGTATTTTCTATTATACTTCTAATCCAACATCACATTTATTAGACGATCAAGTAAGTTAAGATTGACTAGTGATTTTTTTCTTAACACCTGTGATGTTTGACAGGGAATGTACGGGTACTCAAAATATTGTTTTTAAATGTTAGTGCTGATATTTCCCCTAGGTCGGGCAAACATCATGGTCAAATAATCCAAGAGCCATTAAGGGTGGGCCAGGTACCTAAGTGTCATTGAGAAAATACATTACGTTGTTAGAGCAAGCGTTAAACTTTATCATATTGTAGAATCAGTACAAAAAGAGAACGGTAATACATCTATACTAATATTATAAAGAGGAAAGATTTGATTATTTGTTTGTTTGTATTGAATAGGCTTCGAAACTACTGAACCGATTTTGATGAAAGTTGGTATAGGGATAGTTCGAGACCAGGGGAAGGACATAGCGTAGTTTTCCTACGGGGAAAAAATGTCCCACAGGAAAACAAAAATAACGCGGGCGATCCGCGAGCGGAAAGTTAGTAACAAATAAAAGCGTCGCAGTCCATAGTTACCTATTGTTTTTGTCTAGCAGACAACACAACTACCTATGCAAATATACTTTTTGACCATTCTTTTGAATTAACCATCAATAGATGATTAAACTAACTTCTCAAGTGAAGTTCGATGATTAAACGAACTTCTTAATTGAAGTTTGATGATTGAACGAACTCTCAAGTGAAGTTCAATCGATTTTCAGCACAAAATAAGAAAATTAGAGAAAAATGACTTTCACGTTTAAGCCGTAACGATAGTGTTACTTTTTGACACATACTCAAATATATTGTCTCTGTAGAATTTCTTACTTCATTTGGTCCATTAATACTAATGGAATCCATTTCCTACAAGTCTATTAAACCAGTACATGCCATTAACAAAACTTTGCAACGCAAATAAGACACTAAACTTAATTAAACTAGCTCCGAATCGTCTTCATCATCAAAAGAATGCCATAAAAATTAAAGTTTGCGAACACTCCGCTAGTTTCGGTTCTCGCCATTAAACTAATATCTCTAGTTAACTGATGAAGTTTGAACATTAAGTCGGTATTAAGCTTTGGGGAACATGATGTGAAGTGAGTGAGGTACAAAGAAGGACAAAAAATCTTGAGATTCTCTGAAAAATATCTATTGATTGCTTTTTATATAAAAAAATAATTCTACAATAAGTTTCAAACTAATGGGTTAAACTAATTGAGAGGAAATTAAACGTACCGTTTTCCATACAAACGTCACCGTCGGCACTGGCCTTCTAATCGGGAGGTCCATGGTTCGATCCCGCCGAGAATCAATGTGTTTTTCGTTTTTCAAATTTCATATGTACATTTTATACGACGCTCCTACGGTGAAGGAAAACATCGTGAGGCAACCTGCATACATCTGCGAAGAAAGTCAAAGGTGTATGTGAAGTCGACCAATCCGCCAGCTGGGCCAGCGTGGTTGACTAAGGCCTAAACACCCTAACTTAGGGTAGGCTCGAGCCCCTCGGTGGGAACATATTATATGAGATGTGGTGATGTAGCCACTTAATTTTAGTAAATTATCTGTCTAGTTTTAGAGAAGAAAACAGGGGATTACGAAAAGTCTATTTTCTGTAAATTGCGTAGTAGGTATCTTCGGTCCGTAACGAGCCCAGTTCGTTTGTTCTGGGGCATAGCGCGACAGCAATACATTTTCCAAATTCTTGTTTTTGACTTCTCTCGTCCTGTTTCCTCTCAAAATTATATCAAATATAAAAAGTACTGTTAACTTATACATTGACTAGAAAAAATTTGACGTGCGTCATGTTGCACAACGTATAGTTTATGGATTAAACGGCAAAGCGGTGCTTTGTTTAGCAACGTTGTATGTCCAACGTTGACCAGTTTCTATTGAGCTGTATGTAATAAGCAAAAAACTATAATTAGGTACCTACAGCATTTGTGAAACAGTTAAGGTATTACAATTGGTATTTTGCAAATAATAATAAAACGTTTCTCTTCGCTATCAAGGTATTTTTTTAATATGACTCCCTTTCATAAGTTAACACTGTCACAAGATCATGATATAGCTGAGACGCGTCGTGGGGTGCGATGTCAGAACACCTCCTCGTGGTGCACCCTGGGCAACCCGGCAGATTTTCTGCCGCGGGCTAAGAGTCTGACAGCTGCCCCGTGGAGGGGGCGTGGTGTGGCCGGGTTTAACCCGGCGGGCCACTTCACGTGGCCATGTGGGGCGTCACCTCCCCTTCTTTTTGAAGATGGGGTTGTGTGTCGCCTGGGGACCCGCTCGCGGGTCATGGCGCGTTGCGCCTTGTGCCGTTGCTCCTTTGATCGGGTTGGTGCGGGTCCTTGTTGAGCTTCGGCATGTCGTTGTTCCGAGTCGGTGCAAGCTCGTTGAGCTTCGGCGTGTCGTTGTTCCAAGGACTGAGGCTGACCCGATCAACGTGTGGCTTCGGCATACTTGTGCGGCCCCCATGAGGGGGGCGTGGGATGGCCGAGTGCTACTTGGCGGGCCACCTCGTGTGGCCACCGTGGCCGCTTTTTGCGGTGGGTCGGCGCTTCGGCGCCGCTGAGCTTCGGCTCGTGTGCGCGGCGGTGGATCCAGTGGGGTCTGCCGTCGGGCAAGCCCGTTACCCCGCACTGAGCGGGGCCGGGGGCCTGGCGCACTGAGCGTCGGGCCGCGTGGAAGAAAACCACAGTAAAAAATTACCACCCGGAGTATGCCCCGGGAACTCCTCTCCATCTCCATCTTGGAGAGGGCGTGAGGGGCCCGCCATTGGTGGGCAGGTGCCGCGGACGGGGTTATGGTCGGTCTGTAAGGGTTCCCACGACCTCGTTCGGCAGCGGCGCGTCCTTTGGACGTGGCTGCGCTAGGCGCCAAAGAGGGCATATCGAGGGGTTTAGTGGGTAGTCGCTCGCTGCGGAGTCCCACACACCCTTGCCCCTGCGGGGGCTTGGACGGTGCGCAAACGCATTCCCCTCGTAAAAAAAAAAAAAAAAAAAAAAAGCTGAGACGCGTCGTGGACTCCTACTCTAAGGGTAAATAGGATTCCGTCTGCAAAATGAAATATAATGCCAAAGCCAGTAGCACCCTTGATCCCTGCTTCGCTCCAAGTTCGCGACCGGATTCAACACGAAATAGTGAAACAATCCCGGATTTGACGTCTACTGCATGAATAAATTTGATCAGAAAATAATATTATACACTTGCTTTTGCCTGCAACTTTGTCCGCGTGAAATTAGCAATTTGGGTAGATTATATTTTTATCCAGTCTGCTTAAATCTTTCCCCACAACTCAAACAACCTCCATACCAAATTTCATCTAATTCGGTTCGGCGGTTAATGATGCGCCATACAAACTTTTATCCTCCTTTTCAGCCCGCGGGATTGATTTCAGAATGATTTCTGCAATAAAATCTATTCTATGTCCTTTCAGTATCTCTATTCCAAATTTGATCTAAATCGGTTCAGCGGTTAAAGCGTAAAGAGATAGAAAGACAGACAGATACACTTTTGCATTTATGGTCAAGGAATAAATCTCTTCGGCGAAGACAGGATAATCAAGATCGCACTTCACTTCAGGTAAGTTCGTTTGATCATTTAATAAGTATGAACTTAGAAATAAATCCCTAGCCAAAGGCATCACTGCACTGCTGATGAAGCTTAATGGGTGATAAAGGATTTTTTTCACTCGAGCATGAAAATCATAAAAACTTCTATTTATATACTTTGCCTATTTTGTGCCTCAATAAATTATTTCAGTCCTGCGAGTGGCTCCTTATATTACCTTGTCAGTGCAGTAAGTGCAGGGATTGGCCTAGTTTTGGAGTTAATGTGCGAGCGCTGTTAACGCCACCGGACGCCACTGCGGGAAGTCCCTTTCTTATTACTGCGTCTCTCGGAAATATTTTGAAAACTGTGATTCGAGAGGTTATAACAAAGGATTCGCTGTATGAGAATTTAACGATCTGGTTTTTTTTTGATAATAAGGAAACTACATTATGAATTTAAGTTACTTCACGCCTTATAAACCGATCTAGGCACTGCACATTCGCATTTATTTTGACAATTTGGTGTATAAACAATGAGACAGTAAAATTATAGTTACGTATCTAACACCAAACCAAAACTTTATGTAAATGAACGATGTAAACCGTGTTTCATAGCAAATAAATCATATTTCATTTAATTTAAAACTATAATAAAGTATTGACAATAACAAAAGAAACAAAAAAAAAAGAAAATGACTTCAATTTACAGTGAACATGGACTTGAATATGACAGATAATACCTATAATTATGATATCAAGTATGTAACAAGATTAATATCTGTAAATAATATCTATAGTGTTTACACACAGGCCATTTGTTATACTACGTGTTTGATTTTTTTTTCATTCATTGAATTCATTGATTCAAATATCACATCGATAGAGTCATACCTTTCATAAGGATTTATTTTGATAGTGGGTCCAGTAAATGACTCCATTCCACTTGAAGGTAAGTGGGAGTCCAAATGCGAAGATAGCTAGTGCAGGAGAAAAAATATACGCTGCACTAGCCACCCTCACCTCGCCGACCTGCATATGTGCTTCTTCACGCGCTTTTTTAAAGGACCCGGGATTATAAGAGGGACGTGTGCTGGCTGGGAATCCCATTTTTTGATTGTGCGACAAAGATACGAGTCACCAAACCTTTTGTTAAGGGGTTACTTTTCCACATTTACACAATTTCGATTTACTATGCCACAAATATATAACGAAAGTACAGTTCAAAAATTCATAATATTGTTAAACAAATTATTTAAACATTCTTAAAGACAGACACGTGATGAATATTATTTCAATCGATAAAAAAAATCCATAAACACTTTGTTCAATATTTGAAATCACCGGGAATCAGCAAATATAATAATAGATAACATAAAAGTTTTACTAATAGACATGCAATTTAATTGTCTAGAAAACAATAAATATACATTTTTTTTTTGATCCAGTCTTTCAAAAAATAGATAAACGTAGTAAAAAGTTACGTTTTCATTAGATCACAGCATGTAAATGACTTTTTCATCCCATCTATTCGAAAAGGACGACTTGGTTCGCCTTTAAGTGCGCCCAAAGGTGGTGTTTTCTATAAGAAACTTTTAGCGGGCAGTAATGAGTTTTTAATCCTCTTTATAAGTGCGCCGCAATTATCTTTGCCGCGCACTTTTTGAACTTGGAACATCTTAGTGTTCAGCGCCAAAGAAATCGAACGCAAATATTGTTTGAATAAACACTGGCTGGTACGACGGCCCATAGTCCCGCCGCCGGCTGAATAAAAAAAAAGAAATTAAATTAAAAACGCGCGAACTACAGCCCGCGTTTTCGTCAATTTTCACGGATTGTTAGAAATTCATGGTTTTGTTTTGAGAAATGATTTCTTCAAGTGACAGTGAATAAATTTTCATAATTACGAAAATGTCTCAAATGTAAATATAAGTTGTTTTATTATTAGATACTATTTAATTTCAATTTAATTGTTACTCTATATTTTATTAAACAATAAATAAAATATGAGGCGCCTTTTATTTTCTCATAGAGAGTGATGAAAAGTAGAGTGTATCACTCGGGCGCAAATATATTTTTGGCTCGGGCGACGTACTTTGAATCCCTCGCTACGTTCAGGATTCTACTAAAGAATCCCTCGCTACGCTCGGGATTCTACTCTAGAATCCCTCACTTCGCTCTGGATTCAAAAAAGCGCCCTCGCCGTAAAAATATTATTTTGCTCCCTTATAATACAATCTACTATTTCATCCCCCCATCTCGGAAAGAGTATTATTGCTATTCGATATCTGACCGCCAAAGCCGTTTTATTCCGCTTGAGGTTAAAGTAAATTTGAATTTAGAACATCGCGTACACTAGGTATGTGATTTCAAAACATCATTAAACCTATTTACTTCCATCTCCATGGTGCCGAATTTATCATACAACTTTTTTTAAATTTGTTAAAAACTCAAATTCTGAACCTCCTTGGTGTAGTTTTGTTTTTAATTTGCTTTGTTTCATTTCCTCGCTGAGGGGGGATGAAAAGTTACGTGTTGCACTCGAGTCCAAAGATTTTTTACCTTGTGCTCTTTTGATTCCCTCGCTAACGCTCAGGATTCTAATTATTCTAATTTTTAGAATCCTTCGCTTGCTCGGTCATCAAATTTGAGCACGCGGTTAAAAAGCAACTTTGCACTCATGTATAACAAATAACTATAGAAACTATGAAACTTTATCAACTTATATAACCTTGAAATAAAGCAACTACCACATATTATTATGAGTAGATTTCCTGGGAAACTTGGCCTTAAGCGCCTAGGTACTGCAGTCTAAAGTGAATGGTGACTTGGCATTGCTAGTCTCAATCAAACCAGTTGAAATTTTGGCTGGATAAGTACTCCCTGCCGTAATTAGTCATGGCGTATGTTCAAGATGCAGGTTTGAATCCTGCCTAATGTGAAATTTTCACTACAATAATGTAGATTTATTTATTTTTAAGGCTTGAAATCGTAGGCCTCGCAGAAACAAGCGGCTGTGTGAAAGGAGACGTGCCATTCTAAGCTATCTAAATACCTTTATACCTTTAGCAGCTGCGAATAGGGTAGCCCAGTCGGACCGACATCTGAATTGGAGATATTATAGACTTGAATGAGTCGTCCGTCGGGGGGGGGGGGGGGGGGTCACAAACGAAACTGGCAACTACTCCCTAGAAGAAGTCCTAGCTTGTTTCTACTGCAGGGGGTGCGTTCGGTGTATTGACCTTCTGGTCCAACCTCCATAGGGGGCTGAGAGGTTTCGCAAGGTGTTTTAGCCGGATATGAGGACAGATATGAGAACAGCTGCTGGTGATGGTGCTACGGCATACCAAAGTTGGCGGCCTAGTCAACTTAGCCCTCTTGCATCCCAAAAGATCCCCCGCAATGATAAAAAGGTCTTGTAGCATAAAAAGAAAAAGTTACTTAAGAGGAAAGGTCCAGAGAATTCAGAAATAAGTATTTGTAAAATGTATTGCTGTCTCGTTGTGTGCCCGAACAATCGTTCCGAGCGCGATAGAGACAAATGCAGCTCGGACCAAACATACCTATACAAAGGCTAAATTCTCTAAGATACAAAGTACACAAACTATACGTTTCGTAGTCCCCTGTTTTCTCCGCTAAAACTAGACCAATTTAATTACTTTTTGCGTTAAAAATTAAAGAAAATCTTTGGCTATGTTTCTATGTTTGAATATGGTAGAAAATCAAGCAATTTTTTCAGGCTTTTAAAGGCGTATAAATCTCTTTTGATAATTAACTTAATAAAAAATAGAAAACATGGAACATGCTAATAGTGGCCATTAGTTTTTTTTTGGAAAGAATAGAACAGCTATTGCCATTATACAGGAATGAAAAAAGGGGAATACGTTTGTATAGGAAAACGACCTGTACGATTTCCTTTTAAATAATGTCCTCAATCAAAGCGAGACATTGCGCTACGGAACTCGACGCCGCCGCCGCCACCGAATGCTACGACAACGTGCCATAACGAAATATAATCCGCGGAATGCCCCGTCGTAACGCTCAGGGCGCCGAGCAATTTGCTCCCGCGCCGACTATTTAAATAACAATGGCGTAATTTACCTTTGAATTGATATGCAAAACTGTTGCCGTAAACCTGAACACTGAAATGCGGCAGTAAAGAAAGCTCGTAAACAATTTAATCAAGGCCCCACCAGTAACTAAAATTCAGAAGTCATGACTGGCGCATAAAGATATGAGTATCGTGTGTGCTATCGCCAAACTGGCGTTAGTAGGCTTACCTGGATACTCTGGATGGCCATACTTCTTTTTCAAGCTTTATTTAACTTGCGATGTATGTATGTATGTTGGTTTGCGTTAAATCTCGCATGTTAAATTTGATCCACTTGCCAGTTTGCGACAGAGCAGAAGTTAAGAATACACCATGCATAATAAAATTAGATTGTCATCAGAACTAATCTGATGACAATGCGAAATTTGCCTGTGTAATAAACAAGAATACAGTCGGTAACCCTTTTTAAGTTAATCTTGATATAGGTATTTCTGGGATTTTTTTTTTATAAAATAGCAAAAGCTTGCGCTGAAAATGTTTTGTTGTATTAATTTTTCATATATTAGGTAATTTCATATGTATAGTAGATTTCATATGTATAATAGTTTGCAATAAAAAATATAAGCAGTATAGATGAATATGAGAATTCTGACAGAAAACTTAACTTGAAAGTTACTTGACAGAGATCACTGTCATAGGAAGTGGCTATAGTCGCCTATAGTACGTTTGGTTCATGTAAGATTTGCAAATCCCACACCCACGGTTATTTTTTATCACCCTGGAAAATTTTAGAGACGCTTCAGGACACATCCATTATTATACATATAAAAAATAAAAAAATGAAATAAAAATTTTAAAAAAATCTAAAAATGCTGCTCTCAACTAGTGCAGCATTTTTTGGACTTTTTAGAAAATTATTATTTTTTATTTATTTATTTATTCACACACATATAATAACATTTATAACATTAATTTAATACGAGGTACATGAAAAACTACAAAGTTAACAAAAACTACAAAATATTAAGTGAGTTATTTTTCTCATACATATTTAAATCATTCTAATACCATGTCGTGAAGCATCCCTTAAATTTTCCAGGGTGATAAAAAATAACCGTGTATAAGAGCCCCGATCTACAATGACAACTTGTAGCATGTGAAGTTTAGTCACAGTACCCAATAATTTCACTGCCTGTCATACTCTTCAAACCGAAACACAAGAATGCAAGCACCGCTATTTGGTGGCAAAACCAGATAAGAAAGAGTTAGTTGAGTTACCAGAGTGGTAATCTAAGTTAACACTTAGATTACCACTCTGGTAATCTAAGTGTTAACTTTACACTTAAAAGTGTCGTCTGTCTTAGTCAGCTTGCTAAAATTCTTAGGGCTCCTTTGAAAGTCACTGTCAAATTGTTGCAATTAAGATTCAATTTCTACTTTGTGACACTGACAAATTCAAGTGTTCGTAATTCTGTTATTATTTGTCTGTCTAGTTAAAATCTGTAGCTTAAAACGTGTTAAATTATTACCTGTCAACAAATTCGAGTCTGATTTAAAAGGCAAAGATGTAGAAACTACCAAAATAAAAAAGTATGAAGAAAGGCATGTATCATGTGCACCAAGTGACTTTGTATGTCAAGAGTCAACGTGAGATACTGCAACCGTCTTCATTGTCCCCCGAGTGCGAATATAACTCCGAGGTCAAGGTAGAGTTGTCGTCAGTTTTACTTCATAGCTCGACAGGTATTCAACGCGATTGTTCTAGATTTTAATGCCGCAGTAATAGCGAGATCTTTCACTACACCTATTTCATTGCTGAGGGGCATTCAAATTTCATTGATAACAACATTTTAAGACAATGGAGTCGTGAAATTCACAACGCTATGTAATATAAATTGAATAGGTTTGATTTATATGTTGCAAGTTTATGATGAAATCAGGTTTTTAATAAAAAACCAAGGTATTTTTTTAATCAAAGACCGGACAGTGTTTATTGTTTTAACAAAAGCTCAGAATGTAGGTAATAAGTAAAAAAAAACATAAGGTTTTTAACTTTTCTTTATACATATTATATTAACTATTTTTATAATCTCTCGTATCTCACAACACAAATAGTGAGATCATAATTTAGGGGTGTAAAAAATAACCGACGATCTAATTCTCAGACCTACGAAATATACATAAAAATTTGATAAAAATCGGTTAAGCCGTTTCGGAGAAGTTCGATAAGAAACACTGTGACACGAAATTCTTATAATATATTACACCTTAATGTCTGTAACTTTACGCTATAACAAATATACGACTCGTACTACGTGTCATGTCACTTTTGCTCTATTTATTTAAGTAAATGACTGCGGCAGTTTCTCATTTTTGATCAAAAATGGAATTTTCACGAGTGCCAGGTTAAAACTCTATAGGTTTGTTATCAAAACAGTGATTTTATTATACACCCGCGACATAATTATATAAGATTTGTTAGGGAACTCCTTACGCCCGTTTTTTTTTTGTGATTTATAAGAAATGTATCGGCAGCCGATAGCTTATCGAAAAAAATACGATCCGCCGAATACAGAGAAAGGGCGGCCCGAATTAGCATTCGAGTTGACAACAATTTGTATTGTTTCCCCGATAAAAAGTTAATTCAGTAAGTGAACTGAGCAGGAAGAGAATTCATTTACATAAGAAAACGATCATCTGGAAGGTAAATAAAAATATTGTTGGGTTTTTTTGGTGGCACATAACATCTTTTAACATATACGAGTAAGGTAGAGTGTAGCTTTATCATATTTAGTACACCTTTTTAAACTTGGTTATTATTTCCCTTTTTGATTTTCATATTTTATACCAGGTTTTTGTCTATCCAGGGATTGAAACTGAACTGAAGGATTGAGAACCAGGGATTTGAACTGAATGGATCGTGAATTTATGTGATGGATACATCACTATATTATCCTTTCACTAGTAATGAATTTAATAGCACACATTCTGGCTCCAAAGGCCGCTCGGACAAAATTAACAAAGAGTTTGGCGACGCGAGTAATGAATCGGCGGCAATAAACGCGACCAGCTGCGCGTCACGAAAATTCCAATCGAAACAATCCAATCAAGAGCATCCGCACGGATCTTTTGTCCTTTTCATTGACGCCTCAACAGACAAAGACGGAACGTATGAACATTCGGCGATTCGGCCGATTACTGCATTCGCCGGCAAACAAATACTTTCAGCAACTATACCCGTTTCACTTTTACGGGCCCATTTACGGAAACTAGCGGTCGTAAAGCCGTATGCTTATTATGCAACTTCAGTGGGAATCGCAAAGCTTTCTTCTTTTGCAATGTATATGTTTTAGGAGGTTATGTCTTACACATGAAAGTAAGGGGTTCCGAATAACACTTCACGTTGCCCAGCCCAACCTCACCTGCTCACGCTGTATTCCGCTAAACGGCCGAGGTTCGAGGGTCTAATGTTCCCCACACCAACACGCTTTGAGTCAGCGTAGTGACATATAATAATAATGAGCAAATGACTTGATAGCGAAGAGTCTCGCGATCGACATCTTAAGAGGCTCTTGCTTGAGGAATGGATCAAGAGTCGGATACAGAAAGCAGTGATTCTCCACACGGCACGTATTGTCCGAAGATTCCTCTCTCTCTGCAGCCCTAACCACCAGCAGCTTGGGCTTTGCCTCGCTGTTGGCGGCATACTAGGTTAAAGTTTTTTATAGTATATTGTAAAAAACTTAAATTTAAGATTTTTTTTGAATAAATGGATAATAATAATAATAATATATTTTACTGTCAGATATTAAGGATCCAGGTGTTAGTAAAAATTACCTTATAAACTATGTTATAAAAGCAAATAAATGCAATCAATAATTTTGTTCTAAATGTCACAGTAAAAAACACATTAAAACAAAATTTTGACTTTAGTCAGTAGGTACATGAACCATGTTGCAATGATTCTTGTACTGACAGTAGAAGCGTTCCGCGAATACTTTCAGGATGCTATTGGGATATACATATATGAGTCAAATTCTCCCTTTTCGAAATACTCTTGCATAACTATATGCCACAACCAAAGCATATACTCGTAGATATCGCCAGTATCATGTTAAGTCAGCTTACGTTTTTAAGCATTTTAACTTTACTTTGGTTTGGTTGATAATAGGGCTTCTGGGCCCGTCTGCCTCCATCATCTTTGTTAAGTTTATTGCCATTTTAACAATGTTAATAACGTTGTTCCAACAATAAGAGACACGATAGCTTGTTCCTCACCTGATGAGGAGTCCGATTAAAGCTCACTTTCATCTGTTGTATGAAAAGAAGACGATGGTTAGCATGATAAAATTGGCCGTGCTAAGTTGTAATGTTGGCCGAAATCGGCCTTGGTCTTGCAGTTCTTGAGTCTTCAAGAGTCTTGCAACTCTTGCTGCAAGACCGAGACCTAGACCAACACCAAGACTGACCCATGCATTATTTGAGCAAGACTCTTGCTCAATTTTTGCATGGGTCAGGTTTTCAGGTCAGGTCTTTGTCTTGCTACAATACATAGGCTAGTTGAATGAAAAAAAATTATTGCTTTAATAGAAGCGCATTAATATAATAAACATAAAGAAAAAAAAAATCGGTTTTCGAATAACTATAAAAACAACCAATATGTAAGGTATTAAAGATTTTTCTCCATCTCATTCTAGCGAAACGGCAATTTACATGGAGTTTATTTATATGGCCGTACTCAACAATGACGTCACGGTTGATGTCGGATCCCTCTGTCTAATCGCTTCCAAATTAACAGATTAAAATGCTTGTGTCTAATGTATTTCTGAGCCGATTTTAATTCTAATTTCACATGATTGCATCTTTTTCTACGGTATTTTAATATTTTATGACGAGACGTGGAAATTAGAATTCAGTCATCATCCCAATTAGGCCGATCTTGGTCTCGGTCTTGCGGCAAGAGTCTCGCAAGACTGCAAGATCGAGAGGGATTTTGGGCAACACTACGAGGTTGGGGCGGGTCACCAGTCTACGTCACATTATCGGAGGGCATAACAGAGTTATTACGTAGTATACGTAGCGGCCGCAGTCGTCGTCGAGGCGGGGCCGGAGCGCGATGGGGCCCGCTCACGTGACATCGCATGATCAGACACCGTGCCGGGCCGGGAGCGCAGTCGAATCGCTCCTTCCGCACGTGACAACTTATGTTATTCAGCTTACGTGCACCGCCGACGAAAAATTTAAATTCAAATATTTCACTCGTCGCCCCAATTCCATGTGAGAAAACCGTTTGACTAGAATCGTGTTGAGCGTATAAACAATTGTTATACTGCGTGCAGCAACTACTGCCTTATACAGAACGTTGAACTTTTTTTTAATCCCTATAAATTAGGAAATGACGGAGGAATTTAGTTAGAACATATACGGTCCGCCTAATATTTAGGTGTTAACCGTAGCGGTACGCTTCCCTTGCGCGTTACTAACCCCAAGCCCCAAACCGCCCGAATAATGCACTCATTGAATTCTGGTTATACTTGACACAAAATAAACAACTCAGATTATTTGAGAATACTAAGATTTCTGATGCACTAGTGTAAGAAAGGTAGTTCAAGCGTTAATACATAAAATTGGGCTATAGGTACCTTGTCACCTATGAATAAGAACAAAATCACTTATTCTTTAACCGAAGACTCAGCTACACCAATAAGTCATCGTCCAGTCAATCGGTATGTTAAGTAGGTACTTCTTTAGCATTTATAAAATAATTTGATTTCATGTCATTACATATTACTTTGAAAATAACTTCAATAATACCACAAAATAAATAGACATAATACTGTCTTTTATCTGCACGAGTACCAAACCCACATACATTAAAATGAAACTACTCTTTTCGGATTTACTCGCGTATATTTGGTTTAAAAATTAAATTTATCCCGACGTTTCGAACGCTTTTCAGCATTTGCGGCCACGGGATAACTAAACTAAAGCTGATGGGTGTCATAGAGTAAGATCAACATCAGATTTAAAATTTTAATACCGTTACCTACTATATTTACTTTTACGTGGTCGGTTCCACGCAAACGGAGCTCATGGTATCAATGGTGTTGGTAGTTATTGGACGGGCTTAGGATTTTATTATTTTCAAGAAATCAAGTCATTCCTTGACCATGAATGCTTAAAAGCATTCGAAACGTCGGGCTAAATACTCAAAATGTTCAAACCAAAATATACGCGAGTAAATAATAAAAAAAATGCCGTTTAATTTAACTAACTTCAGTGCCATACTAATATAATTACACGTCTCCACACACATGTTCAGCATTAGCGCGATCATAAAAAACAATCATGCATCCCAGGCAGCTGCAAACGGCACCAAAGATACAAAAACGACATTTCACATCACCCCAGCTGCTCGGTATTTCGTAATTAAACTTAACACCGCTTAATGCGCCTCGCTGTGAAAATCATTTCACTGCCAGCCCCATAATAATCATAATAAATATGGTAACGTTACGTTTATGGCAAGAGGGAATGCACTTCAGAGGGGAATTCTGGATGCGTTTTACGAGTTTCACGATGGAAGCAAGGGTTTATTCTATACTGTCAGCTATAGGCGAATTTTTTTTACTAGCTTTACAGGATGTAACTGAATGCCGAAATAATATTTAAGGGGCATATGGGTTAGATATTAGATGGACCCTAGGTCCTAGATCTGTAAATATAAATTTTGAGTTAATCGACTTTAACTTGAACACAAAAACATGCAACTATCTGTCAACGGAATTAATTGAAAAATGAATTAAATCAATAAAGAAAAACTTTCATCGCGGGCGTGATTTGAAACCGATTCAATACGGTATGTCGAGACGAAAAAACGCTGGAATCGTGCACCGAGGGTTCCGTATCAACATGGTATGTAAGTTTTTAAGTATATTTACGGTTTTCCGATTTTTTCCTTAACATATTATAAGATCTTGCTTCTAGCCAAAGTTGATTCTAGATGATTCTAGGTCAACGGAAAGTACCCTAAAAGTTTTGATTTGCTTGTGAATCGCAAATTATGCAAAAATATGTGACATAAACGGTCATATAGGTATATTATCATATATATTTGACGACACGGTTAGCGCAGAGGTCTAGTGATCGCCTACTGCGCAACGGGTCGCGGGTTCGATTCCCGCACGGAACAGATGTTTTGTATGGCCTACAGATGTTTGTTCCGGTCTGGGCGTATGTGCATGTGATATTCTATGTTTGTAACTGCACCCACGACACAGGAGAAAATCCTAGTGTGGGGCGAAGTTTTTTTTAAAAAAAAAAATAAAAAAAAATGTTTTGATCGCGTTGGCTTACAAGTTCGATTTTTTTACAGCTGAAAGAGACTTCTTCTATCTCTTCGCATTCCAGAGAAAAAGATCTTGACAGACAGACGGATAGATGGACAACGAAGTGATCCTCTAAGTGTTCCGATTTTTATTTTAAGGCACGGAACCCTAAAAATGATACCAAACATTTGATTTCATTACTGATTCTGCAACCGAAACCTCTTTTTAATTTAATAATATCAACATCTTTGATAATCATGTAACTTTAAATATTTTTTTTAATATTGATGCTGTAACTGTTCACATTTCCGTCGTGGCTTTGAGAAGACCGATTCGAAATAATTTAATGGTTACTGTTTAATGTTACAGAATACGCGAATCAGATTATAATTAACCCATTTTGGAAATAAATATACTATATTACAGATACACTATACTTCACCCGATCGTGTATAGCCATTGCCAGTGTCCAAGTTCTTACCTGAAACAAAAACAAATCATTATTAATATTACGAAGCTATGAAATGAACATCCACGTGTAAGGTATTAAACATCTCCTCTAGATACTCAAGGCATTATGGTTTGTTATTTTAGGGAATTACCTACTCGAGGAAAATTGTATACACAGAGAAAAATACGTTACAAATAACAGATTATTTTTTAACAAACAACTACCCTAATGTATAAATAAACGTAAACTTTTAACAAGTTAACGTTGAAAATTTATTGAACACCATCGTTTCGTGTGAATTACGAGAATAAGTCTTAAAGTTCAACGCCCAACATCGATTTAGGTGAACTTAATCGAATTCCCAATTAATACCTTTAATATTCTGCCAAACGTTTGCGTCGCGGGTAACAAGAGGAGGCGTCGTGTTGTTTTGTTTGTATTCTGAATGAGTATGTCTATAGCGTCTTTGTTCCTGTCTGAGCAAAGTTCAACGGACGTAATGTAGAAAGATCGGGAGCCACGCTATTGTGCGCGACTCGCAAAATTAGGAATTATTTGCAAGCATGCGATTTTTTCATCTTGATTATACTCAATTTAAAAACGGTTCAATTTTTCTCTCTTTATTTTCTGTGCTTTTCTTTATAGTGCTTTATAATGTTACAGCGAACTCCGTTTCGCCGACATAATAAAACGTTATTAAGGCGAATGTTCACCTTCCATGTAGATGTCAATACGCGGTAGCGGGTATGAGCTCCGGGTAAATGCCTTACACCGCAGTCTTACACGCATAATGTTCCAGTTGTATAGGTAGGTACATAGAGCTCAACATTCTATTTAGCCATCCCCACACCTCTCAAAGAGTTGAGTTTGAACTTTGAAGATACATAATATGATTATTATGATACATAATATGATATGGACTGGCTGAGATTACTATGCTGTCAAAAAATAAAAACCGACTTTAAAAACAATAAAAAATACATATGAGACTATCGGTTTTTATTTTTGTTAAATATTTTTATTGTAATCTTTTTAGTGAATTTGCTATTAAATTCACTAAAACTTACCGAAGTAACACAATGGAATAAAATTACGAGTCAATACGTTCCTATTACACCAAAAAAATAACCTTTTACTCCTAAAAGTCAAGAATTCCTCCATCATCAGCTCAATATGGTGGAGGAGTTCTTAAGAAGATGATTACCAGACCCAAATACCTGACTAGCTTCAGAAAAAACATGATCCACGTTGGACGAGCAGTATGAAATTTAAGGAAATGATTTTCCTGGAATCCCACCAGTCGTCAATTGGCAGATCCTGACTTGGTGACAATGTGATCAATCGAGAATTCTCCAAATCGGTTAATAAAGCACGGACTTCCGAGGTAACAAACATAAAAAAAAACATACAGTCGAATTGAGAACCTCCCCCATTTGTGAAGTCGTTTAAAAAGATTGCTATAGGTGTGTATATAGAATAGAAATAGAGCGTTAATAACGTTGTTTACTTGTTGCTAAGCGGTTCTAACGTATCCGGCAAAGCCCCAACAAAACGAGTGCGTCACGAGTCACCGAGGCGGCAAAACTCCGTGGCCGAGAACGCATGCGGAATGTAGAGATAATTAACTAAAATAATCCCGTCGTTTATACGCGTCAGCCCTAGGGCGGGGGCGGCCATCAATCTTGGTGCGACGTCTCTTAGCCAGCGACGCAACTATCTCGCACCGCGTGTTCCGCGGTGCACTGCAGGGCTGTCGCGGCTGCATTACATGTGTTTAATAACTACATAATCTAATAGATTTTACGCGTCAGCCCTAGGGTGGGTGTGACCTCTAATCTTAGGCGTGAAGTCTTAGGCAACCACGCAACTACCGCAGTCTGGGCGATCCGCGGTGTATGGTAGGGCTGTCGCAGCCACATCATACTCGTATATTTATAGCTACTGAAATAATCTTGTCAATTATACGCGTCAGTCCTTTTTTAACTTAGAAAGATTTTATATCACAGGAGTAATGGGGCTCGCCTCCGGAATTCACTTTAAAATAGTGGGAATTCCTGGGGATCAAATCGCAATCACGGTGTATCGAGAGCGAATAGTGATGCCACCTGCGATACATACGGCAGCTGATGGAGGACGTAAGTTCGCCTCCTCCCATCCTGCCGTTGCCTGCGGAACGGGTCTGCGATATGATCATTCTCGCGTGCCCTATCTGTGGCCTTTTCCTGTGTAAGGAGATCTTTAAGGAAAGCAGTCTATACCGGCTAAGAGAAGAAGAGAAGGAGACTGTCTATACCGTCTCCCAAGACGCATTACTATCTCTATAATCTTATTGATGTCGGCCGGCAGCTTGAAGTCACACCTGCGATACTAGCGAGGAGAGTGGATCGCCGAGTATATCGTTGGGAAATAATACTCGAGCGTGGGCTGCTTAATGTCCTAGTCCGTCCCGCACTCCTGGCCTGGCGGGGTGCTGTGCACCTAGTAATATGGTACAGAATAATAGTCGAAGCATAAGTGCCCCAAAAGGATGCTTGAGACCGAATTCCAGCACTCCGTGGTTCGTCATTCTCTCCGTCCAGCATCATAGGACGGGCTAAATCGTCTCCAATCTTGGGTGCACCGTCTCTTAGCCGGCGATGCACTGTCGCTCCTGCATTGTGCTTTCAGCGAAGATGTCCCGATGCTAATGACTATATTGGCAAGGCCAAAAGAATGTAGAACTACGATTCGACCACTGGAAGGCTCTTTTTATCTGTTTTAATCTTCCTTTCTTGCCTTCCACCCCACGATGCTGTTAGGGTTCAGATAGGCCTAATTCGCCGAATAAAGGTCGGCCTAAGTTTATGTTGCGCAATAAAAACACAAAATATTTGAAACATTTAATTTTAAACACTCAATAAACAAATATAAAAATAGCTTTAACAAGCAACAATCGACTCGAATAACATAAAAATATAATTATTTTAACTAATAAATAAATGCCTGTTCAAAATTTTTCAATGTCAATAACATCTGCATGCCTTTTGATTTGCTTTTTAATGAAAGTTAAATCAAGTAATACGAGTAACTCGTAAAAAAGCATAAACACTGTGCACAAAAGCTGAAAAAATAGTATAAATAAATTATTAATAGTACATTATCTTGTATTGAACAGGATTCGAAATTAAATAAATGCTTCTGATTTTTTTATTAGGTAAAACACACAATTGTATTGAATACGCAGAATAACCTAAAATCCCGCTCACTGTAACAAATTACGTTTGAATTACAGCTCCCTATGTTGTCCAGATTTATGGCTTTGATCTATTGAAGTGGCTCTCATATTTTTATTGCTATAGTACTGCAACATTTTCATAGGAGCACCGTTATTCTACGCTCATAATGGATGTTTCACTCCGATACGCGTCGTAACAATGTAAGATGGTATTGAGGAGAATTTAAGAGCACCTCTCATATTTACAACTTGTACAGAATTGGTGTAGACTTTTTTCTGGTCTGGTTGATTGATTTATTGGACTGCTAAGATATCTGACATTTTGACAAAATATTTTTTCTGTTTAAGCAGTTTGAGATTATTTAATCTTTTAACCCAGACAGTGTTCAGTCTTATCTTTTTTTGCTTGTGTACGAGTATGACATTGACAAAATTTGACCAATTCTACATATCATGTGCCTGTTTGTAGTGACTAGACCGCGTCGCCCCTGTTTGTGGTAGAAATTCTAGCCCATGAATGACACCTCCAGTACATTTGTTTGTAGGTATGGACACTTATTATTAAATCACGCAAAAACGACTGAACAGAGTTTAATTAAACAGGGTTCATAATTCTCAATCTATCATATAACATAAGTCAAGGAAGCAGACGGTGTCACGGGTGTGACGGTGAAACTAGTAGATAAAAAAATGATTGCTTTTGGCCAACCCTGCGACGGACGTTAAACAGACCAGTTAATTCGGGCGCCACGCTTAATGAAATAGCAGGTTATTTATAGGGTGGAGACAGCCCTGATGATTTCATTGTGTAGTTACAGGGCGGCCAATTACCTCCGAGATGCTACGGAAACGAACCGTTTCGCTCATTTGCGGCATTTCGTGGCCATGAATGAATGGATAATTAAATTTAATTTTGTATCCGAAAAAAAGGTAATAAATTAATAGTCTTCTTTATTATTAGGGGCCGTCCATATATTACGTCATTCTAAATTGGGGGGGGGGGGGGGGGGGGTTCGAAATTGACGTCATTCTTGTGATACCAGTTACTCCAAAATGCCAAAGTACAGTTTTAATGTTACCCTATTTTTCTCAAATCCGCAAATGTTTTAATTTTGTCAAACTGGTAATGACGTCAGTTTTGCGAGGGGGGGGGGGGGTCATTAGGAAATGACGATAAGATGATTGAAGGGGAGGGGGGGTCGAAAATCAGCAAAAATCGATGACGTAATATATAGACGGCCCCTTACCTTCTTCTGTTACGGACAAAAATTATGTCTGCACATTCACCACTGAACTTTTGGTTAGTGTTTATGAGTTACGATCTAAATTAAACCAAGATTAGTTACTTGGCTTGGGGTTTTTTTATTAGTATAATAGTATTTGGTGTTATAGAGGGGCTATTGTTATGATAACAAAGCAATACAGCAAATAGTGTACAAAGCGAACTTTTATTTGAGTACCAATTATCACAATGCTTTATTCGTGTTCGTTTTAATGCTAAATGGATGGGAAACGAGCTAGCGACTCGCCAGCTTCCTAACCATGATCGCTCAAAACTTTGTTTAGGATATATCGCCCTCGGGATTGCGTTTAATTAGCTTGCACGCAATGTGTGATGCCATCCTTTTTTTTTTTTTTTCTCAGGGGGAAATGCGTAACCGCACCGTACCCGCCGTTGGCTAGACGGCGAGCGTGTGTGGGGCTCTCCCGGCGGAGTGCCAGGCCTACCCACTAAAACCCCCCGGTGTTCTCCCTGCCCTTATGAGCGCGCTAGGTAAGGTCCACACTGCGACTCCACTACCCAGTGTGATGCCATCCTACAATTTTTGAGTGATACAACAAAACAAAAAGGAAAACATGTCTGATGGCGCCTACAGTCGTCGCCACCAATTCGGCGATTCGCCGATTGTTATGCTTTCAATTTAAGACCGACTACACGCTCCTAGAAAACATTATGGCTTACCTCTAAGCTGGTCCGGTCTCCGTATGTAGCCGGTGGACTTCCTGAGCTAGCTCGAAGGAAGTCGCGGCTCCTGAAGGGCTGCTGTCAATCCACCGAACCACGACCGGAACATTTGGGCCTATTAGGCCACCACCACTCCCTAACTCACTTTATTAGCGGACATTCGCGACTTCGGAGAACAATGTTAAGCGGACTTTCGCCACCACAATAATTAGGTGCGCCGCGCAAACACAAATCAATTACTATTTTTTTCGTTACAACGCGCCGCGTGGTAACTAGTTCAATGTCATTATAAATTCGACTCGACTGACATGTCACAGCGGCCGGCCGCCACAGGCTCTCACATGCACAGACTATATCACTCGCTCTTCCTCGAGCGTAAACATCCCCCCGCTCCGGACAGTCCCGGACTGTCCGCCAAATCAGTCTAAGGGGAGGCGAGAAAGAGTAGCGACCGCGCGCTTCAAAACAGAATCCCCAACTAGGACCTCGGCAAACCTGGGCACACCATCAGACCCTAGAGTAAGTTGGACAATGCGTCCGCGACGCCAACGTAGGGGTGGCAGGTTTGGGTCCTTCACTAACACGAGGTCTCCAACCCTCGGTGGGTTTGTCTTATCTGACCACTTAACGTGCTGTTGCAAAATGTGTAAGTATTCAAGGTGCCAGCGGCGCCAGAAGCTCTGGGTAAGCTGCTGGAGCAACTCAAACGTTTTCTTTTTTATAAAATATTGATGAAAATAAGCTGGCTATATTTACAACAATGAATATAAGATGTTTCGACAATTCACTCTGCTGGACTAAACCTCTTACTTGTAATTCATATTTAATTATTAACAACTGGTCGATAAAGGGTTTTTAGTGGTGGTCGACCCTGTTTCGAATTAAGCTCATTCAATATTGACACGAGTGGAGATTTAAATAATATGAATACGATGTGGGGCGGATGTGTAAGCTGAAAAGCCATAATCGATACTAGCTATTGCCCCGATGTGAGTTAAACCATTATATTAAGGTTACTCAATATATCTACTGCTGGGCATAGTTCTCCCCAAGACTAAAAAATTTGTAGCGTTATCTAGCAACACATAACCTTTGCTGGTTGCCAGGTCGGTTGTAAGGCTTTATTAGAAACCCCTATACCTTATTAGCTGTGGTAAGTGACGA
The DNA here is from genome assembly GCA_963935595.1 of Schoenobius gigantellus. Lineage (NCBI taxonomy): Eukaryota > Metazoa > Arthropoda > Insecta > Lepidoptera > Crambidae > Schoenobius > Schoenobius gigantellus. The sequence continues at coordinate 47,089,909 of OZ012542.1, read as the reverse complement.
TAAGGCTGAATAAAAATGGAAGCGAGCTATCTGAGGAACTGACAATCCTACCTATAATTGTCGGAACACAACAATACCATGAACATGTTAGATTAGAATGGCCACAAACTTAGGTATAAGACGGTAGTAGCCCGGTTGGTGGTAACCAACCACACAAAACAGAAACACCAATGCCCTAATAGGCAATAGAACCCCGGACCGGATAAAAACCGGGTGGTCTCAGCCACTAGACCACGAAGGCAGTAATTTAATTAACATTGTCGTTAGACGCGAAAACACAAACACTTTTAATCACAAACAGAATAATCGGGTTTTTAGCAATATTGAACCCTAACGTTTTGAATTGCTTTAGTAATCCAGAAAGAGATTAGATTGAAACAATGTTTTTTTAACACTAGGTGGTTAACACAAATCATTGATTTCACTGTAATTAATTAGTGACATTATAGCATTTTTCTTGTTATTCTGAAATAAAAACATAAAACTATCAACTCATAAAACATTAATAAATTAATTATCATTGTTATAACCATTGTGTTATTTGTTTTAAGGTTTTTTTTTTTGCTTTCTTTTTTACTTTACACTTTTATTTGATATGCAAATGAGGTACTGATACATGATGGAGGAGCCTACTTAAATTTATCCATTACCTTCCTTTGGAGTGAGTCGGTCTATCGTGAGAAGCTTACTATTTGACGTGCTTAGGTAACGTGCCATGATTTCTATTTTTTTATCCCACTAAAAATGTGTCCCCCTTATATTTGCTTACATCTCATTATATTTTTATACACTGTACCTTGATGTATTGAAAAAAATTGCATGTAGTAATTGAACTGTGTACTTTATTAAATCATTTCCAACCCCTGAAGCCTGTTTGCATCTGTATGGACGCGCCCTAAAATATTTATCCATACACATCTCCAGCTAGGCATAGCACATATATTTAACCCACAACCTAAGTGAATTTAAATTCTCTCTCATGATCACCGAAAAAGTTTACAAGATTAGTCTACTGTTCTTCCAGTAATGCGCGTAAATTACGTTCTACATATTTTTATATTCCTCGTCATTTTTCATTCGCATCCAAGTCTTTTGCACAGCGTGTCTATTCGTCCATGATATTTACTGCTTGAGACACGTTCCGTCGCTTAAGACGATCAGGCGAGCGCCACCGCAGAATCCTTTTAAGATCTCGAGCCTTAAAGAAACTTTTCCTCAAACTGAAACACCGGAAATTACAAGCATAGAAGGAATCTTCTTGTAAATGACAAATTGGTCGCGATACAAAAAGACTTGTCATAACTAAATATTAAATATTGAACCTCCATAAAAGACATTAACGGACTTATTGTAGATTTTTATTACTACCGTAAGCAGATCTAACATTTGTCACACCTAACATAAGCAATGCAAAGCAATGCAAAATTTGATTTTGTGTTGTGTCTGCTCACTTATTAATTGTCTGTGGGCCTTTATAATAAAAAAAAAATTATTCATAGTTACGTTAAGCAATATCACTGTCAACTTCAATCTCATTACAAATTACATTAAAAGGACATCGAAAGTGGCAGCAACATTGCTTAACCTTGTACTGGAAAAAAGAACCAGCAAGAAAACCAGCAAGGGCAAATTTTTTGTCCCTGTATTGTTACAGAGTCGTGAATTGGAAGCTGACCTCACAGCAGAAGTTTGAGCTCAACTTCCATTACAAGATTAGATGCGTCAGTTCTCTTCTTACTATGTCATTACCAAAAACAATATTTGTTTAAATAAATAGTTATACATAACAACACGATTCATAATCTGCAAATTAACACCAGGCATTGGCATCATTTAAATAATCGTTGATTTTATAGTAACCTTTACTCATAAGAGTCTTTTTTACATTACATTTTACAGGCATTATTGTAGTAAAATAAAAAGAAGACACGAAGTTTATAATTCTTGACTCATGCATTACTTTACCGGCCTAAGCCAGGAAATTAAGTATGAAAATTCATTTCCGGCCGCTGCTCAAATGTTTTTTATTTCATCTATAACATGAATTATGTAACTTGTCATACAGCCACTTGCTGCCACATTATAAAAAATGCACTCTTCGAGCATGTATATGAATATGACAACAATTTGATTAAAATGTTTCTATAAAATCACATGAAAATATGCTGAATTTTTGTTGCGAAAGAAAAAAGCCATAATCTACAGTATTACATTTTTTGCGTAGAATATGACTGGGCTGTATGGGCTTTGTTTCCTTTGGACTAATTGAAAATTAAAAAAGTATTAGTATTACTAAATGCTATGCTACTATAATTAATTAATTGCTATATTTGTTTTTTTATTCATATTATACTCATAGTATACGTCTTTCATTATTTCCTCACAATTATTGAGAAAAGCACCATACATACCCCGGCGGGAATGGGATTGCCGGACTCGTAATAATTGTCAAAAGCTCAACTCATCCGGCAATCCCTAACTTTCCAGCCTCTGAAGTAATGTACTATTCCTCCACACAATCTCCTCATCAAAGCAATGTAACAGTGTATTATACGTCATCGCAGATTAAACTTTATAACGAGCAGTTAAAAGTACACGCACCAGTGATGAAAAATATGAAAAATCGAGCTTGTTTTCAGTAAGGGGGTACGCGTGCGGAGCATTAGGTAGGACTGGCGTGGGCGGCGACAGCGGCACCGGCACCGATCAAAGCGAGTGACCGGCGCGGGTCGGGCGAGAGGTCGACGACGGCCAGCGCTAATGGTGTTATCCAAGTATATCTACCTACATGCCAAGTGAAACGTGAATTGATTCCGATGAATGGTACTAAAACATTGACATTTTTACTGAAATGTACTCTTTGGCAATTATAACAATTGGCTATTAGAATGATTTACATTTCACTACAAATACACGTTGGTACTGATTGACTTTTATTACAGAAAATCTAAAAGTTGAATTTCATGCAATTAAGAAAGAAAAAAAAGAAAAGATTGGTCAACAACCACAATAAACAATTCATAATATACAACCATACAATTACTAATTATATTAATTTAAAGAACGCGTGATTCCTAAATTATTCTTATTGGTGTTGCTAGTTTAACAAAATTCATTAGATAAAAGAAAAGTATGATGAATCTACGAGTAAAAAGGAAGTTTTTTCGACTTCGAAGTCCGCTTTCTGGAAAATTCCTTTTGTGAAATAAAAAAGTCACAACAACTTGTTTACAAATATTTTTTCTCACAAATTGCTGATATATAGGCAGAAAACGGTCAGTTGATTTGCTGAAGGTAGCGGGAAGCTACGAAGTGATCAAAACCAGTCGAGACTCGGAGATTTTTGGGATAGATCATCAAGGTAAATCAATCATCTGTCGAAAAATACTAACTAGGTACCTTCTAAATACTTGCCGCCTACTTGCCAAAATGCCAAATGATTATTATTATTCTTCAGAAAAAAATGTGAAGGTATATAAAAAAATCATAATTTAATGGCAATTAAACATGTATATTATGCCAACCACATGTATCCAACTTGACGGTATTTCACCAAAATGATCACACTTACTGATTAAAGAAATAGTTTTTTTGCATGTTTTCCACGCAACTACCCGCAAAAAGGCGACAGTGGAAAAAATATTGCAATCTATTTCTTGCGGTAACGTTGCGTTCAGTTGCCAAGAGGCTGATTCTCGCGCCATCGATGTCAAAAAGTGGAAATAACCATGGAACTAATAAGTACCTACTACAATAACTATTACATTCGCTACCAGTCAACTGCTAAGGTAGAGAAGACAATTTAGAGGCGGTGCAAAAGACACATGAAAAGAAAACAAAACTACACTGGCCTGCAAAAGTAAGTATCACACTTTTAAAACTGCAATAACTTTAAAGTATGCAAAATATATTTTCAAAATAAAAAGTATTAAAAAGACTAATGTATAAAAAACTATAACTTCTGAAACCTGACGAAATGAGCTGAAAATGTTTTTTGTTTGAATCCTTTATCTTTTGTAGTTTAGGGAAAAATTTAATTTTAAAAGTGTAGTACTTACTTTTGAAGGTCAGTATATCATGCTAAATATGATCAATTGGGGTGTATAGGGTTCTGAATAATACACTACCAACACCTATCAGATTCAAGCCATTCATAATCGCTCGCGGTGAACCTCGGCTGATAATCCGACCAACCCGCACTGAGCGAACTGGTGGGAGATGACCATACAATTGTATTGGCGGCTGTGTATGTGTTACATGGATTTACTGTTTGAAAGAATACGTGAATGTTTTTATCGTTTACAGAATATATTGTATTTATTTATTTTAGCTACTATGAAAATCCAAGGACGAGGCGAGTTGGACTCCCGCACTGTGGGGCAAAATATGCGCGACATAAGCGGTCATACATTTCCCTTTTTTATTTTTCACAGTGTTGACTATTTTACAGTCGAAATAGACCGTAGATTCGTTTATTTCTTAATATATAAATTTCAGTTTGATATCTCTACGCATTCCCGAAAAAAGGATCTACCTGAAGGTAAGGCTTTTCTCCTTTTAGGTCACGTCTCCAGAGAAAATATTGTTGGTCTGCTAACAGCAGCGCGGGGTCGGCGACGCAAAAACGACTGTAGTCACATCACAAACATCTATAGACTATAGTTGTCGATTTAGGGTGGTAGTACAGATGTAATTTTTATTACCACCAAATATCAAAAGATAGTTCAATGAACATGCGAGAATTTGTTTAATAAAGTCATCCAATTTCCTTGATCATAGAGTACTCGTATGTACACCAGTGGAATACCACCCTAACATTAGGGTTGTACTTTTGATTTTTACCAAATATCAAATCATAGTTCAATTAACATGCTTTGCTTAGAATCGCCCTCCTAACTGTAGACCGAAAAAACTTGTCCGCATCGCGACATTTTTCCCGGTCCCGCATCGACGTCCCGGTCCGACGACAGCCGCGATTGATTAATGAAGATGAATCTGGCGTCCGCGGCGGACGGACCGACTAAGCCGCAAATCGGAGTCTAATTAAATGAACGTTATTACTCAAATACGCGTATATACGTCCGCGTGCCCTCGTATCTCACTTGGGATCGCAGGGTCGGTACTGTCTATGCTATCTGTGGTACTGTTAAATGTGGCGGCAGATATAAGCAATAACGTGTAACTATCAAACCTAAGTAACCTTTGGAACGATCAAACAGAAATACATATCGGAGAGTCAGATTACGGACTTTACATCTTATCTAACAAGTTGGCAACGTACACTGTTGTTCTTGTGGGGGTCGCCGATTTGCTGCGAATCTCACAAGAGTCACATATTACTATAGGTGATGAAGTTTGCTTGTTTGCTAACTTAGTTGTATAAAAAATCAGCAACTATTACATAATATATGTACACAGTAAGAAAATCAAATGGTCTGTGCGAATAGAAGTGAACTTTCTTTACGGTTTTCACGTTTCTCTAATCTTTTGAATATTGTGCTCAAAAATGTGGTCAATCGTAGATAAATTAAGAGAGGCCATGATCAAAATAGGTGTACCTAGATTATAGACATATACTTTTCTTTTTTTAATTACCTGGTACCACAGTAGGTAGTTTTCTTACTCAACTAAAAACTAAGGATGTTATGTTAAATTCTTTCTGTATGATAATACATATTTTAAATACATTTTTGTAATTGGGCGACAGATTGGTCGGCAGCAATCTCTGCTGCAATCATTTCCTGTGTTTAAAAGGAAACATCAAGGTCGACAGAATTCAAAAATAGATATTTGTAAAATGTATTGCTGTCGCGCTGTGTGTCCGAAAAACTGAACTGAGCGCGATAGGGACAGCTGCAGCTGGGACCGAAAATACCTATGAAATGTACACAAAATATACGTTTCTTAGTCCCCTGTTTTCTACGCGAAAAATTTACCGATTTAATTACTTTTTGCGTAAAAAATTAAAGCAAGGCTTTTTCTGTGTTTCTATGTTTTGCATTTTTCATATAATCTTGTTCAAGACGTTTGAATACAGCACAAAATTAGGTCGATTTTTGAAGTTTTTGAAGGTTTAAAACTCTTATAATAATTAACTAAATAAAAAAGAAAAACATGGGAACATGTTTATAGTGGCCATTGATTTTATTGAAAAAAATAGAGCAACTAGTGCCATTATCCAGGAAGGAAACAGGGGACTACGTTTGTATGGAAAAACGGCCTGTACGATTTCCTTTTAAGGCTCCGCGCCTCAAAAGGGAAAAACAGTACTCTACAGAATCAGTTTGATGACCATCCGTCTGTCTGTTAATTATTATTATAGAGTTGAAATCAAAACCCTATAATACTCAGGTCTACAGTCCCTTGAAGCTGTGAAAAGAATGTACATAGAAAGTTATAGAAATTTGTACGGAAACCTCGGTGTGCGAGTCCATCTCGCACTTGACCGTTTTTTTTGTTTGTTTATTGGCATTCATTAACCTTTTGCTTAATGTTAATTATTTACAACTTGAGCTTATTAACTGAACGTGGATGTCTTGGAACGAACATTTCAAATGAATATTTAAATTAAACATCCAATCTATAGATTCTTGAACTTCGTAAGACGTATTATGAACCTTTGTTCATCCTTTTCTTAGTACTAAGCTACGATGACATGTTAGTTGGATTGTGCCGGAGATTCCAAACTGTCAGTTATCATTATCATCATTATTTCAGTCATGAGACGCCCACTGTGGGAAATAAGCGTCCCCCAAAAATCTACAGACCGATTGGTACCCTACGCTTCACGCACTTCACCATATCAGGGTTAACCTTGTGGTGGGCCTTCTAAAGCTATCTATTCTGATACGCGACTGCTACTCAAGGAGCTACCCACCCCAACAGCCGTCAGTCCTTCGAGCGACATCTCCTGCCCACTGCCATAAGACTGCAACTTAAGGATCGCATTCTTTGGGCTATGTCTGTGACTGTAGTCAAGGGATCCCAACATTTCTGATTCGATCACGTGGTGAAACTCCGAGTAAAGTCTCACGATTGCTCTTGTAAACTGTCAGTCAGCATCTATATGATCAAAATCACACTTTATGCATTATATACCAGAAAAAAATAGAATATGGGCTTTATAGTCTAAAGCTCGAGCATACTGGACCCTTTATTACTAATGTTGGATGTATTTCTTTTTTTACATTATTTTTCTTGAAGCAGTAATAATTTCCAACTTTTCTTCAGGCCAAACAAAAATAGAAACGTTTTCTGTTTTGTTCAAAGAACACGCCATTCCGGTTGATTGCGATTACAATGCAAGCGAAACAATTGGACGAGCGTTCTATCAAGACACCACAGCCAATATTGAAGGGTTACTATCTAACTCCGCAACTCATAGCTGGAGCTCGCTGTGCTTTATCCCCACTTCACTAAAAGTGAGTGGTACAGCAGCACTGTATAATGAACAACGTATTCAGAATGTTGAGTGTATGCTTAGAGTGTAGTCTCACTGCACCGCACTGCAACCACTGGTTCGCCCCGATTACAATTTGAAGAGCTGGCGGTCCCACAAATTGGATTACTGGAAGGGCGAACAAACAGTAACGACATTGTTGTTTCGCTGATTGTGTTCTTTGTATGTAGAGTTCGGTTAATCGGAAATTGGTGCTGCAAGAAAGAGCGCATCCCATTTTGTCTTTCAGCAGGTTTGATATGGCACAACTAGTATTGTGATAATTCGAAAACGAGAAGGAACATACTATGAACATTAATGACCATATAATATTTTTGAACTAAGACAAAGCATGATCCATAAAGGAGTTCGCCACTGCACTTTCATGATTGCAGCTAAAATTTATCTGTATACTCATAGGTGGCAATCGTGAATGTGGTATATCCGAAGTTAGCGGTTAAGCGGTTATGGATACTTAAAGCTAGAGTCAAAGTTGTCAAGTGGTAATCTTGAATGTGGTATATCCGAAGTTAAGCGGTTATGGATACTTATAGCTAGAGTCAAAGCTGTCAAGTGGCAATCTTGAATGTGGTATATCCGAAGATAAGCGGTTAAGCGGTTATGGATACTTATAGCTAGAGTCAAAGTAGTTAAGCCAAAACACCATCGCCACCAGCCAAGGCCGGAATGAGCATGTGGCTATGTGGGCTCGGGTCCATAATGGCAAATTTTTATGTGCAGTAAAAAACTGGAATTCGGAATAAGATATTATTTTTCAATATCTGCCATTATTAAAATGTGGTGCACATTTGTGATCTACCTATCAACCAACCAACAATTTGATACCCCAACCAACATGTATTCTTTAGTGTTATTTTTGTTTGTGTTTCGCGGCTACCACTTTGTTGCTGTTCTTGTATTGTAGTTCAGTGTAAACGTAGTAAGCGATAAAGAAAAGTTACGTTTCTCGTTATAACAATACGACGTTCGATTACTCGTAACGGGTTAACTATTTCTCTAAACGGTGCGGCAGCAAATTTCATTTCGTTTTATTAACACATTTAATCTCACTACTAAGTTCGATAGCAATTGAAAAAAAATTTGATTATGAGATTTTTGGTTATGAGTGGGTAAGTGGGACCGTAAGGAAATGTGAGCGAACTATGTAAAATTCTAATACGTTTTTGTATGGAGTATAAAATTTTGTTTACTCAACAAGTATAGAATAGAGTGATTTTAATTTTTTCACAGCTATAGTTTCATTGGCGAAATATATGTAAGTCTGGCTCTGCCCAGACTACGAGTATTGATGGCATCAGCACCATCATCAGGTGGTTGTCAATATTCTCGTGTAAGTGGCTCTACTAGCAAGCATCTTTAACAGGTGGATCGTATGCCACTAGTCTAAATAATTATAATGCGTTAAGTCGTTTAGGACTAGCTGATCCGACAGAAGTCGCTTTTGTCAAAAGAGAAAGATGATTATTTTTTAACGATTTGGCAGACAGTTTTCTTTTAATATACTTACGAATAAGCGAATAAATTTAAAACAAATAAAAAATTATATTCGAATCTCATTTTTTTATAAAGTATTTTTTGCCATTTTCGATAAGCCAAAGTGAATTTAGGGCTAATAAACACACTTTAAGCTATCAATTTAATTTAATGTAGAAAATTGAATAAATCGACATAAAAAAAACTAATTCTGAAACATTTAAAAGAAAAGTTAAGCTTTGATCGAAAATAAATTACCAATTACACGTGTATCTTAAATCTAAATGTTTCCATAGAATGTTAATGAACATGCCATAATATTCAAACACTGACAGCAATTAATAGATACCAAATTAGAGAGCTTAATTACTGTCTGTGTTTTGGTCACTATGGATAATTGACATGTAGGTGACTCGGTAATTCATGCGGTAACTGATGTACTTTATTAATGTAGTTGACATTAATTTCATTAGACAAGAATGTATAAATAACAAATTCAATAACATATTTATTGGGGTCGTTACTCGTGGTCCCACTACTTTGCCCCACACTGGTGGGACCACGAGGAAATGTGGTTCCTTGTGGTCACACTGGCCAATGGGACCACGAGGAATTCCTTTTTTCATTCCTAGTAGACCCACTGATAAGATCCTCTATTCTTAATAGTGAAACTGATTTACCAAACTAGTTTGGACACATTCGCACATTCTATTAACTGTTTTCCCCATTAGCCCTTTCTATTCTTTCTTTCTTATAACTTACTGTTATATTACACATGGCGACTTAAGACCCCTCTGCTTATGCCAAATAGGGAGTTCACTCGCGGGTATCATTGCACCTGTCATTAAACTTTACTAAAACAAACCAGGGTTCTACAAAAGAAAACAATTATTAAAACGATACATAAATTATAGTAGTGAACTTAAAATATAAAAATGGTAAACGCATTTATCTAAATAATTATATAACCAATGCCAACGTCAATTTCACGATTGATCCATTGCATTTTTGCCAAAAAAAAATAAAGTGATCTTTTTTAAAGTTCAAATTTTGGACGAGCAATTGGTTTTAATTCGTTTGTTTCTATTAGTCCATTGAAATGTTACATTTATGGGCTTATTGTGCATTTATCAGAACACGCAATTTTATTTTTTAGATATCAAGGAGGGTTAAGTATAAAGCTAAATCCAAGTTTGTGGGGTTGCCACCCTTGTCCCACGGCCGCCATCTTGGAAAGAGGGGTACAAAATGTTTTTAGTTTACTTATCTGACAAATTATAGGTCTCACAAAAAACCGTTTTTTGTTGCAAAAAAAATTCTCTACAATTCTAGTCAAGTAGCTTTTAGTCGTAGAACCAAAAACAACAAAGTTATAAGCGAAAATCGATGAAAATTTGAGAAACAATTTCTTTTGGTCGCTTTAATTTTTTTCTGATCATTTTACAAAAAAATGATACCAGATCATTTTCACAGAGGGGTTTTTAAGGAGGTACTACTTCTTTTATTTTACCATGCTATTAATAGTATTCATTCAAATTAAATGAAGAATTGAAATATGAACGTGGTGGTACATAATAAAGCTCATTGTGCTAAAAATCTACTAAGTTTACGAGTACTTATCTAGTTGCCACCATCTTACCTTAAACATGTTCATTGGTAAAAAAAATTGCATTACTGTTTCAATATAGTCGGAGACAAGATTACTTACGCCTCTCTGGTTGAAATATTCAGACAAGGTTTGTTTCGTAATGAAACAAAGAATTCGGTTTTGTGACAACTTTTATTTTATAACAATATGAAAAAATTTCCAATTAAAATGAAATTATTCCGTAAACAGCTGTATAGGGCGAGTGTAGTTTAAGTTGTGTCTGATATTGTTCTGATAAGCTGGGGGCCTAGACAAGTGGCAATCGTTTCCTAGCGAAACGACATCTCAATTCGTTATCGCCTCTGAGATAACGAAAACCAATTCCTAGTCAACGTTACGATTAGCGATCGCTGGGTCGAATTGTTCTCTCTGTAAGAAAACAAAATATTGACTATCTAAGTACTCAAAACTGAGAAATGGAAAAGAAATGGTGAATAAAAAGATTTTACAAAAAATTAATTAAAAATTTAAAAAACCTCCAAAAAGTAAAAAATTTAATATGTTGATTGGCCCTTTAGTCGTCACGTCGTCGGGGAACCGTTATTAATATATCTATTTATTTAATTACTTACTGACCTAATACGTAGAGCGTTACTGGATATATTAATTGCGGTTCCCCGGCGTGACGACTAAAGGGCCAATCAACATATTTTATTTTTTACTTTTTGGAGGTTTTTTGTCGGGGGCTTTTTAAATTTAAATTTAATATTTATTTCATACTTTTTAAACGGCCTAACATATTATTTTATAATGTGCACGTGATCCGCTTTGATTTGAGACCCCACTCGAGTATATTTGCAGACATTCGGTTATTCTTCCCCACTTTCACCCCCATAACTTATAAACGGCTCAACCGATTTTCATCAAACATATCTAAGAACACTCGCCCGTAAGTCACCTTTAATACAAAAAAAACTACATTGAAATCGATGCATCCGTTCGGGAGCTATGATGCCACAGACAGACTGACAGACACACACGCAGACAGACAGACATGTCAAACTTATAACACCTCTCTTTTTGTGTCGGGGGTTAATTAATATTTTCATTTCATTTTAATAAAAATTGAGTTGTTTTGGGTAGTAAATGAAAGTTACGAAAAAGCAATTCGCTACTTCATCGACTCGTTACGAATTAATTTGTCTACCAACTTCTTAGATCTTACATATCGATGACTTTGATCGATTCGCCACGTTATTAAGCGATGGCATATGTCAATCCTATACATTTTGATCTTATCAAACTTCGTTATCGTTTTTGAAGTGTCACTTTGTCTAGGCCACCTGTTTCGCGAATGACGCGGCGGCGACGGCGGCGCCGCCGACGTCACCGGAGGTCCGGTGCAGCAAGTCACTTTCACCCGTTATGAAATTAAAGAGTAGGTCGATAATCACCTATTCGCGACGCTGGCGTAGACGCGGCTGTTTCTAACTCCGACTTTAATATCATTGAGAATCAATTAAAAAATAAGAGGAGGAACACATCAGATAAAGTACTTAGCTATCAGAATGTTCTCGTTTTCTCTGCATCACCCAAAGGTTGACTGGGAGATAATGCTTTTGGCATTAAGTCCGCCTCTGTACACACATGTACTGGAAGTATTTAGTAATAATAATGTTTTAAGAACTATCACGCTTTGTCGACTGGTTAGCGGCGACTAGCGAACGGTTTATGGTTATCTTTGGATATGCTATGTTACTGGATATGTTTACTGGAGATAGAATTTTCACATATTTTGATCCGACATAAAAATGAGCAGGTTCTCAATTCGTCGTGTATGTTTTATTTCTTGTGGGTATGTTACGCGATTACTCCGCCAATTGTGGACCGATTTTCAAAATTCTTTTTGTATTCAATAGAGTATACTGGATCGGACGATGGATACCCTTAAGTTCTATAGGCACGTCCAGCGTACTTCATTTTTTTTCCGAAGCTATTAAGATATTTGCTTCTGGTAGTCTTGGGCCGAGCTGATGATGGAAGATCCTAGCATCTTTAATTTTTGAAATTAGAAGTTATTTTTTAAATACAATAGGTATGTTTTGACCTATGGCTGTATTCTTTCAAGTTTCTTTGGTGAGCTGGTATTAAATTCCCAAAGAAATAATATTTTTACAAAACATAAAAACCTTAAAAGATAGACTTCAAAAATACTTAAAAGTCAAAAATAATATGACAATAGACACAACATAACATTTTTGTATTGAAGTCGGTGCCAAGCGATGCTCTCCTAGAGTCTTAAAATTTGGCACCGACTTCAAAATAAAAATGTGATGTTGTGTCTATTCTCATATTATTTTTGACTTTTAAGTGTTTTTGAAGTAGGTTTTTTTATAAGGAGCTAATGTCAAATAAGGTCAACTCGGCGAAGACCGTCTATCGGGTAAGATCGTACAACACGAATTACAACGAATTCAGCAGAATTACGAAGATGGCAATACCATCATCGGAACAATTAAATCGTTCTCGTTCTTACAAGTTGACATAGATGGCGTTATGTGCAGTACAAGCAAAAAAAAAACAAATGTTTCAATTTAGTTCATTGAGCAACTTGCATCGGGAGTGTGCCACGTGCTAACAAAAAAAGTGAAAAGTGTTTAAATTTATATTATTTTGAAGATCTATGCAAGTAAGTTCATTCTTTATTAATATATTCTTATGATTAGTACGTTACATTAGTATTATACACGTTTTTTACTAAATTATTCTTGATCACAATAAAAACTAATCTCAAAATATGTAGTGGGGAAGTCCGTCTAGTTTTGGCGGGTAATAACCGTCATATTTGCCACTTTCAGGAGTCGTCAACCTTCAAAATACTGAGTAGGTATTTCAAGCAATTTTTAATCTATTTATTTATTTTATATGTTTTTTAAAAGGTAGAATGATTTTATTTTGTTCCAACAAAAATAAATAGATTTTGCTACTAATTTTAGATTTTCATTTAAGAATAGATTCTTAGGTTAGTCCTATTTTAGATCTCATACTTTTAGTACTACGCACTCACTTATTTTTTCATTTATGGCCAAAGCTGTTATAAAAAACCGCCTTCAAAAGCAATACTAGTAATGTCTTGGTTTTGTTATTTGAAAGTTTTTAGTATTGGTTTTTGACAGCGGTTTTTTTAATTTTTATTTAGTTCTTTATTATAGAACGTCCTCCTCCTCCTCCTCTATTGAAGTCGATTAAAATATTGTTTTATTTTAATTGAGTGTATTTTTTTATGTTTTGTAATAAATATTTTAAAAAAGCATTAGTTATTATTAATCAAGGTTTTGTACTCCTGAAAGTGCAAAATATGCCGGTTTTACCCGACAAAGGCTGCATCTCGCGAAATTAGCTATTTTGAACATTATTTCATGGTATTAGGGTACACAAATCAAGTTTTTACAGATACCGGTTCTCGCGCACACTATCTATAACAACACAAACTATCGCTAACTAGGTAAAGCTACCACTAGACGGTCTTGTCCGACATGGGGGCCAAATCCGTCTATTTTTACTATAATTTAAAAAAAAGTCGCCATTTCATGTACCGATGGTTTCTATTTCATTTTGAAACATTCATTTAACGACCAGCTAAAAATATTATCTTCTAGTTTCACAAACATTAGCGTAACATTTATAGAGTATACAAAATAAATCATTTTGTTTTTTTTTAAATGAAGTATGCCGGTCTTCGCCGAATTGACCTTACCTATTACTAGTAACCGAATCCACAGATGGATAGAATATTGAAATTGAAATCGACCAGTGATTGTGACTTCGTATCGTTTATCGTTTATCGAGTTTAAGCGCTTGGTTGCCGGTTGTTTGGTTGTATAAGCGACTTGCCGCGTATTGGCGACTCGCAAGCGACTGTCGAGGAACCAATACAGATATCAATCTGCTCGCCTTGGTCCCGTCGACTTGGTTGCTAATATTTAGATCGCCGTAATAACAGAGTCATCGTTGACGAGTAAAGTGCATAATAGCGCTGTCAAACCTTCGCTGTTACGAAAAACACAGCGCATCCATTACAACGAAGGCGACGCGACGACGTCCGTCTGAAGCATTTGCATTCGGACAATTTGTTCTAGAAAATTCCACAGTTTATTCTAGAAATTTTCACGTGCCGCTGAAAGCTAAGGCTCAGCACGGCGCGCTCAGATTTATTGTGTCCGTACACGCTCGGGGCATTCCCCCTTTTTAAAAAATGCATACTGTTTCAATGCACGGGGTAGCGATTATTTAAGGCGAGCTTACCCAGGAACCGCCAGGGCAGTGCCTGCACTAATACGTTATTTTACATACGTTTTAATCAATTTTTGGAAAACTGGGCTACAAAATAATAAAAAAAAAATTTGCGATTTATTATTCTACACAATAAAATGCGCGTCTATTGGTGAAACTTTTATGACATTTAGTATTGTTTTTTTTCTGATTCACAGCTGTTTTAGAATATTGAACAAAGTGATCTTTGGTTTTTTTTCTATCCAGTGAAATATTATTAATAATCATGTTTCTGTCTTTAAGAATGCTTAGATAAAATGTTCAACAAAATTATATATGAATTTTAAAACTGAGTTTTATGTTTTATTTTGTGGAGGTACAGTAAATTGACATTATTAAAAAAAAAAGAAAGTAAGCGCCTTAAAAAAATAGCTTTCCGCTCGCAGCTTTGTCCGCGTTATTTTCGTTTTCCTCGTGAGAACGTTATATTTTCCCATAGGAAAAACAATTTCAACAGCCTACGTTATACAGGGACAATTTAGCATTCTATTGGTGAAGGATCTTTTAGATCGGTCCAGTAGTTTTTGAGTTTATTCATTACAATCAAAAATCCTATCTCTTTATCTAATACGACTTCGTTCGCGTGGATTTAATATGTCTTCCCGTTTTTGCAACATTTTTCATTGATGATCAGCTTCTATTGGAAGTAGCGTGATTATAACCTTCCTCAATAAATAGACTATACAATACAACACAAAAATAATTTTTCAATTTGAATCAGTAGTTCCTGAGTTTAGTGCATTTAACCAAGCAAACAAACTTTTCAGCTTTATAATATTAGCAAGCATCAGTAAGTATAGATATAAAAAAAATCGTGTCATAGTGTTTGTTATCGAAATTTTTTGTGTATATTTGGTGGGTCTGAGAATAGGTTACAACTTATTCCCAGACGACCCAAACCTACTAATTATACACAAATAAAGCTATTATTTAAACCTCTAGGTGATAAAGATGGCCCGCTCCAGAATTTTATTTTATTTGGACAATTATTATAGCGAAACATAGGTGGCGGACATAGCTATAAGTTTAAATAAACGGACATCAACGAAATCAATACTGCAATATTTTACAGTATGACACCTTGATGTGTCGGATTATCAAAATGTTAATATTAAAAGGAAATCTTTTTTCTTATTATAACGCTTTATACCAGTAAGTTCGTAAAAAAGCTGCCCATTGAATGGTAACTAAGTGGCTACAGTAACCTACAAGAGATTCGTGTAATATCTATTTGTGTTGGGGAATTTAGACAGAAAAATAAATTAAAGTGCTTCCGCTAAGATTATAAATGTAATAATGAATACTTCAACAAGATTGTTGCAGGTGTAGTAAGAGAAAAATGTTTGACGAGTATGATAAAAAGCATCATATATAATTTATTTTAAACATGGGTACATACAAAGGTGCTCAATATAATAGACAAAGTATAGCCATTATTAGCCATAGGCAAATGAAAAAGTTAAATTGAGAATTAAACATTCAACACTCAAACGTAAGGAATTATTTGTGAACTACAAACCGTACAAGTGTCACAGTGTATGTTGCCAGCTTGTAACAGTAGATGAATAAACACAGTAGCTACCCAGTAACTATATTCTCTATCGCATTCAAAGTAAAACATAGGAATGCAAACACAACTGCTTTATGACAAACATATAGGCATTTTATAGATCTTCGTGTAGGTAGACGATTTAAAACATAGTCTCAGTGTGTAAAAATAGAGATTCAATAAATAAAGTTTTCATGTTGACTTATCATTATCACTAAAAAAGCATCATCGTCGACATCTCAATGATGGACGTCCACTGGTAATCACGAGCCTTGTTCGGTGCAAGGACTCAAACTCCTTTTTTTTCTAGGGGAATGCGTGACCGCACCGTACTCGCCGTTGCGGCTAGACGACGGGTGTGTGTGAGGCTCTCCCGGCAAAGTGCCGGGCCTACCCACTAAACCCCCCGGTGTTCTCCCTGCCCTTATGGGCGCGCGTGGTAGGGTCCACACTGCGACTACCACTACCCGGAAGCACTCAAACACCTTGTGAGATGTCAGCGACAGTTTATAGACGTACATACATAGTCTTTCGCTTGAGTTGAAAACAACAATTCGACCGCGACGCACGCGCAATTCATCATTTTATTTCTATCATACTCCGTTCGCGTAACTAGCTCTCCGTTCGCGACTTCGCCCGCGTTATTTTTGTTTTCCCGTAGGAAAATTACCCTATGTCCTTCCCTTGGTCTCGAACTATCCCTATACCAACTTGCATCAAAATCGGTTCAGTAGTTTCAAAGTCTATTCAATATAAACAAACAATCAAATCTTTCCTCTTTATTGTATTAGTATAGATATATTATCAAAAGGATTCCGTTTATTATATAAATCATCTCCGGAATTACCTCGCTTTAAAAGTCTTAGACACAGTACATGTACAATGTATAGAGGTATTATTAACGTTTTACGTATTATTTATGTCCCTGTTTAATTACAATTTTAGCTTTTAATCACAAAACTACTACATACTTAACGTTTAAAGTAGCTATTAAAAGAAATGA
Source organism: Schoenobius gigantellus (assembly GCA_963935595.1). Taxonomy (NCBI): domain Eukaryota; kingdom Metazoa; phylum Arthropoda; class Insecta; order Lepidoptera; family Crambidae; genus Schoenobius; species Schoenobius gigantellus. The sequence continues at coordinate 47,072,505 of OZ012542.1, read as the reverse complement.
ACTAACCGTCTGCATAACCATGTAGACTCTTATGACCTCCCCTGATTAACTTGAACTACTATCGCACAAAACATTCGCGTGTTGACCCATCGTAAAAGTTTCCCCACCTAAAGGAATACATAGTTTCGTAATTAGTTATAGTGCATACCGAAATGTTATTCGAGTTATCCTCTATAATATCTGATCATAAAATCTAAGAAATAGTTGATTTTAATTAAACTTAATAAAACGTAATTAAATGCATCTTTACAAATACATAACACTACATTTTTTTAAAGACCTATATATAGAGGCTTAAAATATCTATTCTACAAGAATTTAAACTTTGAGTCGGAATGGAATTGGCGTAGCGTCGAGTTGTTGTAATAATAATATACGAAGACATTACACAGACACGGTCTTATTACAAAACCTGGTTTAAACCTGGTCTAAAGTTAGTCTTGGTTTAAACGTAGTGCGCTTTCACTTGTGTCAATATACATAGATAGAGACAGCATCAACTTAGTCCTGGTTTAAACCAGGACTAACTTTAGTCCATGTTTTGTAATAAGACGGTCAGAGTCGGTTAAGTTAACCTACAGATGCTACGGTCTACGTCGTAGACCATCTACGGATCACTTGTAGCGACACAGTTAGGCCTACTGTTACGTACTTAGTACTATTATAAATTCTGTGATATTGTCAACGGAGGTGCAGCTTAATTCATAGATATGTATTTGTCATTATACGCTTGGTGTAAGCCTGGTTGCAACTTGCATCCTCATCATCATCATAACAGCTCATATACGTCCCCACCGAGGGGCTCGAGCCTACCCTAAGTTAGGGTGCTTAGGCCTTAGTCAACCAGGCTGGCCCAGTGCGGATTGATCGACTTCATATACACCTTTGAATTTCTTCGCAGATGTATGCAATTTGCCTCACGATGTTTTCCTGCATCGTAGGAGCGTCAGACAAATGTACATATGGAATTCGAAGAACGAAAATCGCTTTGGTACATGGCAGTCCCGATTGGAAGACAAGTGCCGAGTCCACAGCGTCACCGACGCTCACTTTCATACAAACTATGCAACTTTGTATGAAGGCCTTGAACAAATCGCTTCTTTAGCCACACGCGTAACTCGTTCTACCGTTGGACACGATTATAAGCTCGTATAAGCGCGTGATACTGCTACTAACTCATTACTCAAAAAAAAAACCACTCTGGTTCAAGCGAACACGCCTAAATAAGCCTATGGTGTTTACGCGCAGCTGGTTATTAAGCCCTCAACGAAGCGCACGTGTGAGAGCATATGTTAAAAAATCGTATTTGCCCAGTAAATCACGCTACTCTGAAATCGCCCTAAAAAGCGACACGCTAACAATATCGCGATGAAACATAATTCGACTGTTTATTAACCGGCGGAGAGCGGGTAGTTTAAATTTTTGATACGGTTTCAGTGTGGCGAGATTTCCCCCGGGCGGGCGGGAGTTCATTATGCGGTGCCGGCAACGTTTATTGCCCTGGTTTTCGTTTCGTGAATGATAAACAAACGGCATAGGTGTGTGACTGTTCAGTAATAATCGTGGTTCGTGAATTTTTTCGCCGCGCCCGAAGCGGGTGGCTCGTCGCGAACGTATTTCTGATACTAGAGTTTTGATGTTTTTCTAGCTGTATGTTCTTATATAGGTTACATCAACACGGTCAATTAATATTTTGATGATAGTTTCCTTTCTATATTTACGAAATAGTGCATGAATGTGTAATTTATAAGTAAATATATGATATATGGAAGTTATAGGACACGAATGCTGCCCCGTTTCCACATCGATGTCATGAACTCTTGACAGGTGAACTAAGGTTAACAAATATTTTCAAAAAAATGTATAAACATTGTATTAAGAAAAACAATAAAATGTATGTACAAAGATAAAAAAAAAGTTGGGTTCTGTACTTAATCATCATAAGTGACTGGGGAAAATCAATATTTAGTAGTGTTATGAGTTATGACAATAGTTTCTTGCAATATTCATAGCTGGCTGAGCGAATTACTAATGCCAACCAAATAATTATGCCCGAATAAGAGAAGTTAAAAAGTAACGTCGAAAATTAAAGAAACCAACTTATTATGCATCTTCACTCTATTCACATTCAATAAAGCGCATCAACAATAAGAATAATTGATTGATGTTCTCTCTCTTGCTGTGCGATTATGAGTCTCTCTGCGTTCAGGGGACGCATTTTTGAAACAATAGAATTCAAATTCGCATTCGAAATTGTAAGATTCGCATACGAATTTCCAAATTCACTATTTTTGAATATTCATTCCGTGAATTCTGCAACGAGTGGTCCTACCCACTCGTTTTTGATTTCTACTAGTAGAATATACTCAACTTATATATGTTCCGTTTTACATGCGATTCATCATTGGTTTTTAAAATTAATGACTTATTGCCATGTTATTACGTACCGAAATTTATTTTGTGTGCGTGTAACGGTTTCATATATAGAATTTCTTATTATTGACAGTAGTTGACAGTACTGAATTCGAGTGATTCAAAAATCCTTAAGATTGGGAACAGTAGAAAATAAATTCGCACGTGATTTGTATTCGTGTTCGAATTCAAGACTCATTTCTCACGATTCAAAAATACGCCTCCAGAATAAGGTGACGGTCGCGCGGCGATTTGCCTCGCGGTCGTTGCCAGTCATCAGTTGCGTCTTTGTCAACGTTCGACGCTAACGAGACGCATGAATGATTAATGTGGTCAACGGCAATTCACGCTTCGCTTTCGTGCTATCGATATTTTACCTTGTTGGTGTAAATAGTAAAAAAAGAATACATTTCATGCTTTAATTCGTTAGTGACAATAGGAATTAAAAAGTGCAAAATGTATTATCACCGATGTAAAGTAAGCATAAACTATACGTTCTAAATCAATTTAAGTAATATATGACTTATATACTGATATATCGCTTCTCTCGTTTTATTTTTCTGTAACCGACAGGATCCACAATATACCTACTTATAGCATAAATAAAGATCTAATTTCAATATGGATAAGCAATAAAGTATTGAGTACGTTCGCTGAAAGTATGTAAGTGTCAGCGACATGCTCTTACCTTACCATGGCTTGGTCTCTACTAGATAGGTAACTAGTCCTAATAGAAGCTGTGTGATCCAAAAGTGCTTTGTTCGTGTTTGTTTTTGCGATTTTTGCATTGTTACCAGTTTTACTACGCCCCTTATGTGTTAAATTAAATTAAAATTAGTGCAAATCGGTGCAGGTTGTTTTTTGTATATGTTCCAATACAACGTACAGGCTTTAAAAAACTAGAGCCTCATTAACTAGGAAATGTATACGAGTAACTTTTTACAACAAATTTCCACAAGTGTTACTAAGTGTTGCCTTTTCATAAGTTTAAAGCTCAGTATAAAAGACTTGTGACTAAGGTTATTATAAAGTCAATGATTATTCAAACGATGCCAACGCCGGCTGTAAATTTGAAGATATTGTATGACGTAGTATTTTAAAATCTCCAAAGTACACACAGCAACACGCCAGACTTTACACGTTGACCTTGCGACATAGAAATCATAGCAGTACATTTGTAAAATTAGTGATCTATGAGGTTGAACTTTGGTGCAGGTAGATTAGGAGGAGAGGAGGCATGAGCTAGAAAGGATTAAAGAAAACACTCTCTTCAGTAAAGTAGAACAGGGTGCTGAAATTTCGTTATATTGAAAACGTTAATCCAGCCGAACGACATGAAGCCGCGGGCGGAAATGTAATTAATACGCATAACATAACAAGAAGCTAAAATGTATGTATCAAGATAACTATGTGCCTTTGGATGACTGGGTGTTAAAATTTTCACGAACGACAGAAACTCTAGTCTCAAAAGTTACCAAAACATTGTGCCCCGGGTAAATTTGGCGTGACAAGTGATAATTATAAGTCAAAGCCGCTTGCTAGCAGTCACGTAGGTGATAAATCTTTAAGCAGCAAATTATAGTAATTACAAAACACTAAGGGCCGCTACAAGATAGATTTTGTTGCGTGAATATTCACTGGCGCTTTAATTACCGTAATTCGGGTAATTTGTGAAAGATTTACGAATATTATAATTTAACAAACAAGCAAGTTCGTAAATACATGAAATTAAGGCTTAGATGTGAGTTTAGTTTTGGGTTTGATGTTATACGATTAAAGGTCAGATGGATATTAACATTTCTGGGTTTCTGTAGTACGTACTTCAAAAATGGAAAAAGGAATCTTATAGGATTATTTCGTTGTCCGTTGATGTGTCTATCAAAACTCAAGACCCCAGGTAGAAAAATTCGGAAAACTTAAAAATATGAAATTTGACAATACCTATTGTTAGCAGTCACGTCTCTATGGTTTACCTCATTACTGGCAACGCGCACGAATTCACACTTTGTCTTAAGACAATGAGGTACAAGGACTGAAAATATGTTAACCATTCTAAGTAATACGATTAGTTAGAATGGTAAGCATATTCATAGCTCTTCTATAACTTCCAATTTATAGCCTCCAATCTTCACAGGTAAAGGTCAATAGGTACTAATAATATTTTAATAATTATCGCCTAGCTCCAATCCTTCAACAAACATTTCAACATCTGCTCAAGAACATGACATGAATATTACTATTGTAGACACAAATACTTGAATAAGCTTAGAAAAAATACGCAGCATTCTCTCGATTGACTCATCACCCTATTATCTGATCCTGGTATGCTGACAGCTGAACTACCTCAGAAACTTACTCTATAGATGAGTATGTTTCTCAGTTTTAAAAATTGGTTCATAATTGACGGAAATATCAGTGACCACACATAAAAAAGCTATCAGATTATGGAACTCGTTACGAGATTTAATAAGGCGTGCTCCGCCTCTCGATGCATTTAAACGCGCTACTAAAACACATTTCCTGCAGCTGGACATATAGATGTACCATCCATCTCATCTTCTAAATTAGTGTATATATTTTATGTAGTATATGTAACACGTTCATTTAATATGTGTAGTTTATGTATTTTATTGTCATTTTATTTCGATATTTTTTTAATATGATTGTCACATCCCGTCGTTATCTCTTATTTCATATATCAACTTTCCTCTACCTATAGGTTGCCTTTTGTTAATTCTTGTTAGTACATAATTACGGATATGCGTTTTTTTAACAATAAATAATTTTCATTCATTCAAAAAAGATAGAGTTATATTCAACCATAGTACTCGTACCTGCTCCTTCTTGAAGTCTTTTATAAAGCGGACAATATATAAATGTGCGACATCGTAGGCCGTAATAAACACGGGATTAAGCACCACTCATAATATTATTATGTTGACGTTCCTAATTATTTTATAGGTTTTATTTTAGACTGAATCAAATAAAATTACTGTTGTAAGTAAAATAGTTAAAGTTCCAGCTATAAAGACGAAACGACAGCGACATTAGAGAAGTAAAAAACCGACTATATCAAAAATATGAAGATTCCTGTTGATCACTGGGTGAGTCAAATGATTAATCAAATATTCTCAAATATTTTTACAACAGCCGAAATAAATTATTTTGCTTGGTGTGAAAATTTGAATTTCATATGTGAAAATTGCAGTGCTTTCATAGTAGATCGTAATTATCATAAATTTTTCTTTCTTTTCTTTTTTTTCTTTTCTTTTTTTTAAAAAAAAACGTCGCCCCACACTAGGATTTTCTCCTGTGTCGTGGGTGCAGTTACAAACATAGAATATCACATGCACATACGCCCAGACCGGAACAAATTTCTGTAGGCCATACAAAACATTTGTCCCGTACGGGAATCGAACCCGCGACCCGTTGCGCAGTAGGTGATCACTCGACCTCTGCGCTAAACGTGTCGTCGATTGATTCATTCTAAAGCATAAATGTATATTTTAACATGTATTTTGATATTAACAAGTTTTTTTGCATTCAGGTATAATACGTGTTACACAATCTAGAGCGCAGGATGGTTATTAATAGAATATCAAATAAAAATTGTTTCTTTTAAATGTGCAATATATATACAAGAAATGACAATACCTATTGTTAGCCGTTATTATGTATACCGGAAGTACAAAACCACCCAGAGGCGATAGAAACAGATATATACAGCCGCATCTAGTAAGATATGCTTGTTTATTGCATTTGCCGGGACCTACATAAAAAAAAATAAAAAAAATAAACAGCGCCATCATCTGTAACGGCGCCTCCTCCGCGCACGTACCTAAACATTTACCATTTGTAGCGCAGTTAGTTTAAGAACCTGTAATTTTATTCGACCCCGTGTTTCATGCTCCAGGTTCATTCGGTCCTGATAAATACGATGTCGTTATCATAATTTGTCCGTATATTTTTATCTCCAGCGGGGAAAAATCTTTATGTTTTCATCAGCTGATAAGTGATGGGTAGAAGTGGCTGGCAGTTGACTCTTACTTTGAGAATATTAATGAAAAGCTTATTTTGAACGTAATGCGCAAATATATTATGTTAATTAATAAACATACACGTATTTTTCTTTGTTTTGCGTGTTTGGAAAAAAGGTTTGCCCGAAAACATACGCACTGTTTCGGTAATCATGGTCACCCTATTTGCATTTGCACTGTGCCTCGGCTGTAATCATATTCACATAATCACCATCGATTTAAAAAAAAAACGTGGTAGTTCAGAAATCGTTAGACAAAGTACCTCCTACCCAAGTTTGGTATTCACGTATTACTCAGCGGCACTTTAATGGGATTGAAACTCAATGACAACTGCACTATTATTCTACTACCTTCGTAGTAAAAAGATTACGAGTAAATAATTTAATTTTCTACAAAAAAAACAGAGTTAATCAAATGAAATTGAACAAAAATTGTCACTATAAATAATAAGCGTAATAACGTGATATATTTAAGGAAATAGGTTGTCTAGGATACAAAATAATTATTATTTATAGTTGTTATAAACAAACCCCGTAGACGGAATTGCGCTTTCTGGCAACGTCAGCAATGTGACGTCATTAGGCCGTGCTAACGGCACGAAAAAGAGGCGTGTGCGCAAATGGTAAAGTGAAAGTTTAACGTTTAAAAGTTAAAAATATGGGTAAACATTTGTTTTGATTTACTAAAACCCCCTTGTATCATGTAAACATAAAAAAATAAATAACTAAATTTACAATTAAAACATGGGAACTAAGATTTTTTTCGAAATATAGCATTTTGTTTTTTAATGTCCATAAACAGTAGGCCAAGCAAGAATATTCGTAACATTAACGTATCGAGTTCACGATACGATGGCGCTAGTACGTATAGCACCTTCGCAATCGCAAAATATTCGTACGTTTTCGATAGCCAGCCTTCGAATTTGACGTCAAAACCTTGTTCGTGCTCGCAATCTTTATACAAATGTACAACGTTAAGCTTACGTTATTTCACGATGTTATTGAACGATACGCTTTACGTTATTCGAAAATAAAAATCAAAATGAGCTTGGAATTAGCCCCATAATTATTCTTACTCGTTGACTGGTAGAGAATGCCTCGGGCATTAAGTCCACCTTTTGTACTTCTCTTTTATGTTGAACGATAAAGAAAATTAAATAGGTAAATAAAATAATCTCAAGTCATATTTCTAGCTAGAGACTGCTTTTTGACTCATTAAAAAAAATGTTTAAACTTAGACAAATAATAAACATATATTTTGATAGCTGACAGATTAAAATGCGAATACCTATTCGCCGTAGTCCGAAATATGTAGGGCTAGCACGAACATTTGCGTCAAAGTATTTTTCATCCCGCCATCTCGGAAAGAGTATTTTTACTATTCGATATCTGACAGCCAAAGCCGTTTTTATCCGCTTGAGGTTAAAGTAAATTTGAATTTAGAACATTGCGTGCACTAGGTATGTGATTTCAAAACATCATTAAACCTATTTACTTCCATCTCCATGGTGCCTAATTTATCATACAACTTTTTTTAAATTTGTTAACAACTCAGACTCTGAACCTCCTTGGTGTACTTTTGTTTATTTCCTCGCTGAGGGGGGATGAAAAGTTACGTGTTGCACTCGAGTGCAAAGATTTTTCACCTTGTGCTCTTTTGATTCCCTCGCTAACGCTCAGGATTCTAATTTTTGAATCACTCGCTGCGCTCGTGATTAAATTTTAGAATCCTTCGCTTGCTCGGTCATCAAAGTTAAGCACGCGGTTAAAAAGCAACTTTGCACTCATTTATAACAAATAACTAGTACCGTCATCGTGAAATATTTGTATGAGTTTAGTCGTTGACGTCCTATTGAAACAAATTTTATTTTTAGGAGAATACCTTTTAGAGGACGTTTCAAGCGCTATTTTAAATTAGTTGATTAACTGAATACCGTTCGGCAACGATGTGATCGAACGATTTCGGATTTGGTTGGTTCATTTGACTAACGTGAATACGAAAATGATTTAAGCGGGAAAATCGCTGCGACATTGCTACGATTTTAATTACTAGAATTGTGCTGGTGAACCGCACGCCGGCCAGGAGTCCTTCCCCCCACTTTCCAAATAACAAGTGTAAGGAAAATAAACCTAAATAGGATTTAATATTTTGATTTTTACGCAAAACAAATGATTTTTTCGTTAAATACGTTGTAATATCAATACTGACTCGTGGAAAAAATGTGCTTTGCCTTCAAAATTTCAGTGGGGTATAAATCTAAAAAGCAAAAAAATTAAAGACAAAGTACCTATATAAAAAGGTCAAATCTAAAACCGACAGATTTGCGACTAAAAATAAAATCTTTCTGAAGTATGGCTATAGCTAAAGCTCCCGCGAACAAGCAACCACCTCTATTTCCTTCAGGACGTTTCAAGTTCGACTCGGTCCCTTTGTCGGCTAACGAAGGGACCTTTGTGGCCCTCGCCACGGGGCCGCGGGGCCGCTGGGTGCACGATGGCTGTTTACGCGATTTTATTTAATTGGCAACGTTCCGAAGGCGGCGAGGCGAGTTCACTCGTTAGCCTAATTCTGCCTAATATGTAACTCAGGAGTCCCTTTAAGTCGAACGAAGTTACGGTCGATGGGGAATCACTGTTTTCTTTTTCAGGAAAAGATAATATAGCGTAATGTGTTTTTATATTGCATCCGAGTAGTACCTAGAACCGTATTGTCCAAATTATATCAATATAATTTATCTTAAAAATAATAATTATTTGAGTTAACGGAGTGTTTCTTGCGAGTGAAAACACAAGATTGGCAAACAATCTGGTGAAGGTCATACAACGATAACAACGCAGGTCAGACCAGTGTTTGGGCAAAATTGAAATCAGTTTGGAGCAAACAAACGTTCAGTTTTAACGTTTAGGTGTTTTTTTAATCAGTTGAAAACAACTGAGTAACATTTAACATAGAATACTTTTTATCCAGTTGTGATATTTTATTAAAATCAAAGTAGAATAAGAAATCGCTTAATTTTTTTTAACAATATCAATTTTTCAACAGACTTTAAATAGAATAGACTTGGGTCTATTTCGCGATAAACAAGAACTATGTTACCTTACTGTTACCTAACGTTTCGGCCGAATTGCATCAGGGCTTATTTCGAGGTGCTTATTTCTAGAAGCTTCTAGGAGATTCCGCATGGTGCAGGTACTGACCGGACATGATTGTTTTGAGTCACTACCTGTACCGAGTTGCACGTTGGGAGGAAACGCCGCAGTTTCATCACTGTGACGCTCCCGACGACCGGCCGGCCCGGCGCAGCGAACTTAACGCTGCGCTGGGAGGCGGAGACCTTTCGCGAGCATGGTCGTGGCCATGCTCTGCAGCGGAGAGGAATGGGGGGCTGTCGCCTCCTTCTGCGAAGATGTCATCTCGCAGAAGGAGGCTGCGGAGAGTGAGCGGGAGGTAGATCCTCAGGCCACTCCCCTCCGCTGCAGACGGATAGGCAGGAGAAGACGGGCATTCGCTCAAGCAATGCCTGTCTGATGACCCTGCCGTGAGGCCTGCGTGCACGGTCGGTTCCCATGCTCGCCGCCGTGAGGCTTCTACGTCTGGGGATTGTCCTGGTGTTCTCGGATAATCCCCCCTTGGTGAACGATAGCTAGCCCGGACGCGTGAGTAGTGGTGTCGCATTGTGGACCCTACCACACGTGCCCAAAAGGGCAGGGAGAACATCGAGGGGTTTAAGTGGGTAGGCCTGGCACTCTGCCGGGTGAACCCCACACACGCTCGCCGTCTAGCCAACGGTGGGTACGGTGCGGTTGCGCGTTTCCCCGCGAAAAAAGAAAAAAAAGAGCTTCTAGGAGATTCTAGGGGCTTATTTTGTTCAATAAACACATACCATCATTAATTAATATGTTCTCCACTACCCTCAATGTGGCTGCCAAAAAGCTAGCAATGGATTTGAACTTATAAGCGTGGATAAACTAAATCTCATTTCCGACCATCGCTTAAAGCCTGGTGAGCTACCATAATTGCTTAACGTAAAGTCAAAATCGTGGTTAAGAGTGAGATGGCGCTATGCGCTGTTATACGTTTATCTGTCCAGGCACATTTTATTGTAATATTTTAAAGCGCATGTGGTGAGCGCTGAGGTAATCCAATGTAAGTTCATCGTGTTTCCACGCGATGTGTACTCGTACGTTGCTTATGTTTGACGTTAGTTCTCAAAAGAGGTTAGAGTGAAATCTACAAAACCAGGACGCCGGAGATAAGTCATTCGCGATGCTTCCGGGATGTATATTCTTGGTATAAGGTTTTCAAAATGCAATTTTAGGAGAACTTTTAAATAAAAGCTTAGGATCCCGCTCACCACACTCAAGACTTTAAATTGGCTCATAGTTTAGTCTTATCTCTTTAATATCGCTGTAAGTCTGTAATAAGACACGTATCCATTCAGCTAAGAGTCCCGCGAACGGTGTCACTGTCATCTGCGGTTCGCAATTTTTTGGGCTATGTCGGTGACGTTACTTCTACGGATCTCATCATCTTTGATTCGATCACGTAGTGAAACTTGGAGCATAGCTCTCTCCGTTGCCCTTTGCTTGACTTTGAGCCTTCTTATGAGGCCCATTATAGTCGGCCACGTCTCTGAAATAGTGAAACTAAATCAACAAAAATCAAATAGAACCAAAATCCACACGTACAATATTAACGCCGCCCAAATCACCTTAAGTCTGCAATAGCTAACACTCCTTTCCGAGGCTAAACTGCTATTAATGTTATTATTAATCAATAACACGCAATGCTTACAAATCGTCGCGCGTCTGTTGCGTGAACTGAATGGTTAATGAAGAGTTAGACCTGGTATTGTCGAATATGTATGGGCTGGTTAATCCGAATCGGTAGCTTATTTTCCGACCGACCAGATCAAGCCGTACCTCAAACGAAGAAGATGACAAAAAATATGACCTTCCGGGGAAGAAAGGTTCCAGGGGGAGGTTGACCGTGGTATCGGGTAGCCGATGGATTAGACGCTAGTGGACTAGAGTTCTACGGTATACACACGTAAGCAGTCTAGTCAGCTTAACCCGTTGGTATTATTATAGATTATCTTTACTTAAGCAAGAAACTTGAAACTTTTAACCTAATGACCAAAGACCCAAATCTGATGTCCATGTTCCAGGGACTTGTTCGGCGAATTGGTACCTCCCAATCCCGAATGCCTTTGTTTGTTAGTTTTGTCAGTGATTATTACCGAAATATTTATCACATTTTCAAAATTACATTCACAAAATTACATAAAATAGTTTAATAAAAATAGCTAGTTTCGAGTGCATGCGAAATGCGAGATTTTGTTTACAGCTCGGGAGCAAGCCTTCAGGACAAATAATATAAATTAATTACCGGCTTAAGGCGCATAGTAAGGTCAAACATAAAAAATCACTGCAGAAAAAACCGGTTCTCTTCATAAATATTGAATAAAAAAATCTTTAAAAAAGATATGTTATTATTCAACGCATTCTTTAGAGGATGGTCTTTTTAATTTTTTGATAAATTAATTAAAACTTGGTTAAAATGTGACCCAAATATGCCTCGATTTTTAAACTAGAAACCTAATCGCTTCGTAAATATTACGTTAAATCACATACTTTCGATTTCAATAAATAAAGTGAACAATATTCTAGGGGATGGTCTTTTTAGATTTTTCTTATTTGCCTTTATTAATTTTTTATTGAAATAATTCATCTTACGCGTAAAGGTTTGCTTGAATATTCCCCTCACTCTCACTCACTCACTCCTATGTAATCAGTGCGGGACGATCGACGCAAGGTCATTGGGAGCACTATGCGCCTTAAGCGAGAAATTGCTGAAATACAACAATAATATATTATTTTACTTACAAAAGCCTTAGACGGTATTATGACTTGATATTTTTTATGGTTCAATTTTTTAAAAGTGGTTCATCCCCTACTTTATTTGAAAAACCTGATAGTAAGTGGTAACTTGGAATGATTAATTAATATTTTGAATAACAATTACACATTTCCTGTTAGTTTTTGGATTTTGTCTATATAAAGTTTCAAATTATAGTATATTTTCTTGCTAAATTATATAATTATTACATCATGAATCATGTAATTTATATGATAAGGCATAGTCTAAAAAGACAGTTTTTTTTTCAGAAAACTGGCCCACCTAAAGGGCGGTACAGGATTTTGGGACGATAATATTATTTTATAAACTACACCAGAATAAACGCAAAATTTGTTTAAATTTTGTCTATGTACAAATTGCACTGTCACGTCCAAAAATGAGGTTGACATTGACATTGTGATAATTTCACAAAGAATGCCGTAATTACAATTTCAGTTGTGAATTCTGTGAACAACGGTGAGTGCAAAATCAGTGTTTTATGATATTTTAAGAAAAACGGTGTTACAATTTTAAGTAGAAAAAAAGAAAGTTTTAGTTTTTTATAGTTTAAACTGTGTTATTTATAGTTATACTGTAAAAATCAACATTTTAAGTTCTACAGTTTGTTTTGCCCTTTTCCAAATCCGGTCGGAATCTTGGCGGGGACCAAAAAGTCCTGATGTGTCAGCACAAATCCTGACATCTGATGATTCTAATTGCGTGTGAGTTTGTTATTATTTTTTATACAGTTAATCAAAAAAAATACAGTTAAAAACTATAACATTTTTACAATTGTGCAACTGATTCTAAGTTCAATCAACTATGTAGATACACACTTTTTTGGGTATAACTGTATCTATGTATTGTATTTTAACAGTCATCAGAGTTAAGACGTTCGGCTGCTAATAAAAGATACTGACAACTCGCATTAAAGATGCCGACAGACAACTAATTGGCAATATTAATAATTCACCATTCTAATTACCGTTTATTTCAATTAAGCGGAAGCATCGTGGGCCAAGGCTAATTTGCCGGGGGCGCTGCTAATTAAATCTAAATAATATTTAAATTAAGCGTTTTCAAGATCGGGTGGCTTATGGTATAACGGCTTTCTTCATCTGAGTAGGAATCGTGTTCGTCTTAAAATTGACGGATCGCGTTAATAGAATATTGGCATTCCAAAACCAAACTGGGCTATTTTGAAGACAGTACGAATTTTTCTTCACCAAATGGGACTCTGTACCAGAGTCGTCTACATGGTGACCTCTCACCTGTTCCTGCCACAACGGTAAGATGTGAAAAAGCAATTACTGGGTTCTGGACAGGTAGTGAAATTACTGAGTACTGTGATTTTACATCTTATGTTACAAATTGGCAACGTACATTGGCGTCATTGTAGGGGTTGTAGCTTTGCAAGTTTAAAGAACCACGTGCTCTACAGGCGACTGTAACCACTTACCATCGGGTGGGCAACGTGCTTGCTTGCCAACTTAGTTGTATGAAAAAAAAACCATATCTTACGAAGGAACACGTATATTTTTTGTTATTTTATCCTGGACAAATTTTAATTAAACAAATCTCAAATAGGATAACCATGACATCTGCAATGCTACGGATATTTTGGATTATACTAGAAAGAAAGAAAGAAATATTTTATTTGGCCACACAAAAGATACAGATAAATTTACATATAATACACAAAAAACCGGCCAAGTGCGTGTCGGGCCCCGCGCAGTGTTGGGTTCCGTAGTTGCAAATGCCAATTTTGAGTTCACACTCACACCTCACAACACGTTGCTATAAAATTAGGCATTATTATTATTTGCTATGATTTTATATTACCTTAACTTGGTGGTGGTTTATATTACCTTAACCACGTGGTTCGTAAATTTATATTCAGTACTAATTTTCAATGAAATTTTACTTTTCCGAGTACATTTTATAAGTTGGTCGTCTATAACTTTTTAGTTTGTACTTAGTACTCAATTCTGATAGTTTTCCTTTAAACTTCGTTATATATACTACTGCTGTAATTTTTTTCACGTGTCCATATATATTTTTAGCAGATAGAGGGGGGGTGGTGGGGACACTTACCTCTAACAAAAATTTGCACACCAAATAATTCAGAAACAGATCCCTAAGTCGAAAAATGGTGTTCTGAACCATACATAGTTTCTTAAAGACCTATTCAACAATACCCCACATGATGGGCTAGTCGAGAAAAAAAAATAACTCACACTTTACTTGTATGGGAGCTACCCCAAAAAAATTTTTTTCCAATATTTTTTTCTCCCTTTTTTTTGGCATGATTAATATACATACCCAAACCAAATTACAGCTTTAAAGTACTAATAGTCTCTGAGTAAAACCGCGGGCAGACAGACAGACATGGCGAAACTATAAGGGTTCCTTGTTTACTACGGAACGCTAAAAACAATACGAATTATACAATATAGTAAAATGAAGGCTGTTCGAGGCCAAAAAGGTTGCTGCCTCAGCTAATGCTATTGACGACGGAGCCGCAATAGCGCTATAATACCTCTATTATGGCCATGTAAGTGATATGCATATTTAACATAGAACATATCACCCCCATGGCCGTGACGTACGGAACATCACATAGAAAAATAGAGAAAAAAACACCTTAGGATTAAAAGTCATTGTTGCTATGCTAAAATAGCTATTTTAATATTTTTGCAAGAAATATTTACAGCAAAAAGTGTGCGTAAATATTTGGCACTGACTTAAAAATAAATCTTTATTATAACCCGTAATAAAATAACAATAGAATGTGTATAATAATAGGTGTAATACGTACCTATATAATATAGCCATTGTACTACTTAAAATAGATTACGTATTGGCACTAGAACACTTACTAACTATGTAATTCTTAGCTCGTAATTCTTACCAGAGGAAAAGTAGGGAATAATTCAAATACAAAGCGAATCACCGCGTACACAATGGTTCGTAAGTCACAGCTTTGGTGTGATTTAAAATGTAAATGCAATATTTTTGGACAAAATTTAAAATGTAAACGCAATATTTTTTAAAATTGGGCAAAGAGTGCTTGGCCTCCTATTAAAAAAAAATCTTTGTGCATCTTAAAATGCGACAAGTAAGCGTACACTTTTAATATTTTGTACACCTTTACCGTAGCTTACTGAATTTTACAACTATCAGCCAGATCAGGCAGAGTGTTAACCACAGATATGAATTTTACTAGACAACACCAATCTTTGCCGCCTAGGCAATAAGGCCGCCTTTTTGTTAATTCTTATTTTCTTTGCACATAATTACTGATATGTGTTTTTTATTAACAATAAAGAATTTATTCATTCATTCATTCATTCAATCCCTCCTGTATACAAACCAAGCGTGTTCAGTTTGATTTTTAATTTTATCAATAAATGTTTTTGTAAGTAAATATTGTTGTTCCTGAGCGTTATCGGACAAAGCTCGCTTCTTCTCATCAGAACAGAGCCAAGACGTAAGCGATCAGTTTCCTTGTTTGTATAAAAGAATAAAGAAACCTTTATAATTACGGAAAAAACAACCTAATTCCTTTGACATGACAGTCTCTTTTGTTAGTGATACCCACTTATACTGAGCATCTTGTAAAAAAACTGGAATAAACGTCAGCGTGATCTTATCCTCATCGACGGGGCAATTCAGAAAAACCTCTCTTAAAATAAAGTGAATGTTTGTGGAATATTTTCAAATAGGAATAAAATACGCCGCAGTGAATTAAAAGCCTCTTAGTTAAGCAGCGCGGCTCGTGTTGAGCCGGTTAGTTATTTCTAACGCTCTCAAGTCCATATTTATGGGTGCATTTGCCACCGAAAGAACTAACGGGCTGAGGCGATCTACTGTAATAATATTTAGAATGAACGACTTATTGACATGGACGCATAGAATATCGCACGACGTTCGGCGTTATCATTGCTTAAGTCAAGGAGCATTCGCCGTGGTCAGGTCCATGGTGGGTGATCAAAAATGTAAATAGCCCCACCGTGCTTCGAAGAGTACTTCAAACAGTACTGTCCCGGTCATGTCGGAAAACGTCTCATTGAACTATGCATGTGAATGTAATATAGAGCGTAATTGTGTTTGCGCACACTAATTGTGCACTAGACTAGACACTATCTCCCGCGCAGATGGTAGATCTCTTCTGAGAGTGACCACCAAGACTGAAAATTGGTAAGGAGAACTATTCAGCGGAAAACAGAAAATAGAACCATTTTGATGTTTACATTTATGAGCGGAAGAAAAAAATTATAGAGAAAAAGAATTTCACATAGACAGACTCTGCATTTTTTGACTTTAACCTAATTATTATTTTAATATTAGTTACATTTATTCATGTTGAGCACAGCTTCTCATTTCAAATCCGAGAAAATTTATAATCAATATTAATGATCGTTTGAACAAACAAATGTTGACTTTCAAAGTTTTTGAAAGTGTAACAGCTTGGCTGTTGAAATGCTATACGAGTAGTGCGTCGCGTCGGTGTAACACCAAGGGCATGCATTTATTACAAAAGATGAGTACTTTCGTATTCTATTACAGATTTCCAACCTTATTTGAAAGAATGATAAACAATTATAGTTCTTTTTTATATAACTGCTAACAAGATTATAACATAAAGAGTGACGCAGATATATTTATTATTTTATTAAAAAAATATCGCGTTAAATGGTCTAATCACCGTGATAAGCGTCGTCACTTTAGATGCAGATTTCAATCGACTCCTGGAGGCAGTCACTTGACGATCGTTTTATTACAGCGATCGCGCAACTATCGAGCGTGGGCATCTTAATCCTAGACTTGGAATGTGGGAGTCCCCCCCCCCACCCCCACCCACAGCTAGCTTATTAGGTAGGAACTGTACAACATTACAAAAAAAAGAGAAGTAAACTGCAAATTAATTTAATCCATATTTACTTTCCGAGGATGATATTGGTTTAAGTTAACCTGTATCACTTAATAATATTAATGTAAACGAATGTACCTATATGATATTAGGCAATTATGTTTACCACATAGTTCACTGTAACTGCGTATACAACCTATAATAATTATTCCTGTAGGAACGTAAAGGTACTTTTTCTGTAAATAATAATAACAGTAATAGTACCTTAATCTATTATAACAACAACAAAACGACAAGAGTTCAAGACAGAAAAAATTCCAACATCAGAGAGCATCACAACAATATCAGTGTGTGCAGAATTAATGCGCCATCGGCCTCAGCGTTGACGAGCCCACTCGATACCGCCGAGGGCACTCAGCGGCTTACAGACTTCGGGCGGGAGTGGCGAAATGGGTTGAGACGGTGGAGCTGCAACGGTGGACGAGCTTAACGATCTGTGACTCGCAGTTAACGGAAATGACCCTTTAATCTAGTTGATTAGATCCTATAATTTATTTCGAGATCCCTCCATGAGTGTGTGCATTTAACAAGTGCAACAAATTATTTAACCCAAAGTAAACATTATTATATATTCTTTATTGCACACAAATTTTTATACATTTTCTATATACGTGAGTTAAGTACAAGGGCGAGCTTATCTCTTAAAGAGATCTCTACCAGCCAACCCTAGCCGGTGTAAGAGAGGTTTAAAATTGCGGGAAGTAAAACTATTTATAATTATAAACGTATACACTATAGATATAATAATAAACTAATATATACTGCTATAAACTAAGAAGAATATATATACTAATAAATATAGTCACTTTTATGAGGAGTTCGAAAGGAGATGGTCTTTTACTTTTGATTTGAAAGATTTGATAGTTCGACTTTCACGTATATCAACTGGCAGTCTGTTCCACAGTTGGGCGGCACGGACGGTGAAGGAGTTATGGAAAAATTTGCTGTTTGAGGGTGGAAGCGCAAGTGTACTTAAGACACATGCTCGCTTGGGGCGACAACTAGGTAGATGGTGGAAACGGGATCGTAGATATTCAGGAAAATTGGGATAATGAAGGATTTTATACAAAAGGGAAAGGATGTGCATATCTCTGCGAAGTCTGATAGGAAGCCATTTGAGCTGTTGACGATATAGAGAAACGTGATCATATTTTCTGAGACCAAAAATAAAACGAATAGCCAAATTTTGAAGACGCTCCAGCTTATTCCATAATTCTTCAGTTGCATCTAAATAATATACGTCAGCGTAGTCGAGAATAGGGAGAAGTAGGGACTGTGCAAGCATAATTTTAGTTTTTTATGGTAAGAAATACTGTAGTCGCTTAAGAGAGTGAAAAGAGTAATGCATGCGACGACTGATCTCATTGATATGAGGCGTCCAAGACATTGTACAGTCAAGGATTAGTCCTAGGTCCTTGCTTTTGTTTAGATACGGCAAAGCCACTCCATCAAAGCAGACTTGCGGAAGCAGATTGAAATCAAGTGAGAAGTTTTCAACATTGTTAGAGATCTAATGAGAATATTACGAAACGAATAAAAAAAATTACTCTTATTTTGATATCTTCTCTTACATATGACCAATGTATGAACAATGAAGCTCCGTTCGTTCGTCTCGCTAAAACTAAAAAAACGGCTTGACAGATTTGCACATGTTTTTCTTTTTTATATACCACGAAGGTGGCAAAATCAAGCATGGGGGTCACCTGATGGTATAAGATCACCGCAGCCTATAGACGCTGTAGACGAAAAAAAATAGAGGGTGGCTTAAAAACACAAATTATTATTTGTGTTTTTAACCAGCCCTGTATTTATTTCCCTAATCCTAAAGAAAATCTAAAAAATAATATAAAGTAATTTGTATGGAATAAGACGGCTCACTTCGCGATTGTTTATTCAGATCTGTCATCTGCCAAGGGGATACAAAGTTCACAGAGCCAACTAGTTATAAATAAATATGACCTTTGAATGTTTCCACATTTGGACGTTCAGACGTTGTGACAATTTATTGCCCAAAAACGACTGAGCACGAAGAATAAAATTTGGCTCACATATTGTACAAGGGCGTGTAGAAACTGACATTTGCTATGTTATTATGTTACTATGCATATTATTCAATATCATTCAA
Source organism: Schoenobius gigantellus (assembly GCA_963935595.1). Lineage (NCBI taxonomy): Eukaryota > Metazoa > Arthropoda > Insecta > Lepidoptera > Crambidae > Schoenobius > Schoenobius gigantellus. The sequence continues at coordinate 47,053,100 of OZ012542.1, read as the reverse complement.
AATAATTTCAATCGCTACTCTCAGAGCAGCTTTCTATAAAACAGGTGAAACGATAGGAACACAGGAGATTTTTCAATGTGAAATGAGACATAGCAGTTCAGGTGGTGCGTTATCGCGCAGGCAAACGTGAGCGCCGACAAAAATGCGAGCCCAATAAAAAGTAAAGGGTGGGGAGAAATAAAGGTGAATTTGCCGCAGCGACCCCCTTCCTGCCCCCGGCGGCGCGGGGAAGCTGCGTCCGTATTTAGTGATGTGCGCTTCCGGATACGTATCCTTTCAGAAAACATCACATCTTTATTTATATTATAGATTGATTATAAAAAGGAAAGATGAGTTATCCTTTTTTTATAACAAAAAGCGACAATTTCACCTCATTGTTTAATTGTAAAATTGTTTTAAATTAAACGTTAGACTACTGTAAACCAATTAAAAGAAAAACACTGTTGCTAAGTTAGAAGCTTTAATTTCATATAGAAAATGACAAAAAATGGAAATACAAATTATTTTATTTAGGTATATTGGATCAGATTAGATATTATATCAAATCTAGTACACAGAAACCAAATAAAATTGTTTATTAGAGAATCAGCTTACCGTAAATAAAAAAAGTAAACAAGTACGGTAGGTATGCTACAAAAGACTGTCTAAAGTAAGGCAAGGCTTATTTATACAAATGATACTGCTTTATAGGATATCTACTCTTCACAGATAAGTAAAGTTTATACTGCGAGTAAAAGTATGATTAGCTTTAGACAACTTAACGACGTTTTGCAGTGAAATGTTATTAGGACACTTCCTGACTTGGGAAGTTAGTTCCAGTTCCACCGTACAGAATACTAGTAGCCAAGCAACGCCAGTGTTCATAGCGAGATGTCAGTGCTCCCGTGCTGGTAACGTGATTTTAGTCAAACAAGACAAATGTCAATAGCAAGGTAATCCTACACGCTAATTTACCACTCCACTTGTATCAAAAGGAAAAATATATCCGTGGAAAAATCCCCGTGTATTAATCAATTTCCCGTCACTAGCTGCGCTTAGCTTTTTCACTTCTCATGTAGGTTACTGTACTCATAATTTGTAGCTAACAAGTAAATCGAGTTTTTCAAATCAAAATTGTTTAACATGTATCCTTTTCATAATGTTTTCAAGGTCTGAGAAGAAATTGTTGGCCATTTTTCTACTGCAAGGGTACGGCACGGCACAGCGTGACATCGGCAATGGCCTCTGAGGCCCAATTCTACTAATAAGTTACAGGCGAATCGAAACTGAATCGTTGCGATCGACCAATCAGAACGCAACATTCTCACGTCATATGGCAACATAAGCGCTCCGATTGGTCGTTCGCAACGGTTCAGTTTCGATTCGGCTGTAACTTATTAGTAGAATTGGGCCTCAGTACGGCTGTCTGAGAAACAAAAAAGTATTAAGCTATGTCACGCTTTTACATTAGCTGTTCATATATTAATTCGCCGTTGTTGCAGTGGAAAAACAATAATACAAATCTTAGTAGTTTATAAGTTATGTAAGAATTATTTATAAGTTAAGAGCAAATTTCTTTTCACCGCTCCACTGCGAAAACGGTCATTTTATTGCATAAAAACTTGCAGCAAAAAACGAGTTTGCAGTAAGTAATAATGTTTTAACTTTAGTTTGACTCCGTCACACTCCGTATTGACTTTCTTCGTCGCACCACCACTTCGGCTACCGCAACCAGAATATGAGTGTCCCCTCTAACTCCTGTCAGTCCCTTTGATCATGAATTGCCCACTTTAACAATGTTTTTCTATTACCTACCTCAATACCTTAACGTTTTTTAACCGACTTCAAAAAAAAGGTGGTTATCAATTCGACCCGTATGTATGTAATATTTCCAGAATTGCCCAGTTTTTGAATATGTTAGTCTATATCAGCGTCTGAACAAATGTGCCAAATTTTAAAAGTGTATGTATGTATGTTTTTATGTTTGTGTTCGCATATCTCCGGAACTAACAGTCCAATTTAAGTAATTCTTTTTTTTGTTGTACTACGTATTGTTCAACTTAGGGAATCCTGCAAGTTTCATCAAAATCGGTTCAGTAGTTTTTGAGATAGGGAATTTTAACCGACTTCAAAAAAAACAAAAGTTACAAATAAAATAATTGTTATGCAAAAAATAAAAACCGACTTCAAAAAAGTTAAAAATAATATAAGAAAAGGCACAGACAACATCACACTTCTATATTGAAGTCGGTGACAAATTTTAAGATTTTCTAGTCTAGGGGATCATCGTTTGGCACCGACTTCGATATATACTCGTAAGTGTGATGTCGTCTGTGCCTATTCTTATATTATTTTTAACTTTTTTGAAGTCGTTTTTTTGTTACCATTTCAGCTATTTCCTATTTATGTAACATTAATAGTATTGACTTAATTTATTAGTCAGACCTCAGATTAAGAATAATGTCCCATTATTTACGCATAATGTAATTTTAATAGAAAACACCGATTTTTTTATTAGAAAGTATATTTTTTATTGTTTGATAGATTATACAGATTGGGGTTATGTATGGAATAATAGAATGTCGGATAAATGGCCACCACGGCTTTGCTGGCAAGTACGCATTATAGAATATATGTATGAATGAAATTTGCCTATACAAAGGGCGCTCCGCTATTATGATCAATAGCGTGTGAGCTTCGAGGATGTCTCATTGACACGTGAATAGCTCTTTCAATTATCACATTCAATTAGTGCTACTTGTATGGGATATAATTAACGCGGGTAATATTAGATGAGCAGTATAACTTTTGGGTCGTTGCTCATATACAAAAGGTGCTCACATCGTTGAGGTGTTAGGTGTTCCTCACAGAACCCAAGTCAACCTTGCCGAAGCCCTTACGCCAGCTCGCTGGGAAACGTTTTTAATTACATCAAACGATTGTAGACATTTTGTATTTTGATTCTTTCTATTCATTCATTCATAATACAAGTATTCAGGATTCAGAATACAAGTGTCTCCGGTGCCTTTCGTCCCGTGAAAGTAGTAATATCCGACTATATTTTTTCCCCAATTATATCTCTGCAGGGAGATAAAAAGCTTGAATCAAAACCTGTCCAGCCAGCGTTATGTACGCCAATTCCTTCTCGTCTAAAGCGAGACCCCTGTACCACCCGTGTCCATGAGTGGGACGTATATAGATACACAACATAAAACCTTTTATGAGCAATGTTGTCTGTTTAATGTAATCGGTTTCTGCTTTCTGTGCACGGTGCACTGTAACAAGTCACGCACCAGCTGACGTCGTTGACAGCTTTGTTGGATTTGTTAGTCCTTGTAAATATTACTCGAATACTAACAATGATAAATAAAGTGGACTGTACTGTTTTAAACATGTATAAATAATGATTTGATTAATCATTACAATATAATTAGATAGATCAAAGATAAACTTAGTGCACACAGTTTGTTATAAAGGTTAAAAGGCTTAATTGACGTTAATATGGCGGGTCGCGAATCTTGTTTTGCCCCGCGCCCCGGCTTTCTAGTTCGGAGTCAGTGTAGACCTGCGGTCAGTGTCGTCGGTACCAGCTCTGACGCACTATTGCTACTGAATATTAAGCATCAAATGTTGCTTTTCAGTTGTTGCCAAGTACATGCAAGTTTGAAATCATCCTATCTATCCAATCTTCACGAGATATCTGCCTTTTTCATAATATATATTTCACAAGAAGGTCTGATTTTTACCACAGGTAATTTCAGTTATTTATGAAGGTATATACGTAACTTGATCTTTCATTTCTTGCTTCAAAGGAATACGTATGCGCTCAGTTACCATGTGAACTACTTCTTGATGGCGAGTAACGTACTCACTGATGCTGTACAGTCACTTTGCATTTAAATTTAACTTCCCTTTGAGTTAAGCTATCCCGCGTTGAAAGTTGAGACCTTCAGCCCGTAACTGGCCCCTCGATGTACGCGCCGACTGAAAAATTCAACGCAATCGTATTATATTCACAGTTAATTTTTGATATGCGAGACAACATTTACATACTTGCCTGCATTTCTATGCGCGTTCTTTATTAATTCATATAATAATGTTGTATATCAAATATGTCCAAAGTAATTATCTAAAAATGATTGCTGTTGTTAAAATTGCTATCACTTTTTGGAAATGCATTGAAACATAGTATATAGAGCTAGTCTCTGTTGCTGTATTCTGGTTGTTCATGTCAAATTAGTAGGTTATCAATTAAAATTCTGATATATGAATACTTACAATGATAGACTATTAAGGCTTCGAAACTAGTATACAATTTGTCATAAAGAGATGTATGTTTGGGTGTAAGTTTTTATGTACAGTACATGTTTAAGATATCTCCACTGAATGTAATGACACTAGGTTCAGTTTTGGCGCTCTCATGCGTAGCACTACTGCAGTACTTACAAGGATGTGAACATGACATGGTGACAAAGCATAATAATCAATTACGGAATGAATTATATCGTTCGACCAATTTTTTTTCATAATTTTGAAAAAAGGCCTTTTCTAAAACAGGTTTTTTATCATTAACCTTGTTTGTAATGTAGTTTACAATAATTTATTTTTTTTATTAATCCTTACTAATATTATAAATGCGAAAGTAACTCTGTATGTCTATGTATTACGCAATCACGCCTAAACTAGGTACTGAACCGATTTAGATGAAATTTGGTATTGACATAGTTTAAGGTCCCAGGAAAGGACATAGGATAGCTTTAATCGCAGAAATCACCCCTTAAGGAGGAGAAAAAGGGGGTTGAAGTTTGTATGGGGAATCAATAACCGCTTAACCAATTTAGATGATAGTTTGAGTGTGGGGAAGGATAAATAATAGTTTTTATCCCCGAAATCATTACTTGAGGGTGTAAAAAAGGGGGAGGGATTTGTAAAGGGAATCAATAACAAAAGGACTTCCATGCGAACGAAGTCGTAGGCAAAAGCTAATATTATATTATATTTTTATGTTAGTAACGAACGAATTCGAATGCCTATGACTTTGTTTTGTGTTCTGAATAGAGTTCGACGCTTTGTTTTACACAAAGTATGTCGTAAATGCGGTAAAAAACTATTCTAATCTAAGTAAACATGTTGAATTTGTAGCTTACAAAACTTTCCGCTCGTATTTTCCAGTCAAAAAATATTATTAACACGAAATTCACGTGACAATGAATGTAAGCAAAAAGCTCTACACGGAGCGCACGTCACGAGTTTTTTGTAAAAAGCCTCCGCTCGGTTACTGGCATTCTTTGAATGTTGGGCGGAGGTGGACATACTTCAAAGCTGTTCAAATATTTTGGTGTAATATGTGACAGTGTTAATCGTGGATGTAGTTATGAACTTAGTTACAAATTGACAGTTTACTATCAAGCGACTGACAACTGGCCTATGTAGTGGTTTGCGACACGGAGGTCCAGAGATTGAGTCCCTGGTCGATGAAAATATTTGTGTGATGAATAATACAATGCTTATTGTCGAGGCATGGATATATGTTGTTTACATTCAATATGTATTCAAACTGGATTTTTTTAAACTTAAATTCTATTAAAATTTATTTATAGTACCACTATTACTCAACAGTGGTAGTATAAACTGTAGTATTGTTATGTTTGTTCATCTGTTATTATCACTTATCAAGCATCCTTATTACAATGTCACCACTAGATGACATAGATACACTTATGTTGTGACATAGTGACCAGTACTTGGAGGAACTATGTAATTGGTGGATGAATATTTTTTAGGGTTCCGTACCTCGAAAGGAAAAAACGGAAGCCTTATAGGATCACTTTGTCGTCCGTCCATTAATACAATCAACTTAATTTAATATCATAATAAAATACACTTAAAGCTACAGATCATATAATTATGGTTTCGTCGAATAGAATTGGGAAAGCATTCACAGTTTGTTTATGGTTAATGTACATTACGTTTTGTTTTCCAACCAAACTTATAACTTTGGCTGGAAATACTTATTGCATATTGTAGAATTTCGAAAGATCCGTATGTTGACTTGACACATCATGACACACATGTTATGAAATGAATTTGGTTTTAGGGCAGGTTCCGTCGCCAATACGACGCTTAACATTCGGTGAACGAACGCGCCCATTTTTCACCCTAGTCTTTGAACGCGTCTTTCGTCTATGTTATGATCTCCGAACTGGTTAGTCTGTGAGACATCGACCGAAGGAATTTGTTATTGATTCGAAGATCATAAAGTATTTATATTCATTTCTGCGAATAAAATCAATAGGTATTTCTCCCGTTTTCCGTGTGAATTTAATTTGAAAAGCTACAGTGAGACTTCAAAAGTCAGTTCTTTTTGTTTTCAGCTTGAAGAGTAAAGCTAAGGAAAAAATACTATATTTACTCGCCGGCACGCGATTCATTAAATTAAATGGATTTATTGTATCAATAACTGCAAAAAATCAATAAGGTATCTAATTAACTTATTATATTTCATGATTTAAAACAGATTTTGTTAATTTTATTTTTATTAGTGGGTAAATTGATTATTAAATCAAACATATTACATTTCCAAACTTCGCCTTTTTCATCCCCTATTTCATTAAAAACACTGATAGTAAGCGGCATCGTGGTGGGATTAATGCATATATTGAGTAACACTTGCGAATTTCATGTTAAATTCTAAATTTTCACAGTATTAAGTTTCACATCCTTCTTTGTCAAATAACTCACAAATTAAGCTGTTTTCTTTTTATTAATAGCAATAATTATACACAAAATGGGTGCTTTTATTAACTAAAATTTAAAATTTATTAACTAACCAATAAAAAACTTTGACAATTCATTGAAAATTATGTTTGGAATTAACTTGCAATGTTTATTACCTGAAATTCAAACGTATTGACTGGGATTCCTTCAGAACTCAGTGTTAGACCCACTGACCTCAAGATCATAGGCATATTTAATTATATTTTTAACCTAACACTGTGCTATGAATCTCCAGGGCAGTTACCGGAGGCCGTAGGGCTCCGCTGCTTGACCTTACAGCTAGAAACCATAACAAAATAACCTAGTATCAAGGAGGAATTCTGTGGAATTACACAAGTAATATTAGAAGCAGAGAATAATCTAAGAAACTGGAATTTTATATCTCTGACCCGTGATCGCAGAAACTTAGCATCGAAGGTATGATCTACTAACAACCGCTCCGGGAAAGGCTACTAATTTCTTTAGAAAAAAAAAGGAAACCTATAACTATTTCTTGGTGTACTTTATTGCCCCTCAATTTTGTAGTTTTGTACCCAATTTGTACCTGATTTTTACCTGCCGAGATTGATCAAACAAACCTGAACCATCCTGCCCTTGGCTTGTATTAATTAAACATTTAGTTAAGTGCTTTGCATTGAGGGATTTTGTTAACTTCAGTAACATTATGCATAAGTGAATTACAACCATGTACCTACCAGAATAAAGCTTTTCATTTTGTATCGGACTAAAGGAATAAGTTTGTTTTTTTTCTTTCAACTTTAAGATTTCCCTATATTTCTACAATTTAGCAAGAAAAAGCACGACACAACTATTGATAAATATGCGTGTGATGAAAAAAAAACACAAGTATTTATAGCGGTTTACTTATGCACGAGTGGACTCGACAAACTCTGTTCAGCTAAACGTCTGAGAAGTTGATGAGAGAGTATAGTTGGCCGCGAAGTTACCGGCGGCGCCCGAAGCGACTCCCTGTAGGTTGCCAAACTTTGTTTCGAGCAGTAATTAGCTGCGAACACGGCGTTGGTCCGCGGGAGCAATGAAGGTCAGAAGCACCTTCTCAAAATTAAGGTACTAGGGAGACCCCTCCGTAGTATCTTTTTCAACATTAACTTCCATTTTTTGACTATTTCAACAGCTCAAAAAATTCAGCAATTGAATTACGATAACATCTTAGTCACAACCGACTGCGGCCATCTTGCTCTTGCACAAATTTGGTGGTCTGTGGTTGGGTGAAATGGACATTGACGCTTTTGTATCTCAATAATCGAGGACATTGTTGTTTTTGCTTCTCAGTGCACTTTTTACAATGTATTTTCTATGGGACAGTGCTTACGTTGCTTCTAAACATCACAGTTTATCATATAGCTTTTAAGGCGTTCTAATAGATGGCGTTCAAAGTATAATTTTTGTAAAAATGGACAGTGGCGTTTTTGCTTTTATACCCCTCATAATAGGGCACACAAGCAACCCGACTGAAAAAGTCCCACCTCACAGAAGGTAATAAATTAAGGTCAAGTTGTGTTCCTGCGTGTGAGTAGTTGCTAAAGTCAAACGAGAGATGCGGTTAGTACTCACGAGGTGAATATTTTGGATTATTGCACTTTGAGCTCCTGGTTGATATCACCCAGGTGATCAAATTCCAGTTGATTGTAAGTGATGATGAAAAGTGGCTACTGTCGCATAATAGTACATGTGGCTCCTGTAAAACTTGCCAATTGTATTTTCACTTTGTCAATACTTATTACAAAAATTAGGTACTTAGATAGAGCGATTTACGGGACTGCTAGCTCACTACGTCATAAGTGAGTAGAAAATTTACCTATGCATGACGTCATGCAATTCAAATTATTTGATTATTTCAATAAGAAATAAATACATTTCCAAATTTATCATCATCATCACAGCCCATAAAAATACGTCCCACTGCTGAGCACAGACCTTCCTTCTTACACGAAACACTATGAGTAAGGGCAATAACACCATCACACTGGCCCAATGCGGTTTGGTGGATACAAACGGTTGCCTTCCGAAGCACGGAGGGACTCGAGATCACAATTTTGGTCACCCATCCAGGGTACGTCGTCCATGGAGCGTCGGTGGTGCAGTGGACTCGGCACTTGCCTTCCAATCGGGAAGTCGGGGTTCGAGACCCGCCATGTACCAATGTGTTTTTCGTTTCGAATTTCATATGTACATTTGTCTGACGCTCCTACGGTGAAGGAAAACATCGTGAGGCAACCTGCATACATCTGCGACGAAATTCAATGGTGTATGTGAAGTCGACCAATCCGCACTGGGCCAGCGTGGTTGACTAAGGCCTAATCACCCTAACATAGGGTAGGCTCGAACCCCTCGGTGGGGACGTATATGGGCTGTGATGAATGAAAAAAAATCCAGGGTACAACCATGGTGGAGGTTGCTTTGTTTTCAACATCGAAACTAAGGTGTTCATACCACTACGCCACCGGGTTTCAGCAAAGAAAAATTATTGGTCTTCTTCCTAATTATAAATAATTCGATAGTAATCTCAATATCTGTATAGTAATATAATACAATTTTATTGTTTCTGGCATTTTCCAAAGCCGGCCCACAGCGTGTCGGTTAAACTGCAAATTAGGCGCTATTCATGCGGCGCCGTCCAAAGGCCTAACGAGCGGAATATAAAAAAAAACCTCCCAATTTACGGACATCCATCGACGCATTCAACGCATTCAGCTATTTGCGATAACTTGGAAAATAGTCAAATGTTAGGATTCGCTTGGGAATTTTATGGCTGGCGATAAAAATTTCACGCGCCCACCCCTTTTCGGGGCGAACGGCGCGAACGGCAACATGCGTTATTACATGTTATTTTTCATTCGGGCGACCCGCATCACACGGCTCTGTGGCACTCGTATCAATAAAAGGGTCAAAGCTTTGAATCATTCAATTTATGAACATGTTGTCAATTTACCTACTACAGGGAGCCGGAATGGTTCATTCCACACATTCATAGTTCATGAAAAAAGCGCCAAGTTATTTCAATCACAACACAACAACCCTCAATTTAATCCTAGAGTACTACTACTTAAGAGGACTGTGAAGTGCCAATTCATGGCTCGAGTATGCACTTTCAAAAATGCAGCTTGTTGCACACCGCTTAGAGTAGATAGTCCGAGGCAAGTGCCTACATTTCTTATTGAAATATTGTTTCGGGCGATAACTATTTTACCCCACTAAACCTTTACGAAATTAGACACTTTTGGTCTCATTACATTCAGTACACCTTAATCTATGTTTGTACGTTTTGCTTTTTTTGTAATTCATTAGAATGTAGTTAATAAAGATAAAAATGCTCAAGGTAGTTTTTAAGTCTAAAATATGGATATTTAGATGCTTATAATTTATATTCTGAGCAATATTACTTCAAAATCAAAACGTACAAACCTAGATCTTCATTATATCTACAACATTTGCATAAATTATGAAAATTGGACTATGTTAAGAGGGAGAAAAGCGTTATCGCTTTTTGTATGAACATTTACAGCTTCACAATCCTCTTAAAAACGACCAAGCGGCTTCAAAAATTCGCGTAGCTTCGCTAGCGCCGTGCTTTTGTGTAAGTACATGATTGAACTATCGGATAAGCTCAGTCGATCCATTTTTAATCCACGCAACGAAAATAGGTACACACGGCAACACGATCAGACTTTACACGTTGACCTAGAGACCGTCCTTATAATACTCGTAATGGCGGCGACTTTCGTAGTGCAAATGTAAAGCGTGACATGTGGTCGACTGTCCATAGTATTTTGTACGAGGCGATTATTTTGTAACCGCCTGTGTCATCCCTTAATGATAAATATTAAGATGTAGGTAGGTACCATTGTAATGATTGATAGGTACACCTATTGCTGGGCTTAAGCTTACTGTAAAGAAGACATTAGAGTCGTCTTCTGTTGTTTAATTAGATATTTACTCACACAATACAATACGCTGTGTAATAGAAATAACATGAAATCGAGATATTTATGTCCCAATTCGCGAAAAGCGGTCGGAATGATTAACAGCTTCAAAAATCTGATTGGACAGGAATATTCAAATGCGTCGTTCAAAAGCGAATATTCAAGGCCTCCATATAAAGTAAAGTACTTTATATAAATATAAAAGTACGTTAAGAGGCAAAAGTGAAACGGAAAAACTTTGGCTGCGATAAGTAGATATCAAATTTAGTTTCAAACGACGCAACAACTTCCAAAGAATATTCTTGTGGTTTTTATTTCACGAAATAGTGAATATAGTTATATTCTCTTGAATATAGTGATGTATTTGTTTAATAAATCGGCGTTTTTGCTTTGGTAATTGGATCATAGCGAGGATCTGAATACCTACCATAAGAAAGAGTGGATAGCATATTGAATTGCTTTGTTAAAACATTTTAGATATGATACTCGCATCAAAAAAATTTTGGAGGTTCCAAAACTATGTGCCGCTTAATTCAGATTCATAATTTAGAATTCTATTTTTATGATCAAGACGATTCGGTGCAACCGACAAAAATTCAATTTTGATTAATTATTAAAGAAATGACATCGCTCTGAAATGAAAACGTCTTGCCAACTGTACACTCTAGCCAGTCAAAAAATTTCTGTAGAGAACTCACCTCTACGCATCGTCGATATTCGCAGAGCGCAGTACCGCTCACTTAATAAGTTATTTCAGAGTTATTTGCTCCTGGCGCATCTGAAAGCATTTCTGCTGCATTCTAAAGCGTCAACATTCCGTGCAGGTTATGAGTTATCACAAGTGGGGGCGATTAGATAATGCTTCCGAATGCAAACCAACGCTCAAAATGACGTGTCCTTCAAAGTTAAAGCGCTGATTATGATAACGTTCCTGTAACATAAGTGTAGCCAGTTTTGATTCCAGCGATGCTGCTATGCGTATGTTTTTTTTAAGAATGGTTTTATATTCGGATTTTTCGCCAATTATATTTGCCTACATCTCTCAAATAAAAGAAATGTTTTGAACATTAAAACACGTAAACCTTTACGAAAAAAGTCGAAGTCCAACCTGTTTGAATCGTCTACGCTTAACATATTACACACTTTACACAATGAGAAACATCGTCCCGTCTTATCCTTTGACAGAAGGTTTTAACGCTAACGGAGCTCTCCCGCGACCGTTAAAGATTGGCAAGGCTCGCGCTCAAGAAATTTATCTGCAAATTTAATTATGTTACATTAAGGCTCGCGACAATTGAGTGTCGTAGACTTCTGAGCACGATATAATTAGGAAATAATGTAACACGGTGAGGCGGAATGAACGAGAGGGGCGTATTTGCGTAATGCCATTAATTATTGCTACGCTAGGCCTGTACGCGTGATCAAATTCATGAAGGTAATATGTCTTTGAATTAGTCCCGTGTGCTATGCTCCTTGTGCTTAATGTCTGTAACTGTTTTCTTTGAAGTTGCATAGTGGATGATAAATGTCCTAACATTAAAAAAAACTTGAATTTATAAATATGAATTTCGTATTGTACAGTCAAAGAATTTAATTTGCGATCCACCTAAGGTTGAATGTCGTAAAACAGTATGGCACCATAAGAGCCACAAATGTTGCTATGACGACTTTTCATACACTGTTTACACGTCATCATCATCATCATCACAGCTCATATACGTCCCTACCGAGGGGTTCGAGCCTACCCTATGTTAGGGTGATTAGGCCTTAGTCAACCACGCTGGCCCAGTGCGGATTGGTCGACTTCACATACACCATTGAATTTCTTCGCAGATGTATGCAGGTTGCCTCACGATGTTTTCCTTCACCGTAGGAGTGTCAGACAAATGTACATATGAAATTCGAATCGAAAAACACATTGGTACATGGCGGGTCTCGAACCCCGACCTCCCGATTGGAAGGCAAGTGCCGAATCCACAGCACCACCGACGCTCACGGTTTACACGTAACTAGGCATAATTTTACATGCCTATTGGAATTTTTTACCTTAATGCATGCTTAATGTATTATTACTGTCTAACAAAATGTCAACAAAATGGGTCGGGAATTAAATTCCTTGACCATACATAATTATCACAGCGAAATAGATAAATCGTAAATGCGGGGGTGAAAAACGGTTACGATAGAATTGTAAACGCGTCACCAACCAAAATTAAGTGCACTTACTCGCCAAGCGAAGTCATATTTGCATTTGTTGTATTTGAAGCTAAACTAGGGAATAACTTAAGTCCCGTGGTTTCCTAATGTTAAATGTAATAAAAACCTATATTAACGCAACGCTAACCATTTTAACGCAACGAACGCGTATGTGAATTTCACTAGCTCTCTAGTCACCCCGCTACGTTTTAGCGACCTCATACATATGCATGTACTTTCGTACTTTCAATGTTCAACGTTGAGTCAGCTTTACAACATATTTCTAATTCTTTATCTAGGCTAACTAAACGTCTATCAATCAAACTTAATTATCCTCTTCAGCAGCCCCAGCAAAGTAAGCGTTTAAAAAAAACGTATTTCCTGGCTCCCGCACTGCCGCTTGAACTTTTCATAAAAGTTCGGTAAATAATTCCGACGATTTCAGCGGCTACTCAAAATGTAGGTCTCGCGTAATGAAAGCAATTCTGTTCGGAGCTACCGGCGCGCGAGTAACGTCGCGTTTGACTTGGAGAGATTCACTGTCGGTTTCTGGCTCACTTTTCGAAGTGAAAACTTTTTTAGGTACGTGGAGTACTTTTGGGATGGGGAGAAAACACTGTTCACTATCAGATTGATTAGAACGCCGCGTATTAGAACGCCGAAATAATATTTAAGGGGCGTATATATTATATATTAGATGGACCCTAGGTGCTTGTCCTAGATATGGAAACCTAATACTTTTCGAGTTAATCGACTTTAAACTGAAAGCAGAAACTTTCAAATGACAAACATAATCCAGCTGACTATGGAATTAACACAAAAGAAATGTAAACACAAAAAGAAAAAGAAATACAGTATTTATTTCGACATTTGCTATATATTATTATCTTACTTACTATAATAAACTCATCTTACATTGATGTATCAAGTAGTATAATCTTAAGTAATTATACAAATCGTTATTCGTTATATTATTATCTATACAATGAATATAATTTTCTTTATGTAAGTAGAGTTTTTGGTTACATGGAGTGTTGTGGATATGATGCGAATTTATTGCTACATTCTCAATTGTACTTCTGTGTCATTATTAATTCTGTTATATTTTTCTTTTACAATTTTTTTAATGTAATCCGAAAAAATATGTTGACATTGCAAGTGAAATCTTTAATTCGTTTGTATTTAAATCTTCTAGAATTGTTTATTTACTGCTATGATAAAAAATACGGTGATAGTATATACAATGGTTTCTCAACATTATGGATTGCTGGATACTTAAAACAATGACTAATAAACAGTTGAAAGTTGGCTTGTTAAATGCAGGTTCACTGAGTACAAACCAGGATAACTTTATAGCTTCAGTTTCACGACATGATATAGACGTATTAGCAATAAATGAAACTTGGCTCAGAGACGGTGAAGAGGGCAGCGCCCCGACGGTACCGGGGTATCGGCTGCGCCATATCCCTCGGCCGGTTGAGGTGCGTACACGCGGAGGTGGCGTGGGCTTTTACACAAATCGGCAATTGAATGTGCGTATCTGGCCGCATCCAGTGGACCCTATGCACAGGTCAGTTGAACAAATGTGGATAACACTGACTATTAATGGGAAAAGGATGGTGATAGGTACAGCATATCGTCCACCTTGGTTGGATGTGGATCTATTTTTTGATGCCATCACTGATACTGTAAACTCTTTGACTACATATGAAAATCTGATTCTTTTAGGTGACTTCAATATTAATCTGTTGAACAAAAATGATATAAGAACTACAAAATTCACTACTTTTTTATCATGTCTTAGTCTTACACAAGTGGTTACAGAACCAACTCACTTTACTGAGACATCTCAAACTCTCATTGATGTGGTCTGTACTGATGTACAAGCAAAAAAAACCTTTTTGGAACAGGTAGGGTCTGTCTATGGTCACTGCCTTGTTGTGTGTGAGTTCAACATAAGACGTGAAAAACAAGTGCCCTACATAGTAACTTACCGTGGGAAAAAACACATCAACATTGATTATCTAAATTGTGACTTGCAAGCTACAAGATGGGATCTCATCTCGGCACTGGACAATGTTAATGAAATGGTCAACATTTTTAATAGCAGTGTCCTAACCATTTTTGATTTTCATGCGCCTATCTCCACTACTGTAATAAAGCATCGATCATATCCTTGGATTACAGACACTGTTAAACAAATGATGAAAATGCGTGACAAGGCCTCGTCAGAATATCCAATATGGTTTTGACCATAAAGCTATAAAATGGTTTAATAGTTACCTCTCTGGTCGCTACCAGTATGTAAAATTGAGTCAAACTGATGGTTCTGCTGTTAATTCTGATAGGATTGCTGTATGTAGAGGTGTTCCTCAAGGGTCTATCTTAGGTCCTATGCTTTTCAGCATATACTCGGCAGATATTCAACACCACATCAAATATTGTAGATATCATATTTATGCTGATGATATACAGATATACATCTCATGTCTCCCATCTGAAATAGATAATACTATTATAAAGTTAAATGAAGATCTTAGGAGTATAGCTAGGTGGTCTACAAATAACTGTTTGCTGCTAAACCCAGTTAAAACAAAATACATTGTCTTTGGTAGCAGGCATCAGCTATCTGTCCTTAATATATCTACACCGGTCATGCTTATGGGTGAACCAATAGAGCGTGTCTTTGAAGCGCGAAACTTAGGTCTGCTCATGGACTGTGATTTGCGGTTTGAAAGGCATATAGCAGGTGTGGTGAGAAACTGTTTCTATAAATTGAAATTATTGTATAGAATTCGCCCCTTCATCAAGCAAGAATTGCGCATACAACTTGTTGAGTCCCTTGTACTATCTAAATTAAATTACACTGATGTAGTTTACAGTTCACGACTACTTTCAAGGACACAAAAATTAATACAGAGGGTCCAAAATGCGTGTGCCCGTTTCTGTTTTGACATACCACCAAGGACCCATGTTACTCCTTATCTGAACAAACATGTAATTGTCAAGATGAAACACCGCAGGAAGTTGCATCTAGCATGTCTCCTTTTTGGTGTTATAAAAGCAAAGTACCTCACTATTTGTATGATAAGTTGTCATGGGCTTCATCTCGGAGATCATATGGGCCTCGACAGTGCGCAATTGTACTGGTAACACAGAGGCATGGGTCAGCTGCTTTCAGGGGTAGTTTTCGCTATGCTGCGACCAAATGTTGGAATAATATCCCACCACCTCTTAGAAACCTGAATAGTATAAAAAGTTTTAGGATTAAGTTAAAAGATCATATATTTCTACATCAGAAGAGCGAGGAAGCTCTGAGGCACGATACGAGTGTTATATAGCTCCTCGCCACTAGTATAAATATCATAGGTACTCACATCTCTGATTGATCACTGATTTACTTTTAGTCGTAATAACAATTTTCACATCTAGATAAAACATTTTCATTTTAATTGTTCAATCAACGATTTAAGCGAGAACTGTGAACCCCGCTCGATCAACATCTGTGTCTAATGTATTAATAACGGATGGAAATAAAGATAACTTATATCTGTATAAGTCATGAACTTGAGAACGAACATAATTTTAGATTTAATGTTTTGTTTTTGTATAGTTATTGACTAGAGTTGTTTTATTTTTGGCACTTTTTAATTATTGTTAAGAGATTTTATTTTTTGTTTTTTTTTCTAAAGTGTATGGTGTCACAGACTAAGTAGCGATACTATTACACAGACCAGACCAGTCACTATTTTCACAGATTGTAGCATAATATGTCACAGACGAATATTAATGTATCTGCGCTGGATTGTGTTGCTATCCTCGGTTGCTATTTACACCACAGACTGCACACGGCAACTAAATTAGAATTGTTTTTGTCCCCCATGGACTTAATAATTAAGTCCATGTTGTCCCTTTTTTAACTAAAATTTACTTCACCTAGTAGAGGTATATTGTCGTGTGTTCTGCCGTGGCATCACCATTGGCCCTGCGGAAGATCAGCGCTGGTTTTATAATTCTAAAAAAATAAAACCAGCTTTTTGCTGAGCAGGGACCTTTTTCATTTAACGACTAAATATATGTTTTTTTTTTCTCACGTATTATTGTTTTTTAATTTATGTAAGTTGTATGTAAGTAGTGTCTTTTTGTATGTTGTTAAATGAATAAATATCTTTTCTTTCTTTCTTTCTTTAAAAAAACAAGGTACGCTGATGTAGGGCTGTCGAAACCTAGGATCAAAAAATATTTCTTTTTATTTGTATGGAAAATAACTTTTATGTATCGATTTCGAACATGCTCCTAAAGGGATTCACAGGTTTTTGTTACACACTATATATGCTTTGATATAAATACTATTGTATTTATATCAGTATATTAAAACAACGCAGAAAAATTACGAAGGAATATTTCACATATTAACAAGAATTTACGTATCATTGATTTGACATTATCAATTATAAAAAGGTAAAATAGCTTATTCATCATCATTTCAGCCAAGAGACGCCAATTGGAGATAGTCCTCCCCAATGGTTTCCAATCTGAACGATCCTGCGCCTCCCACATTTAGCGGTTTCCCGCGACCTTCACCTCACCAGATCGTCGATCGTTCTTCCGGTATGCGCCCGCCACTCGAGGACCTTTCCGCGACGGACCTTTCAACGGCCGTCCGTTTTGCAAGCTATGTGCCTGCCCACTACCACATAAAGTTTCCAATTCTTTGGGCTATGCTCCTTGTTCTACTACGGATCTCATCATTTCTGATGCGATAGGGTAGATAAACCCCAATCATAGCCCTCTCCACTGTCCTTTGAGTGACCTTGAGCCTTATGAAACCCATTGTAAGCGGCTACGTACCTCCTGACAACTGATTGTTTTTTTTTTTAAATTTACCAAGTTCGTAATCACTCTCTATCCCTGAATCCTTATAGTTGCTTTGGTGACACTTAGTTCCTTTTCCTATCACACATATATTCCTTATTCCAGTTTCTGCACCCTTCCCCCTTTTAAATATCCTCTGTGTATATATTTCCTGTTTCAAGGTTGCCTGGAAGAGTTTGCTCTTTAGCAATAAGGCCGCTCATTGCTACATTTCTGTTTTTATTTAAAATTTTCTTCAGTTGTACTTTATCTTTGTATGCAATAAAGAGTTTATTAGTATTATTAACTATTAAACTTCAATCTTGAATCTCAAAGCAAGTGATGACAAACCGAAGTGGGTAGCGCATTTCATTTCGACTTGTCAATCACAGTCATCACAGAGGACCCAGCTGAAACCTCTGATTACCGGAATTCAAGAATACTATTCATATTTTTGCTATCGTGACACTTAGGTCACATGACCGTAACAGGCCTAACCCGCTAATAAAACTCTAAATATAACAATATCAGAAGCAAGATAAAATATCGATGTATCTAATTATGTACTATCTAGGTAAATAAAAAACGAAGGGCATTGTGAACGATTATTGAAATATTGGCACAACAGTATTTAAAAACAAACCTTAGAAGCTTAACTATAAGCCTAAATACTTGTCATATCTAGCCAGTTCTGAAAACGTCCGGACGCCGATAAAACAACGCCGCCTGCGGTCGCCTCCGTCGGAGTCACGAAACAAGCAATCTTCAACTTTACCCCATCCAGAACAAAGCTAACAATAGCTTGCACATCAACTGTCCCATTTCCCATCGTCAAACTTTAGTGTAAGCAATTTTAAACTCAACCGTGGTCTAAATAAAACTTCCTTTAGAGCGAACGTACCATAAACAATAATTTCGCATGTCCAAGTTGGTCTGTCCGCGTCGGTGAATGTAAGCCGCTGCGGTCACCAACTCTTCCAGTTTTGGGGGGGAACTGTGAACTGGTCGTCTTTGAAGTAGAATTAATATTGTCGCTGTGTGTCCGTTGTCATTATTTGATCGCGTTACCACAGAACAAACACCGCTTAGAGAATTATCAATAATTAACCTTTACATCTCTCATGTTCTGTAAGTAGGTCCTTATTATCCCCAAATGGGGCTTGTAGGTGACCAATTAGCGCTCTAGGGTAATAATGCAGCTAGAAAAGCCCTAGGGCTGTAAGTAATTTATTGCCAGTATGATGGTTAGATGTACGCGAACTTTTTGAAACAGTGAAGTGTTTTTTTTAATTACTTACCGCCCTAGGGCTTTTCAAGCTAAATTATTACCCTAGAGCGCTTATTGGTCACCTACAAGCCCTATTTGGGGGTAATAAGGACCTACTTACCTTACAATCGAGATGTAAAGCAGAGTAGTTAGCTCGGGTGTAAGCACCAATTGCACCCTCGAAATATAGGCGCCCTCGCTGCGCTCGTGCGCCTAATAATCTCGGGCTGCAATTGATGCCTTACAGACCTGAGCTACTAATCCACTATTAAAGTGCCCATGAATGGACTTTAAGGTCCCTGTTAGTGAATGTATCTTTACATATTCCAATCGAGATTATTATGAACGCACTCATCTTTAGTGCTCTATGCCCAACTCTGTCCTGTGTTGTCTTTGATCTATCGCTGGTGTAATTAACATAGTGATTATCGTGTGTCCAAATTATCCTGTGTTTAAGCTTCCAAATAAACATTAGTGAAACTATAAAGTGGTTTAAATTAATCATAAACATTAAAAGGTTATGGGCCCAGTCCCTAAACCAGTGAAAGAAAAGTGGGACTGAAAAGTGTTCTTTTTTCATAACCTACAAAACTGTTTCGGCGCACATTGTTTTTTGGAATTGAACTTTTGTCGTGTTGCTGTTATTATTTCGTTTGTCATAATGTCGGTCAAACTAGAAAAGTTTGCTGTGGACAAATTAGAAGGTGATTCCAATTGGATCTCTTGGAAATTCGACATGAATCTTCAATTTACTTTGCACAATGTATTGGACCACGTGACCGGCGAGGCAGTCAAGCCTGAGGAGACCGATGTAGCGGCATCTAAACTGTATGCTAATAAAGAGTCGATTGCGAAATATATCATCGGCTCATCTGTGGGCTCCGAGCCTAAGCAACATATTCTCACGTGTACAACCGCCAAAGAAATGTGGGATGTATTGCATGCCGTGTATGAACAAAAGAACGATCGGCGTTTAGATCTTCTCTATTGTGAGCTTTTTACATATAAAAAGGCTGAGGAAGACAATATTGCTATGCATGTGAGCAAGCTTCAGAGAATTTTTACTCAGCTGAATGCTGAATTAAAGGGTGAGAAATGTGAATTACCAAACTCTTTATTGCTAAACAGAATATTAAATACACTGCCAAATGAGTACATGGAGTTTAAGAATGCTTGGGAGTCTGTGCCCTCCGAAGACCGCGGAGTGGCTGTGCTCATGGAACGACTAAGGCTTCATGAGCAGCGCCTCAATGAAAGATCAGTTAAACCTGAAGAAGATAATATGGCATTATATACAAAAGTTGCACAAAAGAAAACTATTCAATGTAATTTTTGTAAGAAAAAGGGCCATATAAAGAAAAATTGTTTTAAACTGAAAAATAAAATTGAGAAAGATAAAAGGGCTTCTAACAACATGCAACATGGGCAAGCGTTTATGATGGGAGGAGAATCAAAAGATTGGATCGTCGACTCAGGGGCGTCCCATCATATAACTGCAAAGCGGGAATGGTTTTATGAATATGAAAGTTTTGAAAAACCAATTCCATTACTGATTGGCAACGGAAGCAGCATGATGGCCCATGGTTGTGGTATTATTCTAGTACAGATGCTGATAAATGGCAGATGGGAGAAAGCACATTTGAGAGATGTGTGGTATGTGCCTATGTGTGCACAAAATTTATTTTCATCAGGTTCTGCAATAAAAAATGGATTAATTGAAATTGCTGATGATAAAAGAAGAATATTTAAAAATTCGGATGGTGATATAAAGGCTATTGGAGTGAAACTAAATGAAACTCTCTACAAGTTGTTGATGAAGGTAGAAGAGCCTAAAAATGTATGTTTCAGTGTCAACTTGCAAGTGTGGCATGAACGCCTTTGCCATCAAAATATTCGCCACGTTAAACATTTTCTTAATAATAAAGGCATTAAGGTTGATTCTCAAATCAGTGGTTTATGCGATGGATGCATGTATGGTAAAATGACTCGATTGCCATTTCATACAAGGGAAGTGAGGGCCGAACGGCCAGGCCAGATTATACATGCTGATGTATGTGGACCCATTCTACAATCACTTGGTGATAAGAAATATTTTGTAGTATTTAAGGATGACTACACAAAATATCGTCGGGTTTACTTTATGAAAGAAAAGTCTGAGGTTAAAGATATTTTACCCATATATTTAAATGAGGTTAAGACTTGTGGCCATACTATTCGTGAGTTAATTACTGATGGTGGAAAAGAATTTGTGAACTCAGATATGAAAACAATATTAAATTCTTTTGGTATAAATCATAGAGTAATGATGCCATACAGCCCTCAACAAAACGGAGCTGCCGAACGGGAAAATAGAATATTGGTGGAAGCTGCCCGCAGTATGTTACATGCTAATAATTTTAAGAAGGAACTTTAGGCAGAAGCTGTCAATACAGCTGCATATGTTATAAATAGAACGGGCCCTACCGAAATTGACAGTGTGTCAACCCCTTATAGTTTATGGCATGGACGTGAGGCTGATATTACTCATTTAAGGATTTTTGGAACTAAATGTTTTGTTCATATCCCACAGCAAAAGCGTAAAAAATTGGATAAAAAGGCATTTAAGGGATACTTAGTTGGATATTCAGGAGACAAAGATGGATACCGAATTTTGACTTTTTTTTTTTTTTTTTTTTTATGTAAGGCCCGGCAAATGACCTCCTCCCGCCTGATGTTAAGCGGTGAAAGAGGCCCAAATGAGTTGACAGATAGAGTAGGGACGACATCCACTATCCTACCTGCCCGCCCCTTGCCGGCCTAAAAGATGCTTTTTCACACCTCTTTTGAAGGAACCCATGTTGTAGGATGGAGGAAACACGTGCGCAGGTAGAGAATTCCAAGTATGGGATGAACGACAGAAGAAGGAATCTTGGAATTTCTTGGTACGGTGTGAAAAGGAGGACACAGTGTACGGATGACTCCGAAGGCCCTTACGCGTGTTTCTGTTAAGGAATGGAGAGGGAGGGATAAGGTTAAAGAGCTCCTCAGAGCATTCCCCATGGAACATTCGGTAAAAGGCGCTAAGAGAGGCGATGTCACGACGAAGTTGTAGAGGCTCGAGGGTGTTAGTTGCCTCTACATCGCCAATTATTCGAATAGCGCGACGCTGCAATCTGTCCAGAGCATCGAGGAGGTACTGAGCGGAGCCGTCCCAAAGGTGCGAGCAATATTCCACGCAAGACCTAACCTGAGTTTTATACAACAGGCATAGTTGGTCCGGCGCAAAATACCTACGCACCTTGTTTAGGACACCGAGTTTCCGTGAGGCAGCAGTTATAACGGATTCGATGTAGTCTCTGGGGTTCAGATCGCAGCGAATGTTCATTCCCAGCAAGGTGATGTTACTCTGTGTGTGAAGGGTTGTGCCCTGAAGAGAAGGAGGGGGGAGGAAAGGTGACCTTTTCGCCGAGAACGCGCACACCTGTGTTTTCTTAGCATTGAACTCGACAAGATTGCTGGAACCCCATTCGGAGATGAGGTCCAGCGTCCTGTCGAGCTCAATGATAAGATTCTGCCTCTCCCTATCAATATTGCCACGAGCAGCCCCTGAGCTTCCGTGATATCCCCCATGCACTGTACTGTCGTCTGCATAGCAATGTATACTTCCCAAGGAAAGCATGTCATTGATATGCAGAAGAAACAATGTTGGGGATAGAACGGAGCCTTGTGGAACACCAGCATTCACTGCCACGAACCGCGAAGCGCAGCCGTCAACGACAACGCGAATTCTACGCTCGTGGAGGAAGCTGGCAATCCACGTACAGAACTGAGCGGGCAATCCGTATGCCGGAAGCTTGGAAAGGAGAGCCTTGTGCCAGACTCTATCAAAAGCTTTGGCGATGTCGAGACTAATAGCCACAGACTCGCCGCGCTTATCGATAGATTCACCCCATTTGTGCAAAAGGAACGCTAGAAGGTCACCTGTTGACCGTTTAGGACGAAACCCATACTGACGGTCATTAAGCAACGAGTGACCTTCCAGGTAACGGATCAGCTGGGTGTTAAGGATCCTCTCCATGATTTTACACAAAATGGAAGTGACGGCTATAGGGCGATAGTTAGCCGGATCAGAACGATCTCCCTTTTTGGGAACCGGCTGGACATTGGCCTCTTTCCAAGATTTCGGCACACAACCAGCAGAGAACGACAGACGGTATAGACGCGTCAGGACCGGAGTCAACTCCGCTGCACACTTCTTAAGTACAATCGCAGGAATGCCGTCTGGTCCACTTGCTTTTCGAATATCAATCGACTGTAGCTCCGCCCGCACATCTCGCTGTCTGATGCGGATATCGGGCATAGTGCTGCCACAATGGGACAGTGTCGGAGGTTGTGCACCACAGTCATCGATACGGGAATGGGCCGCGAAGAGTTTTGCCAGGAGGTCGGCTTTCTCCTGCGGCTGATGAGCAAGTGAGCCATCGGCATGTCTCAGCGGTGGCAGCGAGGGTTGGCAGAAGTTTGATTGCACAGCTTTGGCCAGGCGCCAGAAAGAACGGCTACCCGTAGGGTGCGCTAGCAGTTCCTGACCCACTTGTGCAATGCGCTGAGCGTCCGCTCTAATGTAAGCCCTCTTACACAACTTGGTGGCATTATTATAGGCTGTTTTCAGTAGGTTAGTATTGGGATCCCTAGAAGCTCGACCTCTGATCCAAGCGCGGTAAGCTAGCTGTTTGTTTTCAACAGCAGAGGCACACTCGCGATTGAACCAGAGGTTACGTCTCCCTCTACTGACGAGATTGGAATGTGGAATATAATATTCCATTCCTAATCTGATCTCGTCAGCAACAGACGCAGCGCAGGAGTTCGGATCCATCCCACTGAAACAGCGCTGCCACCAAGGGACAGACGCGTAATAATCCCGCATACCGTCCCAATCTGCTGACGCATAGTGCCACAGACGGCGTGCTGCAACCACCGGCGACGGTCGCGACGCCTGAGGCACTGAGACGGATACCAGGCAGTGATCTGAAGATCCTAGTGGAGCTCGAATCACCACCTGATATCCGTCGGGGCGATTTGTCAGCAGAAGGTCCAACAAAGAGGGCGCTTGACCGATAATATCTGGTACCCTGGTGTGCTGGGTAACCAATTGTGTCAGGTCGTGCGTGAGAGAGAATGCGTGGGCAGTCCTACCCGCATGGTCAGTTTTAGAGGAACTTAACCACAACTCGTGGTGAGCATTGAAGTCCCCTAAAAACACCAGCTCGGCGGAAGGAAATTGCTCCTGCGCGTCATCTGCCACCCGACTTAGGTGTTCAAAAAGTCGAGTTGTCTCCAAGTCACCACGGTGGGAACGATAGACGCACACGTAGACACTGCAATGAGTGCCAAAATCGACGTGTACCACAAGGAGGGAAAAGGAAGGTTCCTCCAAATAGCGCAGGCGACGACAACAAACGTCCGCCCGGACGAACAAGCAAACACCTGCCTTTGCCTTGAAGGACTCCTCAAGAGCGTAGCCGGGGTAATTAAGGTAGCTTGTATCGGCCGGGCAGATAATTTGCGTCTCTGTCAAAAACAGCATTGCTGGACGGGCTGTCTCGAGATGGTGGTGGACAGCCAAGAGGTTAGAATGGAGCCCGCGGATGTTAGCGAGCCCCACCTCGAATAGTGGTGTTTTGGTGGGATAGTGCACCGCTGTACGACCAGTCCTAATATTGTGCGCTGACATGTTTGTTGGAGTGAGAGGTGTGAAATTGAGGTGTCGTTGCAGCGATTAGCATAGTTAACGTGTGTAGGCCTGTTTCGCCAGGGAACAGCCGACAGCTGATTTGCGCTGACTCTCCGCACGAAAGGGCCCCCGAACCCCCCCGGAAGTGGTCGCCGGGACCCACCGTCCGGTCACCAACCGGCACGACGGACCACCCCGAGATTATGCGTGGCATGGTGGGGCAGCCTCACGGACTGGTTAGGTCCGCTTGGGCCCCTGTACTGTACCACGGGCGGCCAGCGGAACAGCCGTTTCTTCGGGTCTTCCTGGGCGGAGGGTCAACGCAGTCAACCTGGCACTGGGTCGACGGAAGCCCACACAAACCACACGAATCGCAGCAACGACCCCTCAAGCTCTGGCTGTGCGATGACTGATCCCGAAACGCGGACACAAAATGCCCACATGACGGGTTTTACGTCATGCGCACGGTGGTCGCTAGCCAGTCGGGTTTTTCAGGCCCTACCACCAGAAGTTGGTCACTCGATTAGCACCACCCGGGGATCACGTGTAGGGTCTCGAGGGTAAAACCTACGGACGTGAGCGACTCCAATCCCCATAATCCCCATAATCCCCAGACTGATGATAATACTATAATACTGTCGCGAGATGTGAAGTTTTTACCAGAAGATACATCGGTTAGTGTTTTCCCTGATATAGATGCTTTTAAATGCCAAGATGAGTTATCACTACTAGAGAATAAGGACCCTGACACTGTAGAGCATTATTTGGAAGTAGAAATGGTTGATTTGGAGACAAATGACAAGATTGCGACTCCAGTTAATGATGTCCAGGTGCTGCCGTGTGAAAGTGATTCGCAGGGTGCGAGTCATGATGATCCAGATCCTGTTGTGTGTGATCCAGGCGAGCGTGCTGATGAAGTGATAAGTGTTGAATCTAATTCAGGTGAGGTTGAACCATTTTTCTTTGAGTGTGACGAAGTGCCAATTTCTGTAGAGTCGGGATCTGAAAGTGATAATAATGATAGTGAAAGACGTTATCCTAAGCGAGATAGAAAAGCTAAAGGCTTTCCAGATTACTACATTTATGTCTGTTCAGAATTGAATGATAATTGTAACATAAATTTTAAAAATATTAATGACTTACCAGATTGTTGGAAGCAGGCTGTGCATGATGAGCTTGCAGCATTAAAAGAGAACAATACTTGGTCTATTGTGAATTTGCCTAAAAATGTAATTCCTATTGATAGTAAATGGGTGTTTAAAATAAAGAGAGACAGTGACGGTAATGTAATAAAATATAAAGCGAGACTGGTGGCCAGAGGGTACAATCAAAAGTATGGTGTGGATTATTTTAATTCATACTCACCAGTAGTTCGATCTAGTACATTAAAAATTCTGTTCTCATTGACTGTTCAATATGATTGGTTTGTACATCATTGGGATGTAGTCACTGCTTTTCTTCATGGTACTTTGAAGGAGGATGTGTACATGTATTTGCCTAAAGGATTGACTGATGAAGCCAATATTAATAATAATAAAGTGTGTAAACTCAGTAAAGCATTGTATGGCTTAAAATAAGCCGCCTATAGTTGGAATTATGAAATACATACTGCTTTGATTAATCTTGGTTTCAAGCAGTCAAAATATGAACCATGTGTTTATATCACTAAAATTGACAAAGTTTACCTAATCATTGCAATCTATGTAGACGATATTTTTGTTTTTGGTAATAATGAAAAGTATAGATTTAAAGTTTTGAATCAGTTACAACATAAATTTAAAATAAAAGATTTAGGTCCTATTGAATACGCTTTGAGTTTAAAAATTAAAAGAGATAAAGATAAAATATATATTGATCAGAAGGCATACATAGAAAAGGTGTTAGCTATGTATGGTATGAGTAATTGTAAACCTGTGACAACGCCTATGCTGCCTAATACTAAGTTGTTAAAAGGAGAAGGTGAACCTGATCCTAAAATACCATTTCAAAATCTAATAGGTAGTTTGATGTATGTAGCTATTAATACAAGGCCTGATATTTTGCATAGTGTTTGTGCATTGTCACAATTTAATAATTCTTACACTCAAGAGCACTTTACTCATGCAAAAAGAATACTTAGATATCTCAAAGGTACTTTAAATTATAGTTTGTTGTATTCTAAGTCTGATGATTTTAAATTATGTGGATATGTTGATGCCGATTGGGGCAATTCTCATGATAGAAAGTCCTATTCGGGTCATTTATTCAAGATTGGTAATAATTTGATTTCTTTTGAAAGTAGAAAACAGACCTGTATTTCCTTGTCATCTACCGAAGCTGAGTATGTAGCTTTAGCTCAAGGTGCAAAAGAGGGAATTTACTTAAAAAATTTATTGAGTGAACTATGTGATAATTTGTTAAATGTTCCAGTTATATTGTACAATGACAACCAACCTTGTCATAAAATGGCAGCAAATAAAATGAATTCAAATAAAACAAAACATATTGATATTAAGTATCATTTTATTCGCGATGCTGTTTTGAATTTGATGGTTTGTCAATTCAAGTCAAAAATGATTGACTGAACAGTCTGTGCTAAGTAGTTGTAAGGTTTTATTTTTTAATTTGTTTGAATTGTTATTTTACTCATAATCTCAATTGAGGGGGCATGTTAGTGAATGTATCTTTACATATTCCAATCGAGATTATTATGAACGCACTCATCTTTAGTGCTCTATGCCCAACTCTGTCCTGTGTTGTCTTTGATCTATCGCTGGTGTAATTAACATAGTGATTATCGTGTGTCCAAATTATCCTGTGTTTAAGCTTCCAAATAAACATTAGTGAAACTATAAAGTGGTTTAAATTAATCATAAACATTAAAAGTCCCCTTCAGGGACTCGCCACTCGATTGATTTAAAAAAAACCGACTTCAAAAGCACCGAATTGTCAAAAATAATACATACAAGATCACATTTTTATATTGAAGTAGGTGCCAAATTTTAAGTAACTATATGACTTTCAGGGGATCATTGCTTGGCACTTGAGTATTTGATACAAATGTCAGTTTGACATCTCTACGCTTTCCTAACGAAAAGGGTCTTGACAGACAAGCAGGCAAACGGACAACGAAGTGATCCTGTAAGAGAGTAACCTCTTCCTTTAGAAATACGGAACCCCGAAAATACATTTTTCCCTGGTAAGAACCAACGAATTACTCCTGCACCATTCCGAAGGACATTTTGTAGCAAAATTGTTTAACCGGGCGTGTTGTATCTTGCTCACCCATGAGGATGACAAATTGCAGTACCGGTTTGTCTAATGCTGCGCTTGAATGTGGTCGAGAGGTACAGTTATGTGCAGGAGCCTCTTGGCTACATTCCGACAATGGAAGAGAGATCATAACTTGTCGTGAAGTGCACAATTTACAAAAACACAATGGCTTTTAGGGGAATAGGCATGTTTGGAAAATTATAAAATACGTGTTGTCTTTTTTGATCTTTTGTGTCTATTTTTCATACAAATAATAAATAAACACTTATTATCAAATTTATTAATATTGCCAATTAAAACCCCCATTCAGGAAGGTATGCTCAGCAGGAATATGGCCTGCAGTGGGCATACTGTGTCGGAGATGATGAAAATAATGATACAACCATTACCTTACAATAAACAATCTACATACCTACATGTCACTTTAGCCCAAATAAGGAAGGAGAAACAGCGATAAATAAACAATGTTGTTATTCAGCTAGACAGTAAGGCACGCGATACGAGCAGGGGAGCTATTTTCAAACATTTACTTGAAATAACGTTTCGCATGCGACTTACCTAAGTGACAAATATGCGTTTGTTCTGAATTGAATGATTCACATT
This sequence comes from Schoenobius gigantellus, assembly GCA_963935595.1. Taxonomy (NCBI): domain Eukaryota; kingdom Metazoa; phylum Arthropoda; class Insecta; order Lepidoptera; family Crambidae; genus Schoenobius; species Schoenobius gigantellus. Next base: position 47,024,515 of record OZ012542.1, on the reverse strand, counting down.
TATAATTTGATAATGTCGAATCGTCTAAGGAAATAGTTTCAAGTAGAAAAAGTAATCGGACATTATTTTACATCTTTCGGAGTAAAATTCGTAACATTTAAGTGATGATTTATTGATACTTTATCAATGAGCACCTATAACAAATAATCGAATTAGCTAAAATGATATTATTTAATGATAAGAAAGAAAATTTTTAATACAAAAGTTTGATAATGGAAAAAGGTTTTTTTTAACTAAACGCTCGACTCCAGCGCTTTTCTAGCGACGTTGCTGTAGTCGGTGCCGAAACTGATTGTTGCAGAGCGATAATATGGAATAACTGATATAGAACGAAACAAGTTAAATTATTTAAAAAAACCTTTTTTAAATACAAGCTTTTAGTACTCGTCAATACGAATGAAACGAGCCCAAACTCGATGGGGTTGTATCGTTTTATTGTGGGGTTCCTATGGCCATCTTCCAGCTCCAGAATTAGATCAGCTCCATTTAATTGCATTGTCACGCGATTTACACATGTATGCAAAATTTTAGCTCAATTAGAAAACGCCTAACCGGGAAGTGGGTCAAATTTAACTTGCAAAATTTCATTACAGACACCAGGACAGGTGAAAGTAAATAAAAGCTTGTAACAAGTATAAAATTATAAAAAAAAAACTTTTTAAATAGAAGCTTTTAGTCAATACGAATGAAACGAGCCCAAACTCGATGGGGTTGTGTCATTTTATTGCGGAGTTCCTATGGCCACCTTTCAGCTCCAGTATTAGATCAGCTCCATATCATCATAATATTGCATTGTCACGCGATATACATATGCATGCAAAATTTCAGCGCAATCGGAATTGCAAACCGGGAAATGGGGCAAATTTAACTTGCAAGATTTCATTACAGACACCGGACAGGTGAAAGTAAATAAAAGCTTGTAAAATAGACCTTAATTGCTAAAAGGAAAGACTTTAATTGGTAAAGAAATAATTTAAATAATTTCAAAGAGACATAAACGACATAACCGTTAACCATTTTTATAAGGAATTTCGATATTTATTTCGATATTTGTACATTGATTTTCCCTACTCTTGAGATGAAACACTTGCTAAAAATTGGATTCGTATTGTGTCCTTAATCCGAGCAATATGGAATACAGATTTTATTTGTCGCTAGTATCGCTGGCATAGTAACTCAAGAGTACGGAGAAACACAATATTACTGTCGAAGCTAGTTTCAAGAGTAAGGCTACAGATCATTCACCCGTATAAGAAGCTGAAAGTAATCTGTAGGAGAGACACCAACCGCTAGCCACCAGACGAACGATTCAAAATAGCGTCTCAGGTGTGCGTGATTTATGATCTGCTCGCGTGACGTCCGCGTCAATCCGGTCTCTGATTGGCTGTTGAAACATCATAACCAGAAGGTGCGCCGCTGACTAGTCACTGCCAAGTAATTATTCAGGAAGAACCAAATGCATAAGTAACGTGGGTTAAAAAAGCGTTGAAATAGAACAAAATGCATTCCCATGTATATGTTCACACGGAGCGCTTTTGTAACACGACGTTTGTTACCGAGCAGCGTAGAGCGTAGGGTATCTTAGCGTAGCAGCGAACGTTATAAAAGCGCTAACGCCGAGATTTGAGGCCGCTTTTTAACGCTTGTGCGAATGAGGGATAAGAAACCTCGCGCACGCCGCGACCACGACCAGTGGCCGACCATATATTGAGGTATCTTTCTTGATTAGAAATAAATAAGCTACATGTGTAACAACATTTCAAAATGTGAAATAGTTATTAACATTTGCGTTTAAAAACTAGTTGAGTAAAATTAATTATTAAAACCGGAAACACCTTAAGCCGCAGCCGCGCTACCCAAGACACCCACTCAATCACAGTTTCTTTATTGTCCCGGCTCGCTATCATAAAGATGAGGCGATAAGCGTGTGAGCGCGCGATGCATTACGCGCTCGCGTGCGCGCGGCTCACGCGACGTGACGCGCGACGCAAGCCTGTGCAGCTTTCAGTGTGTCACGGTACGTTGCGCGACTATCGCACGATCTCGGGTCTTACCATGAGCATTCAAAAGAAATTTAAAACTATGAATGAATAGAGAAGGAACTATTGCAGCGTATAGCACCATCTCGCTTGTATCGCGGTTGTGATATTATTTTAAGTGGTAACAGTAGGCCGCCTCAGCTCGAGCGGCCCGCAATAAATAACATGTATACTGCCCCTTATCTCCGTTCGTGGTTTACCTTGATATACTCACATTAATAAAACAATAGAGGGAATTATAAAACACTGACGTTATTTTATAGATTATATTCTATTTTGCATTTTATGTTAACCACCTTTACATTTATTTATGTCGCAATTACAATAGACGGACGGCCTACCTGTCTGATGGTTAGTAGTAACTACTGCCAATAAAAAAATCTCCACACACAACTTCTCCGCTGTTGAAAATTCTTTATCGAATTTGGCGGGTCGAGAGTATTAAAATCTCTTTAACAATACTTAGGTAAGGTTAGATAAGTAGATTGTTAGTAAGCCTATCATAATTTTATGCTGAACATGCAACTTACTTGGTTTTGAACCGGAGCTGCACTTTTTAACAACTTTTTCATTATTTTATTGAAAATTTCAACATTTCGCACCAATTTCCAAAATCAACAACAGACAGAGTAGACTGTAGTAGTAGTTTTTTTCACCCAACATGGGGTAACAACCATAGAAAATCAACTATCAACTATACACATGGATAAGTTGAGAAATAAGAAATCGTGGTCACGAAAATTTAAACCCAGTGGAGATTACAGTTGTGTCCGAAGAGTGAAGATATAAGGCAGCGCTGCCACTGACTTCACCAATGTCTAGTGGTAATAAGATAAAGTAGCTGCTTCACTTACCTTAATTTAATGTTGGTGATAAATCAAATTCAAAGTATTTTTTATTATCAAATACTAGTTTAATAAAATCAAATACTACTCGTAGTTTAGTTTAAAATAAGCTTAGGATGTTAAATAAGCATAATGATCCATGTCATGATAAGCGATCACCATAGCCCATAGACACCTGAAAATAGATACACTCCCAAAAACTCAGACAGTGTATAATAAAAAAAATATTTCAATGTCTATTCAAGTACAGATCTATACATATATATAAAAGGAGATGTTCCCATCTATAGACGCACGCACAACCGTAACCGCTAATGGTAGAAATGTAAAATTTGGACAGTTGTTTTAATTCAAAATGCGGACGAAATTCAAGTTTGTATGGAAAAATCTTTAAATTAGCAACGATTTTGTAAAACTTGAGATTCATTAAAAATATTTCATTGAACCACGAAATGGTTTATTAGAATTTAGGGTGCAAAATAGGGGTTGAAAGTTTCTATGGAAAACATTTAAAATCTGCTCCAATTTCTACGAAATTTATTATCCGGGCTTAAATAGCCTACAAAATTATTTTTCCTACGGGAAAATATAAATTCCCACTGGAAAACAATAATAACGCAGGCGAAGCCGCGAGCGGAAAGCTAGTCAAGCTTAAAAACATACACCACATTTTCGACACAATTTGAAATTAAAATTTGGCTTGTTCATTCAAACATATCGCTAATCATTTTACTAATATTTTTATACGCACAACAGGCAAGCACAACGCTAAGGCAAAGATAGAAGCGGGCTTGACCAGCCCCCCTAGACAAATGCTACACGCTAACTTTTCCGCAATCGTTCCGTAGAAAAATGTATGGAGATGACATTAGCTGCGGAAAAAATAGCGTGAGGTTGTCACAGGCTTATGTCATTTCCATACATTTTTCTGAGGAACGTCTGCGGATAAGTAAGCGTGTGGCATTTGTCTAGGGTAGCTGGACTCCTCAACAACTGGAACTGGCTATCTTACATCTAATATTTATTATTAAAGCGCATAGTAAGGTCAAACATAAAAAATCACTGCAGAAAAAACCGGTTCTCTTCATAAATATTGAATAAAAAAATCTTTAAAAAAGATATGTTATTATTCAACGCATTCTTTAGAGGATGGTTTTTTTAATTTTTTTATAAAGGACATGTCCACTTTTTGTATGGAACGTGGAATTTTATTCTGAACCTTTTTTAACCAGTTTAAAAATTTATGACGGAAATAGAACTTTATGAGAAGGATGTTTATCCATGAATATTAAAAATATTAAGGCCTGCATTTAGGAGAAAAAAATTAAAAATGTTTTTTTTTATTGTTTCTTTAGCAGGGCCACATTTAGTTTTTTTTACTGGCAATTAAAAGGATGTCATTGTCAATATGTCAATGCCACTGTAGCTGTCGTTTTGACTTTTGTTTATTGTTTGTGTGTATGTGTGTAACCTTCCTTCCTTTCACAAAATAGTATCTTTTATTTTCTACAGCTATGCTCAGGTTCTTGATTTTACATGTGATTTAAATATTGGCTTGCTAACTGGACTAAGTTTTCACGTAATTTGAACGTACGAAGTAACCAGACCCAAGAATTGAACAACAAAATGTTATACTTCCAGGTTACAGTCGCACTCCTGATACAACTTCTCATTTTTTTTGTACCAGAGTGCTATAATTTGGAATGTCGAATGGTACCATTATATTTAAGAAAGAAGATCCTCGGGGATTGTAAAATATTCGTAAAGTAATGCCAGAGTCTGTGAAAATCACATGAGTCAATATGATTTTGCATTTTTACGGTAATATAAGTTCACTGTATTGTTTACACCAAATAATTCATGCTTGACTTACTAACAATAAAATCAAAGAACAGAAACTAATTGAATTTGAAAATATAGAAAATTCCACTGATATAGTATGTAAATACTGGACAGGTTTAACAGTCACACAATTTGTTTTATTGTTCTCTTGCTTAACTCAATTAGGTGAGGTTTTTTCAAAGCCTAAAAAGGCCTTAGGTTTATATTAAGTCAGACTATGGGCTAAGGAATCCCTTTGCAGAATTGCTTCTCGGGTATACATTTCAAAAACTCATGTTTACTTATATAAAAGTGTTATTGCTTCAAAAATCAATATGCACCTTTACATTTAGGTATAGTCCATATAAGCAGGGAAAACCTGTCCAGTAGAAATCTAACTATACGTTATACTCTTTGGGTCTGATTCAAACAGTTCCATTGTTTTATTAGAGGTTACTAAAATTGTACTTACAAAAGTCCTCTAATTACCTATTTCAAAAGAAATCTTATAACTTACACTGCTAGCTGCAGTAAGCGACCAAACAACCTGGTGGTCAATCTATTTTAAATAGGGCATTAGAAACCATCTTTGTACATATTGATGCTTAAATTCCACACTTGAATGTTCCCCAGAATGAAAATATTCAATTTTATTTTAATCAGTCTTGGAACATATTAAATTAAGCAAGCTAAGTCATATTTTGGAGAACATATTCAAGAAAATGATCTATCACATGAGACTGCTGATAAGAGAAAAAATCAAATGAAATCCATGAATTTAGGATGGGCTCCGAACCAAACTCATATAACACCACTGGCTCAATTTTGAAATGACGTACTAATGAGGGAAGATGTTGAAATTGAATAAATAAAAATTACATAATTTCTGGGTTTTATTTCATACCTGCAACCAGTTTCTATATTACAACTCTTTCACATAGTTTCCACCATTATAATTATTCAACACTTCATATTACATATTTAGTACCCATGATAAAATCGAGGGTATGTAGTCATATATAGAAGTAAATATTTACACTTTGAATTAGCATTATAGTAATCTTAGAGAATTTTGCACTTAGTTCATTATAATGACTTCATTAATTAGCATTTGTTTTGTAAAAAATCTTTTGTTATTGAAATATTAAAACTGTAGCATTCTTAAGAACAGACCAGTATATTTTATTTATGTTGATATTTCATTACTGTGAGGTAGGTGCTTATCCTAAGAGTAGGCAGAGTAAAACAGGTATCACACACTAGACACTACAGCCAGGGGCTCATCCTAACAAATGCTGCACAAACACACTGCTACAAAGTAAAGTATAGAAGTCATCTGCCACCAACCAATGCATTTATTGTGCTAGATTTCATTTTAATAGCATGGACCTATTGATTACATGTATCATTTTTTTGGTCAGAGTCAGAGATGCTTGTTTGTTACCAGCAGTGACCTGCAATGCTGCTAATTTGCAATCCAATTCAATATGTGGTCACCTGGGGGTTTATTGTCGAAGGAAAAATCTATAACGTCTGCGCTGCCTTTAATTTGACAGTCATTGCGGTAACAACACAAGATTGTGCACTTCTTAATAAAAAGTATTGTGATTGCTTAGATTATAAGCGATTACGATCATTAGAATCACAAAATTAAACGAGGCTTTTTTGACGCTGTCACTTCTGCAAGAGAAGGCAAAGGGAGCTAAGTTCATACAGCCATGTTTTTCGTAAATCTTGATAAAACATTAAAAATGTAATTTATGTGAATTTTAGTCAGAAAGTCACTCACTATCACATCGTTTGTGCGCTTTTGTTACTTATTTATTCGTTTGTGACACGTTTCAGTAACTTGTCATTGGTTTCCATACAAAAATCGCTTTGTTTTACATACTATGAAAGTCAATCATAAAATTGCTGTTTTTTTGAATTTGCAGGCCTAAAAAAACCTAAATTTTATTCTAAACCCTAGATTTTTGAGTACTCTTTACAATAATACCTGAAACATGTTGGTTAATAAATAATTATATTCTTAGCCCAAAAATGGACATGTCCTTTATTAAAACTTGGTTAAAATGTGACCCAAACATGCCTCGATTTTTAAACTAGAAACCTAATCGCTTCGTAAATATTAGGTTAAATCACATACTTTCGATTTCAATAAATAAAGTGAACAATATTCTAGGGGATGGTCTTTTTAGATTTTTCTTATTCGCCTTTATTAATTTTTTATTGAAATAATTCATCTTACGCGTAAAGGTTTGCTTGAATATTCCCCTCACTCTCACTCGCTCACTCCTATGTAATCAGTGCGGGACGATCGACGCAAGGTCATTGGGAGCACTATGCGCCTTAAGACAAGCAGGAAAACTTCTGCCTCCATAGGGCATCGAACCCCGGACCTCCGAATCAATAACCGGTGATCTCAACAACTGGACCGCGGAGGCGAGAAAACACAGATTTTTATTAGAAAGTTTATTTTTTTATTGCTTCAAAGAGTATATAGATTGGAGTTATATATGGAATAGCACGTCGGATAAATGGACACCACGGCTTTGCTGGCAAGTACACATTCTTTTATTGAAATTTTCCATTATCGTTTCCCATAAATGTGCTGGCTGAATGTCATTAATACACCGCCGAATTTCCTCCTTCAAGGCGTCGTTGGTGGCTTGTTGGTATAGACCTTTGGTTTCAAAAACCTCAAAGAAAGAAGTCACATGGCGTTAAAACACAAGATCTGGATGACCAATTCTGATTGGAAATAATGGCCAATTACACGATTTGGAAAAATTTCAATAAAAGAATGCGTATGTACTTGCCACCAAAGCTGTGGTGGTCATTTATCCGACTGTCTGAATCTGTATACTCCATGAAGCAATAAAAAATTAAACTATCTAATAAAAAATCTGTGTTTTCTAATAAAATTACATTTTGTGTAAATTAAGAGACACCCGTTATTAGACAAAACAGTCACGACTAAGTATCTGAATACAGACGGGCCCTGCGTTGCTCGCATTCAGAGGCTTCCAGCGTCGTTCGAAAGGTCATTGGTCCAAAAAGTTTTCAAATCAAAGAAGCTTAAAAATGTTGCGTTCCAATTTCAACCCACCACTTTATTGGGCACACAACGAAAATAATTTTCAAACGCCGATATTGCGCCGATAAACGACGCACACAATAAATAATGCTTGCGCGGTATTTTTGCTCCGTAAAATTTTATATTTTTAAATAAACACTTTTTTATTGTGTCCGTGCGTTGCTTGTTGTGTGTAATAAAACGTTTATTTATTTTGCTTATGTGGCGTTTTGTGTATTGTGACGGATGATGTATTATATACTGTACGGTCGAATAAACTCACTCTCACATTGTACTTAATTATTTTATTTGAACATTGCCTATCTATATGTCGTCGTATCCGACGAAAACTGCCCCAATGATTGTTAGGGCTTTTTTCTTTTATTTCATTTTTGTAATCTACGTTCCTTATTACATCGTTCACTTTGAACCTTTTCTTAAAAAACTCAGTATTTGTCTAGATATTAAAAAATATAAATAAGCCACAATTGCAAGTCCGCCTATTTTAACGTAGAAAAAAGACACTACCGCCTTAACACTATAAATAATTTATCTTTAAATTCACGTAAAGCTAAATGTATTAAATTCTCATTGCCAAATGTAAGAAAAGTGGATACCATAGTGGAAATGAATAATGAAATTGTTGAATTCATCGACTTTACTTAATTTTTGGGTATAACACTAGATTCTAGATTGCAGCGGGATCCACATATTGAGTCCTTGACTAATAGACTTCGTTCTGCAGCATATGCAGTTAAAAAAATAAGACAACTTACTGATGTTGAAACGGCAAGATTGATTTACTTTAGTTATTTTCATAGTGTCATGTCATATGGAATACTACTGTGGGGATCGGCTGCTAGTTTTCCAAATTTATCATCTAAACACAAGATACAAATATAAACTTGCCGTTCCAACATTCAGGCTTCAAAAAACTGGAGGCTCGTTTATGGGGAAATGTATAACCTTTTATAATAAGCTTCCACAAAGTGTTACCGACTTGCCTTTTCATAAGTTTAAAGCGCATGTAAAAAAGACTCTTATGAGTAAAGGATATTATAAAGTCAACGATTATTTGAATGATGCCAATGCCTGGTGTTAATTTTTCAGATAATGAATCGTGTTGTTATGTGTAACCATTTGTATAAACAAATATTATTATTTTTGGTAATAAGTAGTAAGAAGAGAACTGACACATCTAATCTTGTAATGGAAGTTGAGCTCAAACTTCTGCTGTGAGGTCAGCTTCCAATTGACGACTCTGTAATAATACAGGGAGAAAAAAATAGCCCTTGCTGGTTTTCTTGCTGGTTCTTTCCAGTACAAGGTCTCCCGCCGTAGACTTCAAACTCAAACTCAAACTCAAAAATCTTTATTCAATATAGACCTTTACAGGCACTTATTGACGTCAAAAAAAAACATAAAAATCTTCAACCAAGAATCTAATTAACTAAATTATTTAATCCTTGTATGTACACACACCCCAACCATTATTAAGATGTGTGCAAATACAAGTCAAATGAAAAAAAAAATTGACTCTATACCTGTTCGGAAATTGGGAGAGCCTTCTCGAGAAGAACAGGCAAGAAACCCGGAAGGTCTTGTATTTTTTTTTTGTCTCCTCTTTTAAAATGCCAACATTACAATATTATATTTCACAAACATTTTTTTTAATAATATAGAAATGCCTGTCGATATGAATGGAACAGTTACTCGAATGAAATTTATCCTATTAACACAAAGTGTTAACACCCTTTGAACGTCAATTATCACATTTTTTGTCAATCCTAAGCAGTTTTATCTGTCATATAATCAGACACTTTATAATATGCTTTTTTCATAAGTGCGCCCTTGATAGTGACTTTAAATTTATTCAAGTTAAGTGCTTTAATATTATTTGGGATTTTATTGTAGAAACGTACACAAAGGCCTTTGAAAGAATTATTAATTTTTTTAAGCCGAGTATTTGGTAACGCTTACATATTCTTTTACCTAGTATTTACTGAATGAATATCACTGTTTTTACAAAACGAATGTATATTTTTATGAACATATACTATATTCTCGTAAATATATTGCGACGCGACGGTCATAATACCAATTTCTTTAAGGGCCCATGGCGCGAAAAATAGCAAAAAGGCCGTTGGCGTTTTTGATATTTTACGTTAACGTTCCAGTTAACTGACCGGTAAAAAATTAATTTAAATTCTTAAATTATGTGTTTACACAATCACCGTCACCATTTTTCAAATTTACATACCATTTCGTTAAAAAATAGCATCAATTTTACTTAAAATTTAGGTTACACCCACATACCGTTCGTGATTTTTAGCTTCATTAATTAACCCTGTTATATTTTAGTTTAACAAATATATAGAACAAAGGTAAGCTAAACACTGACACCGTGGCATTTTTTTAAATTATGGTACATTGATTTTTATATGAATTTTGTAACATACATTTATCGATTTTCTTACAAATACTTGGCTCGGGCGCGTCGAAATTCAGTGTGCAATCAAGACTCGAAGTGAGAGCACGTCGCTTTGAGCTAGCTCCCGGTCACGTAATTATTTGTGTATGTATACGACGCGAAGTCCTACGGAGTAATTGGAGAAGTTGATAAATATCAATTTTATTATTTGTGGCTGCCGTACGAAAAACCTTCAAAGTTTTTACAAGCTTTTATTTATCTTTTGCATGTTCGGGTCTAATCTTGCGAGTTAAATTTGACTCACTACCCGGTTTCCGATTAAGCTGAAATTTTGCATGCATATGTATAGATATATTATGATGACGACATGGAGCTGATCTGATGTTGGAGCTGAAAGGTGGCCATAGGAATTCCGCAATAAAACGACATGGCCCCATCGAGTTTGAGCTCGTTTGATGCGTATTGACGAGAACTTTGATCCTATATGGTAACCAGGGTCTGATGCTGGATCTGGAAGGTTGTCATAGGAACTCCGCAATCAAACAATGCAACCCCATCGAGTTTAGGCTCGTTTGATTCGTATTGACGAGTACTTTGATCTTATATGGTAACCAGGGTCTGATGCTGGATCTGGAAGGTGGCCATAGGAACTCCGCAATCAAACAACGCAACCCTATCGAGTTTGGACTTGTTTGCTTCGTATTGACGAATACTTTGATCCTATATGGTAACCAGGGTCTGATGCTGGAACTGGAAGGTGGCTATAAAAACTCCGCAATCAAACAACTCAACCCCATCGAGTTTGGGCTCGTTTGATTCGTATTGACGAGTACTTTGGTCCTATGTGGTAACCAGGGTTTGATGCTGGAACTGGAAGGTGGCCATAGGAACTCCGCAATAAAACGACACAACCCCATCGAGTTTGGGCTCGTTTGAATTGTATTGACGAGCACTTTGGTCCTATATGGTGACCAGGGTCTGATGCTGGAACTGGAAGGTGGCCATAGGAACTCTGCAATAAAACGACACAACCCCATCAAGTTTGGGCTCGTTTGATTCGTATTGACGAGTACTTTGGACCTATGTGGTAACCAGGGTCTGATGCTGAAGCTGGAAGATAGCCAAAGGAACTCCGCAATAAAACGACACAATCTCATCGAGTTTGGGCTTGTTTCATTCGTATTGACGAGTACTTTGGTCCTATGTGGTAACCAGGGTCTGATACTGGAACTGGAAGCTGGTCATAGGAACTCCGCAATAAAACGACACAACCCCATCAAGTTTGGGTTTGTTTGATTCGTATTGACGAGTACTTTGGTCCTACATGGTACCCAGGGTCTGATGCTGGAGCTGGAAGATAGCCAAAGGAACTCCGCAATAAAACGACACAATCTCATCGAGTTTGGGCTTGTTTCATTCGTATTGACGAGTACTTTGGTCCTATGTGGTAACCAGGGTCTGATACTGGAACTGGAAGCTGGTCATAGGAACTCCGCAATAAAACGACACAACCCCATCAAGTTTGGGTTTGTTTGATTCGTATTGACGAGTACTTTGGTCCTATATGGTAACCAGGGTCTGATGCTGGAGCTGGAAGGTAGCCATAGGAACTCCGCAATAAAACGACACAATCCCATCGAGTTTGGGTTCGTTTGATTCGTATTGACGAGTACTTTGGTCCTATGTGTTAACCAGGGTCTGATGATGGAGCTGGAAGGAAGCCAAAGGAACTCCGCAATAAAACGACAGAACCCCGTCGAGTTTGGGCTCGTTTGATTCGTATTAACGAGTACTTTGGTCCTTTATGGTAACCAGGGTCTTATCCTGGAACTGGAAGGTGGCCATAGGAACTCCGCAATCAAACAACGCAATCCCATCGAGTTTGGGCTCGTTTGAATTGTATTGACGAGCACTTTGGTCCTATATGGTGACCAGGGTCTGATGCTGGAACTGGAAGGTGGCCATAGGAACTCTGCAATAAAACGGCACAACCCCATCAAGTTTGGGCTCGTTTGATTCGTATTGACGAGTACTTTGGACCTATGTAGTAACCAGGGTCTGATGCTGGAGCTGGAAGGTAGCCATAGGAACTCCGCAATAAAAGGACACAACCCCATTGAGTTTGGGCTCGTTTGATTCGTATTGACGAGTACTTTGGTCCTATATGGTAACCAGGGTCTGATGCTGGAGTTGGAAGGTGGCCAAAGGAACTCCGAAATAAAAAAACGCAACCCCATCGAGTTTGGGCTTGCATGATTCGTATTTAAAATGAAAAAAATGAAAATGCATTTATTACAAAAATAAATAAAACATACAATTTACAAACAGACCCGCCAAACCGCATAGCGGTTTGTTGGCAGGAAAGAAAAAGACGATCGCCAATAACCACACAAAATATCCCAACAAATAATATTACCAACGCCTACGTAGCTTAAGGTTAGCTACCTGTTTAGGAAACGTAAGGCCCTATGCAATAATCTCACTGCAGCTACTTCCCATTAATAAGTATTAATAAGAAATAACTACAGTGAGACCATTACATTAAGAAATTATTAATTAATAAATTGTGAATTATCTACAGCATCAAATTCCTAGGCACCTGCCTAAGAATTCAATGCCGCAAACAATTCACAATAAAGTTGTAAACATAAAAGTAGGTCATAATAATAGCTAAATAAGTAAAAACTTGACAGTATTTTTAATCTAATTGTAAGATTCAATGAAGTAGTTTTTAATTTTTTTCTTAAAAATATGGAATGAAACATTATCATTTAGAACATCCTTAGGGATGTCGTTCATAATACTAGGAATTAAGAACTTTTTTGTTCGACGCCCGTAGTAGTTACAAGTACGAGGCACAACAAGTTTTTTAGCTACCGCACTGCGTGTGTTACAGGTATGTATTGCTACTTGCTTATACTCACTACTCCTATATTCCTCCGATATTAACAGAAGTGACACCCTCAGATGGACTGGATGGATGGATTGACGAGTACTTTGGTCCTATATGATTTTTCTTGATGAGTACTTTGAGCCTAGCCTAGATAATATCCATACGCAACCCCATCAATTTCTTTTGTGCGACCTTCCCCAATTTAGGTGTCAAATGAAAGAGAATGAATTATAGAATATAGTATATTCTGAAAGACAATCTAATCCAAGATGGCCGCCGTCACAAATTGACAGATTATTTTTATGTACAATCCCCACAATATGGGTCTGTATATGGGGTATCAAATGAAAGTTCGTAAAATACAGTACACCATGAAAAAAACTAAAACAAGATGGCCGCTATCACAAAAGATTTTTAAAAACAAGAAAATATTCATTTCATATTTGTTTATTAATAAATTATTATATGATTGTTATATAAAATAATTTGTAGATACAACTAACAATAAAGAACTCGGTAGTCATTAAAATATTTCGTATTATTTGAGCAATTAGTTTAAAAAGTTTTTTTAAAAACAAGCTTATATGATAATGCCTTAAAAGAGGAAAATAAACTTAAATTTATTACAAGATATATTTTCTTATAAAAATATAAAAGCTTGTCCCAAGAATTAGGATAAACAATTTAACTTGATTATTATATTTATTTTTGTGTGATAAATGACGTTTTTTACAGCATTGTCATACACACATGACAATGCTGTGCAGTCCTGAAATTTAAATGCATATATGATCCTTTTTTTGAAAAACTCGAATCCGTTATAACTGCTGCCTCACGGAAACTCGGTGTCCTGAACAAGGTGCGTAGGTATTTTGCGCCGGACCAACTATGCCTGTTGTATAAAACTCAGGTTAGGTCTTGCGTGGAATATTGCTCGCACTCCGGCTCCGCTCAGTACCTCCTCGATGCGCTACACAGATTGCAGCGTCGCGCTATTCGAATAATTGGCAATGTAGAGGCAACTAACACCCTCGAGCCTCTACAACTTCGTCGTGACATCGCCTCTCTTAGCGTCTTTTACCGAATGTTCCACGGGGCATGCTCTGAGGTGCTCTTTAACCTTATCCCTTCCTCTCCATTCCTTAACAGAAACACGCGTAAGGGTCTACGGAGTCATCCTTACACTGTATCCTCCTTTTCACACCGTACCAAGAAATTCCAAGATTCCTTCTTCTTTTTTTTTATTGCTACTAAGTTGGCAAAAAAGCAAACTGCCCACCTGGTGGTAAGTGGTAACAGTCACCTATAATACATGTGGCTCCTGTGACATTCGCAGTAAAACTGCAACCCCCACAAGGGCCACAGTGTACGTTGCCAACTTGTCACTTAAGATGTAAAGTCACGGTACCCAGTAATTTCAGTGCCATATCTTACCCTTCAAACCGGAACACAGCAATGCAAGCACTGCTGCTTTGCGGCAGAAATAGATAAGACGGAGGTACCCAAGCACACGACCTTAGTACAGAGTCTCCCTCCGGTAAGTCTTCTGTCGTTCATCCCACAATTGGAATTCTCTACCTGCGCACGTGTTTCCTCCATCCTACAACATGGGTTCCTTCAAAAGAGGTGTGAAAAACATCTTTTAGGCCGGCAAGGGGCGGGCAGGTTGGATAGTGGATGTCCTCCCTCCTCTATCTGTCAACTCATTTGGACCTCTTTCACCGCTTAACATCAGGCGGGAGGAGGTCATTTGCCAGGCCCTCCATAAAAAAACTGTTTAAGTACCTTGCCCGTATTTATTTACTTGGTAAGCCTTAAATAAATAAATATTGATAATTCTAAGAAAAAAATATTCGTTTTTTATAAAATAGGTAAATCTTGCGACAAGCATTTATATTTTATTAAAAACTAGCTGTGCCGGCGAACTACGTTTCGCCATAATAAAAAATAGTTTACGACCTATTCTCAGACCTACTGAACATACACAAAAAATTTCATAAAGATCGGTCAAGCCGTTTCGGAGGAGTTCGGTAACAAACACTGTGACACGAGTATTTTATATATTAGAAGATGTATCATGTAATAAATTAAAATTTATTTTCGTCTTATTAGGGCTTTAAAATAAAATCCTAGTGTGGGGCGACGTATTTTTTTTTAATCTTTTTATTATTATTTTATATTTTATCATTTTGTAACCGAATGGCCGCCATTACGAAACTCGACCAAAGTACTCGTCATTACGAAACAAACGAGCCCAAAACTCGATGGGCTTGTGTCGTTTTATTGCGGAGTTCCTATGGCCACCTTCCAGTTCCAGCATCACAACCTGGTTACCATATAAGATCAAAGTACTCGTCAATACGAATCAAATGAGCCCAAACTCGATGGGGTTGTGTCGTTTTATTACGGAGTTCCTATGGCCACCTTCCAGCTCCAGCATCAGACCCTGGTTACCATATAGGACCAAAGTCCTCGTCATTACGAATCAAACGAGTCCAAACTCGATAGGGTTATGTCGTTTATTGTGGAGGTCCTATGGCCACCTTCCAGCTCCAGCATCAGATCCTGGTTACCATATGGACCGAAGTACTCGTCATTACGAATCAAACGAGCCCAAACTCGATAGGGTTATGTCGTTTTATTGCGGAGGTCCTATGGCCACATTCCAGCTCCAGCACCAGACCCTGGTTACCATATAGGACCAAAGTACTCGTCAATACGAATCAAACGAGCACAAACTCAATGGGGTTGTGTCGTTTTATTGCGGAGTTCCTATGGCCACCTTCCAGCTCCAGCATCAGACCCTGGTTACCATATAGAACCAAAGTCCTCGTCATTACGAATCAAACGAGCCCAAACTCGATAGGGTTATGTCATTTTATTGCGGAGGTCCTATGGCCACCTTCCAGTTCCAGCATCAGACCCTGGTTACCACATAGGACCAAAGTACTCGTCATTACGAATCAAACGAGCCCAAACTCGATAGGGTTGCGTCATTTTATTGCGGAGTTCCTATGGCCACCTTCCAACTCCAGTATCAGACCCTGGTTACCACATAGGACCAAAGTACTGGTCTATACGAATCAAACGAGCCCAAACTCGATGGGGTTGTGTCTTTTTATTGAAGAGTGCCTGTGGCCACCTTTCAGCTCCAACATCAGACCCTGGCTACCATATCAAAGTTCTCGTCAATACGAATCAAACGAGTCCAAACTCGATGGGGTTTTGTCGTTTTATTGCAGAGTTCCAATGGCCACCTTCCAGCTCCAGCATCAGATCCTGGTTAGCATATAGGATCAAAGTACTCGTCAATCCGAATCAAAGGAGCCTATACTCGATGGGGTTGCGTCGTTTTATTACGGAGTTCCTATGGCCACCGTCCAGTTCCTTCATCAGATCAGCTCTATGTTATCATAATATTACATTGTCACAATATACATATTATTATGTGCAAAATTTCAGCCCAATCGAAAACCGAGAAGTGGTCAAATCTACATACATACATACAGTGCAAGCTAAATAAAAGCTTGTAAAAATAAAAGTTGATCAAACACATCCCTGTATTTACTATAGTATAACACAGTAAATAATAAACACCTATTATATTCAAAATTAACATCTACGATATTTTGCTAGGCGGCCGTACCGTTTGCGCGACCGAGTTCGCTTGTGTGCGTGAGCGACGCACACAAACAGAGACTAGAGAAATTTACCTAAACTAGCTCGGGCTCGCGCGGATGGTGGGCCCTTAAACTTTTCTCTCAAAGTGTCTCTTATTTTAAGGTTATAAATAGCACGAATAGCCTTTTTTTGCAGCACAAAAACAGTCTGAATGTCGGCAGCATTTCCCCACAGCAAAATGCCATACGACATCACACTATGAAAATAGGCAAAGTATACAAGTCTTGCTGTATCAACATCAGTCAGCTGACGTATTTTCCATACAGCGTAGGCTGCAGAACTAAGTCTCTTCGACAATTTATCAATATGTGGGCCCCACTGAAGCTTTGAATCTAAAGTAATACCAAGAAATACTACGGTATCCACAAGGTCCACGTTTTTATGCTTTATGTTAACAGTGGTGTGAACCTCTTTAACATTGGGTAAAACAAATTTTATACATTTAGTTTTCCCTTCATTGAGGCACAAGTTATTCGCATTAAACCAGTAAACTATTCTTGAGATAGAACTATTTACATCGTCATAAATTTGCAATCGTCTTTTAATTTTAAACATAAGTGAAGTATCATCTGCAAATAATACAATCTCATGTCTGTCTTGTACAAAAGCAGGCAAGTCATTTATATATATTAAAAATAGAAAAGGACCAAGAATTGAACCCTGCGGAACTCCCATTTTAACCGAGGCGCCCTGGGACCTCTCCCCGTTGACGTCTACTTTCTGAATCCTCTCAGTCAAATAGGAGACTAGTATATCCAGAACAGTGTCGCGAAATCCATAGTAGTGTAATTTCCTGATCAGGATTTCTTTTTATTCAGCGTTTTAAATGACTTTATTAAATCATTTGCACAAATATGGGCAAATTTAAATTTATCATCACAAGTTTTAACATAATCTTTTAGAATAGATTCGGCTACAGTGGGGGAGGAATCTAAAGATTTTGTGATTGAAACTGGAATGTCAGTATAGAATTTTTCAAATTCTGTGGCTACCTCAATATCTAATGTCACTTTCTTATTTTCAATATTTAAACAAAAATTGTTATTAGTTTTTACTCTTCCGGTTTCATTATTAATAATGTTCCATGTCGTTTTAATTTTGTCACTACTATTTTTTATTTTAGAGCTTAAATAATTGGACTTTGCAAATTTACAAACTTTTTTAAATACTTTGGAATAAGTTTTTACATACAATTTAAATTGATCACTAGTATTTAATGAACGCTCATTGTAAAGTTCATAAAGTTTTATTCTGCTTTTGTGAATACCTGGTGTGGCCCATTCACTAAAAGCTAATCTACCATTGACTGATATGGTTTTTGGAACAAAGATATTTTTAAATTCACAACAAAATGTGTTAAAAAAGTTTTCATACAATTTATTTGGGTCTTCGTCATAATCGATATACTTTAAATTAATACCAAGACTTGTGAACCAATGGCGTAGCTGCTTTGACGTTCAAAAGAGATTGTAACATTCCAATTTGAATAAAAGATATTGAATTTGAATTTGAATTTGAATAACGCCGTTGTTTGATGCGAATATTGCGTCTATGCATGGGAGGGATGGGGGTGCGAACACCATTCAGCCTTTATTAATTATTTAATAATTTATACACTATTTAAAAATACAGATCGATAATTTAGGTCTTAATGGCAAATGTTATGATTTATATTTATGTTTTAAGTATCTAAAGTTGCTGACATAAACAAATATATTATTTTATGTTCACTGCTATTAGACGTGCTAATATGAAGAATAAGGCCCTTACTTCAGTTGTAGCTCTTTTCTACGGAATCGCTAAATTTCTAATGTATGGAAGAGTATGAGCCACATAAGCTCTTGTGTCTTTATTCTACGTGCAACATATTGTTTGTTTTATTTAAGTGGTTTTTGGTATTATAAATTACGTATATTTTTGTTTTTTAATTACTGATATAGATTTTTTTCAATTTTGATATGCTTCTAAGTTTCAAAAATGTATTTTTTATTTTGGCGGTATAAGTACGAAAAGGCTTTTTTCTCCGTCCATTAAAACTTTAAAAATGTCGTATTCAATATACGAAGGTAAAAGTTTAAGGATACTACCTACAAAACGATTTTAAACTAAATTATATAATTATTTACATAATTTTTAAAGTCTTACTTTTTAATATAGTTGGCTTTGTCGATTGATCTAAAATGACGTCGTTTGAGAAACTACTCAGCATATTCTTGGCCTATCTATCGTAGTGCCTCAAGAAGAAAGTCTTTGTTTTTTGTGTATTGCTAGTTTCCTTTACCCGAGAGACCGAAACGTGGTTGCTTAAAATGGGCTTCATAAAATGGCTGTTATTAAAGGGCAATAGAGAGGGCTATGCTTGGAGGTTATAAATCTATGTGATCGAATCATAAATGATGAGATCCGCAGATAAACCAAAGCCACCAGCATAGCCCTAAGAATTGCGAACCATAAGTGATAATGGGCAGGTCATATTGCCGTCAGTCCTACGAGCAATGTTGATGAGCAATGAGCAAACATAGCGTTGGTGTACGTCCTTCACAAGGGGGACCAATGATTTGATGAAGATCATAGGAAGGCGCTGAATGCTAGCAATGAAGGACCACTTGGTGTAGAAATCCTTGGAGAAAGCCTATGCCTAACAGTCTTTCAGCCGAATTGATGAATGATGAAATTAAATTGAAACTCATATTGGGATTGAAGCTGGATACATGAAATGCATGCTTATAATCGCTTGCACAATGCACAATTATTCAGCTGTTTCGATCAAGTATGGTTATGATAAAGATAAATGCATTGATTCTCAAGTACTACTAGGATGTGAACATGAAATAGTTTCTATTGCAAAAAGATGACTTCAAATGAACAACACTGAGCAGTTTTATTGGTAATATTTGTATTTTGGATTCCAATACTAAACAAGATACAACATTTTATAATTCTATTTACTTTCAAAATCAAATCAGTTTTCTAAAAAGGGATAAATGCACTTGCCTAAATTACAATTTCAACTGCCATAGTTCTCTTATTTTGTCTCAAATTCCCAATATAAATAGGCAGAAACTATTTTTTTACATACCACATCCCTGTGGTATGTAACTTCCCAGTTCTTAAGTTCTTGGCCTTCATCTCATCTGGTAATGGTAGTTAGCCAGTCGGGCTCAGAAGCCCTACCACCAACTAAACCGAGCAGAATAACTTTTGCCCCCAATTGAACCCCCGGGATCTACCGATCAACACCCGGTGGTCTCAACCACTAAACCACGGAGGCGGTTTTTGGAAGAACCTCTCAATTATAAATTACCATCTGTGATTGGAGTAACAGAATAAGATATACTGTGCAAGTTAGAGGATAATAGCTGCTGAACCAAATTTCGCGACTTGTTTGTAAAGTCAAGCCATAATGATGAAAGAATTGTACAAAAAAGTCGAGAAAGGGTGGACATACATGAAAAAAGCAAATATGTTTCCACACCAAATGAAATTATTATACTATCTCATACAGCTCATGATATAATTTTTAAAATAACAGATGTTTGCTCTACTATGTACTAAAACGTTTCAATTGCGATATTTGACTTAGTTTTCAGTCCAACTTCAAAGCTTACAATTTCGTTATGCTATGATCAGAAGTGAGTTTCCTGCTAATAGGTTCTTCTTCTGATACACGTCCCAAGCCGGGTAAAATCCGGGGTCCTGGTAAAAATTACCGTGAATAAGAGAATTTTAAAAGAAAAGCTCTTAAATTCTTGCAAGATTTTGTAAATAATAATGGTGAAACAATACAGAAAGAAATGATAGAGCCATTCACTGTTTAGAAAAATGAACGAATTACCGAATTATATGCTTCTAGCTCCAGTAATTTGGGATTTACTCTACGTTGATAGCTACCTCAATCTCATTCACCAAAGCGTTTTTATCAATAACGATAAATTCAAAAACCTCGAGTACATGTGCGATGCTGTAATTGTTCCTGAATAAATGGTGGTCGTATGGACAAGGATCTACAAGTATCAAAGAGAGCACTGACGATAGAGACAATTGATTCTTTTCTGCTATTATTGTTGGTGACAGTTAAAAAGACTAATAAATGAAACCAAAATGATATAATATTTCTGTACTTAATAATTTGAGAGGTGTTTACGATTATTTATTTTTTTATTTTCCTATTGTTGCTGTTATTTTTGCATGACTCATAACTAAGTCGATTATTTGATAGTTAACTGCTTTTTGTTTAATTTGTTGATCTTTAATTTTTTTTGAAAATGTACTTAATTATTTTTAAGCAATACACAATTAAGAGTTATTTTGTATGCCTTGATTTACAAGTTATTTTGATTTTTTAATAAAAGTGAATATATTATAATATATTATTGCATTTCAATATTCTAACGACCGTTTAATAAGAAAACAGTTTACTCAACTATTTTTAGTACGATACGATACATTATAATAATTAGGGGTTATTTGCAAAATATAAAAAAGGACACAATTGCAGTTGTGGCTTCGACATTTCCAGCGAAAAAGGACATAATGAATCTTAGTACCCAATTTAGCTCTTTACTAGTAGAAATAGAGCGAAGAATAAGGAATTAAGGGTCAAAAACTATCAAAAAATATAATATTTTTCACAATAAATAGTTCTATCCCAACAATAAGATGTCAATACATATAATTAGATCGAAAGTTTATAAATATCTTGATTAAATTTTGAAATAAACACAAAAAGGCTTCTCCTGAAAAGTAGCTATATTGTAATTACGCCCCTATTCGTGGGATACGACGATGTTATGATACTGACTCTAACATTGTTTCCCAAGGGCATCGTCTATGAACTTAATATAAAAAAGAACTTACTTTGAATGTTGAAATCTGTCGTAATCTGGAGGCACGGTTATGCCCCCGCCATTACAAGTCAAGGGACTTGCAGGGCACTCTATTATCATTTTTCGAGGCGTTTTAGGTATCATTTTTTGTACTTTCCTAGTTTTGGATTAAATAATAATAGAAAGTTAATATTTTTAGTATCAACAGAAGACTTATTCAACATACTTACTAATATAAAATATAAGTTAGTGGGTAAACGTAGATTTTATTATTCTCTAAAATAACTTGATTTCGTTTGATAATTGAAACTCATAGATTGATGCAGGGACGAAAATTAACCGCATTATAAATCAAAATAAATGTTTTTATAAACTAATCTGTGAGATTTCAGACTGTTTATATTCGACACAGCTCTGTTGAGAAGTAAGAAATGCTTACAGTGCATCGTGTACCCGCATGAGACGGCTCAGATATGGCGTCTTTTGAGCGCGACAAATAATTAGACCGCAGAGCTAGAGGCAAAGTTGGTGCAGTGGCCGTCCTTCTGAACTTCGGTTTCAGCCAATCGGCTGAATCCGAAGTTCACAAGCACTAGAATTTAAAACGGACATCACAAGGGCCGGAGTTAATTAAATTCCATAGAGTTTTGCTTGCATAGACTGCTAACGAACACACGAACACGGCTCGAAGGACCAATCAGACAAATTGACAGAAAAATGTAAGAACAACTTAAGCACATAATTTCGTGGAGGGGAAGGGGTATTAAAGGTAATACTTAAAGAAGCTTAGTCAGAAACCTTAATTAAACTAGCATCAAAATAGAATGCATTACGTGTATTGCAATTAAATACCAGTTAGAATTAAAATGAACGTAGGCAGAGTAATGACAGCTTATTAACCTTTTATAATTAGAGAAACAGCACGGACACGCAATAAAATAAATCAATGTTTACGGCGAGGAATTAATATACTAGCATTACGCTAGTAGCTATATTAATTCCTTAGTATATTGCAATGCAACAACTAGCACAATTTAATTCAACCGTGATAATCGCTTCAATACATTCAAAGTGTGGCATAGCTGACTGGCAGTGTTTCTAAATTATTTTATATGTAAGATGCGTATGAAATATTTTGAAGAAGGCTTCTAAAAACTCGAGTGCTATTGTATTATTATTTACTTTTATTGTAAAATAATACATAAATAATTTCTAACGTTCATTATCGATAGAGAGCGAAAGTTAAAGTGAAGATCGGGTGAGACGAGATGAACCAACATTACTAAAGTAAGAACAATTTCCTCCGAGCTCATCAACAGACTAGGAGCTTTGAAGCGACTTTTGGTAGATGAGGCTCTGTCGGTCGTATTTCAAGCCATCATAATTTTATCAAGGCTGACCGAAGCAAAGGAATTGGTCCTCATACGTGACATTGACCAGATCTCCTTCTCTGATATTAAGGCAAATTATTTCTTAGATTGTATTGATTTCAGATTTTTTTCTATTTAGGCATAGCGTTTTAGATGTCGCGCTCACGAGGAATAGAGACGACCTGTTTAAAATGCGTTACGCTATAAGGTCTATAACGAAGAACCTTTTCTGCACACAACGAAGCCTGATAGGTGTGGTGTACGCCCTTTAAGAACATCTATGAAGATATGTGCAAACACTCCGGCTAGTGCTGAGGTGCGCCTCCAGCACTCCCTATTCGACCTTCTCTCAAGATAAGAAAGAACGTTACAGGTTCTGGTGAAAAGTCCAGATTGCTTACGATACACGAAGCGCAGGGAATGAATTACGAACACATAGTGGTGCTATGGGGTGCATAAAACGACTTGCCGTATCCACTATGCATTGGTCGCGATATCCAGGCTCTCGGTGTCCTGTGCCTATTTTATCAGGGGCTGAAGGAGGATGACGCCATTAGACGCTTTATTGCTCTTCCAAGTATGACAACACATCAATAACACAAAAATAAAAAGGCTATCAGAAACTTAAATCGCGCAGAGATCTAGGTGCGAAACCGAAATAAAATAAGTATAGTAAGCCTTGGCCCCATAGTGTTTAAAATAAAATAATGGGTAGAATATAGGAATAATTTATTGTAATCGTATTATTACAGTTATTGAGTAAGTTAGTTAGCTTAGTATTTTTAGGTATATATAAAGAATACTCCCCTCACAACTATATAAATAAAAACGAATGTCTGTTTGTCTGCTATGTATTCCTAAACTTGATCGGATTGTGATTAACCTTTGACAGCGCCACTGAGCAAAGAATAGAATAGAATAGATTAACCTTTGGCAGAACACCTAGTTGGTGCGAGATCCATAATTTTGTATCTATTAGAAATAAGATGCAAAATATACCAGATGTATAAATAAAAGCATGAACCACGAATCTGTAAAAAAATATTATAAAATAAAAAAGTTCATTATCGATCAAAACCTATAGTGCATAATTTCATTATTGTCGTGAGGATCCTTATTTAATCAATAAAATCTGAATTTGATAAGTGTCAAATGTATGATACCTCCTTACATTTCGTAATGCTGCACATCGAACGTTACCTCTACAAAGACTTCAAACACATCACACACTTCGACCGCTGAACAGGATTCGTGTTTACAAATCCCCCGCACTTGTTTTCGACGACACCGCGATTCAGACACGCTTACGCCGCACGTTCCGCCGAACAGATCGTCGGAGTACAAAGCAAAAAGAGTCCTTTGTCTCGCAACAATAGCTGTCAGGTTCCTCTGTGAGGCAGTCTCGTCTCACACGCACAAATTACGCAGTCGAGTGGCAGGTGACAAAGGGCTGTTTACTCCGAGCCAATGTGTCGCTTCGGGAGGGCTACTTTTTAACTACATATATCCGTAGTTTTGTAACGATCTTTGTTGAGTGATCCTTGATAATCATCTGGTTTGTCACCTCTTTACTGCCCTTGTATATAAATATATTAAAAGCTCACTTTGCACGCAAGGTTCATCCTCATGTATAGCCATTGTTGTAACTTGAAAAAAATCATTTAAATGACAAAGAATAAGGCAAGTACCTTACATTGTATTCTGAATCATTCTAAAACTAATAAACCCTTTTATAGGAGATTTGTTTTAAAATGATTGTTTTCAGGTTTAATCAATATTCAGCAGCACGTTCGCCGCTCAATTTATCTCCAGATAACATTTCACAATTAATTATTACGTACGTGCTGTAACATTTGCATGTCAGGCGAATCAGAATCCAACCTTTACTTATGAATTCTGAATTCGAAGACAATATTTAGTAAACTTTGTTTTTTCCTCTTTGTTATTAAGAAGCTTTATTTACTTGCTTAAGTAGGCACTACTTCTATAAACCGATTCATACGTATGACTTTTGTGCTACCAATATAAACAATAATAATTAACCGCAAGATTTCCCAGTAAAGCGTCTAGTAGAAATAAGTAGATAATATTGATTTCAACAATAGCAGTAGTATCGATAGTAGTCGATATCTGTCTATTACCTAGGTATCACTCGTCATGACCATCAAGTTGCCTAAAAGAGACGGCGGGTTTCTTAGGAATGTTCCGCCTGATCACCTACACGAAAACTTGTTATGTTGCGTCATAGTTCAAACCATAACACGAATGAAAATAGTTTAATATTTTGCCAAGAACTCGGAGGAATAAGTTAAACTGTGTTAAATGTTGATAAATACGTTAGGTTATGTTTTGGTTTCGTTAACGAAATCGCCTTATTTTTATTGCTTTTATTACATCACAAAAATTCGAATTAGGTATTTGACAGTTTGAACAATAGACATAAATACTTATTTTTGTCCAACAATAGAAAATAAACTTCAATCTCCACACGTTGGTGAAAATAAAATCCATCGCACTCGCATAGTTAGAGCTCAGAAAACAACAAACAAACGCAAACTACAGTAATGATATCAACTGTTGACATTCTGATCAAACGTTGCATCAGTACTACCGCGCTTAGTAAATTAATCAATATATCTCTTAAAAACATTGATAACTAATAAAATATAAGCAAATCTGCCGTACACAAAGTAAGTACTATGATTCTATAACTTGTAAATGTATTATTTTCTTTGTAAAAGTGGTTAATTTGCAAAAATCTATTCTAAAAATATATCGATAAGATTCAATGAAAAGTATTTTTTTCTCGAGTTTGCGAAATTCTACAAAGATGTTGGTCATTAGGTCGTCATGTCTGTCTGTCTGTCCGTCCGTATGTCACAGCCACTTTTCTCCGAAACTATAAGAACTACACTGTTGAAACTTGGTAAGTAGATGTATTCTGTGAACCGCATTTAGATTTTCACCTAAAAATAGAAAAAACAATAAATTTTGGGAGTTCCCCATACATAGAACTGAAACTCAAAATTTTTTATACGTATGGGATATCTATGGATAGGTCTTCAAAAATCATATTGAGGTTTCTGATATAATTTTTGTCTAAACTGAATAGTTTGCGCGAGAGACACGTCCAAAGTGTGTGTCCCCGTCCCCCCCCCCCCCCGTAACTTCTAAAATAAGAGAATGATAAAACTAAAAAAAATATATGATGTACACTTAGAATAATAACGCATAGAAGGATAGTCCGGTAAAGAGCGCGATGATTAAAGTGAAGCAAAAATGACATTGATGTGTGCAGTCGCTTACGCGCGAAATACGCACACTACGATAAAAACAGTATGGAGCTGCCGGCGTAGAGAGCCATATATGGCTCACATTTAGTTGCATCAAATCATGCGCGTCGGTTGGGTTTCTATGCGTTATTATTCTAAGGATGTACATTACCATGCAAAGTTCCACCGAAAATTGGTTTAAACGAGATTAAGTAAGTAGTTTTTTTAATACGTCATAAATCCTACGGAACCCTTCATGGGCGAGTCCTACTCGCGCTCGCAGTTGCAATCCTGTAGGACTTCAGGCCGAAACCCGCCAGTTTTTTTTTCGATTTCGCTATCTCTCATAGTTTCTGACTTCTCCCTACTGACCCATTTGGATTGATCACTCTGTATAATGAATACATAAAACAATTATTACTTAAAATAATTATTTATCGTAAGTTGATTAAACTGAAGAGTTGTAATTATAATATAAACACATTATTGTGATAATTGTGCCATTCATTAGACAGATTCATCAAATCATGATGGTTTTTTCTTATTGCAGAAAGTTGGCAAACAAGCAAACTGCCCACCTGATGGTAAGTGGTAACAGTCACCTATAATACATGTGGCTCTTGTGGGATTCGCAGTAAAATTGCAACCCCCACAAGAACCACAGTGTACGTTGCCAACTTCTGACACAAGATGTAAAGTCACAGTACCCAGTAATTTCACTGCCATATCTTACCTTACCCTTCAAACCGGAACACAGCAATGCAAGCACTGCTGCTTTGCGGCAGAAATAGGTAAGACGGAGGTACCTAAGCAGACGACCCTGGTACAGAGTCTACCTCCTATAATATAAACTCATTATTGTGATAATTGTGCCATTCATTAGACAGATTCATCAAATCATGATGGTGTCTGTCATAAAATAATATAAGACTTGTTTGTTAGCATTCTCAAATACTTTAATATAATTATTGTGATCTCATCTCAATAAATTACGGAAGGGAAATTTTATTATATATTTAGATTTTATAAAGTTACTAAAATAATTGATCTATCTGTAAAAGTGAATTCTAGGAAGCCTTACATCGTTAAAATTTTATTAGTTACCTACACTCTATGATTTTAATGGCCTTATTCATAAAAATATTTAAGCAATGTTTAAGTTAAATAATGTCGCTGTCACTTTCAATCTCATTACAAAAGAAAGGACATCAAAAGAGACAGCAACATTTCTTAACTTAAACATTGCTTAAATATTTTTATGAATAAGGCCATAATTGTTTGCTCGTTGTCTAATCTTAACACTGGATTGAGAATAAAGTTTATTTTATTCATATGTTTTTTTTTGTTATAAACTACCTATATTAAGTACAATTACACTCGATTAAGTTACTAACAGATTATTTTGAACGGAAAAGCGAAAATCATCCTGATTTACTCAATCAAAGGTCGGATCGATGGGAATCTGGTCGGATCCGGCCGGACTGAAAATGACGCCGGATTGCAATCCCTAAGTGTGGGCGAATAACTGATATACGCCAAAGAATTGAGATGGATATTAAA
The DNA here is from genome assembly GCA_963935595.1 of Schoenobius gigantellus. Taxonomy (NCBI): domain Eukaryota; kingdom Metazoa; phylum Arthropoda; class Insecta; order Lepidoptera; family Crambidae; genus Schoenobius; species Schoenobius gigantellus. The sequence goes on along the minus strand of OZ012542.1, from coordinate 46,996,701 downwards.
GAAAGTCTTAGACAGTCTAGACAGATGTGCATTATGTAACATTTTAATAACAAAACTATCAAGTAAGCTGTCTACAAAATCATGTTGCATGATTAGAAAATAAAGTAATTTAAGACTTAAGTTTGTTATAATTTGTGAAGACACAAAGTAAAGAGAGAAAAAAATAAGTATGCTTGCTGAGTTTTGATCTCAAGTATTACAATCTTAATGTATGTTATCTTATGTTATCTCTCAATGTATGTTAATAGAGATCGAAACTTTCACGCAAAACTATAATTTAAGCAGAAATGAGAACTAATCGGAAATACTTTCAGCGTAGGTACGTCACAAAGCATCATGAAGATCCCCAAGCAATCCTTTAACGCCGAGTCAACCAAAGTCCGTCGGTCAATACGCACACTTTGCCTTCACCTAGACGGTCCGTTTGTAACCCGCGGGATCACTGTAAGATAAAGGTCCCAAGGCTGGCTTCCCGAAGAGGAGTCGACCCGGACGACTTTTGAAGTGTAACTGCGACGAGAAAGCAATCAAATAAACCCATTGCTATCTGATTTTACTAGGCCGGATGAAAAGGTGGAACGGACACAGCATAGGTATACTTTTGCTTTGAGTAATTTCTTATTTGTCATCTACATACAAGGCGGCCCACGGCGATGCTACATGCAGGGAAAGTATCTTAAGAGGATTGTGAAGCTGTAAATTTTCATACAAAAAGCGATAACGATTTTCTCCCTCTTTACATATTCCAATTTTCATAATTTTTGGAAATGTTGTAAATATAATAAAGATTTAGGTTTGTACGTTTCGATTTTGAAGTAATATTGCTCAGAATATAAATTATTAACATCAAAATATCCATATTTTAGACTTAAAAACTACCTCGAGCATTTTTATCTTTTTTGATTAAATTATATTGAATTCTAAAAAAAGCAAAACGTACAAACATAGATTAGGGTCAATTGAATCTAAAGAGACCTAATTTTGTAAAGATTTAGGGGGGGGGGGGGGGGGGAAACAGTTATTGCCCGAAACAATATTTCAATAAGAAATGTGCCTCGGACTGAAAGTCTAGTGCCTACATTTCTTATTAACTCTAAGCGTGTAACTCTAAGCGGTGTGCAACAAACTGCATTTATGAAAGTCCATACTCGAGCCATGAATTGGCACTTCACAGTCCTCTTAAATACTGTAGATAGAAAATTTTACCGATACCATTTTGTTTTTATAACAACCCGAACTGCATTCACATTTTTTCAAATAATCGCCTGTCTGAAACGGGAATCGAACCCGGTAAAATAAAATAAAGCATCCTGAATTTGTATGACGCAGATTAATAAAGGAAATCACAGGGAACAAAAATTTACTAAGGAGATTAATCTCTTTAATAAATTTAATATTACTTCTAAAACTTGAGGATGACAAAACATCAAAACCAATTCGCAATTTACTTTAGCTGGCACTTGAATTTATGTCACAATGAGAATGCAGATGAGAAGTTTTTCAATATTTCATTTCTCAAAATTGAGAAATTGACGCGCCCCTGCTTACGTTTTCAATATTATGTGTTGCAAAGCCGACCAATTATTTTTTACTTTTTAGTGTATTTTTTGTTTAATACTTAATTGCTAAAAATATTTTTTTTTTATGTAAAACGTGGTTTTTAATTTTCACTTAAAACAAAATATTTCCATTTATTCATTATTTTCCATTATTTCTCCACTAGTATTATTGACGAAATCAATATTTTTATTGGGCATTCCATAAGACAGTTTTCTAGATAAACATTAGCATTGTAAAATTTGTTACTTATTTCGAAAAAATATATGAGATAAAAATGATGGACCGTAATTGACAAATCTTGTATATTAAATCAATACAAAAAAATCACATCAGGCAACATTCGAATCTACATCTTCAACATACCGTGTAAGAAATATAATACCTTACCATTGCAAGCTCCGATGATTTCCTGAATTTCACCAGAATTTCAAGGAACCGATAAAGTGCTTACCTGAAACAGACAAAAAGAAATATTAAGTTTGCTCCACCTCAATTGATTATAGTATAGAGTTCGTCGAAATGAAATCCGATTCTATCATTGATTTTTTTATTCTATCACAGATTCACAAAATAAGTATTCGGCGCACGAGCTAACGGCAGCGGCGTTCGTAAGGCTTTGCAAAATTTTTTACCTCCAACGAAATGAATATCAAACAGACGGAATGCGTTATTTAAAACTGATATTGTGATAAAAAGACTATAAATCCGTTTTAAAATTGACGCGAATGCGAGAACGGAATGAAACAGCCAATTTGATGGATTAGCAATATTGCTAATGGAAACGCCTTCGTGAAATTCGTATATTGATGTATTGTGCGCGTGTTTTGTTACGTTTTCGAAACGATTTAGTATGTATATCGCTTACATTTATTCAGGCCTGGGTTTGTTTTCAATTTTATCTCGCACTCTCACACATTTAGCATAATGGAAATTGAAAGAAATTGAACTTTGTAAATAGCCTTTTTCAAACAAACAAAGCATAATGTTTAAATCTTGACAATCCTCTTTTTTTTGTTATTTGTTTGTGAGTATGGATGTTTGTTACTCTTTTACGCAAAAACGACTGAATGGATTTGGATAAATCTTTGTAGGTAGACGGATTACGACAGGGATTAACATATAGGCTACTTATTATCCGAAAAAGTAAGTAGTTCCCGCGGGAAAGTAGATTTACAGTTTTATCTTTGAAGTTTCATGGCGAAACATAGTTCGCGGGCACAGTTATAAAATGTTGATTATTATATAGTATAATATAAAATACTTATTATTACTTATGTAAGTTACTTTGTTTGTTTCATTTACAAAGGTAACTACGAGTAATTTACGTTAAAAAATATTCAACACATTAATATTTATTTGAAAGTTTAATTGCCCTCTTATACGATAAGATCACTTTTTCTTCGTAGTCATAGCTACAAAACTTTCTATAGATCTCTAAAACTGTTTTTTATTAAAGCTTGCTAGCTGTGTCCGCGAACTTCTTTTCTCCTCAATTGGGTTTTACACTGTAGTTAGTTTTACCCCCTACTTTATTTTGGTGGTTCTTGAGAATGCCTAGATATTTCAATTCTGGCTGCTTCTTTCAACTTGACTTTGTATCTGAATCAATACATAATTTGAAAGAATTTGTAGTATTACTGTGTTTATTTAAGCAACATTATGAGTTGTGGTGTGTATTTATCAATATTAGAAATAAAATTCTTATTAATAAAGGAAGACTGATCAAAAAACTGAAGATCATAAACCAGAGGCGTAATTTTATAACATAAAGGTGGAACTAGGGCGTAATTTCATAACTTATCAGTGGATATTGCAAGAAGTTTCGACCTGAAGGCCAATTCAGCTAATGAGCCACCGCTGAACCCTCAGAACAATACTTTAATTATTCTTCTGAGGCTGAACCGAAGCTAGCTGATGCGTTCGACTAATCAGAACACCACATTATTACGTCATCAAACAGTTAAAATCTTAGAGCATTTAGCCTATGGAGAACACTGAACAGAGTGATTTTTGGCATTTTTTTTATCAAGTGAAATATTATTAATCATATAGTTAAAGCTTTGTGTTGTAATTTCTTGATGGAACTCCATGGTATCTTGTTATTAAAACGCTAATTTCGCAAGTCCCACTTGAATCTTTATTATATTTAAGTTATTGCGACCGGTTTCAATACATCCTGGATTGGATGTATCGAAATTTCGATACATCCTGGATTGGATGTATCATTCATTGGATGTATCGAAACCGGTCGCAATAACTTAAATATAATAAAGTTTCAAGTGGAACTTGTGAAATTAATGTTTTAATAACAAGATTATTAATCATGTTTCTGTCTTTATGAGTATTTAGATAAAATGTTCACAATCACATCTGTGTGTGTTATATTTGTGGCGGTAGAGTAAATCGTCAGGGGCGTCAGTGGCGCTGTGGACTCGGCGCTTGCCTTCCAATCGGGGGGTCAGAGTTCGAGACCCGCCATGTACCAATGTGTTTTTCGTTTCGAATTTCATATGTACATTTGTCTGACGCTCCTACGGTGAAGGAAAACATCGTGAGGCAACCTGCATACATCTGCGAAGAAATTCAATGATGTATGTGAAGTCGACCAATCCGCACTGGGTCAGCGTGGTTGACTAAGGCCTAATCACCCTAACATAGGGTAGGCTCGAACCCCTCGGTGGGGGACGTACATGAGCTGTGATGATGATGATGAGAGTAAATCGAAATTGCTCGAAAACAGGAAAGTATCGCCTTAGTTGGCAGTGGCGAAATTTCGGTCTACAATACTATAGCATAGCGCCTTAAGTTGGCAGTGGCGTAATTTGGATCTACATACTAAGTATAGCATATTATATTTTTTTATACAACTGATTTGACAAATATGCAGGCTGCCAGCTGATGGTAAGTAGCTACAGTATCCTTTAATGCAAATGTATTTCTGTAAGACTTATAAATTTACAACCCCTACAAGGACTCCAATTTACGTTGCCAACTTGTAACATAAGATGTCCAGTCACAGTACCCAGTAATTTCACTGCCTGCCCTACCCTACAAACCGGAACACAGCAATGCAAGCACCGCTGCTTGGCGACAGAAATGGGTATGATAGAAGTACCCATGTAGGCCACTCTGGTATAGAGTCTTCCTGTCAGCCCCCTTAGACAAAAGCCGCACGCTTGTTTTTCCGCAGTAGTTCTGCGGAAAAAATGTATGTAAATGACATTAGCCCGTGACAACCTCACGCTATTTCTTCCGCTTAGCTGTGTCATCTCCATACATTTTTTCTGCGGAACGACTGCGGAAAAATAAGTGTGTTTCTTTTGTCTAAGGGGTCTGTTCATATTGTTTTTATCGAAAATTTTGTTTCTTTATAACTATTATGCAATATGTTAAAGTGATAAAATGTTTTTCGCGGGTAGTTTAAAACCTTTTTTTTTATAGCAGGTAATACAATTATTCCACGTGGTAAAGGATTTAGAAGTCATTGTCCTTTTGACACTGTTTATTTATTCTTTATGTACATATTATAAGTACAAAGGCGGACTTAATGCCTGTGGCATTTTCTTCCAGTCAACCTTAGAGTGGTGCAGAAAAGGGTAATGCGGTAGATGTACCGAGAAATGGAACAGCTAATTGAAAATATGATATTACATGCATATAACATAAAATTCTACTACACAAATAAAATAATTAAAATAAACTAATATATATCTAAAATGCCTACGACCAACGAGATAATTGCAATGTTTGTCAATGCCTAAAAAAAAATCAGTTCTGTTGTTCAAAATGCCTTCGCAATTTATTTTTGAAGCTAAGCTTGCTTGGGGCGTTTCTTACCTCTAGAAGGAGGGCGTTCCATAAAAGAATAGATTGGACAAAAAAGGATGAGTGAACAATATCAGAGCGATGAGGAGGAACTATGACAATACCATTGAAGGCAGAACGAAGGGTTTTGTTATGAGAGGTACATAAGTTCTGAAAATGTGTCTTGAGGTAGGAGGGTGTGTTAGGGTTAAAAAGTAAGGAGTATAAAGTCATTAAGGCTCTCATGTGCCTACGCTGCCGAATAGGTAACCATTCTAAGTGCATTCGGAACGCCGAAACATGATCATATTTTCTTAAATTAAAGACGAATCGAATGCAGTTATTTAGAAGTCGGTCAAGTTTGTTGAGTAGATCTGTATTCAGGTCAAAATAGCACACATCACCATAGTCTATTATAGGAAAAATTAAAGACTGTACAAGCATAAGGTACAAGGTAGAAAGTTTTTCAGTCGGTAGAGAGATCTCAGAGTTCCAGTAGCCCTCTGACAAACGCTTGTTACCTGAGGTTGCCAGTTGAGCGTTGAATCTATATCCAACCCCAAGTCCTTGACACTGTTGCTCAAAGGGATAACTTCACCATCAAAAATTACGGAATGAAGGTTCTGATGCTCCAGTCTAGACATGAACCTGGAACTGCCTACCATTATCGCCTGGCATTTATTTGGGTTAACGCGGACTATAAATCGCGCGGACCAATCCTTAATACTTTCGAGATCTTGATTGATTATTGCAATGGCATCATTAATACTATCAACATCTGCTTGAGTATAAAGTTGCAAATCGTCAGCATACAGGTGATACGCACAGCGAATATGATGGGTGATAAAGTTTATAAAAACTGAAAAAAGAAGTGGAGATAGAATGCCACCTTGAGGAACGCCAGAGTCAAGATTACGCCATGAGGAAGACAACTCTTCCCAAATGACCGAGTGCTGTCGTCCTCGAAGATATGAAGAGAACCACTCAATTACCTTGGGTGAGACCTTTAAATAAGATAACATTGATAACAAAATATAATGGTGAACAGTGTTAAACGCATTCGTGAAATCAACAAGAATGAGTAAGGTAATCTTTCTGTCTTCAATTGCAGCCCTAATGTCCCCGGTCACCTTGAGGAGAGCAGAAGAAGTACTGTGACCAGGTCTAAAGCCGGACTGAAAATGACTTAAAAGTAGGTTTCTGTGGATAAATGAGGAAAATTGCTTATGCAAACAAGCCTCGAGCACTTTGGATAGATAAGGAAGGATAGAAATGGGGCGAAATTAATTGAGGACAGTTGGGTTAGGAACTTTAGGAAGAGGGCGAACAAAGGCTTTCCGCCAAAGGGTGGGGAATGTTGCAGAATCAAGGGAAAAATTTACGATTTCAGTGATCGCAGGAAGGGAGTGCTCGAGGATGGATATAATCATTTGATCAACAGCATTAGATTTTATTGATATGATTACCTTTTTAATCTCATCCGATGACATTGGTGAAAAGTCGAAAGGAGCGATGTTTAGCATTGGAAGCCCAGCTATATACGCCGTGGTATTTTCAGTATTAAGGCTTTGATGATAAGCATTATCGGCAAAATGACAATTTAGATCATCCAAAGAAATAGAGTTAGGAAGGTCAGAGTGGCGAGTTTTGCCTATACATAGGGTTCCTAGGAACTTCCAGATGGAGGCAGACGTAGAAGATGAGATATTGTCAAGTATGTGGCGGCGTTTAGCATTACGTATCACCTGGTTACACCGATTCCTTGCACTGTTGACGTTTTGACACAATTGGGATGATAACAGAATTCTAATTTTAACGTCTCGTCATTAAATATTAAAATACCGTGGAAAAAGATGCAATCCTGTGAAATTAGAATTAAAATCGGCTTAGAAATACATTAGATACAAGCATTTTAAGTTGTTAATTTGAAGGCGATTAGACAGAGAGATCCGACATCAACCGTGACGCCATTGTTGAGTACGGCCATATAAACTCCTTGTAAATTGCCGTTTTGCTAGAAAGAGATGGAGAAAAATCTTTAATACCTTATATCTTGGTTGTTTTTAAAGTTATTCGAAAACCGATTTTTTCTTTCTGTTAATTATATGAATGAGCTTCTATTAAAGCAAAAATTTTTTTTTTGTCATCTAGCCTATTGTCCATATGAACCTGAACGATCTGTTGCCACTCTTTTACTGTACCCGCTAAGGGAGCTTACTGCAATACTACCTCCACGAAGATATGGAAAACTCAAATATAACCATACACCAATAAGTCTGATCAGCATCGCTAAATATTGGAGCAGAAGTTCAGAAGGGATTGAGAAAAATGTATTTCACGTGAAAGCCGTAGTTCGCTCATTAGCCGCGACTGTTCTCTTGTTTCGCAGACCTTAGGTAACCTAAGTTCTGCTAATAAACGAGTCCAAATAACAACTCCAAACGTGCAACTCGATACTATTTATTGGTTTAATTTTGCGCGCAAACTTCACAACTCATATTTCTGAAGCATAATTATGAACTAATGCCACCCGGGGCCTTGGGGGCAAACTTTGTTTTCGCACGTTGCTCCAAAAGTTACAATTTGAGTAATTGGAACGGTTTGGTGTAATAATTTAATTGATTGATCAAAGAGAAATCTTACGGGACACGCAATTAAGGCGTTGAATTAAATTGAAACAAAGCTGTTGTGTTTTTCACTTTCAATATTAATTTAGCGTTTTTCAAGGTGAAATTAGCCAGGCTTTGGAGCTTGAAGTATCATTTTAATTATAAAAAATAATTTATTATTTATTACTATTTTGGGTTTTCAGAATAAATTAATATGTCTAAAAAGATAATTAGTAACCAGACAAAAGCAAATCAAGGAATTTGATTTACCAATATTAGACACAAAAATCGTTAGTTACTTAGAATGATAAATTAAGCGAACTTAAATCTGTAATTGACGGACTCGAATCAATGTACCTACTGTAATTGACGAAGTCGAATCAATGAAGATTACTCTGGATGCTAAGCTGAATCTAGATACAACGAATAGCTAAGGCATTTAAAATGCATTGTTTTGTTATTCATCAATTAATTATTATTCATTTCTAAAAAAACAAATACTCATAATTATTAGTAATAATGGAAACTTAAACGTACTGTTCCCATTTCAGAAAGGACCCCAAAATACCAATTAGAAACATTTGACTCTGCGAAACAAGGTAAAATATCTTGATTTTCGAAATCATTGCTAATGTTTGTATCTGTGTGAAACAATTAGATAAATAGAGAGCATACATTTTATTTAGAAAATATTTTTTTATTTTGAAAAAAGAAGAAATTTGATTAGGAAAGATCTCTGTGGCCTAATAAAAATTGAGAATGGATCTCATTTTTCAACATTTAGTTCATTCACCATACCACATTGTTATTTTTTTGGGCCCAAACTCTTCTTGTGCCGGGTAACTGTTGACATTTCACAAAGTGTTAAGCGATGTCACTGTCCTGGTATTACTATTAGCATGATATTTAAGTTAGCAACTTCTTCTTATTCATTTATTCATGTAAATCTTCATTATTCATAATGTCAACATCAAACATCAAAAGATATTTAGATAAGGGTTCAAGCGACAGGATAAAAACTGCGTCAGATATTCGATTTGTGAAACATACCATTCAAAAACTACATCCATTGCTGCCGAGGTGGGCTGCCTAATACTCAACCCTTGCGTGCGCTGAGAACTTTATCTCTTGCAAATAGCTCGGACATTTGTCGCCGGGGCCCCATCGACCAGGAACGACGTGCAAATGGTAGCAAAATCACATTTATACGTTGTCATCAAAACAGACCAGGGTTGGCTTCGACAAAGTAGTTTAGAACCTTTTCTTGAAAGCATTTGTGTGGATAGCCTTTTTTTGTGTGACGTCGTTTGCAAAGTTGAATTGATAGTATGTATGCAAATGGGCCTAGTTTAAGTAAAATTAGACTAGGTATCTTTGTATTATTTTAGTATAGCAGCATTGCGATGGATGGATCCTGAAGACTTGATTGTAACTTGGAAGTATAAGTATTGTTGTATAATAAGCGCCGTAAGAATTCTTTGTCGGGATTCAGTGGTGAATTGGTTTTTAAATTTGAATCAGAAGGTCATATTGTTTGTTAGGATATAGAAACCTATTCAAATTATTTTCTTTAGACTATTTATTTAAGTGAGAGTTACTGTTTTTAACTAATACATATCACACAAAAATAGTACTACATCTTATACTTATGACAGCATAAATATTTTACAAGCGACTCGTATAGATTTCCTTGTAGATAGTGAAAGCTAGCAACTCATTTGTTCATTTTGACGGATTATTGCCTGTGGTTAACCTATATAGTTCACCTAAGTGTACTACAAGAAAAAGAAATATCCCTTGGTTCACTAGTAGGTCCATAAGCATTTCTAACATAAATTATGCTAATTGCTGACGTGCACGATTTGTAGATTGTGAGTTGTGACATCAAAATTAATACTGAAAAAATTGAATAAGAAGAGATTCAGCAGTTAACATTTAAAACTACAGTTCGCTTCCACCCTTCGTACTTTACAGTAGGCACTACAATCTCGGCTTTTACGCCCTAAGCCCTAACTCAAATATCGTGGAAGCTCTCTACTTTGTTCCGCCGGTCACATAATATTCCAGGGAATCTACATAATTTATGGTAGCTCCTTTGTTTTCTCACCTGAAAAACTAGTTTTATTTATAGAGCCAAGTCGGCCAGTAATAAAACTGGGCAGTGTAGCGTCGCGCTCCTTTGCACCCGAAGTGGTGCGTTCCCGAATTCCGCATGGAGAGCTTACACAGAAATCACGGAATCAAATGCTGCATATTGTAAGAAGCTTACATAATACGTTATGTATGTTTTTTTTAAAGAGAAAAAGGTTTCATAACAATGTTTTTAAAAAGATTATTTAAGAATTTCCTTCAGATTATTTAAAAGTTAGAATCCTCATTATAAGAATTTCATGTAAAAGTTATCTTTAATAGTTTTTTTACTATTTTATTATCAGAAGTTTATTGTAAAAATAAAAGGTTAGTTGGTTGTAAAAGTTAATAGTTTTTTAAGTTTTAATATTTTACATACTCATAGGGTATTATAGATATTACATATCTTGAACAAGTGAAATAAATTAACCATCAGTACTTTTAGTATTATGTAGTTAAAAAGAAACAAATTTAAAACTTCTATTTCACTCCTGAACGGGTGGAAACTCAGAAACAAGATTTTACAAGTTTCTACATTAAATACTGGGTCAAGAAAAAGTTATTTCTTATTAGGTTTCAGAAGCAATTAAGTGGAAGTTTGAGTAATAATAAAAATAAGTGTAGCCGTTTCTTCTCTCAGAGGAATAACACTTAGAGCGATAGCACACAGTGTATTTTAAGCGCGCAGACGACGCGCGTTTGCGGCGCCGTAGATGCTGATTGATGCGTTTGTATCATCAATACAATAAACGCACGAACCAATGCAAACGCGTGTACATACGAGTAGAACATACGGCGGAGGAGGAGTAGAGGGACGCGCGCTCATGCCACCGCATCTTTACAAGTGAAGAAGAGGATTCTCTAATTAATACGCGGAAGCTACGAGCGACTACAGGACGTATGTATGGCTGTAACTGCACGTATACGCGCAGTAGAGGCACATTTCACGACTGCCCCGTGTGTATAGGTTACAAGGTTGCGTTCTTATCTCGTTTGAAGCGCGTATACACGCGTAGCCTGCGCGTCGTCTGCGCTTTAAAAATACGCCGTGTGCTATCGCTCTTAGGTGTGACAATAATCACAAATAAAAGAAATACATAATAACAGCACTTTTTCTGGTTTAACTACGTTCTTAAAATCAGAGCAAAGTATTTATAGCATGCAACCACACGATTGGTGGCAGTCGGTAGCGCGACCCGCTCTCAGCTTTTTCCCTTACAATTGAACGAAGTCGGGCGCAGATAAGAGCCTGGGCTCAACCCTCGTCACGCCTTTGTCTCTGTGTTTGTTTGTATTTTTTAGCCACCCTCTAATCTGAGAACTGATTGTCCGGGCTCGAAAGAGCCGCCCGTCTGTTAGCGCTTGCTACGAGCGACGTCGTCGGTGGCAAATTAAAATGGCCTCCTGACTTGCCATCGGATATGATGCGTTCAAACTCTCTCTATATTTTTTTGCCAGCTCTGTTACAGCTTTTTTTAAAATTCACAACAGGAAAGGTTTTGGGCATTATTTTATCTGATAAAAAGTGTCGAAAAGACCGAAAACTGCTGCTGTATTAGGTCGTATCAACGGTCAGATTCTGCTAGATAAGTAAATTTAGAGAAATCGACGTTTTAGCTTGTAACTGTTAGAATTCAGATCAGATAGTGGTAGCCGGGTGGACTCAGAAGTCCAACTACCATCAAACAAACTGAACGGGAAACATTTCGGTTAAAATCCCCATGCAGGCTTAAAAGCAGGCGATTTTAATTATTGATTGATGCTACCAGATCCATATATATAAACGCAAAACCAAAATCATTGTTTATTCAAATTTCGTTTTGTTATGTTTGACGATTTATAGCGTGAGTTTTATTCTGTTTTCTTGCAACATAGCTGGCAAGAAAAAATAGGGCCGACCATGCTAACGTAAACTAAAGTTAGATGCTCGCAACGTTGCTGCCCGAAGACACCATGTTGCCAGGGCAATGAGCTCAAGCGGACACACTTACGAACAGTAACGTAGCATTATTTAAACACGATTATTTGAGGAGTAAGAACTTTCTCAATTAGATAGACTCCTCTCGTTAAGTAATCAAATCTAGTAAAAGATGTAAGAGTACTGAGGGAGAAATTAAGAAAATAATGAAATTTTATCGTAATCTATGTTACTACTATACACGGTTATTTTTTTACCACCCTGGAAAATTTTAGGGACGCTTCAGGACACATCCATTATTATAAAAAAAATTTAAAAAATCATTTTTGGATATTTTTTGGATATTTTTGAAAATTTATATAAAATTAAGTAAGTGAGTTATTTTTTAATCATATTTAAAACATTCCAATACCATGATAAAAAATAACCGTGTATAAAGTTTAGATTATATATATTTTATAACAAAGACGAAGTCGCGAGGAAAACGCTTACTCCAATTGATTTCTTCCAAAAATATTGACAACTGACACGGCATTGAGAGCAATACTTCCGCCAAACACGCGCGCGCACACACACCAATAAAAAACCAGGAAATACCGTTGAAACTCGATGAAAGCCTCGTCCTTTGATCCGAACAAATTGGTACAAGCAATTACACGAACAAAACAGCAATCCTGTCTTATTTAGAGCTGTAGTTGGTTCCAAATCATATTGTATAACGGCGTTCACGATAAAAACAATATTTTTTCCAATACCAGTAGGTAATTGTCCAATTCCATAAAAGGAACATGAGTGATTGAATTTATGGCTGTCACGCTGTAATGGCGGTGCACGGAGCGAGTTGCTTGTTTCAATGAAATAAATTACATTTCAATTTTGGATGTCCTCGTCTGCCTGTATGTATTACATTTCGGTTATGTTTATACACTGTCGCGTGTGTAGTTTCAATGTAATCATAATTATTTTAATCAACTTTCACTTTAAGACTGAAATCACTCACTGTATCCTATCGTTTGGCACCATAAAATGAGTACTGTAATCGTCAATGTTTACAGAAGAAGTAAAACATTAATTATATTTATTTACCCGGCCAGGTTCCAAGTATGTTAACTCTGAGTTTCACAAACATTAAGTTTCATCAAAATTAATAATTTTTACCAAAATTTTGTGCAAAGAAGCAACAAACGTACACAAAAACATTCACGTTTTCGATTTAGAATACTGAATCAGTAAGTGATTTTCACCAAAATACATCAAATCTTAATTTACACCATACTTTTTTGCTTTTTTCAGCTAAAGAAACTGAAAAAGAGCAAAATGAAAGCGAAAATGGTACTGGCAGCGCTGTAGTCTCATCGACACTTAAAACTGAGGGTGCCTGACTTACATAATAACGTGCCGAGATAAGATTCGAGGCATGATTTAACAAGCCATTGATAATTCAAAACTGGACCTAACAACATGGTAATTGCGAAGTAATTAATGGAACTTACTTGGTGTACCTTAGGGCAGCGTGATGGTTCTAATGCTGCTGAATTATTAAACCATTTAATTAGTAATTATAATAATTTTGTAGTATGCATTCTGAATATGACCATGCACGCCAGGCAGGCATTCAACTCAAACTCAAAATTTATTTTTCAATATTGACCTTTACATGGACTTATTGATGTCAAACAAAATTCAAGATTCCAATTAACCAAAAATCTAATTGAAAATGTAATAAACTAAGGTAAACAATGTATATTATTTAAACCTTGTATGTGTTATAGATATTATAGATGTTTGCAAATACAAGTAAAATGAAAAAAATTGACTCTACATTCTGTGCGGAGATTGGAAGAGCCTTCAAGAGAAGAACAGGTAAGAAACTCGGAAGATCAATTTTTTGTATCCTCTTTTAAATTACCAACATTACAATAATAGTATTTCAGAAACATACCTTTGGGTTTTGTAAAAATATTATATAGAAATTTTTGCAATTTTTGGTCATACCAAGCAGATTTGTCCGTCATTAATCAGACGAAGCTAAAAACCTTAAAATTGGTTAGAAGTTTACTGTAGAAGCGTACACAAAACACAGTACACATTCGTAAGTAAAAGTACCTCACACCAATGAATATAGGGCGAGCTTTCCTTTGAACCCGTTGTTGGTATAAAAAATAGCATATCTTTTGTGTTCAAGAGACATAAAATTCATAGGGGTTAAAAAAACAATATTTACCTAGAACCTACTGGCTAGCGTATTTTTTAAAGAGATGAGAAATTTTCGATATTTTAGCCCCAAATGTAATAAAATGACATAAACCTCGTATTATAGCGTCGATGGCGTAGTGCGTAAGGCCGTCGCCTTCGAATCGGGAGGGTAGCGGTTCGAACCCCGCCACGTATCAATGTGATTTCAAATTTTAACCTCATATGTATATTTATTCGACGCTTTTACGGTGAAGGAAAACACCATGAGAAAACCTGCACACACCTGTGAAAAAAGAATTTCTTTACAGGTTGTGTGTGAAGTCGATCAACCCGCACTTGTCCAATACTCATGTCCATCATCATCACAGCCCATATACGTCCCCACCGAGGGGCTCGAGCCTACCCTATATTAGGGTGATTAGGCCTTAGTCAACCACGCTGGCCCAGTGCGGATTGGTCGACTTCACATACATCATTGAATTTCTTCGCAGATGTATGCTGGTTGCCTCACGATGTTTTCCTTCACCGTAGGAGCGTCAGACAAATGTACATATGAAATTCGAAACGAAAAACACATTGGTACATGGCGGGTCTCGAACCCCGACCCCCCGATTGGAAGGCAAGTGCCGAGTCCACTGCGCCACCGACGCTCATGTCCAGTATATCTACTATTTATATGTAGGAAGGGAGGGCAAGATGGAAGGAGCAAGCAAGATGGAAATGAATTACCTATCCCGAACCGTACGACAAGGCGCCCGAGTCTCCACATATACTGATACACGGAGCCATCCTGTGTTTACGAATGGTGACTCAGTTCGGTTTGCGCCACCAAGCGATGTGTTCAGGTGTTTTATATTTTTGCGACAAATCATTACGCAATCAGTGGACTTTTGCAATGTGATTAGTTATACAAAGAAAGTAATAGTACAATTTTGTTTCTATACAAACTACCTACTGGCGATAGATTGTATGAATTGATATTTAAAGAGAAAAAAGTTAATGGATTTTCAATGCGTTGATACAAGTATTATTATTGGCAGTGGTCAGATGGGCAAGATGGAAAATTGCATTTTAGGGTAAGATGGAATAGTTTCTATATTGCCCGCGTGCAATTATTTTGATTTATGTTTTCAATTTTTCAACTATTTGAGGATGTTTTTTGTAGATGATGTTCAAGTAGGTATATAAGAAAAAGAAACAGAGGGTCTTGGACTGAAGCAAATAAAGAGTTGAAAGCAAAACCAAAATTAGTGCTTAAGCAGGTCATCAATGGCAAGAATAATAGCAGTAACAAAATAAAAACCTACGAGAAAAAAGAAAATGGCAAGGATAAGGGAATGGGGAAAAGGATAAGAATATACTACAATATTCGGAGGGGGGATTACTCTCTGTCGCACCATTTTCTCACATCAGTGTGACACAGAAGGATTTTTTCCTCACAGTGAAACGAGTACGACACGGAAGAATTTTTTTCCTCACAGTCACACCAGTGTGATAATCAAGAATTTTATACTTTACAGTCACAAGATGATGTCTTATGTGTATTAAATTATATGTGGAACCGTCCACAGAGGACTGGGTAGTGTCCACTGTCCAGTGTGTTGTTGTTGGGCATATGAGATGTACAGACATAACAAATGGTTGTTTTTTATATGTCAGTTGTAAAATGTAGGGATATCCTATCCTTCCCATCTTGCCCGTATACGCTTTCCATTCTGCCCTCAGGCTTAGGGCAAGATGATTTTTTTTCTTTTATAAGTTCTAATGGATTTTATACCCAATTTTAATTAATTTTAATTACTTAATTTTATAAGTATATAAGATATCTCTCAAAACTGATTGAATTAAAAGTTTGATATAATGTTGTTATATTTTATTTTACATCAAGTTCAAAGTTAAACCTTCCATCTTGTCCTCCCTTCCCCTAATCAAAATACATGTGATAATTCGAGTAATTCTATTTCATAAGAACACTCAAAATAATAAAGCCTAATATATTATTTCATTTCAGTTTCACTGTAAGTACTGCACTCGAGTAAAATGTATTCAAGCCACATCTTATAATGTCCTTTATGACTCGCGTTATCACAGGAATTTACATTTCAAAACGGGCGAAAGGGCTTGTTTAGAATGCACCAAACAATAATATCAGGCGTCGCGTCGTTAGCTTTTAGTGCTTTTACGAAGGCGCAGAGAAGAGATCGGCGCGTAAGGACCGAGCCACAGGCACTGGAGATTAGCAACGCGACGCGCGACGTGGTGCGTGATATACGGAAGTAGATGGACATGTACAGTAGGCTCCCATTCAAGCTTTACATGTACACTACGAAAACCGCCGCTAATACGAGAGACATAAGAACGGTCCAAAGGGCAATCAATATAGCTTGATGAGTAGCTTACTGTACCACATCATACCAACTATTCCTTTTATTTAGTATGGCTACGCCTACATTGCATTATTAATAATTGGTGTGACATGGTACTAAAATGTTTTTCCAAAGCCGACTGTTTGTTTAAAGAGCTAATAATAAATCAATTTCTTTAATATTATAATGTTGACAAGGCGTTTAATCAAAAAATTTTGAAGAGTCTTTTTCTTTCTTTCGGTAAAGAGTGAATGAGATAAACATATTTTGTGTTCGATGACCTCGGCTTGAAATTTGCTCGAATAATACGTCAATGTGCCTTTGCTATTTGAATTTCCCCTTTATCGTAATAATGCTGGCATGTTTAGCTTACCTAAGTCTTCGACGTTTTTTAGTCCACGTTACTGCGAAGTTTTGTATTTAGTTCTTTATAGTACATCAATATTGTTAACACCATTTGCTTCGTATGGTTGGTGGTTAATACAATAGCTGACAAGCATCGCTTCGGAAGTTGCGTCGCAGGTCACGTCACAGTAACTGTAGCCATAAGAAATAACTGTATTTTTTTGTTGAGTTACTGTTTGGACAGTTTACTGAAGGTGACATACTCAAGACGATCCTGGGGCAAATCCCAACGACTGGTAGATCTGTTGTGGTAGCACTGGGTCAAAGAGTACCTGCCCACTTCGACGAGAGGCACCAACTGGTACCGGGGGACAGACAAGCCACTGAAAGTTGGTGACATTGTCATAGTGGCAGATGACCAGCTGCCGAGGGTGCAGTGACCACGTGGATGTGTACGTGTTGTTGCCGTGTATCCAGGTAAAGACGGACAAGTGCGAGTAGCAGACGTGAAGACAGTGCAAATACTTTACAGACGACCGGCTATTAAGCTATGTAGGCTGGACGTCCACCATTTAGTTTGATTATCAGCCTCCTGATACTAGGGTTAGAATGTTGCAGCATCCAACCTGTAATAGCTAGCTGTGGACTGTAATTATTCTCCTACTTCGCTACTGAATCAAACGCTGCTTTTTGTGCAACAACGAAATATAATCCGACTATAGAATACAAAAATAATATTAAGTATCAAAATGACAACAGACCACAAAGGTATCAAAAAAGTACAAACATATATCAAAATATATCACATATATACAAACATATATCCCACCAAAACACCATTATTCGAGGTGGGGCTCGCTAACATCCGCGGGCTCCATTCTAACCTCTTAGCTGTCCACCACCATCTCGAGACAGCCCGTCCAGCAATGCTGTTTTTGACGGAGACGCAAATTATCTGCCCGGCCGATACAGGCTACCTTAATTACCCCGGCTACGCTCTTGAGGAGTCCTTCAAGGCGAAGGCTGGTGTTTGCTTGTTCGTCCGGGCGGATGTTTGCTGTCGTCGCCTGCGCTGTTTGGAGGAACCTTCCTTTTCCATCCTTGCGGTACACGTTGATTTTGGCACTCATTGCCGTGTCTACGTCTGCGTCTACCGTTCCCATCGTGGTAACTTGGAGACAACTCGACTTTTTGAACATCTAAGTCGGGTGGCAGATGACGCGCAGGAGCGATTTCCTTCCGCCGAGCTGGTGTTTTTAGGGGACTTCAATGCTCACCACGAGTTGTGGTTAAGTTCCTCTAAAACTGACCATGCGGGTAGGACTGCCCACGCATTCGCTCTCACGCACGACCTGACACAATTGGTCACCCAGCACACCAGGGTACCAGATATTATCGGTCAAGCGCCCTCTTTATTGGACCTTCTGCTGACAAATCGCCCTGACGGATATCAGGTGGTGATTCGAGCTCCACTAGGATCTTCGGATCACTGTCTGGTATCCGTCACAGTGCCTCAGGCGTCGCGACCGTCACCTGTGGTTGCAGCACGCCGTCTGTGGCACTATGCGTCAGCAGATTGGGACGGTATGCGGGATTATTACGCATCTGTTCCTTGGTGGCAGCGCTGTTTCAATAGGATGGATCCGGACTCCTGCGCTGCCTCTGTTGCTGACGAGATCATACTAGGAATGGAATATTATATTCCGCATTCCAATCTCGTCAGTAGAGGCAGACGTAACCTCTGGTTCAATCGCGAGTGCGCCTCTGCTGTTGAAAACAAACAGCTGGCTTACCGCGCTTGGATCAGAGGCCGAGCTTCTATGGATCCCAATACAAGCCTACTGAAAACAGCCTACAATAATGCCACCAAGCTGTGTAAGAGGGCTTACATTAGAGCGGATGCTCAGCGCATTGCACAAGTGGGCCAGGAACTGCTATCGCACCCTACGGGTAGCCGTTCTTTTTGGCGCCTGGCCAAAGCTGTGCAATCAAACTTCTGCCAACCCTCGCTGCCACCGCTGAGACATGCCGATGGCTCACTTGCTCATCAGCCGCAGGAGAAAGCCGACCTCCTGGCAAAACTCTTCGCGGCTCATTCCCGTGTCAATGACTGTGGTACACAACCTCCGAAACTGTACCATTGTGGCAGCACCATGCCCGATATCCGTATCAGACAGCGTGATGTGCGGGCGGAGCTCCAGTCGATCGATACTCGAAAAGCAAGTGGCCCAGACGGCATTCCTGCGATTGTTCTTAAGAATTGTGCAGCGGAGTTGACTCCGGTCCTTACGCGTCTATACCGTCTGTCTTTCTCTGCTGGTTGTGTGCCGAAATCTTGGAAAGAGGCCAATGTCCAGCCGGTTCCCAAAAAGGGAGATCGTTCTGATCCGGCTAACTATCGTCCTATAGCCGTCACTTCCATTTTGTGTAAAATCATGGAGAGGATCCTTAATACCCAGCTGATCCGTTACCTGGAAGGTCACTCGTTACTTAATGACCGACAGTATGGGTTTCGTCCTAAACGGTCAACAGGTGACCTTCTAGCGTTCCTTTTGCACAAATGCGGTGAATCTATCGATAAGCGCGGCGAATCGGTGGCTATTAGTCTCGACATCGCCAAAGCTTTTGATAGAGTCTGGCACAAGGCTCTTCTTTCCAAGCTTCCGGCATACGGATTACCCGCGCAGTTCTGTACGTGGATTGCCAGCTTCCTCCACGAGCGTAGAATTCGCGTTGTCGTTGACGGTTGCGCTTCGCGGTTCGTGGCCGTGAACGCTGGAGTTCCGCAAGGCTCCGTTCTATCCCCCACATTGTTTCTTCTGCATATCAATGATATGCTTTCCTTGGGAGCTATACATTGCTATGCAGATGACAGTACAGTGCATGGGGGATATCACGGAAGCTCAGGGGCTGCTCGCGGTGATATTGGTAGGGAAAGGCAGAATCTTATCATTGAGCTCAACAGGACGCTGGACCTCGTCTCCGAATGGGGCTCCAACAATCTTGTTGAGTTCAATGCTAAGAAAACACAGGTGTGCGCGTTCTCGGCGAAAAGGTCACCTTTCCTCCCCCTTCCTTCTCTCCAGGGCACAACCCTTCACACACAGAGCAACATCACCTTGCTCGGAATGATCATTCGCTGCGATCTGAACCCCAGAGACTACATCGAATCCGTCATAACTACTGCCTCACGGAAACTCGGTGTCCTGAACAAGGTGCGTAGGTATTTTGCGCCGGACCAACTATGCTTGTTGTATAAAACTCAGGTTAGGTCTTGCGTGGAATATTGCTCGCACCTTTGGGACGGCTCCGCTCAGTACCTCCTCGATGCTCTGGACAGATTGCAGCGTCGCGCTATTCGCATAATTGGCGATGTAGAGGCAACTAACACCCTCGAGCCTCTACAACTTCGTCGTGACATCGCCTCTCTTAGCGCCTTTTACCGAATGTTCCATGGGGAATGCTCTGAGGAGCTCTTTAACCTTATCCCTCCCTCTCCATTCCTTAACAGAAACACGCGTAAGGGCCTTCGGAGTCATCCGTATACTGTGTCCTCCTTTTCACACCGTACCAAGAAATTCCAAGATTCCTTCTTCTGTCGTTCATCCCACACTTGGAATTCTCTACCTGCGCACGTGTTTCCTCCATCCTACCACATGGGTTCCTTCAAAAGAGGCGTCAAAAAGCATCTTTTGGGCCGGCAAGGGGCGGGCAGGTAGGAGAGTGGATGTCGTCCCTACTCTTATCTGTCAACTCATTTGGGCCTCTTTCACCGCTTAACATCAGGCGGGAGGTCATCTGCCGGGCCAATCATAAAAAAAAAAAAAAAAAAAAAATTATGTGCATTCTGCACACAGCCTTCGTATTTAAGCTAGGTCTATGCCCGACAATGACATGACGAGTATTATTGACGGACGACGACAGACGGATATATTATCAAGACTGCAACAAAATAAGAGTGGACCAAAATTTGGGACATTTCTTTTATAAATATTACAACTGTGTTTTATTGATGACGACAAAGACGACGACGAACACGATTGTTTCCAAATAAACAGAATAGAATATTAAAGAATAAAAGATTAAAAATAAATAAAAATTTATTTTATTATTAAAAATATGCGTCACTAGAGGCAGCACTGTCCATTCTTTCTTTACACACTTCCATAGTATAAAGAAAACATGAATTTGTGATAGTGGCGATATCTGAAAGCAATAAATTGCTCCTATGTTCGCACTTTCGTACGCAATGGACTCATGTGTTTAAAATGCTTCCTGTACCCACATTTAAAATGCGGCGTATGTACGGGCCCTTACATCAACGCAATTCCAACTTCGCCCATACAGGAATGGTGTTAAAACTTGGCAAGCTACTTTGAACTTTGAAATTGAAAATTAATATCGTACCTCGTGTAAGCACACGTGAGACACGACAAACAGAATAATCACATTATGAATTCGATATTAAATTATTCACGAAGTTTTTCTTATAAAAAAAATTCCTTCGATATCAAGTTCTACTTGACACTTTGAGGTAATACTTGATCTTTTGAAAATAGAGAATCACCCATCTATTTATGGAATATAATGGCATATATGGAATTTATTGAAATTTTATTTTTCAGATGTGAATACAAATGGGTACTTAAATAATTTTTGCGTGAAAAGATTCAGCCATCCGTAGGGTCAAATGGGACATAGGGCAACAAACGTCATTTTATATTTTAAGAAAAAAAATACCGTTATTATATTATCTTCTTCTTATTTGATATAATAAAATCAGCAGTATTTAACCTCTATATTAGAATTTAATTATACTAGATTTATTCTTAATAAATATCTTTTTTACCATTGACAAAGGGCTCGCGATTCTTCAAAAACAGTGAATAAAACGAGTGAATAAAAAAACTGAATTTGGAACATGCGCGAATATACGGATTAAAGTAAGATAAAAGGAAAACGTGCAAAGAGGTTGCACACTCTCGCTATAAAAACGTACTAAAAACCACCAAAACGTAATAACTAAGTTTCAAAAACTATTCTTATTTTACAATTAATTTCTAGTTCCTTGTTTTCTATTGTTCTTTTACGTATTACCCATAAATTTGATTCATAATCACAGAGTAATTATTTTCTCGCAGTCAATGATAAAAAGTAGAGTACCTAACACGTGAAAAAAAAATCTCGGCTCTTGTATCCCTTGATCCGCTCAGGATTCTATTCTAGAATTTAGAATCCTTCGCTCCTCTCGGGATACAACTTAGTGCCTCGAAAACAATTCACCTTTTTTCACTTGTTCTTGTTCTTGTCTTGTCTTTGTTCAATCTACTATTTTTTTAGTTTTTTGAAATCAGAAATTAGTTAGAGTGTGCCCCAGGGGTTGGGTACAGTTTAGCAGCCATAGTGGTACAGTGTAACATGATGATTTACACCATAATTGCATAATTTGGAGTCAATCGCAGATCTGTAGCTTCCTCGGCAGAACATGCCTTCTTTTTTTAAATAGCGATATAAAGTACCCTGGTTCACATTCATTCTCTCGGCTGCTTTTATCAAAGTGATTCCATTTTCAACCAGCTCTAATGCTTTTTCATATCACTAGCATCGTGTCGGCTAGGTATTTTTCATAACTATTAAAACACTAAGTAATTGTACATAGATTAAAAGGGAATATATGTTAAATCAATAAAATTAATTACTTTTTTCACAAGAACACAACTTTACTATTCAAAATTTACACAAATTTAAACAAAAAAACATAAATTCGAGTACTCCTCCGCTAACCCGACAATCAGATGTCCGATGACAGCTATTAAATTTTATGATGGTGGCTCATGCCATAAATAAAAAGGAGTCATGGATATAAGTTGAAAAAGTACAGAATGAATCCCCATGTTACACTGTGCCCCTGTTACACTGTCCCATTTGACCCTACTCGCAAAGTTACATAAAAACACTTAGAGGGAGTGATGGACGAAGAACTGACCAACCAAAAACACGCTGCAGCTCCTCGCCCATCCGAAACCCTCCCCTAACTTAAAGTTGCGAAGTGCCAAGTTAATTACTTTGCCAAAGTACACACAGTTATATTTTAGAAATTCTCGCCGTGGATTCTTGTGCAAACTTCATTCTTATTGATGAGGCGAGCGTGTTGCTGAAGGCAGTCTGAATTCATTATACCGTTCTGACTAATTATGGCTTGTCAATCTTGACGCCTCTTTGACGATTGTTATAACAATTGAAATCGGTGCTGTTAGAGTTACCTACTCTGAGTGGTATGAGAATCGTCATAGGAATTGAGGTCGATGCTGCGTACAAGGCACTTAGTGTTGCCTGACTTTGGATCGTTGGTTATTTGAGTGTGAGTGAATTAGGGGAATTTTTAAGAAATTACTCGCGGGTAAGCCCATATATTTAAATAAAAAAACAAATCAATTCGAATATCAATTAAGATTCAGTTCAAAAACTAGAAAATATTCGCATCTGAAATTGTTAGGTACAGCCAATTCAATATTTAGCCGTGGTCGTATACCTACCACTTTGTCCAAAATCTTATCCTTATCACTTCTTGTTATGTCAGGCTCTGGCATACGACCACTTTTTTTGGGGGGGAAATGCGTACCCGCACCGTACCCGCCGTTGGCTAGACGGCGAGCGTGTGTGGTGTGGACCTCTCCCGGCAGAGTGCCAGGCCTACCCACTAAAACCCCCCGGTGTTCTTCCTGTCCCTTAGAGCATTTAGCCTACTAAGCCCTGCCCTAATGGGCGCGGATGGTAAGGTGGCATACGACTAAGGCTAAAATTATTGCATTTAGAGTACATAACAATTGCTGAAGAGTATATTTTTTCATTTAATATTTTGGCTAGTGTGATTGTTCAGTGATCGAATTTAATTTTTTGAGCTTCTTTTTATTTATATCATTGCGGGCTTATACTAGGTTTGTCTAAAAAGGCGTATCAAGCCGAAAGGATGTGAAAGTACCCACAGATTATAGTCAACAACATTTGTTTTGATACTTTTAACAAAAATCTATATTTTTGGAGTAAAACGATTTTTCAAGATTTCAAAGCAAACTATGTTGTGGCAGCCCTAGTCGCCAGCTGTCTGCTTACATTTCAATCATTCCAGGGTCGACAAAATGGCCTAATTTAACTCGTCCAAATCTACGCGGTATTTTTAAAAGGATAGACACCTGTCATTCCAAATATTTTATGATACGTGAGTGCCACCCTTAGCTTCGCCCACATTCAGGGTTGTACATTTTGTTCCATAATATGATTTTGTTTGTATGAAAAAATAAATAACCGTTTTCCGTAATGTAAGCGTTGGCATACTCGTACGCTATGACCTCCACGAGCGTCGGTAGCGTTGTGGCCTCGGCACAGGACTGTGCCCTGAGTGATTCGAGAGGCCCGCGATCGATCCTGCCATGTACCAATATGTTTTTCGTTTCACGGATTTCATATGTACATTTATCTGACGCTCCTACGGCGAAAGATAACACCGTGAGGACCTACATATACCTGCGAAGTAATTCAAAGGAGTATGTGAAGTCAACCAATCCGCACTGGGCCGGCGTGGTTTGACTAAGGCCCAATCGCCCTAACATAATTAGTTAGGGTAGGCTCGTGCCCCTCGGTGGGGACGTATATGAGTTGTGATGATGACCTCCACCGCTTGATACACTCATTTTGACTAACCTAGTAATTTCCTAGAAAAGTATTTGTTAAACTTTTGTGGTTGAATTAATGATCCTCTCACATGTCAGACGCGGATCCAAAAATTATTCCCATCTACCGAGGGCATTCAACAAAGCATTCGAATTTGAATGACTATTCTTCGCCGTAGTCGAGTAAGAACCCAAAACAACCAGCACCTCAAACATTGTTAACTGGATTTATTGAAAAAGTGCACGATTCCATTCATAATGTAAATTAGTTTGGAGCTTAAAAGTTAAAACATTTTCTGGATTACATTCTGATGAAATAATGAACGAATTTCCGCGATTATAATAGACTCTGTATCCATGTTCTCGCTCGGAATAACGTCAAATGTACACAGCAATCGCCAGTATGTGCCATCGATAGGGCCATCGTGATAGTCGGTATTGTAGTATGAACTATTTTCCAGTATACAAGATCAAGTACTATGGACAAAAGGTTAATTCACATGAAAGCAGTCAAAACAATAATTTCGTAATTTTTTTACATACGACAGGGAAGCTCTTCGCCTTCATCTCACCTGATGGTAAGTGGCGATAAGGCCGAAGGTGGAAGGAATTAGGTGCACTCGATAGTCTCAACCACTGCGGTCTTTATCGATTGCGTTTTATCAACAGAATAAATATCTCAAATCTGCGACAAGTATTTCGTAACTGCGAACGTTAATAATGTATTATGTGATATTAGATTTGAACTTAGAATAAAAAAAGGTTTAAATGGAATAAGCACGCGTATATCAATGTATTATTTGTTACCAGCTTTAATTTCACTGAAAAATCCAATAAAATTGGCAATCTTGCAAAGTTACCTTCAATTAAAAAGAAGGTTACCCCCTGTTGTAGAGATAAAAATGTTGATTAACCTAGTTTGCCAGCCGCACCATTCACAGGTAATTACTACTGCCAAATTAGTATAATGTGTGTAATAAGTACGTGCCCCAAATACAGGCAGCTTATACATATATAGACACAATTATACGCTTAAGCGGTAAAGGCCGTATTAGCCCGCCGGGCGACAGCCATCAGTGTAATTAAAGCAGATACTCTTAATTACCTGTTACGTCGATTTTAATGTAACCTTCCTACCCTGCAAAGTATTCAGGGAGAGAAAACATTTGAACCGAGTACCTGAGAATAAAAATGATGTGCCCTATATTAGGTAGAGCACATTACTGACCCTAACGTAGAGCTGAGGAATCCGAGAGAAAATTTCTGAAAGAATTTATCCTTTTTATTCAATTCCTTTTAATTTAATTTTGTGACATTAAATTATTTTTAAGAGTTAACTTTCCAACTACACTGAAATTCTTACTTGTATAGTGATTATAGCGTCAACATATGTATGTTGAAGATGCAGCTTCGAATTCTGCCCCAAGTAAAATCAGAGGGCCTATTACCGATCTCATGGTTTTGCAAATGATATCATATGATATCATAGTGCAAAACGAAAAATACGATTTCCGGTCAGGTTTTTGATCATTTGTTCGTTATTTAATGATGAAATTATTGAAATTATGCCATAGTGATGATATCATTGGAGATCGGTAATACAAAATGCAGCATTTCATGACTTCTTTTCTCAAATTTATACCATGTCATACGATGAAAGATCCATAATTGGCCTGCTGGTATTGCTTTTAATGCTGTTGGCAATTTAGTATTTAGCATTTTTAAGAAAAGATAGTAATTAATATAGAGTTTTTTTTAAACATAGTTGGCAAAGAAGCGTGCTGCTCACCTGATGGTAAGTAACTATAGTCGCCTATAGAACATGTGGTTCCTGCAAGACTTGCAAATTTGCTACTCCTACGCCACTGTACGCCAATGTACGCTGCCAATATGTGACATGAGATGCCAAGTCACAATACCCAGAAACTTCAGTGCTTTTTTACCCCTGAAACTGGAACAGTTATGCAAGTACAGCTGCTAAGTAGCAGAAATAGGTAAGATAGAGGTACAGATCACGCCAAACTTCTAGTTCACTCTGAAGTTGCTTCGCGCCTCTTTCTCATGCACATAAAATAATTATACTAAGTTTATTTTTAGCGTGCTAAAACTTATTTAGTGATGTAACATTCATACACCACTTATAACTTATGTAGACAGATAATATAATTTAATTAATTTATACGCATATTTCGACAATGCGACGCGAATCGTATACTGGTCCCCTCTGGCTGGTGAGTGACTTTATTTTTAACCAATTTTCACAATATCTGCAAATATTTCTGTGATATGTTTCGATTTTTTAAGTTACAGTCCACTCCTAACTAATTACTATTCCAATGTAATGCGTGGTCGGGTCAGCTAGAATATCGCTTACCGTTTTGCTTTTTGACCAATCCGCGCCTAAAGGTATACAAACTTGGATAACGGATAAAGATATATTATAAAAAGGGCGTACCGATTCTTGACCTAAGCACGAAAATTCATTTTTGTTGCAATAATATTACACCTGGACTAAGCCTTTAGTTTTATAGTCATCCCTAACCACAAGGCAAGACAGTCGTTTTCAGACAATATGAAATATCTAAACACAAAGCAGCATCTAATATACATACCCCATTTCACAACAATATTAATTTATTAAATTGTAAATCGTCAAGCTATGTTTTATATAATTAAACGTCTATAATCGTACAAAAATACCCCGGCAAATATTGAACCCCCCAGCGCTGGACACCCGAGCTAATTGCATTACTTCCGAGCACACGGACCGCCCGCCTTGGACGTGCGCCGAAACGGATACCGCCCAAAGTCCGCCAACAGCGGCCAAACATTTCAGCGCGCCAGCTGGAAAACAATGAAGGGTAGCTTTCAAACGTATCGTCGAATCGCAAAACAAGTGGATCAGGTAATCTGTGGTCACCGATTTCTATTTTGATCAAAAAATAACACTGTTTGTGTATACTCCACTACGAGTATGCGGTGGATGCAAAATCTTGTATTACCTACGTAGTTATTTTACTTTTGGTACTTGGAATTAAAGATATGTTTTTTCTCAGTGTTTAAAACTTTAATTTAGTAAAAAATTCGGAAGCCCTTTTTAATTGACTTACAAAAAGGAAGAGGTTTAATTCAATGCATGTTTTTTTATGTTACCTCATCTCATAAATCCGACATTTGTTTACTTACCGATTTTTTAAATTTTATTTGTGTTCCAAAAACATACTCCATGAATGGTTCCATTGTCTGTGACCAAGTCAGGATTGGATGAAACGATACCAGGAAAATAGAGGTAAACCCTTAAATTTCATTGGCACGGTCATGTGTTTCATGTTTTTCAGGTATTTGCTTCTAGTAGTCATCGTCTCAATAATTCTTCAATGCTGAACTAATGATAGATTCTAAACATTTCAGAGTAAAAAGGTAGTTTTTAAAAATAATTTATAATATATATGCACGTACTGACCCTTTGTTGTATTATTTAAATTGCTTCGGTGAGCTGGTATTATTTTCATTAAAAAGATTGAAAAAGAAAATTTTTCAAAAACATTTTCAAAATCACTCAAAAGTAAAAACCTATCTCAGAATATACACACAACATTACATTTTTGTAGTGAAGTCGGTGCTAAGGGTTGATCTCCTGAAAAGTATGAAAGAAAGACCTTACTTATATAGTTAGTTAAAAGGCAGCTACGTATTATGTATATTATATTATGAAAGGCGTGATATATATATACAGTATATGTATATTATATATCACGCCTTTCATTATCTTTTTTCGTATTTTAATGGATCTGCATACTACGATTAAACACATTTATATGCCACTAATTTATCAGTATTTGAACATTTCGAACTACTATATTTTTTAATTAAATTATCCATCGAAATTATTCCAAACATAAACATGTGTATCAAAATGACAAGAACCATTTTTTAAATTGGTTTCTAGTAAAAAATTTAATAATCTTAACCTAATAAAAGTTTAATGCTAAACTTCATCTTAATATAAGCTTGACATTAATCGAACCAACCAGAGGCTGTCCAGTCACAAGTGACTGTCTTATATAACAAAAGATACACATCAGCCTTTGTCTGGCACACTTTTATCTTTCATTTCGACAAAACGTAAGCCAACGGTGAGATCGCTGAATGTGAAAGCTCAAGAACGCGACGAACAATAATACACAGGGGATCAAAAAATAACTAGTCACTCTCAAAAAATCTTCGAGAATACGATGTTGTGCCCTACAGTTTTTAATATCAAACATAAAAGAAAGAAATATTTCAAAAATATGAAGCTCATTTGCAATAAAACTCTGTGAGCGGATGGATGAAAAGTTTATGTAGGTATAATTTTGACCGACGCGACGCTTTGTCGGTAAAGGAAAACATCGTCAAGCAACCTGAAGATATTCAAAGGTGTATATGAAGTCGACCAATTTGCACTGGGCCAGCGTGGCTGACTAAGGCTGTGACGATATACAAAAAAGCAACAGACACTGAATGTCAGGACAATAATTCATACAATTTTACTTGCCCCGATATCGTGTCGGAGTTTGGCAACGATACTGTATAGGATAATAAATAAAAAAGTGCACTATAGAACTTAGCAATTGTCAACAATATAGCATGTAGACTCGAAGTTTTTTAAAACTTTATTTTATCATAAAGGACTTTAAAAAATACATGAAAATCTAACCGTGACTCTGTAAATTATAATATTACTAGCTTTCCGCTCGCGGTTTCGCCCGCGTTTTTATTGTTTTTCCGTGGGAATTTTATATTTTCCCGTGGAAAAAATAACTTTGTAGCCTATTTAAGCTCGGATGATAAATTTCTTGGAAATTGGAGTAGATTTTAAATATTTTCCATTAAAACTTTTAACCCCTATTTTGCACCCTAAGGGGATAAAATTCCAATAAACCATGAAACACGTGTTCAATGTAATATTTTTAAGAACATGAATCTCAAGTTTTATCAAAATCGTTGCTAATTTAAATATTTTTCCATACAAACTTGCAACCCCTATTTCATCCCTTTATGGTAAATTTTTTTTAAATCCCTTCTTAGTGTGCGTCCGCATTTTGAATTAAAACAACTGTCCGAATTTCACGTTTCTACCATTAGCGGTTACGGCTGTGCGTGCGTGCGTCTATAGATGGGAACATCTCCTGTTATAATATAGAAAAAGAAGATCTTTATATAGAAAAAGAAGATAATAATATTAAAAAAGAAGATCTTTCAGGTACGATTTGTAAGATCAACAAAGTTTCTTTTGAATGAGAGCAAATATGTTCTATAAAACGCGAATATTAAGTTCGTCGATTTTCAATTGTTAGTTACATTTTTAATCACCCATCATAGGCCTCACCACGGCCACCGTTGCTGAATTTTAGCAATCGTAAGCCGAGCACACATACCATACCCATGTGCCACCGAGCTCCTCAACTACATATATGTTCGTACTGTACGTTCGGCTCCACTCGTGAAAAATTGTTATGGATTATTGTTGACGTCATCACAAACAAGAAGGACAAGCTTGATGACAAGGAACAACCTCAAATCATATTTGATGACATTGCTTTACCTTTTACTAACTGGCCCAGTAGCATGACCACCAAAGCACGATAATATGATAATATAGCGGTTTATCGCTGTGAACTGTCAAATATAATCGTTTTTATCGCATTTTTACATTTTAACGGTCATGTTACGGGGACAGGAGTGCGAATTGGTAGACTGACTTTTGGCTTGGCAGTGCCTTATTGGGATGGAGCGCTCAGGTCAGAGGTTAAGCCGCATATCGTAAAAATTCATATCTTCCCTAGCAACCTTCCAAGTTCAAACATTATATTTTTAAAACTTTTACACAACTTTTAATTTGTCACCAGAAAGTTGGAATAAGTATTTGTTTCGTTTTTCGGTTGTCCTGTGTTGTCCCGTTTTGCTTATTAGGTGATTCACTTCTTTCCTAGTTAATGCATGACGTGGGGGTTTTTAATTAATATAGCACTCAGCTTTACGTATAAAGATTTTAATATATACGTATAAAGGTATGTCTTGTTGGTTGTCCTTAATAAATAAATAAAAAAAAATACACTCATCATTATCTCGAGCGGCTTCAATACTTCCCGCTAGTTAGCAAAGAAACATTCTCGACTACGCCGATTTTTGGATGTAATTTTGCAGCTCCTTTATAAGCTCGAACGTTAGCAGAACTTAGCTTTCAATTTCATATTATTATTTGACTTACATAATTTTGAACATGTTTCCGAGTGCCGCAAGAAACTCTTACCAAGTTTTCGATATCCTTTATTATTTTCAATTTCCAAGATATAAACGTTCGCGTTTTCATTTTCTCTCTCTAAGTACCCGTTCAAAGTGAGCAAGCGTTACCAGCGATGTGTTAAGTGTTCCCTACTTCTTTCCTAAGTTTTCTATTACACAGGCTGCCTAGTTATGGAATGGTTTACCTGCTTCTGTTCGTGAGAGGCCTACATTCTAATCCATTAAGCGTCACTCAAAAGAAGACCTCTCAAATTTTTCGGAAG
Source organism: Schoenobius gigantellus (assembly GCA_963935595.1). NCBI lineage: Eukaryota > Metazoa > Arthropoda > Insecta > Lepidoptera > Crambidae > Schoenobius > Schoenobius gigantellus. The sequence continues at coordinate 46,965,552 of OZ012542.1, read as the reverse complement.
AAATACGAGTTTGTATGAATGTATGTGTTTTATATATTGTTTAAAATATACACATTTTATTTTTTATAAATCCTTTCCGCTGTTTCACAACATTTTGTACGCTACTACATGGGTTAGTTGGAAGAGATCTCCCTCAGAGATGATTCCACCGTTGTATGTACATTTAAATTACTTACTGAGATTTCTATGTGTCTATGTACGATAAATAATTATATATTAATACAATTTATTATATTAAAAATTCTTTGCCAAACAACAAACGTGTTCATCACTTTTTACGTACAATTTAGTGCAACCGGTGGATGTTGATAAGAGACGAGTGAGATGAGATGACATTTTAGCTTGCCAGTGCACAAGAATACTAAAATACAAGAAATCATAACGAGCCGAGTCATTTTAGCTCGCCAGTGTACAATAATACGAAAATACGAGAAATAATAGCGAGCCGTTTCCGGCGAGCCCATGATACGCAAATAGGCTGAAATTACAGCAGGATAGTCTCCGCCGGGATTATCCCGGGCCGACGCAAAATAAGATTTGTTGAGTGGCTAATTTGAATCTTAATAAGACGCCGGATGATCCCTAACCGCTGCGCCGGACTGTGAAGTGAGCAACCTCCGAATAATTGACGTAGGTCCTGAAAGTGACTGGAAGTACGCATTTTTTACTTTTACCTACTATGCTCGTTCCGTATAATTTTCTAAAATGGTCCCAGTATCCATCAGTCATTGATCCTTTTAGTAAGTGGCAGTTAGAATCATGTCTAACAACTTACAATCATATTTTCTATGTGCGTCAGTTTTAAGCTGAGAGCGTGTACTGGCCATATTGTTCTAATACTATAACTAAATAATAACACAAAATTCACACTGACGCTACAAAGCCTTGTCTTAGTAATAAAATATATTTCAAGCTTAACGAAGGCGTTCAAGTAACGAAAGTTTCAGATGCCAGATTCTCTAGCGAGAAGTTCCAAGCTGTGCGTGGAAAAATAAACATAGTAGAATTTGACTTGCCAATTCGCTAAGGATGCTTCGTTAGCTTGCAAATCATCTATTCAAGGCATGTTTGTAGCTAGACGCAAGGCGTTGCTTGGTGCTCCGACTATGTTCTCTCATCAACACACTTTCATTGGATATAAACGTATAATATAATGTTATTTGGCGTTAACATTCTTATATACATAAGTAATATGTTAGTGTTAATTTGGCACAATTTATCAAAATTAGAAGACTTACCATCGTCTTTTTTACTGAAAGTTCTTCGCCATTATGTCATCTGATGGTAAGTGAGGATTATTAGATTGAGCTTTGATTTTAAAATCACAGAGCCTAAACGTAAACACAAATTACAACTAATATATGTTTAGATATTTGAAAACACGTGAGAGCTTTCCCTTTCTAAAAATTACATATAAGGAGTTGTGATTCTTTATTTGTATATCACGCTGGAACTAGTGTAAACAGAGGGCCTATTACCGATCTTTTGGTTTTGCAAATGATATCATATGATATCATAGTGCAAAACGAAAAATACGATTTCCGGTCAGATTTTTGATCATTTGTTCATTATTTAATGATGACATCATTGAAATTATGCCATGTGATGATATCATTGGAGATCGTTAATAGGAAATTCAGAATATCATTACTTCTTTTTTTTCAAATTTATACCATGTCATACGATGAAAGATCCATAATTGGCCTGCAGAAATGTAAACATAGTTTTTAAAGTGGAAATATAAAGCAATATCAAGGGAAATTGCGAAGAAAAAAGGTGCACGAAACTTCTGGCAGAAAACAAGAAAAGGAGAGACGCAGTGAACTTTAGATATTTTTGCCAACAAATATTTCAGCATTTAGTCTCGAACCTAATATTTCCATTTCCAACTTCCAATACTGCAAAATACGAGGGAACTAGCTACGCGTTGGAAGTTTGCTCTCCCGCAACATTCGAACAGACGTAACGTTTTTCATCGACTGTATACCTACATACTTAAATCGTATCCATTTGAAGGAGCATTTGAATTTTATTTATAGCTTCCACGAGTCGGCCGTTGTTTAGTTTGTATCGTTCGCAGAAACAAAGTTCGTGAAATAGCCTTTCGGAAAGCGAATGCTTTAAGCACTTCTCGATAAGTTTCGGAATTCATATTTATGATGTGAGTTTACGGAATGCTGGCGTAATATTCGTGTAATATGTATAACGCGTTTAGACATTTGAAGTGCCTATTCAAATAGCTAATAGATCCTTTTGCCATGAATAATCGACAAGTAAAAAATACTATTGGATGTTACTCGATCATACTTAATTTACGTAAAATTTCAATTTACCTACTAACATCACTACTTACACTATTATCTTTAGTTACATCAGCCAGGTTTGGCTGGAGGAAATCTCTACGGACATAAGTACAGTAAAATTGTTTTTCGTGAACTATGTAAATATTTGCATATTTGCCTATGTTCAATAAGTTCACCCGGATTAACGCATATTACTCTTGTTCAGAGTTTACACTCACGACTGAAACTCCTACGCATAAAGGTAACACTGCAGGCAGAGAGCCGGCTGCCTACATCGGGCGGAAATAGGCCCACGCACACATACCCACAGATTTAGAGTAGGCTAGATACCACTTGTTCATTAAATAGTATGAGAACCGAGCGTGCCTCCGTATCCCCAGTCACTATGACGTCACGCTAGTCATTTAGTGATGTACACACATAAAAAGAATCGTTTCAATCGCAACGCGCGATGCGCCGCGCTCGCTCAGTGAGCCAACAGACTTCGACGAGAGACGATGCGCGTTTAAAAACTATCTGTGTGCCAAATTTCATCCAAATCCGTCATCCACATTAACAAACATTGAGACACAGACACACTAACAAACATTCACACTATAATAAAATTGATAGAATGTAACAAAATGTGTTTGATCCCTAAATTACCTGTAATAGCTTCCTTTTTCTGGTTGAATCAGAAAATGTCGTATTTTCATTTGTTGTTGGTTGGTGGTAAACTTTCTGTAAAATAGAATATTATTTCTTTTTTAGCCCACTTGATTCAGACTTGACCAAGTAGGCTTATTAAAGAATAGAATAGAATCTCAAAATTACTAATAAATGTCATTTATCAGTAGCAGGTATATGTCATTAGTCATTAGCATAGAACACTTATCCACTTACTTCTTCATTTTGTGTCGTATTCAGCACCAACATTTTCGGTTATGCTGTTCCGGATAATCGTCTTAACTTTTTGCTGATTACATAGTCCTCTTTATTGAAGTGGATTGAGCAAATTGTACTGTGGTGAAGGAAACCAATTTCTATTACCTGTCGCTTCAATCCATTAATTTTTTACAATGGGATCGCTTGGAAAACTGAAAACAATCATATCCCATCTATACTTAATTCGAAAATGCATTTTCATTGGTCGTTCTTAAACCGAATTGATGGCTCGATTGCTTGAATCGATTTGAAAGTAACCATTGTACATCACTAATCGCAAAATTTGACAGACGAATGATAAAAGCCTTTGTACCACGAAACTTGTTTACTTTGAAGTGATTCTCTCGTTTAAAATTCATTGCGACGGCCAGAACACCCGATGGTGGTCTTTCAAAGCCAAACCCGCAATGTAAAATAAATATATCAACATTCCCAAATACGAATTTATCGCAGTAGTATCACGCGAATATCACAACAAATCATAAATAATTGATTTTAAAATGAATTACAGCTATTTGTGAAACAAAGTTACTTACCGATGATAGGATACATCTCCATTGACACGATTTACTACTTTTGAAGAGTTTTTACAGTTTACAGTTTGCGCAATTTGGCATTTTTACGTTTTCAACCACAGGACTCGTCAACGTGACCACAGATTAGATAATAGTTACTACGTAACAGATACATCACTCCCATAGAAACGCTCGAATCGCTGTAATAATAATAGCCAAAACCGACAGACAAAAGTCGCTGCAAGAAGAAAAGGTCTCTATGAACGCGCACCGAAAATCGAGATTCCCGCGTACACCGCGTGATTGCGTCATCGATCGAAAATTTAAGGGTTGTACAAAGAACATAAACAAAATGGTAGGAAAAATACGTAGGATTAATGAAATAAAGTGATTGCGAGGAAAGCCCCTGACTCAAATGTGCTTTAAAATGAATATAATAATGTACTTTATTTGCAAGAATATGGTAAAATACATGATTGGTGTTAAATTATACCTACACATGATTCCTCATAATCTACTTCTAAATTGGCAGTGCGCAAATATTTAAAAATTTAAAATAGTACATGTCAAAAAATAAGAGAATAGAATATTATTTTATCGTCATTAATACATTTAAAAATTTAAAAAAAAATACAAATTAAGAATTTAAAAATTACCAATCCCGCCCGAGGCGAAATTTTTTATTCATTGATTTTATTCATTTGTCAAATTACAAATGATTAAAAAAATTACGAATTATTATGAAAAAAATACACATAACTGAAATTTTTTTTCATTGATTTTATTAATTTGTCTAATTACAAATGATTAAAAAAAATCGAATTATTATGAAAAAAATACACATATTAACTGATGTTTTTTTCATGTTTGAACTCACGGTTATTCAGTTTTAATAAAATAAAATTTTTGAAAAATAAAATTTTCGGAACAATATTCGATTTAGGTATAAAAATTCCGTTTGTAGTTCTGAAAAGAAAATTATAAATAAAAAAAATAATTGATAAAAAACAAAACGAAATTAAAAACCAAATTAATATAATAAACAAAAAAGCAATAAAATAATAAAAAAAAAAACAAAAAAATAATAAAAAACAAATTTATGAAAAAAAGCAAGTTACAACATTTGATAATAATAATAAATGTATCGCGTGCGCGGCGGGTGGCGGCGGCGGCCCTCTGCTGGTCGGCGCGCCGGCGCGCTACTTACCGGTAGGTATTTATAACGCTGCATTGCGCGAGTGACGGGGGCCTGACGTGACGTTAGAATGCCAACTAAAGTAGAAGCGCGGTCAGTTTGAGCATTGCTCAAACTCGGGGCGTCTCAGGGCACGCTGCGCCGGGCAACAGGTGGTATCTAGCCTACTCTAAATCTATGCACATACCCCATTTTCCATTTAAGCATCACCATTTTGTCACGCTAACATCAAATGTTAACCATGTTTTGCGTTTCTTTTAAGAAATTTTAACATTTTTAACCCCGCTATTTTTCACAAAAGAATAACCTAACCTAAAAATCAAGATATTGTTTAAATGGAAAGGATTACGTTAACATACGTTGCTAGCCCTGCTAGCGTTAAAAGCTAATGAAAAACGATGATGCTAAAAATGTTGAAAATGCTGCGAATCTGCGCTCAAATGGAACGCGCCTATAGATGCGCGCCTACAGCAATCTCGGGGGGTTCGGAATAAATGATTCAAGGCTGTTTGTGACTCGCGCGCTCCTTGACGACACACCGCACGTATTTATTTTGTGTGACTCACGCTGTTATCGATCTCTATTATGTTTCGTCGGTATCATTATTATTAAGGTATTCCGTGTAAAATGAATTGACAAGGCATTAAGTATTGTTGTGTACATGCATGCCTAAATACAAATATAAATAATTTTTGCTTTTAAGTTACCGAGAAGTAAAGAAAGGAAAGAATTCATCTTGAATTTCTCATATTAAACAGCATAGTCTTTCTTACTTGCTCCTTTTTTAATTTATTGATATTACGTTTACTTACGTTATACTTAAGTACCGATAAAGTTATTGCAATAAAACTGGAATATTTCATATATCAACTTTTTCTAAAGAAAAAATACAGTATTCGTTACGTATTTGTCGTCAGTATGCAGTGGTAGGTAAGACTTTCACTACGAAAATAGCTCGTAATGCGAACCTACAGCTCAGTGGTTGTATAACTAAAAATTTATTAGTGCTTTAAAAATGATAGTCGGCACAGAGTCTTCTAAGCATATATCGACTCATACCATGTGACAACCCCGTCGCTGCTTCGAAGCCTAGGTCAACGTACCTACTCATCGATTTCAAGGTAAGCTAGAACCGGCCCTCTGTGTCTATCTACTTTGTGGCTGGTGCTTACCGCGATGCTATGCTGCGCGATTAGTGTTGCCATCCGTCCGGATAAAGCCGGACAGTGTTAGGCTTTTTGACCTCTTGTCCGGCTAAATTTGACTGCGTCCGGCCCGTCCAGCTTTTGTTAGGCTTTTGATACTATCATTCAATCAATTCAATCAATCACTTCAGTCAGTAGCGAACGAAACGAGATTGGCTGATTCGGTCGCAACTGAACGCAAGTTAAACAAAGGAAAGATTAAGTCCAGAAACCATTGCCGAAATGTTGATTGTCGAATTCTTTACATTCTTCTTTACATTGTATCATGAAACCCAATGTCATCAACTAAGTCATCGACCGACCGCTACAGGCTGCGACGGTCATACTTTCGCATTAGACTAATTACGAATAAAATTTTATTTTTACATTTATTGTTAAACCATTAATTTAATATCAATATAAGGATTAATCTGATATATGACTATATAATATACATTACTTATGTATAACATGTCCAATATACCATTTTCTTTCTTTTTTTCAATAGTGGATTGTTCACCGCGGGAAGAAAGTGACCGATTACTGGCGAGGGAGTAGTCAAACTCCCGAGGTAGAGATTGGACTTTCTCCTAAGTGCTATTTAGTGCTTTATACTACACATGTGAGGAACATTTAAAAACTTGATTCATTTAAATTGCATATAGAATATTATTAGTATGAAAATATTATTACATTTGTATGGGTGTCATCTCTACTACTACAATTCGACATTTTGACTTTTATTACGTAATAAACTCACAACGTAACAAAAAAGTACGATAAGCAAATAAATTCACAGATTTGATGAAAAATTCGCGCTTCTTTTCTTTTTTTTATGATAACAAAAAGAAATGAGATCACACAGCCACCTCGCAGCGCGGCAAAACGCAGCGTGGCAAATCGCAGCGCAGGTCGTGGTGAGTGGAGGAGCGCGTTCCTCCGCTCACGCCCCACGGTTCAAACAGGATAGAAATGAAATTAAGTACAACTTTTCCTCCCGCTAAAACACGTTAGAAATGGATTTTCATATAAATTTAACTTCTGCTTATTTTGGTCTTAGAAAAGACTAACTTTCTCTTTCATTTTTGAGGGAATAATGATTGCTGTTCCGATCAGGTGTAGTATAAAACCTAAAAAAAAATTCTTCAATGCGCCCTCGAGACGTGACACCTATGATTTAAAATCAATTAACTAAAACCTATAATAATCTTTTCAAGTACGAATGCCCTACTTGCACTGTTGAATTAAATCAATTTTATTTACCACCTTTTTAAGAAAGAAAAAGAAAGAAGAAAGAAAGAAACGTTTATTAAACACACAAAATAAAAAAAAACAATAATTGAAAAAAAAACTAACAGGAATAAATAAAACAGTAACAAAATAAATAGATTTATTTTAATGTGTGTTTAAAGGGCCTTGCCTCAGCATATACTTCTGGGTCATTCATAGATGGTCAGAATGAACCAGAAGCGCTGTTATTCTGACAGGCCCCTAATGAAAAAATGATGGACGGTGCTTAAGTGGAACGCGCCTTAAGTTTTTGTGCTGTAGTCGGTCAGAGTCGAGTCTTTAGTCTGTGAGACGAGTCGGAGCTAGTCGGAGTCAAAGTTAAACTTATCTCTACTCTATGTAGTCTGTGGTTATGTCGGAGCGAGTGTTATGTCAAAGGTGTCAAAGTCACAAGGTCACAAGAAACAAAATTATAATTAAAATACCTACTCAATTAGAACAAAACAGGAAAAAGGCTTGAATGAACATCCTGCAACGTGGCATAAACATGGAGTTCGTTCCACGTGCACATTATATCGTGTGGACCTACAAATAACAAATAGATGTAAAAGTAAAGAAGTGCTTCATGACCCCCAACTATGTCCGGCAAAACGTGAAAAACCAAAAGTGAGTGAAGCATTTAAGCTACGAATTATGCTTTTGTAATTTTAATAAGTAATCCTTCAAATGCCTCCTAAAAGTGTTTTTCGTTTGCAGATCACGCATTGGCGGTGGGAGGTCGTTCCAGCACCGAGAGGCTGCATATTTAAACGATCCACGAAAGGCCATCGTACGATGCTTGGGAGTGGAAAATATGTGGGAACAGACTCTTTTTGGGTATCTGCTGTGTTCCTATGCCCATACCAGCTTTTCATACAAATATGGTGGTTTCTGTGTATTAATAATATCAAAAAGCATAGTAGCAAGATGAAGCTTCTTACGAGCCTCCATCCTGAGAAGGTTTGCAGAGTTAAGGTAGGGAGTCACATGGGTACGATGTGGAACATAGAAACAAAACCGGGCACAGGCGTTCTGTACACGTTGGATAAGGCTAACAGTTCTGGACAGCAGACACGGACTATAAACAGTATCGCAGTAATTCAGTCTTGATAGGACCAGTGACTCACACAACCGAATTCTAAGCTTTTCGCACAAGTATGGTCTTATTTTGTACAATAACTTAAGGCGATAAAAGCAATTGCGAACACATTCTGTGCTATGAGATTCAAATTTGAGCCTGCTGTCCAGGACCAATCCCAGATTTCTGGTAGTCTCCACTCGCTCAATAGTTTCTCCATTAAGTGTGATATTGAAGAAAGGATGATTATTTTTAAAGTTTTGTAAACATTTTTTTGTACCAAATAATATAAATTTGGATTTTTTGGGGTTCAAAGTTAAGCAATTTGACCGGCACCAATCTGCCACACGTGTCAAATCATTGTTTATTGCCGTCATCGCTGAGGCTTGAGCAGAAGGTGGAAAAGACAGGTACAACTGCAAGTCATCCGCATATAAGTGATGCTCACATTGGTTTATTGTCCTGGTGATGTCTGCAGCGTACAAAATGTAGAGGATGGGGCCTAAAATAGATCCTTGAGGCACGCCACGCATAACGGGTAGTAGAGCAGAACGTACTTTAGCCCCATCCGTTCTGGTCAGCTCCACATACTGTTTACATGTTGTATATTAATAGAAGCTGTATTCAGTATTAGTGTAAGTAAATCAGCATGTTTTTCAAGGTATCCCTTCCTCGGCTACCACTTTAACAAGCGCCCAATTTAACACACGGAACTACAAAGTCACCATGTCAAGGAATAGGTACTTACAATACAATACATGTAAAAAAGTTTGTCACGTTCGACAAACCCTTTTCAAACGAAAACTATCAACATCAATCAGCTAGATAGGGTTTTCGCAACGAGTAACACTCGATCCGTGAAGGCACAAAAACAATGTCGAGCGAGTACGAACAAGCACGAAGCGCGACGAGTTGGCTGACGCACACCTATTTGACCTGCCGACCCGGGGCCCAGTAACGGGCCCAATAAAACAGAGTAACAATAAGGAAAAGCCGACGCAGCGAGGGTGTAGTTGATCGTTCGCGATTAATAATAATGATTTGATCTATTAATCTTGAGCTTACTTCGACTGTTCTTTATATTTCTGCGCTTTTTGTCGGTATATACGAGTGACTTTTCTGAAGTGTATGTATGTATGCGAGAATGTAAAAAAACTATGAGAAGCGCTCAATATTATTAAAAATGTTTGACTAGAGCTGTAACTTTAAAAATAAAGGACACACTAAACAGTATACTGTAAAATTCCAATATGGCATAGGTTCCCGGTGGTCTGAACGCGCGCCGTTGCGCCATCGAATACTGTAACACTGTCATCTGTGAACACTGTAGTGTACAGTTACATTCAATAGTGTTACAAACAGTATATTCTGTTATCTACCTACGTACCTGTTTTGAAAAATTCGGGCAATGTAGCTAGGATGATATCGGCTCAGAGTGCTGAAGAGTGAAACATTCATTTTAAAACAAATATATGAAACATTTTTTCAGGGATCCTAACATGAAAATCGAGCTTTATATAGTATAGATATATGTATATAATCCTAATATGAAAGTACTGAGTACATCATAACAGCTTTCATATTACGTACATTTCATGCCGTAGTCTAATTAAATACATGTTTTGAGTGTAAACTCGTCACGTTAATAGAAAAGTGAATATTGATTTAATCAAAACAAGTCATAGGCAATTTTCATTTGACGAGACTAACTCATCAAATAACTAATGTACGAGTATTTCATACTTGGTACTATAACATTTCGTAATAAATATAATATTTTTAGTATAAAAAAAATTAAGTCAAGCGTTATTAAATCAAGCAAGAATTTTTACTCCTTACTTGTTTCCAAAATAATGTCCCAAAAAATATTTACAAGAACACTAAAGAAATTCCTCGTTTCTATTCGTTTATAAGCAATTTTCTTTTATTGAAATAGCCTTGATAACACAAAACTCGTATAAATTCTTTGCAAAAATAATGTTCCAATTGACGTTGAACAAGGTCGCATCTTACAAAAACTTAAGGTATTTCTGAGCGCGGTATCCTTGATGCAGGGTGCGTAATCAAACTGGATAATATAATATTATTAGACAGTAAGTACAGCAGGACCTTGAAAAAAAAATTTTTCATCGAGAGACGTGTGTAGCGAACTTTCTTTTCAACTTTCTTCGATAGCTTTTACACAAGTAGCTATATATTTATAGATTCTTTTTCTTCTTTTTAGCTATTTTGCGCAGTCTAAGACGATCTTGTGCCACTTTTATTCCACCATCTCCCGTTTATCACCGAAGCACCCGGAGAACGGCAAAGACCCACCCCTACGTAATAGAAATTCCACTGCTACGCACGAAGCGTTTCGCTTCCACTTTTTTTAATGCGTACTGCAAAGGAATGGAATTCTTTGCCGCCCTCTGTGTTCCCACCTCACTACAACCCGGGTCTTTTCAGGACAGGAGTGAATGAGTAGGCACGCTCCACCTTAGCCCCACCTTTGCTTCGGCACCGAATGAGTAGGCACGCTCCACCTTAGTCCCCACCTTTGCTTACCATCAGGCAAGATGAGGTCAAGTGCCTACCCTTTAACTAAAAAAAATCAATTCACCCCTGCAGTTTGTAAAAAGCCTTCTTTCCATCGCATTTATGTCTTCCTTTGTCACTAGTAATATGTTGGTTGATATTTGTAAATTATTGGTACATGAGAGTGAAAACAGGAGTACGAGTAAGAGTAAGTCTATTTTGCATTCTGAGTTAGAAAACTTAAGACTTAGCTCAAGTTTTGTAATATTGCTCAAGGCCGGGGCAAGTGCCGAGTCCACAGCGCCACCGACCGCTCACCTAGAACTATTTCGGTCTTATTACAAAACCTGGACTAAACCGTTATCAAACTAGATGACTTCATAAAGAAAAGCAGAGTTATGTTCATTGTTGACTCATTCGACAAATATGTCAAGACCGCTTGAACGACGACGTTACAAAATGTTAATTTACTTAGATACTCGTAGATACAGCGTCAGATTTAAGCCAGGACTAAGTTTAGAACATATTTTGTAATAAGACTGTTCATGTTCACGTGTCCTGGACCTATGGGTTGTTGGGTTATCGTCAAGATAATATATATTGGCTATGTGTTCAGTCTGCCGCCTAATTTTGTACTACGAAATCTACCTCGATAGTTTACAATTTGATAATTAATGTAAGTACATTTATCGTTCCTTGTAAAAAAACCGCCATAGTCTTGTTTTATGGCCGCAATGAATACAAAAATGAAAGTGTCCCTGATGAATATTGGTTTTCGTAATCGGGGGGCTAAATATTATAACTGTTAACCGGGTCAAACAATAAGAAGACGAAATTATAGGAGAGACTCAGTATCAATATCTACGCAGGAACAAAAGATTTTTCTTTTATTAATGAACAATGGCAGAATACAAGGCCATAGCCAGAAAAAGGAGGGGGTTCGGAGGGGGGTCTCGGAGGGGGTTTCGTAGTGTGCGACTACCAAGCGAGCATAAAATATAGTCATACATACCTAATAAAAATAAACAGCAGGTAGGGGATTTTGTTTGCAGTGATTGTGTGTCCACTGTGTTATGTATACACAACATAGTAGTTAATCACTGCAAACAAAATCCCCTACCTACTGTTCCACTGTCTTATTTACACATGCAGTTTCACTGGTACGAACTAAAGTTTTTTTTTTATTCCGCGGGGAAGATTCACTCCCCTTTCATTCCACCCTCCCCTGGCTACAGCTTTGGTAGAATAATATCAGAAACAATCATTAAAGCGTCCACAAAATCCATGATTAGAATGTGGATAAAATAATTTATGATTTTTCCAAAAACAAAATCGTGAGAAAGTCTGGAAAAAGTAACTTATGCACGACAAACTACTAAAAGTTAGGAGTTCCTTTGAATATCCCCGCGGTCCGATTTGCCGATTTACTTGTCAATCTCTGTTGACTTAATATTGCGTTGAAAGTAATTTGTGTCACAGTACTGTCATGTCAGCGCGATTATAGCGATTTAGCTTTACAGCAACATCATTGTACGGTCAAGGAATTTAATTCCCAACCCATTTCGTTGGCATATTGTTTTAACTGGCAATGCATTAAGGTCGTAAATTCCAATAGATATCTCAATGACGCCTAGTTACGGGTAAACATTGCATGCAAAGTCGTCATAGCAACATTCGTAACTGTTATGGTGTCATATTGCTTTACGATATTCAACCTTAGGAGGGTCGCAAATTAAATTCCTTGAATGTACCAACGTGGAAAATTATTATTTGATGGCGATAACGTAAGTCAAGCTGCTAGCGTGAAAGCACTCAGACACCTGATTGGAGACGCGTAATATGGATTCGGACCGCTGGGTCTTTGACATTGACAATTAACATGACATCCTTCTCATTCGTACCGTCCTTTTTTTTGATCCGGTGAAAAGATTTTATATACACCACAGGCAGGGTGGGGCCTCCCTGCGGTTATGTGGGACTCGCCCATACCGGGCACACTCACTAAAAAAACACCGGGGCGTTCCGTCCTTTGCCTACTGAGACTTCTTCCCGTTCGTGCCGGGCCCCTCCTTAGGGTAGGGAGTGCCTGCGAAGCACTACAGGAGGGCGTAATTTCGCCTCCTCCTTCTCAGCCGCCGTCGGCGGGACGGGTCTGCGTCGGGATCTTTTACGCGGACCCGCTCGGCAGCCTCCCTCTCTGCAAGGACTTCCTCGCAAAAGGGGCTGCCGCCTCCCAGCCTGCTTCGCTGCCGACCACAGCTTTAACGAAAGCCGTCAGCGAGAGGTCTCCGCCGACACTGGCGACGAGAACAGCGCGCTGTGTTGCCCACGCTTGGCAGGATTCCAGCGTGTGCTGCGCGGTGTCCTCGTTCGCCCCACATTCGTGGCACCTCGGGGTGCTTTCCCTTCCGGCGATGTGGTGAAGGTACCTGCCAAAGCATCCTTGCCCCGATAGTACCCTCATGAGCCGGAAGGATAGCACCCCGAGCTGCCGCGCCAGCCACTCCCGTAAAACTAGCCGGACCGCCTCTATGGTCCGCAGACCGGCAGTGGACTCTTTCAGACGGTCGAGCCACATGTCTATGGTGCGGAGCTGCGCGGACTTCCGCCACCACTCCACACGCCCGCTAGAACACACGTCGCCTCGAATGAGACCGTGCGGTATCCACGGATTACCCTGACGGCCATGACTCGCGGAGCTCGCAATAGAGCCTTGTTAGCGGCCGTCAGGGCATCAGCCCATACGGGCGCCCCATAGAGGACCATGGAGCGCACGACACCCGTAAAGAGGCGGCAACATCGATCCCCCGGACCGGTCAGATTCGGCAACAGCCGACTCAGCAGCGCAGTCGCCCTTAAGAGTTTAGGGCTCATGTGGCGGAAATGGGGTGTGAATTTCCACCCCGGGTCCAGTACGAGCCCCAAACATTTTAATGACTAGCCGACGGGGATCCGACAGCCATTTATCTCCATGACAGCATCAGCAGGTGGTCCCCTCCGCGGGCCGTGGAACAGGATGGCTTCTGTTTTGTTTAGAGCCACCTTATTCCTAGCCGTTCTATGCGGTGGACCACCTGAATCGTGCCAACTTTGCCGAGGCGCACCGCTTCAATGTACGTTCCGGCGCGCGTCGTGACAAGGGTGTCGTCGGCGTAACATGTGACGCCGACAAACGGCAGCAATGCACCTCTCAGAGCCCAATCGTACCTTATGTTCCACAGGAGCGGCCCTAACACCGACCACTGTGGAATCCCGCACGACATACGCCGACCGGTTTACCAGGTAATCTGCCACCGTCCGCCTGACGTACGGGGGCACTCCATGATATTGGAGCGCCTCGGCAATGTACTCGAATGGCAGGAAATTGAACGCGTTGGCGATGTCGAGAAACACCGCCAGCAAAACCCACCACGAGACACCGCCTCTTTTGAGAGGGCCTTGACGTGCAGGATCGCGTCGATCGTCAAACGACCCTCCCGGAACCCGTACTGGACCTCAGCGAGGTCTGAACCCACTGACGACAGGTGGTCCGTAATGCGTGCGGCGATCACTCGCTCGAAGAGGCCATTTGTTCCGTCCTGAGGTTCCGTCGATGAACTTCGCTGTTTTGTTCTGTTTATTTGTGCTTTGCATCTTCGAGTCAGTATTTGCTGTTGATTCTTCGTTTTTTTTAGTAATCCTAGACTGCTACTGGACTACGGAGTCTCGCATTATGAGTGCCGACTAAATGCTAGCCTAAGAATTCCGATTATCTTCTATTTTTGGACATAGCCCTTAAAGTATATTATCATTCTACCGTAATTTTATTTATGTATTAAATCTCTATAGTTTGGCATATTATTCATGTATATACTCGTACATAAAAATATATCAACAATTTTTACGGAGTTAGCCGTAGTTCATATTTAAATATTTATGTGCAATGAACAATAGAACTCATGGATATAAGCTATTTTCATTAACAAAAATAGGCTGAAATGACTAGTTAATAACTACGCAGCGCAATACTTATTGTAGTGCACAAAACGAATCTGAAGCAGGTATTAATATTTGGAATACATATTTCTTTATTGCAAACGGTGGCAGACGAGCAAGTGGCCCACCAGATGGTAAGTGGTAACCACCACTCATGGATATCTGCAATGCGAGGGACATAGCTCAGTTACTGCCTACCTGGAGAGAAGTGCTCTTTTTAAAACCTTGTTAATGTTATTAGAGAAACATTAAGATTAAGAGCCATTTCACAAAATAACCATAAATAACAGTCGTTTATGTTAATCCTGACTCAAATTTTTACTTTCATTGTGAAATACATTAAATTAATTTTAATACAGAAAACATATAAATATTTTAATACAAAAAATCTATATATATATATATAAAAGGAGATGTTCCCATCTATAGACGCACGCACAGCCCTAACCGCTAATGGTAGAAACGTAAAATTTGGACAGTTGTTTTAATTCAAAATGCGGACGCACACTAAGAAGGGATTTTAAAAAGTTTAAACCCTAAAGGGATGAAATGTGGGTTGCAAGTTTGTATGGAAAAATCTTTAAATTAGCAACGATTTTGATAAAACTTGACATTCATGCTCTTAAAAATATTTCATTGAACACGTGTTTCATGGTTTATTGGAATTCACCTCCTTAAGGTGCAAAATAGGGGTTGAAAGTCTCTATGGAAAATATTTAAAATCTGCTCCAATTCCTATGAAATTTATTATCTGGGCTTAAATAGGCTACAAAATTATTTTTCCTACGGGAAAATATAAATCCCCGCGGGAAAACAATAAAGACGCTGGCGAAACCGTGAGCGGAAAGCTAGTCTATTATAAAACCAATAAATAGTTCATATTTTTAAAATAAGGCACATAGGGTTGCTTTAATTAACTTGGAAAGGAAGGGTTCTACTTCTAACCTAACAAGCAATCATTATACACCCACCCACCCACCGCAGGTTGAAGCCTATGTAAAAATGAAGATAAAATGATGATTATTATTATGCCAGCTGATAATCACATACCACGGATCATAATTGTATGTCGACGTGTCTACGGTAACATTACACGTATCTATTATTTCATCAAATTATTCACATCAAAGAGACAACGTAGCTGACTCTAGCAGGCATTATTAATGGAATCTGTAAATAATGGATACACCATACCCATATTATGCGAGTCAATAATTTGTACACGTGGCTATTGAAGATACTACAAAAACGTGATAAATTGCACGGCTTTTAGGTTAAATTTAATCAAATTAATATCGATACAAAAATTGTAGCTACCTACATCGCTTATACGCTACCTGCTTGCTGCGCTCGAAATACTTTTTCACTTGTATTTTACTATTATAGAACACAATATAGCCCACCAACTCCAACCGCTACTGCTGACTTCTGACTACTGACTACAGGTAGTCAGAAGTCAGCAGTGTTATTAATAAGAATGTTCTGGGTCTTAATGTTGAACTGCGATGGTAACACTTAGAAGAATAAGAATAAACAAACATCTTAGACCGAGAGAAACTTCTATCTACTCTATTCTATCGCTTGCAAGTGCAAGGGCACTAGCTACCTTTTCTAAAAGCGAAAATACTTAAAAGAGTACGGCATACTGTCAATTTTGGGTAATGATTGTCGCTTATCAACTCATTTAATGCTTATGAAATGTGGTGTTGGTGTAGAATAACGATGGCTTGCTCTGGGTCACGTGTTAACACTTAAGGAGATCGGAATAGCCACCAGACTCTCAACCATTTGCCACAAAAAATTCTTACGGTCTTTGGACAGGAACGGACGAACAGACATTATCAGGACAATAGAAGCCAATGTAAAAAAATATTATCACTAGCTCTGCGGAAACAGAGGCGAAGAAGAGGCCGTTTCCCAACCCAGGTACACAATGCCATGAATAATGGCCATCAATAAATTAATTCATATAGGTCACGATCCACAGCACTGAGGAGGATTAGGCAATACCTACCTGTGAATGAAAAGAATAAATGAAGAGAAATCTTAAAAGTGTACCAAACATGTAATTCTTAATCCAAGCAAATCTGCTAAGCCACTAGCGAAGATACAAAGCCCCATACACATTCCAAATGGGCCTGTTGTCGCGGCAGTTCTGATTCAGCATTCAATAGAGGTAGCATTGTAGTTATTCTTAAGGGCGTCGGCGCGAATGGAACGACGAATGAATATAAACACGGTGACGAGGCTGTTAGGAGCGAGGGTCCTGGTAATATCCGGCATAATACAGTCTGCCCACTACACATTACAGCCATTAGCATAATCGACATATGAGAACAATATTCGCTAGTATTAAGAGGTCAATGACAAACAAATTCTGCGTTATGACCAAATCAAGATAGACGGTCAATGTTTGAGGGATCGCTACGCGGTTAGAATATTAATGTTAGAAATTATGTAAGGTGGGAAGAGTAAAGGTTACATCCTATTACCTCTTATTTGCCCCGTTACATTAGGCTCCTCGCGTGGCACATCGATTTGCTCTGTAAGCCGCGACGATGTTGCCCGCCCTGGCCACACACTGCCCTGCTCGCGCTATTAATCGCGAAGCTCCGCACTTGCCTTTGCCATTGATTGTGAAACTGTGCTTTTGCTGAATGTTAAAACTGTGGCAGCGTGCACACTATACATTTTCGGTAAAACTAATCTTATCTTTATCAACTCAAGCTCATAATAATGCCGTTCCTTTGACTCTCGCACAATATGTATTTGTGATTTTATTGAGTTTCATTTCAACCAACTACTAATCGACCACAGCATTCGCATCAACCCTAATCGATATGCGTTAAAAAGCCGATCGAAACGCGAACTTTGATATAAATTCCAATACATACATTGAATAATATCTGTGTGTATACACACAAGCAACAACACTATTCTGATGTTTACAATGTCTGCTTCAATAGCGAGCATTCCGAGTTGTGCTACTGCTACGATAAATAAACATCCAGTTTAATCAGTGCCCTACTACGGGCGCTTTATGTCAGAATAAAATAATGTGAGAAAAGAAACACTGCTATAATATCGTATAGCACCATGCCGTTCTGAACACGATTTTGACCTGGCTTTAAGCTATTATGGTAGGTTGCCTAGCTGCGATCAAAAGATTATCAAACCACTAAGATGATGCCTGCTTTGATGTCTGCGTCACTGATTGACACGCACATTATTAAGCCGTCCGTTTATGAAATAATTCCAGCAGCAAATAGTAGATAATGCTTCGCTCGGCCGCGTAAGCTCATCTCTGACGTGAGTTACATTTCAGAGAACCCAGTGTATTGGTGAATTTTATTTAAGTTATCGTTTGTGTTATTGTTTCAGAAATCCGTTAGTTTGTTTATAATAAAAAAATTTTCTACTGACAGTTGCATAAAGCTATAGAGAGCAAATTAACAACTAACTTTTATGTACCAAGTACTATCATCAACTGACTCTTATTATAGTTTGGGTTTCATCAAGACTTAGGTGTTAGGTATGTATAATTCTGACCGATATTGTTAGACTATCTACAGTTATTACAGTTACTGATACATATGTGGTTGTTGTTTTGTTGTTGTGTTGTTGTTGTTGTTTCACTTGCTTTGACAGATATGTTCCAAAGGAAAAGCTGGTAATCTATGTAGGTAGAGATACTATTTTCTTCTTTGACATATTAACTATCACTTTTCTTTGGACTACTTAAGGAAAGTTACTAGACTCAAATTGTCCACTCCACACATGTAATTTCAATTTAATTTCATTATTTTCATTCATTCATTTTCATTCATTCATTCAGTCGCATATACGAACAAATCGCAAAATAATTTAACAGTGCAAATAGTTCGCAACAAGAATTACTGCGAGCTGTTGTGGCGCCATAAAAGCAAGCAGAGTCACAGGTTACGATGATGTAAATTAAGCGTGTCGCCACGAAGCTATGCATGAAGCGACCCCGCTCTATAATTAGAAGCGATTTTCGTGCGCTCGGTGACTGTTGCATGAGAATTTCTATTACGCGACAATTTATCACGGGACGGCTATTGCATTTTTCAATTAAAAACTTAATTGCCGCTTAGTGTGAAACGGTACATTAGAATTAATGTTTCGAGTCAAATATGAATAAAATTTTACAAAATTGGGGTTATTACTTTTTACTTTTCGCAGTGGATGTAAAACAGCTCACGTATTTTGACCGCATTTATGACAGTTATATTCGGTTATCTAAAGAATCTACAGGAGATTGCTTGTAGTAGTAATATCACATATTCGAGTAAGTAGTAGGTTTACGTCTTAGTCCACCTGCCTAGCTACATGTAGAAGTAGTTATATCGACATAACAGTGTTTAGTGCATAAGTTGCGTTTCGAGTATAACGAGTAAATCTTCTTTCCAACTCTCACCTTAGTAGGTATTCATTAAGTTCTTACTTATTATTTTGTATAACTATAATTTTCTTGAACAAACATTGAAAATAATTTCCAACACAACAATGTCCAAACGAGTTCTAGTTTTTCTGAGTAATACCGAGCTGACTTAATATATTACGATTTAACAGTACAATAAAAATAATAACAGTAATGTGTATATGCACTATGATTATGTATAGCTAATGTATTCGTAAGTGAGCGTGCACCAGTTAGCTACTCCGTTCTCTTAAGTGAATGACTTGATGAATGACTTGATTTCACTATAGGTTACCATTTGAAATAAAAAGTCGTGAACTACATCTTTTCAGAAGTGGCAAAATGTTTTTGGCAATTAAGATTCTTTTGTTTTTTTGTGTGTTTGAATAAAAAAAACCACGACAAAATGCTTACGATATAACCATTCACATATAATGTTTTTCAGGTATTGATTGCGGCGACAAAGATTCATCATCATTCATCATTTGTCTATGCAAACACACGTAACAGCGCATCATTATACATTCCAGACACCCGCCATTTTCGCCCTCACACAGAATTAATCCCGATTCTTTTAATCCGAAATCCTTTTAGGCTATCTCGCCCTACAGACTATTCAAATAAAGACAATGGCGGTGTTAGTGATGAAAAAAGCGCGCGGCGTCAGGGCGGGCAGGAGGCGCCACCGCCGCGGCGACCTCCCGCCCCTGTACCCGGTATCACTTCACATGATATATTCTGCGGAGAGCCGCCTCTCTTTGTTTGGCCGCCGATTTATCGCAGCTGAACTAAAACCGTTCCCTTCGCGCCCATTTTCTAACTCCTGAGCGCTGAGAAGCGGGCTGGTTTGTTGGCGAATAAGCATGTACGAGTATGTTGCCCGACTCGGTTGACAGCAAGAGGTACTTAGCGTTTACGCGCGCGATCGACTCTTTGCAATCGAATCTTTTCCAACTTATAAAAAAACTAACCCCCCTAGAACATACGTATTATTTATAACAAAAGGAAAAAGAAACTCAACTGTGTTTTAAATTATTATTATGTTTTAGTTTTAACCACAAAACGGCTAGTCCATCGCTTCTAAAAATACTGACCCAGAGAGAAGTGTATCGCGAGACGATACAAGTTCACAACACTTCACATTCCTATAGGTTTTACGTAATTCAAAAACCGCATACGAAGTCGAGTAGTTAATACCGCCCGGTATTGATCTGGAGTTTGAGCGGGGTTTTCTTCCCGGGGGACAGAAGTTTTTCCGCTTGATTTGACTGTTATTAAGGCCTTAGAGCCCACCTGGCTAGCTACCACCATCTTACTTTTCGATCCAATTCGTCGAGTCGTACTTTGCGATCTAATTACATTCTATCTCTTGACATTCCGCCTCGCTCGACTCACTTTCTAACATACTCGTTTCCTTCTCAATCCCTAGTTCGTAGTCACTTCCTATCCAAAAATCCTTAACCGTCATACTGTTATTTATGTCTCTTCTATCTATGTCTATTCTATCACACATGCAATATTTATTCCTACCTTTGCACCCTTCCCCTTGATTGTCCTTTTTCCCATTTCCCTGTCATAAGGTTGCCTGGTAGATATTGCTTTTTAGCAATAAGGCCGCCTATTTGTACATATCTGTTTTTCTTCACATCTGTATCACTTTGTAATACAATATTTGTACAATAAAGGGTTAATTATTATTATTATTATTATTATTATTATTTAGTTTGTCGCCGTATTGTCCATGTTAATAGCATTAATGTTGTCGTGTATCGATAATAGGCTAGATGATTAAACATTTTTTTACTTTAATAGAAGCTCATTCATATAATAAACAGAAAGAAAAAATCGGTTTTCGAATAACTATAAAAACAACCAAGATATAAGGTGTTATAGATTTTTCTCCATCTCTTTCTAGCAAAACGGCAATTTACAAGGAGTTTATATGGCCGTACCTAACAATGACGTCACGGTTAATGTCGGATCTCTCTGTCTAATCGCCTTCAAATTAACAACTTAAAATCCTTGTATCTTATGTATTTCTAAGCCGATTTTAATTCTAATTTCACAGGACTGCATCTTTTTCCACGGTATTTTAATATTTAATGACGAGACGTAAAAATTAGAATTCAGTCATCATCCCAATTACAAATATAATAGCCGCTATTTCCTCAGTTGTTGAGTAGTCCAGGAGAAGCTCGCTTCCATCTTCGGCCGTATCGTCACTTACCATTAGGAGAGATCAAGAGCTGTATGTAAAAAAAGAAATTGTAAAAAAACATTTTTAAATACAAGCTTTCAGTACTCTTCAATACGAATCAAACAAGCTAAAACTCGATGGGGTTGTGTCGTTTTATTGCGGAGTTTCTATGGTTCACCTTCCAGCTCCAGCATTAGATAGCTCAATGTCATCATAATATTACATTGTCACGTGATATACATAATATGCATACAAAATTTCAGTTCAATCTGAAACCGGAAAGTGGGTCAATTCTAACTTGCAAGAATTCATTACAGACACCGGGATAGGTGAAAGTAAATAAAACCTTCTAAAAAGATCTATCCTCGTTCCCACATATAAAATCCCATAAGAACTTGCAAACCCTTACAAAACATCCGTTGTTTGAGAGCAAGAGGATAAATTAGTCTCGACTGGAAGGGGCTTAGTAAAAATGCGCTTCGGTTTCCGAGCGCCCTGTATGCGGTGACTCGTAGAAAAATTCACTCAAAGCCCCTGAAATATGTGCGTGACGTCACGAGGCGCGACTGCTCTCCCACGCGCTATGACTGACGTTTTTTCCCTTATAAAGCTTTTAGAGGGAAAGCAATGAATATTTTCTGTCGCTATTGCGGCTCTGAGTAGATGAGTGGTAGCTTGAACTGCAACTTTCCTTGATGTTACTGTTTTTTTGCACAACAGAGGGCCTATTACCGATCTCATGGTTTTGCAAATGATATCATATGATATCTTAGTGCAAAACGAAAAGTACGATTTCCGGTCAGAATTTTGACCATTTGTTCATTATTAAATAATGATGAAACTTTAATAATGATTGAAATTATGCCATAGTGATGATATCATTGGAGATCGGTAATACGAAATGCAGCATTTCATTACTTCTTTTTCTCAAATTTATACCATGTCATACGATGAAAGATCCATAATTGGCCTGCAGGTTTGATACATTGACAATAACTGTTGTTTATTTGACGACAAAGGAACCTCATTATTAGAGTTTAGACAGGAAGAGAATAGAAATACTGAAACTTTAATAATCAAGGAAAATAAAGCGCTCCTTTTAATCAACATAATTACTTTCAAAATTTGGGCATGGTATTTATTTTTACCGATTCAGCATAAATAATTGTGAGAGCTATAATCGTAATAGTCATGAAATAGTGTGAAAACTGACTTAAGTTTGCAAATATACTTAGTTTAGTTTTTTATACTTTTACAGACATTTAAGAGAGACCCAAGATACAGAATCACAAGAAAAGATTTTAAGTAAAGACTAATGACAAAGGAATCTCATTATTCGATTTAAAACAGGAAAGAAGAGCAATACTGAAACTTTAATAATCACGGAAAATAAAGTGATCCTTTTAATCAACATAATTACTTTAAAAATTTTGGAATGGTATTTTTAACGATTCAGCATAAATAATTGTGAGAGCTATAATCGTAATATTCATAAAATAGGGTGAATACTAACTGAAGTTGCCAAATATACTTAGTTTAGTTTACATTTTTGAGAGACCTAAGATACAGG
The DNA here is from genome assembly GCA_963935595.1 of Schoenobius gigantellus. Classification (NCBI taxonomy): domain Eukaryota; kingdom Metazoa; phylum Arthropoda; class Insecta; order Lepidoptera; family Crambidae; genus Schoenobius; species Schoenobius gigantellus. The sequence continues at coordinate 46,942,384 of OZ012542.1, read as the reverse complement.
CAGAATAACAAGAAAAGATTTTAGTAAAGATTTTATGGGATTGCAAAACGTCTTAAGTGTTGAAAAGGTGGATTTTGAAATGACATATTATAGTTTCTTAAAGTATGTAAAAAAATAGTTTAATTTTATAATTTATCACACAATCTTAAGCAGCACTCCACTTCAATCAACATTAGAGTCCGTTTTTTGCCTTATGAAATACCAGCAAGGCAAAGTCCAGCTACCGAAGCTAAGGTAAACAGTATAGACCCCGCTAAAAACCTATCGGATAACGAACCGTCTTTAATTAAATTTCCGCAGTCGCAACGTAAGCGGGCGCGAAGGGAAAGGTGTGCTCGGCAAACAAGCAGCTCCCAACAAACTTAGCCCGCATTTTAACAAGATAAAGCAACTCCGAATCAGTAATTAATCTCGGCACCAGACAAACGATTTATTTACCAGGCCCGATGCGACCGAACGTGTTAGCTTGATTGTTTCATTAATTTCTAAGCATTTCACAATCCTCTGAACGTAAATAGCGTTGCCAAAGTGGAGATGATTGATTGCGCTATTAATATTCGGCTCAAAATGGTGTCTTCGTTCACCGCTGTGACCTATTCGTCCTGGACCGGAACGAGGGCTTTTAGATGAATAATCTTTTGAGCTTAGAGAGCTTACACACGACGAGCTGGCGCATGAAGAACTATGCAGGTATCGTTCAAAGAACGAGTTAGCCTAGCAAAAGGTTAGTTCTGCTGATGGGGCACTGCTGAACCGAAGCGAAGCCGTTGCGTTCGACCAATCAGAGCGCCACATTATCAGGTTTAGTTTCTGAACAGATACTGCCGTGAGCCATCCGTCTGTGGAAGTATACCTTACCTTTGCTTAATTTGTCTACTTGCAATATATGTTCAAACAAACTCCATAGTCTAGCCCCGAATAAGTCACAGGTTGACACGAATCAGTTGTCAAAGTTGTTGGAATTTTAACAACGGCTCGCTTCTGAGCTGAACTAGCTTTTGCCCGCGGCTTCGCTCGCGTTAAATTCGGGGTAACACCGAAGATTAAAAAAAAAAAAATAAGGCAGGTATTTTTGGTAACAAAGAGTCTGTGTACCGATTTTTATCTTCCTACCTTGAAAACTGCAAAAAGTCCCATATAAAATTTCACCCCCTCTTTTAAGGGGTTGGGGGCAGATTTCCAAAAAAAAAATGATGCACGATTTTTTTGTTAGTCACAAATAGTTTGCATACCAATTTTTAGCTATAATTGATGGTGTCAGGCGTTATTTTTCGGAAGTCCATTACTAATTGTTAAGGAGTAGGTATATAGCAAAACTTCCGATAAAAATGTCGGTAGTTGGTACTGACTACGCAGGCCAATGGTGCACCGCCCGCCCTCCCTCAATCGCATGCGACAAAGGAATATCAATAATTAGTACCACACCAACATGCAAATACTTAGATTCGACGACGATCGGACGACTGTCCGAGCGCAGCGAAGGCGACAACATCCTGATGATGCCACGTGGAGTGGCGAAACGCGTCGAATCTAAGTATTTGCATGTTGGTGTGGTACTAATTATTGATATTCCTTTGTCGCATGCGATTGAGGGAGGGCGGGCGGTGCACCATTGGCCTGCGTAGCTAGTACCAACTACCGACATTTTTATCGGAAGTTTTGCTATATACCTACTCCTTAACAATTTTTAGCTTTCTACCTTGAAAATTGCGGAATGCTCCATACAAACTTCCACCCCCCATTTTAGGGAAGTGGGAGGTTAGAAAGGGACAAAAAGTAGCCTATGTCACTCTCCATCCGTTCAACTATCTCCATTTAAAAAATCACTTCAATCCGTCGCTCCGTTTTGCCGTGAAAGACGGACAAACAAACACACACACACACTTTCCCATTTATAATATTAGTATGGATATCCACTACAAGTGATTATTATATTTGCAAATACGGAGCATAATTATCTCAGATATACACCTGATCTATTTGTGTTGATCAATTAAAACGTTTTGTTATACTTGTTTTTATAATGGTTGAAAACGTTAAATATTCATCAAATAATTAAGCGACACATAGAGAGATAATGGCCTACATCAACAAATAACTTACATTTTCTTCTGATTGTGGTCAAAATTAGAGGTCGGGATAGATGAAATCGCAAGTAAACTCGGTAATTACAAAAGGCTTCGGCGAGTGAGGTATCAACGTAGAGACCAAACTACTTGACCTAGAAGCATGAAATTTAGTAGAGGGCATCGTTAGCCTTAAGAAAACTACAGAGTTGAGCTTTATTAAAGCGAAACCTAGTTCGCGGGCACAGCCAGTTAAAACATAAAAGTGAACTGGAAAGAATTGTAAACAATAAAAAGAGTTATTTATTATCCACGAGCTCGGGAATTTATCGACAAAATAATTTGTATATTGCGACGAGTGCTAGATATACGATCACATAAAAGTGTTTGATGCTTGCATAGAAGAACTAATTTACTGATGGTCCCCAGTTCATCGCCACCCTGAAAGATAAATATGAACTAAAGCTTTTTAAGGAATGTTGCACACTTACAAGAAAATATAACTGAATATATTTATTACAATCATTTTCAATAGTTAATTTTTTGAATCAAAATTTGGAAGCAGCCAATTTGTTTTCATGCGTAACCAGAGTGCTTTGGGCATTCACCTTGCCTTTTTACAAATGATAATGATGGCGAATCTGGAAGCATGAATCACCTCAACTCTTAAGCTACAACGAGACTATCCACTAACTGCCGGCATATAATAATTGAGTTATCGTTCAGAGAATGTGGATCAAAATGTGGGTAGAGAAAGAGCCAAAAAGTATGGATTGGTTGCATGAAGAATATACTTGCTATTTGCCGCCGACACCTGGACTGATACTTACCGGTTGGCACAGACTGGATTTGATCAGATATCATACTGGCTTCGCAAAAATTTACTGACGCTTAATATGCAAAAAACCCACTATATGTCGTTTTCAATAAGGAAACTTACCCAGCCTCCTAGCAACTTCGAAATCATAGCACATTCCCACTGTCATCCTTCTGCCGCCTCTCCAGGTTCTTGTAAATGTCCAACTTTAATTAAAACTGAAACTGTCAAATATTTGGGTGTCCTTATTGATAACAGATTATCATTCCAAGATCATATAAACCTCACTGCTGTTAGGCTCCGTAAGTTGATGCATGTCCTTAAAAACCTACGTAATGTTGCTAATCCAGAAATTGTTAAAGCAGTATATATTGCCCTCTGTCAATCTCTTATCATATACTGCATCACCTCATGGGGAGGCACAGGAAAAACCCACATGATACGACTCGAAAGAGCCCAAAGAGCTCTTCTTAAGGCATGTACATCCCTTCCCTTCCGCTTCCCAACATATGATCTATATCAATATTGCGAATTGCTGACCGTTCGACAGTTATTCATTCTCTATACAATCCTAAGGCAGCACCACTACACCAACTACTCTCCTGATCTACACCCCCGTCGTAACCACCTTGTTGCTTCGACCACCTCGTTTCAAACATGTTATGCTAAACATTATTTCTGTTTTCTGGGCCCATTTCTATACAACAGACTTCACAAGAAACTCAAGATTGTCAGCCTCACTAGGCATCACTGTAAGTGCGCTGTATCTTCTTTCTTGCAAAATCTGAACTACGACGATACAGAAAATCTTATAACAACGACAAAATAAAATATGTATGTGTTCTGCGTGTAATTTGTATCTATATGTCAATATATTTACATATGTGTGTTTGTCTGTATACCTTTATATTATTTATATTGCCAAGAGCAATTATTACTGATCGAGTGTATCCACAAATGCAACTTACATTAATATGCTAATATATATCCTAATGATAGTTATTGTTAACGCATTGTGTAGTGTAGATATAAGTAGATAAAATTTGTTCTTTTTTATTCAGTAAATAATTTATATTTCTCCATAAATAATGTTAAATTAGTGATTGCTATACCTGCGACCACATGTGGAGGGGAGAGTACTGGTGCTTGAGATACAGGCTTTGCTTAGTTCAAGCACCAGTCTCTCACAATCTTTTATTCTGTAAACATAAGCATTTTCTTAAATGTTAAATTGTACATGTAAGATTGTAGGAGGATAAATAAATAAATTATTATTATTATTATTATACATGTGAAAAATATCAGTACTTAATGAAGTGTGAAAGAAAAAAAAACGTGCTGAACCCTCTACCACCCACTATAGAGAAAACGATATCTAGAGAAAAACAAACATTCGAACACATAATTTTTTATTGACGACAATTTTCTTAGCATTGCATAGATTCACCGTGCGGGTGCCGGGTCCATTGCGTTAAAGAGAAGGGAGTGCGAGCCAGCGCCTGAGACTTGCGACCCAGGTGTAGGCTTAGAGGGTCCTCTTAATATGCATGCATTAGCGCTCACTACCTCCCTCCGCTCCTTCCTCTGCCTTACCATATCTGGTGAGATCCCACAAAAGCCGCTTTAGATATACTTTGCATTATAGAATTTACGCTTGACCGTGACAGGCCAAGATATTTCAGTAGGTTATAAAAAGCTCTCGCTGGTATACCTCTCGCTCCCACTTCTACTGTATAAAGATTTACAATGTAGTAATCCTTTATGAGTTCATTTGTCAGCTCGTAGTATTTGTTTGTTTTTATTTCGTGGTCTTTGGGGATGATCGTTTCCCACGAGACAATGAGTTCCATAAGTTTAATATGTTTTAGTTCTTTTGAGAATAGGAATATGTCTGAGCTGGATGATAAAAGGCAAAGATCCTCTGTGTTTTTCATACGTGTCCATCAATTACATTAAAATGGAATTTACGTATTCAATACGAAAACTTTAGTCGTCATACACTAGGAGCACAAAAAAATGTCAAATAAAATATCGTATAGTTTACACATACCTACAGTGCTATTTACCGATGTAACTGAATCAAATATTTTACTAGAGTATTTTTAAGAGGTAGGTACTAATTTATTTATCTATATCTTCACCAACTATATTATATACATATATTCATATTTGTAATGTTTTTATGTGCAACGTAGATACGAAAACCTTAGTCGTCATACACTAGCGGCCTTATTAATGAAAAAAATTCTCCTTGGATTAGCCTCGGATTAGTTACTCCATGTTTTGTCTTGTTTCCGCACATGTCGGCTGTCCAATGTCAAAATAAGACAAAACACGGAGTAACTAATCCGAAGATGATCCCAGGAGTAAAATTTTTATTAATAAGGTCGTAGGAGCCCAAAAAAATGTCTAATAAAATATCGTATAGTTTACACATACCTACAGTGCTTTTACCGATGTAACTGAATCAAATATTTTACTAGAGCATTTTTAAGAGGTAGGTACTAATTTATTTATCTATATCTTCACCAACTATATGATATACATATATTCATATTTGTAATGTTTTATGTGCAACGTAGAAAGCTTATTTGTTTTAAATAGGAATATTGAATTTCACGCGTTACATTACGAACATTTAAAGCGCTTGCTTTTGATATAGTTTTAAGTTCACGCGGAGTAGGTACTTATACTTCGATGTCCTGTCCACAGAGCAATTACAATTCCAGTCCAGATACGACACGGGCCGTGTGCGTTAATCCTTACCGTAGGCCAGGCTTTGCTCGGTATCTGTGAGTATAATTTTTACATTTATGACGCACGAGCGCAAGGAATGACGTAATAAAGGCCGTAGGTGGCCCTTGATAGCCACTTGGAATTCGGGATAACCATCATCCCAGAATTTTATGGGACAATATGATCGATAAAGGCATCTTGACATGGTCGGCGGATGTCCGTTGCCGCGTAAAAAAGATATGCCGTGGGATAGAAATTAAAATGAAGTCACTATGTTACGAGTACCTTTACCGTATTCTTGAAGGACAATTTCATCATTTCATGAAAAAAATTGTTAAAATAAAAAAGATAAAACCACGTAATAAATAAAAAATAATTAAAGTTTTAAAAAAATGCACTATAGTATATCTAATCTATACAATATAAAAGGAGATGTTTCCATCTATAGATGCACGTACAGCCGTAACCGCTAATGGTAAAAACGTGACAGTTGTTTTAATTCAAATTGTGGATGCACACTAAGAAGGGATTTTAAAAAAATTTATCCCTAAAGGGATGAAACAGGGATTGCAAGTTTGTATGGAAAAATCTTTAAATTAGCAACGATTTTGATAAAACTTGAGATTCATGCTCTAAAAAATTTTCATTGAACACGTGTTTCATATGGTTTATTGGAATTCACCCCCTTAAAGTACAAAATAGGGGTTGAAAGTTTCTATGGATTTTTTTAAATCTGCTCCAATTTCTATGAAATTTATTATCCGGGCTTAACTAGGCCACAAAGTTATTTTTCCTACGGGAAAACAATAATAACGCGGGCGAATTCGCGAGCGGAGAGCTAGTTCAAGATAAGATCCTAACTAAGACAACTGTCAAATTTAAAAAAATATGAATTACCAATGTATAAGAATTTATTTGGAACTAGATTATGTCGATATATACTACCCAATGTTTTAAACGGCCTTCCAGAAGATATTGTGAATAAATATTTAAGCAAACAACAATACAGTAGAATGTTGCAAAAATACCTATTAGATCATATTGAAATATGAAAATTATTATGTATAATAACTAAGATATTTATTAAGTATGCGAACTCCCACCCGCATAAAAACCCCAGTGGTTTAAGCGAGGGTATTATGTGTAAAAAATATGTATGTTGAAATAATTTGACCAATAAATAAAAAAAAAAAAAAAAAAAGAAGTTTGCAGTGACAGTTCGGAGTTTTCTGTTTCATGCATATTATTTTTTATTTTTATTTATTTGTTAAGTACACTTACAATTTATACAGTTTTACAATAGTCTCGCAAAACTTATTAATAAGTTTGACTGCGAGTACAAAGTCACGTTCAGAATGTAAACAAAATAGTTACTTATTATAGTTAAGTACTATGTAGTTTCTAAATGAAAAAATATATATTCTATTAACAATATAACTTCTCTTTAGGTTATTTTTATCAAAAATGCTATAATTAATTACACTATAAATAGAAAAAAGAATATCAGTCCAGTTAAATATGATTATTTATAATTCTGAAAAAATATCACTTTAATTAAGTATGTATTTGAATCGTGAATTAGGAACGACTCAAGTATACATAAATATTTTACTCAAGTATACATAAACTTTACATAAATATTTTATTTGTAAAATTCAAACAAATATTTCTTTCAGAAATATAATTTAACTGGACTGATATTATTGTTTTATTTAATGTGGATTTAATTATTGTATTTTTGATAAACAAAACCTAGAGGTACAAAAACGTAAGGTATATTTTTAAAACATAATATTGTTAATCATGAGAACTATAGTTTATTCAAGATTAGGTTCCAATGACAGTTCGTTGTTTTCCGTATCATGCATACTTACTAGTTTCCATGATTAAAAATATTATCAAAAATGCAGTAAGTAATTAATTCCGCATTAAATAGAAACAAGAATATCAGTCCAGTTAAATATAATCCATACGAATATTATAAATGCGAAACTAATTCTGTCTGTCTGTCTGTCACGCTTCCACGACAAAACTACTGAACCGATTTAAAAGTAATTTGGTATAGACATAGTTTGAGTCCCAGGAAAGGACATAGGATAGCTTTTATCGCAGAAATCACCCCTCAAGGGTGAGAAAAGGGGAGTGGAAGTTTGTATGGGGAATCAATAATCGCTGAATAGATTTGGATGAAATTTGGTATGGAGATAGCTTGAGTTGTGGGGAAGGATAAATAATAGTTTTTATACCCGAAATCATTCCTTAAGGGTGTAAAAAGGGGCGACGGGGAATTATTAAAAAAGAATCAATAAAAAAGGATTTTCACGCGGACGTAATCGCGGGCAAAAGCTAGTTATTTATAATTTTGAAAAAATATTAGTTTAATCAAGTATCTAATTGAATCGTGAATCGAAATGATTCAAGTACATACACTTCACACAAATATTTTATTTGTAAAATTTTAACAAATAATTTTTCAAAATCATAATTTTATTTAACTGGACTGATATGCTTGTTCCTATTTTACGTGGAACTAATTATTGTATTTTTGATAAAAATAACCTAAAGAGTTAAGTAATATTTCTTAACATAAAATTTTTCATCACGGATACTAGTATATTTTCATCACGGATACTAGTATATTTTCATCACGAACACTAGTATATTTTCATCACGGATACTAGTATATTTATGCATGAAACGGAAAACTTCGATCTGTCACAGGAATCTCTTATCTTGAATAGACTATAAAATGTAGAAAATAATTGGTTGGCTTCGCAGTTGCTTATTATTGAAAACGTTAAACGCATCAATTTCGAAATTTTTGTCCTGTCTATGCGTTCATAATAGGGAAAATTCAAATGTAATATTTAACAACTTGTGATTGGTAATGTGAAAAAAAAGTAAAATAAGAATGATGGTAATGTTTTTATTTGGGTTAATATTGTTTTTTTACAAGCTTTTATTTAACTTGCAATGTAAGTATATACTCGTACTTAAGTATGTTCGGGTGAAATCTTGCAACTCAATTTTGAAGCAGATATCTTTAACCGATTGAGCTGAAATTTTGTATACACGTTCAGTTTGGATGACAATGCATGGAAGTTGGACTTATAAAAGAGGACTCCAGCAACCTACCAAGAGTTAATGTCGACATAGAACTATTTTTGTTGAAAGTGCTGAATTTTCGAGTGTAGAAAAGAAAGGGAAGAAATTAATACGGTAGGTTAAGTATTAAATCATAGTTAAACTTTCGTGTTCCATTTGGAAGCTTACAAATAGCAGTTATTTCAGTTCAATTTCTGTGAAGAATAATTTTCATCTCTCTTCCCAGCTTAGAAGTACTTTTTCCGCAACTTTCAAAAGGTTCAAGTTAAAACAATTTATTTAGAAACTTCGTTGAAGTTGATGGATACAGTTAATTTCAGACGGCATTTTATTGCAAAATAATTAATTATTTTAATTTTTAACATAGGTACGAGTACTTGTGGTCTATTCTACATGGGACTCTTTACAATAAACGCAAAAATAAAAATATTGCATGTTCTTTATTTAAATTTCAAATATACGTTATATATAGTAATAAGTTTCTAATGAGAGACAATTTTTTTCGAAAAAAAATCTGTGCATAACAGGTAACTTAGTGTTAAATATTGTATTGTCATCAGGAGCAAAGCTCCTCGAAAATTTCAGCTCTGAAGCTAGTCGCTAATTGGTTGATTGCAAGATTTATCTGGACAGAAAGACAAACAGACCAACAGAAACCAAAGCGAGCTAAGTAAAAAGTGGTAAAAAAATTGCTTAATACTAAGCTGTTCATATGTACAGGAGACGCCATAATATTGAAAAAACAAAATAGACGTTAATTCCATTCAAATACCTAAGTATATAAAACATACCCATTTTCTACAAAGCTTTTCTCAACCGCCTCCGTGGTCTGGTGGTTGAGACCACAGGGCGTTGATCGGGAGGTCCGAGGTTTAGTTCCCAATGGGGGTTTTCTGCTCGATTTGGTTGGTGGTTAGGACTTCCCGCCTGGCTAGCTACCACCATCTTACCTAAGTTTGTAGCCATAATAACAATGTTAATAGTATTGTTGCGTTCTCTCAATTAGAGGTAAGGTATGTAGCCAGTTCCTCAGCTGTTGAGGAATCCAGGTGAAGCTCGCTTTCACCTTCAGCTTTATCTTCACATACCATCAGGTGAAATGAAGGCCAAGAGCTTCCCTATCGTATGTAAAAAAAAAGCGTTCCACATAAATATTGTAGGTAAGCTTTATATCAATCATACCACACCTATCAGAACATAATTGTGACATGAAAGTGATACAATACCAGACATCAGGAAGCTAAAAGAGCTGTTCAAAAGCCCTGAATCATTGCAGAACTCTCGGCGATGGGTTACATAGCCCCATAAAGATTGGGCCCATTCAGGCGGCGGCGGCGGCGGCGGCGGCACGTTTCCACGGTTCAGTGTACGCAATTTCCTGGGCGTTGAAGCCTTAAATAGCAATACGGCTAAAAGCTAATAGCGAGGCTCCCTGAACCTAACTAACAATAAAAACCGCAATGAAAGAAAGGGCCGGCAGATAGGGAATAATGCCGAGTTTACCCTTTGATAGGCCGGACAATGCCCGCGCTCGGCCGGCTATCTACCCGCCACGACTTTAATTGAATGCTGTTTTATTTCGCCCTTTCTGGTTTTGTTGCGTTCATAAATAAAGACCGAAAACCCTTTTGGGAGAGTGAAATAAATAACGTATATGATGTTGTATGATCCGTTGCGGAAAACGGTTCTCTGTCTGAACCGGCTACGTCTTAAATTACCCTGCTAATGAACGCTCTTCACCGGGACCGAGTCTCTCCATCATTATTAAGAATTTTAATTATGATATGGAGCAAAAAATTAGCGCTCCATTTTCGCTGAAGGCTTATTGAAATCTTGATGTTATTAAAGGAAATGAGTAATGGAAAAACATTCCGAAGTGGGGGCAGTTTATTTGGCGAACGCACTTAATTCGAATCAGGCTGGGAATTATATATACCTACTAGAGGCAGCTTGTTTTTGATTTTTTAATTATTTTTGATTTTATTCGGATAAGGTTTAAAAGTAATTCTATCCACTAACTCTATGCTCATGGTTGCCTTTTTGATTTTATTCGGATAAGGTTTAAAAGTAATTCTATCCACTAACTCTATGCTCATGGTTGCCACAACATTGGCCGTCAAATGGTGATTTCCATCCTTAGGCACTCGCTTTCTGCCATCACTGAAATTGTACATTTTTCCTCTGGTTCTGCAGTGTTCCGCATCTTTGTTGGATAATCTTTGTTCGCCTGTTTCCTAAAGTCCCTCATCCATAAAAAAAACTCCCTTATCTATTCAAAGTACTCGAGGCAGATGTGCATAAGCATTTTTTCTCATTTCTCCACAAAAAACCTGCTTTTGGGTAGTTTTCAGTCCGACTTTAGACCTGGTCATCGTATTTTTCTGCTCTCCTGAAATAGTTATTTTCGCTACAAGTGCGGGAAGCCTGTCACTACAACGAGTACCGACAAATGAACGGAACGAGTTGAGTTGAATGACAGTCCCGCACGTGTATTGAACAACTTTTTTTAATACAGTTGCAAAAAAATTAAACAATAAATATAACCATTGTGTAATTTATTTCTTACTAGCTGTGCCCGCGAACTACGTTTCGCCATCAAAATACTTAACACAGTGTTTAGTTTTTTCCTCCATTTTATTCCATAATGATTCAACTTTATTCTGCCTTTCTTGAGCATCGGCCATTTCGAAATTAGGACAATTTTTGTAGGTTCATAATGCTCGTTTTCTAACAGTCCACAAAATTAAATACATTACATATTACTATAAACACTAAGTATTATTATTGTTTTAGAGACATTATTGATATTAATAAATTCTTCTTCAGTAGAAAGAACTACACAGTTGCAAGAATAATCTTTATCATATTCATGTTTCGAATTAAAATAAACAATTGTTAATAAATTAGAACTGTATACGAATAAAGTTTAGATTTTATAATGGGTGTTGGTAACACCAACAAAATATATTTTTTGGATATGACAACTTGGCCAATTTTGACTGGTCGTACAGTAAGCTCCTTGTCAAGCTATACTGTTTGACCTTTGAACCGTTCTTATGTCGCTCGTAATACTGGCGGTTTTCGTAGAGTTAATGTATAGCATGAATGGGAGGGTTACTGTACAAATACGTTTTCCATATTCGATATCCGATCACGGAATACAGACACGGAGTTTCGTGAACGTTTCTTCTCATTCGGGATTTCTACCATTCTACCTAAACGTACGTACAGAACGTGTTCCGTTCGTAATAAAAACGAACGTGTGCGGCAGTCAATGAGTATTATGTATAGATTTGATGCATTCGGATGCCCGCATTCAGAAAACGAATGCGATAAAACGTATTTATGCGGTTAGCCTTAAAATGTATTGAGACTTCCGTTTTTGTAACGTGTACTGTGCGATATAGTGTTGCTGGCATAGTTCGGTTAGCAAACTCGCCGTGATGACTAACATCCAACACACAAATTTGGAGTTCTCGTTAGTTAGTTCATGATCGTTGCATTATCACGGTCTCGAAGGACACTAAACACAGGTAACATCTAACATCGAACATCCAATAGGCCCCTAAGCGGTTCTCAAACTTTTTTGGTGACGGAACCCTTTTGGAAAGCGAAATACTTGACGGAACCCTAAAATAAAACAATAGTTTTTAAAAGTGTATTCTTTATTAATAAGCATAATGAAAGTACGACCAGAGAGGGTGTTTTGATTTTTCTAAATTATTGCGGAACCCCTTAGGGGGGTAGTGTGGAGCCCTAGGGTTCCGCGGAACACACTTAGAGCATGGCTGCTCTACCCTCCAGGGCCTACTTTCCTTTAATACCCCTATTGCTGGGTTTGAAAAGCAACTGTTATCCGTCTTTTTTGAGCGGCGGCCATGTTGAATTTATGTCAATGTTGCTACATTCATAGTGCTCTACTGATCAAGGCCTTTTATATGATACCCATATTGCTGGGCTTAGAAACGAACTTTTATCAGTTTTTTTTTGAGCAGCGGCCATATTGAATTTTGTGCTATTTTCCTAGGTTCATAGTGCTCTACTCTTCAAGCCCTTTATTTGATACCTATATTGCTAGGTTTGGAAACGAACATTTATCCACCTTTTTTGAGCGGTGACCATGTCGAATTTACGTCAATAGTGCTAGGTCCATAGTGCTCTACTTTTGAAGACCTTTCATTTGATACCTATATTGCTAGGTTTGGAAACGAACTTTTATCCACCTTTTTTGAGCGGTGGCCATGTCGAATTTACGTCAATATTGCTAGCTCCATAGTGCTCTACTCTTGAAGACCTTTCATTTGATACCTATATTGCTAGATTAGAAAACGAACTTTTATCCACCTTTATTGAGCGGCGGCCATGTTGAATTTATTTATGTATTGCTAGGTTCATAGTGCTCTACTCATCAAGGCCTTTCATTTGGTACCCACATTGCTCGGTTTGGAAACGAACATTTATCCACCTTTTTTGAGCGGTGACCATGTCGAATTTACGTCAATAGTGCTAGGTCCATAGTGCTCTACTCTTGAAGACCTTTCATTTGATACCTATATTGCTAGGTTTGGAAACGAACTTTTATCCACCTTTTTTGAGCGGTGGCCATGTCGAATTTACGTCAATATTGCTAGCTCCATAGTGCTCTACTCTTGAAGACCTTTCATTTGATACCTATATTGCTAGATTAGAAAACGAACTTTTATCCACCTTTATTGAGCGGCGGCCATGTTGAATTTATTTATGTATTGCTAGGTTCATAGTGCTCTACTCTTCAAGGCCTTTCATTTGATACCCATATTGCTAGGTTTGGAAACTAACTTTTATCCACCTTTTTTGAGTGGCGGCCATGTTGAATTTATGTAAATGTTGCTAGGTTCATAGTGCTCTACTCATCAAGGCCTTTCATTTGAGACCCATATTGCTGGGTTTGGAAACGAACTATTATACATTTTTTGAGCGGCGGCCATGTTGAATTTAAGTCGATTTTGCCAGGTTCCTAATGCTCTACTATTCAAGGCCTTTCATTTGATACCCATATTGCTAGGTTTGGAAACGAACTTTTATCTATCTTTTTTGAGCGGCGGCCATGTTGAATTTATGTCAATGTTGCTAGGTTCATAGTGCTCTACTTATCAAAGCCTTTTATTTGATACCCATATTGCTGGGTTTGAAAACGAACTTTTATCCATTTTTTGAGCGGCGGCCATGTTTATTTTGGGCAATTTTCCTTAGTTCATAATGCTCTACTCTTTTAGGCCTTTCAGTTGATACCCATATTGCTAGGTTTGGAAACGAACTATTATTCTTCTTTTAGAGCGGCGGCTATGTTGAATGTATGTCAATGTTGCTAGGTTCATAGTGCTCTACTCATCAGGGCCTTTCATTTGATATCCATATTGCTGGGTTTGAAAACGAACTTTTATCCTTTTTTTTTTGAGCGGCGGCCATTTTGAATTTAGGTCGATTTTCCTAGGTACCTAATGCTCTACTCTTCAAGGCCTTTCATTTGACACCCATATTGCTAGGTTTGGAAACTAACTTTTATCCACCTTTTTTGAGCGGCGGCCATGTTGAATTTATGTCAATGTTGCTAGGTTCATAGTGCTCTACTCATCAATGCCTTTCATTTGATACCCATATTGCTAGGTTTGGAAACTAACTTTTATCCACCTTTTTTGAGCGGCGGCCATGTTGAATTTATGTCAATGTTGCTAGGTTCATAGTGCTCTACTCATCAATGCCTTTCATTTGATACCCATATTGCTGGGTTTGGAAACGAACTTTTATCCGTTTTATTTGAGCGGCGGCCATGTTGAATTTAGGCCGATTTTCCTATGTTCATAGTGCTCTACTCATCAAGGCCTTTCATTTGATATGCATATCGCTGCGTTTGGAAACGAACTTTATCGGCAGTCATGTCAAATTAAGTCAACGTGGCTAGGTTCAATGTGTTCTACTCTTTAGGTTCTTCGTTCGATATCCATGTTCCTTGGGTGGATCCAAAAAAATGTGATCCGTCATTTTAGACATTAGGATCAAGAGTCCCGTCCCGTCCCTCTACGCAGAACATTGCAATCAGATATTTTTTTTAATTATCAATATTAATCTATTACTTTTAATAGTTTTAAATGGATGAAAGAGTTTGATTCCTTAGTCCTAATGTAAAAACATATAACACCTTTCAAAATACCTTGAAAAGAGTATCTTCATTTTTCAACATTTCAAATATTTCAAAAATTATACCGATTTTGTGAAAATTAGTCAAGAAAATTACCAATCTACAAATTTTATGGTCACTCGATAAGTATTATCATAAAAAATGCTTTATACATTGGTTGTATGGCTTGATCTTTTTGCCTTACCACCACGGTACGACATAAGAAAAAGACAATTTGGTTGGCGAAATCCAGTTGGGCACAGCCATTAACAGAAAATATTGAATTTTATTTGTACTATGTGAAACACTTCATTCCTGCCTTAATTTTCGAAATCCAATTACTTAAGATCAGGCTGTATGGCGTAGTTCCATTGCCTTTCCTTCGTGGAAGAAAATACCTTCTCTCTGTACTATGTGACAGACTTTTCAAAATAATTTCACGTGCGCCATGTTGTTTTTCTACCTAAAGCCAATTCGAAAATTTTATATGGTATTTTTTCACTAAAAATAAAAAGTGAATTTAAACAAACGAAATTATGCCTAAATGTTCTTCCGGAAAATTCTAAGCATTGTGGTGTAAGCCATATCCAATTCTGTCCAGTAGTTTCGGAGATCTTTCCGGACAAACAGACAAACAAACAAACAAACAAACAAACAAACAAACAAACAAACAAACAAACAAACAATTTTTTTAAAAACTATTCTATCGTGTTCTGCTAATGATTTTAAGGCGACCTGTGTATTTTTTTTCTTAATATTTCGCAATTACAGATTTTTGTACCCCTACGATTTTATTATATATATATAGAGATAAATTTTAGAAAACAAAGCAAATGCGTGCTATGCTTTGTTTGCCGTGTTTTGAAAAGCAAGGTTCGGCCGTGCTTTTTGTTATGCTTTGCTTTTAGGCATGCTTTTACAATACAAAATCTGGTAGACAAGTCAGATAATTGGCGCAATCTTAACTTAGCATGCTAGAAAAAAGCTAAATTTGTGTCAGGTTTTAGACATTTGACATTTGGTAAAGAAAACGCACTCGTGCGTAATGGTGACCTTCCCGCACGGTAAACAGCCCTGCCACTTTTGTACAATATACCACTTTTTGAGCAACTGTATTAAAAATGGTCATTTTTCTTGACTTTACGAATGCATTTTATACTGTTCACCATGATATTTTGTTGTCAATGCTATCTCATCAGAAGGTCTATTGTAAGGTGACCGAGGTTCTCTTCATATCTTCGGGGACGACTGCAGTCGGTCATTTGGGAAGAATTGTCTGTATTGGTATACGCTGTGGTATTTGCAGTGTAAAGGAATTTTGCAATTTGCCTTCGAAATATGTAAAAAATATGCAACATAACGGTAATTTTTTTTTTGATCGCGTTATCTTACAAGTTTGATTTTTCACAGCTGAAAGAGACCCAAGTATTTGATATTAATTTCACTACGCATTCCTGGGAAAAAGCAGGACTTCCTGTCAGATAGACGAACAAAGAGACAACGTAGTGATTCTATAAGGGTTCCGTTTTTTTCTTTTTGAGGTACATAGCCTTAAAAAAGCAGTTCTTTTAGAATGCTTCAATTAATTTTGTTGAATAAACGAAACCCGAGTTAACTGTTAATGCTGCCAACTGTAGCTCCGTATTTCTGCAGTAAGACTGTTGAGTGCTTATTCCCAAGCTCTATTACTGTTGGCCTTACTACAGCGCGATTAAAATTAAAACCCCGCTCATTTATTTTCCTATAAACTCTCCGTATTTTTTCCTCTGAGCCTTTTATTTTATCGTGTTCCGCAAGCCCATGCCATATTTCCTTGTTCGAGACTAATGAGTTTGCTCCGTCATACGTGTTAAATGCATCGGATGATCACACGAAAAATGTGTGTCACATTTCATATCTCCCGCTATCTGCCAAACAAGATTAAGCCTGGCACACAAGGCAACTTTGTATTGCAGATTCAGCTTGTTTAAATGTTTAATAAAAAGAGGAGATAAAAAAATTGACCTTTCGAGTTTCTTACCTGTTCTTCTCGAGAAGGCTCTCCCAATTTCCGAACAGGTGTAGATTTAACTTTTTTTTTTCATTACTACTTGTATTTGCAGACATCTTGAGTAGGTATATTCAGGATGTATGCACATACAAGGTTAAATTTATGTTTCCTTTAAATTAGAATGTTTTGCTTTGTTTTGACGTCAATAAGTGCCTGTAAAGGCCTAAGTTGAATAAAGATTTTTGAGTTTGAATTTGAATTTTTGAAATTTGAATTTGAAGTTGTCCCTCTGCGATGTTGACGCTGTATCACAGGTCAATCTAAGTTTTTGTTTATCCAGCTAAGTTGCCCCGTTTGAGCCTGCCCTTATTATTCATGAGCAGAACTGCTCGCTAACTATGATCGCTCAAAACAATATTAAAATCGCACTGAGGGCGGGATGGCGCTATACGCACCAAGAACGGTGTCTCTGTTTCAATATTGTTTTAACCTTGCTATAAGCGATCATGGTAAGGCCCTTGGTCTGGATTCCCCCTTCGCGCTTGGCTGGCTCGTCTCGGGCGTCGATAATCTCCGCTACATGCATAAATCAATTCGGCTTGGATGTTGTCATAGCATACAAATTATGCTTTACGCGCTGCAGCGTTGGATAACCTATATGTGCTTATAACATTTTATATACGAAAAAATATATTTTTTACCACTGAAGTGGCAAACCATTGTATAGATTGTCTGATATAAAGTTGTTACCTCTGCCTGTGCTTATGATAAACGTTTGCGATCAGAGTCACCTGTGCTTTGCTGGTCTTAAGCCCCACAATACCAGCATTAAGAGGAAATCGTACAGGCCGTTTCTCCATACAAACGTAGTCCCCTGTTTCCTTCCTGGATAATGGCACTAGTTGGTCTATTTTTTTTTCAATAAAATCAATGGCCACTATAAGCATATTCCTATGGTTTCCTTCTTTTATTAAGTTAATTATTAAAAGAGATTTTAAAACCTTAAAAAACCTAAAAAGTCGACCTAATTTTCTGCTCTATTCAAACGTCCAGCAAACAAATAGAAGAAGATTATATGAAAAAAACAAAACAGAAACACAGACAAAGCCTTGCTTTAATTTTTAACGCAAAAACTAATAAAATCGGTCAATTTTTCGCGGAGAAAACAGGAGACTACGAAACGTATATTTTGTGTACTTTTCATAGGTATTTTCGGTCCCAGCTGCAGTTGTCCCTATCGCGCTCAGTTCAGTTGTTCGGACACACAGCGCGACAGCAATACATTTTACAAATGCCTATTTTTGAATTCTCTCGACCTTGGTGTTTCCTTTTCTCTTTCCACATAATGTTATTGGGCAATAAATACAACTAATAACTACCCCTCTCTAATTAAATTTAAACTATATAATTCTATTATGTATTTTAACTTTACTTGATTAACAATAAAAAAAATCAACACAATTCTGTGCGACTTCAAAGTGACATTTGAGAGTTATACGATTTAGTGAAAAGCGTCTGGCACATCATTTTCTTTATTATTTTGACAAGATTCATCAATGTCTACCTCTATGAGCGCGCGTAATCAATAATCGAGCAGTTTCGTTCAACCTTTGCTCTATCTCTAGGACATACGCTCAAATTCCATTATGCAGGCCAAGCTCACGAGTGACCATAATTTTCCAGTGACGCGTTCCAGACGTGTGCGAGATAATATTCGAAACCAGAAAATTTGCACAGATTTCCCCCGAGTCATCATGATCGAATGGAAAAGTCGCGGGTCCCATGTCCAAAACTAATTATGACCGGATAGTTGGAACTTAGTCGAAACACACTCACGAACTCCAAAATAGAATGTGCAGACTCTCTAAACAATTCGAACTTGAATTATAATGAGTGAAGGAAACGTATATCTTAGAGAAAACATGAAAAATCATTAGAAATCATAATTTACAAAACTCATTCTTGATTAATCTTTTTAAGGGGTATCATAAAATCTATCGATAGTTATGCTTTTAAAGGTTAAAGGAGACGTTCAATGGTGGTATAATATAATATAATAATGCAACAGTTTTTTAGCAGACATAACTTCCATATCATAGGATAGATTTTTCATGCCCTTGTATTATTATTTTTATTTTATACCCCTCCAATATTGAATAAAAATAAATTAAATTATCACCTCCATGAGGTCATTAAAACGAACAAAACAGCATTTTTCTATGATATTTAGGCATAAGTGTGATGTATTTTGTTTCTTTTTTTTTTTAATGAATTGTTTTTATTTTTCACAATTTCCCTCACTTCTTATCAAAAATTCTTTTTTTTACAACGAAACCCCTTTAGAACGGAAATGCTATGCGGACTCGACATTGAAGTGTAATCGAAAAAAAAACTTATAAAATAAAACTGAAAACTGTCGGTTAGGTTAGGTTAGATATTGTGACCACACACTGAAACTGAAATGAAACTGCATGTTTCATGCTCCGGGTCCGAATAGCAATCGACTTCTGAAGGGACACGGGTCCGCATAGATAAACGCAGCCTTAATATTTATATAAGTGGATGCAACCACTAGCTTATAACGACGACAACATAAAAAAATGGACGCTATTATTTTTTTTGAGAAAGTAAATGTATTCTATAAAATGTACTTACTAAAGTAGTACAGACCATAAGACTGCTAAACGCTTTACTTATTTTAATACCACCCAAGTATGGTGCTCCTGAAAATGAACTTTCATCAAGTTACCAGAAAAATACAATATAATAGCTAACCTATATAACAAAAATAACAAATGAAATTTCAACCTCCTTTTTTGAGAAAAACTGTTGAAGCGTGAGCCCTGTCCAAGCGATTTGTAATAGAATCTCATAATATAAAAAAGCAACTCCGATAAAAAAGTTCCCAGAATTAGAGGCACGGACGCCAACTCGCTTCTAGCCCTCATATAACATGGGATAATTTATGACCTACTCCTTAGAGGAGTTATCTCGGCTTGTGAGGGAAAGAATAGAATATAACACTCTAGTAGATAGTGCTCCTAATCTCGTGTCTAAAGCTCTGTATAAAGCGCTTCGATCAATTTTGGCCTAAATACACCCCAAGCGGCATTATTACCCTGTAATGATAGATAAATGCTTGAAGGGTTAATCAAGACATTACATTATTGCGTTTTGATGAAAGACTTGCACAGAATATTAACTTAACGTTATAACAAAATTAATATCAAGGCATTTAAGTACACGACAGTTTGAAGTGCACTCTAATTATAAGAGTTTTCTAGGGATTCGCAACGCATTTTTCTCACGTATTTCAAAAACAAATAAAGAAAAATACATATATATTTTGTCATTCTAATTCTATGGTTTTATTGAAATTTCGATTATAATAATATTTAGTTTTTAAGAAAAAATAAAGTCATCTTTGTAACAATAAAGATACCTTTATTTTTATTCTGGACATTATTAATAGAGCATTCTAGACAATAGTCGGTCGTGTTCAACTTGTAAATCAAATGACGGCACAAAATGGTTGAGATATTTTGTGCGGTCAAATTATCATTATAGTACTTATACATTATAGTACCACTTTAGTAGGGCACATTTGACAGTAGATCAAAGATAAAATCAGAGTTAACATTACCAACTTTTCCAATATGATATCGTAAGAACGTTATATTAGTCTTATACTACATATCGGAAAATTGACAGACTTAAATTGATTTCTCTGATGTCGGTTATTATCAACGGTTTCTGAATGCATTTAAGGAGACTTCTGATATTTGTGTAGATAAAGAACAGAAAAAGATATAACGAAATCATGCTAATTTACACCCCAAATAGTTGAAATCTATCTGAATATTTTATCGTCATATTCAATGACACGATGAAAACTTAATTTTGCAACCACATTAAGGATCCCTCAGATCTTTTCTATAGATGTGTCAGAAATGTATATCGTTTGAGCGCAGCAAGAGAAAACTGGAAAACTTTTAAACTTTGATCACAATTCCATAGGCTACACACGGAGTTAATGAATTTACGGTAGCTTTTGTTTTGGTCATTTGTGACTAACTTTTTATTGCTATTGAAGCATGCATTCATTATTATTATGTGAAAATCTAAACTTTGCACGATTTCATTATTATTTTTAAGCTAAACCATCCAGAAGATATTCTTGGCAAGATGACAACCGCGACCTATGCTGCATTGTTCTCTGAAATAAGTGTGAAATGTGCTTTGTCTTCGAAACTGTTGAAATTGTGATCCTCAAAATGAAGTTATTCTAGCGCTGAGCTGTTTTGAGCGGCTAATACTCGGCCAATATCAGGAGTGACCATTCTTCTTTTAGAAAATAACAATATCTCATCCGGTGGCGAATTACGCGACGTGTGGGAAACGAGGCACGCGCTCCTCTTCCCGAGCCGATATAGGGACTATAATTTAACACGAGTTACTACTTACATAGCGATGACATCAAGTAACCGCCTCTTTGTGTCATGTTAGGACTAATTTCGATGTCGAAAAAATCACAACGGTAGTTATGATTTGAGTAGTTTCTTTTCTTTGGTTGCTGCTCCATTAAGTTTGACAATAAATGTAGTTATTATTAAAGAAAACTTACTTACTTTTGTAGTTATGAAATTAATAAACATTTAATATACACAATTTAAGATTATCATTATCAACACAGCTCATAAATATCCCCACCCAGGGGCTCGAGCCTACCCTAAGTTAGGGTATTTAGGCTTTAGTCGACCACGCTGGCCCAGTGCAGATTGGTCAACTTCCTTCACATTTGAATTTCTTGGTATAGGTATGCAGGTTACCTAACGATGATTCCTTCGAGTCTTTAGTCGTTTCGCACCGCAAGCGGTTCGAACCGCGGTGCGAATCACCCAAAAGTTCTTTTTGAATGGGTCCTTTCGCACCACGGTGCGAATCGCCCAAGAACTTTTGGCAATGGGTCGCTTAGTACCTCGTGGAAAACAAAATACTTCTCTTTTTGGACGGGTGAATTCCTTAAGATATTATGTTTTTATTTCACATCTCTTATAGTACAACCAGGTACAAAATAACACATGTAACAAAATAATTTGTAAGTCAATAATAATTATTTATTCAAAAAGGATTTTCTGTGGCGTGTGATATTCTATGTTTGTAACTGCACCCATGACACTGAATAAAATCCTAATGTGGGGCGACGTTTTTTAAAAAATCAAAATCAAATAATTTATCAGCTTATTTGACCTTAATAGGGCACAGTACCTACTACTAGCGCCGATATTCGTTTTTTGTTAATTATGATAAATTAAAGACGTATCTACAAAATATAGTTCAGTCAACTACTCAATACAGATATTTCAAAATTTTTGAGCTATTCAGGCATAGTTTACATGTATAGGAATAATCATAATCCGAATTATTGCTAAAAGTGGCCACTTTTGTTTGTTGTCGAAATGGCCACGTGATTGTTATAGATTACCTAGTTATAAGGCAATTATATATAACATCATAATCTGTGATAAGCAAAAGTTAGTTTTAAGTTCCAAGTGTTGATAATGCTGTGATTTAAACCATTACCTTATTACTTCAAAATAGATATTAGTAATCAGGAAAAATGTGTATTACTTTTAAAGTATGACGGTTAGCACTCAATCTGTGATTATGTCATTTGAATTGGGATGATGACTGAATTCTAATTTTTACGTCTTGTCATTAAATATTAAAATACCGTGGAAAAAGATGCAGTCCTGTGAAATTAGAATTGAAATCGGCTTAGAAATACATTAGATACAAGCATTTTAAGTTGTTAATTTGAAGGCGATTATACAGAGAGATCCGACATCAACCGTGACGTCATCGTTGAGTACTGCCATATAAACTCCTTGTAAATTGCCGTTTTGCTAGAAAGAAATGGAGAAAAATCTGCAATACCTTTTATCTTGGTTGTTTTTATAGTTATTCGAAAACCGTTTTTTCTTTCTGTTTATTATATGAATGAGCTTCTATTAAAGCAAAAAAAAATTTTTTAGTCATCTAGCCTATTGTATACGTTTGTGTTTTCTAAATATAATTATTTTATTACATCGCAAATTTTATTTTTTGCCATTTACCACTTTTTTTCCCGACTGTAAATAATTGGAACTTTGGTATGTGCCCTTATCAGGCATACAAAATGAGCATTGGGTCGAATCGGGCCATTTCAAAAGATACTTTGGGCGATTCACACCGCTATACACACTGCGGTGCGAATGTACTCATTCAGAAATAGTACTTGGGCGATACGCACCGCGGTCCGAATCGCTTGTGGTGCGAAACGACTAAAGACCCATTCCTTCACCAATAAGAGCGTCGGACAAATATACATATATAAAATTCGAAAAAACAAAAAACACATTGGTATATTGCAGTATCAAACCACGATCCCCCCGATTAGGAGGCCAGTGCCGAGTCCTCAGCGCCACCGACGTATTATTAATTTCAGATACTACAGCTTTTAAATAAAAACTGATCCCTATGATTTTTTTCCTATCGATTGGTACCATTTTATTTTAACCACCACGATGCCTGGTTAAGACAAGTAGGATATAACAAATTGTTGAATGCAATATAACATATTTTTAAAAATAATGTATTGACTGACTCCTTTGAGAAAAAAAATCCAGTTTTTATACAACGTTGTCATATTATACTTACTTCTGTATAATGCTCAATTTTGTATTAAAAAATATTAAAACGAAAATGAAATTTTAATGAAAATGTCGTTCCTTATACATGTCATTTGAAAGTAATAGGCTTATATTGTCTAACGTACATACAATTCAAGAACTAGTTAATAAGATCGAAAGAACCGACAGGTGCGCCAAATATAATACAAAACACTTTTCAATTCACCGTCCACTTTTAAGAAAATATATTATTATCCTAATTCCCAGCTTTTATCCGAAATCTTAGCAAAGCCGTGATTAAGCCCGAATCCAGTTTTAAATAAAAGTTCTACTGAAGGCTTTGTCGAGACTTTTTCCTTTAACATTAATGTTTAATTATTTCCTTCATAGACAGCTCATTGTGCATCATCGCTCCCTTTTAAAAGTGTTTTAACGTTTTGGGGGCAGAGGGATAATGTGTTTCCTCCGTTCATTGTTGCCAGCTCCTCTCGAGTCACAGCTGTTCTGGTCGAACGACACCCGGGATCACCCATACTTCGCAAAAGACAAAATATTTTTCTTCGACGGACTCACAACGGAAACATTCCATCCGCTGGAAGTGACATTGTTATTTTTATTTTATTTGAAAATCGCTTTTCAATATTCATAAAAGGTTTCCGCTATTAGTACACCCGGAGCAAATGGCTTTGAATTTGGTAGGCGCTGCTGTAATTTCTTTCGCTCTAATTGTCGATGGAGTCTCGTAGGTCCTCAGTCGCAAATATATTTCGTTTATCGTTACATTTACGAAGAGGTTCAAATAATGCGTTTATTTGCTATCTTCGTTGTATCTTCGTGTTTCATCGATTAAATATATATCATATCTATTCCTAGGAAACAATACGGTGGAAGGCTGCCAAGAATTTAATATAGACAGACTTAGTGTTCCTATTATTTGGCTCTTTGTAAAGGCATGTATGTAAGCTTCACAGTTATTGAATCCCGCGGTTATCTGGTGGCTAGGACCACCTGGTTGAATATGGCCAACCGGGGTTCTTTTACATACACCGTCGACTTACTCGTACCTACGTTATTTTCTATTCACTCGCTTACACTATCGGTTTTATCTATCATCACCATCAGGCAAGATGAAAGTAACTTGATTCTCAGTCCTAAATAAAAAAATCCTACAATTTCTTGATTCTTAGCATAATACATTTAAGGTAGTAAGTATATCAGATTAAATACGAGAAGAAAATAAAAGAAAACTTATAAAATTAAATAGCTACTACGATCGTACCAATGATATCACTAAAAACGGATATTATGTTCACTTATAATTATGCGGTATAAGTAGGCGCGAGAGGTACTGGGGTGCGATGTCAGACAACCTTCTTGTGGTGCACCCTGGGCAACCCGGCAGATTTTCTGCCGCGGGCTAATAGTTTGACGAGTGGACCCCATGGAGCGGGGGCGTGGGATGGCCGGGTTTAACCCGGCGGGCCACTTCATGTGGCCACCCGCTAGGGCGAAGGCTACTTCGCGAAGGGCGAAGTCCCCTCTTCTTGCGGTAAGAAGAGGAGTGGCTTTCGTCGGAAGCCGGCTCCTGGCGGCTGCCTTTTGAGGTAGCAGAGCAGAGGCGAGTTTCTCGCCATGGCGCTTCGCGCCTGTTGGGGATTTCCCCGAGCTTCGGCTCACCCGCGCGGCGGTGGATCCAGTGGGATCTGCCGTCGGGCAACCCGTTACCCGCACTGAGCGGGCCGGGGGCCCAGCGCACTGAGCGTCGGGCCGCGTGGAAGACAACCACAATAAAAAACCAATCCGGGGTGTAGAGCAGCGCAATTCTGCGCCGCTCCACAAAGCAGCAGAGCTCGGCGGTGAGTCCGGCAACGGACATGTCACGGACAGGGGGACAGCGGGAACAAGGCCTGGCTGTACTCTCCTTCCCCCTATCTTGTGACAGATGGAGAGCTGCTGCGGGGTTTTTAGTGGGTAGGCCCAGGCCGAGTACGGTCTGGGGAGTACCACATATCCTCGCGGTTTGGCTCGACCACGAGGAATGCGTAAATGATTTTCCCCCCCTCCCCAAAAAAAAAAGGTGCGAGAGGTACTCCGGCAAAAATCTTATACACATTGCTGAGATGTCTAGGCTTATCGAGAACGTCCGTGAGCTCAATATTAAAGCGCGTAACAAAGACGGCACCTACTGAATCGTATCAAATATGGTAAGGGAAAGAGAGGAGCCGAGGTGGTGAAGGTGAATGCTGATGCATTGTAAAGTAGTTACTTAAGCCTGCACCTGGGTCGTAAGCCCAGGCACTGCTCTTGGCTCTTTTCTCTACAACGCGATGGATCCGGCAACCGCATGGTTAATCCATGGAATGCTAAGTTATCATCTCTCAACTAGAATTGATAATAAAATTAATCATTTAATGTATGATGACCTCTCTTTATATTTTCTTTCTTCTCATTTTTTTCTTCATACCTTTAAATCGATTGCTTTATAGTAATAATCAAGAAAGCTTATTTATTGTACACAGAATAGGCAAACTTTTCAACTTCATTTCACCTGATAGTAAAGGACTAAAATACCAAAGATGAAAGCGACCTTCATTTAATCTCCTTAACAATCGAGGAACTGGCTATCGTACCGCTATTTGTGAACAACAATATTATTAAATATTGTTGCTATGGCGACAAACTTAGGTAAGATGGTGGTAGCTAGCCAGGAGAGCTTAGTAGCTCTACTACCAATCAAACCAAGTAGAAAATTATCTGTTCCCATGGAGATTCGAACCCACCACCTCCAGCTCAGTACCAGGTGGTCTCAACCACTAGACTGTGGAGGCGTTTAAGAAAGTTGAAAAAAACCAATTGTAAAGAAATCCCCCAACATTGGATTCGTGACCTATTTGATTGAAAGCAACGACATAAGCGTGGAATGTACAGCTGGCTTCAAAAGTGGATAAACGCCTTAGTACCATGTCACACCAACTATTAACAATGCAATATAAGTGTAACCATACTAAATAATAGAATAGTTGGTGTGACGTGGTACTAAATCTGCTAAAGATGCTTATCTACTTTTGAACCTGGCTAACTGGTCGTACGTAAATGGTCCCATATATTGCCGTACATCGTAGTTTCTTTCAAGTTTCGGATAAACTGTGTTTCTGAAAGTGCGTCGAGAATGGCTGTTGTGTGCTCAACAATAGTCATTAGCACCCACTAACGGTAACGCTTCTTACGTGAGATAAAGCTACGCGCACAATAAAGAAAGTGGAGTTTTATAGCTTGTTCTTTTCAGGATAATATATCTTTTACTACGGCACCTTATGAAACTTACGGTGTATTTCGCAAAATTCATTCAGAATAGGCTAGATGACTAAATTTTTTTTGCTTTAATAGAAGCTTATTCATATAATAAACTGAAAGAAAAAAATCGGTTTTCGAATAACTAAAAAAACAACCAAGATATAAGGTATTAAAAAAAATTCTCCATCTCTTTCTAGCAAAACGGCAATTTACAATAAGTTTATATGGCCGTACTAAATCGTGACGTCACGGTTGATGTCGGTCTCTCTCTCTCTCTGTCTAAGCGCTTCCAAATTAAAATGCTTGTATCTAATGTATTTCTAAGCCGATTTTAATTCTAATTTCACAGGATTGTATCTTTTTCTACGGTATTTTAATATATTATGATGAGACGTAAAAATTAGAATTCAGTCATCATCCCTATTTACTATATTAAATGGTCGAGATCTGATCTCTGAAATTTTAAAAATTTTCAACAATATTAATTTTAGGCAGTCATCATTTTCCACATATTTCTAGGTACTCTAAATTACTTAAAGCTCAAAGGCTTTGTTCAATATATTATAACATGCGCATCAATATTAAATTCCATATCTACATCTGGTAATCGCATCAGCCGTTCGCATTATATCAA